>CM066324.1:18011000-20411000 GCA_033807775.1 Saussurea involucrata
GTTCACTAGGGAAGTCCTTCAGTTCCCACAATGTCTTTTCAGTTCTCACACTCTCAAACATCTCACCCTTGCAACCACTCATGAGTTTTTCAGCTGTCTTGGAAGATTCGTACCTAATTCAGCTTGGGATTTTCCGGCTTTAGAAACTCTGAATTTGAGTAATATGCAATTAAGTGATTGTAGGGGAACAAGAGATACGAGTCTCAACTTTTTTTCCAAGTGTGTGAACTTGAAAGACCTCACTTTGCATCAATGTTCCATGAATAACTTGAATATTTTCAATGTTTGTGCTCCACAACTTTCAAATCTCACAATTACATGTCCTGTTGCATTTCCTGACGTTTTCAACGTGGTTGCTCCTAAACTAGAGAATCTGACCGCAACAGTCGGTGTTTGTGTCACCGCGGACTCCAAGTTTCTGCACATGTCCACAAATGGCTTGGATTCTCTTGAGACAGTGAATCTCTCTTTATTAAGTTATAGTTCCGAAAAGGAGAGATATGTTCCCCAACTACTCGATTTGTTCCAGAAACTCTGCAATGCCAAATTTCTTATCCTTGATACGAGCATCATTCAGGTATACAAATATCAGTTTTCATGTCCTATAATTATTATCTTTACGTTTTTTATTTTGAATGACTACTCTGTGATGAGTTAGTTTTATTGTGTTGGGGATGAATCAACGGTATATAACTCTAAACTGGTCCCAAAAGAGGTACTAGCATTTAAAACCAGATATTTACCAAGCAATTTGTATAGTAGTGTTATAGGGTGGGATGGGCTCTACCTAATGTTATTCATTTTCAATATAAAATCCATTGTTTCACTTTTCCCACCCCTGCCCCCAAATTTAAATCAGGACCCCTCCCCTCTATCTCTTCAAACACCATCTTTATATAAATATATTCTTCTAACCCGTACGTCAAAAGATCCATCCTCTTATCCTTTTGTATATGTATGCAAACAATATTGATAGTGTCTATTTTCTTATGTATGTATGTGTATTTGTTTGTATATTATGTCCCAAGGCTCTCTCCTCATGCCTTGATCAACTATCGTATACACCATGCCCATTCAATAACTTGAAGTGTTTGAAGATAAATATGGCGCCACTGAAGCAAAAAGACTGTATACCAACAATGGCTTCTCAAGTCATAAACTACTTGCTTGAGAGCTCTCCAAGTGCCGCTTTCATAATGGATTTACCTCAGGTATGTACATGACTGTATGATCCATGTATTTCACATCATTAGTTCATCACTTATTTGGAAGTTTATTCCGTGATGAAGTTACATATGTTAATGGTGTATCTATCGGATAAATAAATTGTTTTCATAGTGTATATAATAAATATCTTAAAATCAACAGTTATATTTTAATTTGGGGGCCGACAATATGAAAGTAATTCATGTTAAATATATCAACCATGATATCCCAATTTATGTTAAACATAAGGAAAGGCACGTACGCATTGAGTGTATAAGAAGAACATTTATCTAACGAGAAAAGAAAAATCGTAAGTTACGAAATTCGTGTTGGAAGACTGCAAAGATTTGGAGATTGTATGAGTTTAAGATGGGAATTTGTTCTTGATATCTTTGATCAAAACTCATTCTTGAAGAAAAAGCATTATTTTTTTCACATTGTGTTTACATTTTTGGGCCTTAATTATGCCAAGTTATAATTCATATATTTTATCAATCTACTTGTATTGAAGATGCGACATAAGAGATCAAGGCAAGCAATAGATATGGGCACAAGGGCTAAGAAAGTGGTCAAGCTGGAGGAAGAAAAACAACAACCAAAGACTATGGGCGAAGGAAAGAGAATGTTTGAAACAAAAATACTGCTGCGGGATGAAGTTATTGTACTTCCACCAGCACCAGCATCAACATCGTCTTCAGCTAATGTAAGCCTTACCTTGTCTTTGTAAATTTCTGGTAAACGTGTGTGGGTTGAAAGTAAAAGTTTGTTTTTGTAAACGTCCAGTATCAAGGGGCTTTTGTTGCTTGCTTTGGTTGTCATTTATGTTGATTACATATTTTCATTATCAAATGGTTTTTCACCATTCATGGAATTCTTCTTTTGCTGATAAAAAAGAAAGAAGAAGATAAGAAAAGGCCAAGCGTTCTCTTGGTTCCCAGTCCACTTCATTCAAGAAAGTGGATTTTTACCTTCTTACCGGGCTATCCAAGAATTTTCCTATGCCACGGGGAAGTGAAAGCATGAAAGTAGAATCGGATTCATTCATTAGCTGTAATTCCTAAAATATGCAGCTAGCTTGTCCACTGAAATAGGAAATAGAAAGCGCTCGTCTGGATCTGCCTCGGGCGTTGTCGTTGTTTCTAGCCAAAACTCTATTATCGAAAAAATAAGGAAGGGGCGACGCAGTGCGGAATTTTCTTTCTCGTCTGCTGGATAATAAAAAATAGGGATGGGTAAAACTATGCCCTTGTTCTAATTGAACAAGCGATACAGTAATGCGGGAAGTCTGGCTAAAGGGGCTTCTTCTTAGTCTACTCGAAGGGAAGGTCTGAAGGCAAGTGTCATCCGAGAGTCTTCTTCGTTCTAGTCACATGAGCTTTCGAGAGCCCGCAACCAACAGACATCATCTCGCTGGGTCTTGCCGGTAAGGAGATAACTCTCGAGGAGAGTGATTGTCCCAAAGAAGTGGTTCTGTTTCCGATTAGTCTAAGAACCTTCCGTCAAACCAACAGAAGGCTGATGATTCCTTTTTTCCAAGTGTCTACTCTCGCCCTATCTCATCATCCGGGCTTTTCGCTCAAGTTGGGCAATGCAAGAACAACTTCTTCTATGATGACATCCGCAGCAGATTCAATGGCAGACCCAAGACTCTCAACCAAGAACTTCTATATGGAAAAGATTTGAGTTTAATTCCTACCTCTGAAAACTCCTTAGCAGCCCCAACTGCGATTAGGAAACTTATTTCCAAAATCCGGAATGATGCTAGGATATCCCGAGCGAGTCTAGACTGGCCTCCTAGGGGGCACTTGGCAACTCACTCATGGGGCATGAAATATCGAGACAATAAAAATACAGGTAGGAATCTGCTTGAGCATAGCCATGTCTGATGAAAGAGCCACCTGCTTCTATTCCATCAATACAAGTTATTCCATATTTCATTCTATTTTCTTCATTTTGATATGTAGGGCGGGGGTGACGAAAGACAGAAATGAGTTCACATGAACATAGCCCAAAGAAAATAAACCCCCCTTCGCTTTCCTTTAGAATGAAAGTTGCCTAAAACATGTTTCATTCCTATCCAAATACCTGATTGATTAAGCATAATCAATCATATGCTGACCAAACTCGTCTTCGCTACCTTCATTCGATTTCTGTTTCTTGGCTGAACAAGTAAGTTACCTTCCCCTTAGCTCTATAAAGACCTTTCCAACTCAAAGCCCGCTTCTCTTGAGCTTGGATTCTTCAATCCACCTAACGATACATCCAATACCAATGATCTGTGCTTAAAATGCTTTGACATACAACGACCAATCCTGAAAGACCGCTCTTTCCATTTCCCTAACTTTTTTTTTACTTATTTATCTATATGCTCCTATCCCCTTGCTTTATTAACAAGCAAGTACGCAAACAACCTTCGGTTAATAGGTTTTGGACGACTGACTAGATAACCGAGCCGGTTTAGTTAGACCTTGCTAGCCTCAAAAAAATCTTTGTACCCTCATAGAAAACCGTGTTGATCTCTTTCCATATTAGGAGGTTGCAGATCGAAGAAGCAAGGTTCTAGTATAGGAGCGAAGCCGGGGATAAATCTTTCACTCACTGAGAAGTGAAAAGTTGGCTGGTCGGAATTCACTTCTCGAAAGCAGAGAAGGAAAAACGAGCAGTTTACGCTTTAGTGAATTTTCCCTTTTTTCTCCACTCTTATTTCTTCCTAATAAAACAAGAGGGGCCTTACTTATTAGGGGGAACAGGAGAATAAGAAAGGATGTGTATTTTATGCTGCTTGTAATTTTTTGCTACCCGAACCATATATGGTTATAAATATTTGTGGTTAAAGAGAAATTAAGGTTGTACAGAAAGTAGTAGAAAGGAGATTTGTGATAAAACTTTGAAAATAGAGCAGGCAAAGGCTAGACTGCTCTAATGGTATTTGGCTTGGTCATTCGTTTGAAACCCAGAACTGATTTAAGCCAAAAAGAAACCTCGGTCATTCGTGTGAATCCCAGAACTGATTTAAGCCTAACGGTTAACTGGCTTTTGTTTTTCTTAGTAAATCTCATTGTTGCTTCCGCAGAAGGAAGTCTGGACGTCTTGATTAGAGATGGGCAAAGGGGATTGAAGTTTGTAATCGGTCTCGGTTTAACCGTAACCAGAACTGATTAATTTAAGCCTAACCGATCGGATGAGTTATGTAATTGATCTTCCCAACAGGTTAAGTCATTTGAAAACCAAACCGTTTCACAATATAGGCCTGGATGCTTCTTGCGCTTACGACGAAATTTGGATTTTGGTATATATGTGGTGTTGATATAGTGTTGTTTCATTGAGGAAACATCAAAGAATGATTTTCATGTGAAAAAATCATAAAAATGTGTGTATACATAAACACACAAGAACAGAATATTTAAAAACAATGTGAATTATATCTTAAAAATCAAACTCATTGGATCTTTTGTTTGATTTCGAAGGGCTTGGTTTTCATATTTGTTGTTTCATCTATGAAACAAACACAAAATTGGTTTTTTTCATGATTTCTTACTTTTGGCATGTCTCTATTTGATTTGTGGTATATATATATACACACACATACCTATATACACACACTTGGGATCACAAGAGAATTTTATTTTCATGAGAAAGTAAGAAATAGTGAATGTATGTTGCATTTTATTTGGTGAATGTGGTAACCTTCACATGAAATTGAGATATGTATTGAAAAGTTACTATGAACGCAGTAACCTTGACATGTCTTCACACAATAAATGGTTATATTTACAGGTTTGGCGGAAAGTTTACATTTATAATTTGAAGTTCTACACCTCTTATGAAAATAGGTTTACTCATGGGAACATGTATATATATATATATATATAGAGGAAGGTTCAAACGAGGAGCGTACCTATTTACGAGAAACGCGAGGAGCGCCTTCCATGTACTGGATCACATGTGATCCACTACTTCCGAAAAAATCGGGTAGCGGGTGACCTGGTTCGCAAGTCGCGTGGAAGTCGCTCGGATCACATGTGATTTTAGGCGTGAATCACATGTGATCCACTACATGGACGGAAGCCCCCGATCAGGTGTGAATCACATGTGATTTTGTACGTGAATCACATGTGATTTAGTACATGGGCGGTGCTTCTCGCGTTTTCTTAAATTGCTACGCTCCTCGTTTGAACCTGCCTATCTCTCTCTCTATATATATATACTAGTTGTATACCCGTGCAATGCTGCTAGATATCAATTTTAAAAAATGAAAACATAATTCGACTCTTGTTAAAACCATTGGTGAAAAGAAAATGGAAAAAAGTAAGTTGGGTAGTGTGTTATACATAAAGTTATACGGTGCCTAGTACTCTAAAACTTGATTTACAATATTATATAAAATAAAAAACGATGGATCAATTATATATATATGTATATATATATATATATATATATATATGGGATACTATTCCTACCCCTTGCGTGCGCACACACACACACACAGTGTGTGCAAGGGGGTATATTTAGAATTTACCTATATATATATATAAATGTGGGTTCAAACGAGAACGATAACTATTTACGAGAACTACGAGAACGGCCGACCATGTACAAAATCACTGGTGATTCACAGTACAAACCGCGGGACAAACCGCGCGTTTTGCAAACCGCGCGTTTTGCAAACCGCGGGACAAACCGCGTGTGTCCAGAATTTTAATCACCCGTGATTTTGTACGTGAATCACCAGTGATTTTGTACATGGTCGGCCGTTCTCGTAAATAGTTATCGTTCTCGTTTGAACCTTCTTCTATATATATATATATATATATATATATATAGAGAGAGAGAGAGAGGAAAGTTCAAATAAAAACTCATTTTCAATTGTGAACATGAGGATGGATCTTGGCCCTTCCATCTATATTGATTCAATGACTCATATTAAATAGAGTTTTTAATTGAAATTATTAATTAAGGTGATTAGAGTTAAAAGGGAAGATAATTAAAACCCACGTCTATCATATTTGACTTTTTATTTTCTTTTTTGATTAAATTTTTTTATCTCTCTTAAAGTTTAAAATAAATTAACTTAAAAATTACTAACATTTTAATCAAACAAATTACATCAAAAAACGAGAATTGCGTGCTCTTCGATATGACATCCATCTCGATATAGTTTTTGTTGTTGTTTTAACCGTTTTTACGTAGAATGTCATATACGTGTTATATTCGGTATGAATATTTATGTACGTTCAAGTGCGTACAACATCTCGACACCATAAGTCCGTAACTCGACATCACCTTCTACAACACTTTTTCCAGCGTCCTAAGGTATCGTGTTCTTTATTACCATAACCCAACACCTATTGAGATGAATCGGGAACCTATCAAGTTTTGATTGTGAACCGATGAACAAAAGAGAGTGCGTCACGTCTCCACACCTTCACGAGTCACTCATGTATTATTCTTCATGAATAATGTATCATTCAGGGTGAATAATACACGATTTATGAATTCATGTATTATTCATCCTGAATACTGTATTATTCATCCTGAATATTGTATTATTCAGGATGAATAGTGAATGAACGTTCACATTTGTTAATTATATTGAATGTGGACACCTGAAGATGTGCATACATATTCATAAAGTATAAAACCAAGTTTCGGTTGTGAATCAGAAAACAAAGAGAGTGTGTCATGTGTTCAACCTTCACGGGTCATTCATATATTATTCAACATGAATAATGTGTTATTCAGGGTGAATAATGTGTTATTCAGGATGAATAATACACGATTCATGTTTAATAATACATGAATCAGGAATTCGTGTATTATTCATCATGAATGTTGTATTATTCATTTTGAATAATGTGTTGTTCGTCATGAATAGTGAATGGACGTTCCTCTTTGTTATTCATACTGAATACGCACACCAGAAAACGTGCATACATATTCATACCGAATATAACACATACATAACATTTTACGTAAAAACGGTTAAAATGAATAAAAAACTATATCGAGATGGATGTCATATCGAAGAGCACGAAATTCTTGTTTTTTTGATGTAATTTGTTTGATTAAAATATTAGTAATTTTTAAGATAAATTATTTTAAACTTTAAGAGGGTAAAAGTTTTTTAATTAAAAAGAAAATAAAAAGTCAAACATGATAGACGTTGATTCAAATTTCCAGATTTGCCCTAATTACTTCTCAATTGGTTAATTAAGTTTTAACCATTGATTAGTTTTCCAAATCTTGATCAATGGTTGTGACTTGTCCTCATGTTCACAATTGAAAATGAGTTTTCATTTAAATCCACCCCTATATATATATATATTAGTTGTGTATTCGCACAAGGTAGTGGAGTGTAAATTTTTGATGCAAACCGAAATGCAAAATTAATACAACTCATCTTTCAAAAGAAGAATCCCCAATTGAATTACCGGGAAGATGAGGCGTGCACTATCGGATTTCTCCTAACTCCGACTTCACTTATAAGTGTCAATCAAAAGATCATATTGGATATTTCCCATCAACTGTAATGCACAAAGTTGATGGTCGTTCTAAAATCTCAATTTACACGCCAACAAATCATATAAATTGCATGATGGCGGGCTCAATTTATACTTCAACACAGTAAATAGAAAAATTAAGTAGGCAAACTATAGCCCAAATGCATGGTTTGATAGAAAGCATAAGATTAAAACGTATCAATGCTTTCAAAACAACCTAAGAGGCCGTTTACTCAAACGCTTACCCTTAAGAATTACCCTTAAGAGTCAATACTCTCACTTACCTTAATGGGTGATTCTAGTCCATCAAATGGCAACGTATATGCAATTATCTACCTGGTAAGTGCTAATCGGGTAAGAGTAGTCACCATCATTTACTGTAAATGAGTAAGAGTATCGGTTATTGATATCACCCTTACCGTGTAAGATATTCGGTCATTGTCATGTTTATCCGGTAAGTAAGTTGCACGGTTAACGCTTACCGGGTAAGCGCTTGATAAACGCCCCTGAGTTTCTGTTCAACAAAAATGTTTCAACGAGCTTTTAAGAATTAGAAGGATTGGTAACAGAAAAAACTCTTAAACTCCAAGTGCTTCTAATTAAGAAATTTGAATGATAACAGTGTGCAGGGTAACCCTCAACACTCTTTATTTTTGTAAAAGTTGTGCAGGGGCACCAAAACCTATGATAAGCAAAGAGAATCCCACTGCATTCTCTTAACACATTCTTTGTTTCATGAAATACATTTATTATACACTCTTTGACACTTCAACTATCTTCAAAACTAACTTATGTGTGGCTCAATTTTGGACCATCGCAAACTATCCTACACCGCCCTTTTTTTTTCAAACCACACTTTATGGACAAACCCTTGTAGATTCTTACATGAATTTCTAGCTCAAAACCAATTAAGAATTAAGAGTAAGGGGTCGTTTACTAACGCTTACCTGGGCAAGAGTCACCACTTTCATTTACCTTATGAGACAACATATTCTTGGCCATCAAAAGTGATTGATGGTATGCGTTTATAACCTGGTAAGCGCTAACCGGGTAAGAGTCATCACCCTCATCACTTATTGGGTAAGAGCTTCGGTCATTGCCTTCCCTCTTATATGTTACAGTCGAAAGGATTTAAGATCGAGATAAGAAAGAAATCAAGAAGAAGAAGAAGATAGAGAGAAGATTATAGAGAACACAGAGAGAAAATCAGTTTTATTAAAATGTCTGAATGAACAATACAGAAGAAAATCAACTTTATATCTAAACAATTGATGGGCTTGGGCTTTCTAACAGATGTAACTAATTGGGCTTATTTTGCCTCTTCTTTTGCCTGTAACATTCTTTCCCCTTAACAAAAATCTTGACCCCAATATTTAACTATATATTTTATAACACAAACAACTTCCTTAGCCAACTCCCTTTTGAATTACTCCGTTAAGCAGACAATAGCAAGAGCACACATCAAACTCCATTGAAACCCTTTGGAAATCCCAAGTTATAGTCCCCAATTTACTAAGCCGTTGACTCCCGATGACCATATCATAACTTCCCAAAGGAATCAAAAACATGTCCGATTTGAATATGATGTTCTGCAGTCTCCAAGCAAAATCTTTATAAACAAATTGACAGAGAATATTAGCCCCATTTGCTACCGTTACTTCTTGATCAGGAATGGAATTCAATTGCCAACCCATCCTTTTAGCCAAACCCAAATCCAAGAAATTATGAGTACTGCCCGAATCAACCAAAATGTAAAGAGACTTATCGTCAACATAACCAGTCACCCTCACTGTATGAAATTTATGGTTTCCACTTAAAGCATCCCCGATACAGAAAGCTCTATATTAACAAGCTCAAAACATTGATCCTTACCTTCAGGTTTCTCCTCTTCGTCCTCGTCTATTCCTGGAATCTCAACTGAAAACAATTGCGTTTGTTTCAAGCCACACTTATGCCCCTTTTGATACGGCTGATCACAAAAGTAACATAGTGTTATAATATGTTAACATATTATTTGATGCTGCACGTTTTTTTATAAGGGAAATGACCAAATTGCCCTTGCTTGGTCACTAAGTTTTGGTAACAAAATTACCAAAGTGCCCCTTGCTTGGTCACTAAGTTTCGGTAAATTACCAATGTGCCCTTCATCACCCTGTAAATTGGAAGCTACGGTTCATTGTTTCATTTACACCAACACCAATATATTTCTAGATAGTAGAAGTCATCTTAGACTTCTCCTTTGTTCTGCCTCTCGGTTGGTTCATATATATATATATATATACATACACACAGTTTTATATATATATAGAGAGAGGAAGATATTGTAGCTGATTTGTTGATCCAGTTGAGGATCTTGTAAACACGTTGTAATCTCTCCCGGTTGGTAATAAACTCTTGCTCTCTCTCTTTGGTGGACGTACACTATCACAACGATAGTGGAACCACGTTATATCCTTGTGTTATTTGGTTGTGATCTTGCCCGATATATATATATATATATATACTTATAGATACTAATGTTTCTATCATTTTTATCTATATTTATATATATCGTGTGGGTTAATTTGTCTACGTTAAAGATTTATTGTGTAACATCTAGATTATTGTTATCCGCATTTGTTGTTGGGTTTATTGTGCACTTGGATTTCTACTCGTTTTGTGACCTTAGGAATCATTGGTGAGCTTCTCGTATTTTGGCACGATAAAATTTTCCCAACAATTGGTATCAAAGCTTCGGATTTAGATTTGAGTTTGTGTAGAAAATATACATAAACAGTTTACACATTTTGTTTTCTCTATGACTGAAGTAGAAAACCCAAAAACCGTACCAAGAAGGTACCTTTAATTTGTCCGGGGCTAGGATTCGTATACAGACTTGGAATGGGAACGGTGACTTTGGTAAATGGCAGTTCACAACATCCGCGACACTTAGGAAAAATGGAGCCCATCCCGTAGTATTTGCTAAAGACGAGTTAGACCCTAATATGTCTGACCTTAAGGCTAAAGAAATGAAAGCATGGGCATTTACTACTTTGCAGATGGCTATGGGAGATAATGTTATATCTGAGATTGTGTCTGAAAAGACAGCCGCAGGTATTTGGAGCAAGCTTGAGAATTTATATCTCAAGAAAACTTTGACCAATAGATTGTTACTGATGCGGTCGTGTCTCTTCTTCAAAATGAAGGAAGGCACAACAATTAAGGCGCACATGACGGAATTTGAAGACATCATCATGAAGTTGAAGGCAACAAATGCGCTTCTTGCAAAAGATAAAGAAGCGCTCGCTATGATCCTGTTGTATTCACTTCCCGAGAAATATTCCCAATTCACTAACAGTTTTATTTATGGAAGAGAAACTCTTTCTTTGTCTGATGTGAAAACAGGAATGATTTCTGAAGACCAACGAATTCAGATGCGGATCGGTAACAATCAAAGAGAGAATAATTACAGTCAAGGCCTATTTGCTGACAAAGGCCGAGACGATCAGCATTCTTCAAGAGGAAGAAACCGTGGGCGCTCTCCGTCTCGCCGACCTGGTTCTCAGGGGAAATCAAAAGCGCGTGGCAACTATAATTATTGCCACAAGCAAGGTCATTGGGTTAAGGACTGTCCAAGTCTTAAAAACAAAGACAACACGGATACCTCAGCCGTTGCAGTCGAAAAGGAGCAAGATGACTTCTCTGCCACAGTTACACCACCGCAAGGTGACATGCGATGGGTGTTAGATACCGGTGCATCTTGCCACATGACACCATTCCGGGACTGTTTCTCTACCTTCAAAAAAGTTGAAGGTAACAATATTTATATGGGAAACAGTACTTCGTGTGTCACTCAGGGTATCAGTACTGTGCGGATCAAGATGTTCGATGGGTGTATTCGGACATTGAATAATGTCAAATTTGTTCCATCCATGATTCGTTCCTTGATCTTGGTTGGACAACTGTCCAAATTGGGTTGCAACATTCGTATTGAAGACGGGAGTTTGTGAATCTCCAGAGGGAGTATTATTGTAATGAAAGGCGAACGGGCGGAAAATAATCTTTTCCATTTGATTGGCGAGACTATTTCTTCTGAATCGTGTGTGGCTGATATTTCTCAGAATCTTGGTGATGGTCGCTTATGGCATCTTCGTTTGGGTCACACATCCGAGAAGAACTTGGAGATTTTGTGCAAGCGAAAGCTCATTAAAGTCTCTGTTCCTGCTAGCATGGAGTTTTGTTCGGGATGTGTAAAAGGAAAGCAGACGCGTGTTTCTTTTGGTGTTGGAAAACACAACACTAAAGGAATCCTTGATTATGTTCATACAGACGTCTGGGGACCATCCAGTACTCCGTCCCTCAGTGGAGGTAAATATTTTGTTTCGTTTATTGATGATTTCTCACATAAGCTTTGGGTGTATGTGTTAAAGTTCAAGTCAGATGTCTTCGATACGTTCAAGACTTGGTTGGCACGAGTAGAGGTCGAGACTGGCAAGAAGTTGAAAGTGTTTAGATCTGACAACGATGGAGAGTTTACTAGTGGTAACCTCAAGGACTTTTGTTTGCGTAAAGGCATCCACCGTCACTACACCACTCCGGGCGATCCTCAATCTAATGGGGTAGCCGAACGAATGAATAGGATATTGCTTGAAAAGGTCCGATGTATGTTGTCGACATCGGAGTTCCCAAAAATTTTCTGGGCCGAAGCACTGCACACAGCGGTGCACATTGTTAACAGGTTACCTTGTTCGGCCATCGGGGGAAAGATTCCGGAAGAGGTTTGGAGAGGTAAAAGAAACATCTGTTTGAAATACATACGTGTATTTGGTTGTCCTGTTTACGTTCATGTTTCAGGCCAGGACAAGTTGGATCCTAAAGCCACCAAAGGATTTTTGCTCGGCTATACAGATGGTATCAAGGGTTACCGAATCTGGAACCCCTTGACTCGTAAGGTGATTCATTCTCGACACGTCACGTTTGATGAATCGGTCCTGTTAAAGTCACAGGATCCTCGGTCCTCTCAAAATCTGGAAGCCATCACTACTGTTGCTCCTACCGCCGATGATGTGGAGCCAGTAGTCAGTCCTAATAATCCCAGTTCATCCGTTCATGATATTGTTCCAGAATCACCCGATACTGTTGAAGAAGTCATTCCGCCAGTGACTTCTACTAGTGATTCTAAAGAAGAGATTCTGAATGATGGTGGAGACCACGGCGATACAATCCCAATTATTACACCTACCAGGCGTAGTCAAAGGACTATTCGTCCGCCTAACAGGTATGGAGATTGGGATTTTGCTAACATGAGTTTTACAGATCAGTTGGAGTTTGCTTTGCACGTAGGGCAAGAAGAGCCGCTTGATGTAAAGGAGGCGTTGGCCTCAACCCACAGTTCGAAATGGCTTGGTGCCATGCAAGAAGAGATGGAAGCTCTCTCGAAGAACAACACTTGGGACTTCTGTCCGTTGCCGAAGGGCGGCCGAGCTATTGGTTGCAAGTGGGTTTTCAAAGTCAAAGATGACAATCGGTACAAGGCTCATCTCGTTGCTAAGACCATGAGTACCGCCTACCCACGAACCCACTGAACCCGAATGCCACCTCAGCGCCACATCAGCTTTTCTCTTTCCTACCCTCCTTACCCTAATGTTACCCTAAAGTGGAGTACCGCCTACCACGAACCCACTGAACCCTGATGCCACCTCAGCTTTTTTAATTCTTTTATTTATACATTTAATTATTTAACAAAATAAAAATATTCATATATTTTTTAATAAATAAAAATAAGATAAATAATAAAAATAAAAATTCATAACATTCATTAAAAATTTAAAAATTACAAAATACAAAACACTAAAAACTAATATTAAAAATTATGTAATTTTCTAACACTCGTCTTCGAGATCGATTGCGGCGTTGAAAGCCGCGGGTTGAGGAAGTTGGTGATTGGCGGGAGTAAAACCTTGTTGGAGCAAACCATGATATGTAAATTGATGAGGAATATACGGTTGCGGAATATAACCTTGTTGAGCAAATGCTTGGAAGCCAAGGTCCAGGTCTTGTTGCGGTGTATCCGAACTCCTCGATCGGTTACGATGGGATGTAGGTGTGGTGTTTGAATTCATGATGGAAGAAAGTATTGAATTTGAGAGAAATGGAAGAAAGTATTGAACTTGGTGGGAAAATAGGAAGGTGGTAGAGGTTAATATATATAGTGTGTATAATTTGGAAAAAAAAAATTAAAATAAAAAATATCCGTTTACCAACGGTAATATTGAAAAATAAAAAAAATAAAATAAAAATTAAATTTTCAACGGGTATGCACGGGTTCCCGAACCCAACCCTACCCGCCCCCTACCCGATTACCCCGTACCGCCCTACCCGCCTACCCGATGAACCCGATTGTAGAACCCGACCGTGGTACCCGAGGGCGGTACGCACGGCCTAAAGGCTTTGCACAACGGAAAGGTATCGAGTATGACGATATTTTTGCTCCCGTTGTTAGACATATATCTATTCGTGTTCTTTTAGCGATCGTGGCTATTTACGATTTGGAGCTAGAACAACTAGATGTGAAGACCGCCTTCCTACACGGAGACTTGGAGGAAACTATCTATATGAAGCAACCTGATGGTTTCGTTTCTGACAACAAACCAAAATACGTATGTAAGCTCTAGAAGTCCCTCTATGGACTTAAATAATCGCCTCGTCAGTGGTATAAGAAGTTTGATTCGTTTATGCTCACTCTGGGATTTGAGCGCAGTGAAAAGGATGCTTGTGTCTATCATAGACAAAGCGGTGGTATTTTCACTTACTTACTTCTTTATGTAGATGACATGCTTATTGCCTGCAAGGACAGGCCAGAGATCGAACGTATAAAAGATAAGTTGAAGTCAGAATTTGAAATGAAGGATCTTGGCGCGACGCAGAAGATTTTGGGCATGGAAATCGTGCGGGACAGAAAGTCCCGGACACTCAGGTTGACACAACGAGCGTGTATTCAGAAAATTCTGAAGCAGTTCAATCTTGATGGTGCCAAGACGTCTAGCACTCTGCTACCGAAGCACATCAAGATTACGAGTGAAGATTGTCCGAAGGACGACAAGGAGAAGGCCGAAATGTCAAAGGTTCCATATGCTAGTGCGGTCGGGAGTCTCATGTATGCCATGGTGTGTACCCGTCCCGATCTCGCACATTGTGTCGGAGTGGTGAGTCGGTTTCTCGCGAATCCGGGTCGATCACATTGGGCAGCCGTTAAAACGACATTCCGATATTTGAAGGGAACCGAGAAACATGGTCTTATATTTGACTTGCACAATAACTGTGAAATTGTTGGATATTGTGATTCTGACTATGCAGGTGATCGAGTAGGTTGGAGATCCACATCCTGTTATGTATTTACCTTGGGTGGAACAGCCGTTAGTTGGAGATCACGGTTACAGTCCATTGTTGCATTGTCGACCACAAAAGCTGAACTTGTTGCGGCGGTTGAATCTGCAAAAAAGCGGTCTAATTGAAAGAACTGATAAATGACCTGGGCTTCGAGCAAACTTCCGTACGCATTCTCTGTGACAATCAGAGTGCCATCCATTTGGCAACTAATTTGGCTTTCAGCTCCCGGACAAAGCACATAAATGTGCGTGATGCATATCTTGTTAGATTACATGAAGCAAATGTCGTCTATTTGAATAAAGCCCTGACAGACGACAATGCCGTTGATATGTTCACTAAGTCGCTACCGCCAGCTAAGTTTGGGCATTGCTCAAACTTGATCCAACTCCGTTTGTGTTAGTGCCGTTGGGCACTTTGCGAGAGATAGAAGATATTACCACAAGGGACAAAAATGACATCTTTGGGGAGTTATTACTTGGAACGTGTTCTTGGAGTTGTTGAACTCATTTGTTTCTTTGAGATTGCACACTTGAGGATTTTGCTTTTGGCTTTGACGGATGATGGCTGAGCCGAAGCTCGTCACGGTCAAAATGCATTTGGTTATCTCGTGTCAATCTCTATCAGCTATTTGCTCGTATTGGGATTCATTTTGCTATCGAGGATCACGTGCATCATGGTGGAGTGTTATAATATGTTAACATATTATTTGATGTTGCACGTTTTTTTATAAGGGAAATGACCAAATTACCCTTGCTTGGTCACTAAGTTTCGGTAAATTACCAATGTGCCCTTCATCACCCTATAAATTGGAAGGTACGGTTCATTGTTTCATTTACACCAACACCAATATATTTCTAGATAGTAGAAGTCATCTTAGACTTCTCCTTTGTTGTTCCTCTCGGTTGGTTCATATATATATATACATACACACGGTTTTATATATATATAGAGGAACATATTGTAGCTGATTTGTTGATCCAGTTGAGAATCTTGTAAACACGTTGTAATCTCTCCCGGTTGGTAATAAACTCTTGCTCTCTCTCTTTGGTGGACGTACACTATCACAACGATAGTGGAACCACGTTATATCCTTGTGTTATTTGGTTATGATCTTGCCCGATATATATATATATATATATATATATCTCGTTGATATATACGCTTATATATATATATATATATATATATATATATATATATATATATATATCTTGCTATATATATATATTTATAGATACTAATGTTTCCATCGTTTTTATCTATATTTATATATATCGTGTGAGTTAATTTGTCTACGTTAAAGAATTATTGTGTAACATCTAGATTATTGTTATCCGCATTTGTTGTTGGGTTTATTGTGCACTTGGATTTCTACTCGTTTTGGGACCTTAGGAATCATTGGTGAGCTTCTCGTATTTTGGCACGATAATTTTTTCCTAACACATAGACCCTTCATTTGTTTTTCCCTTCTTTCAGCAGCAGATAAAGTTTTCTTTACAGAGTTTAACTTGAAGGCAGGAGGTGGAGTAGGTAGAAGAACAGGCAAAGACTTAGACACTGGATCTGAAATTTTGGTCCAAGAAGACTCAAGATTATGGCATGCGTGAGAAGCTTCAAGGGACTCTTCTTGAAGCCTAGCATACTTCACAGCTTCAGCCAAGGTTGAAGGCTTAAAGGCTCTAACAAAAGGCTTCAATGTTGATTTCAATCCACCCACAAAACTATCGAGAAAATACGAATCAGACAACACATGGTTCTGTTGAAGCATGATCGATCTAATATTTTCAAACTCATCAACATAAGATTCTAAAGAACCTGTTTGCTGCAACTTATTAAAGTTCTCAACCACATTCAACCCAACATCATCTTTAAATCTTACAGACAAATCAATGATAAATTCAGTCCAATCGACATTCTTCTTGATAGCTATGTAACTAGACATCCAACTTTCTGCCTTATCAACCATATTCAGACAAGCCAAATCAACTTTCTGATCTTCAGGAATTTTACACAGACTAAAATACTTGTTGCACTTCTTTATCCACATCATGGAATTAGAACCATCAAACTTAGGAAACTCAATTTTAGGAACATACCCGAGAGGCCTATTTGGAGGATCATTTCTTGGATTATCGTGTGTTCTTTGATTGTCGTTTGCTCTGGATTTTTCAGATTCCTTCAGTCGATTACTCATCTCTTCAATAGCTTTCATCATCTTTGTGATGTTTTCATTTTGGGCTTCAACTCTTTGCTCTAGCAATCTGATATTTTCTTCCATCGTTTTTCTCGTAGCAGGAGCCACGTTGAAATAACGGAAACCTGATCCAAGAAATTAGGGTTTTGCTCTGATACCAATGTTACAGTCGAAAGGATTTAAGATCGAGATAAGAAAGAAATCAAGAAGAAGAAGATAGAGAGAAGATTATAGAGAACACATAGAGAAAATCAGTTTTATTAAAATATTTGAAAGAACAATACAGAAGAAAAATCAACTTTATATCTAAACAATTGATGGGCTTTGGCTTTCTAACAGATGTAACCAACTGGGCTTATTTTGCCTCTTCTTTTGCCTGTAACATTATACTTGACCAGAAGCTTATAAGCAACTTGAAAGTACATGCTTCGAAATTGCCAGGCACTATACAATATTATTGCATTTGCTAGTAATCTCCCAAACTTTCACAATGGTTGACATAGATGTGTAGAAGTTGAAGTTAATAAAAACAATTAATAATCCAAGAAACATGTCACCTTAAAGTGGATGCAAATGATGTAATTCGTATATGATGGCCATTCCCATTCCCATTCGCATGGTATAGTATAGTATGTGATTGATAATCATTATGTTTGAGTTATAAAATAAATAACAATTTAGTGAACCAAAATGGGAGCACAAACATGTTCAAGAATGTAGATGAACAATTGTTGATGCTCTTGGGTATCTGGAAAAAAAAACCCAACAGGAGTAACAAAAAACCCTAGGATAAATTATTTATGCGCATGATTTAAAAAAAAACATTTATACAGTGAAGAAGATTGTAATTCATTCTAGAGGAAATGGATATTTGGACTTTGATCAAGAGAAAGCGGGTGTCATACTGTCAGCCGTTCCATATCTTTATTTCATGTTTGTGTCTCATATTTGAATGTTACACCATCCGTAGTGACTTTACTACATCAGTTTTCTCTTTCCTACATATTTCATAAACCTATAATAATAAAGATTATAATAATAAAATTATAATTGTTAAAAAATAGTTATTATAATAAGTCATTATATTTAAAAACTATGAAATAAAAACTAAATTCATAAAAATTAGAATGATAAAATAAAATAAAAAAAGTTTGACGTTACTAATAACAAAATATCTTCGTTCCTTGAAATTAAAGAAAAAACTTGATGAAAATATAAGTTTTAATACTAAAACATTTATATTAAAAAGAAAAACAATAAATAAATTTGAAGATTCATATTATATTTCATTAGGAGGGACTCAGTGAAGTGAAAAAGAAGCGGTCCTTACTTTGGGACCTTTCCCTTGCTAGGTGGAGGAAATGGTTTCTCCCAGTAGATATGTTTTTCATGCACACTTCCAAGAACCTTCAAAACCAAAGTGGTAACTCTAATTTTTAGAGTTATTATTTTATTTTGTTTTAATTTTTTTTATTAAAAATTAGTCGTTTTGCTTCTTAATCACCTATTTGTGTTCTTTTACATTTAATTGAGTAGAAAGAATGCATCACAGTATTTTTACACCATTTAGTGGATTTTTGCAGCAATTTCACGAAAATTAGCCGCAGTGACTTCAGGAGTGTCCACTCCCGTGTCGAGCAAAAGATTAAATGGTGAAAAATATTCTAAAGTAAAAAAGGAGCAAAAAGTTTGTGAAAAATTCAAAACTCAGCTGAAGAAACTTATTGGAAAAAGGAATGGTGGAAAACATGTTTCCTTAAAGCATGACACAAACTATTTGTTTATTGATTTTTATGGTACTTGAAGGTACTTCTTGGGAAAGGGCAAAGAGACCAATGAATATTATCTACAAGTCTTTGGAAGAACATTTTGCATGTTCGACGATAACTCAAGGTCTTCCACTTTTGGTGTTAACTCCTAGATAATGTTTTCACTTTTGTATTACCCACTTTTAGTCTCTAGTATATAAAGAGGCTTGGTGCATTCATTTCTCAAATAACTTACTATCAACTTGCAACTTTTAGAATTTAGTTAACTTAATGTTAGTCCCATTTATAACAAGCAACAATTCACATAATTGATAGATTAAGTAATAAGATGAGATATAAAAGAAGGTGGTGTATTATTGAAATGAGAAGCAACCTAGAGAGAGAATGGATCTCTCTCTAGAACACACACAAACACCATGGAGGTCTACATTGCAATGATTACTCTAAACCCTAATTACACACACATATTCTATATATACCCACCTATTACACCTTTAAGGCCAAGCCCATAATTCATATACCCAAGCCCATATTACAATAATTAACCTTTACAAAACTATCTTATAATTATGACATTTTGTGTCCTAACAATCTCCCCCTATAGTTTTGTAAATGAATCACCCTTCTCGAAAGATTTTCAGTTCTTCTTCCCCTTGATTTCTTTAGAAAACCTTAGTGAAGCAATTCTTCAAATGTAGTCTAGACTCCCCCTTGAAATAAGCTCTTACTCTTTATATTTCAACTTTGAAAAACCGGATTCGATGTGCGCCATAACCTCGACCGAGTGCACGCAAAACATCTTTATAAATGTTGAAACTCTAGCTCGTACCGATAAGCTCACAAGAAAGATAACGAGCGAGTTGTTACGTGACAAACCAAGTGCAATCTCAGTTTATAACACCAAATCCGTCGATAAACCATGAGTTGAATAGGAATTCGGCTTAATAGCTTGATTCGGATTTGCTCGAAGGAGGAAACATAATGAAGCATACACTACAAGGTAGGGTTTAGAAGAATTTCACAAGTAACATTGTTCATCAACTTCTGAAAATCTTGGCAAACTTGAGCTCTTTTAAACTTTGAGAGTTGCTAGAAGTATGTGACAAACTAAATATAAGAATGATGTCACACTTTATCGCAAACAACACTCTTTATTGCAAAGGAACTCGCAACCACTCGATAAAATTTTATCGCAGCTAAGAGGTTGAGATAAAAGACAAAAAAATGAGTTTTATCTTAACAGGCACTTGAGATAAAATACTATTCACCACAAGAAGGACGAGATATACCAATGTTATCTCAACAGGCACTCGCGATAAAGTAATGTTCACCACAAGAAGGTTGCGATGAACCAATGTTATCTCAACAGACACTCGCGATAAAATACTGTTCACCACAAGAAGGTTGCGATAAACCAATGTTATCTCAACAGGCACTCGCGATAAAATACTGATCTCTTCTAAGTGCGTGGAAGATGAACATGGCTAGGTGCGATAACATTGAACATTTAAACTCAGATCGAACAGAAAGCTCAAAAATGTCCACATCGATCAAAATATCATGATGATCGTATGATGTTCAGAAACACTATTCAATCAATCCTAAGCAATCAACGCTGATCTAAACGCAATTATACGCACAAAAAGCATCAAAAACTCACTGTTTAATCAAGGAATGGGCTGTAAATCGTGAATCGTTGCAGAAAGATCGTATCGATGAAAAATTTCTTCGATTTGGCTCTGATACCACTTGTTAGTCCCATTTATAACAAGCAACAATTCAATAACACTCTACTTCCGTCTAGTGGTCGTCCTCTTGACCTTGTAGCACTTTCTATCCATGCGTTCCACGACCCACTTACTTAATCATTTCATATTATTTCCATTTTGATGAATCACCTTATATTCTATCTCTACACATTTCCATCCGCCTATTAAAGGTTACCTCAGCGGGCTTTCATAAGTCCCGCCAATTCTAGGTTGTCCTTCCAACCCCTAAATCATTTACTTATCTATTCTCTAAAGAATTAAAGGACCTTGGTGGCATATCCACCAACGATCTGCTATAACACAAAGGAATAACCATAAGAAATGGTTATACGAATATAGACATACTAAACGTACTTTACCGATCATTAGTCACTGTAATAATTTAGAAACAAGCATGCTTACGTAACAATATATTCATAATAACAGTAGCTAACTGGAATTGTGAACATATTATACATGAGAATCCTCATTACATTGTCACAGAACTAATTTCACGTATTTCTGTCAACTATAAGACTATCCCGTCTTAGTACTTCTACCCATATCTCACAAATCATAACTTAACTCATCACAGCTTAAGTCTAAGTACCTCCTCAGCATACTTAGTTCACTTAAGCTAATGCTCTGATACCAACTTGTAACACCCCAAAACAGGGGTTAACAAAAACTTCCATAAAACGGAAGAGTGGTACACATTACTAAAGTAAAAGTACACCTAATTAACATCTCATAATCATTAATACCAAGATTTAGTTAATTATAACCACTATTGGACCACTAGCTTATTTGATCACTACTATAGCAATCAAATATCAAAAGGATGTCGGAAAGTTCTATCATCAATCTTCCAATCTTTAACTCTCCAACAATGATCCCATGCTCACAACCCCGTCCTAGACCTTCTTGTGTCCGGAACCACTAAAATCTGTAACACATAAAACACATAACAAGTGTTAGGCTTTTAAAGCCTAAGTGAGGTTTACACATAGCACATAGAGCATAATCATAGCATGTAGGAATAACAATTCGATACATTCACAAATTGGATTCCATGGAGAAGGTCCATATCGCTACCCAGTTACATCATAATCGAAGATATACCTTGATCGGTACCCCACGGTATTGTCACAAGGCATAACACAACGGAAAACCCCACGGTATCCGAGGGTATGAATCAATTACACTTACCCCACGGTGTGTAAGAATATATCCTCCAATGCCTACTAGGTGCTCCTCCAATTATGTGAATACCAAATATGTTAATCCAAATAACATTCAAAGCATATTTAACACTTAACAATGGTCCAACCATTTATCATAACCAATACTACTTCCATGTAGTTCATATACATCCATATGTATCAAATCACATTCTATATGACATCAATAATAAACATCCATGTTTACAATTCAATAATAAGTCCATTTTGACCATTAAGCCATCATTACTTCATTAAGACATATATTAAGCCATCATCAAAATCACATACCAATGATATATAATCAAACCCAACCTTTAACACTAACATTTACCATGGCATTCTAAGTAATAAAACACAATTAATCCACCATAACTTACTTGAACTCTTCTTGTTTCCCTCTTAACCATTAAGAGCTTATAAATCAAGATTTCACAATAACAATACCAAAATCAAGATAAAGAATGGTAGATAAGTGTAATACAATCAATTAAGTACAAATTACTCACCTTTAATCTTCAATTGGTAAAACCCTACTTGAAGACTTGAACCCAAATACTCCAATCAAGATGAAATGAAGATGCAAAGCCCTAATTGAAGTTTAATTGAGTAAGATTCATTTACTAGTTGCTTGAATTGGATTAGGATTGATAGAAATGGATTTACCTTAAGTTTAGATGAAGAAGTCGTCTGAATATTGAAGAGCAGAGCAACTATGTATTTTGAGAGTTCTAATTGAAGAAAATGAGTGACTAAGAACTAAGAGGTGGGTTTAACCCCCTTTTGGCACGTCAGGTGTTCGGCGCCGATCACCCGCGCCGATGCATCGGCACCAACCATCGGCGCCAGCCTCTGTTTGCTTGCTTCTCATTTTCCACTAATTTGGCCGTAACTTCTTCGTTAGAACTCGGTTTTTACCCCGGAAAGTACCGTTGGACTTGTAATCAAATTACCCATCCAACTAATCCATAAAATCTAATATTTCACTTTATCATCTATTTTCCATTAATTTCCTTAAGGAATAAACTTACTGATTTCTATCGGAAGTTATCAAATAACAAGTAATAACCACGGAAATTACTTAGGAAATCAATTATAATTTAAGAAGTCAAAATATAAAGAAATATTAGGACTATTATTACTCACAAGGATTTTTCGGGTGTTACACAAGCCCATATTACAATAATTAACCTTTACAAAACTATCTTATAATTAGTACATTTTGTGTCCTAACACTTAACTCTAGTATTCTCCTGCATTTAATTCTAAGTTCAGTATTTAATTCCTAGTGTAGCATTTAATTCCAAACATTTTAGTATTTCGTAACTGCACTGTTCTCACAGTGGGCACTGTGATCGTTTTTTTATTTATCAAAGCTCGTATTTTTAGTATGTCTTCTTGCAACTTCTTATCTTTTATTTTCTTCACTTCGTTTAACATGAGCTAAGAATCCTTTGGGATGTGGGAAGGAGAAGTACCCAGATTTTATTAAAAATGTTTGAGTAGTATTCGTATGTTTGAAACTTTATTGTTATGGTCATTCATTACTCGATTATTGCCCAATGATGCGAATAAGCTGATCACTTGAGAGTGTCTAAAGTCTAGTCCTCAACTCAGAAATGTGTATTTAAAACACTTAGAGTATTTGTCTCTACACATTCCAACGAAACCTGAAAGGTTCACTCTGAGACCACCATTGACAAAACAGTAAAGACTAAACATATGAGATTTTAACCAAAAGGTGTGAGTATTTGTTGTAATCGGGCTTCCTTAACGGGAGTGCTCACTGCGCACATGTACAGTGAGCACTATTTTGGATCAGGTATTTATTATAAATTCTAGGGAAAATTTACACCTACATTTCTTCTTTTAAATTTAGAGTATTTCGTTAAAAGCTATTTCACCAAACCAACCAACTTATTTGCTTCCTCTCTAATTGAAAATTGTAAAAGGAAGTTCATGAAAACAATAGTGTCTTGATTGCCTAATCCCTATGGATACGATTCTGATATTTTACCAACTATTACTTGTTGGTCCGCGATCGCGGGATCATGGGGTATTTGTGTAAAACGAACGAGATTTTGGGTATTTTTGCAAGTCAAGGTCAAAATTGGGGCATTTTAATTAATATCCCTAAATTTTAACATTTACAATGATGATATACCCACTTCATTTCATTTCATAGCTTTAGCAGACCATTCAAGTCGTCTGAATCTTTCATATTCCATTATTCAGACAGTACTCCAGTGGCTTCCACTTCTTCCTCTTCTCTCATTGCTTCACCTTCGGCTAACTATGACATCTTTCTAAGTTTCAGAGGCGAAGCTACTCGTCATTCTTTTACAGATCATCTCTACGCTGCTTTAGACCGAGCAGGAATTTCCATTTTTAGAGACAATGACGAAATCAGTAGAGGTGAAGACCTCAAACCGGAAATCGAGAAAGCAATCAGAGCATCAAAGGGTTCGATAGTTGTATTGTCTAAGAATTATGCAACTTCAACATGGTGCCTCGATGAGCTTTGGATGATCCTTGAGCGTAGGAGGGAGTTCGATCATTTCGTTCTACCGGTTTTTTTATCATGTTGACCCCTCTCATGTTAGAAATCAAGATGATACTTTCAAGATAGAAGTTAAAGCCTCTTCAAAGTGGACGGATGATAACGTGAAACGCTGGAGAAAAGCCCTTACAAAGGTTTCTGAATTGTCAGGCTTGGTTCTCAGCTCGGGGTATGCTTTTTTGTCCGAGTTTATAATTTAGCTGGATTGTTATTTTGGAGGTGTTTTGAAGTGCTTATATTTTTAACTTATGCTTATTTGCTTATAACTTATCTCCGTTTCAGAAAAGTCACTTTAGATCTACTTCTCAAAAAACTCCTTATCTGCTTCCTGGGAACGTGATAAGCAGTTTTTTTTTGAAATCCAAACACTCATGTGCTTCCTGGAAACACAATAAGCAGATAAGGAGTTTTGAAACGCACTCCCAAACACCCCCTTTGTGAAAAGATATACGAAGGTTTAGTAAATGTGTTTCTGAGTATTCCTTGATCGTTTCTTCTATGAAGAGGCTCGAGTTCCTAGCATTTTTCTAGAAAACTTTTTTTCTCGAGCATCATTCAAAAAGGCTTTGGAATGCTTAGCATACCACCAAATGTAAACGTAGACCTGGTGGATTGTACTTCACATTTGGAATCTTTAATTTTTCTAACAATATTTTCATTAACACTTATTAAACAAACAAGGATGACATCCAATGAAATTACTCACTTGCCTTGTTTCGTTACAGGTCTGAAACAGATTTTTTTGAAGGAAATCATTGATAACATTTACTATAAAGTTACTCACAAAATAGTTAATCTTCCACGTGATCTAATAGGGATTAATGCTCGAGTTAAAGAAATTAACTCCTGGTTACACCAATCATATGACAATGTTTTAGCAATTTGGGGCATGGGAGGAAGTGGCAAGACCACGTCGACCCAATACATTGTCTCTTCAAATTGGCAACATTTGGAAGTCACAAGTTTTGTCGAAAACATATGTAGTAGTAGTACACTTGAAAAAAAACAAAATTTAGATAAGCTATTCAGAAAATTTGCCAAAAATATTTTAGGAGGTGGAAGGGAAAGAATTGAGCAATTTAGATCAAAGCTTGATCATGCCTTACTAGATAAGAAGGCACTTATTGTTCTTGATGACATTAATGAACCAAGCCAGTTCACAAATTTTTTTGGAGACTTTTTAATTATTAATCCAGAAAGCAAAATAATAATAACAACCAGGAAAAATGATACACGTACATGGTTAATTTGGCCTGGAGTACCTACAAGCTGGCGTGAGTATGAGATGCAATTACTGGATGATGATGAATCATTGGAGCTGTTAAGTGTTCATGCCTTTGGATCCCAATTTCCGATGGAAGGTTACAACGAGCTTGCAAAAGAGGTGATACAGTAGTGTGATGGAAATGCATTGGCTCTTAAAGTGTTGGGTTCCTCTTTATCGGAGGATAGTAGCATCGTATTTTGGAGAAGTACACTGAATTTAATAGAAATAAATTCTGGAATTCAACGTGTACTCGTAAGGAGCTACGACTCACTGCCAAGTAAAAATAGTAAAGAGTTGTTTTTGCACATTGCTTGTTTTTTTGTTGGTGAAGACAAGGATTATGTGGAAAAGACATTGGAGCCTGATTATTGTGCATCATCTGGGATCAAAGTACTAACCAACAGATGTCTTCTTTCTGTGTCGCCAAACGACAAACTGATGATGCATCCATTGATTCAAGAGATGGGGAGATGCATAGTCCTTGAAGAATCAAAACACCCTGCAGAACGTAGTAGAGCTTGGCTTAGTCTTGATTCTTACAAGATCTTGCGCAAAGGAGAGGTAAGTTGCTTCTTATGTTGATGTTTAAGCTTATTTTTCCTTTCACACCCTCCTATTTCATCTAAGATTCTATCGATTCCTCTACTTTCTGTTTAGGGTTCAAAAACAATGGAAGGTCTAGCACTTGACATGCAAGTTTTGCGGGTTGATCAGCCAATTTCGAAGGTCAAAATTCTAATGATCTCATTTCTTTTTAGATTCTACCCTTTTCAAGCTCAACGCTCAAAATACAATCTTTCTGGCTCGATACGCATCCATCATTTTTTGTATGACATTAGAGGCTGCCTAAATATACACCCATCTAAGATCTAGATCATTTTCTCCAAGTACTTGAGTAGTTCCTAAATACTTGGTGGCTTCTTTGTGCATTTATTTCTAGATATGATGTTTGTTTCCTTACTCTCTTCCATGCTAATTTTGCAGTCATCATATCTTAAGACAGATTCACTTACAAAAATGGATAACCTAAAATTACTCCAGCTAAATGATGTGCATCTCACTGGATCCTATGAGGATTTTTCAGAAGATTTAAGATGGCTATGTTACCATCCATTCGATTTAAGAGCCATACCATCCGGCTTATTCCAGGAAAACTTGGTGGCTATAGATATGAGAGATAGCGAGTTGGAAGTATTTGAACCACCAATTGTATGAAATTTACATCCTTTTTTTAATCGCTTCTTCTTCTAGGTTCTCAATAATTGATGATCTTTATGTGGATTTATGTAGTGTCTGCCAAATAAGTGTTGTTACTTTTACAACAGGTTCTTCAAACACTCAAGAATCTAAATCTTCAAGGATCCAGTTCTCTGATCGAAATACGCAATATCTCCCGACTCCCTAATCTTGAGACTTTGATTCTTTGTCACTGTTATCAATTGGTTCATGTTTGTGAAAGCATCAGTGGCCTTGTGAATCTTGCTGTATTGAACATGATGGGTTGTGGTAAAAGCTTCCCCTGTATTTTAGATGGCCAATATAGAAGCCTAAAAGCTTCAACTTCTGGCGGAGGAAGTCCAGAACAAACTACCTTTCCTTTACCACATTCATTAGTGTGGTTATCCCTCCGGAACTGCAAACTTGAGATTACTGAATATTTTACTCTGAGTTTTGATGTTCAGCTGAAATTGCAGTACCTGGATTTAGGTGGAGGTTGGTTTGAAAGCTTGCCTAGTTACAATCATCTTGAAAATCTTAAGGTCCTTGACTTGAGTTTATGCTTTAGTCTTAAACAACTTCTATGTCTCCCAAGTGCACTTGCAGAATTGTATGTATATATTATTGTAGGTCGCTTGAGAAAATAACTTTTGAATCTCATAAGTTCACATTGCAAGAGTTTGGCTATGAAGGTTGTGATCGATTGTTTGAAATTGAAGGCTTTATCAAATTGGTGCCAATAGCCAAACTTGTTGAAACCGACCTGGGACATACGACATGGCTAAAAGAATATCAATATCATGAGGTGTCCCTGGTTGGTGATCATACACTCACCATAAATAGAGAGCAGATGGTTCCTAATAGTCAACTTTTTCCCCAAATAAATAGAAGGCAGATCCAGGTTCATTTTTCTTTTTTCTGAATCACATGCATAAGCTGTTGGGTTAATCAGGTTTTTTGTTTACGGGTCACGGGTCGGTATTTTTAGTTTAGTCTAATTAGTAGCTGAATAAAGAAGAGTTGATGGATAACTCTGACTTGGTATTGTGTTGACTAAGTTTTGTGGAGAATCATGGATAGTGGGTTCCTATAGTATAGGAATATGTGGTTTACTGTTTCCTTCATTTTCTCCAGTTTATTAGGTCTGTTTTGCAGCTTTAAATAGGAGTAGTTGCTTTCCTTTTCAATATGAACTTTGTATTTTTCAGTCAAGAAATATATTCCAGAAAATTGCCCCAACACCAAGACTATGTTGTTTTTGCTTTACGTATTGTGTATTTCGTTCCTGTGCAGACCTGGTTCCAACATAAGCACACACAATGTCAGGATCGATTCCAAACAAGAATAATTATACTTAGAAATCAGAATTAAAGAATCTTGCGGAATAGAACTTTAATTCAAACACACTCAATGAACAACTAATCAGAAAACACAATCTGTTTGTATTCAATACTTCAACTCACAAGTTTACAACCAGACCTCAATCTTGTTGAACAGGCTCAACAAGACGACTTCTACTTCTCTAGAAATAGGGTTCTAAACCTTGAGGTTAATTCTCTCTAAAACAAAAACGAATTTCTAAAGATTTCTCACGGAATAGCTATCTATCAAAATCTATTTATACTAAATAATTACAAGATAACTATCAAAACAAAATTGATCTTCAGAATATTCTTTCATGCTTACCTTCAATCATTCCATCTTTATCTCCAACATTCTCGCATTTCATAATTATGATCACAAGCAGCATTAACATCGTTATGCACAAGCAGTACTAACATTGTTCCAGCAGCATTAACTTTTACTTGCAGTACTAACTTTGCTCTGGCAGTAGTATTGTTGTTCTGGCAGTACTAACCATACTTGGCAAATCTTCAGTTCCCAACAATCTCCCCCTAACTTGACTTTTTAGGTTGAGAAGTCAAGTTCTTCAGATGATGCTTCCAAAACCTAATCATGAACACATAAATCAGGATTCAAGCCCAGGCTTTGATTGATAATCCTTCTCACCATGTATCTTCCCATTTCAGAATCCTTGTTGCAAGCCAACTTAGCATGTAGCATTCCATTCAACCTTTTCTTGATGTGCTTGTATGCAACATCCACCAAATAATACTCATGATATGTATAGTCCAGTGTAATGACATACACTCCACATTTTTTAATGAGCATCCAGTTGGTAATGGCTTGAAAATTTCTTTCTATCATATACTGAACTGCTTCTGGTTTGAACATTAGGCACAGGTATTCAAGAACCAATTTGGTGATAGACATCCCTTTCTCATTCAGCATATTTCCATACAACTTCATTCCAACCTTGTACATCTCCTCTACGTCAGATCTAGAGCACATTCTGATAAGTCTTCCCCATGTAGAACAGACCTCATACTTCCCATCTGCTCTTTTGACTCTAATATACTCCTTTCTCTGATCTACCAAGGTATCCCAGAAGATGATCTCAGGAGGCATGGAAGATAATGGGTCAACTTTGATTGGATCAGTATCAACCATAGTGATATATATATCACATTGAGTATTACTTGGTTGACCTGATGGAGTTGCTACTTCTTCTTCAGCAACCTTTGTATCATCTTTATTTTCTGGAACATCCTCTTCTTTTTCTTCTTCTACCACTGGTTCTACCCTAGGTTTCTTGACAACTTTCCTCTTGGTAGCTATAGACTTGGTTCTTGTTCTTTTCAGTGACATCAGCTTTTCACCTAGAGTTTCTTCTTGCTTTTTAGGAGTGTCATGTTTGGCTTTAATCAAAGCCTCTGCAACTTCAACCTCTTCTAAAGTAGGCTTTTTAGTTTCTGTTGCTTCCTTTGTTTCTGCTGCTTCTTCCTTTGTAGATACTGCTTCTTGCATGGTTTCTGCTGCTTCTTTTGTTTCTGCTGCCTCTGGAATGGTTTCTGCCGCTTCTGCTTTTTGACTTTCATCAGCATTAACCGTTTCTGCTGTTGGTTCAGTTTCTGCTTCTTTCTGAATTTCAGCAGCATTAACCGTTTCTGCTGTTGGTTCAGTTTCTGCTTCTTTCTGAATTTCAGCAGCATTAACCTTTTCTGCTGCATGATCAGTTTCTGCTTCTTTTGCAATTTCAGCAGCATTAACCTTTTCTGCTGCATGATCAGTTTCTGCTTCTTTTGCAATTTCTTCAACACACTCATTCTCCCCCTTTTCCTGTGCACTCTCCATGTTGAATTCAGCTTCTGACTCCCCCTTTTTGGGAGCATCATTGTTGGGGCTTCTTCTTTTAAGAACATACTGAGCTTTCTTCTTCCTGTGCATCAACTTTGTAATCAGCTTCTTATGCTTCTCAAGCTGTGTTTGGTGATATAGGACCACTTTCTTGAGTCCATCTATCTCCTTTTGCTGACTTACAACATCTGTGTTGATATTGGCAATGGTTTTCATCAATTCCTGATATGTATATCTATCCTCACCTTGTTTAGGAGTTTTTACTTCCTTTAAAGGATCACTGGAAATTTTAGTAGGTGTCTTTTGCCTAGCAAAAGCACTGCCTACCCCCGTGGTTTCTTGGCACCTGGGACCTCTGAATGATTTCTCATTCTGAGTTGCCGTGAGGAAGGTCTTAGTTATGTTACCACTGTCCTTCTCTGTGCTAGCAGAAGTAGTGGCAGCCTTGCTACTCACATGCTCAACCTTCTCCTTAGTGAGCACCTTCTTGGGGTTGGGAGACACCCCTGTAGTTTCCCTTTCGATATTCTCTATTGGAGAATGCTCCAATAGAGGGCTTAAAGGCTTTGGGCTTGTAGGAGGTACATCAAGGGAAGGAGCCTTGTGTACCATTCTTCTTGTAAACTTTATGGTTATGAGAGGAGTGGGTCTTTGAAGAATGGACTGAGGAATTTCTTTGGTGATTGAAGGTGGGGTTTGGCTATCAGTGGGTTGGTCTAATGAGGGCCTTGACCCTGATGCCATACCTTCTTGTGTGTGGGACACACCCATCATTGTAGAGAACAATGGAGTGTCAACTCCTTCCGAGTCCCTGGAAGTTCTTCTCATATTTGAGAAGACCTTTCCTTTAGGGGGTTTAGGTACATATACCTCAGTAAATTGAGGCAAATTCGTCAATTCCTGAGTAATCACTGCTTGGACAAACCTTGGGTACATATAAAAATTCTTTTTGGATACCAGGTTTGACACAAGATCATTGAAAATCATTTGTGAAAAATTAAACTTCCTGGCAGTGGCCAAGCAGACCAGGGCATAAGCAATGGTACTGCTAAACTTACTCCATCCAGTAGTTTTCTTTGAAATGCAATGCATTAAGGTATGAACAAAGAATCGCCATTGTGTAGAAAATTTAGACTTGAAAAACTTAAAGATTCCAATGGGACCTTCATACCCCATTCTCGTTAAAGTTGAGTATAGATCGTCATTAGGAATAGACGTCATACCTGAGGCATCATCCAATCGAAGAGTGATGCGAATAAGCTCCTCTGTAACATTCAAGGGTTTGTTACACACCCTTGTTTTGATGATTTTTTGCCCATCTTCAGACACCACGGTGGCATTTTCCCAGAACTGCTTCTGATGCTCGGTATAGATTGTCGGGGTCACCGTTAGAGCATAGGATATATGCGTGGACTTGAGGAAATCCACAATGTCGTGAAAACCTGCGGACTGTTTTGGCTTCTGGAGCATGGCAATCTCGTTGTGTTCGTCGATAAACTCCATTGTACTTGAGGATTCTTGACAGAAAACAGAGATTCTTGGGAGAGAATAGTTAGAAAGAGAGAGAGATGAATAGAATTCAAAGAGACGTTATGAACTTTGGCGGGATGAAAGAGGTATTTATAGCAGTATTAGCCCTAATTTTTCTTTTAAAGCAGTATTAACGACACATGCAGTATTAAGTACGAAGCAGTAGTAACTATGCACTGGCAGTGGTAACTATGCACTGGCAGTGGTAACTATGCACTGGCAGTGGTAACTATGCACTGGCAGTGGTAACTATGCACTGGCAGTAGTAACTATTCAACACTTGTCAATCTGAGTCATACAGAAGATCCTGAGAAGAAGAGTTAGTAGTACCAAATATAGAAGGAAATACAGGTATAAAAACTGAAAATCATGACTTTATTCAAGGTTGATCATGCCCACACTTGTTACCAAGAAAGTGAATCTACCCACATCAAAAGCTTTTGTGAATAGATCAGCAAACTGGTCATTGGTATGAACTTTAGCAACTTGAATTAATTTCTTTTCATTACAATCTCGAATAAAGTGATACCTGATCTCTATGTGCTTTGTTTTTGAGTGTTTGACTGGATTGTTAACAATGCTAATAGCACTGTTGTTGTCAATGAAGATTGGAGTGTGAAGAAATGTTACCCCATAGTCCAACATCTGATTCTGTATCCATAGAACCTGTGAGCAGCAGCTATATACTCAGCTTCTGTTGTAGATAAGGACACTGTGGTTTGTTTCTTACACTGCCAAGATACTAGTCTTGCACCCAAAAACTGACATCCACCTGAAGTAGACTTCCTATCCATGTTAGCTCCACCCAAGTCACTATCTGAGTATGCAAGTAGATCAAAGGATGATTCATAAGGATACCAGAGACCTAATCTAGGTTGCCCTCTTAGGTATCTAAATATCCTCTTGACTGCATGAAGGTGTGATTGCTTTGGTGTAACTTGAAATCTGGCACATACACATACTGGAAACATAATATCTGGTCTAGAGGCTGTGAGATACATGAGTGATCCAATCATTGATCTGTAATGATGGACATCCACATCCTCCCCCTCAAGATCAGCATTGATCTGTTTGTGTGTCTCCATCGGTGTGCTTGCTGGCTTTGAGTCTGATAATCCAAACTTATCCAGGATGTCTTTCACATATTTGGATTGGCATATGAAAATCCCATCCTTCTTCTGTTTCACCTGAAGCCCAAGGAAGAAAGTAAGTTCACCCATGGAACTCATCTTGAAGCTCTTGTGCATTAACTCCTCAAAGTCTTTACACATGTGATCATTTGTGGATCCAAAGATAATGTCATCCACATAGATCTGAACAAGTAGGGTGTCCTTCTTTTTCCTTTTAATGAATAAGGTCTTATCAATGATTCCTCTTTCAAATCCATTTTCCAAGAGATAGGTAGACAGGGTGTCATACCATGCTCTTGGGGCTTGATGTAGACCATAAAGTGCCTTCTTTAACTTGTACACTCTGTCAGGATACAATGGATTCTCAAATCCAGGGGGTTGACAGACATACACTTCTTCATCTATAGTCCCATATAGAAAAGCACTTTTTACATCCATCTGGTAGACCTTGAACTTCATATATGAGGCATAGGCTAGAAACAACCTAATTGCCTCAATCCTTGCAACTGGAGCAAAGACTTCCTCATAGTCTATACCCTCTTCCTGAGTATACCCTTGTGCAACCAGCCTGGCTTTGTTCTTGATCACAATTCCTCTCTCACCCTTCTTATTTCTGAAAATCCACTTGGTGCCAATTGCCCTATGACCTTTTGGAAGGTCCACCAAGTTCCAAACATTCTGTAGCTTAAACTGTAGCAGCTCCTCTTGCATTGCTTCTATCCAACTTGGATCTTTCATAGCATCATAAGCCTTTTTGGGCTCAATTTGGGATAGAAAGCAAGTGAGTACAGTATTAACTGTATTTTGCTGATCTTGTAGCTCTTGAAGTCTGCTTTGATTCCTAGTCATCATGGGAGAAGCAATGTCTCCAATTACCAACTCAGGAGGATGATTTTTCTGAGTTCTTGATGGATGATCAGATTCCTCTTGTAAGTTCACATCCAGATTTGACTCATTTAAGTCTGGATTTTCTTCAGCTTCTTCAGTCACTTCAGACTCTCTGGAATTTGGACTTGAAGGCTGATTTTCCTCTATTCTTCTCTCTTCTTCATTCTGAATGGGTTCAGCTTCCTTTTCTTGTTCACAGAAGTCAACAGGATCAATGGTAGGGAGTGGAAATATCACAGACTGAATTCTGTGATCTGATGGTGGTGCATCCCTTTGTCCTGCATTTACATCACTACTGATACCCAAAGAATTAGTGAGTGAATCAATGTCAAATAGCCAATCAGGACCTGAACCAATAGGATTTGGTGTGTTCTCATTGCATTTGACATTGTCGCTTTCTTCAATTATTCTAGAAGAGGTATTAAACACTCTGTAAGCCTTACTCTGAGATGAGTAACCAACAAGAAAACCATCATCTGCTTTGCTATCAAACTTACCTAAGTGAGATTTGGTATTGAGAATTGTACAAGGACACCCAAATTGTTTGAAAAATCCAATAAATGGTTTCTTTTTCTGAAAAAGCTCATAAGGTGTCTTGTTTTTAGGCTTTATTACTAAAACTCTGTTTTGGACATAACAAGCAGTATTAACTGCTTCTGCCCAAAAAGTAGTGGGTAATTTTGAATCAGCTAACAGAGATCTAGCAGCCTCAATCAGTGTCCTATTCCTTCTCTCAGCAACACCATTCTGTTGTGGAGTCCTAGGAGCACTGTATTGTCTCTCAATTCCTTTTTCCTCACAAAAGGTGTTTAGATCAAGGTTTTTAAATTCAGTCCCATTATCTGATCTAATGACTTTCACTTTTTGATTTGATTGGTTTTCAATTCTAAGAATAAAAGATTTGATCAGTCCACTTGTCTCATCTTTAGTTCTCAGAAAATATACCCAAGTAAGTCTAGAGTAATCATCAATAATAACTAAACAGTATGACTTCTTGCCAATGCTCATGACATTTGTAGGGCCAAACAGATCCATATGCAACAACTGAAGAGGATTTGGGATAGTGTTTATCTCTTTGGACTTATGAGAAGTTTTGTGTTGTTTGCCTTTGAGACAAGCAACACAATGATCATTACATGAATAAACTTTTGATGGTAAACCCCTAACAAGATTATTTTTAACAAGTTTATTCATTGTTTTAAAATTCATGTGACACATCCTTCTGTGCCAAAGTGATGATTCATCCATTGAAGCTTTTGATACCAAACAGTTTAGGGATGAATCAGATGAAACACTTTCTAAATCTAAACAATACACATTATCCTTTCTAGGAGTTCTCAATAGTATCATGTTTTCATCAACTACTTTGAATCCAGGAGCAAGAATAATGCATTCAGAATCAGTAAATAATATACTATGTTTCTTGTCACAGACCTGTGATACACTTAACAGGTTGTATCTCAATTGCTCAACATAGTAAACATCCTCAAATGTCATCTTACCTTTTGATACATCACCTTTACCACTTATCTTACCTCCTGCAGGATTATTCCCAAAAGCAACATGTCCTCCATCAATTCTTTTGAAATTCTTGAGGCAGGCCATGTTACCTGTCATGTGCCTGGAGCAACCACTATCAACATGCCAGATGCTCTTCCCCTTGAGCTGTTGGTTGCCCTGCATATAAGATAAATCAATTAGTTTTTATTGGGAACCCAAGCCAAAGTGGTCTTGGGTCTCCCTTGCTCATCAAAGTACTTACATTCAGTTTGGATAAGTTTTTCAACCCGAGGAACTTCAGTACTGGAGTACTTTGTCAAGATGATTGGTCTAGCAGCACAAACACTAGAAGCAGTATTATCTTTAGAAGAAGTACTAACAGTGTTAGCAGTACTAACACTGCTAGCAGCAGTATTGCTTCTAGAAGAAGTACTAACAGTGTTAGAAGCACTAACACTGCTAGCAGCAGTACTATCTGAGGCAGCAGTACTAACACTAGTGCTTTTAGGAACCCACATTGGGACACATTCTTTTTCAGTCTTTTTCCTCATGTGGCTTTTGGATTTAGCTTGTTTCTTAGCCACATGGTTTCTTACAGGCTTCCTATAACCATTTGATTTTTGAAAAGTTCTTTGAAAATTTATCCTTTGGTTAATAGGATTGAAATAACAGTGTTTGGCAAGGTGATTTAATTTGCCACAGATAAAACAAGGTTTTGGTCTGTTAATCTTTTGCAGATCAACTCCTTGTTTTTGAGCCCACTGATTATTCCAGTTTCTTTGATATCCCCTCTTTTTATCATGTTTTTGGGGTTCATTCTTTTGAGAATTCTTGCAAGAACAATGTTCACAAGTATTGGAATTCACAACAGTGGTCTGTGTATAATGAACTCCCTTTCCTTTTTCAGATCTTTTCATCTCATTGTTCTTATCCCAGGGACTTCCACCTTCCTCATTAGTCTTGATGTAATTCTCTAAGGGGATCTCACCACTGACATTCTTGTCCCTTTTCTTAGACTCTTCTTTTTCAGTTTTATCCTCAACAACAACTTCATATAATGGATCTACTTTAGTAGCTCCTTTAGGTAAGTCCTTCCTATCCTTGGTTTCTAACAGGTCTGACCTAGGAGGGATGTATGTGTTGTTGTAGGGTGGGGGTGTGGCATTGTACCCTAGGCCTGGTTTCATCTTACTGTGGATTTGAGCATTTATTATGGTGTCCATGACTTTAGAAGCACATGAAAACTTTTCAACATCAAGTTTTACTTTCTCAAGTTCTCCTTTTAATTTCTCACATTCCTCCCTAGACTCTTTCAGTTGGAACTCCAGACCATTCTTTTCCCACTTCCAGTAGTTTGTATCATATGAGTGTTGAAGTTCATTGGCTTGAAAAGCCTTAATTTGTTCTTTAAACCTCTCAACAATCACTACATAATCTCTTCTATCCTTTTCTAATCTCTTAAGGTCATCACACATTCCCTGGTTGTGATCTCTATACTTTTTCACAGTGTCTATACAAGCTTGAGAACAGAGATTAGATTTTACCTCAATAGGAAGATCTGAGACTTCTGCCATGAGTGCATGATTCTGAATTGCCTCTTCTGCTTGATCACTCCAATCAAATCCCATTCCTTGTTGAGAAACAAGGGCTTGAACAGAGTTTCTGTTCTGGTTGAAGCTTCCAGTCTGAGCTTGTTGATGGTTGTTTTGAGATACTCCACCTCTGCATTCTCTGGCAAAGTGTCCCATCTTATGACACTTGTAGCATTCTACCTTAGACTTGTCAAACCCAGCACCATCTTCTCTTCTTTGGGAAAAGTTGTTTCTCCCAGTCCTCTTTATAAACTTCTTCACCCTCATAGAAAGCATAGCCATCTGCCACTTGATATCCATCTCCTCAAGATCATCAACATTAATTTGTTCTAAGTCATCATTAATTAATGAGGAGTTAACATGACTAGAAAAGAAAGCTTCTAGTACAGAATCATTGGCCTTCTCCTGATTGACTCCACCAGCAGTACTAACTGATTCAGGGTTAGCAGTAGAATCAGTTGATGTTGATAGGAGTGCAGCATTATACACATATCCTGAGGGCTTCTTCTTGGCTTCAACCTCTGCTTCAAATACCCTAAGATCATTGTAAAGATCATCAAGCTCTTTATCTTCTAACTGGTCATTCTGTCTAAAAGACACAATATACATTGTCCATTCCTCACCTAATGATCTTAGAAACTTCCTGTTTACATCATCAACCTCCATACGAACTCCAACTGTAGCCAATTCTCCAATCAACTTATTAAATCTATCAAAAGTTTGAGTCATAGACTCATTCTTTGTAGAAGTAAAATTTTCATATTGTTGCTTAAGAATTGCCTTCTGGTTCCTCTTGGTACCAGTGAATCTCTTTTCCAATGCATTCCATAAAATCTGAGCATCAGTGCAGTGATGAAATTGGTGCTGATACTCATTGGGAATAGCCAAAAGCAGAGTGCTTAAGGCTTTCATTTCTGTTTGTCTAACCTTTCTTTCTGCATCAGTCTTTGGAGGGGGTCGTTTGCCATCTGGTCCAACCTTTCCTTCAGCACATGGACCATTCTCTATAATATCCCAGATGGAATAATCAGTAAGCAAAATATACTGCTTGATTCTAATCTTCCACATGTCAAACTCATTAGGCCTGAGCATGGGAACCTTTGAAACAAGAGTACTGTTTGATTCAACTGTGTTGTCCATAATGATTGTAGATTTCTAAGAAACCAAGCTCTGATACCACTTGTCAGGATCGATTCCAAACAAGAATAATTTATACTTAGAAATCAGAATTAAAGAATCTTGCGGAATAGAACTTTAATTCAAACACACTCAATGAACAACTAATCAGAAAACACAATCTGTTTGTATTCAATACTTCAACTCACAAGTTTACAACCAAACCTCAATCTTGTTGAACAGGCTCAACAAGACGACTTCTACTTCTCTAGAAATAGGGTTCTAAACCTTGAGATTAATTCTCTCTAAAACAAAAACGAATTTCTAAAGATTTCTCACGGAATAGCTATCTATCAAAATCTATTTATACTAAATAATTACAAGATAACTATCAAAACAAAATTGATCTTCAAAATATTCTTTCATGCTTACCTTCAATCCTTCCATCTTTATCTCCAACATTCTCGCATTCCATAATTATGATCACAAGCAGCATTAACATCGTTATGCACAAGCAGTACTAACATTGTTCCAACAGCATTAACTTTTACTTGCAGTACTAACTTTGCTCTGGTAGTAGTATTGTTGTTCTGGCAGTACTAACCATACTTAGCAAATCTTCAGTTCCGAACACACAAGCACATCGAAGTGCCACCTGAACTGATTACATACGACTGATTGAACTCTATATATTGTTTGTGGCACAGATGTTGTTCGAATATGGTATAATGAGCACATCTTTGCCAAACATAAAGGATCCAAACTTGATATCTGAGTATCTGTCAGAATCCACATCTGTGTCTTTTAGTGTGCCTCCATGTCCTATGAATAAAAGGCGCATCTGTGTCTTTTAGTGTGCCTCCATGTCCTATGAATAAAAGGCTGAAAGGATTAAATCTAACATTCAAATACGAACCATCAGGTGATCATGAGTGGGTATGGTTTGCTAAAATTCGTACCAGCAATGGTCATGTTGATTTGATGTACAATCCCAAAGTCTTTGGCTGCCCTGAATATACTAGCGATGTTGGTATATGGTTTAGCTATTGGCCTATTGGAAACAAATTAAATGCTGGAGATGAAGTTCACATATCTATTGTTGTGCTAAGCGGATTGTGGGTACATGAGTATGGTGCAAGCCCTGTGTATGCGGATGAGGATGAAGCTTTAGAAATAAACATGCCAAGGGTAGAAACTCTTGGAGGAGATTTGTCTGCATTTCAATTAAGCACAGGAGCATACTATCTTTGTCGCCGGGATTTTTTTAATTTAATGGAGGTTGGCAGATTGACTCCAGGTTGGCTCACTACCATAGTTGGTGACACCATTGACGATACAGGTACTTATTCTTATCAACCCTGATAATTAATGAGTGTTTTCAATTGAATTTAAGCCGCAAATGGAGAAAGTTAAGTCCTCATATCACATTATATTGTTACAGAGGTACGAGGATGGAAAAAGACCAGTCGACCTAAGCCGCCAGACCCATCATTTACAGTGCAGTCAGACCCATCATTAACAGAGAAAAAGTTTTAGATGCATCTTCGGTGGTAAAGTATATTACATCTATCTTAATTATTCTTGTAGCCAGTTCATGCCCAAAAGAATATATGTTGCATTTGTGGAGGCAACTAAGATGTTGCGTGTTGTATAAATAGGTTCTTTAGAAAATTAGTTTCATAATAACAATCCTCATTTTGCTCTCCAATGTCACAAACTCAAGGGGGTTACCAATCTGCCATTGATTCAAAATACTATCTTTTTAATTTCTCTTCTTATTGTTTAGTTGCTATGAGAATACTTTATAATTGATGCAAAATACTATATCTCTTTTCAGAACTGTTACCGAAGATGTTAGTATGACTTGTCCAACTAGCATTGCATCTGCATCATAGTTTTCATACACACACATATATATATATATATATTGACAACCATTCTTTTCTTTCTGCAACAAAGTGCATATGTATCTAAAACTTCAAGACCCCCTCCTTTCTTTGGGTCAAAGCATCACTTCTTGGTTGCTGCCTCCTTGGCTCTCACAAAGTTTTCGCCTGGATCAGTAACTCCTCTAACGTCTTTTGGGGTCGAGTAATGCAGTCTTCAACGAGTTGGTTAGTTTGACCTAAGCCACTAACGAATATCAGGTTATCCATTCGATTGTAGGATCTTTCTTTTATATATATATATATATATATATATATATAGAGAGAGAGAGAGAGAGAGAGAGAGGAATGTTCAAACGAGAACGCTAACTATTTAAGAAAACACGAAAACAACAATCATGTGCAAAATCACATGTGATTTTACGTTAACGGCAAAAAATTGGACGCGGACGACTTTGGCCACGACTTAAGTCGCGTGAATCATATATGATTTTGTACGTCAATCATGTATGATTTTGTACATTAACGGCCGGTCTTGTATTTTTTGAAATAGTTAGCGTTCTCATTTGAACCCACCCCTATATATCTATATATATATATATACATATAGGGAGGAAAATAAAAAAAAACCGGAAAACTGAGGAACACCCTAGTAGCTTTTCATCTGGACGATATGCACTTGTGCAATCAAGTAATTAAGTTGTTTTTTTGGTTTTTATGCACAAGTGCATTATGCATGTGTGCATGTTACAAATTACTTGTATGCACAAGTGCATACTGTTCAGATGAATGGCTACCAGGGAGAGCGTTCCTCAGTTTTTCGTTTTTTTGAGGTTTCGCGTGAACGTGACCCTATATATATACATATCGACGTGGTCTCTTATCATCTCATCATGTCTATATCAAATGCCTAGGATCTTGGCTTGTATCTTTTGGAATTTCCTCTGTGGTACAAGGTAAATGTATCTTAACTCTTTGACAACACAATCATTAATGTTAGTGCTTAAATGTTATTGTACCAAGTAGAGGGACTATTTTTGTAATAGGGCTATTCTATACCCTAGGTATATATAGTTTGCTATTTTCCCTTTTGGGAAATCAGGTCATCCATCACACACACTAGCCACACACACTAAAGAGAGTTCTTCATTGTAATTGTGAGCTATTGATTCTTAAATGATATAGAGATGGCTTCTTTGATGTTTATAGATTGATTACTTGTTCTGGGATCACAATTGGTATCAGAGCCGGGAACCAGACTGGTGTGCCAATGAGGACGCTGGGCTCCCAAGGGGGTGGATTGTAAGATTCCACATTGGTTGGGAAGGAGAACAAAAGTTGCCTTATAAGAGGAACTTGATACCTCCCCTATCAGACGCGTTTTAAATTCGTAAGTCCAGGTGTGGACAAAGCGGACAATATCTGGTACGGTTGGTCTGGGATGTTACATATGGTATCAGAGCATGTAAATCATTGATTTGATTAGGATTGAGTGAGTTATTTCCATTTTTGAGTGTTCTTCATTTTCTTCAATTTTTGATTGATTTTAGCCATTAGAGTTCTTCTAATGGATTGGAATTGATCAAGGATTGTTCCTAGGATAGTCCTGTGTGTTTTATTCCGCAAAACACAAGGATCGAAGCTCAGATTGGATATTTTTCTTCTTTTTCGCATTTTAACTTTCTGCACACTGTTTTGGATCGAAAACCCATCTTCTGTTGGTTTTTGGTCAAAACTTGAAGTTCTAAAGTTGTTCAGAATAGCCTTACGAACCAACCCACCATTTTTCAGCCTAATCCGATCTGTTTTGAAGATTCGACCTTGAATCTTCATACATATCGCAATCCACTAACCTTCATCAATATCGCAATCATCTATTGCGACTTGGCTTCCAGATCGCAATCGTCTATTGCGACTTGTCCCAAATCGCAATCCATTACACGTTGAACAGTACCAAATCGCAACCTTCAGTTGCGACTCGGGTGAACTTTTACCTATTGCGATTTCAGTTATTGCGACTTCAGTTATTGCGACTTCAGCTATTGCGACTTCAGCTGTTGCGACTTCAGTGCAATTGCGACTTGGTTTGGGTTGCGACTTTGAGTGTGTTGAGACATAAACTTGAAACTTAAAAGTAACTCCTAATCAGATTAATCAGATTTTAACGATCAACAACAAGTAATCCAAAATGACTGCCAGAGATATGTTGACTATTGGTTCAAAAGATAAACCACCTGTTCTTTTTCCAAAAGACTTTAAAATTTGGAAAGACAGATTTCTTGACTATGTTGAACGACAAGAAAATGAAGCTCTAATCCATGACTCCTTGATGAACGGGGTTCTAGGAGAGGTTCGTGAAGTAGACCCAGATGGTAACAACGTAGTTATTCAGCCAAAGGACTACACTGTTGACAATTTGTTGAGATACAAAGCCGATAAAGCGGCTAGGTCATTGGTTATGCAAGCCTTAACCAACGACATATATCGGAAGGTTGACAGGTTGAGTGAAACAGGTAAAGGTATGTTTGATGAACTTATCAAATTATACAAAGGGTCAGAAGTGGAAAATTAGCTGAGAGTCTCAAATGTCTTCAACACGTATGAGAATTTCAAGCAAAAGGAGGGTGAGAGTTTAGATAAAGCATATGATCGTTTCACAACTATCCTAAATGATCTCAACAGTTACAAGGTATCAAAATCCATCATGGAGACTAATGTGAAGTTCTTGAACGTGCTTCAGCCCGAGTGGAAGAAGTATGCTCATCGAATGAAACAGAATTCTCAACTGGATTCTCTTCCATTACAACAAATGTTTGAAACCTTAAAGCAAGATGAGGATGATGTTGAGCTGAAAAGGAAGAAGTTGATGAAAAACGAGAAGAATAATAAGAAGGAAAAGAAGATAGTGGGGTCTGAGAAGAAAGAAGAAGAGGATGAGCTTGAAAGTGAACCGTTAGCATTGATGTCAAGAAAAGCTAAGGGTAAGAGTGTTCAGAGAGAAGAATATGGGTTAGACCAAGCTGACTTGGATGAGGCGGAAAGCTTAAGGCAGGCTATGATACTTCTTTCCAAGGCCTTTCAGCACAGATTTGTAAAAACTCCTGGATCAAACAACCAACGTTACTCATCTGGTTCTAAAAACTTTGAACACAAGAATCGGATCGAGTCAAAGAAGTTTGATGGTCACAAGGAAGATAGTAAAAGGCTAGAGGTGAAGAAGTCTGGTGATAAAAAGGACGAAGATCAAAAGTGTTACAACTGTGGGAAGACCGGTCATTTCTCCAAAGAATGCTGGAAACCGAAAGTGAAGAATTCTGACTACTACAAGCAGAAGGCATTGTTAGCTGAACAGAAAGAGTCAGGAATTGAGCTTCCAATGGAGGAAGAGTATTGGTTGGACCAGACAGATGATGAAGGAGAGGAAGACACAACTGCTTTTGCTAGGATGTGCTTGATGAGCAGAGATGATGAGGATTCAGAGGCTGATGCGGCGCCTGAGACAGATGAGGTAGATCTCTGCACTATTAATCATTTTGGTAATCAGTTTAAAGTTTTTCAATTAAAACTTGATGAACAAAGTGAGAAACTCATTAAGGCACATAAAACAATTGAACTTCAAAGACAGACAATCATTGACCATAAAAAGTTAAATGATGATTTGAAAATAGAATGAGTTGAGATCGAAAAATCACGAACTTCTTTCCGAAGAAGAATGGATGAAATGGGAGATAATGTAAGAATTGCTGAAAATAGGAAGAATGAACTTGAACAAATGTTGCGATCTTATAAAGATATAAACAACGAATTGTCTGAAAAGGCAAGTGATCTAGAAGCGAAACTGTATAAACTTGGTCAATCTGAACAAACCATTTTTCTAAACACGCCAAAAAATTTCAGATATTACAACTCTAAATGGGGCGTGGGATATGACAATCCTCATTATTTGGAGAATGCTTTGAAAAAGGCACCTTGTTTATACAAGTTTCAATGGCTTAAGTATCTAAAAGATCCTAAATTCAAGATCAAATGGCTTAATGAGGAGGAACAAGGAGTTGAGGAAGAAGTTAAAAGAAAGACAACTGTAACCATACAACTTCCTTATATTTATGATCAGGCAAATAGGAAGGCAATGCAAGATAAGAAAACCTTGCCTAATGACTATTTTGAAAGCTATGTTGTTCAGCCACCAAAGGGAACTGTATCAAAACCCGTTTCTGAAGGAAAAATATATTATCCTCCTTTGGTACTTGAACAGAAGCTTGTCGATCTTGAATTGAATATTAAAAGAAAAATTGAAGATGTCAGAAATGACGATCAACTTGTTTTTGATATTGAAAAGGAAGTGATGCTAACTGTTTTGATAAATACCATGAATGACAAATCTGAAAAGGTTGTTTCTGTTTCGTCTTCAAAAACCTTAGAAGAAAAGAAATCTCTTGAACTTAGATGTTTGAATCTCTCAAAACAAGTCTCTGATTTTTAGAAAAAGTTATTTCTTGAAAAAGAAAATATTGAGAAAGAAAGAGAGAGATTTAAATTCGAAAGAACATCTTTTGAAACTGAAAATGTTTTTCTTTCAAAGAAAATATCTGATTTAGAAAACATTTTGATCAAAGAGAGAAATGATCTTGAGTCCAATAAAGAATACTTTCAAAATGAAATCTCAAGACTAATGGGAAAATTGACAAATTTATCCACTGAAGCTATGATAGAGTTTGCTAGCAAAGTTTCCTCTGATTAAGATGCTTCCTCATGCAAAGCCTTCATGGGCAATACTCTTAATAGAAGCATGATGGTGGATGACTTTGATGATTTTGGTCCCATCGATATAGAGAAACAACATGTTAAAGAAAATTCTTATGATTTCTTTCATAACTCTCCTTCCAATGATATTAAAGTTGATCATGTTATTGACATTCCTTGTGAAAGGAAGGGTAAGCAAGCTCAACAAAAGGATGTTAATTTTGACTTTAGTGCTAAACTTCCAGATCACTCCGACTTTTTGGTCAAGGAAGAGGAACCCAAGGAGAACTTCTTCGAAGGGGAATCTTCTAAAACCGTTGAGAAAAAGAAAAAGAAAAATAAGAAAAATAAGCGCAAATCTAAATCTTCTAAAGTTCAAAATTCCTACGCTTACGATTCTTATCTTGATTCCATTTCAGATCTTAATTTAAGAAACAACTCGCGGGTAGAATGGAGAATAAAGGAGTTCACACATGATGTGGCCCAGAGAAAATCATCTACTGTCGCTTGTAATTCCAAGAAAAACACTTTTGTTTCTAATGTTAGTGATCGTGTTGCTTCAAACAAACAAAAACTTGTTATTCCGTACAAGATTTCTTCTATGCAACAACTGATTAATTTAGCACATGATCAAATCTGTTGCTCTTCATGTGGTGTAGATGATTTTATCTGCAAGTCTGATTATTCTTCGTGGTTTGGTTATAATTTCTATGGTTCAAATCGTTTTTATTCAAATAGATATTATAATCACTACAATTCAAAGAAAAAGGTTAATTCTCCTAACCTGAAAGGACCCAACTGGCAATGGGTACCTAAAACTGTTTAAACTCCATTTTGCAGCTCTGTCATGTGTGGTATTTGGATAGTGGTTGCACTAAACACATGACAGGTAGAAAGAAGCTGTTGAGCAACTTTGTGGAACACGATGGAGGGAAAGTTAAGTTTGGAAATGATCACTACGCTCCAATCATGGGTTATGGAGATATTGTGACCGATAACGTCAGAATAACTAAAGTGAATTATGTTGAAGGCTTAGGACATAACTTATTTAGTATATGTCAGTTTTGTGATAAAGACCTAAAAGTCCATTTCAAGAAGACTCGGTGTGCAATTCTAACCTATGGAATCAATGTGAGCTTCCCACCAGTACAGAGCTTCTGCCTTCAACATCGCCGTTCCGTATAATACTCTGTCCTCATACGCACACTTACTGGTCTTGAAGACGGCTTCTATTTCTTTTAACCATTTCATCGCCTTCACTGGGTCTCTATCTCCTGAGTAAGTTGGAGGTCTACAGTTTAAGAACATCTTGTAACCACACCTTCTTGACACTGGTATGACCGTAGGTGTAATGGGCATTTCGTCTTCCAAACCAGGATCTGGTGTTTCAGTATGACGAGCTTGGTCGAACATAGCCTGGATATTTGCTTGAAGTCTTCCCATCTCCGCCATAAAATCGTCTCTTGTAATAAACTCCGTACCTCGCCCCTGAACTCTACCTCCGGTTCTGCCCCCAGTTCTACTCCCCGTTCTACCTCCGGATCTACCTCCCCCTCGCTCTCCTCTTCTTCCCCCCGTTCCTATTGGTGGATTCGTACTATTTGGATTTCCTCCTCCTCTTCTATTCGTATTTCGAGTACCGTTTGCCATTCTGTAGATTCAAACAAGATTAACATACACATAAGCACATACCCCATATAATAAGGTATCCCAGTCCAAACATGCACCTGTAAGATCACAATTACACTGGCCAGGTGTAATCTAAAATTACCCTACATGATGTTCCTTCTACCTTTTATACTTAGCATCCCAAGGTTCTAATATATCAAGGACATCCTACTTCACATGCAGTTTAAGTCTAGGTACGGGTACAAATACCTAAATCCCTTAAACTAGGGCTCTGATACCATTTGTAACAACCCAAATCCCAAAACATACATCATCATACATAACATGCATACATATCATTGATTTACAACAAAAGTTACATAACAAACCAAGTACGGTCTCATTAGTCTTGACATTACAAAATATATAAAAGCTTCCTAATCAACATCCATCAAAAGCTTCCTACACTTCATCCTCTCCTGCCGATCCTTAATCTGGAAAACATATTTTTGAAAACAAAATGAGGGTTAGACCAAACGGGTCTAGTGAGTTAATCCCGGTCCTTTCCAAAATCATTATAAAACCTTTTATGTAAATCCTTTGTATCAAAATAGTTTAGATAAACCTTTGGTAATCCTTTCGTAAAATTATAAACATACCACACGTATTTAAATACCAATCCAGACTCGTGCATCGTGTACATCTCATCCACCTTATTCCTCCACAAATGGCCATATTAGTTGGTAGCAAGCCAACTAATAAATCAACAACCGGTCCGCACACCGGAACCCGACTACCTGTCGGTCCGCACACCGGAACCCGACTACTCACCGGTCCGCACACCGGAACCCGGCAACAAGTGCACTCGTGTAGTGCAAAGCTTATATAAATACAATATATATCTCATTACATCATATTGTCATTTATATACACATAATCATATTCTTACCACATAATCATCTCATATATATATTTATACACATATATATGTATCCCAGTTCAAAACGTTTTAAATCAAAACTCACCTCGAATGCTTACAATATGCTTCCAAGCCTTTCTCCGAGCTATCCGATCCTTTATCCAAAATTCTCAGAATCTGAAACCATTTACATACAAATATTTCCTTACCAACTTATGTATAAGACTTACTAGCAGGCTATGGACTCTAGATACATCTACATAACTCTTATCCTCAAAAATTGACCAAACAGCCAAGTTATCCGGAAACCACTAAGTATCCGGACAACATTTCGGACAACACAAAGAATCCGGACAACATGAGGAATCTGGATACCATCCGGTATCCCATTCCATCCGGAAAAGTATAACAAGAGGGACTTACCCGGATACTTGAATCGTCCGGACACCATCAGCTAAATACCCGGACACTACCAACCAATCCATCCGGACACTATCAACAGGACTACCGGACACATTCTTACTGTGTCCGGACACCTCTGTCGGTTTCATCCTTTTTGCCCAGAAATCGACAGAATTAATACCAGAAGGGTTTGTGATGTTTCTACTCCGATAGAACCCTTCCAAAAGCAATTACAAACATAAAATACAAAGGAACTTACCTTATTTTCACTTCCAAGTACTCCAACTTGAATCCCTTGCCTTCTTATCTTCTTTTGCTTCTTTTCTCCCCAAAACACTCACACACACACACTTTCAATCTCTGGATAAATTCTGCTGAATTGAAATATCTAAATATCCTAAGGGATAATATCCATTCCATATTTACCATTTAAACCTTTAACTATCCACTAATGATCAAATACCCTTAAACATATATATTTACCCAAACTTACCCTAAACATCAACTTTAAAGTTAACTTAATATAACGGAAAGATATTTTTAACTAACGAACTTACCCGAGATATTACATTATCTCCCTTAAAAGAATTCCGTCCCGGAATTCGGTTAAGCGAAAAGGTATGAATACTTATCACTACTATTTCGAACTCAATCAAAACCATAGAAACTAACTGAATAGCCACCCCACACCCACCTATATGTCTAACACAGATAAGCAACAAAAGCACGGAAATATCAATAACCATGTTGCACCGAAGTCAGATAACACCTTAGCACGTATAGAGTTTATAGAAATATACCTGTAACCTCATCAGGACTTTCTTCCACCTCTTGTTCCGTCATCTGAAACACTCGACCCTTTGCTTTCGGTACCTCAGGCCCTTGTTTCTCTCCCGGTCTAACACTCGTTGGTCTTACCGTCATACTACCCTGTTGTGCTTTCCATTGCGGACAATTTCACTGAATATGATCTGGGGAATTGCAAACGAAACATAATCGAGTTACCCGACAGTCTCTAACTATGTGACCAGTCTTTCCACATTTGTAACAACTTCAGGAATCCACATAACAGTTTCCTTGATGCACACGGTTGCATTTTGGACATGGTCTTTCAGCTGGTCTGAAAGATGAATGACTATCAAACTTCAGGGATTCGTATTCCTCCAAATCGTATGTCATTTCTTCCAATTTCCTTTTTCCAATACTCTTATCACCAACGTCTCTCCTATTATCATGTTCTACATTTTCCGCTGCATTTACTGCGGCTGAGAAGGTATCGGGTCCTGTCGCAATCACTAGCTTTCTAATTTCTGAATTCAACCCGAAAATAAACCTCTCCATTTTCAGTGCCTCCGTGGCAACGTAGTACTCTGCGAAGCGAGACTTCTCTAGAAAACTAGCAGTGTAGTCCCTAACTGATAAACTTCGCTGGTGTAAGTTCATGAACTCCTCTTCCAGTTGTTTGACTGCTGCTTGAGAACAAACTGTCCCTTGAAAGCTGTTGCGAATTCGTCCCAAGTAAAAGTAGAGTATACATCCGACCCTATGGAATCAATGTGAGCTTCCCACCAGTACAGAGCTTCCGCCTTCAACATCGCCGTTCCGTATAATACTCTGTCCTCATCCGCACACTTACTGGTCTTGAAGACGGCTTCTATTTCTTTTAACCATTTCATCGCCTTCACTGGGTCTCTATCTCCTGAGTAAGTTGGAGGTCTACAGTTTAAGAACATCTTGTAAGCACACCTTCTTGACACTGGTATGACCGTAGGTGTAATGGGCATTTCGTCTTCCAAACCAGGATCTGGTGTTTCAGTATGACGAGCTTGGTCGAACATAGCCTGGATATTTGCTTGAAGTCTTCCCATCTCCGCCATCAAATCGTCTCTTGTAATAAACTCCGTACCTCGCCCCTGAACTCTACCTCCGGTTCTGCCCCCAGTTCTACTCCCCGTTCTACCTCCGGATCTACCTCCCCCTCGCTCTCCTCTTCTTCCCCCGTTCCTATTGGTGGATTTGTACTATTTGGATTTCCTCCTCCTCTTCTATTCGTATTTCGAGTACCGCTTGCCATTCTGTAGATTCAAACAAGATTAACATACACATAAGCACATACCCCATATAATAAGGTATCCCAGTCCAAACATGCACCTGTAAGATCACAATTACACTGGCCAGGTGTAATATGAAATTACCCTACATGATGTTCCTTCTACCTTTTATACTTAGCATCCCAAGGTTCTAATATATCACGGACATCCTACTTCACATGCAGTTTAAGTCTAGGTACGGGTACAAATACCTAAATCCCTAAAACTAGGGCTCTGATACCATTTGTAACAACCCAAATCCCAAAACATACATCATCATACATAACATGCATACATATCATTGATTTACAACAAAAGTTACATAACAAACCAAGTACGGTCTCATTAGTCTTGACATTACAAAATATATAAAAGCTTCCTAATCAACATCCATCAAAAGCTTCCTACACTTCATCCTCTCCTGCCGATCCTTAATCTGGAAAACATATTTTTGAAAACAAAATGAGGGTTAGACCAAACGGGTCTAGTGAGTTAATCCCGGTCCTTTCCAAAATCATTATAAAACCTTTTATGTAAATCCTTTGTATCAAAATAGTTTAGATAAACCTTTGGTAATCCTTTCGTAAAATTATAAACATACCACACGTATTTAAATACCAATCCAGACTCGTGCATCGTGTACAGATCATCCACCTTATTCCTCCACAAATGGCCATATTAGTTGGTAGCAAGCCAACTAATAAATCAACAACCGGTCCGCACACCGGAACCCGGCTACCTGTCGGTCCGCACACCGGAACCCGACTACTCACCGGTCCGCACACCGGAACCCGGAAACAAGTGCACTCGTGTAGTGCAAAGCTTATATAAATACAATATATATCTCATTACATCATATTGTCATTTATATACACATAATCATATTCCTACCACATAATCATCTCATATATATATTTATACACATATATATATGTATCCCAGTTCAAAACGTTTTAAATCAAAACTCACCTCGAATGCTTACAATATGCTTCCAAGCCTTTCTCCGAGCTATCCGATCCTTTATCCAAAATTCTCAGAATCTGAAACCATTTACATACAAATATTTCCTTACCAACTTATGTATAAGACTTACTAGCAGGCTATGGACTCTAGATACATCTACATAACTCTTATCCTCAAAAATTGACCAAACAGCCAAGTTATCCGAAAACCACTAAGTATCCGGACAACTTTCCGGACAACACAAAGAATCCGGACAACATGAGGAATCCGGATACCATCCGGTATCCCATTCCATCCGGAAAAGTATAACAAGAGGGACTTACCCGGATACTTGAATCGTCCGGACACCATTTGTCAGGATCGATTCTTAACAAGAATTAAACTTCTTAGAAACAGAATTTAGAGAATCTTGCGGAATAGAACTCTAAATCAATTAAAGAACAATCAATAGAATTCAACACACTGTATATATCAAACTGTATTACTCACAAGCTTTACACCAAACCTCAATCTTGTTGAACAGGCTCAACAAGACGACTTCTACTTCTCTAGAAATAGGGTTCTTACACCTTGAGGTTAATTCTCTCTTGAATCGCTAAACAATTTTTTTAAAACTGTTCTCTCTATCGTGTATATTGTCTATTATATTTCGTATCTCGTGTATTCTAATAGCTATCTATCAATACTATTTATACAAAAGTAATTACAAGATAACTATCAAAAGTAAATTGATCTTCTGAATCTTCGTTAAACATATCTTGATCAATTCCTTCTTTGTCTCCAAAAGTATCGCATACCAAACTTATCAAGTCAGCAGTATTAACAATGATTTGGCTCAGCAGCATTAACGACCTTCAGCAGTATTAACCTTCACAGTCTTCAAGCAGTAGTAACTCAGCTCAGCAGTACTAACCATATCTAGCAGTAGTAATTTGGTCTAGCAGTACTAACCGTGTCTAGCAGTAGTAACTTCGTCTAGCAGTAGTAACCTTGTCTAGCAGTAGTGACGAAGAACTGGCAGTAGTAATATTGTCTTGGCAGTACTAACCATACTTAGCATATCTTCAGTTCCCAACAATCTCCCCCTAACTTGACTTTTAGGAAAAGAAGTCAAGTTCTTCAGATGATGCTACCAAAACTTAGTCATCATATAAGCATAGATTAGGACTTAAACCTAGACTCTGATTTGCAATCCTTCTTACCAAGAATCTTCCCATAGCAGAGTCTTTGTTGCAGACCAATTTTACATGTAACATCCCGTTCAGTCTTTTCATGCAGTGTTTGTAGATTTCATCCACCAGATAATACTCCTGATATGTGTTGCCAATTGATATAACATACACTCCACAATTTTCATAGAGCATCCAGTGGGTTACTGCTTGAAAAGGTCTTGCTGTTATGTGCTGAACTACTTCTGGTCTGAACATTAGGCATAGGTATTCTAACACCATCTTTGTGATAGACATACCTCTTTCTGTCAACATGTTACCATAGATCTGCATGCCTACTTTGAACATCTCTTCCAGGTCAGATCTTGAGCATCTTCTTATAAATTGTCCCCATGTTCTGTAAACTTCAAACTGCCCATCAGCTCTCTTGAGTCTGATATACTCCTTTCTCTCATCTATCAAAGTATCCCAGTGACTGATTGCAGGAGGTTTTGAATCTAATGGAGTCACTTTGATTGGTTCAGTATCAACCATAGTGATGTACAAGTCACATTGTTCATTGCTAAGTGATTGTGCATTACTGGATTGACCTGTCTTACTATCTCCTTGTCCTTCATCCTTTTCTTTTTCCTTTTCTTTCTCTTCTTCCACTGGTTTCTCAACAGGTTCTACCCTTTGCTTCTTTACAAGCTTCTTTTTAGTAGCCACAGACTTTGTTCTCTTTCTGCTGAAAACCATCTTTGCATCCTTAGTTTCTTCCTGTCTCTTGGCAGTTGGAGGTGTATCATGTTTGGCTTTGATTAAAGCCTCTTCAACCTCCACTTCTTCTACTGTAAGCTTCTCTGTTACTGTTTCAGCTTCTGTTTCTGTTACTGCTTTCTGCTCAGTTTCTGCTGCTTTTTCTGTTTGGCCTTCAGCAGCATTAACTGTTTCTGCTGCTTGTTCAAACTCAGCAGCATTAACAGTTTCTGCTGCTGTGGTTTCTGCTGCTGTTGTAGTTTCTGCTTCTTTAACAAGCTCTTCCACCTTTTCTGTCTCCCCCTTATTCTGTGCACTGGACTCCCCCTTAAACTGTGCATTATCAATTTCCCTCTCAGTCTCCATCTGAACTGTCTCCCCCTCAACTTGTAGACCCTTCATATTCAGTTCTGCTTCTGATACTGACTCTGACTCCCCCTTTTTGGGAGCATCATCAGTTGGAATTCTTCTTCTCAGCACAAATCTTGCCTTTTTCTGTCTGTGCAACAACTTGGTGACCATCTTCTTGAGCTTCTCAATTTGAGACTGTTGGTAGGTGACCACAGTCTTCAGTTGCTCAATCTCCTTCTTTTGTGCCATAACATCCAAGTTGACATTTCCAATTGTTTCCATCAATTCACCATAGTTATATCTATCCTCACCTTGTTTAGAAGTGTTTACCTTCTTTAAAGGATCCTTGGAAGTTTTAGCAGAAGCCTTCTGCCTAGCAGAAGCATTAACTGCCCCCTTGGTTTCTTGGCACCTGGGTCCTCCTAATGATTTCTCATTTAGAGTTGCCATGGGGAAGGTCTTATTTATGTTACCACTGTCCTTCTCTGTGCTAGCAGAAGTAGTGGCAGCCTTAGCACCCATATGCTCATCCTTCTCCTTAGAGAGCACCTTCTTGGGGTTGGGAGACACCCCTGTGGTTTCCCTGTTGATATTCTCAATTGGAGAATGCTCCAACTGAGGGCTTAAAGGCTTAGGGCTCTGAGTAGGTACATCAAGGGAAGGAACCTTGTGCACCTTTCTTCTTTGAAACTTGTTGGATAAAGCAGGAGTGGGCTTTTGAAGTATGTGCTGAGGGATATTTATAGTGAGTGAAGGTGGGGTTTGGTCATCAGTGGGATGATCTAATGAGGGCCTTGATCCTGATGCCATACCTTCAGAGGGGTGGGACACAACCATCATTGTAGAGAACAATGGTGTGTCAACTCCTTCCGAGTCCCTAGGAAGTCTTTTCATATTTGAAAAAACCTTCCCTTTAGGGGATTTTGGTACATATACCTCATCAAACTGAGGTAAGTCCATCAATTCCTTGTTAATAACTTCTTGCACAAACCTTGGATACATGTAAAAGCTCTTTTTGGATTCCAAGTTTGACACAAGATCATTAAAGATCATAGCTGAAAAATTGTACTTTCTGGCAGTGGATAAGCAGACCAAGGCATATGCAATGGGACTGCTGAACTCACTCCATCCAGTAGTTTTCTTGGAAATACAGTGCATCAGGGTATGAACAAGAAATCTCCATTGGTTGAAAATTTTTGACTTGTAGAATTTAAAAACACCAATGGGACCTTCATACCCCATTCTTTGTAAAGTCGAATATAGGTCATCAGAAGATAGAGAGGTTATACCTGAGGCATCATCCAAGTGAAGAGAGATGCGAATAACCTCCTCTGTGACTTTCAAGGGTTTATCACAAACCCTTGTTCGAATGGTTTTCTGCCCTTCTTCGAAACTAACAGTGGCATTCCCCCAAAATTGCGTCTGATGTTCGATATAGATGGTTGGGCTCACCGTTAGGGCATAAGAGATGTGCGAGGATTTAAGAAAATCGACGATATCGTGGAATCCCGCAGCTTGTTTCGGCTTCTGAAGCATGGCTATTTCATTGTGCTCATCAACAAACTCCATGATTCCTGAGGATTCTTGAAAGAAAACCACAAAGATTCTGGGGAGACTAGGTTAGAACGAGAGAGAAGAAGTTAATGCGAAGAGACGTTATGAACTTTGGCGGGCAAACAGGGGTATTTATATGCCCTAGATTATCAAAAGCAGTATTAATGACATAGGCAGTACTAACTACCGAGCAGTATTAACTGCAAAGCAGTATTAACTACACAGCAGTATTAACTACCGAGCAGTATTAACTACCTAGCAGCATTAACTACCAAGCAGTGTTAACTACATATGCAGTATTAACTACACAAGCAGTATTAACTGTGCACTAGCAGTATTAACCACTGAGCAGTATTAACTGCAAAGCAGTATTAACTGCACAAGCAGTATAAACTGCTGAGCAGTATTAACTACACAAGCAGTATTAACTGCAAGGGCAGTAGTAACTCTGCACTAGCAGTAGTAACTCTGCACTGGCAGTAGTAACTCTGCACTGGCAGTAGTAACGCTGCACAGGCAGTAGGAACTACACTTACACTTTTCTGCACTTGTTAATCTGAGGGAAACAGAGGATCCTGAGAAAGAAAGTTAGTAGCACCAAATATATGAAGAAAGACAGGTATAAAAACAGAAAGTCATAAATTTATTCTAGGTTGATCATGCCCACACTTGTTACCAAAAAGGTGAATCTACCCATATCAAAAGCTTTTGTGAATAGATCAGCAAACTGGTCATTTGTATGAACTTTAGCAACCTGAATTAATTTCTTTTCATTGCAATCTCTTATAAAGTGATACCTTATCTCTATATGCTTTGTTTTTGAGTGTTTGACTGGATTATTAACAATGCTAATAGCACTGTTGTTATCAATGAAGATTGGAGTGTGAAGAAATGTTACCCCATAGTCCAACATCTGATTCTGAATCCATAGAACCTGAGAGCAGCAGCTTGCAGCAGCTATGTACTCAGCCTCTGTGGTAGATAAGGACACTGTGGTTTGTTTCTTACACTGCCAAGATACTAGTCTTGTACCCAAAAACTGACATCCACCTGAAGTAGACTTCCTATCCATGTTGGCTCCACCCAAATCACTATCTGAATATGCAAGCAAGTCAAAAGAGGATTCATAAGGATACCAGAGACCTAGTCTAGGTTGCCCTCTTAGGTATCTGAAAATTCTCTTGACTGCATGAAGATGTGATTGCTTAGGAGAAACCTGAAATCTGGCACATACACATACTGGAAACATAATGTCAGGTCTAGAGGCTGTGAGATACATGAGTGAACCAATCATTGATCTGTAATGATGGACATCCACATCCTCCCCCTCAAGATCTGCAGTGATCTGTTTATGTGTTTCCATTGGTGTGCTTGCTGGCTTTGAGTCTGTTAAACCAAACTTGTCCAGGATGTCTTTCACATACTTGGATTGGCTAATAAAAATCCCATCTTTCCTCTGTTTTACCTGAAGCCCAAGAAAGAATGTAAGTTCTCCCATGGAACTCATCTTGAAGCTTTTGTGCATCAATTCTTCAAACTCTTTACACATTTGATCATTGGTGGATCCAAAGATGATGTCATCCACATAGATCTGAACAAGTAATGTACCTCTCTTTCTCCTCTTGATAAACAGGGTCTTGTCAATTACTCCTCTTTCAAAGTCATTTTTTAAGAGATAGGTAGACAGAGTGTCATACCATGCTCTTGGGGCTTGATGCAAACCATAAAGAGCCTTCTTCAGCTTGTATACTCTGTCAGGGTGCAATGGATTCTCAAATCCAGGGGGTTGACAGACATATACTTCTTCCTCAATACTTCCATACAGAAATGCACTTTTGACATCCATTTGGTACACTTTGAACTTCATGTATGAGGCATAGGCTAGAAATAACCTGATTGCTTCAATCCTTGCCACAGGAGCAAAGACTTCCTCATAATCTATTCCTTCTTCCTGAGTGTACCCTTGTGCAACCAGTCTAGCTTTGTTTCTGATCACAATCCCTCTGTCATCCTTCTTGTTCCTGAAAATCCACTTGGTGCCAATTGCTCTATGACCTTTTGGAAGGTCTACCAAGTCCCAAACATCCTGTAATTTGAACTGTAGCAGCTCCTCTTGCATTGCCTCTATCCAGCTTGGGTCTTTCATAGCATCATAAGCCTTTTTGGGCTCAATCTGGGACAGAAAGCAAGTAAGAACAGTGTTAACTGTATTTTGCTGCTCTTGCAACTCTTGGAGTCTGCTTTGCTTTCTAGTCATCATGGGAGATGCAATATCTCCAATCACCAACTCAGGAGGATGATTTTTCTGAGTTCTTGTTGGATGACCAGCTTCCTCTTGTATGTTCTCATCCAGATTTGACTCATTTAATTCTGGATTTGTTTCTGCTTCTTCAGTCACCTCAGAATCTCTGGAATTTGGACCTGAAGACTGATTTTCCTCTGCTCTCCTCTCTTCTTCATTCTGAATAGGTTCAGTCTCCTCTTGGTGTTCACAGAATTCAACAGGATCAATGGAAGGGAGTGGAAATATCACAGATTGAATTCTGTGTTCTGATGTTGGTGTATCCCTTTGTCCTGCATATACATCACTACTGAAACCCAAAGAATTAGTGAGTGAATCAATGTCAAATAGCCAATTAGGACCTGAACCAATAGGATTTGGTGTGTTCTCATTGCATTTGACATTGTCACTTTCTTCAATTATTCTAGAGGAGGTATTAAAAACTCTGTAGGCCTTACTCTGAGATGAATACCCAACAAGAAAACCATCATCTGCTTTGCTATCAAACTTGCCTAAGTGAGATTTGGTATTGAGAATAGTACAAGGACATCCAAATGGTTTGAAAAATCCAATATATGGTTTCCTTTTATGGAAAAGCTCATAAGGTGTCTTGTTTTTAGGCTTTACAACTAAAACTCTGTTTTGAACATAGCAGGCAGTATTAACTGCTTCTGCCCAAAAAGTAATTGGTAACTTTGAATCAGCTAACAGAGATCTAGCAGCCTCAATCAGTGTCCTATTCCTTCTCTCAGCAACACCATTTTGTTGTGGAGTCCTAGGAGCACTGTATTGTCTCTCAATTCCTTTTTCTTCACAAAAGGTGTTTAGATCAAAAATTTTAAACTCAGTTCCATTATCTGATCTAATGACTTTCACTCTTTGATTTGATTGGTTTTCAATTTTGAGAATAAAAGATTTGATCAGTCCACTTGTCTCATCTTTAGTTCTCAGAAAATATACCCAAGTAAATCTAGAATAATCATCAACAATAACTAAGCAGTATGATTTCTTGCCAATACTCATCACATTGGTAGGACCAAACAGATCCATATGTAACAGTTGAAGAGGATTTGAGATAGTGTTTATCTCTTTGGACTTATGAGAAGTTTTGTGTTGTTTGCCTTTGAGACAAGCAACACAATGATCATCACATGAATAGACTTTGGATGGCAAACCTCTTACAAGGTTATTCTTAACAAGTTTATTCATTGTTTTAAAGTTCATGTGACACATCCTTCTGTGCCAAAGTGATGATTCATCTAAAGATGCTTTTGAAACTAAACAATTTAGGGATGAATCAGATGAAACACTTTCCAAATCTAAACAATAAACATTATCCTTCCTAGGAGTTCTCAGAAGTATCATGTTTTCATCAACCACTTTGTATCCAGGAGCAAGGATAATACATTCAGAATCAGTAAACAATATGCTATGCTTCTTGTCACAAACCTGTGATACACTTAACAGGTTGTATCTCAATTGTTCAACATAGTACACATCTTCAAAGGTCATCTTACCCTTTGAAACATCACCCTTACCACTTATCTTTCCACCAGCAGGATTATCCCCAAATGCAACATGTCCTACATCAATCTTTTTGAAATTTTTGAGGCAGGCCATGTTACCTGTCATGTGCCTGGAGCAACCACTATCAACATGCCAAATGCTCTTCCCCTTGAGCTGTTGGTTGCCCTGCACATCAAGATAAATCAGTTAGTTTTATTGGGAACCCAAGCCGAAGTGGTCTTGGGTCTCCCTTGCTCATCAAAGTACTTGCACTTGGTTTTGATGAGATTTTCAAATTTAGGTACTGCAGTACTGGAGTACTTTGTCAAAATTATTGGTGTAGCAGCAGTATTAACCTCAGAAGTACTAACAGTGCTAGCAGTACTAATACTGGGAGCAGCAGTATTGTTAGCAGCAGTATCAGCAGTACTAACAGAGGTAGCAGTATTAACAGAGTTAACACTGCTAGAAGCAGTATTAACAGAGTTAATACTGCTAGCAGCAGTACTATCTGAAGAAGAAGCACTAAAAGTATTAGCAGCACTAACATTGGACTGATTACTAGCAGTATTAACACTGCTAGCAGTACTAACTTTGGAATGATTACTAGCAGTATTAACACTGCTAGCAGCACTAACTTTTGAAGTAGTACTAACAGTGTTAGCAGTACTAACACTGCTAGCAGCAGTATTGTTTTTAGTGCCTTTTGGAACCCACATAGTACCACATTCCTTTTCAGTTGTTTTCTTTATGTGGCTTTTGGGTTTATCTTGTTTCTTTGCCACATTTTTCTTTGCAGACTTTTTGTAGCCACCATTCTTTCTGTAACCACCAGGTTTTTGAAAAGATCTTTGAGCATTAAACCTTTGGTTAACAGGATTGAAATAACAGTGTTTGGCTAAATGATTTAGCTTACCACAGATGAAACAAGGTTTTGGCCTGTTAATCTTGTTCAGATCAACTCCTTGTCTCATAGCCCACTGGTTATTCCAGTTCCTTTGATTTCCCCTCTGATTATCATGTTTTTGAGGCTTGTTCTCTTTAGATTTCCTGCAAGAACAATGTTTACAGGTATTGGGAGCCACAACTGTGGTCTGTGTGTAATGGACTCCCTTTTCTGTTTCTTTCCTTTTTATCCCATTGATCTTAACTCCCTCTTCTGTTTCAGTCCTTTTTATCTCATTGTTCTTAACATATGGACTTTCACATTCCTCATCAGATCCTGCTTTGTCAGTCTCATCCTCAACAACTACTTCTTCTTCACAAGGATCTATATTAATCTTTAATTCAGGATCCTTCCTATCCTTGGTCTCTAACAAATCAGACTTAGGAGGTATGTAGTTGTTATTGTAGGGTGGAGGTGTGGTATTGTACCCTATCCCTACTTTCATCTTGTCATGGATTTGAGCCTTAATGATGGTATCCATGGTTTTAGAAGCACAGGTAAACTTTTCAACATCAAGTTTAACCTTCTTAAGCTCTTCTTTTAATTTCTCATTCTCCTCCCCAGACACTTTCAGCTTAATCTCATACTCATTCTTCTCCCACTTCCAATAGTTAGTATCATAGTGGTGTTGAAGTTCATTAGCTTGAAAAGCTCTAATCTGCTCCTCAAACCTTTCTACAATCCTAACATAATCTTTCACATCTTTCTCTAGCCTCTTAAGGTTATCACACATACCCTGATTGTGATCCCTATATCTTTTAACAGCATCAATGCAAGCTTGAGAACAGAGTTTAGATTGTACCTCAGTGGGAATATCTGAGACTTCTGCCATGAGTGCATGATTCTGGATTGCCTCTTCTGCTTGATCACTCCAATCAAAAGTACTGTTTGATTCAATAGAATTTTCCATAATGATTGTAGATTTCTAAGAAACACAGGCTCTGATACCACTTGTCAGGATCGATTCTTAACAAGAATTAAACTTCTTAGAAACAGAATTTAGAGAATCTTGCGGAATAGAACTCTAAATCAATTAAAGAACAATCAATAGAATTCAACACACTGTATATATCAAACTGTATTACTCACAAGCTTTACACCAAACCTCAATCTTGTTGAACAGGCTCAACAAGACGACTTCTACTTCTTTAGAAATAGGGTTCTTACACCTTGAGGTTAATTCTCTCTTGAATCGCTAAACAATTTTTTTAAAACTGTTCTCTCTATCGTGTATATTGTCTATTATATTTCGTATCTCGTGTATTCTAATAGCTATCTATCAATACTATTTATACAAAAGTAATTACAAGATAACTATCAAAAGTAAATTGATCTTCTGAATCTTCGTTAAACATATCTTGATCAATTCCTTCTTTGTCTCCAAAAGTATCGCATACCAAACTTATCAAGTCAGCAGTATTAACAATGATTTGGCTCAGCAGCATTAACGACCTTCAGCAGTATTAACCTTCACAGTCTTCAAGCAGTAGTAACTCAGCTCAGCAGTACTAACCATATCTAGCAGTAGTAATTTGGTCTAGCAGTACTAACCGTGTCTAGCAGTAGTAACTTCGTCTAGCAGTAGTAACCTTGTCTAGCAGTAGTGACGAAGAACTGGCAGTAGTAATATTGTCTTGGCAGTACTAACCATACTTAGCATATCTTCAGTTCCCAACACCATCAGCTAAATACCCGGACACTACCAACCAATCCATCCGGACACTATCAACAGGACTACCGGACACATTCTTACTGTGTCCGGACACCTCTGTCAGTTTCATCCTTTTTGCCCAGAAATCGACAGAATTAATACCAGAAGGGTTTGTGATGTTTCTACTCCGATAGAACCCTTCCAAAAGCAATTACAAACATAAAATACAAAGGAACTTACCTTATTTTCACTTCCAAGTACTCCAACTTGAATCCCTAGCCTTCTTATCTTCTTTTGCTTCTTTTCTCCCCAAAACACTCTCACACACACACTTTGAATCTCTGGATGAATTCTGCTGAATTGAAATATCTAAATATCCTAAGGGATAATATCCATTCCATATTTACCATTTAAACCTTTAACTATCCACTAATGATCAAATACCCTTAAACATATATATTTACCCAAACTTACCCTAAACATCAACTTTAAAGTTAACTTAATTTAACGAAAAGATATTTTTAACTAACGAACTTACCCAGGATATTACAGAATTGTTGAATCGTCATCAACTCCTCAGGATCAACCGTCCAACACTTAAACCGACCCACAAACACCACCACCAGTTCCGTTACACCAAATCCCAACCGACCAACTCAAATCAGAGCTGTTAGCCCGACTCTTAGCCCAAGGTGACTCTAGTACGGCTAAAGAGGTTGACCTTGTTGGATTACTCCGACAACATACCCAACTCCAACCCAACCACCTTCTAGCAACGACTTCCAACGTCTAACCAACTTGATGAAAGACATGACGGATGCCGTGATGGCAGGATTCACCTCCATCACTGAAAGGCTTAAGGCTGTCGAAGAGAAGTATGGGATTCAAGCTTAGGCGTCACATAAAAGAAGACATGATGATCAGGATTCGCCTGATCAACATGAGGGGGAGAAGAGAGCAAGGGTTGGTAAGTCCAGTGGTACGGCTACTGAAAATGTTGGGGGATCAGATCAGCCAACTAGTGAAAGGGAAACGGGGACAGGTGGAACGGACACTGATATGGTCCAAGTGGATGACACCGAAGTTCTAGCTGATGTCATAACTAGGGTTGAAAAGCCTTCGGTTGTTGACAATAGAACAGATGAAGAAAGGATAGCAGATGCGTTTTTCAATGATTACATCTACATTGATTCTGAGGAAGAACTTGAGAAAATGACCGTCCAGATCAAAGAGGAATTAGAAGACTTATTCGACATCACCGGGATTATTATGGCTGCTTCGGATTCCGACAACGATACTCCAGATGATACTACTCAACCACAAACGCCGATTGATCAGAGTGCAAGTACTTCCGCTCCTCCGGCTCCAGTGGTACAAGAGAATGCTCCGGGAATTCAAGTGCAAGCCGATGGCAGAATCAGGGATCCTATACTCCAAGTTGAACTGGAAATTTATCAGGAGGTTATAGACGCTGAGCCAAGGTATGTGGCTATAGGTGAACGAGTTAGGATCCTGATTCCTTATCAAGAGAGCATAAGGAAAGATTTGTTTGTTAGGGACATCCAGAAGATCGATATAGCAAAGGTATATGACGTTGAAGACTGGCCATCAATGCGCAGTATTGAATTTCTACATGTCATGGGCAATGAATGTCTGAATACAAATGTGGTAAGGTTAGACAAAGCTATCATGAAGGTGCTGAACATAGATTCCTGCAAGCTGTTCAAAGTCTGGTATTCGCAATTCACTATACAAATATCCGATGGCTCTGAACACGTCTTTTCAGAAGCAGATTTCAATAGTCTAAAGCTTGACGACTTCTGCAGTTTGTATGATATCCTGGCACGAGCTCCTTAAAATAAGATTGAATGGTCTTCTGCATATAAAAGTGTCAAGAGGTTCATGCGGAATATTCTGAAATTTTATTATCTTACGGATTTCCAAATGGCCTTGGAATCACACCAAGCCCGAGTAAACCTAAAAGCACCGAACCAGCGTCTGTCTGACATTCAAGGTATTCCCGCATACACTGTTCTGAAGAAACCTGAGCTTGGGGTGGTTTACATTAATCAAGACTCAAAGAAGAGATTTTTTTAGAACCTGTGAAGCCAACAAGTTCAGTGACGAAACGTTCAAGTACATTTAGATCCACCTTGAGAGTAGACTGCGTCTGGATGCAAGCGGGGAGGTGAAGCTGAAAGACAAGGAGAATGAGCTAATCAAGCCAACCCTGGATGCCATTACATACCGGAAGGAGTACCGGAATGCACTAAGGAGGTTCAAGATCATCTTCGGGATTCGGAAGAAGTACGTGGCCCCGGTGGACGCTTAAACACTTTGCATCTACATTGGTACAAAGGTGGAGAATGTTAGTGCCTAATTTACTATATTGTACCATGTAGAGGGACCATTAATGTAAATGTAATGTTACCAAGTATATAAGGTAATTTTTGTCAAGATTTCATTTAGGTCATTCCATATTACACACACAAGTACACACACATCTACATTTGCTCTCTACATTCTCTATTGTGTACTTGATGAATTGTTCTTCATTGATATATATGGATGGCCATCTGATTTCTTATATTGTTTGATTACTTGTTCTGGGATCACAGTAGAGATTCAAGAAATTACTCCCGGTTTTACACTCTTGATATAATGTTCTATAAGCTCTATAGATTTGTTATCAATTGTTTTTTTTATTACTTTACATGAATTTATTTTGTTCTACATTATTATTCGATACACTAACACACAAGTGTGTATCTATGTGTATATATATATATATATAGGGTACGTTTCATTTATAAATCAAATAGATTGTACAAAGCCTGTAAACCACTATATTAGGAAACAACATATATATTTATGGTAATTATTATGATTCATTAATAATGATTATGATATATACGGAAGATGATAGCGTTCATTAATTATGATCATGACTTTAAATTAGGAAACCTAATAAAATCAGATATTGATTAGAGTTGATGAATGGCTAAGATTGGTTTGCAGGGTTTGTACAATCTATTTGGTTTGTAAGTTGTAACGGAAATGGACCCTATATATATATATATATATAGAGAGAGAGAGAGAGAGAGAGAGAGAGGAAGGCTAATTTGCAACCCACAAAAAGGTTGAAACCCTTACCGTTGATTAGATCTTGCAGGATTTTGATTATTTAATATTTAATATTTAAACGCAGAGGTATTTTAGTCCTTTGTAAATTTGTTTTTTATTAATTCAAAAATTAAAATGATAATGGTGAATCAATTCCTTAAATTATGGTAACTGTATCTCATCTTCTTTCTCGTTTCCCCAATTATCAGATAGCCTAAGAAAACCCTAATCCACCTTCTTTCTCCTTCCGATCAAATCCACCGCCACCACCGTCGGCAACCGCCGATTTCTTCTTCGCTTTGGTGATAACCCTCCTCAAGGTTGCTTAACGTTTTCCATGGAATCATCGTTACTGGTTTCTTTCTTAACGAGAGGTTTCTTTCAAGTTCAAGATTTTGTCATTCTTACCACCACCACTACCTGCATCATCTGAAGAACTGTTAATGGCGGAGGGTGGGCGGAACCCTAGAGAGAAAGTGGACGGAGATTAGACAGCCGTTGGTTTTGAGAAGTAGGGTTTGGTTTTTGTTCAGATGCTTTCTGGCAAAAGAAGTCGGCAATGGCTGCAAAAATAATAAAAATGAATAAAAAAATAATGGCGGTATAGTATAGAGAGAGATCCTTAGAAATGGTTTCCTGTAAGTGCTCTTTCTTGTTCTTTGTCTAAACTTTTTATTCACATTTCGTTGTATATTTTGGGATTTTGTGAAATGGGTTTTAGTAGTATTTATTTTTCTTCTAGATCCTTAGAAGAACAAACAAGTCTTTTTGTTTTAGCAACGGAAGGTATGCCTAAAGGTTTTCTTTTGGTTATTTTATTACGACTACAACATTGTGGTTGATCGGAGATTAGCGACTTCGTGGATTCATGAAGAAAGATTCATGAAGATGTCATCATGAAGAAAGATTCATGAAGATGGATTCATGAAGATGTCATCATGAAGATGGTATCAAGAAGATGGTTTCACGAAGAATGAATCATGAAGATGGTATCAAGAAATTGGCTATGGTGATTTTGGGTTACATGTTATTTCGTTATTTTTAGAAAGAGATGAGTGATTTTAGGAACAAGATTATGATGATTAGTTTTTTACCTATTTTGGATTATTTTTTTTTTACTAATGAAATTCCAGAATTACCCTTTAGCTCCTTATTTTTAGTGGAAAAATATAATTAAAACTATATTTAAAATTACTTTTGATCTGAACCGTTGATTTTGATTCTGATGGCTAAGATGATGGTTGCAAGGGTTTCAACCTTTGTAAGGGTTGAAAATTATAGCACCCCTATATATATATATATATATATATATATATATATATAGACTTAGGATCATGTGAGACCAAGCTGTTTCCGTGAGACCGGTGAGACCAAGCTTTAAAGTATGAAACTTCACACCAAAAAACTGTGAATGTAAAAAAAATCGAACTTTTCATAGGGAAAACACCGTAAATGTTACGTTCACGGTGTTTTTCGCTGTGAATGTTCGTTTTTTTTTACCTTCACAGCGTCTTCACTGTGAAGGTTCGGATATACCTTCATAGTCTTTTATCTGTGAAGGTTTGATTTTCTTAAACTTGGTTTAGGTTTTTTCACCTTCATAGTGTGATTACATTATGAAGGTTCGAATGTTTTTTACCTTCACAGTGTTTCGGTATGAAGTTTAATGTTTTAAGGCTTGGTCTCACGCGGTCTCACGGAAACAGCTTGGTCTCACGTGAACCTGACCCTATATATATATACTAGCAATGTGCCCGTGCAATGCACCGGGCGAGCAAGGTAATGAAACTTTTATTGTAAGTGGAAAATGAAAAACCCTCCGACGTGCAACTCAATTGCTCAAAAACACAACAGGTTAAAGTACGAATTGCACGGGAGACAGGTTTGATCCCCTCTGCTAGCTTCAGCCGCTCATTCAGCTCGGAAATGTCTCCTCGCCTGTGGTTCATGTGAGGTCGGTCGGAGTTTTCGGTAATCAAATTTTTACTCAAAAATGGAGGATGAAAATTTAATGTAATTCTTTCAAGAAAAGTTATTTATGGAGTAAATGTATATTTATTGGCCATTAGTAGGGATAAATGTCTATTAATAGAAATACGCACCTATAAATTAATAGAGATAAGAACATATTAGTAACGATCGCGAACCAAAGCTGCTCCTAGTTGCTGTTTCATGGACTCTAAAACAGGGTCTAAGTTGTCCCCATAAGGCAAAGGTTGCACACAAACTCAAAACGACACTTATTTTCAGACAAACTAAGGGGCCATTTATCTAATTACTTCTCCGGTAAGCGTTTACTCATAAGATTCAACACTATTCCTTACCTTACCCGGTAATATTTTAGTCCCTCAAAATGACATCGTATGCAATAATTAACCCGGTAAGCAGTAACCGTGTAAGAGTCATCACCCTTACTGGGTAAAACTCTCGGTCCTTGACATTGCACTTAAACTTGTGGTGTGAAGTCCAATCTGTGGATCTTAAGACGCTTTCTACCATTATTTCACATCATAATAATCATCTGCAAGGCAATGTTAACAATTAACCTAAGATGCCAAAGTTGACAAATATAATAGGGCATAACTCTTGATTATATGTAGAGCAAAATAAGAGGTCACAAAATCAAACAGTCTTCTCTGTACATCATCATTCTCAATAACTACCCAAGATCAATGAATGAAACTGAGAGCAACAATAATACAATCTAGAAACATAAATAAAATTTAAAACTATGACATGCCACTGTTTTCTATTAAAGATCTCGCTCCATGCTTGAACTAATTCATGAATTCTTAAACTAATTAGAACTACAATAATACAATTTGAAACTAAGAACTCCATCATCAAGTTTGGAGCTCCCACTGCTTTGTCCATGATCTACAAAATTCTTTGGATGGAGCTTAAGTAATAAACCACTACAAAAAAGAAAGTAAACCGTGAAGCAAATAAAAGAATGCAAACTTATTTTACTGGCATTCCACTAAGTTATGTTTCACTCTGTAATTGGACTAAAAAGAACCAAACATCACAAAAATTCAATTAATTTCTTATCTTCCAAAAGGGTGAACCTTCAGAACAAAAGGGTATCCTTAGTTTACCATAACAGCTGCAACAACAAAAAAACAAAGTCAAAACCTGCACTTATCCATGCATATCATCGATCTCATTCTTAGATCAACCTCCGTAAAACCGAACCCCAAACCGAATTAGGTCCGGGTTAAAGTGGTTTCGGTAATTCGATTTTCGAGTTAAACGGTTCAATTAACCAAATATGGATATTTTATTTGATTCGGTTTTCGGTTATTTTTTTATTAACATTAGTACTTTAAGCATCAAAACCTTCAAGCAAGGGAAAAAATACATCTATTATATATGATCTTGTTTTGTGACTCTTCAATTCAGTGATTTACAAACATTCCTAAGAAATTGCCTCTATATCTTAAAGCATAAAGAGGTAAAGAAGGAAGGAACATTATCGGGTAGTATTTTTGTTCATTAGAACGGATTGTCGGTAAACATATTTTACCCGGTAAGCACCTACTAAATAAAAGTCTTCTACTGTCGCTTGTAATTCCAAGAAAAACACTTTTGTTTCTAATGTTAGTGATCGTGTTGCTTCAAACAAACAAAAACTTGTTATTTCGTACAAGATTTCTTCTATGCAACAACTGATTAATTTAGCACATGATCAAATCTGTTGCTCTTCATGTGGTGTAGATGATTTTATCTGCAAGTCTGATTATTCTTCGTGGTTTGGTTATAATTTCTATGGTTCAAATCGTTTTTATTCAAATAGATATTATAATCACTACAATTCAAAGAAAAAGGTTAATTCTCCTAACCTGAAAGGACCCAACTGGCAATGGGTACCTAAAACTGTTTAAACTCCATTTTGCAGCTCTGTCATGTGTGGTATTTGGATAGTGGTTGCACTAAACACATGACAGGTAGAAAGAAGCTGTTGAGCAACTCTGTGGAACACGATGGAGGGAAAGTTAAGTTTGGAAATGATCACTACGCTCCAATCATGGGTTATGGAGATATTGTGACCGATAACGTCAGAATAACTAAAGTGAATTATGTTGAAGGCTTAGGACATAACTTATTTAGTATATGTCAGTTTTGTGATAAAGACCTAAAAGTCCATTTCAAGAAGACTCGGTGTGCAATTCTAACCTATGGAATCAATGTGAGCTTCCCACCAGTACAGAGCTTCTGCCTTCAACATCGCCGTTCCGTATAATACTCTGTCCTCATCCGCACACTTACTGGTCTTGAAGACGGCTTCTATTTCTTTTAACCATTTCATCGCCTTCACTGGGTCTCTATCTCCTGAGTAAGTTGGAGGTCTACAGTTTAAGAACATCTTGTAACCACACCTTCTTGACACTGGTATGACCGTAGGTGTAATGGGCATTTCGTCTTCCAAACCAGGATCTGGTGTTTCAGTATGACGAGCTTGGTCGAACATAGCCTGGATATTTGCTTGAAGTCTTCCCATCTCCGCCATAAAATCGTCTCTTGTAATAAACTCCGTACCTCGCCCCTGAACTCTACCTCCGGTTCTGCCCCCAGTTCTACTCCCCGTTCTACCTCCGGATCTACCTCCCCCTCGCTCTCCTCTTCTTCCCCCCGTTCCTATTGGTGGATTCGTACTATTTGGATTTCCTCCTCCTCTTCTATTCGTATTTCGAGTACCGTTTGCCATTCTGTAGATTCAAACAAGATTAACATACACATAAACACATACCCCATATAATAAGGTATCCCAGTCCAAACATGCACCTGTAAGATCACAATTACACTGGCCAGGTGTAATCTGAAATTACCCTACATGATGTTCCTTCTACCTTTTATACTTAGCATCCCAAGGTTCTAATATATCAAGGACATCCTACTTCACATGCAGTTTAAGTCTAGGTACGGGTACAAATACCTAAATCCCTTAAACTAGGGCTCTGATACCATTTGTAACAACCCAAATCCCAAAACATACATCATCATACATAACATGCATACATATCATTGATTTACAACAAAAGTTACATAACAAACCAAGTACGGTCTCATTAGTCTTGACATTACAAAATATATAAAAGCTTCCTAATCAACATCCATCAAAAGCTTCCTACACTTCATCCTCTCCTGCCGATCCTTAATCTTGAAAACATATTTTTGAAAACAAAATGAGGGTTAGACCAAACGGGTCTAGTGAGTTAATCCCGTTCCTTTCCAAAATCATTATAAAACCTTTTATGTAAATCATTTGTATCAAAATAGTTTAGATAAACCTTTGGTAATCCTTTCGTAAAATTATAAACATACCACACGTATTTAAATACCAATCCAGACTCGTGCATCGTGTACATCTCATCCACCTTATTCCTCCACAAATGGTCATATTAGTTGGTAGCAAGCCAACTAATAAATCAACAACCGGTCCGCACACCGGAACCCGGCTACCTGTCGGTCCGCACACCGAAACCCGACTACTCACCGGTCCGCACACCGGAACCCGGAAACAAGTGCACTCGTGTAGTGCAAAGCTTATATAAATACAATATATATCTCATTACATCATATTGTCATTTATATACACATAATCATATTCCTACCACATAATCATCTCATATATATATTTATACACATATATATATATATATGTATCCCAGTTCAAAACGTTTTAAATCAAAACTCACCTCGAATGCTTACAATATGCTTCCAAGCCTTTCTCCGAGCTATCCGATCCTTTATCCAAAATTCTCAGAATCTGAAACCATTTACATACAAATATTTCCTTACCAACTTATGTATAAGACTTACTAGCAGGCTATGGACTCTAGATACATCTACATAACTCTTATCCTCAAAAATTGACCAAACAGCCAAGTTATCCGAAAACCACTAAGTATCCGGACAACTTTTCGGACAACACAAAGAATCCGGACAACATGAGGAATCTGGATACCATCCGGTATCCCATTCCATCCGGAAAAGTATAACAAGAGGGACTTACCCGGATACTTGAATCGTCCGGACACCATCAACTAAATACCCGGACACTACCAACCAATCCATCCGGACACTATCAACAGGACTACCGGACACATTCTTACTGTGTCCGGACACCTCTGTCGATTTCATTCTTTTTGCCCAGAAATCGACAGAATTAATACCAGAAGGGTTTGTGATGTTTCTACTCCGATAGAACCCTTCCAAAAGCAATTACAAACATAAAATACAAAGGAACTTACCTTATTTTCACTTCCAAGTACTCCAACTTGAATCCCTAGCCTTCTTATCTTCTTTTGCTTCTTTTCTCCCCAAAACACTCACACACACACACACACTTTCAATCTCTGGATGAATTCTGCTGAATTGAAATATCTAAATATCCTAAGGGATAATATCCATTCCATATTTACCATTTAAACCTTTAACTATCCACTAATGATCAAATACCCTTAAACATATATATTTACCCAAACTTACCCTAAACATCAACTTTAAAGTTAACTTAATTTAACGGAAAGATATTTTTAACTAACGAACTTACCCGAGATATTACATTATCTCCCTTAAAAGAATTCCGTCCCGGAATTCGGTTAAGCGAAAAGGTATGAATACTTATCACTACTACTTCGAACTCAATCAAAACTATAGAAACTAACTGAATAGCCACCCCACACCCACCTATATCTCTAACACAGATAAGCAACAAAAGCACGGAAATATCAATAACCATGTTGCACCGAAGTCAGATAACACCTTAGCACGTATAGAGTTTATAGAAATATACCTGTAACCTCATCAGGACTTTCTTCCACCTCTTGTTCCGTCATCTGAAACACTCGACCCTTTGCTTTCGGTACCTCAGGCCCTTGTTTCTCTCCCGGTCTAACACTCGTTGGTCTTACCGTCATACTACCCTGTTGTGCTTTCCATTGCGGACAATTTGACTGAATATGATCTGGGGAATTGCAAACGAAACATAATCGAGTTACCCGACAGTCTCTAACTATGTGACCAGTCTTTCCACATTTGTAACAACTTCAGGAATCCACATAACAGTTTCCTTGATGCACACGGTTGCATTTTGGACATGGTCTTTCAGCTGGTCTGAAAGATGAATGACTATCAAACTTCAGGGATTCGTATTCCTCCAAATCGTATGTCATTTCTTCCAATTTCCCTTTTCCAATACTCTTATCACCAACGTCTCTCCTATTATCCTGTTCTACATTTTCCGCTGCATTTACTGCGGCTGAGAAGGTATCGGGTCCTGTCGCAATCACTAGCTTTCTAATTTCTGAATTCAACCCGAAAATAAACCTCTCCATTTTCAGTGCCTCCGTGGCAACGTAGTACTCTGCGAAGCGAGACTTCTCTAGAAAACTAGCAGTGTAGTCCCTAACTGATAAACTTCGCTGGTGTAAGTTCATGAACTCCTCTTCCAGTTGTCTGACTGCTGCTTGAGAACAAACTGTCCTTTGAAAGCTGTTGCGAATTCGTCCCAAGTAAAAGTAGAGTATACATCCGACCCTATGGAATCAATGTGAGCTTCCCACCAGTACAGAGCTTCCGCCTTCAACATCGCCGTTCCGTATAATACTCTGTCCTCATCCGCACACTTACTGGTCTTGAAGACGGCTTCTATTTCTTTTAACCATTTCATCGCCTTCACTGGGTCTCTATCTCCTGAGTAAGTTGGAGGTCTACAGTTTAAGAACATCTTGTAATCACACCTTCTTGACACTGGTATGACCGTAGGTGTAATGGGCATTTCGTCTTCCAAACCAGGATCTGGTGTTTCAGTATGACGAGCTTGGTCGAACATAGCCTGGATATTTTCTTGAAGTCTTCCCATCTCCGCCATCAAATCGTCTCTTGTAATAAACTCCGTACCTCGCCCTGAACTCTACCTCCGGTTCTGCCCCCAGTTCTACTCCCCGTTCTACCTCCGGATCTACCTCCCCCTCGCTCTCCTCTTCTTCCCCCCGTTCCTATTGGTGGATTTGTACTATTTGGATTTCCTCCTCCTCTTCTATTCGTATTTCGAGTACCGCTTGCCATTCTGTAGATTCAAACAAGATTAACATACACATAAGCACATACCCCATATAATAAGGTATCCCAGTCCAAACATGCACCTGTAAGATCACAATTACACTGGCCAGGTGTAATATGAAATTACCCTACATGATGTTCCTTCTACCTTTTATACTTAGCATCCCAAGGTTCTAATATATCAAGGACATCCTACTTCACATGCAGTTTAAGTCTAGGTACGGGTACAAATACCTAAATCCCTTAAACTAGGGCTCTGATACCATTTGTAACAACCCAAATCCCAAAACATACATCATCATACATAACATGCATACATATCATTGATTTACAACAAAAGTTACATAACAAACCAAGTACGGTCTCATTAGTCTTGACATTACAAAATATATAAAAGCTTCCTAATCAACATCCATCAAAAGCTTCCTACACTTCATCCTCTCCTGCCGATCCTTAATCTGGAAAACATATTTTTGAAAACAAAATGAGGGTTAGACCAAACGGGTCTAGTGAGTTAATCCCGGTCCTTTCCAAAATCATTATAAAACCTTTTATGTAAATCCTTTGTATCAAAATAGTTTAGATAAACCTTTGGTAATCCTTTCGTAAAATTATAAACATACCACACGTATTTAAATACCAATCCAGACTCGTGCATCGTGTACAGATCATCCACCTTATTCCTCCACAAATGGCCATATTAGTTGGTAGCAAGCCAACTAATAAATCAACAACCGGTCCGCACACCGGAACCCGGCTACCTGTCGGTCCGCACACCGGAACCCGACTACTCACCGGTCCGCACACCGGAACCCGGCAACAAGTGCACTCGTGTAGTGCAAAGCTTATATAAATACAATATATATCTCATTACATCATATTGTCATTTATATACACATAATCATATTCCTACCACATAATCATCTCATATATATATTTATACACATATATATATGTATCCCAGTTCAAAACGTTTTAAATCAAAACTCACCTCGAATGCTTACAATATGCTTCCAAGCCTTTCTTCGAGCTATCCGATCCTTTATCCAAAATTCTCAGAATCTGAAACCATTTACATACAAATATTTACTTACCAACTTATGTATAAGACTTACTAGCAGGCTATGGACTCTAGATACATCTACATAACTCTTATCCTAAAAAATTGACCAAACAGCCAAGTTATCCGAAAACCACTAAGTATCCGGACAACTTTCCGGACAACACAAAGAATCCGGACAACATGAGGAATCCGGATACCATCCGGTATCCCATTCCATCCGGAAAAGTATAACAAGAGGGACTTACCTGGATACTTGAATCGTCCGGACACCATCAGCTAAATACCCGGACACTACCAACGAATCCATCCGGACACTATCAACAGGACTACCGGACACATTCTTACTGTGTCCGGACACCTCTGTCGGTTTCATCCTTTTTGCCCAGAAATCGACAGAATTAATACCAGAAGGGTTTGTGATGTTTCTACTCCGATAGAACCCTTCCAAAAGCAATTACAAACATAAAATACAAAGGAACTTACCTTATTTTCACTTCCAAGTACTCCAACTTGAATCCCTAGCCTTCTTATCTTCTTTTGCTTCTTTTCTCCCCAAAACACTCACACACACACACTTTGAATCTCTGGATGAATTCTGCTGAATTGAAATATCTAAATATCCTAAGGGATAATATCCATTCCATATTTACCATTTAAACCTTTAACTATCCACTAATGATCAAATACCCTTAAACATATATATTTACCCAAACTTACCCTAAACATCAACTTTAAAGTTAACTTAATTTAACGAAAAGATATTTTTAACTAACGAACTTACCCGGGATATTACAGAATTATTGAATCGTCATCAACTCCTCAGGATCAACCGTCCAACACTTAAACCGACCCACAAACACCACCACCAGTTCCGTTACACCAAATCCCAACCGACCAACTCAAATCAGAGCTGTTAGCCCGACTCTTAGCCCAAGGTGACTCTAGTACGGCTAAAGAGGTTGACCTTGTTGGATTACTCCGACAACATACCCAACTCCAACCCAACCACCTTCTAGCAACGACTTCCAATGTCTAACCAACTTGATGAAAGACATGACGGATGCCGTGATGGCAGGATTCACCTCCATCACTGAAAGCCTTAAGGCTGTCGAAGAGAAGTATGGGATTCAAGCTTAGGCGTCACATAAAAGAAGACATGATGATCAGGATTCGCCTGATCAACATGAGGGGGAGAAGAGAGCAAGGGTTGGTAAGTCCAGTGGTACGGCTACTGAAAATGTTGGGGGATCAGATCAGCCAACTAGTGAAAGGGAAACGGGGACAGGTGGAACGGACACTGATATGGTCCAAGTGGATGACACCGAAGTTCTAGCTGATGTCATAACTAGGGTTGAAAAGCCTTCGGTTGTTGACAATAGAACAGATGAAGAAAGGATGGCAGATGCGTTTTTCAATGATTACATCTACGTTGATTCTGAGGAAGAACTTGAGAAAATGACCGTCCAGATCAAAGAGGAATTAGAAGACTTATTCGACATCACCGGGATTATTATGGCTGCTTCGGATTCCGACAACGATACTCCAGATGATACTACTCAACCACAAACGCCGATTGATCAGAGTGCAAGTACTTCCGCTCCTCCGGCTCCAGTGGTACAAGAGAATGCTCCGGGAATTCAAGTGCAAGCCGATGGCAGAATCAGGGATCCTATACTCCAAGTTGAACTGGAAATTTATCAGGAGGTTATAGACGCTGAGCCAAGGTATGTGGCTATAGGTGAACGAGTTAGGATCCTGATTCCTTATCAAGAGAGCATAAGGAAAGATTTGTTTGTTAGGGACATCCAGAAGATCGATATAGCAAAGGTATATGACGTTGAAGACTGGCCATCAATGCGCAGTATTGAATTTCTACATGTCATGGGCAATGAATGTCTGAATACAAATGTGGTAAGGTTAGACAAAGCTATCATGAAGGTGCTGAACATAGATTCCTGCAAGCTGTTCAAAGTCTGGTATTCGCAATTCACTATACAAATATCCGATGGCTCTGAACACGTCTTTTCAGAAGCAGATTTCAATAGTCTAAAGCTTGACGACTTCTGCAGTTTGTATGATATCCTGGCACGAGCTCCTTAAAATAAGATTGAATGGTCTTCTACATATAAAAGTGTCAAGAGGTTCATGCGGAATATTCTGAAATTTTATTATCTTACGGATTTCCAAATGGCCTTGGAATCACACCAAGCCCGAGTAAACCTAAAAGCACCGAACCAGCGTCTGTCTGACATTCAAGGTATTCCCGCATACACTGTTCTGAAGAAACCTGAGCTTGGGGTGGTTTACATTAATCAAGACTCAAAGAAGAGATTTTTTTAGAACCTGTGAAGCCAACAAGTTCAGTGACGAAACGTTCAAGTACATTTAGATCCACCTTGAGAGTAGACTGCGTCTGGATGCAAGCGGGGAGGTGAAGCTGAAAGACAAGGAGAATGAGCTGATCAAGCCATCCCTGGATGCCATTACATACCGGAAGGAGTACCGGAATGCACTAAGGAGGTTCAAGATCATCTTCGGGATTCGGAAGAAGTACGTGGCCCCGGTGGACGCTTAAACACTTTGCATCTACATTGGTACAAAGGTGGAGAATGTTAGTGCCTAATTTACTATATTGTACCATGTAGAGGGACCATTAATGTAAATGTAATGTTACCAAGTATATAAGGTAATTTTTGTCTAGATTTCATTTAGGTCATTCCATATTACACACACAAGTACACACACATCTACATTTGCTCTCTACATTTTCTATTGTGTACTTGATGGATTGTTCTTCATTGATATATATGGATGGCCATCTGATTTCTTATATTGTTTGATTACTTGTTCTGGGATCACAGTAGAGATTCAGGAAATTACTCCCGGTTTTACACTCTTGATATAATGTTCTATAAGCTCTATAGATTTGTTATCAATTGTTTTTTTATTACTTTACATGAATTTATTTTGTTCTACATTATTATTCGATACACTAACACACAAGTGTGTATCTATGTGTATATATATATATATAGGGTACGTTTCATTTATAAATCAAATAGATTGTACAAAGCCTGTAAACCACTATATTAGGAAACAACATATATATTTATGGTAATTATTATGATTCATTAATAATGATTATGATATATACGGAAGATGATAACGTTCATTAATTATGATCATGACTTTAAATTAGGAAACCTAATAAAATCAGATATTGATTAGAGTTGATGAATGGCTAAGATTGGTTTGCAGGGTTTGTACAATCTATTTGGTTTGTAAGTTGTAACAGAAATGGACCCTATATATATATATATATATATATATATATATATATATATAGAGAGAGAGAGAGAGAGGAAGGCTAATTTGCAACCCACAAAAAGGTTGAAACCCTTACCGTTGATTAGATCTTGCAGGATTTTGATTATTTAATATTTAATATTTAAACGCAGAGGTATTTTAGTCCTTTGTAAATTTGTTTTTTATTAATTCAAAAATTAAAATGATAATGGTGAATCAATTCCTTAAATTATGGTAAATGTATCTCATCTTCTTTCTCGTTTCCCCAATTATCAGATAGCCTAAGAAAACCCTGATCCACCTTCTTTCTCCTTCCGATCAAATCCACCGCCACCACCGTCGGCAACCGCCGATTTCTTCTTCGCTTTGGTGATAACCGTCCTCATGGTTGCTTAACGTTTTCCATGGAATCATCGTTACTGGTTTCTTTCTTAACGAGAGGTTTCTTTCAAGTTCAAGATTTTGTCATTCTTACCACCACCACTACCTGCATCATCTGAAGAACTGTTAATGGCGGAGGGTGGGCGGAACCCTAGAGAGAAAGTGGACGGAGATTAGACAGCCGTTGGTTTTGAGAAGTAGGGTTTGGTTTTTGTTCAGATGCTTTCTGGCAAAAGAAGTCGGCAATGGCTGCAAAAATAATAAAAATGAATAAAAAAATAATGGCGGTATAGTATAGAGAGAGATCCTTAGAAATGGTTTCCTGTAAGTGCTCTTTCTTGTTCTTTGTCTCAACTTTTTATTCACATTTCGTTGTATATTTTGGGATTTTGTGAAATGGGTTTTAGTAGTATTTATTTTTCTTCTAGATCCTTAGAAGAACAAACGAGTCTTTTTGTTTTAGCAACGGAAGGTATGCCTAAAGGTTTTCTTTTGGTTATTTTATTACGACTACAACATTGTGGTTGATCAGAGATTAGCGACTTCGTGGATTCATGAAGAAAGATTCATGAAGATGTCATCATGAAGAAAGATTCATGAAGATGGATTCATGAAGATGTCATCATGAAGATGGTATCAAGAAGATGGTTTCACGAAGAATGAATCATGAAGATGGTATCAAGAAATTGGCTATGGTGATTTTGGGTTACATGTTATTTCGTTATTTTTAGAAAGAGATGAGTGATTTTAGGAACAAGATTATGATGATTAGTTTTTTACCTATTTTGGATTAATTTTTTTTTACTAATGAAATTCCAGAATTACCCTTTAGCTCCTTATTTTTAGTGGAAAAATATAATTAAAACTATATTTAAAATTACTTTTGATCTGAACCGTTGATTTTGATTCTGATGGCTAAGATGATGGTTGCAAGGGTTTCAACCTTTGTAAGGGTTGAAAATTATAGCACCCCTATATATATATATATATATATATATATATATATAGACTTAGGATCATGTGAGACCAAGCTGTTTCCGTGAGACCGGTGAGACCAAGCTTTAAAGTATGAAACTTCACACCAAAAAACTGTGAATGTAAAAAAAATCGAACTTTTCATAGGGAAAACACCGTAAATGTTACGTTCACGGTGTTTTTCGCTGTGAATGTTCGTTTTTTTTTACCTTCACAGCGTCTTCACTGTGAAGGTTCGGATATACCTTCACAGTCTTTTATCTGTGAAGGTTTGATTTTCTTAAACTTGGTTTAGGTTTTTTCACCTTCATAGTGTGATTACATTATGAAGGTTCGAATGTTTTTTACCTTCACAGTGTTTCGGTATGAAGTTTAATGTTTTAAGGCTTGGTCTCACGCGGTCTCACGAAAACAGCTTGGTCTCACGTGAACCCGACCCTATATATATATATATACTAGAAATGTGCCCGTGCAATGCACCGGGCGAGCAAGGTAATGAAACTTTTATTGTAAGTGGAAAATGAAAAACCCTCCGACGTGCAACTCAATTGCTCAAAAACACAACAGGTTAAAGTACGAATTGCACGGGAGACAGGTTTGATCCCCTCTGCTAGCTTCAGCCGCTCATTCAGCTCGGAAATGTCTCCTCGCCTGTGGTTCATGTGAGGTCGGTCGGAGTTTTCGGTAATCAAATTTTTACTCAAAAATGGAGGATGAAAATTTAATGTAATTCTTTCAAGAAAAGTTATTTATGGAGTAAATGTATATTTATTGGCCATTAGTAGGGATAAATGTCTATTAATAGAAATAAGCACCTATAAATTAATAGAGATAAGAACATATTAGTAACGATCGCGAACCAAAGCTGCTCCTAGTTGCTGTTTCATGGACTCTAAAACAGGGTCTAAGTTGTCCCCATAAGGCAAAGGTTGCACACAAACTCAAAACGACACTTATTTTCAGACAAACTAAGGGGCCATTTATCTAATTACTTCTCCGGTAAGCGTTTACTCATAAGATTCAACACTATTCCTTACCTTACCCGGTAATATTTTAGTCCCTCAAAATGACATCGTATGCAATAATTAACCCGGTAAGCAGTAACCGTGTAAGAGTCATCACCCTTACTAGGTAAAACTCTCGGTCCTTGACATTGCACTTAAACTTGTGGTGTGAAGTCCAATCTGTGGATCTTAAGACGCTTTCTATCATTATTTCACATCATAATAATCATCTGCAAGGCAATGTTAACAATTAACCTAAGATGCCAAAGTTGACAAATATAATAGGGCATAACTCTTGATTATATGTAGAGCAAAATAAGAGGTCACAAAATCAAACAGTCTTCTCTGTACATCATCATTCTCAATAACTACCCAAGATCAATGAATGAAACTGAGAGCAACAATAATACAATCTAGAAACATAAATAAAATTTAAAACTATGACATGCCACTGTTTTCTATTAAAGATCTCGCTCCATGCTTGAACTAATTCATGAATTCTTAAACTAATTAGAACTACAATAATACAATTTGAAACTAAGAACTCCATCATCAAGTTTGGAGCTCCCACTGCTTTGTCCATGATCTACAAAATTCTTTGGATGGAGCTTAAGTAATAAACCACTACAAAAAAGAAAGTAAACCGTGAAGCAAATAAAAGAATGCAAACTTATTTTACTGGCATTCCACTAAGTTATGTTTCACTCTGTAATTGGACTAAAAAGAACCAAACATCACAAAAATTCAATTAATTTCTTATCTTCCAAAAGGGTGAACCTTCAGAACAAAAGGGTATCCTTAGTTTACCATAACAGCTGCAACAACAAAAAAACAAAGTCAAAACCTGCACTTATCCATGCATATCATCGATCTCATTCTTAGATCAACCTCCGTAAAACCGAACCCCAAACCGAATTAGGTCCGGGTTAAAGTGGTTTCGGTAATTCGATTTTCGAGTTAAACGGTTCAATTAACCAAATATGGATATTTTATTTGATTCGGTTTTCGGTTATTTTTTTATTAACATTAGTACTTTAAGCATCAAAACCTTCAAGCAAGGGAAAAAATACATCTATTATATATGATCTTGTTTTGTGACTCTTCAATTCAGTGATTTACAAACATTCCTAAGAAATTGCCTCTATATCTTAAAGCATAAAGAGGTAAAGAAGGAAGGAACATTATCGGGTAGTATTTTTGTTCATTAGAACGGATTGTCGGTAAACATATTTTACCCGGTAAGCACCTACTAAATAAAAGTCTTCTCTATTACTTACCCGGTAGATTCTCGATCCTTGTTATACTCACTTTGTAAGATTCTCGATCCTTGTTATACTCACTTTGTAAGATTCTCGATCCTTGTTATACTCACCGGGTAATATTATCGATGTTGTTATACTCACCTGGTAAGTAATGAAAGAACATCTTGGAGTTTCAGTGGTGGACATGATATTCAACTAAATACCTATAGATTTGGTTTGAAAAAAACATACAAACAGATCATACTTGTTGATCCAAGAACAAAGAACAAGAAAAGTCCATAGCTTGATCCATTAATAAATAAACATTATAATAAAAAAGTCAACTAAAAAATAGAAAAACAAAGTCCATAGCCCTAGGTGATGCACCCATAACCATTATATAACAAGCAACAATGGAAAAGCTTGGATTTTGGTCTAGTCATCGTCATAAATAATAAATCAAACAAAATCAAACAAGATTAAAACCGATGGAAATCTAATAATAATATTACCTCCCACTTGCTTCTTTCACATGGAAGTTTGCTCGTTCTTTCCAAGCATGTGATAGTTCTTCCACATCCTAGGATGGCATACTAAATTATGTTATATATTTTTGTTAATTACTAATATGTCAAGTTTTGATAATTGGTATAGTCATGATCACAACCCGTCATTACTTGAAGAATATGATCACAACCGGTCATTACTTGAAGAATATGCATGATCACAACCTTAAAGAATCATAAAACACATGTTTTACTTAACCAGTGAAGTTTATTTAAGACATTGGTTACTACATTCTTGATAACAAACAATGATGAAAACCACTTCTAAGACATTGGTTACTGTATTTTTTGATAACAAACCATGATGAAAATCACTTCTAAGACATTGGTTGCTGATACACCTGGTTTATGTTTGATTCACAGCCCAATAAATTAGTATTTGAACCCTAAAATAAACCATCCAAGACTTCTACACAAAAATAAACAAATTGCAGCACAAATGTTCAGAACCCAATACAAATACTCATATTACATTCATATACAAGCAGAACCCAATACAAATACTCATATTACATTCATATACAAGCAAAATCACCAAATGCTAATTTGAAGTTTGAAATAATGTTAAAAGAGATTCAAGCTTTTACAAAACTATAAACAAAGCCAAAACCAGATCATTGGAAGGTTAGAAAGCGACCAAATAAGATGTAGAGAGAGAGAGAGAACGAACCTGCTGCTGAATCTGCAAACACGAGTGGAGAAGTAGGGCAGCAGAAATCAAAATAGCTGGAAGAAATCATAAATCAAGCATACCATTAGAACAAAATTTAAACCTCGTTCAAGAAACATACCTTGTTCAAGAATAGATTGAAATAAACCGTATTTTAGAGAGGTAGGAGTTGAAAATACTCTTTGGAATCTATATCCCGCTTCTGTTTGAATGAGTTCCTCTATCCATCCAAAACCCTATAAAAAGAAGAAAAAAACACCCACAACCTCTCTTTGTCTTCCCTGACGCCCTCCATCTTCACCCTTTGCATTCGCCACCCACTTCTGCCACTTGCCTCCACATACCACCACCACAAATAAGTAAATCAAACATAAGTAAGATGAACAACTATGAATAAACTTAGAATTTAGATCCAAAGAAAAACCATAAATTAGATTAATTAAGATGGACAAATGTAGATGAACTCAAATGAAACCTAAACAAATCTAAATGAAAACCTAAACAAACCTCAAGACAGAAGTAAATAAGTTGTTATACAAATCCAAATAGAAGCCCTAAGCAAATGAAAACCTGTGTTACCGTTTCCATGATGAAAAATTCAAAACTAATACACCACTGAACTTGGTGTTCATCAAACCTTGCTCCATCTCCTTTGTCAATTTCGTAGAGAGTTAGGGTTCACCAAAATTGTTGTTCATCGAACCTTGCTCCATCTTCATTGCTGATGCAGATGAAATCGCAGGCGAGGGGATCGACGGTGACAACCTATAAAACCCATTAGCTAAACCACAATCGTGAAGGAGGGAGATAGATGAGTTCCTCATCCATCCAAAACCCTAGAAATCATATCGGCGTCTGAAAATTTAATATAATGGGATACGATGTTTGAAATGGTCTTTGAAATGGCAAATGGAAAGTCAATTTTTCAGGAAGAGAAAGGGAGAAAGGCAGAAACGTGAAATAAGGAAGAAAAGAGTGTGAGGAAGAAAGAATCTGGTTTATGGTGGTGTGAGACGTGACGTAAAGAAGAAAAGACTGAGGAAGAAAGCCAAGTCTATACATTCCATTTAAAAGCATTGCATAAAGAAGTTGTAAGTTGTGCTTATTGAGTTGTGATTAAGAGTTTTTCTAATTTCATGCATAGAGTGGTTGTATATCATGCTTGAACACTTGTAATTAAGACATTGATCAAAACCAATATTAAAGTAGTATATATATATATATATATAGGGTTAGGTTCACGTGAGACCAACCTGTTTTGGTGAGACCGTGAGACCAAAAAATAACACTAAAGCTTCACACTGATTTATTGTGAAGGTACAAAAACAACGAACCTTCACAGCTAAAACATTGTGAAGGTTTACCTTCACAATACCTTCACAGTCTTTTGCTGTGAAGGTTCAGTGTTATTTTTATGGTCTTACGGGTTTCACGAAAATAGTCTGGTCTCACGTGATCTCAAGTCTATATATATATATATATATATATATATATATATATATATATATATATAGAGAGAGAGAGAGAGAGAGAGATACTTGAGATCATGTAAGACCAAGCCATTTTCGTGAGACCCGTGAGACCAAAAAAATAACACTAAACCTTCACAGCAAACGATTGTTAAGGTATTGTGAAGGTAAACCTTCACAGTGTTTTTGTTGTGAAGGTTCACTATTTTGCTTACTTTCACAATGAATCATTGTGAAGTTTTAGTGTTATATTGTGGTCTCACGGTCTCACGAAAACAAGTTGGTCTCACGTGAACCCAACCCTATATATATATATATATATATATATATAGAGAGAGAGAGAGAGAGAGAGGGAGAGAGAGAGAGGAAAGTTCAAATGAAAACTCAAATTCAATTGTGAACGTGAGGACGAATCTTGACCCTTTCATCTCTATTGATCCAATGACTCATATTAAATAGAGTTTTTAATTAAAATTATTAATTAAGGTGATTAGGGGTAAAAAGGGAAGACAATTTAAACTCACGCCTACAATATTTGACTTTTTATTTTCTTTTTTAATTAAAAACTTTTACCCCCCTTAAAGTTTAAAATAAATTATCTTAAAAATTACTAATATTTTAATCAAACAAATTACATCAAAAAAACGAGAATTCCGTGCTCTTCGATATGACATCCATCTCGATATAGTTTTTTTTGTTGTTTTAACCGTTTTACGTGAAATGTCATATATGTGTTATATTCATTATGAATATTTATGTACGTTCAAGTGTTTACAACATCTCGACACCGTAAGTCCGTAACTCGACATCACCTTCTACAACACTTTCTTCAATGTCCTAAGGCGTCGTGTTCTTCATTACCGTAACCCAACACCCATCGAGATGAATCGGGAACCTATCGAGTTTCGATTGTGAACCGAGGAACGAAAGAGAGTGCGTCACGTCTCCACACCTTCATGAGTCACTCATGTATTATTCTCCATGAATAATGTATCATTCAGTATGAATAATACATCATTCAGGGTAAATAATACACGATTCATGAATTCGTGTATTATTCATCCTGAATGATGTATTATTCATACTGAATACTGTATTATTCATCCTGAATATTGTATTATTCATCTGCATACATATTCATAAAGAATAAAACCAAGTCTTGGTTGTGAATCGAAAAACAAAAGAGAGTGCGTCATGTGTTCACACATTTCACGGGTCATTCATATATTATTCATCATGAATAATGTATCATTCAGGATGAATAATACAACATTCAAGGTGAATACTACATGATTCATGTTTAATAATACATTAATCACGAATTTGTGTATTATTCATCATGAATGTTGTATTATTTATTTTGAATACTGTGTTATTCGTCATGAATGGTGAATTAATGTTCCCCTTTGTTATTCATACTGAATATGGACAAAAGGAAACGTGCGTACATATTCATACTGAATATAACACATACATAACATTTCACGTAAAAACGGTTAAAATGAAGAAAAACTATATCGAGATGGATGTCATATCGAAGAGCACGAAATTCTCGTTTTTTTGATGTAATTTGTTTGATTAAAATATTAGTAATTTTTAAGATAATTTATTTTGAACTTTAAGGGGGTAAAAGTTTTTTAATTAAAAAAGAAAATAAAAAGTCAAAGATGGTAGGCGCTGATTCAAATTTTCATATTTGTCCCTAATCACTTCTCAATTGGTTTCATTAAGTTTTAACCATTGATTAGTTTTCCAAATTGTGATCAATGGTTGTGACTTGTCCTTATGTTCACAATTGAAAATGAGTTTTCATTTGAACCCACCCCTATATATATATATATATATATATATATGCCGCCTTAAGGCACTCCTTAAAAAACATCGTGGCATCGCCGTAACTTGTAAGGCTTGAGGCTTGACCTCACCGCCACGTCATGCCTCACGTCATTTAGAACCTTGGTTGTCGCAAACCACGGGTATAGTAACATCCCAGGCCAACCGTACCACATATTGTACGTTTTGTCCACACACCTGGACTCACGGTTTTAAAATGCGTCTGATAGGGAAGGTATCTAGTCCCTCTTATAAGCCAACCTTTGTTCCCCTCCCCAACCAATGTGGGATCTTACAATCCACCCCCCTTGGGAGCCCAGCATCCTCGCTCGCACAACAGTTCGATTCCTGGCTCTGATACCAACTTGTAACACCCTCAAATTTGGAAATAACAACTAAATAAAAACTTCGATAAAATTCATTCTACAAAACCATCAATGGAAATACCTCAACATTAAAAACATAAAAAAATTACCCCAACATTCAGTAACTTAAATCACACCAAAACTAAGTAAGGTTGGGTGTTACTTAACCCAATTACAAATTGCTATTCCCAAATATAAATGCGGAAGACTTCACCAAGCTAAACGTTCCTCGAGCACACAACTAGCACTCAAACACTTCACAGTGTCGCTAGCACTATTCCCCAACCGGAACCTGATGCACATGCCGACAAATAAAAAGGTTAGGCTAACGCCTAGTGAGTTCAAGAGTTTATATCATGAGCAAAGTAATTCGTTAAACGAAAAGAGCACAATTTAAATCATGATTTTCCGAAAAAAAGTTTATATAAATATGCAAACAACTCATTTTCCCAACGCACACAATTTTAGTAACAAAAGCTCCAATATATAACGGTTTCCAAAATGAAATCAATTCCATAACTTACTCAAAAAGGCAGATAAATATTTAATTTCCAAATAATATAAACATGAATAAAACTCTATTATTCAAAACATCAAAACACGGATGAGGCATAATACGCCGCCCACAAATCATGGAAAATAATCCATATAAATATAAAACGTCACCGAAAACATGGATAGAGATAAATACCCAAAACAACACCTTTCGGTGACAGGGGAGACCCGGTTCCATCGAATGTGGAGGACACACAAAGTTAAGACACTTATCAACGTTCTTGGATTATAATCATAAGACATATCAAGCTCAATACTTTAAGCGTACACTTGTGGAGTATCAACTTCAACCCCTCTAGGTCTGTACATTGAGTTATCCAAATCCAAGGGAATTAGCACATATGTCTTACACCTTACCTCGATGCCTCAATGTGCCTCAATGTGGAAAACTAGTGTCCCATCATTGGCATAATACCCAAGTGCAAGGACATCAAGTTCAACCACCCACGATCTATACCTCTAGTCTTTCGCAAAGGGTCTTTCGGTCTACGAGTTCAACCACCCATGGTCTATACCTCGCTCCCGCTAACCAAAATTATTTACAATTCCAAAACAGGGATAAAGTTCCCATTAAACCAAATGACTGCTCATATGCCTATGGATCTATTGCATTACAGTCTAAAACTTACATGACCCCAATTGCAAGACAACACACTCAAAACATGTAACATTTCGAATAAATATGTCATAGTTGCCTATAACTTCAAAAGCCCTACATAAAGTAAAATTAAACCGGACAAATGTCCCGCGGGACTCATTAAAATCAAAGTCGAGTCAATAGCTCGACAACACCATTGACTATAAAATAGAAGTCATCATAAACAATAAAATGTATTTAACCAACGTTTATGCAATTACATGTTCCAAAATATGATTAACTCAAAAACCCATTATGAGTTGTGATAAAGCGCTTTCGAAATAAAATTATACCCTTTATAATTTCAAAATATATTATAACTTAATAATATACATTTTCCACACGTTTTATAAAACCAAATAAACTAAAAGTGCATTTACGTCAAATGACCCTCATTTTACAATAAATCATCGAAAACATATTAACATGATTCTTTATTAAAATGTTCAAAGACCCTAAATAAGTAACATTTTCAGTATTTATAAATCAAATGTATCTAGAATGTAAATTTCCTCAAGTAAGCCACACATTTGATAAACCTCAAGTAAAACACTTTAATACTTCAAAATGGACATTTTTGGCATGTACAAAATTTTCACAAAGCAACTCGAACTCACCTTGCTAGGTTACGTTAAACCTAGGATCCAAACTCATCTCTAGCTTCCAAAATGGTGAAGGCTTTATATCCACAAACATCCGTCACTAGAACTTTGTCTAAGCCACTTACAAGCCTAAAATACACCAAGAATAATCCCCATAATCAGATCTATACAATCTTGTAAAAAGTTCAAATCACCCAAAACTCAAAATCACTCTTCCAACATGAAAATCCTCAAGTTCGAGGATATTAAACAAATTTTCTAAATCAACAAGGTAAAATGATTTTAATCTTCAAAACAAACTAGATTACATCCCAAAAATGGTTTTCCACCATAAAATCTATCACTTTCTCAAACATGAACCTTTTACATCAAACCCCCCAAAACATTTGAAAACCCTAGAAAATAATGAACTCTTAAAAATGGAGAAATTAGAACTACAAGAATAGAAGAATCATATACCTCAAAATGATGAATCCCCCAACTAATCTTCTCCTTCTTCAATTTAATCACCCATTTCCTTCCATTGGGTTGTCTTTCTCTCCAAGAAAAAGAACACACACACACACAAAGGTGTGGAGAATCGTTTGGTATAAATGAGAAAGTGGAGGTGAAAGCACCTTTTTTACCGCAATTTAGAACATTGGTCCTCTAAGAAACATATCATTGACCAATTCACACCTACATTCCTATTAAATTGCTAGATTTAAGTTTTTGGGATATTACCACTACTTAGGATTTTTTGGGTGTTACAGGTACCGAATAGTTACTTGTCGTAAGTAACTGGTACCGAGTTGCTTACTTTTCGCAAGTGCCTATTACCGAATAGTTTACTTTTCGCAAGTGCCATTATCGAGTTGTTTACTTATCGCAATTGCCATGTAGCGATAAGTGAGGTTTTCGTAATGGCCTTATATCGAGAAGTAAGGTTGTCGTAAAGGTCTTATACCGAGAAGTGAGGTTTTCGCAAATAACTGATTGCGACAAGTAAAAGTTTTTGAAGACTAATTCTTTGGGTTACGACAAGTAAGGTTGTTGGGTCTTTGGGTTGCAACAAGTGGTTGTGCTTCGGGTTGCGACAAGTAGAGTTCTTTTGGTTTGCGATAAGTAGCTTTCTTTGGGTTGCGATAAGTAGCTACTATTTGGTCAATCTCATTGTACTTTTTTACTGTTTTGTATGATTCTTTGTCAACGATCATATCTAGTGAATTTTTACTATCTGTGAAGATGTCGAGAGATTTGCTCAGCATGGGTTCCAAGTCAAAACCTCCAGTTCTACAAATTGACGAGTATCCACAATTAAGAAAACGTATGATCTAGTTTTTAAATAATCAGAATAGAGATTTGATGAATTCGATTATTAAGGGTCCTGATCACATTCCTCATATAGTTGTACCAGCTCAAGCGGCTTCTGAGACGACTCCTTATGTTTCTGAGAGAATCGTGTTAAAGGAGCCACATCATTTTAATGAGCAAGATAAGGCAATTACAACGTTAGATGAGCAAGTGTTGACCTATTTGACAATGGCAATCCCAAACGATATCTACAATCGAGTAGATAGTCGACATTCTCCTAAAGAAATCTGGGATGAACTGGAAAGGCAACTTCAGGGTTCACAAAAGTCAATGAGATCCAAAAGGAATCAAAGCATAAACGCCTATGAAGGATTTAAAGCCAAGGAAGGAGAGACACTAAGGGATTCATATAACCGATACAACATTATTCTGAATGATTTGAGAATGAATGGGGTCATCAAAAATGAGTTGGAAATCAATTATTAATTTTTCAAAAATCTTTTGCCTGAGTGGGATACATACTCTAACCAGTTGCAAATGAGCAAGGATATGGATGATGATCAGAAGCTCAATGATATCTTTTATATATTGAATCGGCATGAGGATAAGATAAAGGAGATCAAAGACAAACAAAAGAAGGTTGCAAACACTTTGGTACTGATTGAAGGTTCTGTTCTCGATTGTCGGTGGTTCAAGGTAAGCCTCTACAAGCCTAGATCGTCTAAAGCTTCCGCTTCTTCTGATTGTTAACGATGGGTAAGCTTCTTTAAACCCTTGATCGATTCAAGCTTCTGTTTTTTCTGATCGATACAAGGTAAGCTTCTTTAAACCCTAACAATGGGTTTCGACCATTATTGATAGAAATCAGGTAATGATTGACTGATTGTTTCGACCGTAATGGGTTTCAACAAGTTTTATTTGGTTGATTAATGAAGTCAAGGAACAATATATGTATTTGCTATGCAGTCATGAAGTCAAGGAACATGTTCGGTTAAACAAGTTTTAGTTAGAATAAAATTATTGGTCAGGTCAATTATATTCTATAGCCAATGAGTATGCTTATGAAGCCAAATCAGAATAACTATAGGCTCGATTTTATCAGATTAAATATAATTAGTAGTTTCGCTCATATCATTTTTGTTTCAACTCAGAATAATTATTCTGTTGAGGCTTTGTTCATCGAGTGTTTTTTTTTTGTTGATCGAGTGTTTTTTTTGTTGATCGAGTGTTTTTTTTGTTGCCTTTGAGCGATTTCATCGAGTGCTTTGTTCATCGAGTGTTTTTTTTGTTCACCGAGGCTCGATTTCATCTTCCAGGGCATGTCGCCATTTGAGCAAGGATGCAATCTTATCTCTAAGTTACAATTTTAATTATGTGCAAGAAATTTGATCACTTCAGTTGACAAAAGCTGTTGGAACCATAATGATATAACAGTTACTTATGTTAGATAGCAGTTATGGTTAATATACCAGTTAGAGATAAGGTGGTTATTTAACCACCACCAACCACCCTATAACCAACATACACCACGAACAGTCACACCTGTTCATTGGCACCTGTTCATGTCTATAAATAGACATCCTATGTAAACAATTTATTTAGTTGAATCTATATTATATTTCAGATTACTTAGAAGGGTTCAATTCCACTTTCTCTTGTTCTTTCTATTGTATGAATGATGATTGTATGCATGATGCCCATATGATGGTCGGGTATTCGATCAAAGATCCTGGGAGTACAAGGCCTGTCAATTTCGAACATGGTATCAGAGCCAAAGGGCTCAAACGAAGATCAAAACCATGCGTCAATTATCATCTCAGAATTTCTATCTCAATATTACTATTAGTATTTTCGTGTCCTACAATTCCTAGTTTTCGAAGCCTGCAATCTATTGTTTACTGTGTTCAATTGTGCAAGTGAATAGCCCGTGATTCACTAGAAAGAACCAACAAGAGTGTTGAAGTAGCAATGGCGATTAATAGTCCAAGAGGACAGAATCAAGTTGCGTACGGGGAAACTAAGAAGAATGAGGGACGAAAATACCAACAGTTGTATCAAACCAAAGGTTATCATCATCTACCGGAATTCTCACCAACAAAATCGGCACCAAAAGATTCAACAGAAGAACACCAGGAAGGCGTTGATTGAATCAGCGGGAGAAACCCAGGGCGGCCGATAAACCAGAAGGTATCTACCACCGACTGGTCTCACACCGAGAAAAGGAGAACATACCTATAATCGGAACCAGAGAAGACAATCGAAGATAAACCAACAGTAGAAATTCAAGAACGATCAAGAGAAGTGAAAAAAAACCAAACCGAAAAGAGGTTTACATACCTTAATCAGAACCGGAGAAGACAACCGGAGAATCAGAAACCATACGGGTTAGCAAGACAAAACGCGACTACAAGGGACAGTCAGCGAAAACAAGCGGTTAGGAAAATCGCAAAATTAAGAACCACAACGATTAGGAAAATCGTTCATTAAAGAAACCAGAAGTTTAAAAGTGGCGATTAGGAGTCACGATATTTGAAGATTGAAGACAGAGATGTTTAGGAGTCTCCTTGAAAAAACACGTGCGATCGAAGGAAAAACGACCGGCACAAAACATTTGAAGATTGGAAGAATTTAAAGAATTATTTGAAGTTTATTTGTTACATCCCGAGACTTGCTACGAGTTCGCAAAAGACGCCAAGATGTGGCAAAACAAGTACACCAACAATGACAGGGTACAAGATGTTAGCAGGAAGGCTAACAATTTCGAAGATCAAGCAATTTCAATTGTTGATCAAATACAAGCAACTGTAGGAGTTACGGATGGAATGGAGAACCGAAATCTTGAAGAATTATTGATTATATCATTAGGGGGGAGATTGTTGGAACCATAATGATATAACAATTACTTATGTTAGATAGCAGTTATGGTTATTATACCAGTTAGAGATAAGGTGGTTATTTAACCACCACCAACCGCCCTATAACCAACAGACACCACGAACAATCACACCTGTTCATTGCACTTGTTCATGTCTATAAATAGACATCCTATGTAAACAATTTATTTAGTTGAATCTATATTATATTTCAGATTACTTAGAAGGGTTCAATTCCACTTTCTCTTGTTCTTTCTATTGTATGAATGATGATTGTATGCATGATGCCCATATGATGGTCGGGTATTCGATCAAAGATCCTGGGAGTACAAGGCCTGTCAATTTCGAACAAAAGCAACATTAGAAGATTATGATTATAATATGTTACTGCTTCATTGGTTTTCTGTTCAAGATTCTGCAATATTTTCCAAAGTTCTATTGGAATATTGTGTGATTTATTGCATTTGCCGTATATAAATATTATATACTTCAAAAAAAATATTGTGTGATTTAGTTCACCGTCTTCTATTTTTATACATACGTATTTTGTTTGTTTTGCTGATTATATCATCCGGTTGAAATGTTTTCCATTAATTTCTCCAAGTGGGTTTTCTTCAATAGTTTTAAATTTGACGTAAATGTTCGAAAACTGATTTCTTTTGTAGTTCATCTACACAATTTCAAAGGGTTTCATACCAAAGTGGACTTTCTCCCTACACCCAAAGAAGGTAAGCATTTACTTTGAATGTACCTTTTTGATTGATTTGATTACACTCCTGCTGCATTATTTTCTGGCTTGATTTCATCATATTAAAGATAGGGTGTAAACTTCTAAGTGTTTGACTTGACATAGTTGCTTCTTCGTTGTTTATCTTTTTCTGCTCTACAAATCAAATGTTGCTTCATACATCAGATGTTGGTTCATTGCTTTGATGTTGGTCCATCGCTTTTATGCCTATTAAATGGCTCTCTGTTTTATTATATCTTGCTCCTAGATAAACAAGTTATCAAACCATTAGGTATCTATGGGTGTGTTGGCAGGACAATATCGATTGTCCCGGTGAGTTTTTTTACTCTAACATACCCTTTCCTTAATAATTTTGACGCAAAAAAAGATTCTCTTATCTTCATTTATAGACATGCATCATTTGCTAACCTTTATCTTTCAGATGATTTCTTTATTATCTCTTTCTTCATACAGCTTTCGTTTTGACATAATCGCTTCTAGTGGACTAATTTGTTTTATTATGTTGTTTTCCACCTTCACAACAATCATTTGACAACTAAAGTCAATACAAGTAGATAAAGGAATTACAGCAGCCCAATTTATAGCATTAGTTTTTTTTTCTCTTTATCAAACACCAATCTGCTATAGTCTATAGACTGTTGGTAAATCGCCTTGGTTGAGATTACTTTGCTATTAAAAGCATTACTTTCGTTTTGAATAGCTATGGACTTCCAGTTCTCTTATCTTTGGCTATAATTACTAAATGTGAGAATTTGTTTTCCATATACTCTATCTTTCTATTCAATATCTATTCTTAAGAATTGATCCAAACAAGCCTTAAGTATTTGTTATATTACCATTTAAAAGTGAATCCCTTGCTTTAGCTCTTACCGGTAATACTCTCAGTTCTTGCTTTAGCTCTTACTGGGTAAGATTCTCGGTCCTTGTCATATTCATCCGGTAAGGTAATGTGACTACGTAAAGACTTACCCGGGTTAGCGTTTGGTAAACGGCCCCTTAGGTTCAATTACATTTTTAGGATTTTGTGTGTTTATTATAATCCATTTTTGTTGATATATCTGCTTTGTCAGATTGTTTATATTGACTAATGGCTTTGTTCAATTTGCTCACCACATATGGAAGTTGTACCCGCATATCAAATGCTTCAAAGTCCCTACACCAAGGACAGTTAAAAGAAGACTACGGAAAAATGCCAAACAGAACATGTTATAAAATAAATCATAACCAATCTTATTTGTGCATGCAAGTGTTGAATGTCATAGAACGTGTTGGCCTATTCGTGAATAGCACCGATGGCGTCCTATTAAGATATTTGGAAACAAGTAAAGGGAAAAATATGTTCCTCTCCAGTTACAGGGTAATTTTAGCCAAAAATTATTATGTGCATGTAAGATTATGTGTATGCGGCAAACAGACTTTATAATTTATGTAAGAAAATCCAGCTAACTCCTTCACTTCATATACATAGGATTTTATAATTTACATTTCTTTTGGATACTCAAGATCTGTAAGTTGTTGCAACAAATAAATGGTTTTCACTCCAGAACTCAGAAGGTAGTCTCAAGATAGACAATACTTCCAAATATAAGAGTAGGGAACATCACCTGCTGACATGATCCAACAATTATATATGGAGTTATTGTTAAAAGGTATGTTTTATAATACCAATCTTGTCATCTTTATATTTATTGGAGTTTATTTGTTATGTTTCAGTAATTAGGACTATATGGTATATTGCTTAAAGTAGTGGATGGCGCTTCACTTTCTTGTGAACACTAAGTGTAGCGAAGCTATTACCGGAAAGCTGAGGGTCTGAAGTGTAAACATGTCAAAGAATATAAAAGGAGGAGCTCGCGTTCATTTGGTCACCACTGATTTCATTTTTTACTTTTACAAATTAGAAACTCTCTCGTTTTCTTTCTCACTCCAGATTTGGGTTTGTTATCTTAGTCTAGATTTAGATTTTATTTTGTAATGTTTGTTTAGATTTTGTTTCAGAGTTTTAGTTTGTAATTGTTGTTGATGTATAAAAGTTGAATATGGTATTAAAGCCTATGGTTCTGATTTCATCTTCTTCTCGGTGGTAAGTATTCTGTTCATATCATTCTTATGTGTATCTCTGTGAGGATCGAAATAGAGTGTTTGTTTGTATTTCTGATTCAAAAAGCGTTTTTAAAATCATTTCATCGTTTTTATGTTCTTGAATCTGAAATAATTGTTACTGATTGAGGTTATCAGTGTCTTTTGTTCATCTTGTTCTTATCTCATTCATAGATATGAACAAGGTTCGTTGTCAAGTTTTTGTTCATCTTGTTCTTATCTCATTCATAGATCTGAACAAGGTTCGTTGACAAGTTTTTTGTTCATCTTGTTATTATCTCATTCATACGCCTGAACAAGGTTATTTGTCGAGTTTTTTGTTCATTTTGTTCTTATCTCACTAATAGATCTGAACAAGCTCTTTGTCGAGCGTTTTCTCCAAAACATATTGTGTTTTTGTTTTCGTTCTTATCTTCCTCATAGATCTGAACGATTTCAGCGTTCATCTTTGTATATACTTGCGTATCTCAAGATCCGTGAATCTCTCAGTTGTTTGAAACTAAGATCTGATGGTTGTGTGTTTGTTGAAGCTATAAATAATATTAAGGTTATAATATTCAGATTCATGACTTCTCTATGATCACTTGTTCTTTTCTTATATAGATCTGAATAGTTATCTCTTGAGATCGAGATCTGTTTGTTTGTAAATGTTCATAACATCTCTTGAGAACGATAGATTGTTGTTAAGATCTGATTCACTTCTAAGTTTTTTTAGGTTATGTGAGATCTCCATCTGTTCCAAAAATTGATACTTGGTTATCTCAACTGGACTATTCGAGATCGAGAACATCTTGTGTTTCACATTTTCTTTCGAACATATTTGTGGTTGATCCATGAGATCTCTTGGTGTTCAGGTGCCCTTAGCGTCATTCTGAACTCAAAATCCAGAGATCTAGATTATGTTGCACTTATCTGCTGATGTTCATATTGTGTTAAAAAAACTTAGAGATCTAGATTTTCTCTTGCGTCTCTCTGTTGGTCCTCATATCTTGATCTTTTCCAGATCTGATTTGGATCTGGTTGTTTGATCTTACTATATTCATACTCTGTTATTTCCAGATCTCTATTGGATCTGGTTGTTTGTTTAGCTACTTTCATCAGTTCTGATCTAAGTTTTTTAATCAAAGGTGGTTTGTTTGGAGTTTGTCCTCCACCAATGATTTAAATCTTGATCTGTGCTGATTGCTTGTTTGTTCAGGTGATAGTCCTGGTCTCTACTTCATAGACATTTGTCCTTCTGTTTCCGTTGTGCTCAATCAAGGTTGTTCTGTAAGTCTTATATTTGAATCTGTTGTTGCAGATTCTTGGTACGTCTTCTTACTCTCTATATTCTCTTGTGTGCTTCTCTTCTTCTACTCTTTTCTACTTTGGTGACTAAGGGATTGGCTTGACCTACCACCTCTGAGTGGCAAGGAATCCTGTTGTGTGTCCCTTAGGTTTCACTGTGTGTGTTTCTCTCTAGCTTGATATCATGACTGGTGCAGATCCAATCAAAAAGCCAGGTGAGCAATCTCTGATTGCTAAACTGGACTTTGGATATCCGTTGTATCTGCATCCGAGTGATACATCTGGTGTGCCCATTATGAGTATGAAACTGAGTGGCACTGAGAATTACAAAGTTTGGTCCTGCACTATGATCCTTGCATTAGAAACCAAAAATAAAACTGGCTTTATAAATGGATCTGTTGTTCGTCCTGTTGATAATGATGTTTTGTGTAGACAATGGGATAGATATAATTCAATTGTTCTGTCTTGGATCCTTGGGTCTATATCTGAGGATTTGTTTGTCAGTCAAGTTTTTTCAAGGGTTGCTTCTGAAGTATGGGATGAACTAAAGGAAACTTATGATAAAATCGATGGGTCTGTTACTTTCAATTTGCATCAAAAGATTAATTCTCTATGTCAGAATGGGTGTCCTGTGTCTGAATATTATCACAAATTGAATGCCCTCCGGAAGCAATTTGATGCCTTAATAAAACTTCCATCATGTTCCTGTAATGCTGCACATGAATTCTCTAAACACAATCAATTATTAAAACTAATGCAGTTTTTTATGGGTCTTGATGATGTGTACATGCATATAAGAAGTAATATTTTGACTACATATTCTCTTCCTTCAGTTAAGACTGCGTTTTCTCTGGTATCTAGAGAGGAGTCACACTGTGGTGTGACTCGTGTCTCTACAGATTCCAAGACTCAAAATTCTGCCTTCTTTGGAAAGGCTTCCAATACTAAGAAGCAATCTGGGAAACCTACTCTTTTATGCAAACATTGTGGACTTAACGGTCACACAATTGAAAGGTGTTTTAAACTAATCGGGTTTCCTATGGATTTTCAGTTCACCAAAAATAAGACTAATCAATTTAAAGTCTGCGTAATGCCTGCATTTCAGAGAACTCTGGTCGTGGTCAGGCTTCTCTTTCATCTCTTACTGAAGATCAAATTGCAAAATTGTTGTCCTTAGTTGATCAGAAACAGTCCGAGGGAATTTCCAGCAAAATGGCTGGTATGTTATCAAATAACACGCCTGATATCACTAGTTTTTCATCAAAACTTAATAAATATGGTTGGATAATAGATTCTGGTGCTAATCAGCACATGACTTCTTATGTGTCCTTTTTAGATGATGTTGTCGATATTTCTGATTTGAGATTAAAAGTAACTCAACCTAATGGTGATGAAGCCATAATCAATAAAATTGGAAATCTGAAACTTAACAACAAAGTTACTCTTCTTGATGTTCTTGTCATACCAGATTTCCATGTTAATTTACTATCTGTGCATAAAGTTGCTAGAGATAGTAAAATTTTTGTAGGTTTTAATAAGTTTAAATGTTTTCTCATTCAGGACTTTCCTGCAATGAAAGTTGTGGGGACTGGTAGTGAAAAAGGGGGGCTTTACTTTTTTGATCAGGTTATTGACAATTCTGTTATTTCTGAATGTGCAAGGAATGTTATTAATAAGTCAAACATGTCCATCTATTGTAATGTATCTCATCAACTTTGGCATAGCCGATTAGGACACCCTACTGATCAAGTTTTATCTGTGTTGAAAAATAAATTAAATCTTGGAACTGAATCTGACTCTGGTCCTTGTGACATTTGTCATAAAGCTAAACAAGCTAGGGATAAGTTTAAACTGAGTGATAACACGACTAAAAGTATTGGTGATGTTATACATCTTGATCTGTGGGGTCCTTATCGGGTTGCTAGTAAGGAGGGATATAAGTATTTTCTAACCATAGTTGATGACTTCACACGATTTGTTTGGGTCTATTTACTAAAACATAAAGATGAAGTTTTTGACAATGTTGTTGCGTTTCACAGTTTACTCCTCACTCAATTTGGCAAATCTGTAAAGGTATTCCGAAGTGATAATGGGTCTGAATTTGTTAATTGTAGACTAGGTGAGTTTTTTAGAAGTAATGGCATTATTCATCAAACCTCTTGCGTGTATACTCCCCAACAAAATGGGGTAGTAGAGCGCAAACATAGGCACTTGTTGAATGTTGCAAGAGCTTTAATGTTCCAAGGAGAAATTCCACTGAATATGTGGAGTGAGTGTATTCTAACTGCCACATATCTTATAAACAGAACTCCTACATCTGTTTTGAATGGAAAGTCTCCTTATGAGCTTATGTTTGGTTTTGCTCATGTTCTTTCTCATTTAAGAAATTCTGGGTGTCTTTGTTTTGCAATAAAACCAAATAATACTGATAAGTTTTCCGCTCGGGCTGAGAAATGTGTTTTACTTGGTTATTCCAATTCAAAAAAGGGATATAGATTGTATAGTCTAGATTCTAAACAGATCATAATTTCTCGTGATGTGAAATTTTATGAAACTATATTTCTTTTTAAAATGAGTGAAACCAAACAACTTCTTGACCCTAGTAACATCAATACTTTAAATTTCTTTGATTTTGTTTCTGATCAGACTAATGAGTTCACTTCTAGAATGCCTAATGATGAGATTAGGGTGAATACTCAAAATGGTTCAAATTCAAATAATTCTGAGAATGGTAATAACCATGATCATCATGGTGGCCAAAATAGAGCTACCAGTGAAATATCTGGCAGTACTAACACTTCAAACAGGGCTGCCGAACCACAAGGTTCTGGTAGTACTGATTCGGTTGCCGATGATCATGGTGATATTGGTTTTAGTCCCTTCAATGTTAGAAATAATGATGATCTTTTGAGTTCCCCTTCTGAGGGTACTGTTAGAAAATCAAATCGCCCTTCAAATTTGCCTAAACATTTTACTGATTATGTCATTGAAGGTAAAGTCAAGTATGGGTTAGAAAAAGTTGTAAACTATTCCTTTCTTAATAAAGATAATTTTTGTTTTGTATCTACATTAAATAAAGCCGTTGAACCTGATTTTTTTAGGCCTCTAAGAATCAAAACTGGGTAAATGCAATGAATGATGAGATGGAAGCTTTGTATAGGAATAAAACTTGGATTTTAACTCAGTTACCCCCTGGTAGAAAGCCTATAGGTTGTAGGTGGATTTATAAAATAAAATATAAATCCACTGGCGAAATTGAAAGTTATAAGGCAAGATTAGTTGCTAAAGGGTACTCTCAAAGGGAGGGATTAGACTATGAAGAAACGTTTTCTCCAGTAGTTAAAATGGTTACTGTTCGTTGCGTTATTGCTTTAGATGTTCAGTATGATTGGTCGTTATGTCAGTTAGATGTAAATAATGCATTTCTCTATGGTGATTTATCTGAAGAAGTTTACATGTCTTTACCTCCTAGATACTTTTCTCCTAATGAAAAAAACGTTTGTAAATTAGTAAAATATTTATATGGTTTAAAGCAAGCTCCTAGGCAATGGTATGAGAAGTTATCTGCTTGTTTGAATAAAAATGGTTTTTCTCAAAGCTCCTGTGACTATTCTTTGTTCACAAAAAATGTTGGTTCTGTTTTCATTATTCTCTTGGTATATGTGGATGATATAATTTTAACAGGAAACTGTAAAGTTGAAATAGACAAAGTAAAAAAACATTTACAATCAAATTTTAAAATAAAAGATCTTGGAGAATTGAAGTTCTTTTTAGGTATAGAAATCTTAAAGTCTGAAAAGGGGATTTGTATGTCACAACGTAAGTACTGTCTGGAACTGTTGAATGAATTTGGTTATTTGGGAGTTAAACCAATTGGTACTCCCATGGATATGAACCTTATTGTAACAGATGTGTTTATTTCTGATTCCAAAGATCCTCCTTTAAAGGATTTTACTGCTTTTCAAAAACTAGTTGGGAAATTGATTTATCTGTTAGCCACTAGGCCAGATATAGCATTTGTTGTTCACTGTTTAAGTCAGTTCATGCATTCTCCAAGACAGTCTCACTTGAGACTTGCCCTTAGAGTTTTACGATATCTAAAATCATCTCCTGGTAAGGGTGTTAATTTTTCCAAGTCTTCTAGTTTTAAATTAAATGTTTTTGTCGATGCTGATTGGGGCAAGTGTTTGTCCACAAGAAGATCTGTTACTGGTTATTGCCTTTTCTCAGGCAATTGCATGATTTCATGGAAGAGCAAGAAACATACCACTGTTTCTCGTTCTTCTGCGGAATCAGAATATAGACTAATGGCATCTACTCTATGTGAGATTATCTGGGTTCTCAGTGTTTTGAAAGATTTACAATTAAAAGATTTACTTCCAGTAGATCTGAATTGTGATAACAAATCAACAATTCAGATTGCAAACAATCCAGTCTTCCATGAACGAACAAAACATATTGAAATTGACGTTCACCAGTTAAGGGAAAAGGTTGCATCTGGGTTGCTGAAAACAATTAAGGTTCCTTCCACTGAAAATCCAGCAGATATTTTCACGAAATCTTTAGGAATAAATCAACATAATTATCTTTGTGAAAAGTTACAAATGTTGGATTTGTTCAGATGTCAAGATTGAGGGATGGTGTTAAAAGGTATGTTTTATAATACCAATCTTGTCATCTTTATATTTATTGGAGTTTATTTGTTATGTTTCAGTAATTAGAAGGACTATATGGTATATTGCTTAAAGTAGTGGATGGCGCTTCACTTTTTTGTGAACACTAAGGGTAGCGGAGCTATTACTGGAATGCTGAGGGTCTGAAGTGTAAATATGTCAAAGAATATAAAAGGGGGAGCTCACGTTCATTTGGTCACCACCGATTTCATTTTTTACTTTTACAAATTAGAAACTCTCTCGTTTTCTTTCTCACTCCAGATTAGGGTTTGTTATCTTAGTCTAGATTTAGATTTTATTTTGTAATGTTTGTTTAGATTTTGTTTCAGAGTTTTAGTTTGTAATTGTTGTTGTTGTATAAAAGTTGAATAGTTATGAAGTCGTAGCACATTCCTAGAGTAGGTTTCTCCTCGCTCTCTTTAGCACCTTCCATGCTCCTTAATTTCATGTAGATTTTGATTTTGTTTATTGGATTTCTTTGGTTTTTGATTTCTACGTAGATTACTAGATATAAAGTTGCTCGATGATTGAGTCTCACCAAGTGGCATGGAATGAACAGCTTTGTTGCATCCCACAACCTCGAGAAGCAATGGGAAAAAATAGTTCTCTTCGACACGTACATTTATTTAAATTAACAATTTACACATTTAGCAATTTCTGAACAAATGTTTAAGATTTGTGTATTTTTAAATTTTTTATTTTGTTAAAACGTTAACTTTGATTTTTTGATGAAAGATTGTATTCCTTCTTTCTTCGGTTTATAATAAAACTTCTATCCAACTTTTTTGGTATGATTATCAATGAAATCATGAAACAAACAATATATAACCTTGACATTTATCTACTATAATCGTTATTTTCGCACAACAGACTTTGTGTTGTTTGTACGGATTTCACTCTATTTTTTTAAGTATATAATATTTATACATGGTAAATGCAACAAATAAACTCGCACATTATTCTCATCTTTGGTAAGGTTTGAACCCCACCTCATAGGAGGCCAAAGGCTCTGATACTGTTAGGCCAATGGCCCTTTGGTGATTTCACTATCTTTTTAATCACGTAAAGACGAATTTTGCATCCTACCACATTGCGCGGACATACAACTAGTTACATAATCATGCATTTATTTGGATACCTCTCTACTATTAATATCATTTGTTTTTCAATAAGTAATCATTATGTTATTATACTTTATTTTTTATTTTTTTTTGTAAATAAACATTATATTATAATTAATTATTTTGTTCTTTATATATTATTACTATTATTATTAGATTTTTTTTGCAAGAGATACGATATTTTTGACATTTTTTTGTTATTTAAGTTTCGTATTATTATTATAAAATGGTTTTTGTTATTTAAACTTTAATTAAATAACAAAATAAACTACTTTCTAGCCAATCAAATTTTCTCAAATAAACAAATTACTAGCAAATGTTCCCCTTAATATAAAATAGATGTCCCAAATTTGATGTTAAATAGTTTATTGTACCATTGATATTATTTTATGTATATATTTTTCATTTAAAAATTATATTAAAAAACTTGATTCTTATTAAACATGTTAACAAGAGTAGTATTGGTTATACTACTAACAACAAAAATTATAATAATAAAAAAATCATAATAATAGTAATAAAACTATAAAAAGTAAAACCAATATATTAATATGATACATTTTTTAGCTATTAGAATAAAAAATAAAACAACTAAAATAATAATTAAATTATAGAAACGACCAAATCAAATAAAAATTAATTTAACAATATCAATAAAATAAAAAATAGTATTAATTCAAAAAAATTGTTATAAAAAAAATTAAAATAACTTAATTTATAATTATTAAAAATAGAAAAATAAATAAAAACACCCCCTCTGAAAGGTGCCATTACGAATGCCCTTGAAAAAAAATCCAAAAACACCCCAAAAGGTTTGAAAACATCAACGGTGGTTGTTGGAGTCGTTGCGGCCCAAAAGATTAATATTTCTAGTGGTTATACTAAATTATTTGTTGTTTAACTTTTCAAACTTAATATAGTGTCATATATCTTTTATTTTATTTTTTATCTTAAAATCATATTTTAGAAAGCGATAATATTTTTTCATAGTTTTTTCATTTAGTTTTTAGTTATAATTTAATTTCAGTTTAATAATGATGTAATTTATTTTAGTTTTAATAGTATAATGTTTTTTATAAAATAATAATTAAATATTATATTAAAATTCAATGATTATTTTAATTATATTGTGGATTTTTATATTTAAAATGAAATGTTTATCTTGTATTTGATTTTTTTGAATTAGTTATAAATTCAAATATCCAGTTCTAAAAAGTTGTACTTAGACATCATTTACTTGTAATTTTGAATTTTAAGAGCATCTCCAATAAGTTTGCTATAACTTTTTTAAAATAGAGAATTAAAAGTTAAAAACTGTAAAAAAAGTTACATTTATCTCTAACATATTCTCTATTTTTGAGAATTTTAACACAGGTCTTATTAATATAATACTCTAAACATAATATAAAATAATGAAAGTTTAATGCCATTGATGCAATTGAATAAAATAACTATTTATTTTTTCTATTATAGCAAACAAGATAACAAAGCTGTTGGAGAGATTTAGAAAGAAAAAAACTCAATATTTTCTATTTTAGTAAAGTTGTTGAAGATGCTTTAAATAATTTGTATCAATAAACACTATTTGATGTATAAAAACTTGTTTAAAATGTTTTTTCAATTGCTTTATGATATAGTATAGATTCTTAATGGTAATTTGATTGTGATCTTATCTTATTTGGTTCTTTTTTAATAAATGTTTTATTGAATTAATAGTTAAACATCTTTGTTAAATTATATAAAATTAAATATCATATTTATATATATAAAAAAAAGTAAACTACGATTTTTGTTCGATTCATGTAGTTTGTTAATGTTCATGATTTTCATTCATGTGGTTTTTATTATGATTTTCGTCCATTTAATTAATAACTTATTGTTTCTTCATTCTTAGAATAAACTCTATTAAAAGTCATCGTTAATTTAAAGATATTTTAGTTTTTTTAATGCTCTTTCATTTTTGGTTTAATATATTCAGTTGTCCTTTTCTAATCCACCCAAATACCCAACCATTAAACCGTGACCCCCTCTTCCCTTACCATAATTTCAATGTTATTTGCATCTTTTTAATGTCAACCAAGTTAAGTCATATATTGAGATTTAAAAAAATATATTTTAATATTGATGTATATAAAAATAAAATTAATAGATATAAGTATATTTAGTAACGTATAAGAGTGCAATAACCCTCTCCATAATTAATCAAAAATTCAAAATACTTTTTAGTAAACAAATTAATACAAAGGTAAACAATTTTGTTTTTATTTATGATAAATAATTAAATATCTTTCATATAATTCATTTTTTATATTTGGAAAAAGTCTAAAAAACCCCCCAACAAGCTATCTGATTTTGAATGATTAATTCTTTAAACTATTTTTTTTGAATGAAAAAAATCCTTAAACTTTCTAAAAACCGATTAAATACATCATTGTAAACTATAAAAACAAAACAAGTTAATTTGATAAAAATTTGGGAAAATTTTAAAAATATCAACAAACTATCTAAATCATTGAGTGATTAAATCCCTGAATTTGTTTAACAAATAAATCTCTAAACTTTTATCTAAATCATTTTACCAAACAAATTTATTGAACTTTTTTGAACAAATAAATCCCAAGGTATTTTGAAGAAATAAAATCATGAACAAAAAATTATATACAATTCCTCTCACCGACAACAAAGTAAAATGAACAAATTAAACAGAGAAAAATTATACCATTTTCATTACTAATTAATTCTGAAGCATTCAAAAGTTATGACTAAAGCAAATATACCAAAAAACGCTTATTGTTTCACAAAATATAAAAAAAACGACAATCCTTTCACAAACATACCAAAAGAATGCTCAAAATATATGTTTATCACACTAACAAGAATATACGAAACATTATTTCCTTTACAGGTATGTGTTTCATTCATTTAGTTGATGGTGTACACTAAAGTCAAATAATTGATGAGACTATTATTTTAGATTAAGCATCACTTTGATATTGGAAATGACATAACTTTTTGGTATATTCATGTTAGTGAGATTAACATATCTCTAGGCATTTTTTTATTGGTATATTTGTGAAGGGATATGTGTTTTTTTGGTATATTTTATGAAGGAATGGGTTTTTTGGTATTTTTTTATGAATGGATGAGTATAATTTTTGTATGTATCTATTTATGCTTTAGGCATAACTTCTGAATGTTTCAGAATTAGTAATGGAAATGATGTATTTATTCTCTGTTTAATTGGTTCATTTTATTTTGTTGTCGGTAAAGAGAATTGTATATATTTTTTTGTTCTTGATTTTGTTTCTTCAAAAAAAAATTATGATTTATTTGTTCAAAAAAAGTTCAAAATTTTATTTGGTAAAAAGGCTTGAAATAAAGTTTAGAGATTTATTTGTTACGGAAATTCAAGGACATCATTGTTTTTTAGACTTTTCCCAAATTTTTATCACATTAACTTGTTTTGTTTTTACATGTTAGAAGAATGTATTGTTAGTGCTTAATTGATTGTACCAAGTAAAGGGACCAAATATGTATTTGTGTCAAACTTATCATAGGTATATATTGTTGGCTACTTTCCTCTTTAGGTTTAGGTCATTCTCTCTACACACACTAGCCACACACACAAGTATTGTAATCCAATCCATATTGTGAGCTTTTGATCATTGAATAAATATAGAGATGGCTTCCTTTGATGTTATGATAGATTGATTACTTGTTCTGGGATCACAATTGGTATCAGAGCATGTATATCACTTTGATCAGATTAGGATTGTGAGGGTTTTTTGCAAAATTTGAGTGTTCTTCATATTTCTTCATCTTTTGGTTGATTTTAGCTATTAGAGTTCTTCTAATGGATTAGAATCGATCAAGGGTTGTTAGTAGACTAGTCCTGAGGGCTTTTATTCCGCAAAATCACTAGGATTGTAGCTCAGATTGTGTATTTTCCCATTTTCGGACTTTTGTATTTCTGCACTCTGTTTTGCATCGAAAAACCACTTTCTGTTGGTTTTTGGACAAAACACGAAGCATTAAAGTTGCCCAGAATAGTGTCACGAACATGCGTACCAAGAACACCTTGAATCTTCATAACTATCGCAACCCTCGAAGTTTCATAACTATCGCAAGTGTGAACAGTACCATATCGCAAGGGTCAATTGCGACAAGAGTGTTATCGTAATCCTTAGTGTTTGAACAGTAACTTATCGCAACCTACTGTTGCGATAAGACCCTATTTTATCTTTTGCGACAAGTTTCTTATTGCGACAAGATTTTCCTTTTGCGACAAGTTTCTTATTGCGACAAGATTTTCCTTTTGCGACAAGTTTCTTATTGCGACAAGATTTTCCTATTGCGACAAGATTTCTTATTGCGACAAGTCTTTGATTGCGATAACAGTGTGTTGCGACTTCATCTGTTTGCGACAAGTTTGGGCTGCGACAAGGTTTGGGTTGCGACATGCAGTGGGCTGCGACAAGACAGTGTGTTGAGACAAAAGATTGTGTAATCAGTATTTCCTAATCAGATTAAAAAGATATTAAAAGATCAACGACAAGTAATCTAAACATGACTGCCAAAGATATTTTGACCATAGGTTCAAAAGATAAACCGCCTGTTCTATTCCCTAAAGACTTTAAAATATGGAAAGACAGATTTCTTGACTATGTGGAACGACAAGAAAATGGGGCTCTAATCCATGATTCCTTGATAAACGGGGTACAAGGAGAAGTTCGTGAAATAGACCCACATGGAAACGTAAGAGTTCTTGAACCAAAGGACTACGCCGGTGAACATTTGTTGAGACACAAAGCCGATAAAGCGGCTAGGTCATTGGTTATGCAAGCCTTAACCAATAACATATATTGGAAGGTTGATAGTTTAAGTGAAACAGGGAAAGGAATGTTTGATGAGCTGATCAAGTTGTATCAAGGTTCAGAAGTGGAAACTTAAATGAAAGTTTCGAATGTCATCAACAATTATGAAAATTTCAGGCAGAAAGATGGTGAGAATCTAGACGATGCATATGATCGTTTCACAACCATCTTAAATGAACTCAGCAGGTACAAGATCAAGAAGGACATCATCGAACTGAATGTGAAATTCTTGAGCGTGCTTCAGCCCGAATGGAAGAAGTATGCTCATAGAATGAAACAAAATTCTAGGCTGGATTCTCTTCCGTTACAACAGATGTTTGAAACATTAAAGCAAGATGAGGATGATGCTGATCTGAAAAAGAAGAAGTTGATGAAAAAGGAGAAGAATGATAAGAAGGAAAAGAAGATAGCGGGGTCTGAGAAGAAAGAAGAGGAGGATGAGCTTGAGAGTGAACCGTTAGCTTTGGTGTCAAGAAAGTATACTGAAAAAGGTAAGAGTATTCAGCAAGAGGATTATGGGATAGATCAGGATGATTTGGATGAGGTGGAAAGCTTAAGGCAGACAATGATACTTCTCTCCAAGGCCTTTCAGCACAGATTTGTAAAACCTCCTGGATCAAACAACCAACGTTACTCATATGGTTCTAAAAACTTTGAGCACAAGAATCGGATTGAGTCAAAGAAACAGTTTGAAGATCATAAGGAAGGCGGTAAAAGGTTGGAGGTGAAGAAGTTTGGTGAAAGAAAGGATGAAGAGCAAAAGTATTACAATTGTGGGAAGTCCGGCCATTTCTCCAAAGAGTGATGGAAACCGAAAGTAAGGAATTCCGACTACTACAAAAAGAAAGCGTCGTTGGCAGAGCAAAATGAGTCTGGAATAGCGCTGCTGGTGGAGGAAGAGTACTGGTTGGACCAAACTGATGATGAAAGAGAAGAGGAGACAACTGCGATGGCAAAGATGTGCCTGATGAGCAGAGAAGGTGAGGATTCAGAGGCTGATGCGGCGCCTGAGACAAATGAGGTAGATCTCTGCACTATTAATCACTATGATAATCAGTTTAAAGTCTTCCAGTTAAAACTAGATGAACAACGTGAGAAACTCAAAAAGGCGCATAAGACAATAGAATCTCAAAGAAAGGCAATTATTGACCATAACAAGTTAAATGATGAGTTGAATAAGGAACGAGTTGAGAACGAACAATCTCGAACTTATTTTCGAAAAAGAATGGAAGAAAAGGTAAGAATTTCTGAAAATAGGAAGAATGAGCTTGAACAAATGTTGCGATCTTATAAAGATATTAACAACGAATTGTCTGAAAAGACAAGTGATCTAGAAGCGAAGCTGTACAAACTTGGTCAATCTGAACAAACCATTTTTCTAAACACTCCAAAGAATTTCAAATATTACAACTCGAAATGGGGTGTGGGATATGACAATCCTCATTATTTGGAAAATGCTTTGAAAAAGGCACCTTGTCTATACAAGTTTCAATGGCTTAAGCTTCTAACCATAGAACCCAAGTACATAATCAAATGGCTTAATGAGGAAGAACAAGGGGTTGAGGAAGAGATTAAAAGAAAGACAACTGTGACCATGCAACTTCCTTTTCATTATGATTCGGCCAATAGGAAGGCACTGCTTTGGAATAGGAAACAAACCTTGCCTAATGACTATTTTCAAAGCTATGTCGTTGAGCCACCAAAGGGAACTGTATTTTTGAAGGAAAAACATATTACCCTCCTTTGGTACTCGAACAGAAGCTTGTCGATCTTGAGTTGAATATTAAAAGCAAAATTGAAGAAGTCAAAAATGACGATCAACTCGCTTTTGATATTGAAAAGGAAGTTATGTTAACTGTTTTGATAAATAGCAAGAGTGATAAGTCTGAAAAGGTTGTTTCGGATTCGTCAACAAAAAGCTTTGAAGAAAAGAAATCTCTTGAACTTAGATGCTTGAATCTCTCAAAACAAGTCTCTGATTTTCAGAAAATGTTATTTCTTGAAAAAGAAAATATTGAGAAAGAAAGAGAGAGGTTTAAGTTCTAAAGAAAATCTTTTGAATCTGAAAATGTTATATTTTCAAAGAAAATATCTAATTTAGAAAACATTTTGATCAAAGAGAGAAACGATCTTGAGACTAATAAAGAGTATTTTCAAAATGAAATCTCAAAACTTATGGGAAAATTGTCAACTTTATCCACTGAAGCTATGACAGAGTTTGCGAGTAAATCTTCCTCTGATTCATATGCTTCCTCATGCAAAGCCTTCATGGGCGATAATCCTTACAGTAGCATGAATGTGGACGACTTTGATGATTTTGGTCCCATTGAGATTGAGGAACAACCTGTTAATGAAAACTCTTGTGATATCTTCCACAATTCTTCTTCCGATGACATTAAGGTTGATTGTGTTATTGACATTCCTTGTGATGGGAAGGGTAAGAAAGCACAACATAAAGATGTTAAATTTGATTTTGGTGCTAAACTTCCGGATCATTCTGACTTTTTGATCAAGGAAGAGGAACCTAAGAATAATTTCTTCGAAGGGGAATCTTCTAAAACCGTTGAGGAAAAGAAAAAGAAAAATAAGAAAAATAAGCGCAAATCTAAATCTTCACAAGCTCAAAATTCCTACGCTTACGATTCCTATTTTGATTCCGTTTCAGATCGTTATTTAAGAAACAACTCGCGGTTAGAGTGGAGAATAAAGGAGTCCACATAGGATGTGGCCCAGAGAAAATCATCTAATGTCGCTTTTCATTCCAAGAAAAACACTTTTGTTTCTACTGTTAGTAATCGTGTTGCTTCAAACAAACAAAAACCTGTTATTCCGTACAAGATTTCTTCAATGCAACAACTGATTAATTTAGCACATGATCAAATTTTTGTTCTTCATGTGGTGTAGATGATTTTATCTGCAAGTCTGATTATACTTCATGGTTTGGTTATAGTTTCTATGGTTCCAATCGTTTTTACACAAATAGATATTATAACCACAACACCTCAAAGAAACCTGTTAATTCTCCTAACCCGAAAGGACCCAATTGGCAATGGGTACCTAAAACTGTTTAAATTCCATTTTGCAGCTCTGTCATGTGTGGTATTTGGATTCTGGTTGCTCAAAACACATGACAGGTAGAAAAGAGCTGTTGAGCAACTTTGTGGAAAAAGACGGAGGGAAAGTTAAATTTGGGAATGATCAGTACTCTCCAATCTTGGGTTATGGAGATATAGTAATAGACAATGTCAGGATAACCAAAGTTAATTATGTTGAAGGCTTAGGACATAACCTGTTTAGCATAGGTCAGTTTTGTGACAAAGACCTAGAAGTCCACTTCAAAAAGACTCGGTGCGCAGTTCTAACCGACGAAGGAAATGAACTTCTAGTTGGTTCTAGAAAGTCAAATCTTTATACTATTGACCTATCAAATATTAAGCCGAAGAATGACGTGTGTTTGATGACTAAGGCAACATTGGAAAAGAGTTGGTTATGGCATAGACGACTATCTCATCTCAACTTTCGTTACATTCAAAAGCTAACATTGGGTGATTTAGTTATAGGTCTACCAGTTCTACAGTTTGAGAAAGACAACTTCTGTACTTCTTGTGAGAAGGGGAAGATAAAGCGAGCTCCTCACCCACTGAAACCCAAACCCATCACACACAAACCTTTGGAAATCCTTCATATGGATCTTTGTGGTCCGATGAAGACTCAGAGCGTCAGTGCCAAACGATACGTGTTAGTCATTGTCGATGATTATTCAAGATACACTTGGGTCAAGTTTCTGCAATCAAAAGACGAAACAACTGACTTGATCATCTCGTTAATCAAACAGCTTCAAGTGAATCGTCAACAAACAGTTCAGACTGTTAGGTCAGATAACGGGACAGAGTTCAAGAACAAGACTCTTGATGATTTATTTAAATCATTAGGAATATCTCATCAATATTCTACGGCTAGAACACCTCAGCAGAACGGAGTCGTTGAAAGACGGAACCGCACACTTGTTGAAGCCGCCAGAATGATGTTGTCCTATGCTGATCTACCTCTGTTTCTGTAGGCTGAAGCTGTTTCGACGGCATGCTATACACAAAACCGTTCTATTATCCATCGTCGGTTTGGTAAAACTCCATATGAATTGATTAATAATAGAAAACCTGTAATACACCACTTTCGTGTGTTTGGATGCAGGTGTGTTGTGCTGAACGACAAGGACAACTTGAACAAATTCAGACCTAAGGGTATTGATGGCGTCTTTATCGGATACTCGCTCACGTCAAAAGCGTACATAGTCTATCTCAAGTCGTCCAAAACTGTGAAAGAAAACATAAACGTCAGATTCGACGAAACTGAAGAATTGGCTTCTGTGCAAAATAGTACAAAACCCGCAATATCAGGAATTCTAGCATCTGGAAAAATCCGTCCAATGATGATTAGATCTTCAAACAAGGATCAAGCTTCCACTTCTAACTCTAAACCTAATGATCTTGATTTATTGTTTGAATATTTTTATGATGACTATTTTGGTAATGATAAACCTTCTTCATCTGTCACTAACAGAAGCAATGTTGCCATACCACCAGCTAATGCTACATTGTCAGGGCCTTCACCGGTACTGACTACTTCTACAACTGGTACAACAACTCTTGCTTCGTCTTCAAGTAATACGCATATGGAATCTCCACAAGCAATACAACGTGTATCCACGAATGGTGCTTCTTCGTCAAGTACAACTTCTAACGCCAATGGTGAGGATTTTGCAAGTCAACCTGTGTCATCTTCTGAAGCAGATCCGGAGGCAGTTCCTGTTGACTCTTCTGTCAATGAACCAGCCCCACAACCAGAACCTACCTTGACAATAGAGTTGAATTTTGATAAAGATCCTACCTTAGTGGATCTAAATGAAGGTGTTGTATCTCTCCTCCCACATTCAACAAGATGGACTAAGAGTCACCCCATTGAACAAGTCATTGGTGATGTCTCCAAACCTGTAAAGACAAGATCTGCAACAGCTAACGAAGTCCTTTACGCCCTCTTTCTAAGTCAAGTTGAGCCCACAACAGTTCGACAACCCTTAGAAGATCCGGATTGGATCATTGCCATGCAAGATGAGCTGAGTTCTTTTGAAGCATTGAACGTGTGGAGACTAGTTCCTAGACCCAAGGGTAAAATAGTAATTGGTACAAAGTGGGTCCTGAAGAATAAGAAAGATAAAGATGGGATTGTTGTGAGAAACAAAGCACGCCTTGTAGCAAAAGGGTATAGGCAACAAGAGGGAATCGACTACGATGAGTCGTATGCACCGGTAGCTCGCTTAGAGGCAATCAGGATGTTTCTTTCATTTGCCGCTTTCAGAAACTTCACTATCTATCAAATGGACGTGAAGACTGCTTTCTTGAACGGTATCTTGAAGGAAGAAGTATATGTTTCTCAACCGGAGGGTTTTGTGGACAAAGATAAACCAGATCACGTCTATATTCTTGACAAAGCTCTCTACGGTCTCAAGCAAGCCCCTCGCGCCTGGTATGAAATCTTATCTACCTACCTACTTGGTACTGGCTTTCGGAAAGGTAAAATCGACATAACTCTCTTCACTCTGCATAAAAATGGTGAGATCCTTCTGGTACAAATTTACGTTGATGATATTATATTTGGTTCAACTGACCCTGGATTGTGCACTTGGTTTTCGGGCATTAAGATGACTAGATTCCAGATGAGTATGATGGGAGAGATTAATTTATTTCTTGGATTACAAGTCAAGCAATTCTCAACCGGTATCTTCATCAACCAATCAAAGTATGTGTTTGACATTTTGAAGAAATTCAAGATGAAAAAATGTACCTCAATTGGTACACCTATGGCTCCTGGATCTAAAATTGGTCCGGATCCACATGGTGTAGATGTAGATGTTAAGAATTACAGAGGGATGATAGTCTCATTAATGTACCTTACGGCAAGTCGTCCAGATATAATGTTTTCGACATGTCTATGTGCAAGATTTCAGGCACAACCAAAGGAATCACATTATGGTGCTGTTAAAAGGATCTTTCGATATCTGAAGGGGACACCGTATCTTGGTCTGTGGTACCCAAAGGGAATGGGATTCGAACTCACTGCATATTCTGATGCGGATCATGGAGGTAGTATGCTAGACCGGAAGAGCACATCTGGTCATGTGCAGTTTTTGGGTGACAAACTAGTCAGTTGGTCTTCGAGGAAACAGAACTGTGTTTCAACATCAACTGCAGAGGCAGAATATGTTGCCGCTCCCAGTTGTTGTTCATAGGTTATGTGGATGAAAACTCAATTGATGGACTATGGCTTCAAGTAGGAGAAGATCCCCATCTACTGTGATAGCAAGAGTGCAATCGCCATATCAGCTAACCCGGTCCAGCATACAAAGACCAAACACATCGACATCAGGTATCTTTTTATTAAAGATCATGTCGAAAAAGATACGATTGAATTATACTTTGTCACAACTGAGTATCAACTTGCCGATCTCTTTACGAAAGCCTTGGATGAAAAACGATTTAATTTCTTAGTATCCAAGCTCGGCATGTTGAACATGAAAGTTTAATATTCTATATTGATCATATAATGGATGGAAATATGTGTATTTCAATCTAGTTATTTCTATCTAGATCTCAATATAAGATATTTTATTTTCATGTCTTTGTTGTTTTTCATTGTTTATTCTCTTTGTCACTTTATATTCTTGTTATGATATCTGTGTCCGCATAAGGTGTGTTCATAGTCTCAGGGGGAGTACAATATAAGATGTATGCACAAGAATAGGGGGAGTGTGCATATCTGACTTAGCTTGTAAGTGTTGATTTCATGTGCTCCTTACTTGACGATCACAAGGTATGTTCTCTAATTTGTTTTAGACACAAACTCTTAAATGATGAAAATCAATTTTTCAAACACATACTTGCATCATTTAAGGGGGAGTGAAAATATTTCAAAAACCTTGCGTGCTTAATCAATTGGAAGTTGGACATCTTCCAATGTGATAAAATCTTTTAAAATTTTATCTGAAAATGTCCAAGTTTCACTGTTATCGCAACCTTCACTTGCGATATCTCAGTGAACAGTGTTTCATCGCAACCTTCTGTTGCGATGAAACCAAGTGGATTTCTTATCGCAACCTTGCATTGCGATAAGACCGTGGGAACAGTATCTTGTCGCAACTTTCTATTGCGATAAGATTCTGAGGTTATCACAACTTGTTCATTGCGATAACCTAACACTGTGGCAGGTTAAATCTTTGGACCAATATTGTGTTGCCACGTGTCACTGAGTTTGAAAATCGTATAAATAGCAGAGACATTCTCATATCTTGTCTCATCTCAAAACCCTTTTCTCTCTAAAACTGCTATTGTGCTTCTCGTCTTTCAAAGATTTTTCATGATTTCTGTTGCATTCATTCTACTCAGATCTACATCGAGGTACTGATTCTAAACTTTCAGTCGATTTCATCCATAATATCTCAAGTTACAGTCATTTTAGGGTTTTAGGGTCGATATTCTTCATATTCTGCTTAAATCTTGTGTTTGTGTGTTTGTTGATACCTGAAAGTCATAGGGTTTCACTGTCGTAGGTAGTGCGAACCTAGTAGTGTGAGTTTTAACATGTTTTGTGCGAAAAATAGATAATCTGGGCCTGAACACTTAGGTTTTATTCCGTATTCATCCTTGTCGCAACCAACACATCTTCAAACATTCAAAACTATCGCAATGGCCTATGTTTCATCCTTATCGCAACCTTGAGTTGCGACAAGATCTTATCGCAATCAATGTGTTGCGATTACCTCTTGTCACTTCCTTCATGTTACGATAACTCTTTGCCTGCGATAACTTTTTGGTGTGCATTGCGATAAGCCTAAGGCTTAGGGTATTTTTGAAAATATTTCAAGGAAAAATTCAACTTTGGCACTGTACTAAACTGTTAAGTGGTTCAGATGGCTCAACATGATGGGAACTCGTCGGATGAAAACACCATCATCCGTTCGCATCGTTCATCCCACCCGTCCGTAAACGCTCGTGATCGGGATGAAGAAATCTTCCTAAGGGGTTCTTTTCTGAGATTTGATGATAACAACCATCATCTAGATCTAGCGGTTCCCTTCGACCATCAGATAATCATAGAGATCATCCGCGACCATTGATAACTCTATTTTTAGAGTTATTATTTCATTTTATTTTTATTTTATTTTGTCAAATTTTAGCCATTTCACTTCTTAAAACCTCCATTCTTGGTAATATTTATGAAAATGAGCAAAAAGAGTGAACCATGGTCTTAATAAATTATTTTGTGGAGTTTTGTTGCTTTTTCACGAAATTCTCGCAGTGACTTCCGCATCCTACTCCCAATCCCACTATCGAGCAGAGAAGAAGACAAAAGAAAAGAAACTATTAGTTGGGAAGTAAAGTTTGGGGAATGGAAGGTTCAGATGGCAGAGAGCATGGGATTAAGGAAAGACAAGCATGCTCCTAAAAGCATGGCACGTTGAATAAATTAATCACACCCATTGTACTTTAAAGTCAACTTTTGAGAAAGGTGAAGGGTCCTATGGGTAAAAGGTTCAAGATGATGGATAGAAGTGTTGCATAAACAAGCTGAGTTTTGTGTTTCCTACTTCAGTCCTTACCCTCTAAGACAACCCATTTTTGTGTGTAAAACCCAACCTTCTTCTCATTAGTATAAAAAGGGGTGTTGGGTTCCATTAAATTCATCCAAGAATCTCTCAACTACCACATGAAGTATTAGTATAGTTCTAGTGTTAGTTTATTTACTGCAGTAACTCTCTTTAATTTCCAGTATTTTCAATTCCTAGTGTAATCGTAATTTCCAATCGTTAGTGGCAGTGACGTACCTTCGTTCCCCACTGCAGTTTTAATACAAGTCACTTTCTGTTTAAATTATGTACAACTCTTCATCTTTTACTTTCTTTATTTCAGTAATGTTAGGCTAAACATCCCTTGGGATGTAGGAAAGAGAAGTGCCTGGATTTTAGAGAAAATGATTGAGTAATCTTTATACATGGAATATTTGTTGTTTTGGATATTCATTCTCGATTAATACCCAATGATGTGAACAAGCCGATCACTTGTAAGGATCTAAAGTCTAGTTCTTAACTCAGAAATGAGTAGAACGCAGTGACACGAGCTTGGATAATGCTAGGGGATTTGAAAGAATTCTTATGACACTTACGAAAGTGAGGTCGGCACAGTGAGCTAATCTCAACCCACTGGAGTAGTAGGCAAGCTAATTGGTGTATTTAAAAACACTTAGAGTATTTGTCTCTACACATTCCATCGAGACCTGAAAAGGTCCATCTTGAGATTACCATTGACAAAACAATAAATACTAAGAGTATGGGATTTTTGCTTAAATGTGTGAGTATTTTGTAACCGGGCCTTTCTAGCGAAAAGACCGACCTCACGTACAAGGATCATTTTTAGGATCAAGTATTTATTATTAAATCTAGGGAAAATCTAACCTACATTCCTTCTTTTAATTTTTAAGAAAAATCGTTAAAATAACATTTCACCAAACCAAACCAAAAGTATTATTTTCCTCTCTAATTGAAACCTGTAAAAGGAGCTCATGAAAACCGTATTGTCTTGATTGTCCAGTCTCTGTGGATACGATTCTGGTATTTTACCAACTATTACTTGCTGTGACGATCATAGTGGACAGTGTACATTTGCACTTCCCACTGTGGATAGTTTGCAACCCACTGCGATTAAAACACATATTTCGCACGTACCAAGTTTTTGGCGCCGCTGCCGGGGACTGACGTGATTTTTAATCTCAAGACATTAGTTTTTGTCCGAGCCCGAGTAACTCGTTTTTCTAAGCCGTTCGTGTTGCATGCCAAGGCAACAACACGGACCTTTGTTACCAATCGATCTTGAAATAGAGAACACTTTTTGAAGAAGACGCAGAAACAGAAATACAAATCGACAACCCCCTGTGATCCCCACTGTGAACATGGCAGAAATACCACCACCTGTAGTGGAGACCACAGTGACTATTGCCGATAGCAAAGATCGAAAAATACGGGACTATGCTACTTCCGGAGTTGGTGATCTAAGCTCCGGGATTTTAAGACCCAACATTGTTACAAACCATTTTGAACTCAAACCGGTGATGTTTCAAATGATCCAAGCCATGGGTCAGTTTGGAGGATCACCATCTGAGGATCCACACTCGCACTTAAAATCTTTTTTAGAAATGACCGTTTCCTTTCAGTTGCAAGGTGTGAGTGATGAAGCATTAAGGCTAAGGATTTTCCCTTTTTCACTAAGGGATAAGGCAAAGTCCTGGCTGAACTCACATGCACCTCACTCGATAACCACTTGGCAAGAACTTACAGATAAATTTTTGCAAAAATACTTTCCTCCTACAAAGAATGTAAGGTTTCGAAATGATATTATTTTGTTTAGGCAAGAAGAAGATGAGGGTGTTTCGGATGCATGGGAACGATTTAAAGATTTACGTCGGAAGTGCCTACACCACGGCATCCCACATTGCATCCAATTGGAGACCTTTTACAATGGTCTTTCCAATGCAGCCAAAATCATCTTAGATGCAACAGCAGGTGGGACATTCACGAGTAAGACTTACAATGAAGGGTATCAAATCTTAGAAAAAGTGTCCAACAACAATACCGAGTGGTCCAATCCGAGAGCACCCATGCCAAAGACCAACACCATTGATTCCGAGGCACTTAAAACCATGAATGCGCAGTTAGTGGCATTGACAAAATTAGTTTTAAATCAAAATAGAGGCCAAGTCAATTCCGCAACACATATCCCTGAAAACTGTTCCCTCTGTGGAGAAGAACACGTTTTTGACTTTTGTTCAGCAAATCCCGAGTTTGTTAATGTTATAGGAACCAACCCGAGGAACAACCCGTACTCACAAACCTATAATCCAGGTTGGAGGAATCACCCAAATTTCTCGTGGTCTGGAAATCCAGGACTCCAACCCCACGGGGCGAGTCATGGCCAGCAAAGACCACAAAACCCCCTGGATTTCACCAACATCACAGTGGGCATCCCCCACAGAACTTTCACCAAGGGCAATCCTCACAACAGTTCCAACCACGATCGACTCAACCCGCCGAGGCTCCAACATTAATCGAATCAATTCTCAAAGGTTTCATGAATCAAACTCAAGCAGCCATTAGGAACATAGAGACTCAAGTAGGACAACTAGCCGTCGAAGTTAAGAATAGACCACCAGGGACGTTACCTAGTGACACCGAACATGCTAAGGTGATAGGAAAAGAACAAATCAAGTCCATAACACTGAGGAGTGGAAAGGATCTGAAAGATATCATTTTTGATTCTGATGATTCGCCTCAAATACCCACTGTCCCTAAAATCACAGTGGGCACTCCTCAAGTCACTATCAACCCCACAGTGACGTCCGACATCCCTGACCTTCCCACTTTCAGACCCATACCAAAACCTACTATTCCAAAGCCAACACCACAGCAAACTCAAATTGACCCACGAAATGTACCTTTTCCTGAAAGAATGAAGACTAAAAATGTCGATGTTCAATTCAAAAAATTCTTAGACATTTTTAAACAGCTTCATATTAACATACCCTTGGTAGAGGCTCTAGAGCAAATGCCAAGCTATGTTAAATTCTTGAACGATATTTTGAACAAAAAGAGAAAGTTGGGTGAGTTTGACCAAGGAATGTAGTGCTCTCCTTACTAGCAAGATTTCGCCTATGTTAAAAGACCCAGGTTGTTTCACCATTCCATGCACAATAGGAGGACAAGAAGTAGGTCAAGCACTTTGTGATTTGGGAGCTAGTATAAACTTGATGTCGTTGTCCATTTTTAACAAGTTAGGTATTGGCGAGGCTAGACCCAAAACCGTGACATTACAACTAGCCGATCGGTCCATTGCCTACCCAAAAGGAAAAATAGAAGACGTTTTGGTCCAAGAGGATAAATTTATCTTCCCCGCTGATTTTCTAGTCCTAGATTATGAGGCCGATAAAGATATCCCAATCATCTTAGGGCGTCCGTTTCTTGCAACCTGACGTACTTTGATCGATGTGCACAAAGGGGAACTCACTATGAGAGTCAATGACCAAGAGGTAACATTCAATGTTTTCAAGTCCCTTAAGTACATAGAGACCGAAGTTTGTTTTGCTTTGAGTTCGATTTGTGGAATCCATAGTTTTGAAACAGTGAGCACAATGGGGAGTGAGAGTGACCACTCTAAATCTGAGAGTGATGGCACTTTTGAGGATGAGTGTAACACAATAGTAGCAGCCTTTGAACCTCTGGACTTTAAGGACAGAGATGTTCAACCCCCTTCAATAGAACAACCTCCCGAGTTAGAGCTGAAACCATTGCCTTCCCACTTGAAATATGCTTATCTCGCTAAGGATAATAAACTTCCCATTATTATCTCTTCCAAACTTAGTGAAAAACAAGAACAACTTCTGATTGATTTGTTGATGAAGCATAAGAAGGCAATTGGTTGGACCATATCAGACATAAGAGGTATTAGTCCCTCCCTATGGCAACATAAGATTAACTTGGAGAGTGACCACCCTAGAAAAGTCCAACCTCAAAGAAGGTTGAACCCCATCATGAAGGAGGTAGTTAAGAAAGAAGTTTTGAAGTGGTTAGACGCCGGCATTATCTATCCCATAGCTAGTAGTAGTTGGGTGAGCCCCGTCCAATGTGTCCCTAAAAAGGGAGGGACAACCATAGTGAAGAACGAAAAGAACGAGCTCATTCCCACTAGGACTGTCACGGGGTGGAGGATATGCTTGGACTATAGACAACTCAACCTAGCCACCAAGAAAGACCATTTTCCCTTACCCTTTATTAACCAAATGCTTGATAGGTTTGCGGGAAAAGAATTCTATTGTTTTCTAGATGGATACTCCGGATACAACCAAATCCATATTGCCCCCGAGGACCAAGAAAATACCACCTTTACTTGTCCCTACGACACTTTTGCATTCCGGAGGATACCATTTGGATTGTGTAATGCCCCAGCCACTTTCCGACGTTGTATGATGGCCATTTTCACCGACATGATAGAAGACACCATAGAAGTTTTTATGGATGACTTTTCTGTGATAGGGACATCGTTTGACAACTGCCTGGGAAATTTGGAGAAAAGCCTAGTGAGATGTGAGACCCACGACCTTATTTTAAATTGGGAAAATGTCATTTTATGGTCGAAGAGGGTATTGTCCTAGGTCATCTTGTTTCAAAAAGAGGGTTAGAAGTTGACAAAGCCAAGCTTGAGGTAGTGGCACAACTTCCCGAACCCACAACGGTAAAAGGTATTCGAAGTTTCTTGGGTCACGCAGGTTTTTATAGGAGGTTTATCAAGGATTTCTCAAAAATAACAAAACCCCTATGTCTCTTGCTACAACATGAAAAAGAATTCAGTTTTACCCAAGAATGTCGTGATGCCTTTGAAACAATCAAAAAAGCTTTAGTTGCTGCACCCATAGTGACCACTCCTGACTGGTCACTCTCATTCGAAGTGATGTGTGACGCCAGCGAGTGGGTTGTGGGGGCTGTTCTCGGGCAAAGGAAGAACAAAATCTTTCACCCCATTTATTATGCAAGTAAAACACTGATTGAAGCTCATATTAACTATACTGTAACTGAAAAGGAATTACTTGCGGTGGTGTTTGCTTTTGATCGTTTTAGGTCGTATTTGATAGGGACGAAGGTCATCGTGCACACTGATCATGCAGCAATAAAATACTTGATCAACAAGGCTGAATCCAAGCCACGTTTGATTCGATGGGTTTTATTGTTGCAAGAATTCGACCTTGAGATCGTTGACAAAAAAGGAACAAGCAATCAGGTAGCAGGCCATCTGTCCAGGCTCGAGAAGATAGTGACCACTGCAGATCCCACTTCGGTCCAGGAAAATTTTCCCGATGAACAGTTGTTAGCAGTTCAACATCAAGAAAAAAATATTCCTTGGTATGTTGACATTGCGAACTATTTAGCAAGTGGACTACAACCCCACGGGATGAGTGGACAACCATTTAAAAAGTTTTTACATGATACACGAAAATATGTTTGGGACGACCCTTTCTTATATAAGATAGGGAGGGACCAAATATTGAGGCGTTGTATCCATGGAAGTGAGCAACATCAAATACTCCATGGTTGTCACACATCCCACTATGGTGGCCACTCTGGTGGAAACCGCACTGCTGCAAAAATCTTGCAAAGTGGGTTCTTTTGGCCCACTGTGTTTAAGGACTCTTACGAATTTGTGAAAAATTGTGAGCAATGTCAACGCACCGGGAATATGTCGCAAAGAAACGAGATGCCTCTTAACAACATTCTAGAGGTAGAACTTTTTGATGTTTGGGGGATTGATTTCATGGGACCCTTTCCAAATTCAAACAACAATTTTTATATCTTGGTTTCGGTGGACTATGTTTCAAAATGGGTGGAAGCCGTTGCATGTCACTCTAATGATGCCAACACCGTAGTGAAATTTTTGCATAAAAACATTTTCACTCGATTTGGAACACCACGGGCATTGATTAGTGACGAAGGTACCCATTTTGTGAACAAAGTCATGAGCTCGGTCCTTGCTAAGTATGATATACATCATCGAGTAGCCACCGCATACCACCCGCAAACCAACGGTTTAGCCGAACTTTCAAACCGTGAGATCAAAGGTATTTTGGAGAAAGTTGTTAAACCACATCGCAAGGATTGGTCAACCAAACTTGATGATGCTCTTTGGGCCTATCGAACGGCCTACAAAACTCCTTTGGGAATGTCTCCATTTAAATTAGTTTTTGGCAAAGCTTGCCATCTACCGATTGAATTGGAGCACAAGGCATTTTGGGCCCTTAAAGAACTTAACATGAGTGAGGATGTTGCGGGAATCAAGAGATGTTTGCAAATGCATGAACTAGAGGAGTTGCGATATCACTCCTATGAAAATGCAAAGTTATACAAAGGAAAGACCAAGATGTGGCATGATCGAAGAATCAACCATAGGGAGTTCTTTGAAGGCCAACAGGTACTATTGTTCAATTCCCGTCTTAAACTCTTTCCAAGTAAACTAAAATCACGATGGACGGGACCATACACAATTGTCAAAGTAAGTCCCTTTGGAACTGTGGAATTGTAGTCCCCATAGTCTGATCAAACGTTTAAAGTCAATGGGCAGAGAGTGAAGCATTTTCTACACGAGAGTGCTCACATTCCACCCCACTCTCCACCCCACTATGGTTAGGAAAAGTCGGGACCAGCTGTAAATATTTTATATCAGTTATTTGCTTTGTTTTTATTATTTTTGGTCTTTTTAATTCTGCATGGTAGTTTGTTTCAATGTGTGTAGGAGAGATTGCCAGTTTTTAAAGGAAAAGTCAAACATCTGCCTCGCAGTGACTTCCCACAAGTCACTGCGCTTCCCACTGCCGATCTAAAGATGAGATGGGACGGTTTTTGGGGGGCCCAAGGGCTGACTCACATCACCTTTTTCTTACACTCAAGTCTTCTTTTGCTGCCATCCTACACCCATCTCTCCATTTTCCAAGATATCTCATCATAACCTCTCTCTCTCTCCTAAGTAACCGTTCCCTCCATTTTATTACCCAAAAAATAAATCTTTTCCATCTAAAATAAAAAACCACCCTCTTTCCACATATTCAAAAACACTTACACACTTTTCTTCTCCATTTCTCTCTCACGAACCAGAAACAAGAAACCCTAAATGGCAAGAAGCAAAAGATTGAACACCAACCCGGAGGAGCCCAATCGTGCGGTGGTCCGCCGCAGAACTGCCGAAAGCAATCTACCGGAAAACGTCACCAGTGATCTGAACGAACCGCCACCATTGTCCGGCGAACATCCGATGACAACCGACGTAGCAGATGAAGGGTCGTCCAAGCAAGAAGGTTCAAAAGCAGCCTCTTCTTCAAAAGTTTCGGATTCCAGTCTGAAGCATTTTGAGGAGGAGGAATCACAAACTGAAGAAGATATTCAAAAGTTGGAAGAAAGACTCCTTGCACTTCGGAAAAAGAAGGAAGAAGTCGAGAGGAAAAAGAAAGAGGGGCTGAAAGGTTAAGGAAAGAAGAGGAGGAAAGGAAACAGCGAGAAGAAGCCGAACGATTGGCGAGAGAGGAAGAGGAGAGGAAAAAGATTGAACAAGAGAAACTTCTTGAAGAGGAAAGAAAAAGAGCAGAGGCTGTATTTTTCAATGAAGAAGAGGAGTCAAGAAGGAAGGAAGAGGAAGATTACCAACATCAGTACCACCAACTCGATAATACTGTGGATTTAGAGGCACTTCTGAAGGTTGCCCACAGTGTGGAGAATCCTATGAGAAGAGCATTAAGGAAGAAAGGAATGGTCACCAGATCTGGGGTGACCATTTCACAGAAAACGTCGGCAAAAAAACCAAGGAAACAACCGTCTGGGAAAGGTAAGGGTCTTGAACCCTCTTTAAGTTCATCATTCGTTGATTATGATGCTGGGGATGAACAAATCGAATCTGAAAACCCACATCAATCCACAGTGGGGACTGAGCATGCCCCCAGTGGGGTGCCCAGGAAGTTTACGACCCCAGAGGCCGCTGCCCACTATGAATGCATTTCTAAGCACAAACTGAACTTAGAGAGGGGTTTTGACCCCGACTTTGTAGAAGCCCACCCATTTGATAAAGATAGGGTTGTACCTCATGATTGGACGACATTGGCATCTGCCAATCGTCGGGCCAATGCCTCTTTGGTTCGGGAATTCTATGCCAAGGCATCTCAGACAAAGGACCCATATGTGAAGGTCCGGGGTAAAACCGTGCATTATACTGGTAGTGCTATTAATGAGGTCCTCAGAATAAGGACCCCAACTACTTGTCAATTTGCTAATTTTCTGAAAAAGATGAGCCCGACATATGAAGATGCTATCTTGAGGGTTTTGGCAGCAGAAGGAAAGCCCTGGGATTGGGATGGCACTAGAAAATGCCTGCACGCTAGCTCCCTCACTACCGAGGCCGCTGTGTGGTTCCAGTTTCTACGTGCCTCCTTGTCCCCAACTACTCATGACACGACCCTATCGATGCACAAGTGCGCTCTGCTGTACTGCATCCTTGCGGGTAAACCGATCAACTTGGGAATCGTAATGAATGGTGCCATCTACTAAGCTCGCACACAGAAGAAGGTAATCTTGCCCCTCCCTTGTCTTATTATTGCGTTACTGTTACGTGCGAAATATGTGTTTTAATCGCAGTGGGTTGCAAACTGTCCACAGTGGGAAGTGCAAGTGTACACTGTCCACTATGATCGTCACAGCAAGTAATAGTTGGTAAAATACCAGAATCGAATCCACAGAGACTGGACAATCAAGACAATACGGTTCTCATGAGCTCCTTTTACAAGTTTCAACTAGAGAGGAAAATAATACTTTGGTTTGGTTTGGTAAAATAGCTTCTTGCAACGATTTACTAAATGTTAAAAAGGAGGAATGTAGGTTAGATTTTCCCTAAATTTTATCTCAAATACTCGGTCCTTAGAGTGATCCTCGTATTTGTGGTGGACATTTTCGCTAGAAAATCCCGGTTACAAAATACTCACACCGTTAGATAAAAATCCCATACTCTTAGTACTTGTTGTTTTGTCAATGGTAATCTCTAAGTGGACCTTTTCAGGCCTCGATGGAATGTGTAGAGACAAATACTCTAAGTGTTTTTAATACACAAATTAGCTTGCCTACTACTCCAGTGGGCAGAGATTAGCTCACTGTGCCGACCTCACTTTCGTAAGTGTCATAAGAATTCTTTCGAATCCCCTAGCATCATTCAAGCTCGTGTCACTGCGTTCTACTCATTTCTAAGTTAAGAACTAGACTTTAGATCCTTGCAAGTGATCGGCTTGTTCGCATCCTTGGGTAAATATCGAGAATGAAAGACCAAAACAACAAATATTCTAAGTATAAAGATTACTCAAGCATTTTTGATAAAATCCAGGTACTTCTCCTTCCTATATCCCAAAGGATGTTTAGCCTAACATTTCTGAAGTAAAGAAAACAAGAGATGAAGATTTGCACATAATAAAACTAAAAGTGATTTAAATTAACTGCCCACAGTGGGGAACGAGAAGTCGTCCCTGCACTGTGTATTTCGAACTACAACAGAAAATAAATTACTGAAATTAAATGCTAAGTTACTGCAGTAAATGAAAGCTTACAACTTAAAGAAAATGCTAGATATATTGCAAGATAGATGGATTGTAATAAATGAGACCCAACACCCCTTTTTATACTAAGGAGGAGGTGTTGGTCTTTACACAAAAAGGGTTTTCCAAGGTGTAAGGACTGCAGGGCAATGCTGAAATCAGCCCATAGGGTAATGCTTCAATCCTCCATGTATAGCTCTTATTACCCAATGGTCTTTTAGAAGTCAACTTTTGCAAGTACAAAGGGGTGTACTTGATGCTATCTTCAATGAGAACTACCTTGTACTTCTCCAGCCATTTCTCTGCCAAATGAACCTTCCTCCTCCAGAAAATTAGATTCCAACTAAAAGTTTCTTTTTCTTTTCTTTTTGTTCTGCTCGAAGAGTGGGGAACCGGAGTGGGCACTGTATACGTCACTGCGGATGAAAAATCGAGAAAACACCTAAAACTTCCCCAAATAATTTATTAAAGACCATGGTTCACTCCTTTTGCTCGTTTTCGTAAATCATACCAAGAATGGGGGTTTTTAGAAGTGAAATGGCTAAAATTGACAAAATAAAGTGAAAAATAAATGGAAATAATAACTCTAAAAATAGAGTTATCACAACCTCAAACTTAAATCATTACTTGTCCCCAAGTAATAAAAAGAAAGAAATAAAATGAAACACAATGCATAAAAGATCTTTGAGGGACTTACATACTTCTTGACTTGAATGGGCGTTGATCTCCTTCCTTCGATACTTCCTTCGGTTCCAAACTTGAAAATTTCACTTTTGTGTTTGACGAAACCTTTCCCTTGTTTACCTTTTGATCAATAGGGCTTTCTTGGGTTTGAAGGGTTTATGGCTTTGAATCTTTTCCCAAGGGTTTTGGCAAAAATTTCCAAACATGGACCGAAGATCTCGCTTTGAGATTTTTATTTCAAGAAGTGGGTGTTTAGTATTTTGCTATGATAAGTACGTACACTTTCAGGCTTTATTTGGGAATAAGGAGTATGGCTATTTTTTTGTGAGGGTGGGTATTCTGATGGTCCAGAATAGGCACACCATCTTTTTCTGGGAGTGAGCACTTTGATGGTCCAGAAAAGGCACACCATCAATTTTGTTAGTGACACTCCGTTTTTCTTTTGTATTTTTGTATTTTCTCTTTTTTTTTTTGGGAGGGGGGTACGGCTTACCCACCTCAAACTTGGACTTCACAGTGTCCCCACTGTGAGGAAACTGGAAGTCACTCTGGAACTCCCCACCTCAAACTTAAGATCTCACAGTGTCCCCACTGTGACATAGAAATAACGAACAAAGGTGGTGGTTTGGGGTACAAAAAGGGTCGTGTTTAGATGCGAAAAATGGCCTAAATCATTTCACGGGACAAGTTGAGATTTGTACTTACAAAAGGGACCTTTTTAAGTCGGAAGCCGAAAGTTGTACCTTAAGATGGAAACGAGATCAAACAAGCATTCAAACAATCAATACGTTAGTACCCAAAAGTACCTACCTACCGGTAGGATTTTCATGCATTGATATTTAAAAAGTTAAAACAGCAAATAGTGTCAATGCCTAGCCATAGGCACAAAAAGATCAACCAAACAAAATAAAATTGTTTTTGGTGAGCAAAAGAGCGAAACCATTGTTTTAAAACAAACCATTCACGGGGTTTGGGTGGCTTGCGGTGACAGATCCGCATCATCATCATCGAACTCATCCTCACTGTCATTAACCGGGCAGATATCCTTCGGAAATTCTGGTAGCTGAGCAGCTAGCATTGGGTTGGCCTCTTGCATCATCAGGCCCGTCACCTCATCCCGTTCTCTTGTATACATCCAAAATTTCTGCGTGGCCCGGTTCTGATATCGCTGCTCACTTTCTAGCAACTCGATCCTGTATGTGAGGGCTGAAATGACGTTCAGAATGGCGGTCATTGGGCCTACTGTGCTGGTGCTTGCTTCTCCCGTAGTTGTTGGTCGCAGTGGGGTACCCTTCTTCTCCACAGTGGGCACTTCAGTGCCCACTATGTGCTCGTCGGCTATTCGCACATTGGGCTGTACCTGGGCAGGCTCAACAGACGGGCCTCCTATCTCTCTTCTCATCTTCTTAATTGTCTGAATACTGATGTTTTTCGTGGAAATGATCCACTGGTCTTCTTCAGCTGTGGGCACTCCGGCATCTATTAGCAATAGTGTAATAAGGCAAGGAAGGGGTAGGATTACCTTGGTTCGTGTTCTGGCCTGATGGATGGCACCATGCATTATGATTCCCAGATTGATCTTCTTTTTAGTGAGAACGCAGTAAAGCATGGCACACTTATGCATGGAGAGAGTCGTGTCGTGCGATGTTGGGGCCACCGAGGCCCTTAGGAATTGGAACCACACAGCAGCCTCAGTGGTGAGGCTGCCAGCATATAGACACCTTCTTTGGCCATCTTGATTCCATAGCCTTCCCTCAACTGCTATTTCTTTTAAAATCAATTCCTCATCAGCCGGAGTCATCTTTGCCAGGAACTGTCCGAAAACACAAGGTTCCGGAGCTCCTCTACCTAACACTCGGTTTATATTGCCTGGAGTAAAGTCCACAACCTTTCCTCTGATCTTAACAAATGATTCTTTGGCTTGGGAGGCCTCAGCATAAAATTCTCGGACTAATGATGCATTAGCGCGGCGATTGGCAGTGGCAATGGTTGCCCAATCTTGCGCTACAAGTTTATTTTTAACAAAGGGATTTGCTTCTACAAAGTCGGGGTCGAAACCCCTCTCTAAATTCAACTTCCGAGTGCAAATACACTCAAAGTGGGCTCTAGCAGCTGGGGAAGTGAATTGCCTCGGTATCCCACTGGGGGCATGAGCAGTCCCCACAGTGGACAGATGTGGATTTTCAGAAAGGTTTTGTTCACTTCCCGTATTAGTATCACTAGAAGAAGAACTTAAAGAGGGTTCGATACCCTTACCTTTCCTCGACGCTTTTCTTTTCGGTTTTGCAGACGATGCCTTCTTGGATGCACCAGATCGTGTAACCACTCCCCTGTTCCTCTGGAGTGCTCTGGTTGGGGTTTCTTCACTGTGGGCAGTGGTGTGGACATCCTCCACACTATCAGCATTTTTGTTCTGGGGAATGTCTATAGTCTGAGTTTGCTCCTTAATCTTCTTCTGTCTTTCTTCTTCCTCACGAGCCAAACACTCCTCCTCTGCTTGTTTCTTTTTCTGCTCGAATATCCTTGCTTCCTCATCCTTCTTTCGTTCTTCCTCTTTCAATCGCTCCTCCTCCTCTCTAGCCAATCTTGCGGCTTCTTCCCTCCTCAATCTCTCTTCCTCCTCTCTTTTTAATCTTTCTTCCTCCTCTCGTTTGATTATTTCCTCTTCTTCTCGGCGCTTTCTCTCGGCTTCTTTCCTCTTCATCTTAATTTCCGCGACCCTGTTGTTGTATTCTTCTTGTAATCTCAGCATTTCTTCATCCTCCTGCAAATCTGTATTATCAAAAGGGTTTTGAACAGAGTCCGAGACCCTTGATGAAGATACGGCTTTTGGACTCTCTGGTTTGGATGAACTCGCGTCTGCAACATTGGAGATGACCGGAGGTTCGCCGGAGATCGGTGGGGTTTTATTGAGATCGCCGGTGACGGCCTCCGGTGGTTGGTCGTCGGCGGTGCGGCGGCGGATCGCCGGCCGTGTGGGCGCCTCTGGGTGAGTGTTCAATCTCTTGCTTCTTGCCATTACTAGGGTTTTGGAATGGTTTTTGGTTCGTGAAGGAGAAAGAAGAAGATGAATAGTGTAGGTGGTTTAAGGAGAGAGAAAGGCTTTGATTTTGAAAATGAGGGTTTTCTTTGTTTTTGAGAGGGAACGGTTTAGGAGAGAGAGAGACAATGATAGCTTTCCTTGGGAATAGGTGGGGAAAGGACAAGTGGCATGAAAAGGTGACCTTTGTGTAAGAAAAAGCATGATGTGTGTCAGCCTTGCCCCCCCCCCCCCCCAAACCGTCTCTTCATAAGTCAGACCGAGAGCGAGGAGCGCAGTGACCAGCCTCTACCCACTGCGAACCTTTTTGTTCCAAAAAGTGCTAAAATTCTCCTACACACATCGAAATAAACTACCATGCAGAATTAAAAATACCAAATTTAATAAAAAGACAACAACTAACTGAAATAAAATATTTACAAACAGCGTTGACTTTCTCTAACCAAAGTGAGGTGGAGAGTGGGGTACAATGTGAGCACTCTCACTCAGAAAATGCTTCACTCTCTCCCCATTGACTTTAAAGATTTGTCCGGATTGAGGAGCCATTAAGTCCAGAGTTCCAAAAGGACTTACCTTGACCACAGTGTAAGGCCCTTTCCATCGTGATTTTAAATTTTCCGGAAACATCCTTAACCTTGAATTAAAAAGTAGCACTTTTTGTCCCTCCCCAAACTCTTCATGAGTGATTTTTTGGTCAGGCCACCACTTGATCTTCTCCTTGTTGGTTTTTGCATTTATGTAGGAGTGATGACTGAGTTCTTCTAACTCATTGAGGTAGGCATATTTTAAGTGGGAAGGCAATGGCTTCAAATTCAAGTCAGGGGGATTTTTGGATGGTAGTTTGACATGTCTATCTTTGAAATCTAGCTGCTCAAAAGCTGCCAAGATCTCGTTACACTCATCCTCAAAAGTGTCATCACTCTCAGATTCAGAGTGCTCACTATCACTCCTTACTGTGGAAACTGTTTCAAGACGGTGGGTTTCATTAATCGAACTCAAAGCAAAACAGTCTTCGGTTTCCATATACTTGAGGGCCTTGAAGACATTGAAAGTTACCTCTTGGTCATTAACCCGCATCGTGAGTTCTCCTTTGTGCACATCAATCAAAGTACGTCCGGTTGCAAGAAACGGACGCCCTAAGATGATTGGGATTTCTTTATCAGCCTCATAATCTAGAACTAGAAAATCAGCAGGGAAGATAAACTTATCTACTTGGACCAGAACGTCTTCTATTTTCCCTTTGGGGTAGGCAATGGACCGGTCGGCTAGTTGTAATGTCACGGTTGTGGGTCTAGCCTCTCCAATACCTAACTTGTTAAAAATGGACAGCGGCATCAAGTTGACACTAGCTCCTAAATCACAAAGTGCTTGACCTACTTCTTGTCCTCCTATAATGCATGGAATGGTGAAACTACCCGGGTCTTTCATCTTAGGTGGAATCTTGCTAGTAAGGAGGGCACTACATTCTTCGGTCAAAGCCACAGTCTCAAATTCACCCAACTTCCTCTTTTTGTTCAAAATATCTTTTAAGAATTTAACATAGCTTGGCATCTGCTCGAGAGCTTTTACCAAGGGTATGTTAATGTGAAGTTGCTTAAAAATGTCTAAGAATTTTTTAAACTGAACATCGACATTTTTAGGCTTCATTCTTTGAGGAAATGGAATGTTTCGTGGGTCAATCTGAGTTTGCTGTGGTATTGGCTTTGGAACAGTAGTCTTTGGGACAGGTCCAAAAGTGGGAAGGTCTGGGATGTCGGTCCCCACTGTGGGGATCACAGTGACTTGAGGAGTGCCCACTGTGGTGCTCACAGTGGGTTTTTGAGGCGAATCATCAGATTCAAAAACGATATCTTTCAGATCCTTTCCACTCCTTAAAGTTATGGACTTGACATGTTCTGGTCCTTTTCCTATCACTCTAGCTTGCTCGGTATCACTCGGTAACGTTCCTGGTGGTCTATTCTTAACTTCAACGGCTAGCTGTCCTACTTGGGTCTCTATATTCCTAATGGCTGCTTGAGTTTGATTCATAAAACCTTTGAGAATCGACTCGATCGATTGTTGAGCCTCAGCTGGTTGGTTGGATCGTGGTTGGTATGGTTGTGGGGACTGCCCACTGTGATGTGGGGATTGCCCACTGTGATGTTGCTGAAATCCCGGGGGATTGTATGGTCTTTGCTGGATATGACTCGGTCCTTGGGGTTGGAGTCCTTGATTACCGGACCAAGAGAAATTCGGATGATTTCTCCAACCTGGATTATAAGTCTGCGAATAAGGGTTGTTCCTTTGGTTGGTCCCTATGACATTAACAGATTCGGGGTTTGCTGGACAATAGTCGAAAACATGCTCTTCTCCACAAAGGGAGCAGTTATCAGCGAGATGGGTTGCGGAATTGACTTGGCCTCGATTTTGATTTAAAACGATTTTTGTCAAGGCCACTAATTGTGCATTCATGGTTTTGAGTGCTTCGGAATCTATGGTGTTGGTCTTTGACATGGGTGCTCTTGGATTTGACCATTCGGTATTGTTGTTGGACACTTTTTCTAAGATTTGATATCCTTCGTTGTAAGTCATACTCGTAAATGTTCCACCGGCAGTTGCATCTAAGATGATTTTGGCTGCATTGGAAAGACCATTGTAAAAGGTCTCCAATTGGATGCAATGTGGGATGCCATGATGTGGGCACTTTCGAAGTAAATCTTTAAACCGTTCCCATGCATCCGAAACAACCTCATCTTCCTCTTGCCTAAATAAAATTATATCATTTCGAAATCTAACATTCCTTGTTGGAGGAAAGTATTTTTGCAAAAATCTATCGGCAAGCTCTTGCCAAGTGGTTATCGAGTGAGGTGCATGTGCGTTCAGCCAAGATTTTGCTTTGTCCCTTAATGAAAAAGGGAAAAGCCTTAGTCTTAATGCCTCATCACTAACACCTTGCAATTGAAAGGAATCGGTCATTTCTAAAAAAGATTTTAAGTGCGAGTGCGGATCCTCAGATGGCGATCCTCCAAATTGACCCATGGCTTGGATCATTTGAAACATCACCGGTTTGAGTTCAAAATGCGTTGCAACAATATTGGGTCTCAAAATTCCGGAGCTTAAATCACCAACTCCGGAAGTAGCATAGTCCCGTATTTTTCGATCTTTGTTATCGGCAATCGTGATTGTGGTCTCCACTATAGGTGGCGGTACTGCAGCCATGTTCACAGTGGGGATCACAGGAGGTTGTCGATTTGTTTTCTTGCTTCTTCGTGTTTTTCGCAACGTTTTTTCTATTTCGAGATCTATTGGAACCAAATGTTCGAGTTGTCGCCGTGGCATACAATACGAACAGCTTAGAAAAACTAGTTACTCGGGCTCGAACAAAAACTAATGTCTTGAGATTTAAAATCACGCCAGTCCCCGGCAACGGCGCCAAAAACTTGTTACGTGCGAAATATGTGTTTTAATCGCAGTGGGTTGCAAACTGTCCACAGTGGGAAGTGCAAGTGTACACTGTCCACTATGATCGTCACATCAAGTAATAGTTGGTAAAATACCAGAATCGAATCCACAGAGACTGGACAATCAAGACAATACGGTTCTCATGAGCTCCTTTTACAAGTTTCAACTAGAGAGGAAAATAATACTTTGGTTTGGTTTGGTAAAATAGCTTCTTGCAACGATTTACTAAATGTTAAAAAGGAGGAATGTAGGTTAGATTTTCCCTAAATTTTATCTCAAATACTCGGTCCTTAGAGTGATCCTCGTATTTGTGGTGGACATTTTCGCTAGAAAAGCCCGGTTACAAAATACTCACACCGTTAGATAAAAATCCCATACTCTTAGTACTTGTTGTTTTGTCAATGGTAATCTCTAAGTGGACCTTTTCAGGCCTCGATGGAATGTGTAGAGACAAATACTCTAAGTGTTTTTAATACACAAATTAGCTTGCCTACTACTTCAGTGGGCAGAGATTAGCTCACTATGCCGACCTCACTTTCGTAAGTGTCATAAGAATTCTTTCGAATCCCCTAGCATCATTCAAGCTCGTGTCACTGCGTTCTACTCATTTCTAAGTTAAGAACTAGACTTTAGATCCTTGCAAGTGATCGGCTTGTTCGCATCCTTGGGTAAATATCGAGAATGAAAGACCAAAACAACAAATATTCTAAGTATAAAGATTACTCAAGCATTTTTGATAAAATCCAGGTACTTCTCCTTCCTATATCCCAAAGGATGTTTAGCCTAACATTTCTGAAGTAAAGAAAACAAGAGATGAAGATTTGCACATAATAAAACTAAAAGTGATTTAAATTAACTGCCCACAGTGGGGAACGAGAAGTCGTCCCTGCACTGTGTATTTCGAACTACAACAGAAAATAAATTACTGAAATTAAATGCTAAGTTACTGCAGTAAATGAAAGCTTACAACTTAAAGAAAATGCTAGATATATTGCAAGATAGATGGATTGTAATAAATGAAACCCAACACCCCTTTTTATACTAAGGAGGAGGTGTTGGTCTTTACACAAAAAGGGTTTTCCAAGGTGTAAGGACTGCAGGGCAATGCTGAAATCAGCCCATAGGGTAATGCTTCAATCCTCCATGTATAGCTTTTATTACCCAATGGTCTTTTAGAAGTCAACTTTTGCAAGTACAAAGGGGTGTACTTGATGCTATCTTCAATGAGAACTACCTTGTACTTCTCCAGCCATTTCTCTGCCAAATGAACCTTCCTCCTCCAGAAAATTAGATTCCAACTAAAAGTTTCTTTTTCTTTTCTTTTTGTTCTGCTCGAAGAGTGGGGAACCGGAGTGGGCACTGTATACGTCACTGCGGATGAAAAATCGAGAAAACACCCAAAACTTCCCCAAATAATTTATTAAAGACCATGGTTCACTCCTTTTGCTCGTTTTCGTAAATCATACCAAGAATGGGGGTTTTTAGAAGTGAAATGGCTAAAATTGACAAAATAAAGTGAAAAATAAATGGAAATAATAACTCTAAAAATAGAGTTATCAGTTACTAATCACGGCTGGAGTACCATCTGCTGTAGATGACAAGTGGCTTGAGTCCATGAACAACATTAGCATCATCACGGTCAAGAAAAAGGGGAGAGAACTTACTAACCACCCCCAAGCACAGGCTGATGTTGAACACCCCACTGTGAGATCCACTGGTACCCCACTCCGACAGCCCACTCCAGGAAGCACAAGCGATCCCATGGCTGCCATTCTGACAGCATTAACAACGCTCACGTATCGCATCGATCTCATGGAAGCCCAACAAAAGCATATGAACAGGGCGACAGAATCATTTTGGATGTATACGAGGGATAGGGATGTGGTTGTGAACCAGATGCTACAAGGTGGTGACCCCGAGTTGCATGCACAACTACCCGACTTCTCGGAAGGAATCTGCCCCGGCAATGACAGTGAGGATGCGTTCGATGAGGACTTTGTCGACAGTTCACCGCAAGCGACACCCGCCCCATGATTGGTTTGTTGGGATTATGGTTCCCACTTTGATGCTCTCAAAAACAATTTTAATTTTCTGTCTATTTGGTATTTCTGCCTATGGCTAGGCATATGACAATATTTGCTACTATGTTTATTTTTGTTTAATGATGCATGAAATCCTACTGCTACAGTAGGTGCTTTTGGATACTAACTCACTTCTTGTTTGCATGCTTGTTTGATATCGTTTCCATTTCAAGGTACAACTTTCGGCTTTCGACTTAAAAGGTCCCTTTTGTAAGTACGAATCTCAACTTGGGACCATGAAATGATGTAGGCCATTTTTTCATCCAACACAACCATTTTGTACCCCCAACCACCTCCTGCATCCCACTTTCCAAGTCATAGTGGGGACACTATGCAATCTTAAGTTTGAGGTGGGGACTTCCAGTCTTCCCACAGTGGGGACACTGTGAGGTCATAAGTTTGAGGTGGGTAGAATATACCCCCCCTCCCAAAAAAGAAACAGAAGAAAAATCGAAGTGTCACTACAAAAAATTGATGGTGTGCCTTTTCTGGACCATCAAAGTGCTCACTCCCATAAAAAAGATAGTGTGCCTATTCTGGACCATCAGAATACCTACTTTCACAAAAAATAGCCATACCCAAATAAAGCCTGAAAGTATACGTACTTTCCCTTGCAAAATACAAAGCACACAATTCGGGAAATAAAAATCTCAAAATGAGATTCTCGGTCCATGTTTGGAAGTAGTTACCACAAAGCCCTATGGGAACATATTCAAAACCACAAACCTTTCAAACCCAAGAAAGTCCTATTGATCAAATATGAACAAGGGAAAGATTTCGTCAAGTACAAAAGTGAAGCTTTTATTTTGGAAACGAAAAGTATCTATGGAGGGAGATCAGCATTCATTCAGAGTGAGAAGTCGGTAAGTCCCTGAAAGCTCAAGTGCATTATTATTTTATTTTTTTATTACTTGGGGACAAGTAATGGTTTAAGTTTGAGGTTGTGATAACTCTATTTTTAGAGTTATTATTTCCTTTTATTTTTATTTTATTTTGTCAAATTTTAGCCATTTCACTTCTCAAAACCTCCATTCTTGGTAACATTTATGAAAATGAGCAAAAAGAGTGAACCATGGTCTTAATAAATTATTTTGTGGAGTTTTGTTGCTTTTTCACGAAATTCTCGCAGTGACTTCCGCATCCCACTCCCGGTCCCACTATCGAGCAGAGAAGAAGACAAAAGAAAAGAAACTATTAGTTGGGAAGTAAAGTTTGGGGAATGAAATGTTCAGATGGCAGAGAGCATGGGATTGAGGAAAGACAAGCATGCTCCTAAAAGCATGGCAAGTTGAATAAATTAATCACACCCATGGTACTTTAAAGTCAACTTTTGAGAAAGGTGAAGGGTCCTATGGGTAAAAGCTTCAAGATGATGGATAGAAGTGTTGCATAAACAAGCTGAGTTTTGTGTTTCCTACTTCAGTCCTTACCCTATAAGACAACCCATTTTTGTGTGTAAAACCCAACCTTCTTCTCATTAGTATAAAAAGGGGTGTTGGGTTCCATTAAATTCATCCAAGAATCTCTCAACTACCACATGAAGTATTAGTATAGTTCTAGTGTTAGTTTATTTACAGCAGTAACTCTCTTTAATTTCCAGTATTTTCAATTCCTAGTGTAATTAGTAGGGGTGTTGGGTTCCATTAAATTCATCCAAGAATCTCTCAACTACCACATGAAGTATTAGTATAGTTCTAGTGTTAGTTTATTTACAGCAGTAACTCTCTTTAATTTCCAGTATTTTCAATTCCTAGTGTAATCGTAATTTCCAATCGTTAGTGGCAGTGATGTACCTTCGTTCCCCACTGTGGTTTTAATACAAGTCACTTTCTGTTTAAATTATGTACAACTCTTCATCTTTTACTTTCTTTATTTCAGTAATGTTAGGCTAAACATCCCTTGGGATGTAGGAAAGAGAAGTGCCTGGATTTTAGAGAAAATGCTTGAGTAATCTTTATACTTGGAATATTTGTTGTTTTGGTTATTTATTCTCGATTAATACCCAATGATGCGAACTAGCCGATCACTTGTAAGGATCTAAAGTCTAGTTCTTAACTCAGAAACGAGTAGAACGCAGTGACACGAGCTTGGATAATGCTAGGGGATTCGAAAGAATTCTTATGACACTTACGAAAGTGAGGTCGGCACAGTGAGCTAATCTCAACCCACTGGAGTAGTAGGAAAGCTAGTTGGTGTATTTAAAAACACTTAGAGTATTTGTCTCTACACATTCCATCGAGACCTGAAAAGGTCCATCTTGAGATTACCATTGACAAAACGATAAATACTAAGAGTATGGGATTTTTGCTTAAATGTGTGAGTATTTTGTAACCGGGCTTTTCTAGGGAAAAGACCGACCTCAAGTACAAGGATCATTTTTAGGATCAAGTATTTATTATAAAATCTAGGGAAAATCTAACCTACATTCCTTCTTTTAATTTTTAAGAAAAATCGTTAAAATAGCATTTCACCAAACCAAACCAAAAGTATTATTTTCCTCTCTAATTGAAACCTGTAAAAGGAGCTCATGAAAACCGTATTGTCTTGATTGTCCAGTCTCTGTGGATACGATTCTGGTATTTTACCAACTATTACTTGCTGTGATGATCATAGTGGCCAGTGTACACTTGCACTTCCCACTGTGGATAGTTTGCAACCCACTGCGATTAAAGCACATATTTCGCATGTACCAACCATCCTCTACGAACCGCGCTTACACGAGTTGAGCTTGTACCGGCCATTTACCTTCAACAATTTTGGGGTACTATTCAGTTCAATCCGACGCATCGTACACCACATTTCATGGCCAGAGTTGATCATTTTGATGCCCGAATTACTCTACGAGGACTCCGTCCTGCACTTAACCTTCCATATTCCGAGAACTTTGAGGATCCGGTTCCTGAAGAACAACTATTTGCCGATATCAGAAGTCTTGGATATCAACATCCAGACAACCGAGTTCTTACCGGTTCATCTCAGTTCAGACGCAACTATCTTCCAAGAGTATGGTACACACTATGCTCTATATTTAACCGTTGTATGACTTCCAAACACACAGGCCTAGACAAGACAAATCTACCCACCCTACGGATGTTTCATGCTTTCGCGTTCAATCGAAACATCGATTACGCAATCCTGATCTGGAATGAGCTCACCGAGCTAGTCGAGGACAAGGCTCACCCAAGGAAGGACCGTTCCTTCGTGCCCTATCAACGATTCTTTCAGATTCTGATTCATCAGATTATGGAAGATAATCATGAGATTCCCCGACGTGCAGATGCTCCACGAGGCCCAAGCCAGTACATGAATTACATACGGATGCCTAAGCACATAGATTTTGCTCACATTGCTGTCATCCGAGAATACGTACTTGCATATGCTGACCAACAGTCCTGGGTAGTTCAGCAGTATAGGTTAGAAAACGCATTGGTGGTCCACCCAGAACCAGAGGGACCTCCCCACGATGCAAACCTACTAGGAGGTGAGGGTCAGAATGTCGAGGGGGTTCAAGAACACGGGGTTCTTGAACAACAAGAGGTGAGGAGACCGAAAAGAAAGAGAGTCGGGAGAAGATTAAGGACTATTGGCGATGCATCCTCTTCCAGACTAGCTCAACCACCACCTCGACCTCCTCCAGTTCGGATATTTGACGATGATGTCTCATGGAAGTCAGCTGATGTTGCTGCCTCATCTTCTGATGATGAGGAAGCACCAGTATTTCCACCTTTTGATGATGATCACAATGACGATGACTCCGATCATGACCCGCATGCCCATCTAATTCCAAGGCATATGGGTCGGAGACCACAAGTCGTGAGTTCCGATGCTGATTCCACACGAAACATCGGACTCTCCGACACTGCTACTGATGCCGCGAGGCCTTCTAATGTAAACGAAGAAGTAAAAGAAGAAGTGGAAAATGTAGTTAGTGGCGAGGAAAGAGGGAGAAAAGAATTGAGTGAAGTTGTGATAGAGTCGGATAAAGTTTTAACTGCCGACTCTCCCCACACCGATCCAAGCCGGGTACCCACATCTTCTACCACTGAGCGTACGTCGCCGTTGCATATTGAACAAGCCGTGGTGCGCCCAGCCATTCATAGCACAGCCCCACCAAGCCACTCATCGGTCTCTCAACAGACCGGTATTTCATTTGCCACAGGGGAATTAGCACAAAGTCTATCGGCAACACGTTCGGTGTTTGCTGGTATTGAAAAGGTAGGCTCCTGCCTCGGCCACCGTCCTTCCCTCAACGCACATCGAGTCTAGGACCATTCGGAAGAACATCTTTTCCTGGGACACATATGATGGTACAACACCAAGTTGAGAGCTTCCGTGCTCCAACCGAAAACACCCAGAGTTAGGCCGCCATTCGTTGGTGCCTCGCGAGGACCGGGTGGAAGTCCTGTCACTGCTAACACTATGCCAGCGGTGAACACAGGCCGTGTAGCTATAGCTACTACGACAACCGAGAACCTATGTGGCTCGGGAGTTAGATCTATTTTCCCATCGTTAACTATGCATCGGTTGACACAACTTACCGAAAACACACCAACGAGCTGAAAAAGATTATTCTTATCTGCTGAAGTTAAGAGAGCTATAAAAGGAAAAACCGTTGCTGAATCTTCGTCAACTCCTCTGAATCAACCATCCCGCAATGAATCCGATCCACGTACACCACCATCAGTACCGTTACACCTACCAGAAGACCAACTCAAATCAGAGCTGTTAGCCCGACTTCTTGCCAAAAGTGACTCTAGTACCGCTGAAGAGGTTGACTTAACTGTATTACTTCGTCAACATACCCAACCTCAAGCCCAAACCTCAACCCAACCACCTTCTAACAATGACTTCTAGCGTCTAACCGATTCTATGAAAGATATGACGGAAGCTATGATGAATGGATTCACCTCCATCACTAACAGGCTTCGCGCTATCGAAGAGAAGCGTGGGATACATGCTCAAGCTCCAGAGAAACGAAGGCATGATGATCCGGATGATCCTGATCTTCATGAGGGGGAGAAGAGAGCACGGGTCAGAGAAACCACGGGCACGAGTACAGGAAATGAAAGGGGTTCAGTCAGTGAACAGGTACCAACTGAAGGTGGTACGGCGACTGATGTGGTACAGGAACAAGACACTGAAATGGATGTTCTAGCTGATGTCATAACCGGGGTTAAAAAGCCTTCGGCTGTTGACAATAGAACGGCGGACGAGCGGATGGACGATGATATGCGTATTGAAATCATCTACATTGATTCAGAGGAAGAGCCAGAGCAGTTGAGCTACAAGATAAAAGAAGAAATGGTTGATGCTTTGGATGATGTTCTTGATACTACTGGGGATCAGGTTATGGAAGTTGAATCTGAAGATGATGCTCCTCTACAGCCAGAAATAGCTGATCCGGGTGTAGATACTTCTGCTTCACAAGCTCCGGTAATTCATGATGGAAAGATCAGAGATCCAGTACTTGAGGCAGAACTCCAAATCTATCAAGTTGTCATTGATGCTGAACCGAGGTACGTGGCTACGGGAGAAAGAGTGACACTCCTGACTCCGTATCTAGACACCCTAAGGAAAGAACTATATGTACGGGAAGTTCAGCAAATCAACTTGGAGAAAGTTTATGGTATTGAGGACTGGCCTTTACTGAAGAAGATCGAGTTTCTGTACGTTATGAGAAATAAAGACAGAGAAACAGGTGTTGTCAGATCGGACAACATGATAATGAAGGTGCTAAAGGTTGAATCTCAAAAGCTGTTCGATGTCTTTTATCCTGAGTTCACCGTCTTGATATATGATGGTTCCGAATGTGTGTTCTCTGAGGCTGACTTCAAGAGTCTGAAACTAGATGATCTTTTGAGTCTTTACAGCCTCCTAGCCACCCGCCTAGAGAAAAAGATTGCATACGACGCCGCTTAACAAAGTGTGAAGAAATTTATGAGAAATATCCTGAAGTTCTCATACATTACAGATTTCCAGATGGCTTTGGAATCTCATCAAGCTCATGTGAACATCAGAAGACCAAACAGACGCTTGCCTGATATTCAAGGTATCCCCGCCTACACCGTACTGAAAAAGCCTGAGCTCGGGGTTGTCTACCTTGACACTGACTCAAAGAAGAGATTCATGAGAGTTATAGAGATCAACAAGTTCTGTGAGGGTACTATGAAGATAATTCTGGTTCACCTGGAAACCAAGCTACGTCTTGATGTAAATGGAGAGGTAAAGCTCACAGATAAAGAAAAGGACCTGATCAACCAAGTGATTGAAGCCATAAACTACCGGAAGGAGTATCGACATGCCTTACGAATATTCGAGATCATCTTTGGTATTCGAAAGAAGTACGTGACCCCGGTAGACGTCTAAATCTTTTGCCTCTACATTGGTACAAAGGGGGAGATTGTGTAACACCCTCAAAATTGGAATGAGCAACTAACTTTAATTTCAATAAATTAAACTAAAAGATGATAAAAGTACTTCTACATATCATCCTTGAAAATACCTCAAGGTTTAAACATCACAAATTAAACAGCTAACAACTCTAGGCGGGTGTTACTTAACCCAATTAAAAGTTGCTAATCCCAAAAAGTGCGGAAAACTTCGCTAAGCATCTCACTTCCCGTGCACTCTACTAGCACTCATCACTTTGCAGTGTAGCTAAAGCTATTCCTAACCTGAACCTGTTGCACATGCCGACAAATAAAAAGGTTAGGCTAACACCTAGTGAGTTCAAGAGTTTACATCATGAGCAAATCATTTGATAAATCGACAGCTTCAACTTAAATAAATGTTTTTCTAAAAGGGTTTGTATAAAAGACATCGACAACCCATTTTCCAAACGCACACAATTTCTGAGAGGAAAGCTTCCAACGAAAAACGTTTCTCTGCAATGGACTCAAATCCAAAACTCCATCAAGAGTTAATTAAATAATAATTTCTCAAATAATCGCCATAGCCCACGTCGAGCTTATTAAAATAACAGGATATTTCATCATTTGGAAATACCGGTTTAAACATCGAAAAGAAGTTTCAAATCGAAATTTGTGCATGCCGATCTGCAGCACTTTCTTAATAGTCATTCTGAAATAGTATAGCGCATACCGGATAGTCATTACTAATTTCCAAAGTATAATTTCGTTAACTCAAATTTCAAAACCTTCTCATTCAGTCGTATAACGACAAGTAAATAAAATCTTTTGACCAGGCTCGCACACCTCAATGTTTTTCTCAAAACCTTAGAAAACAATACATGCACATAATTTGACTTGCACATAAAATAATTCAAGTTAATTTCAAACCTCAAATCGCACTAGCGACGCACACTAACGTCCCAAAATAGTGGCTACAAAGTTACTCCTGTCAATCAATCAATATAGTGCATGTGCGAGAAAGAACGTCAACAATGTCAACAACTGAGAGTGTACAAAACAGAATGTTAAAGATGCACTATCATGATGCTCTTATATGCATTACTCACGCCACATATAAATTAATTTGCACATCTAGCAAGTTGCAACAAATATGCTACCACAATCCTCAAAGGAGAAACTATGCGTCACCAAAACTCCAAAACCACTCTTTTGATGCAAAACGTCATGAAGCATATTTTCAACAAAATTCATATGAGACTCAATACTCACTCAACTCATATAATAACTCACGCTAACATCCAAGTATGCACATGACTCAGTGTCACTCATGCACCTCGAAACGTCGTAAGACGAAGCTCCATTGTACTTCCACAAAACTCCCATCAAACTCGATGGAACTCAACAACATCGAACCAAGTAAATGGTGTCACAGTTTCGTTTTCAATAACCAAATCGTGTAAAACAATATAACCAACTCGTCAAAATTCTCAAAATCCCCTTTTTACAAGATAAAATAACACCTCTTCGTCAAGACTCGCAAAATTCAAATTCCCATTAAAGGTTACCATCGAAACAAGGGAATGTAACTCTCCGTCCAGACCTCAACATGTGTGGAGGAGATCCAATGTTAAAGTCGTAAGTCGCGGTTACTTATCCAAAACCATAAACGACATTAAAAACATGGATATCACAATATCCGAAAGTAGTAGTTGACGACTACAGGGAATAAAATAAATCCCGACCAGGTTCACAACCGCCTGTCGTAAAATAATTTCATGCATGTTCCAAAATCATGGTTTAAAATCTTGCGTATGTTAAACTTCTTTCCAAGATTAACAATACCATACATCCGACAATTTGAAACATAAGAAATAATTGATGCAATTTATTTTAAAAGCAAAATAAATTTCGTGCATGCATTTTGTCGGCACTCAACGTCCGGGTCACATTCCTCCAATTACTCCGATCACACTAATTTCCTCCGGATACTCACACCTCTTAACGCAAGTGGGAAGTCACATCGACTAACTCCACATTTCTCCTCGAACCGCGGTCAATTCAATAAGCCTACGGCTCCAATCCGACCATCAATTTCGACCAGAACGGTCCACTTGATACAATCAACATGCTTACCACTACTCCAAATGGTAGATGCTAAAGTCGTCAATCTCTTCTAATGACTACTCACTTAGAACTCCTTCACTACCCCAACGACCATCACGCTAGAGTCGTTCAAGTACTCTTATGTAACCGGTAGGTTCACTATCACACTGGCCAGGTGCAATTTTGAACGTACCGTACATGATCATCCTTGCTACTCTTGACGTGACTTCTCGTTTCTAGTAACTCCAACAACCTTCAAACATCCTATCTTAGAGTGCCTAATGGTGCAATCTCGCTCTCATTCACTTAAGACAACGCTAGTTTGAGTCTAGGTATTCAACAATCAACACCTAATTCTCTCAAACTTATGCTCTGATACCAACTTGTAACACCCTCAAAATTGGAATGAGCAACTAACTTTAATTTCAATAAATTAAACTAAAAAATGATAAAAGTACTTCTACATATCATCCTTGAAAATACCTCAAGGTTTAAACATCACAAATTAAACAGCTAACAACTCTAGGCGGGTGTTACTTAACCCAATTAAAAGTTGCTAATCCCAAAAGTGCGGAAAACTTCGCTAAGCATCTCACTTCCCGTGCACTCTACTAGCACTCATCACTTCGCAGTGTAGCTAAAGCTATTCCCAACCTGAACCTGTTGCACATGCCGACAAATAAAAAGGTTAGGCTAACGCCTAGTGAGTTCAAGAGTTTACATCATGAGCAAATCATTTGATAAATCGACAGCTTCGACTTAAATAAATGTTTTTCTAGAAGGGTTTGTATAAAAGACATCGACAACCCATTTTCCAAACGCACACAATTTCTGAGAGGAAAGCTTCCAACGAAAAACGTTTCTCTGCAATGGACTCAAATCCAAAACTCCATCAAGAGTTAATTAAATAATAATTTCTCAAATAATCGCCATAGCGAATAAAACTCCAATAGTTAAAACATCCAATATGGATGAAACATAAACCCGTCCATCAATCATGGAAAATAATTCGTATGCATATAACATAACCTCGACAACGCGGATAAATAAAATACCCGAAATCAATACCCTTCGGTGACGGGGGAGACCCGATCTCATCGAATGTGGCCAACACATAAATTAAACCACGATTAAATAAATGCAAGTAAGCTTCTTGGATGTGGAAAACAGATGACATCAACCATACTAGGTCTTTAGTCAATCCTCGGCATCAATCATACTAGATCTTTATCCCATCTTAGACATCAACCATACTAGGTCTTTAGTCCATCTTAGACATCAACCAAAACTAGGTCTTTAGTCCATCTCCGGCATCAACCAAAACTAGGTCTTTAGCCCTTCTTAGACATCAACCATACTAGGTCTTTAGTCCAAGCCATCAAGTTCAATCCTACTGGATCTTTACCTTGGGAAAACCCACCATCCGAAACAAGCTTACTCGACTTAAGTATAAATACATGACCCCAAAAGAATAACTAATGCATTCAAATCATGTAAACCTTAAATATGATGCAACTCATGCAATGCAAACCCCAAGCCGAGTCCAAAACTCAACCGAGTCCAAAACTGAGCCCTCTGCTCAAAAGATCTAACGATCATTTATCAACATCAATTCATGCAAATGAAAATGCATCTAGCCCACAAAATGCAAACACATGCTCCGAGGCATGATAGTCTCACAACCCTTCATTTCCACCTTCCCAATGAAGTCAAATCATATATGCATCTATATGTATACGTATGTTCAACTCTTTCATAACTCAAAAATGCATATAATTCACCGAGGTTCATTAGTCCCAAAGGTACTAAGAACACGAAAACATCAAACGGTCTTCACACATAAGACTAACACTCAAACCAACACATATTCAAATAAAATGCAATTAAGCATATAACACACCTAAGACCCCACCTCGAGTCACCAAAACCGGCAAACACTCAAAAGACTCATTTGAGTAAAAATAAAGCCTTTAAAGGCCAAAATAAACATTTGGTTAAATACGTGTCATTCACACGGTTACGTAAACCAAAATGCATCATTACCCAAAATATTTACCTTTTAATTCCTCAATTGGCCATCGGCCCCAAAATAAAGGTTTACGACTCTCAAAACATTCACATGGTCGGATTGACCAAAATCCCCAACTTACACGTTCACGCTTTAAAATATGCCACATCATAGTTATCACATAATCACAAAACACTAAAAGTGTATTTTGACCAAATCCTCTTCACTTATGAAATAAATTAACAAAACCTCTTATAGTCGTGATTTATTCATCAAACACTCAAAATCCCCCAATGTGGGTGTTTTACAATATTTGTAAAGCTTAACACTTTTATTCAATCAAAACCCATTAAACCACTCAACAAGGGATAATTTCATATAAAGCATACAAATAATTTAAAATAAAAATTTTGGCATGTACAAAGTTTTCACAAAGCAACTTGAACTCACCTTGCTAGATTACGCTAAATCTAGATTTTCCCAACGTATGCTCCTTTGAAGAAATCCGAATCTTCAAGTCCAAATCTTCCAAAACCTAGATCCATAAGTTTCCAACCATAAATATACATGTCCAAGCACTTAGAATCATTCCCCAACCATCTTATATCGAAATCTCCATTTTTACCAAAACCCCAATATTAACCTAACTTCTCCAAAATCATCCAAACCGACATTGGAGAAACAAAACACTATGAGATCATCAATGGAACATTTATAACTTATATGAAAGTATAGAAGCTAGGAGGATGAACTCACCACTTAGGTTTTGATGAAAACCTAGAAAACCCCAAAAATCTCTAGTGTTGTAGATGAAGCTTGCTCTTGCATCAATGAATGAAACCACTAGCATAAAATGGAGAAGGAACACATTAATCTCCATGAAAAAGCCCCAAAATCGGTTAGGGTTCGTGAGGGAGGAAAGGAAAACAATTTGGGAGAGAAAGAGAAGAGGTTGGAAGTGAGAAATGAGAAAGAAGGCTGAAAATTCGTATTTGACAGCACCAGTACCCTTGGCGCGACAATGACACGCGACAATGACACGATCATAGTCGCTGGTCATAATCGCACAAGGTGTACCGAACCCTGTACCCTTGGTGCGACATTGACACGAGACAATGACATGGTCATAGTCGCTAGTCATAGTGGCTTGACCCGTACCAAGCCCCGAAACTCGACTTTTCGACGCCAAAACTCCCGATACTCTTAGAGACTTTACGTAATGTCTTCCAACCATAAATCCCACCATTTTCAAGATGCAACACATTTGGGTGATATTTACTTACCGAAATTACGGGTGTTACAGATTGTTAGTGCTTAATTGATTGTACCAAGTAGAGGGACCAAATATGTATTTGTGTCAAACTTATCATAGGTATATATTGTTGGCTACTTTCCTTTTTAGGTTAGGTCATTCTCTCTACACACACTAGCCACACACACAAGTATTGTAATTCAATCCATATTGTGAGCTTTTGATCATTGAATGAATATAGAGATGGCTTCCTTTGATGTTATGATAGATTGATTACTTGTTCTGGGATCACATGTATTTAACCGGTTTTTAGAAAATTTAAGGGTTTTATCATTTAAAAAAATAATTTTATGACTAAATCATTCAAATAAGATAGTTTGTTGAGTTTTTTTAGATTTTCCCTTTATATTTTCGGTTATTATAGTCCCATTTTTATGAGTTCGATTTCTACCAGTAATGTCGTCAAGTACAAGTTGTTGATTTACGCCGAACATGAGAGTATTTAGTTTTTCCTTCATAAGGGACACAAAGATTAATTATTTTATAGGACCAAACGATTAACCTTTTTACAACACTTTTATTAAACAAATGTATGCTATTTTATTAATATATTGTACAATTGTTCGTCTTACAAGTTATTAATTATACCGCATAATTATATATTTTAAATAAAGTGTTACAATAAGTTTATAGAATAATTTTAAAATAAAATGTCCAATCAACTTTTTTACATAACATTTTTTAAAAATGTCATATGAACGCATATCTTTATTAAACGCTTGTTTATATAAGTTATTTTTTAACTGATATTATATAAAAAATGTTATTAAAAATAACTTATATTGATAAGCGTATATTAATTTTTTAAAAACATATTAACAAGCATACCCTTGATTTAATGGAGTATTTTAACGAGATAGTATCATTGACAAACACAGTAATAAAGTACAAACTACAGGGACGAAAACCGTACTCTTAAAACCACAAAGATGAAAATATAATTTTTAACAAACCACAAGGACGAGAAATTGTAGGTTACTCAAAGAAAAAAACCAAAAAATATGGATGTTTATCTGAATGAAGAGACACCATGCGTCTGTTTGTTAGCAGCTTAATGAGACTCAACTTATTCGGTCAGTTATAGCTGATTGTTTGGTAGTGACTTAATGATATGGAAAGTGGCTTATCCAATAATGTCAAGTTTTTATCCAAACTTGTCCCTCCATATTAAAAAAATATGTTATTTCATATATGGGAAAACTCTCACAAACAAAAACATTTGCAATCTATACAAACACATTAATCTACACATACAACTTTATCCATACAGAACTCAATAAAAAACGAACAATCGAAAATGAAGGTGAAGCCGTGAAGGTGAGTGTTGGTCAGATTTATGCAACCCCAAATGACTACAGTAAGTGGGAAACCACGCAAGTATACATATTTGTTGATCCAAACCCTCAGTGATTTGATGATGACCCTCTCCATTCTACTTAGTGAAAATTATAAGTAAACAATGTATAAGAGTTTCACTATCGCTGATAAGTACTAAGACTGTATTCAGTACCGCTGATACGAACTCTCGCTCTTTAGAATAGACATTCAGCGAACCCTGTTCATTCAGCAAGCTCTGAGCCTGTTCAGTCTTGTTGATGATCGCTGATGTTCTCATACATTGTTCAGCGTAACTGTTCACCATATATTCTTAAGAATATCAGCTTTGAGCCTGTTCAGACCTATTTGGTGATCGCTGACAATCATAGTTGTTTACTTATGATCCCTGAAGACAAGTTTCACGTTAACATAGGTTCTACGCTGAAGGCGAAGATCAAGCTCAAGAACCAGCGACAAGTCTCTTAATGAACTGATGCGGATCAACAAAGACTCAGATTTGTCCACTCAACGTGAAGTATCAAGTACAAGACTTCAGCTATCGCTGAACTTTATAATTCTCTGATAGAGCTTTGATTCAACGAAAGCTGATCATGAAGTCCTCCGTACAAAGTACTTTTGTCTTAACCACCCTTGCACGACTCCGTACGAAATGTCAGAAAAGAACCTCCTTATTGTTTGAAATCGTACAACCCCTCTGATACTACACTGTTCATCCATGCAGCTACTAAGGTTGTCTACTAAAGTCAGATTCTACAACCAATCAGCTGCTGCCACGTGTAAAGTGTAAACTGTCATGCATTAAATGCATGCAGTATATAAGAAGACCCTCCAGCTTCATGTTTGAAGCACTTGGACTAACAACTTTTTAACTTTGGTCAAGTCGTATTTCTTATCTTGAGATAGGTTATTATTAGTAATTTCATTCTCTTTCTTAGTGCAAGAAAACTTAGTGTTCCAACTTGTTTAGATTAGGATTTATCCTTATCTTGTTCCGTAACAAGCTGTAAATTGTTAATGATTTATCAATAAACAATTTAGAAAGTAAAATCTGTGTATTTGTATTCAACCCCCCCCCCCCCCCTTCTACAAATTAGTATAACCCTTTCGCGACTAACAAGTGGTATCAGAGCAGATTTGTTTAATCTCATAAACAAGATCTTATCTATACTAATCTTCTCTTTCCTTGTAGAAATGACCACCAATACAAACACAAACTATATAGACAACGGTTCTCTTGCAAAACCCCCTAGATTTTCCATAGATAATTTCAACTTATGGAAAAATAGGATGATTCTCTTCTTAGAAGGTGTAGATCCAACTATACCTTTCTATATCGAACATGGTACTCATATCCCTGTTAGAATAGATCCTGAAGTTCCAGCCGCTGAGAATAGACCTGCTATTCCAGAGAGACTGGTGCCTAAGGAAATACACATGTGGACTGATGAAGATAGAAAGAAAGTAGGACTGGATACCAGAGCTAGATCCATCCTATCTGTTAGAGCTAATATGTCTTCAAGGTTTAATGTAGAAAGTCAAATGTCAAAGTCAATGGTATTGTGTTGTTAGTGTGTGGTTTATACCTTGTGTGTCTAGGTATAAATAGGCTTTGGTTGGTTTAATCTTGTAACATAGAAAAAGAATATAAAAAGATAGAACACTTACACTAACATTGTAGAGAGAGAGAACAGTGCTGAACTCATATCTTGTAACATGTTCTTGTTGTAATTGGATGACAAATTCTCTATCTTCTCTATCTTGATTAGATCCTGGATTAACACTATCCATGGCGCTACCTGACGAAGTCTACAATTCCGTCATGAACCTAAAAAGTGCCAAAGCCATGTGGGACACAATCTGTGTTCAGTATGAAGGTACGTCTGAAGTCCAGGACTCAAGAAAGATCAACCTGGTAAGACAGTACGATAGCGTCATTTCTGGTAAGAATGAAACTCTCTCTGAAGTTCATCAATGTTTCAACTGTTTAATTATAGATCTAAAAAACGTTGGTAAGGAATATTCTAACTTTGAAGTGCTGACAAAGTTTTTAGAATGTTTACCTGAAAGCTGGGACAATTATTCCATGTGTCTCAAGCTGTCAAAAGATCTAAAATCGATGAATCTTTCTACCTTATATGTCACGTTGCTGAATCATGAGCAATCGAGTCATCTTAAGAAGAATATTGTAAAAGATTCCAAAAGCACCCCTGTTGCTTTAATCTCAGAGGAACCTTCCACTCAGCGACCCTCGGTCACTATCACTGAGTTGGAGAGTAACTCTGAAAGTTCTTCAAACTCTGACTCTTCAGATTTTGATGAATCTTTGGCTCTCCTAACTAAAAAGTTCAGGAGATTCGCCAAAAAGAAAATATTCAGAAAGAATAAACCTCTTTCCATAACTGACAAGCCAAGATCATCAGCTCCTGTTGATAAGGCTACTGCTACTTGTTTTAACTGTGAAAAGATAGAACATTTTTCTAACGAGTGCAGGTCAAAGAAAGTTTCGAGAAACTCAGCGTTTCCCAAGAAATCCTCTCACCCCAGGTCTAGAGATGAAAAATACGCCAAGCTGAAAGAACGGTATGCGAAGCTGAAAAGCTTTAAGAAGAAAGGCAAAGGCCTGATGGCTGACTATGATTGGGCTGATTCTGATGAAGAATAATCATCATCTGACTCTGAAGATGATGACCAAGCCAATCTCTGTCTCATGGCCAAGATTGAAGATGAGGAAGACAAGTCTAACATTCCCTCTACTTCAGCCTCTACCTCTAAGGTATCACCTTCTTTCTTTACCAATATTTTAAATATTGATGAAGCTGATAGCCTTCGAAAGATCGATCTGGTGACTAGAAGCTTATATGATGTTATGAATGGAAAAACTATTGTTGAAAATCAGAACATTGATCTCGCTGAACAACTTAAACAGTGTCACCTTCAAATAGAAAAGCTTTCTAAAATTGAAGAAGATTTAAGAGATCAAGTCCATTTAAATCAGCTAGTCAAAATCGAACACGAAGAAGCTATCGCTGCATTGAAAGCTGAAAAAGCTACTGTTGATGGGTGGTGTAAATCCTCAGCAACGATCACTGAGATAATTAAGTCTCAGATACCTCTGAGTGACAAACATGGTATTGGTTATAAAGCTGATATTGAAAAACCTACCACTGAACATTCCATGCTGAAATTCGGAATGTTTGTCTCCTCTATCTCTGACACTTCATCTTCTCAGTGCTCCTTTTCTAAAACACCATCTCCTGAGGAAAAACCTACCTTAGTCTTAGACAAAGGTAAAGGTATCGCTTTTGAAAAACCTTCCTTAGTCTCTAAAGGCAAGGGTAAAGGAACCTCCTTATTGTCTGAAAGCGTACAACCCCTCTGATACTACACTGTTCATCCATGCAGCTACTAAGGTTGTCTACTAAAGTCAGATCCTACAACCAATCAGCTGCTGCCACGTGTAAAGTGTAAACTTCCATGCATTAAATGCATGCAGTATATAAGAAGACCCTCCAGCTTCATGTTTGAAGCACTTGGACTAACAACTTGTTAACTTTGGTCAAGTCGTCTTTCTTATCTTGAGATAGGTTATTATTAGTAATTTCCTTCTCTTTCTTAGTGCAAGAAAACTTAGTGTTCCAACTTGTTTAGATTAGGATTTATCCTTATCTTGTTCCATAACAAGCTGTAAATTGTTAATGATTTATCAATAAACAATTTAGAAAGTAAAATTTGTGTATTTGTATTCAACCCCCCCCCCCCCCCCTCTACAAATTAGTATAACCCTTTCGGGACCAACAAGTGGTATCAGAGCAGATTTGTTTAATCTCATAAACAAGATCTTATCTATACTAATCTTCTCTTTCCTTGTAGAAATGACCACCAATACAAACACAAACTATATAGACAATGGTTCTCTTGCAAAAACCCCTAGATTTTCCAGAGATAATTTCAACTTATGGAAAAATAGGATGATTCTCTTCTTAGAAGGTGTAGATCCAACTATACCTTTCTATATCGAACATGGTCCTCATATCCCTGTTAGAATAGATCCTGAAGTTCCAGCCGCTGAGAATAGACCAGCTATTCCAGAGAGACTGGTGCCTAAGGAAATACACATGTGGACTGATGAAGATAGAAAGAAAGTAGGACTGGATACCAAGGCTAGATCCATCCTATCCATGGCGCTACCTGACGACGTCTACCATTCCGTCATGAACCTAAAAAGTGCCAAAGCCATGTGGGACACAATCTGTGTTCAGTATGAAGGTACGTCTGAAGTCCAGGACTCAAGAAAGATCAACCTGGTAAGACAGTACGATAGCTTCATTTCTGGTAAGAATGAAACTCTCTCTGAAGTTCATCAACGTTTCAACTGTTTAATTATAGATCTGAAAAACGTTGGTAAGGAATATTCTAACTTTGAAGTGCTGACAAAGTTTTTAGAATGTTTACCTGAAAGCTGGGACAATTATTCCATGTGTCTCAAGCTGTCAAAAGATCTAAAATCGATGAATCTTTCTACCTTATATGGCACGTTGCTGAATCATGAGCAATCGAGTCATCTTAAGAAGAATCTTGTAAAAGATTCCAAAAGCACCCCTGTTGCTTTTATCTCAGAGTAACCTTCCACTCAGCGACCCTCGGTCACTATCACTGAGTTGGAGAGTAACTCTGAAAGTTCTTCAAACTCTGACTCTTCAGATTTTGATGAATCTTTGGCTCTCCTAACTAAAAAGTTCAGGAGATTCGCCAAAAAGAAAATATTCAGAAAGAATAAACCTCTTTCCATAACTGACAAGCCAAGATCATCAGCTCCTGTTGATAAGGCTACTGCTACTTGTTTTAACTGTGAAAAGATAGAACATTTTGCTAACGAGTGCAGGTCAAAGAAAGTTTCGAGAAACTCAGCGTTTCCTAAGAAATCCTCTAACCCCAGGTCTAGAGATGAAAAATACGCCAAGCTGAAAGAACGGTATGCGAAGCTGAAAAGCTTTAAGAAGAAAGGCAAAGGCCTGATGGCTGACTATGATTGGGCTGATTCTGATGAAGAAGAATCATCATCTGACTCTGAAGATGATGACCAAGCCAATCTCTGTCTCATGGCCAAGATTGAAGATGAGGAAGACAAGTCTAACATTCCCTCTACTTCAGCCTCTACCTCTAAGGTATCACCTTCTTTCTTTACCAATATTTTAAATATTGATGAAGCTGATAGCCTTCGAAAGATCGATCTGGTGACTAGAAGCTTATATGATGTTATGAATGGAAAAACTATTGTTGAAAATCAGAACATTGATCTCGCTGAACAACTTAAACAATGTCACCTTCAAATAGAAAAGCTTTCTAAAATTGAAGAAGATTTAAGAGATCAAGTCCATTTAAATCAGCTAGTCAAAATCGAACACGAAGAAGCTATCGCTGCATTGAAAGCTGAAAAAGCTACTGTTGATGGGTGGTGTAAATCCTCAACAACGATCACTGAGATAATTAAGTCTCAGATACCTCTGAGTGACAAACATGGTATTGTTTATAAAGCTGATATTGAAAAACCTACCACTGAACATTCCATGCTGAAATTCGGAATGTTTGTCTCCTCTATCTCTGACACTTCATCTTCTCAGTGCTCCTTTTCTAAAACACCATCTCCTGAGGAAAAACCTACCTTAGTCTTAGACAAAGGTAAAGGTATTGCTTTTGAAAAACCTTCCTTAGTCTCTAAAGGCAAGGGTAAAGGAACCTCCTTATTGTCTGAAAGCGTACAACCCCTCTGATACTACACTGTTCATCCATGCAGCTACTAAGGTTGTCTACTAAAGTCAGATCCTACAACCAATCAGCTGCTGCCACGTGTAAAGTGTAAACCTCCATGCATTAAATGCATGCAGTATATAAGAAGACCCTCCAGCTTCATGTTTGAAGCACTTGGACTAACAACTTGTTAACTTTGGTCAAGTCGTCTTTCTTATCTTGAGATAGGTTATTATTAGTAATTTCCTTCTCTTTCTTAGTGCAAGAAAACTTAGTGTTCCAACTTGTTTAGATTAGGATTTATCCTTATCTTGTTCCGTAACAAGCTGTAAATTGTTAATGATTTATCAATAAACAATTTAGAAAGTAAAATTTGTGTATTTGTATTCAACCCCCCCCCCCCCCCCCCCTCTACAAATTAGTATAACCCTTTCGGGACCAACAAGTGGTATCAGAGCAGATTTGTTTAATCTCATAAACAAGATCTTATCTATACTAATCTTCTCTTTCCTTGTAGAAATGACCACCAATACAAACACAAACTATATAGACAACGGTTCTCTTGCAAAAACCCCTAGATTTTCCAGAGATAATTTCAACTTATGGAAAAATAGGATGATTCTCTTCTTAGAAGGTGTAGATCCAACTATACCTTTCTATATCGAACATGGTCCTCATATCCCTGTTAGAATAGATCCTGAAGTTCCAGCCGCTGAGAATAGACCAACTATTCCAGAGAGACTGGTGCCTAAGGAAATACACATGTGGACTGATGAAGATAGAAAGAAAGTAGGACTGGATACCAAGGCTAGATCCATCCTATCCATGGCGCTACCTGACGAAGTCTACCATTCCGTCATGAACCTAAAAAGTGCCAAAGCCATGTGGGACACAATCTGTGTTCAGTATGAAGGTACGTCTGAAGTCCAGGACTCAAGAAAGATCAACCTGGTAAGACAGTACGATAGCTTCATTTCTGGTAAGAATGAAACTCTCTCTGAAGTTCATCAACGTTTCAACTGTTTAATTATAGATCTGAAAAACGTTGGTAAGGAATATTCTAACTTTGAAGTGCTGACAAAGTTTTTAGAATGTTTACCTGAAAGCTGGGACAATTATTCCATGTGTCTCAAGCTGTCAAAAGATCTAAAATCGATGAATCTTTCTACCTTATATGGCACGTTGCTGAATCATGAGCAATCGAGTCATCTTAAGAAGAATCTTGTAAAAGATTCCAAAAGCACCCCTGTTGCTTTAATCTCAGAGTAACCTTCCACTCAGCGACCCTCGGTCACTATCACTGAGTTGGAGAGTAACTCTGAAAGTTCTTCAAACTCTGACTCTTCAGATTTTGATGAATCTTTGGCTCTCCTAACTAAAAAGTTCAGGAGATTCGCCAAAAAGAAAATATTCAGAAAGAATAAACCTCTTTCCATAACTGACAAGCCAAGATCATCAGCTCCTGTTGATAAGGCTACTGCTACTTGTTTTAACTGTGAAAAGATAGAACATTTTGCTAACGAGTGCAGGTCAAAGAAAGTTTCGAGAAACTCAGCGTTTCCTAAGAAATCCTCTAACCCCAGGTCTAGAGATGAAAAATACGCCAAGCTGAAAGAACGGTATGCGAAGCTGAAAAGCTTTAAGAAGAAAGGCAAAGGCCTGATGGCTGACTATGATTGGGCTGATTCTGATGAAGAAGAATCATCATCTGACTCTGAAGATGATGACCAAGCCAATCTCTGTCTCATGGCCAAGATTGAAGATGAGGAAGACAAGTCTAACATTCCCTCTACTTCAGCCTCTACCTCTAAGGTATCACCTTCTTTCTTTACCAATATTTTAAATATTGATGAAGCTGATAGCCTTCGAAAGATCGATCTGGTGACTAGAAGCTTATATGATGTTATGAATGGAAAAACTATTGTTGAAAATCAGAACATTGATCTCGCTGAACAACTTAAACAGTGTCACCTTCAAATAGAAAAGTTTTCTAAAATTGAAGAAGATTTAAGAGATCAAGTCCATTTAAATCAGCTAGTCAAAATCGAACGCGAAGAAGCTATCGCTGCATTGAAAGCTGAAAAAGCTACTGTTGATGGGTGTTGTAAATCCTCAGTAACGATCACTGAGATAATTAAGTCTCAGATACCTCTGAGTGACAAACGTGGTATTGGTTATAAAGCTGATATTGAAAAACCTACCACTGAACATTCCATGCTGAAATTCGAAATGTTTGTCTCCTCTATCTCTGACACTTCATCTTCTCAGTGTTCCTTTTCTAAAACACCATCTCCTGAGGAAAAACCTACCTTAGTCTTAGACAAAGGTAAAGGTATTACTTTTGAAAAACCTTCCTTAGTCTCTAAAGGCAAGGGTAAAGGAATTGCTTATAATCAAAATCCTCAGAAGGGTATGTTTATACCTAAGCTGAATGCTTCTAAAGCTTCAGCGATTCATTCCTCTGGTTCAGGGAACAAGAACATTGGATATGTTCAGCGTGGATATATTCAGCGATCTACTCCCAAAATCAAAGTGGATGTTACTGGTAAGAAATCTGAAGAACTGACAGTTCCTCCTATTTCCAATACCAAAGGTGTACTTGATGTTGGTCCTTCCAATTTTAAACATATGGCTCAACATGCAAAAGATCCTAAAACTACTTTCAGTTATAGGAAATGTTATCATTGTGGACTTACCGATCATATTGCTAGTAAGTGCCCAACAGCCACCAAAGCTGAAAAGTTAGCTAAGGTGAAGATCATTACCCCCAAGGCAAAGAAGACCAATCCTGGTGCAAATCAGGTCAAGGTGAATCCTACCACTGAGGTTAAGAAATTAACCAAGGTGAAGACTGACAAAGATGAATCTTCAAATGCTGCGAAGATTGCTGAACCTTCCACTTTCTCAACCACCGCTGACAAATCTAAACCCAAGACGATGTGGGTACCAAAGTCAAACTGATCTTCCTTTGTTTTGCAGGTTATGAAGGGTATCTGGTATCTTGATAGCGGATGCTCTAGACACATGACTGGAAAGAAGAACCTGCTCACTGAGTATAAGGAAGAGAAGGGCCCTTCAGTGACCTTTGGTGGAAATGGAAAAGGCTATACCCGAGGTTTTGGTGTACTCTCAAATGGTACAACAACCTTCAGAAGAGTCGCATATGTTGAAGGGCTGAAGCATAATCTTCTGAGCATCAGTCAGCTTTGCGACATGGATAACAAAGTAATTTTTACTAAGAAATCCTGCTTTGTCTCTGACAAAAAGGAGAAGATAGCTCTCAGCGGTTATCGTATAGAAAATGTTTATGTAATAGACATGGACTCTACAACCACTGAGAACTCATGTTTCTTCTCAAAGGCCTCAGCTGATGTAAATTGGCTATGGCATAAGAGGCTCTCGCATTTAAACTTCAAGACACTGAATACTCTTTCTTCAAAAGAGTTAGTCTCCGGTCTACCTTAGCACTCATACGCCAAAGAGTCCTTATGTTCAGCGTGTGAGAAAGGGAAGCAGACCAAGGCAAGCTTCAAATCTAAGCAAGTATCTTCAGTGTCATCGCCTCTACAACTACTCCATATGGATTTGTTTGGCCCTGTTAACAAACCATCCATCGCTGGAAAGAAATATACTTTGGTCATAGTTGATGAATTCTCTCGTTTTACATGGGTGCTGTTTCTCCATTCTAAGAGTGACACCGCTGAAGAACTCATCACGTTTGTCAGGAAGATGGAAACCTTGAACAACTTGACCGTTCGCTCAATAAAGAGTGATCACGGGACTGAATTCAAAAATAGTTCTCTTGATTCCTTCTTTGAGAGTAAGGGTATTTCTCACAACTTTTCATCAGTGAGAACACCACAACAAAACGGAGTCGCTGAAAGAAGAAACCGAACGATCATCGAAGCTGCACGTTCAATGCTCAGCGATTCTCACCTGCCTACTCAGTTTTGGGCAGAAGCTGTCAACACTGCTTGTTTTACGCCAAACGGGTCGCTGATAGTCAAAAGATTCAAGAAGACAGCCTACGAATTATTCCATGGGAGAAAGCCTTCAATTAGCTTTTTTCACATCTTTGGTTGTCAGTGCTTCATACTAAACAACAGAGATGCCCTTGGAAAGTTTGATCCTAAGGCTGATGATGGAATCTTTCTTGGATACTCCTCAGTTTCCAAAGCCTTCAGAGTCTTCAATCGTAGAAGACAGTCTGTAGAAGAAACCATTCACGTCACGTTTGACGAATCCCGTTCAGCGAACTCAAGACCATCTGCTGATACAGAATAACTGAATCAATGGATGTTTTCTCATCTTGGTGATTCAGAAGATGTTCCCACTCGTCCATCTCATACTCATACTACTGAAGATGATGATCCTACCATCATTCCCAGCATGCAGACGAGTGAAGCTGAAACGTCATGGGTCTCAGCTATTTCTCTTAACGCAATACCTGCTGAACCATGTACCTCAGACATCCCATCTACTTCTCAGCAATCAGTGAACGAAATGCCATCTGTACCTTTTCCTGTCTTAGCTGATATACCAGAAGTTGCTGAAGTCTCATCTTCGGCCTCTCCAGTTCAGACTGAGTCAGCGACTTATGCTATGGCTCAACGATGGACTGTCAATCACCCAATTGATCAGATTCTTGGTGATCCAAACGCTGGTGTTCAGACTCGACGAGGTTCAGGTAACATTTGTTTATTTGTTAACTTTATTTCTCTGATTGAACCAAAGAAAGTAGATGATGCCCTCAGACATCCAAACTGGGTCAGCGCTATGCAAGAAGAGCTAACAGAATTTGAAAGAAACAAGGTTTGGAATCTCGTTCCAAGACCATCTGACAAGTCAGTAATAGGCACTAAATGGGTCTATCGCAACAAGTTAGATGAACACGGAACTGTAACCCGCAACAAAGATAGACTTGTTGCTCAGGGATACAGACAAGAGGAAGGCATAGACTACGACGAAACCTTTGCTCCAGTGGCAAGACTAGAAGCCATTCGTCTTTTCTTAGCATATGCTGTGCACAAAGACTTCAAAGTATATCAAATGGATGTCAAGTCAGCGTTTCTCAATGGAAAGCTGAATGAAGAAGTCTACATGGAACAACCACCGGGATTCTCAGATCCTAAGCATCCAGGTTATGTTTATAAGCTGGATAAGGCACTTTATGGGCTGAAGCAAACTCCTCATGCATGGTATGACACTCTGTCCTCTTATCTCCTAAAAGAAAATTTTGAGCGAGGTAAAATTGATAAAACGCTGTTTTTCAGGAAAGTAAAAGGTCATATCATTCTGGTTCAAATATATGTCGATATTATATTTGGTTCCACTAACCCTGATCTTTTTACTCGGTTCTCTGAAAGGATGCAAGTTGAGTACAAAATGAGCATGATGGGTGAGCTAACATATTTCCTTGGTATTCAGATTAAACAAAATGAAAAAGGAACTTTCATTAATCAGGGAAAGTATGTTAAAGATATGCTGAAGAAATATGATTTAACTCAGAGTTCAGCTATGAAAACCCCTATGGCACCACCGCTGACACTTAACAAAGATCCTTCAGGGAAATCTGTTAATGTCACTACGTACCGTGGGATGATCGGATCTCTTCTGTATCTTACAGCGAGCCGACCCAGTATCATGTATGCAACTTGTTTGTGTGCAAGATATCAAGCTGAACCCAAGGAATCTCATATGATCGCTGTAAAGCGAATCTTTCATTACCTTAAGGGTACTGCAAACCTCGGTCTTTGGTATCCCAAAGACTAAGGATTTGATTTAGCCGCCTATTCAAATAGTGATTTTGCAGGTTGCAAAATGGATAGGAAAAGCACCACAGGAGGTTGTCAGCTCCTGGGTGGAAAGCTGGTGAGTTGGACAAGTAAAAAGCAAAATTCAGTGTCCACCTCAACTGCTGAAGCTGAGTATGTAGCCGCTGGAAGCTGTTGTTCTCAGGTCTTGTGGATGAAAAATCAACTACTGGACTATGACCTTCAGCTCTCCAAAATTCCAATCTATTGCGACAGCACAAGTGCCATCGCTATAGCCAACAATCCAGTGCTACACTCAAAGACCAAACATATCGAAATCAGGTATCATTTTATCAGAGACCACGTGATGAATGGTGATATAGAACTTCATTTTATCCCCACTGATTTTCAGTTAGCTGATCTATTCACCAAACCTCTTGATGAGACAAGATTCAACTTTCTCATCAGCGAGCTTGGAATGCTGAACTTAGAAGAGTAAAATCTTCAGCGGTTCACATTTGATCAGTTAATTACTTGTTGATATAAATGAACTGAAAGTGAACTGAAACTTGTATAACCCATTCTATCATCAACTCTCTGAAAAACCTGATTCGCTGATAACCAGGTATGTTATTCTCTCTCTGACACACGCATTTTTTCATGCAATATTTCAAAACAACTTATGTCGCTGAAACTCTTTTCTCTATCAGCGATACTTTTGAAATTTCTTAAACCTTACTGATATCTCTATTCAGTGCTTCATGTTTTCAAAACATCCCTGAGTTTTTCAAAACCTCAGAGACATTTTAAAATATGAAAGGACGTTTTTGACGTCATCCTTACAGGATAAACCCCTGGCACGTTCTTCTGACACACGTTAGGCACGTTTCGTTCTATCATCCAATCAAATGCCAACACGTGTCCGTGTCATGATGAAAAACTTTCCCGTTCATAGTTTTTCTCTCTCCTCTCTCACTATGTATACTCCTCGAGTGTATATTTTTCATTCTTCTCGCGAACTTCCTTCTCAAGAAAAGATATTACTGTTGCATCTTGAACATTCAAAGTTTTCCAGAAACTGTTCATCTTCTACAAAGAACACAAGGTTAATATTCTTATATTATCTTCTGTTATAACTTGTTTTGGATCTTATCATTGTTTTTAAAAGATCAAACAAAAGAAACCATTCTTAAAATGAAATCATTCTCTTTCATGATTTTATGAATACAACCTTCATGGTTGTTCTTCAAGTTTATATTTCAAATCTTAAACTTGTTCTTCATATGTTTTTCCAGAATCCTTCTTAACCTGGAAATCATATATGCTTCATTAAGTCATTTTTGGCTGAATGAAATGGATAAAATACTCAATGAAATGGACAAAATCTTCAAACTCATATTTTGTTGTTCATATTATTCGTGTATGTGTTTATAGCAGAAATGGCCCCCGCTGATACTCAGATAGCTGTTGTTGAACTTCCTAAGGCTCCTCAGGTCAAATTCCACCTGAAGAATGTTACCTTTCAGAGTAACAACCCTTACGCCCTACTGGAATTCCCTGAAAAGAAACGGGTCAATCATCTGTATGACGCCGTTCAATTCCTTCAAAATTGCCCTATCTCCACAGCCTTAACCATCAATCCTTTAGCTGATAAACACCTACTGGGTTAGTTCTGGTATTCTGCCAGAAGTGCTCAGATTCCCTCAACCCGAAACCCTAAAAAGACCATCAGTGTCATTCTCTTTGACACTGACCATGGAACCTCAAAGATTACATCTGGTAATCTTAGGCATGCACTGAACCTCCCCTCAGCCTCCAAAGACAAACCCTTCGTCCCATTCCCTGACCCCCAAAAGAACTCTTCAGACAGGGATGCCCTGATAGCATTTTTCGATGCTATGAACTATGCTTAGGACTTGGGAAGAGATGGTCGTCCTGAGAAGAAGCTGACCATCATGAAGAAATCAAAGATGCCCAGCGAAATGAATTTTATCTTCGCGCATCTTATCAGCTGCCTCACCGCCAAATCCGGATCATCTGATCAAACCTCGCAGTCTCAACAAGCCATGGGGTACTCCTTGCTGAAGGGTCTCCATATAGACTGGGCTCAGATCATCTTCGATGACATGTTGATACGAGTTACTGCTGATCCACGTCCATCATGAGTTCCATACCCAAGATTTCTCAGTGCTCTGTTAGTACAAGGACTGAAGGATAGATATCCAAAGGTAGGAGACCTGAAACTATCCCAAGTCGGCCTAAAAGTTCTTGACTTCAAGCCACTGCCAAACGAGGTACGTCTCTCTACTCTCTTATCTCTTTTTAATCCTTCTTCTTCTATTTTTATGGCTACTTCAGCGACAATACCCCTCGCTGATACCCAGGCCACAAAATCCATTCCTCGTAAAAGGAAACACTCCACGACTCAGGTTACACAAGGGTCGCTGGAAACTTTCGTGGTACGCTCTGCCACAGCTGAACAACCCACCCCTTCTATCCAAACCTCATCGTCTCTACACGCTGATGTTATAGACTTGGAATCAACCCCACCTCCTTCAGCCCCTCAAAGGACTGAAGAAGTGATTCTCAGTGGATCCAACACTGAATCAGTACCTCATCCCACTTTCTCAACCTTCGCTTCTCTCTCTACTCCATTGGACTCTAATCCAGTTTTCACCTCGATCACTGGAGCACCCGTCATTCTTCCAGAAGCTAAAGCTGATACTACACAAGGAATGATGGATGCAGGACCTGCAGGAATGTCCACACGTCAAAGTACTTTCGATGACGACATGGAACATTTTTCAAGACACAGAAGTTTTGACGACTTCTCCTTCCCTCCTGCAGGTATACACCAAACAATATACACTGTAACTAAACCCCAAACTTCTGAGCTTTCCTCTGTTCATAAGTTCTTATTTGTTACAGGTCCTAATTTGGGAGACATCAACGCCTCTCTGAAGAGCCTGGATACAAAGCTGACAGGTCTCACCACTACTCTATCGGGAAACTCTTCAGCTGTAACAAACGCTGGAGAGAATCTTCAAAAGCTGACAACAGTGGTTGAACAGAAAGCCTCTAAAGCTGATTTGGAGAAGTTTGATGAATCTATCGGTGTTTTTGCCAAAGTCCTTGCTGACATCTACACAGACTACAACTCTCTCAAAGCCGCAGTTAATACCGTGTCCAGCGAGGTCAATACGCTGAAGACATCGGTTGGAAATCTTCAGGGAGAGGTGTCTGCTGTAAAGAGTGATATGACTTCAGTAAAGACTAACGTAAGTTCAGTGAAGATGATGGTGGAGCAGATCCTGAATCACGCCCCTGCACCTTCACATTTTACTCAGGCGGATCGTGCTGAACTTTTCAAGCTCACTCCTGCTATAACTGGCCTGGAAGCCAGATTAGGGGAGATTGAAACTTATGTTGGTGTCCCTAGCCAAGAAGACAAGGAACCAACACCATCTATCCCATCTGCTGAATCATCACATTCCTCCCCCACTCATCATGAGGAAGGGGGTGAAGAGCTTACAAGACCTTCCCCATGATGAATCTATCGAGGGGAAGAAGACTGAAGAAAAGACTGAAAACCTTACCCTTACTGATGAGGGTGAGAAGACAACTGAAGAAGTTACTGCTGGACCTCAGGGAGCTGAAAACCCTGAGGGAACCAAGAAGCTTACCTCTGTATCTGAGGGGGAGCAACTCGAAGAAGCTACTGAAGAATCTGAATCCGAAGCTGAAGACGAAGAAGTCGTCGACATCTCTGACGATGAACCATCATCAAATAACAATGATGATGATGACTTTGATGATGATGATGATTCCTTCTTTGTCTCACCAAAGAAAGCTACAGCGCTTAAGGGAGTTACAATCAAAGAACCAACAGGGGAGCGGACACAGCCTTCAGCGACTGAAACTAAAGGCAAAGGAAAAGGTGTCGCTGAAGAAGACAATCTGATGATCTTGCTTCAAAAGCCAGTTCGTCAGGTACATCACATCTTATTTCCTTACTCTGAATCCCTCCTTTATATATACACATTATCATCTCTACTCTCCACAAAAAACCTATACACTTAAACCCATTTCTTTTCTCTTTGTTCTACCCAAGTTCTTATTCGTAAGATCGTTGTGTTTCAGCTAGTCCTCTCCCCTGCTTGAGGATTCTGAAGTACAACCAGCTGCTGATAAAGCTGAAGAAATAATCCCAGTCTTGGATTTAATCACCGAGAATGATGAACCTGAAGAACAGACGCTCTCTCACACAAACAGACCTTCATTGGTTCTTCAAAAACCAAGTGAAGAGGATCAGAGAAGAAGAGAAGAGATGATAAAGAAGATTGAGGCTCAGCGAATAACTCTCCCTCGTGCCAAAGTTCCTACTGCAAAGTTCAGGATATCAAGAAAAGAATACGCTGATCACCTCCGAGCTGAACGTTTACTCGCTGATAAAAAGGAAGCTGAAGAAAAAGACAAGGCTCTCGCCATCCAGCTCGTCCAAGAATCAGTCGAAGACCCCAAGCTGAAACGAATTCCCATTCAAGTCCAACGTCAGCTTTGGGAAGATGCACGGAAGATTGTCGAGAAGAAGACAAGTGTTTCTCAGACCACCCTGAAATGGTGTCAAGAGAAGGTACACTTCAGATATCGACCTGCGAGGATCAACAAGGTACACATCTCTGGAAGAACAACTATCGGAGTACCTATTGTTGATATCCAATTGTTCAGAGAAAATGGCCAAACTGAAACCTTCGGCGCTGAAGCTGTCACAAGGTATGGTCTCGCTGAATGGTTGGAAATTAGAATAGCCATCCAGCACTCACGTTCAAAATACAAGGATCATTTCGAAACACTGATAAATCGACAGATCGATTTGGTCTCATCTGCTGTGGATATTCCCATTCCTCCTGCTTCTGCACTGAAAAGAAAAAGGGCCTCTGCAAAGAAGAAGCTACAAGAATCAGATTCAGGTCCTCCTATTCGAAATGAAACTGGTATCGGTTTCTCTCGCACTGAAGTGTTTGGTCCTGACCCTGATCTTTCTGCCCTAGACTTATCTCTGCCACCCGGTGAACGTTTCATCCCTGGTAAGGTCATAAGTAATCCTTACGGTATATTCTTTCATGACTGTGAGGGACGAAAATGTTTTCAACGCATCGCTGAGCTACCAATCACTCCAATCGAACAGCTCAGAGATCTCATATACTGGTGTGAATTCAGAGATAACCTCCTTGGACACTTCATGAAGCCGCTGATCCTCAAGGAAGCCCAAGAAAGAAGAAATAAGGGAGAAAAAGTCCCTGATTGGATGATTCCTACAACCTAGACCCTTGATGAACTTCTCATTAAGGAAGAACCTCTATAAGCTGATAGGATCGCCCCATTCTTCTATTTTATGAGTTAATCTTTTGTACTTGTAATATATTTCGCTTGTACTTATAATTTTTCTACTTCCCTTTGTAATCTGATACGAAGTTTAAAGAAAAATTTCAGGGAAAGTACTTTACTCCATCAGCACAGAAAAGATCCCAGAAAAACATTAAAAGGGACAAATATGTTAAGAAATCTTTTTATCCTTATGTTTTTCAAACTTAGCAATTTTCTCTGTTGCTATGTCAATATCAAATAGGGGGAGATTGTTGATCCAAACCCTCAGTGATTTGATAATGACCCTCTCCATTCTACTTAGTGAAAATTATAAGTAAACAATGTATAAGAGTTTCACTATCGCTGATAAGTACTAAGACTGTATTCAGTACCGCTGATAGGAACTCTCGCTCTTTAGAATAGACATTCAACGAACCCTGTTCATTCAGCAAGCTCTGAGCCTGTTCAGTCTTGTTGATGATCGTTGATGTTCTCATACATTGTTCAACGTAACTGTTCACCATATATTCTTAGGAATATCAGCTCTGAGCTTGTTCAGACCTATTTGGTGATCGCTGACAATCATAGATGTTTACTTATGATCCCTGAAGACAAGTTTCACGTTAACATAGGTTCTACGCTGAAGTCGAAGATCAAGCTCAAGAACCAGCGACAAGTCTCCTAATGAACTGATGCGGATCAGCGAAGACTCAGATTTGTCCACTCAACGTGAAGTATCAAGTACAAGACTTCAGCTATCGCTGAACTTTATCATTCTCTGATAGATCTCTGATTTGCTGATCATGAAGTCCTCCGTACAAAGTACTTTTGTCTTAACCACCCTTGCACGACTCCGTACGAAATGTCAGAAAAGAACCTCCTTATTGTCTGAAATCGTACAACCACTCAGATACTACACTGTTCATCTATGCGGCTACTAAGGTTGTCTACTCAAGTCAGATCCTACAACCAATCAGCTGCTGCCATGTGTAAAGTGTAAACTGCCATCCATTAAATGCATGCAGTATATAAGAAGACCTCCAGCTTCATGTTTGAAGCACTTGGACTAACTACTTGTTAACTCTGGTCATGTCGTCTTTCTTATCTTGAGATAGGTTATTATTAGTAATTTCCTTCTTCTTTCTTAGTGCAAGAAAACTTAGTGTTCCAACTTGTTTAGATTAGGATTTATCCTTATCTTGTTCCGTAACAAGCTGTAAATTATTAATGATTTATCAATAAACAATTTAGAAAGTAAAATCTGTGTATTTGTATTCAACCCCCCCCCCCCCCCTCCCTTTTCTACAAATTAGTATAACCCTTTCGGGACCAACAATATTATCCTAATATCCTCTTAAAACAAGTAATAATGGTAAGAATACCAGATAGCGATCCATAGGGACAAGAAAGTAATAATTTTTGACAAGTCAAAATTAAATTAAGATTTCAAATGGTGATTTCAGAGCAATATTTGTGAGAGTGAGTTAACAAGTAAAAAAAATAAAAACAATAAAAGAAAAGCAAGGTGAAAGTTTAGGCTGGAGTTTAGCAACAATCTGTTTAGGAACATTACTACAGCATGACCCGTTGGGATATTGCAACATTGGTTCTCAATTGCACTACTGAATCGAACAATCCTTTTTCAAGGTTCGTATTAGACTATTTACCGGCAATACCACACATTCGGGTAACCAAACCGATGTCGTGCAGATCTTACCGTTATTTTTGTATAGTTTGCAACCCGTTAAGGTTGACGGAATTCTTTATGACCATCTATAACACTTCAGTGTTCTAAAATTTACGTTGGTTGCATTCAAGTCCAACTCATCCAAGTGAAACAACATATGTCATGTTTTTTCCATATCGTTCTTGGTTGTTTTTTTATTTCTATTCATGGGTATCGAGTTCTCATCATCTTGGTTGTAGATCTGTTGTGTCAAGATCGGTTCTCGATCGGAGCGTTTGTTCTTCACGCAAGGATCGTCGACTTCCTCTTTACATTTCTGTTTTCTAGTTCTTATCGGAATTTTTCTCGATAGGAGCGTGTGTTTTGTCACGCAAGGATAGTCAAACCTCGAACAGATCTGGTGTTGATCTGAGGCTTTCTCGAACAAATCTGGCGTGGATCTGAGTAGGCATGGCAACGGGGCGGGTATGGGGCAGGGTTCCCCATCCCCGGCCCCGGCCCCGGCCTGGTTTTTGATAACGACCCCCGGCCCCGGGCGGGTACGGGGATTCCAATCCCGTCCCCGGTCAACTTTTGGTCAAGACCCGGTCAAAACCCGGTCAACATCCATCACCACCATTTGCTTTCTTTCTTTCTTTCTACAACTTTTTACCACGGATATGGATTCATATAATCCAGTGAGATTCTGCCACAAGAACTTGCATTTAAAAAACATTAACTTTGACTTTAAAATTGAAGTATCATTAATCAAATGGAAATCTTTGACTGTAATCGCATAATTAACAAACAAATGTACATAACGAATACCAATTACAAACAAAGACACGCCTGCATGACCTAATTAATAACCCATAAACCTAAATCTATTATGTGTCCAAAACAAATTCTCAAATCCATAAACCCATAGAAAACGAATTTAATGTGGTTCAAGAAATCTTGATTGGAGAACACACACACACACACACACATATATATATTGCCTATACCTTCAAAGCCTGAGCCTTACAAAGAGGGCAAAGATTCTTATGAAGCAGTCATTCTTTGATGCAGTGTGGATGAAATAGTTGTCTGCATTGAAGCACTCCGATGACGACTTGACGATGTCGGATTGTCGGTGGTGGAGGCTAGGGTTTGTAAAACTCTCTTAGGGGCTGTTTGTTTTTTAATTTTCAGGACTTATTACCACTTAACACTTAATCGGTCAGACGTTTTTAAAATAAGAGCGTTTGTTTTTCTTCTCAATTCAGTTCCACTTTTCACTTAAAACTGTCTGGAAGAAAAAGTGGTAACCCTATCACTTTTTCTCCACTTCTTTCTTATCAGACTCTCACCCGTTCCAAAATCCAAATCGATTTTATAGTGGTTCGATTTTGATTCCAAAATCCAAATTGTGGTTCGTCTTTCATCCCTACGATTTTGATTTCGTGTGGTTCGTCCTTCATCCCTACGATTTTGATTTCGTCTTGTGGTTCGATTCAAAAGGATTTCCAGATGGGTTTTGATTTCCAGATGGGTTTTGATTTGTGGAGAAGAAAAAGGATTTGATTTATGGAGAAAAAGAACAAACAAGAACGAACTGGGTTTTGCTGCAAGAACGAACAAGAACGAACTGAAGTTTGTTCGTAAACAGCACGGTTTTTTTGCTGCTTGCAGTTTCAATTTGGCCTGGGTTTTGCTGCAAGAACGAACTGAATCAAATCGATTTGGATTTTGGAATCGATTTGGATGTTCTCATGAGTCTGATCTGGATTTAGGTTGGTCGAACAGTAAGAACTGAATCGAATCGATTTGGATTTTGGAATCGATTTGCTGCAAGAACGAACAAGAACGAACTGGGTTTTGCTGCAGTTTATATTTGGTTGTTGTGTTGTGATGCAGGGGTGAGATCCACACAGTTGGGTTGTTGGTGTTGGTGATGTAAAAACATTGGTGTATATGTGTTTTTTGTGATTTAAGACTTCAGACATTTGTCAGTTTACAAAAGCAAACAGTCTTATTGTTTCAGATTTCAGACTTCAGCACCTATCTTAAAAATCAGGAGTGAAATCAGACTTCAGACTTCAGCAACTCTTAAAAAACAAACGCCACCTTAAACTCTTTCTCTTTTCTTTTGGTGAAGCCATCAGTTCACGTTTACGTTACTGAACTAAACTCCAAATCAATTTGGGGAAAAAATTAATATTTCTAAAATATATTATATATTAATTAAATATATAAAATAATAAGTTTTTATTATATAATATATACCGGGTCCGGGGCGGGTCGGGGGGTGGTCATCCCGGCCCCGGCCCCGGTTTTTTGAAAGCGGGTTTCCCCGTCCCCGACCCCGGTACCCGGTTTGGCGGGGAATCCCCGGCCCCGGTCGGGTCGGGTGGACCGGGTTCCCCACCGGGTCGGGCCAAATTGTCATCCCTAGATCTGAGGCTTTCTTGAACTGGTGTGGATCTGAGGTTTCTCGACCGGAGCGTGTCTTCATCACGTAAGGAGTGTCGATTTCCTCCATCCTCTTTTTCTTGTACTACATTTTAGATCTGGGGATACTCGACCGGAGCGTGTGTTCATCACGCAAGGATCGTCGGTTTTTGTTGCTTGAACAATCTGTGCTCTCGGCTGCTTGGGTGCTCAGATCGTGAGGTTTCTTAATAATACCTCACTGTTTGAATCATTATTCCTCGTGTGTTTTTCAGATTCGGTGGTGATCGTATTCAACTCTGGGGTTCTTAATACCTCATGGTCTGATTTTTTTTGTTTTTCGGTTCATATCGTCGATCTGGTATTTTTCCGCATTCATTTCTGAGGTGCTTAATACCTTTTGGTCTGAATTGCGTGTTCTCATCAGATCTTCGGTATCTCTTGGAGCAGTCCTTTTTTACTCGTATTAGTGGTTAATTTCTGTTCAATTGTTAGCTTTGATTCGGCTGGAGTTTTTGATTGTCGTAGCTTGTAGTCTACGAGTCATTAACAAGGATTGCCTTTCGGTTGTTGTTAATATCTCTGTGTTTCTATATTCTTTGTACTTTGTTACTCCACTTATTATTCTGTTAATATCGTTGTTTTTCCAGATCTAGTCCTAATCTCAGATCCGTTCCCTTTCTTTCTGTTTAGGTGTGATATCTGGTATTATTGTGCCTTTTTGCTTCCGCTGTATTACTATTGCATTAACTGTTTGCCTCTGCTTGTAAGAAGATTATGAGGTTTGGCTTGACCTAGCACCTTTGAGTGTTTTAGGAATCATGGCGTTCACGTATCTCAGTCTCTTATTTGTGTGCTGTTTTTTTTCTTTCTTGTTTTCAGTATGCCTGAAGCTGAGGTTATCTCTCCCTCTAGTTCCACTGTGCAGTCCCAGATTGCCAAACTTGACTTTGGCGATTCGTTGTATTTGCATCCCAGTGACACTGGTGGGACATCTATCTTAAACTTCAAGCTAAGTGGAACTGAAAACTACAAGGTGTTGTCATGTGCCATGCTTATTGCCCTTGAAATAAAAAAACAAAGTGGGATTCATTGACGGTTCTTGTACTAGACCTAACAACGATCATGTCCTTGCAAAACAATGGGACAGATGTAACTCTGTTGTGCTGCATGGATTCTAAGTTCTGTAACTGAAGAATTATTCTTGGGTCAAGTTTTCTCGAAATTAGCTTCTCAGGTTTGGTTAGAGTTAAAAGAAACCTATGACAAAGTTGACGGATCTGTTACCTTTAATCTTCACAAGAAAATTAACTCTTTAACTCAAAATGGATCCTTTGTTTCCGATTACTACCACAAATTAAACCTTCTTTGGAAACAATTTGATGCTTTGGTGAAACTCCAATCCTGTACCTGTATTGTACTGCTTCGCACGAATTTTCTAAGCATAATCAACTGCTAAAACTCATGCAGTTTCTAATGGGCCTTGATGATGTTTATCAGCCTATTAAAAGCACCATCCTAACCTCAGTTCCTCTACCCTCTGTAAAAACTGCCTTCTCCATTATTTCCAGGGATGAATCTCATCGAGGAGTCTCTTGTACTACATCCATTAAGAATTAGAACTCTGCGTTTTTTAGCAAAATCCCTGACAATGAGAAAAAATTCATGAGACCTCCTAATGCAAATCTTCTGTGCAAACATTGTGGTATCATTGGCCATACTATAGAGCGATGCTTTAAGCTAAATGGTTTTCCTAAAGATCTTCAAAGAAAACAAAATTTTAATCAAAACTTCAAACCATCTAGCAACAATGCAGTTCCTCTAATAACACCATGGCGAGTCAACCTTCTCTAGGGACTCAATCTTCTTCTTCTACAAGTGCTTTAACCCAAGATCAGGTCTCTAAATTCCTTGCCTTACTCGAACAACGTACTACACATGAAGCGTCAGCTAATATGGCAGGTATGACTGTTCTGTGTAGCTCCAACTGGATCATTGATTCCGGGGCAACCCAACATGTGACTTCTTCCATTTCTAACCTTGAGAATGTTGTGGATATCTCCGATTTGAATCTTATTGTAAATCATCCAAATGGTTCAAAATCCATAATCAAAAAAATTGGAAACATGAACTTAACCAACAATCTTGTCTTACTTGATGTGTTAGTTGTCCCAGATTTTAATGTTGATTTGTTGTCCGTTCACAAACTTGCTCGTGACAATAAACTTTTTGTTGGCTTTAATGAAAATAAATGCTATGTTCAGGACTCTCATCGCACGAAACTTCTGGGGACAGCTGGTAGTGAGAAAGGTGGGCTTTACTATTTTGATATAGACTCTAAGGGTAAGACTGTTTGTAATGTCTCTACGTGCTGTCATGTTTCATATCAGTTGTGGCATAGTAGACTGGGTCACCCAGTTGATCCTGTCTTAAAAGTGTTATAATATATATTAATAACATATATATTATTTTTGATGCTGCACACGTGACTAAAAGGTGTAAAAGGGTGAAGTTCCCAAAATGCCCTTATGCTTGGTGACTACTCTTCCATCTACCTATAAATACCATGCCATCTCTTCATTTTCACTACACCTTTCTTCCTTCTTCTTGCACCTCTCGCTGGCCACCAACCCCTCCAAACACCCTCCCTAAATTTGTTATCTAGAGTTGTATCTAGAGTTTGTGAGGTTGAGAGTGTTCTTGATATTGGGTGGTGTTCGAGAGGATTCGTTAGTTGATCGTGGATCTTAAGATCCTTGTGTGAAGCACTTTGTAATCTCCTTGGATGGTAATAAACACTTGCTCTCTCTCTTTGGTGGACGTACACTATCACAACGATATTGGAACCACGTTAACTCCCGGTGTTATTGGTTGTGTTTTATTTGCCATACATATATATATCTCGTTATTATATATATATATATATATATATATATATATATATATTTCGTCTAATATATATATATATATATATATATATATATATAATATATATCTCGTTATTATATATATTTCGTTGATATATACGCTTATATATATCTTGCTATATATTTATATATATATTTCGTGTTGGTTTAATTTTTCTACGTTCGAGAATATATATTGTGTAAACATCTAGATCATTGTTATCCGCATTTGTTGTTGGGTTTATTGTGCATTTGGATTTCTACTCGTTTTGGGACCTTAGAAATCATTCGTGAGCTTCTCGTATTTTCTTTAGCACGATAAATTTTTCCTAGATACCAAATGACAAATTTAGGGAGGGTGTTGGTGGGTGGTTGTCTACTGCCGAGAGAGGATTCGTTAGTTGATCGTGGATCTTAAGATCCTTGTACGAAGCACTTGTAATCTCATTGGTTGGTAATAAACTCTTGCTCTCTCTCTCTCTCTTTGGTGGACGTACACTATCACACCGATAGTGGAACCACGTTATATCTTTGTGTTATTTGGTTGTGATCTTGCCCGATATATATATATATACATACACACACACACACATATATATATATATATATATATATATATATATATATATATATATATATATATATATATATATAGAGAGAGAGAGAGAGAGAGGCGGGTTCAAACGAGGAGCGTACCAATTTAAGAGAACGTGAGGAGCAATTGATAGTTATGAATCACATGTGATTGGCAGTTGTGGATCACATGTGATTCACAACTGATCTGGATGAGAATCGACAGTTATGGATCACATGTGATTGGCAGTTGTGGATCATTAATGATCCGCGACTTGCACGCGTCGCGAACCAAGTCGCGCTACTTTTGCGCGAAAATTCGATTATGTCCGATTTTTTAGCGTTGTAAATCATATGTGATCAGAAGCATGTGAGTGCTCCTCACGTTCTCTTAAATTGGTACGCTCCTCGTTTGAACCTTCCTCTATATATATATATATATCGTCGATATATACGCTTATATATATATATATTGCTATATATATTTATAGATACTAATGTTTCCATCGTTTTTATCTATATTTATATATATCGTGTGGGTTAATTTGTCTACGTTAGAGAATTATTGTGTAACATCTAGATCATTGTTATCCGCATTTGTTGTTGGGTTTATTGTGCACTTGGATTTCTACTCATTTGGAACCTTAGGAATCATTGGTGAGCTTATTGTGTTTTAGGCACGATAAATTTTTCCTAACAAAAAGTATATAATTTGTTGTGTTTAACCAGACACGATTACTTAGTAACAACACCCAATTGTTTTCATAACCAGATACTTTATCTTATTAGACCCAATCTTAAACCAGGTGCATTGGTGAGGCAACCAGGTACGTGCATGTTATTACACCCCATTATACAATAAAATGCAATTAGTGTTTGTAATCGGTGCTTGCCAGGTTATACCTATATAGTTGCCACTCAAAGCACGATTTGTTATTATTAACCCATGTATAGTAGTGAATTGGCAATTAATATTAATTAATTATTGGATTGAAATTATATGAAACAATATATATATATATACGATTATTATAATATAAATACAAATATGTACTACAACAACATTTTAATAAAATATATACGAGTGAAATATTATGAAAAGTCGGAACTGTTTGTTACTATTTTACCATTTGAATATTGTTTTGCTTTTAGATAGCTGGCTTTCTCTATCATTATGAGAATGCGATGACTTTCATATTCTATTAATTTTAACATCTACAATGACAACATACCTACTTCATTTCCTTTTATATTTTAGCAGACCAAATTCCAATCTCCCACACATTCGTATCTACCTTCAATGGCTTCTACTTCTTTGGCTTCTCCTCCGGCTAACTATGACATATTTCTAAGCTTCAGAGGGGAAGATACTCGCCATTCTTTTACGGATCATCTTTATGCAGCATTAAACCGAGCAGGAATTTCCACTTTTAGGGATAATGATGAAATTAGTAGAGGCGAAGACCTCGGGCCAGAAATCGAGAAAGCAATCGGAGCATCCAAGGGTTCGATAGTTGTATTGTCTAAGAACTATGCAACTTCCACTTGGTGCCTTGACGAGCTTTGGTTGATTCTTGAGCAAAGGAGGGAATTCAATCATTTCGTTTTACCGGTTTTTTATCACGTTGATCCCTCTGATGTTAGGAAGCAAGATGGAACTTTCAAGATACAAGTCAAAACCTCTTCAAGGTGGACAAATGAAAACGTGATACGTTGGAAAAAAGCCCTTACAAAGGTTGCCGACTTGACAGGCTTGGTTCTTTCGGGGTATGCTTTTCTATCTCAGCTTATAATTTAATTGGATTGTTTATTTATGAAAAACAATATACAAACGTTTTGTAAATGTGTATTCCTTGAATCAAGGACCTTGATTATTTCTTCTGTGAAGAGGCTTGAGTTCCTAGGAATTTTTCTAGAAAGATATTTTTCTTGAATATCATCCAAAAAGGCTTTGGAATGCTTAGAGGGCGCTTTGATTTGTTGGGATGTGACGCGGTAGAAAAATGCGGAACGGATCGACAAACGTCAAATCCCAATGATGAACGAGTCTACAAGCGTAAAACCCGGAAAATTAAGAGAAAACTGTTAAACCAAGAGATTAAACTCAAAATATAATTTTATTAATCAAATTCTATATTCTGTATGATTAACAAAGAAAACAATAAGCCATATTTATAGTCTAGAATAACTATGAGATAACTATGAATTAAATTCAAATCCAATTTTAATCCTAAACGAACTAGGAAACTATTTAAATAATTAATAAAAGAAAACTAAATAATAATTCTAATAAGAATAATTAAAACTGACAATAATTATCCTAAGTTAAAATAAAAGTAAATTACGATTTTTGTCCCTGTAGTTTGCTGAAATTTTCTATTTTCGTCTTTATGGTTTTGAAATTGCGATTTTAATCCCTATGGTTTATAATTCATCACATTTTTCATTCTTATGATTTTATTTTTATTTCTATTTTCATCCCTATGGTTTACACTTCATTTCTATTTTAGTCATTCATACTTAAAAGTAGTGTTTTGGCCTCAAGGATGAAAATAGAAATAAATTGCAATCCATATGGACGAAAACCGTAATTTCTAAACCACAAGGACGAAAATTGAATTTTTTAACAACCCACAAGGACTAAAAACGTAATTTACTCTTAAAATAATTAAAATGATAATAATCCATCCAGTGGTCACCGGGACTTGTGCCGGGACATAAAGATTCGTTGTAACTACCGGTAGGGGTTGTTTGCTCCTTCGATGCCAAATTCCGAGTCTTTTTCGAGCTCGTTTTCTTGTTTTCCAAAGATAGAAGAAACACCTTGATAGCTCTCGAATTCTCTCTACATAAGACACCCTCACTTGAAAAGAACTCGACCTCGAGTTCTGTAAAGCCCGTGTCCCGGTACGTTTTTGTTTATTTATTTAATTATTTAAAGTGGGTGCCTTTACATTGTTAGTGGTTAGTGTTTGGTGTCAAAAAGGACCATAAATGTTAGAATAAATGACTTTTTAGTGCAATTCGCGAGATAGGAAAGTTGAGGGGCTAGAAGTGCATTTTTTTTTTGGAAAACCCTTGCATGGATCGTGGCCCATGGCCGGCTGCCCAATCTCGTTTCATGTGTCGTGAAAGCCAAGCAAACCCAAAGGAATTGGACAACCCTACTTGACTCTCCTTTGTTGTTGTGGGTGCGGCAGTGAGGAAAGGAACGAGAGAGAGAGAGACGTAGAGAGAGAGAGTGACCTGCGGCAAGAGAGAGAGAGGCGCCGGAGCTTGCTGCTGCTGCCGGAGTCTGCCGTTTTGCCGGAAGCCGCTGTTCGCCGGAGTTCGTGAAGGAGAGGACCGGGCGCACCTACGTAGCATCCTCGTAAGTATGTTTCATCCTTTCGTTTTTTTTTTGAGTTTCGTTCCTTGTCTCTCGTCGGTCTCCTCCCGTGGCAGCCGTGACGCGGCGGCCTTGGCCGCTGTAGGCGGTGGCTGCTGTATCACCACCGGAGATGGTGGTGGTGGTGGCGAGCCTTGTAGGGTGCAGTAAGGCAATCGAGAAAGAGAGGGGTCGGTGGTGCGAGAGGGACGCGGATGGTGGTGTAATCATCGCCGGAGAGCCGCCGCCGGTCGCCACCGGCGACCGCCACTGCCGGAGATGGCAGTGGGTGGCGCGTGGCCATGACCAGACCTTAGTATCTACAGAGCCCTTAACCCGTGACTTAATCGTTAAGCCGAATAATTTAAACCGTCGCTTCTAAAATCATTCTTTTTATGCGAAAATATGGTCCAGCCCCTGTTTTGTGACGGCAATAACTTTTCCGTCGTAACTCCGATTGAGCCGAAACTGGCGCCCACGCTTCGAGCTCGGGACCGAGTACGTTTTCTGTGTTTTAGCGGAAAACTGGTTCGGCCTCGAGTTGGGAGAAAAAGTGGTCGCAAGTTCTGCGGTTCGTCATTTTATGTGAAATTTCCTGGAATCTGCCACTGTTTTGCGTGGACCGTAACTTTTTACTCGTAACTCGTTTTGAGGTGATTTTGGGGGCCATAGTTCCCTATTCGAGTCGGGAAGGTTTTTCGTGTTTTGCCGAAAGTCTGATTTAAACCGTAGCTAGGCTGTTTTGGACTGTTTATGCAGGCTGGACCGAAACTGGCAGTTTCGGGTAACCGTTCGTTTTTAATTCATAGTAAATTATAGGAAAATCGTTAGGAGGCGTATAATATGTCCTTGGAACCCCAACTCAGAGGACTTTCTGGTCATGAAATAATATTGGGATTTTTCTAGATTTAAGAGGGTCGAAACGGGTCCCGAACAGACCTGTTTTGGGTGATCGGAAATTAGTTTTAGTGACGTTTTAAGCGTGTGTCGTGTCATAGGGTCCGGGTCTCGTATTGACACGTTTTGACATGCGTTTAGGTGCTGGAAGGTGACCGTGATTGTGAAGCTTGATTCGTGTTGATTAAGCTAGGCGCGCATTTGAGGTGAGTTCTCTCACTGTGTAGTTAGGGGTTGTATGCATGTCATAATAGTTTGTATGTACTACTGTCCTTGTGGTGTGAACTAGTTGTTGTGGTGTGTAATATTTGATTGGTTTGTATGCTTGGTATAAATGTGTTACCTTACGTTTCGGTGGGACCGAGGCCTCGATGGTACTGAGGTGTCGGTTATGTTACAATTCGGTGAGACCGAGGCCTCGATGGTACTGAGGTGTCGGTTATGTTACAATTCGGTGAGACCGAGGCCTCGATGGTACTGAGGTGTCGGTTATGTTGCAATTCGGTGAGACCGAGGCCTCGATGGTACTGAGGTGCTGGTTATATTACAATTCGGTGGGACCGAGGCCTCGATGGTACTGAGGTGGTTGGATACATAATTACCTGTAGATGTTTACTCGTTTTATGTGTCTGTGATGTTGTTGCTTATGAGCGGGTAGGGGTGATGTGTATATAATTCCTACCTGCGCATGTGTTTGAATTCACTAAGCTTCGTGCTTACCCTTTCCCAATAAACTGTGGTTTCAGGTGCGAGTGGCTCTAAGGCGTGACGGGTACACACTGGCGCGCGGGATGAGCTGGCTGATATTGTTTTTTTTTTTTTATTGAACATTGTTTCCGCTGGTTACTGATTACTTGAATGACATTTATGATTTTGCGATTAATATGTTGGGATTATTTAATGAGTTTTTATATATAAAACGTTTAATTAAAATTTTAAATTTCCTTGAAATTTTGGGATGTTACAACTTGGTATCAGAACACAGCTTGAGTGAATCAAACGCACCTCGGTGTGTTTGGTCTCAAGTTGCGGCTGGGAAATTTTCAAATTCTTTATTAAATCTTTTGGAAATAAAAGAAAAAGTAAAAACCCGTTCGAGGAACGGTGATCGAGGGCGCAGTGTGTACAGTCAGCCGGAGCCGAAGGGAAAGGTACAATGCTTAGTGTTTTATTGCTTTCTAGATCATAGAGATCATAGAGTATGCATGCTAGATTGCCTGTTGTTGACACTATGCGGTATGTTGAATTGCTTGCTATTAGGAGTTTATGCTAATTATGATAGATTACTAAGTGAATGCCCTCTAGGTTGTATGCAGTAAGAGACTTATAGCCTTAGAATATTCGATTTAGTTCTATTGCGCAGCTCTTGTTTGAGTCCAACCGTTCTAGGATAGAGTCTTGTATTCGACTGTCTATTTATTTCGCACTGCATAAAATCGGGTATTCGCGAGGTCACTCGTCATAATTAGTAGGGATTCGGTAGTAGCAAGGGTAGTGGGATAAGAGGAAATTCCTAGGGAGCTAGGAAGGGTGGATGTATATATATGCTGGTGCAGGCATATGGTTAATTATATATTTAATTGTTGTTGTATGATCGGGGTGACCGATGGTTTATTAAGTATACAATCGTGGCTGTCTAATCGGGGAGACCGATGGTTTTTTTTTATATATACAGTAGTTGTATGAGTTGCCTGTTTAGGATATGTTCTTGAACTGGCATGTGTGGATTAATTATATTATGTGTATAGTTTCGGCGAGAAACTACTTGGACCCTCGGGATGGGACTCGGAACGGGCAATGATAGGCGTGGATGGTAGTAGTAGAGCTCCTACTACCGGAAGCACAGGATCAATGCTCGAGTCGGGAAAGTCGCGAGGAATCCAAGGAGTTGAGCGTGAGTATTGTTAGTGTGAGTTATTATGTGCTAATAACTCGTTGTAATTTTACCCCAGAAATGGCCATCACTGAGGGAAACGAAACTACTGAGCCAGGGATTGGCGCCGGGATCACTACTGAGCAGATACGTGAGTGGATCACGGCTGAAGTAAAGCATGCTATTAGGAAGGCAATCCCCGAGATTTTTACCGCCGTTTGTGTTGAGGTAGTAGCGATGATGGAGGCCGCTCGGAGCCAAGACCCTGAGTCAGAGGAACAGACTAAGAAGAGGAAAACAGCGCTGGCCGTTGCACCGGAACCGGCAGTTCCAAAGAAAGCGAGGTTTTCGGACTCGGTCTTGAATCAAGGGAGCGGTAGGTTTAAAACCATGAATGGTAGCGGAAGGAGAAATGACAAATGTTTCCGGTGTGGCCAGGTGGGGCACTACGGTCGCGACTCCAAGGAACCACCACACATGGTCTGTTTTAACTGCAAACAGATGGGCCACGTGAAGGTCAACTGCCCGAATCCGAGGGTTACTGTTGGGGACGGAGCACCAGGAGCTTCTGCGGCTGCTCCCTTGCGTATTACTGATGGTCGTGTGGGTCAGGCTGGGCCCGAGGCGGCCGAGATAGAGTTCATAACTGACGGTGGAAGAGGCACAGGCCACGCTTAAAGTGGTGACAGGTATATTTCATCGCTTGATATTGGTATGTGGTTGCTTTTTGCTTAAGCTGTGTGTTTAAGTACGTTCTTAGTTAACTCGGTGTCTGCTGTAGTGATGTTTGATAGCGGGGCTACCCATTAATTCGTGCCTCACACTTGTAGATGAGGTTGCTGAGGTGATATTTGTAGACCAATTCGGGTCAAAGATTGGCAATTGTGTTAGAATCATAGGCATTTGAGCCGACTTTGATTTGAGGAAAACCCGTAAGATGATTTGATGTGAATTCCCAACTTGCCTTAAGAGGTTTAAATGTCTGGATGACAATAGTAGACCGGAGAGTTCCGGAGTAGTATGGGTCGAGACGTTGAATGCCGAATGAGTCATGCACAAAGTGATTTTAAAAATAAAATTGCATTAATTAAATCTTGTGTTTCCAATCCTTTATGGATTGTGTTTTGGGATTTTGGGAATTGTTCAGCACACACAAAAAATTTCGGATGGTTTTGAAAGTGTATGAAATCGTTTTATCGCGGGAGTGCAAACTTTGTTAGAATTTGTCTCATTTTCGTTATTTTTCCAACGGTCCTTTCGGGTAAGATGATATCCGTGTTTTGTGGTGTTTTAAATGTGGGGCAAGTGACTACGGCTTGTGACTTTAACATCGGAACTCCTCCACATATGATAGAGTTGAGACGAAAAGTTACATCCCACGGTGTCTGTATAAAGCTAATTGAATGATTTGGTTAAAATAAGTTTTGTTCTACGGCATGTCGATTCGTGTGGGTTTAATGTCACGGGGTGCATATCTTATTTGTTTATGTGACCATTTGGGGAAATCTTGGAAATCAATTTAAAGAACCCCACATTTTGAGATTTTATGAGATTTTAATCGATATTTTCAAATGATGGAAACGGATTGGTTTTTATCTTTAAGTTTGAAACTTACACGAGACAGTTGTGTTTTAACAAAAATATATTTGTAAACCGTTTCATCGTTTTGTATGACTACCCGACGCGCGTAAGATTTGTTAGTTAACCATGTGCCACGACATTTTTGTTGAAAAGGAGGAATTTTGGGGTCAAATATCGTGTAACTGATTTTGAAACTATGTGCTTTTAAGTGTCATGTGTCATCTCGAGAATTTTTTTAGTTGTGAGTCCTTTTGGAAAACTATTTTGTTTAACCCGTGTTGAGTCTGAGACTAAGGTTGATTTCAAAGTATTGCTTGCTTAAACTTTGTTTAAACGTATTTATCCGACCTATGGGTCTAGCAAGCGTGGAGCATTTTGCTCGGTTTTGACTTGGAGTTAGTCATGGGCCAATTGCCCGGTTTTAATGACTCAAGGTGGAGTCTGGTTGATAAATTGTTTTGTCACACCGTTTGGCATTCATTGTACGTCGAGTATATACACGTTTGGGGGAAGGAGACAATCAGGAATATGCATGTTGTTGGTAGGCTGTTTGCTTTGAATCCTTAGACGCGTTAGTCAGTCGTTGCTAATGGTCGGTTGGGTATCTCGGGGTGAGACCCCGGTATTCATGTGTTCTAACCTAGACTTTCCAGTAGGTACTAGGAGGATATAGTTGTGGGCACTTACCTGGGAGGTAGTTCCGGCGTGCTGGGACTTGAGACGTTACCTGGGAGGTAGACGTCAGGGTGTATCCTCGATGCGGTGTGACTTGGCTTCGTAGAGCAAGTGTGGATGATACGTCATCGGTGGAAGATAGGTATTCCACGCGCGTTAGTACTGTAGGCCGAATAGTATCGGTTAAGGGATTGAGGCCCTTTATTATTAAGAGAATAAATGCGCATCAACCATTTTGAGGTAGGTGGTATATCTAGGTGTCGACTTTTGGGCTTGAGGCCAAACACCTTTAGTATAATCGGAGAGTTGTAGCCGATTTTAAGATAATCATGGTGATGGTAGAAGTAACCCTGAAATGATCTCTTGGGATGGATGGTTATGGTGGAATGACCTACGGGTGTGTTAGTGATTTTGGTTGTGGGGGTTACCTATTTGTGTTAGTGTCTAGGATAATACCACGCCGATGTTTGTTATTGTGATCGGTTGGACCGATGTTCGGCAAGTGGTCGATGTTTTTGTTGACATGAGTTACTGAAAATCTTTGGAATCTATTAGAATTCATGGTAGTTAATCGACAGTTAAGAGTAGGAATGATCGTAGTCGAGTATCAAATAGGGTATTCCGTGAGCAGCTTTAGAATGGTTAGAGCTGGAGATTTGACTTGGGATGTATGGGATATCTAAGGTTGGGGGACAACCGTAGTCGCTTGGCTAGGAATGAATTCAAGTGTCGGGGTGTTCTGCCGATCATAATCCCAGTGTCTTAGAAAGTGTACGTTAGTAAGAATCGTATTCGAGAAGTTTCGAAGGGGCTTCAAGTGGGCTTGGGAACCTGAGGTTGAGATGAGGGAGAACTATCCAGAGTTATTCGTAGGCAGAGACTTCGAGGACGAAGTCTAATCCAAGTGGGGGAGAGTTGTAAAGCCCGTGTCCCGGTACGTTTTTGTTTATTTATTTAATTATTTAAAGTGGGTGCCTTTACATTGTTAGTGGTTAGTGTTTGGTGTCAAAAAGGACCATAAATGTTAGAATAAATGACTTTTTAGTGCAATTCGCGAGATAGGAAAGTTGAGGGGCTAGAAGTGCATTTTTTTTTTGGAAAACCCTTGCATGGATCGTGGCCCATGGCCGGCTGCCCAATCTCGTTTCATGTGTCGTGAAAGCCAAGCAAACCCAAAGGAATTGGACAACCCTACTTGACTCTCCTTTGTTGTTGTGGGTGCGGCAGTGAGGAAAGGAACGAGAGAGAGAGAGACGTAGAGAGAGAGAGTGACCTGCGGCAAGAGAGAGAGAGGCGCCGGAGCTTGCTGTTGCTGCCGGAGTCTGCCGTTTTGCCGGAAGCCGCTGTTCGCCGGAGTTCGTGAAGGAGAGGACCGGGCGCACCTACGTAGCATCCTCGTAAGTATGTTTCATCCTTTCGTTTTTTTTTTGAGTTTCGTTCCTTGTCTCTCGTCGGTCTCCTCCCGTGGCAGCCGTGACGCGGCGGCCTTGGCCGCTGTAGGCGGTGGCTGCTGTATCACCACCGGAGATGGTGGTGGTGGTGGCGAGCCTTGTAGGGTGCAGTAAGGCAATCGAGAAAGAGAGGGGTCGGTGGTGCGAGAGGGACGCATATGGTGGTGTAATCATCGCCGGAGAGCCGCCGCCGGTCGCCACCGGCGACCGCCACTGCCGGAGATGGCAGTGGGTGGCGCGTGGCCATGACCAGACCTTAGTATCTACAGAGCCCTTAACCCGTGACTTAATCGTTAAGCCGAATAATTTAAACCGTCGCTTCTAAAATCATTCTTTTTATGCGAAAATATGGTCCAGCCCCTGTTTTGTGACGGCAATAACTTTTCCGTCGTAACTCCGATTGAGCCGAAACTGGCGCCCACGCTTCGAGCTCGGGACCGAGTACGTTTTCTGTGTTTTAGCGGAAAACTGGTTCGGCCTCGAGTTGGGAGAAAAAGTGGTCGCAAGTTCTGCGGTTCGTCATTTTATGTGAAATTTCCTGGAATCTGCCACTGTTTTGCGTGGACCGTAACTTTTTACTCGTAACTCGTTTTGAGGTGATTTTGGTGGCCATAGTTCCCTATTCGAGTCGGGAAGGTTTTTCGTGTTTTGCCGAAAGTCTGATTTAAACCGTAGCTAGGCTGTTTTGGACTGTTTATGCAGGCTGGACCGAAACTGGCAGTTTCGGGTAACCGTTCGTTTTTAATTCATAGTAAATTATAGGAAAATCGTTAGGAGGTGTATAATATGTCCTTGGAACCCCAACTCAGAGGACTTTCTGTTCATGAAATAATATTGGGATTTTTCTAGATTTAAGAGGGTCGAAACGGGTCCCGAACAGACCTGTTTTGGGTGATCGGAAATTAGTTTTAGTGACGTTTTAAGCGTGTGTCGTGTCATAGGGTCCGGGTCTCGTATTGACACGTTTTGACATGCGTTTAGGTGCTGGAAGGTGACCGTGATTGTGAAGCTTGATTCGTGTTGATTAAGCTAGGCGCGCATTTGAGGTGAGTTCTCTCACTGTGTAGTTAGGGGTTGTATGCATGTCATAATAGTTTGTATGTACTACTGTCCTTGTGGTGTGAACTAGTTGTTGTGGTGTGTAATATTTGATTGGTTTGTATGCTTGGTATAAATGTGTTACCTTACGTTTCGGTGGGACCGAGGCCTCGATGGTACTGAGGTGTCGGTTATGTTACAATTCGGTGAGACCGAGGCCTCGATGGTACTGAGGTGTCGGTTATGTTACAATTCGGTGAGACCGAGGCCTCGATGGTACTGAGGTGTCGGTTATGTTGCAATTCGGTGAGACCGAGGCCTCGATGGTACTGAGGTGCTGGTTATATTACAATTCGGTGGGACCGAGGCCTCGATGGTACTGAGGTGGTTGGATACATAATTACCTGTAGATGTTTACTCGTTTTATGTGTCTGTGATGTTGTTGCTTATGAGCGGGTAGGGGTGATGTGTATATAATTCCTACCTGCGCATGTGTTTGAATTCACTAAGCTTCGTGCTTACCCTTTCCCAATAAACTGTGGTTTCAGGTGCGAGTGGCTCTAAGGCGTGACGGGTACACACTGGCGCGCGGGATGAGCTGGCTGATATTGTTTTTTTTTTTTTATTGAACATTGTTTCCGCTGGTTTCTGATTACTTGAATGACATTTATGATTTTGCGATTAATATGTTGGGATTATTTAATGAGTTTTTATATATAAAACGTTTAATTAAAATTTTAAATTTCCTTGAAATTTTGGGATGTTAAGATCCCACATTGGTTGGGGAGGAGAACTAAGGTTGCCTTATAAGAGGGACTTGATACCTCCCCTATCAGACGCGTTTTAAAACCGTGAGTCCAGGTGTGTGGACAAAGCGGACAATATCTGGTACGGTTGGTCTGGGATGTTACAGATGGTATCAGAGCCGGGAACCGGACTGGTGTGCCAGCGAGGACGCTGGGCTCCCGAGGGGGTGGATTGTAAGATCCCACATTGGTTGGGGAGGAGAACTAAGGTTGCCTTATAAGAGGGACTTGATACCTCCCCTATCAGACGCGTTTTAAAACCGTGAGTCCAGGTGTGTGGACAAAGCGGACAATATCTGGTACGGTTGGTCTGGGATGTTACAAGTTCACTTGAAGATCAACATCATTCGATTCCTTGGGGTTTCGATGCAACACCGAAACACTTACGTATAATAATTTCTCCATTAAAGGATGTTGATCCATAACTCGGTCTTTAGAATTTAGAAAGGTTGACCGGTCTTCAAGTCCCAAAGGATTCTGTCGTGATCGCTCCCATACGAGTTATGTTTTGTTAAGCTTAAAATGGTTCAAAGTTATGAAAATATTATTGAGACCTGTTTGTCGAATTGGCTCAACTTGATCTGGAGTCGTAAGCACTGAAATAATGGTAGTATCATCTTCAAGATCACCTTCTTAATTTAATGTGACAAAGGTTTCGGAGATTCGGGAGTGTCTTCTGAATCATCCGTTTCAAATTCTTGCACCACCGGTTTGACTTGAATTGAGTTCTCCAATGGTGGCGTTCGGGAGTGTCTTCTATTAACTCGCCTTTGGTTTCATTAACCGCTAATCCAAAATCTGTTGTCAACTCTTCGGGATGGGTACAAGTATCTTCTTGTAATTCTTTCGCGACGAGGATGACTTTGTCTTCGACTTGGTCGACTAAGTCTTTGTCTTTTTCGGTCGACTTTTCTTGAACGGTTGGTTGTTTGACTTCGAAAAGAAAAGAATCCATAATATGGTTAAAGTTTTTTCCGTGCGGAACTTTGACCGGTTTCTTATGCTATTTTCTTCGTCGACGGTTGTCGTTGATTTGATTGGTGAAGGTTGTTGTCATGGTGGTGAGGACTCCGGTAAAAGCCGATGTAACCCTATCAAGATCTTCCCGAGTAGCGGGTTGATTGGACATTGTTAATAAAAAGAGACATGAGAAATCTGCTCTGATAACAACTAACGCAGTAGGAAAATGCGAAACGGATTGACAAGCGTCAAATCCCAATGATGAACGATTCTACAAACCTAGAGATTAAACTATATGATTAACAAAGAAAATAGTAAACCCTATTTATAGTCTAAAATAACTAAGGGGTTGTTTACCAAAATTTTCATTAAGTCCTGTATGGATAAATTTGTCTGTCTCGGTAAACTTATTTGTGTGGATAAACCGGTGGTGTTGTTTACTTTATTATCTGAATCAACGGCCTGAATAACAGAATTAACTGATTTACCCTTCAGTATAAATTATAAGTTGTTTTATATATTCTGTTTATATATATATTACCTTAAATCATGGTGGATAATCTTCTTCCATGTAACAAAACGATTTATTTTTTCCTTACTGCCGATAAATCATAAATTATCACGATATTTAAGATATCCTGTGCCGATAAACCATAAATTATCACGATATTTAAGATATCCTGATTATGCTCACAAGAACAAAGACCAGTGGATTTAGCATCATTCATTAATATGATTAGAGGTGCCCACTACTGTACTAATTTATCTTCCAAAAATTGAAGTTTTCTTCTTTAAACATACAAGAAATTTTTCCATCTTCCAATAATTATTCTAAGTTAAAATAATTAAAATGATAATAATAATCCATCCGGTGGTCACAGGGACTTAAAGTCTCGGTGTAACTACCTGTAGGGGGTTGTTGCTCCTTCTTCGATGCCAAATTCCAAGTCTTTTCCGAGCTCGTTTTCTTCTTTTCCAAGGATAGAAGAAACACCTTGATAGCTCTCAAATTCCCCTACATCAGGATGGTTTTGAGGGATTTGGATTTCGAGGAAGGATTTGGAATGATTTTGGGATTTTGGGTGCGTTTGGTTTGAAATGATTTTGGGATTTTGTGTGTGTTTGGTTTGTAGGATTTCAATTCCACTTTTTATAAACCGTAAACTCTAAACCCTAAATAAATTATAAAAATTTATGTTTTAAACATATTTTAAAGCGTTATCACAATCCTGCAAAATCTTCTGAAATACGAACCACACCGGTGGGATTACGAAATCCTATTTTTGTGGGATTTCATTATTTCAAATCCAAAGAATCCTTCAACCCAAACATGAGATTGGAATGAAATTCAATTATAAATCCCTCCAAATCCAATCCGATCCTGCAAAGGTACCTTAGTATACCATCAAATTTAAACATATACCGGTGGATTGTACTTAAACATTTGAATATGTAAATTTTCTAACATTATTTTCCTTAAAACTTATTAAGCAAGCCCAGGATGCCATCCAATGAAATTGCTAACTTACCTTGTTTCGTTACAGGTCCGAAACAGAGTTTTTGAAGGAAATCATTGATAACATTTACTATAAAGTTGCTCGCAAAATAGTTAATCTTCCACACAATCTAATAGGGATGAATGCTCTAGATAAAGATATTAGTTCCTGGTTAGAGCAATCAAATGTCAAAGTCTTAGCAATTTCTGGCATGGGGGGAAGTGGCAAGACAACCTTAGCCAAGTACATAGTCTCATCAAAATGTCAACATTTTGAAATCATTGCCGTTGTTGAAGACATAAGTGGTACGTTTCAAAAACAAAATAATTTTGAGCAACTATACCGAACTTTTGCCAAAGATATTGTAGGAGAGCAGATGGCGGCAGCAAAACATTCCCTGCAATTACATTATTACACATATAGAAAAAAGCACTTATTGTTTTTGATGACATTGATGAACCAAGACAGCTGAGACATTTCTTTAGAAACGAGGATATTCATGAAGAAAGCAAAATTATAATAACAACCAGGAAAAGTAATACACATGATTGGTTTAAGGATAGAACCTGGGGGTGTGATGAGTACAAGATGCAATTACTAGATGCCAATGAATCATTAGAGCTTTTAAGTCTTCATGCCTTTGGATTCAAAATTCCAATGGAAGGTTACGAGGATCTTACAAAAGAGGTGCTAGAGTATTGTGATGGAAATCCACTGGCTCTTGAAGTGTTGGGTTCCTCTCTATCCGAGGATATTAGCATCCAATTTTGGAGAAGTACACTGGATTTATTGAAAACAGATATGAATTCTGGAATTCAACATGTACTCATGAGGAGTTACGAATCATTGCCAAATAAAAATAGTAAAGAGTTGTTTTTGCATATTGCTTGTTTTTTTGTTGGTGAAGACAAGGATTATGTGGAACAAATATTGGAGCCTGATTATTGTGCATCATCTGGGATCCAAGTCCTAACCAATAGATGTCTTCTTTCTGTATCACCAAGTAACAAACTGATGATGCATCAATTGATTCAAGAAATGGGGAAAAGCATAATCATTGAAGAATCAAAGCGCCCTGCAGAACGTAGTAGAGCTTGGCTTAGTGACTCTTACAAGATCTTGCGCAAAAGAGAGGTAAGCTGCTTCTTATATTGACGTTTAAGCTTATTTTTTCTTTCACACCCTCCTATTTCATCTAAGATTCTAATAATTACTCCACTTTATGTTTAGGGTTCAAAAACAATGGAAGGTCTAGCACTTGACATGCAATTGCTTGAGAAGCCCTCTTTGTGGAATGTTTCACAATATCTCAAGGTTAGTCCTTACATGTTATCTTTCTTTTCTTTTTAGACTATAATACTCTTTCCAGTACAATACATATCCACCATCGTTTTGTATATTTTTGGCAGTATTTATCGTATTTCATTTATCAATTTTATGTCTACAATGAAACCGCTCAACCCGCCCAACCCGCCGCAACCCGCAAGGGTTGGGTTGGGTTGGGTTATACTTTTGAATGAGTTGGGTTGGGTTGAGATTTGTCCAAACCGGCGCCATAATTGAGTTGGGTTGTAAAAATGTCCCAAACCGCCCAACCCAACCCGTGTACACCCCTATCGAGCACCTTTGCCGACATTTGATACAATTTTAAGGTGCACCCGCTCGATCTAAATCCTGGGTCCGCCACTGAGGTTCCCTTAATATACACCCATCTAAGACCTGGATAAGTTTATTCAAATACTCAAGTATTAATACTTGGCGGCATCTTTGTGCATTAATATTTAGGGGGTGTTTGGGAGTGCTTATATTTTTAACTTATGCTTATCTCCTTATTGCTGATCTCCGTTCCACAAAAGCAAGCTTGGATCTACTTCTATGAAAACTGCTTATCTCCTTCCATGGAACGTGATAAGGAGTTTTTTTCTTCAAATCCAAACACTTCCCTCCGGCGTGGAAACGCAATAAGGAGAAACGGTGATTTCCACCGCACTCCCAAACACCCCCCTTAGATATGGTGTACACTTACTCTCTTCCATGCTAATTTTGCAGTCATCAGATCTTAAGACAGATTCACTTATGTTGGGAACTGAAGATATGCTAAGTATGGTTAGTACTGCCAAGACAATGTTACTACTGCCAGTTCTTCGTTACTACTGCTAGACAAGGTTACTACTGCTAGTCAAGGTTACTACTGCTAGACGAAGTTACTACTGCTAGACACGGTTAGTACTGCTAGACCAAATTACTACTGCTAGACACGGTTAGTACTGCTAGACCAAATTACTACTGCTAGACACGGTTAGTACTGCTAGACCAAATTACTACTGCTAGACATGGTTAGTACTGCTGAGCTGAGATACTACTGCTAGAAGACTGTGAAGGTTAATACTGCTGAAGGTCGTTAATGCTGCTAAGTCAAATCATTGTTAATACTGCTGACTTGATAAGTTTGGTATGCGATACTTTTGGAGACAAAGAAGGAATTGATCAAGATATGTTTAACGAAGATTCAGAAGATCAATTTACTTTTGATAGTTATCTTGTAATTACTTTTGTATAAATAGTATTGATAGATAGCTATTAGAAAATATACAACATACACGATACATGATAGACAAGCTAATATACGTGTGAAATAGAATTCGATATTGATTCAAGAGAGAATTAACCTCAAGGTGTAAGAACCCTATTTCTAGAGAAGTAGAAGTCGTCTTGGTGAGATCTGTTCATCAAGATTGAGGTTTGGTGTAAAGCTTGTGAGTAATACAGTTTGATATATACAGTGTGTTGAATTCTATTGATTGTTCTTTAATTGATTTAGAGTTCTATTCCGCAAGATTCTCTAAATTCTGTTTCTAAGAAGTTTAATTCTTGTTAAGAATCGATCCTGACAAGTGGTATCAGAGCTTGTGTTTCTTAGAATTCTACAATCATTATGGAAAATTCTATTGAATCAAACAGTACTTTTGATTGGAGTGATCAAGCAGAAGAGGCAATCCAGAATCATGCACTCATGGCAGAAGTCTCAGATATTCCCACTGAGGTACAATCTAAACTCTGTTCTCAAGCTTGCATTGATGCTGTTAAAAGATATAGGGATCACAATCAGGGTATGTGTGATAACCTTAAGAGGCTAGAGAAAGATGTGAAAGATTATGTTAGGATTGTAGAAAGGTTTGAGGAACAGATTAGAGCTTTTCAAGCTAATGAACTTCAACACTCCTATGATACTAACTATTGGAAGTGGGAGAAGAATGAGTATGAGATTAAGCTGAAAGTGTCTGGGGAGGAGAATGAGAAATTAAAAGAAGAGCTTAAGAAGGTTAAACTTGATGTTGAAAAGTTTACCTGTGCTTCTAAAACCATGGATACCATCATTAAGGCTCAAATCCATGACAAGATGAAAGTAGGGATAGGGTACAATGCCACACCTCCACCCTACAATAACAACTACATACCTCCTAAGTCTGATTTGTTAGAGACCAAGGATAGAAAGGATCCTGAATTAAAGATTAATATAGATCCTTGTGAAGAAGAAGTAGTAGTTAAGGATAAAACAGAGAAGGAAGAATCTAAGAAGAATAAGAGTGTTAGTAGTAAGGTTCCCTTAGACAATGAAATTGTGACCAATGAGAAAGATGGAAATCCTTGGGGAAAGAACAATGAGATCAAAAGGACTGAAAAGGAAAAGGGAGTTCATTACACACAGACCACAGTTGTGAACTCTAATACTTGTAAACAGTGTTCTTGCAGGAAATCTAAATAGCACAAGCCCCAAAAACATGATAATCAGAGGGGAAATCAAAGGAACTGGAATAACCAGTGGGCTATGAGACAAGGAGTTGATCTGAACAGAATTAACAGGCCAAAACCTTGTTTCATCTGTGGTAAGCTAAATCATTTAGCCAAACACTGTTATTTCAATCCTGTTAACCAAAGGTTTAATGCTCAAAGATCTTTTCAAAAACCTGGTGGTTACAGAAAGGCTATAAAAAGTCTGTGAGGAAAGTTGCGGCAAAGAAACAAGTCTGTTAATGCCTCCTTAAAAGATAATACTGCTAACAATGTTAGTGCTGCTAACAAAGTTAGTACTTCTGCATCAGTTAGTACTGCTTCTAGACCTATCATCAAAACAAAGTACTCAAGCACTGATGTTCCTCACTTTGACAAGCTCATCAAAACAGAATGTAAGTATTTTGATGATCAAGGGAGACCCAAGACCACTATGGCTTGGGTCCCTAACAAAAACTAACTGTTTTATCTAATGTGCAGGGCAATCAACAGCTTAAGGGGAGAAGCATTTGGCATGTTGACAGTGGTTGCTCCAGGCACATGACAGGTAACATGACCTGCCTCAAAAATTTCAAAAAGATTGATGGAGGACATGTTACTTTTGAAAATAATCCTGCAGGAGGTAAGAGAAGTGGTAAAGGTGATGTGTCAGAAGGTAAGATGACATTTGAGGATTTGACTGGTAATGCAAAGTGCAGAGTTACTACTGCCAGTGCAGAGTTACTACTGCTAGTGCAGAGTTACTACTGCCTGTGTTCAAGTAGTTAATACTGCTTGTGTAGTTAATACTTCCCTTGTGGTTAATACTGCTTTGCAGTTAATACTGCTCAGTAGTTAATACTGCTAGTGCACAGTTAATACTGCTCAGTAGTTAATACTGCTAGTGCAGTTAATACTGCTCAGCAGTTAATACTGCTCAGCAGTTAATACTGCTTGTGTAGTTAATACTGCTCAACAGTTAATACTGCTTGTGCAGTTAATACTGCTTGTGCAGTTAATACTGCTTGTGTAGTTAATACTGCTCAGCAGTTAATACTGCTTGTGCAGTTAATACTGCTCAGTAGTTAATACTGCTTATGTCGTTAATACTGCTTTTGTTAATTCTAGGGTTAATACTGCGTATAAATACCCTGTAAGCCCGCCTTCGCTCATAACGTCTCTTTGAACTCGATTCTCTCTCACTCTCTTTCTAACCTATTCTCCCAAGAATTTCTGTGTTTGCTCAAGGATTTTCAGATACAATGGCTCAAAGAGAGTTTGTTGATGAACACAATGAGATTGCAATGCTTCAGAAGCCGAAGCAATCTGCAGGATTCCATGAAATTGTCGATTTTCTCACGTCTTCGCATATCTCCTATGCACTAACAGTGGCTCCCAAGATATTCATTAAACATCAAAAACAATTTTGGGATAATGCTACTGTGGTGACAGAAAACGGGCAAACGGAGATTCGAACCAGGGTTTGTGATAAACCCTTGACAGTAACAGAGGAGATTATTCGCATACATCTTCAGTTGAATGATGCTTCAGGTATATCTTCTATTCCTAATGAAGAACTCTTTTCTACCATACAAAGAATGGGGTATGAAGGCTCTATTGGTATTTTCAAATTTTTCAAGTCAAAATTCTTTTCCCAATGGAGATTTCTTGTTCATACCCTTATGCACTGCATCTCAAAGAAAACAACTGGATGGAGTGAGTTCAGCAGTACCACTGCTTATGCTCTGGTATGTTTGGCCACTTCCAGAAAGTTCAATTTCTCCCAAATGATTTTATCTGATCTTGTGTCAAACTTGGAATCCAAAAAGAGCTTTTACATGTATCCAAGGTTTGTGCAAGAAGTTATTAACAAGGAATTGACGGACTTACCTCAGTTTACTGAGGTATATGTACCCAAATCCCCTAAAGGGAAGGTTTTTTCAAATATGAAAAGACTTCCTAGGGACTCGGAAGGAGTTGACACACCATTGTTCTCTACAATGATGGTTGTGTCCCACCCCTCTGAAGGTATGGCATCAGGATCAAGGCCCTCATTAGATCATCCCACTGATGACCAAACCCTATCTTCACTCACTATAAATATCCCTCAGCACATACTTCAAAAGCCCACTCCTGTTTTATCCAACAAGTTTCAAAGAAGAAAGGTGCACAAGGTTCCTTCCCTTGATGTACCTACTCAGAGCCCTAAGCCTTTAAGCCCTCAGTTGGAGCATTCTCCAATTGAGAATATCAACAGGGAAACCACAGGGGTGTCTCCCAACCCCAAGAAGGTGCTCTCTAAGGAGAAGGATGAGCATATGGGTGCTAAGGCTGCCACTACTTCTGCTAGCACAGAGAAGGACAATGGTAACATAAATAAGACCTTCCCCATGGAAACTCTAAATGAGAAATCATTAGGAGGACCCAGGTGCCAAGAAACCAAGGGGGCAGTTAGTGCTTCTGCTAGGCAGAAGGCTTCTGCTAAAACTTCCAAGGATCCCTTAAAGAAGGTAAAAACTTCTAAAAAGGGTGAGGATAGACATAACAAACAGGAATTGATGGCTACTTCCAGTGATCCTTTAAAGAAGGTAAACACTTCTAAACAAGGTGAGGATAGATATAACTATGATGAATTGATGGAAACCATTGGAAATGTCAACTTGGATGTTATGGCACAGAAGAAGGAGATTGAGCAACTGAAGGCTGTGGTCACCTACCAACAGTCTCAAATTGAGAAGCTCAAGAAGATGGTCACCAAGTTGTTGCACAGAAAGAAAAAGGCAAGATTTGTGCTGAGAAGAAGAATTCCAACTGATGATGCTCCCAAAAAGGGGGAGTCAGAGTCAGAATCAGAAGCAGAACTGAATATGAAGGGTCTACAAGTTGAGGGGGAGACAGTTCAGATGGAGACTGAGATGGAAATTGATAATGCACAGTTTAAGGGGGAGTCCAGTGCACAGAATAAGGGGGAGACAGAAAAAGTGGAAGAGCTTGTTAAAGAAGCAGAAACTGTAAAGGCAGCAGTAACTGAAGTTCCAAAAGAAGCAGTAACTGAAGTAGCAGCAGAAACTGTTAATGCTGCTGACTCTAAGCAAGCAGCAGAAACAGTTAATGCTGCTCAATCTACAAAGAAAGCAGGAACAGAAACAGAAGCTGAAACAGTAACAGAGAAGCTTACAGTAGAAGAAGTGGAGATTGCAGAGGCTTTAATCAAAGCCAAACATGATACACCTCCAACTGCCAAGAAACAGGAAGAAACTAAGGATGCAAAGATGGTTTTCAGCAGAAAGAGAACAAAGTCTGTGGCTACTAAAAAGAAGTGTGTAAAGAAGCAAAGGGTAGAACCTGTTGAGAAACCAGTGGTAGAAGAGAAAGAAAAGGAAGAAGTTGCCAAGGATGAAGGACAAGGAGATAGTAAGACAGGTCAATCCAGTAATGCACAATCACTTAGCAATGAACAATGTGACTTGTACATCACTATGGTTGATACTGAACCAATCAAAGTGACTCCATTAGATTCAAAACGTCCTGAAATCAGTCACTGGGATACTTTGATAGATGAGAGAAAGGAGTATATCAGACTCAAGAGAGCTGATGGGCAGTTTGAAGTCTACAGAACATGGGGACAATTTATAAGAAGATGCTCAAGATCTGACCTGGAAGAGATGTTCAAAGTAGGCATGCAGATCTATGGTAACATGTTGACAGAAAGAGGTATGTCTATCACAAAGATGGTGTTAGAATACCTATGCCTAATGTTCAGACCAGAAGTAGTTCAGCACATAACAGCAAGACCTTTTCAAGCAGTAACCCACTGGATGCTCTATGAAAATTGTGGAGTGTATGTTATATCAATTGACAACACATATCAGGAGTATTATCTGGTGGATGAAATCTACAAACACTGCATGAAAAGACTGAACGGGATGTTACATGTAAAATTGGTCTGCAACAAAGACTCTGCTATGGGAAGATTCTTGGTAAGAAGGATTGCAAATCAGAGTCTAGGTTTAAGTCCTGATCTATGCTTATATGATTAGGTTTTGGAAGCATCATCTGAAGAACTTGACTTCTTTTCCTAAAAGTCAAGTTAGGGGGAGATTGTTGGGAACTGAAGATATGCTAAGTATGGTTAGTACTGCCAAGACAATGTTACTACTGCCAGTTCTTCGTTACTACTGCTAGTCAAGGTTACTACTGCTAGTCAAGGTTACTACTGCTAGACGAAGTTACTACTGCTAGACACGGTTAGTACTGCTAGACCAAATTACTACTGCTAGACACGGTTAGTAATGCTAGACCAAATTACTACTGCTAGACACGGTTAGTACTGCTAGACCAAATTACTACTGCTAGACATGGTTAGTACTGCTGAGCTGAGATACTACTGCTAGAAGACTGTGAAGGTTAATACTGCTGAAGGTCGTTAATGCTGCTAAGTCAAATCATTTTTAATACTGCTGACTTGATAAGTTTGGTATGCGATACTTTTGGAGACAAAGAAGGAATTGATCAAGATATGTTTAACGAAGATTCAGAAGATCAATTTACTTTTGATAGTTATCTTGTAATTACTTTTGTATAAATAGTATTGATAGATAGCTATTAGAAAATATACAAGATACACGATACATGATAGACAAGCTAATATACGTGTGAAATAGAATTCGATATTGATTCAAGAGAGAATTAACCTCAAGGTGTAAGAACCCTATTTCTAGAGAAGTAGAAGTCGTCTTGGTGAGATCTGTTCATCAAGATTGAGGTTTGGTGTAAAGCTTGTGAGTAATACAGTTTGATATATACAGTGTGTTGAATTCTATTGATTGTTCTTTAATTGATTTAGAGTTCTATTCCGCAAGATTCTCTAAATTCTGTTTCTAAGAAGTTTAATTCTTGTTAAGAATCGATCCTGACAACTTACAAAAATGGATAACCTAAAATTGCTCCAGCTAAATGATGTGCATCTCACTGGATCATACGGGGATTTTTCAGAAGATTTAATATGGCTATGTTGGCGTCAATTCCGTTTAACAGCCATACCCTCTGGTTTAATCCAGGGAAACTTGGTGACTCTAGACATGAGAGAAAGCAAGTTGGAAGTATTTGAACCACCCACTGTATGAAATTTGACATCTGTTTCTTTTATCGTTTCTCAACATTTGATAGTCTTTTTGTGGATTTATAGTGCATGTGTGCCAAATAAGTCTTGTTACTTTTGCAACAGGTTCTTCAATTCCTCAAGACTCTAAATCTTCAAGGCTCGGGTTCTCTGCTCGAAATACGCAATATCTCCCGACTCCCTAATCTTGAGACTCTGATTCTTTGTCACTGTTCTGAATTGGTTCATGGTTGTGAAAGCATTGGAGGCCTTATGAATCTTGCTCTATTGAACATGATAGGGTGTTACAAACTCAGATGGAATTTAGCTGATGTCAATAGAAGGCTAAAAGCTTCAACTTCTGGTGGAGGAAGTCTAGAACAAACATCCTTTTCTTTCCCACATTCATTAGTGTGGTTATCCCTCAGGGTCTGCAAACTCGAGATTACTGAATATTTTACTCTGAGTTTTGATGTTCAGCTGAAATTGCAGTACCTAGATTTAGGTGGAGGTTTGTTTAAAAGCTTGCCTAGTTACAATCATCTTTAAAATCTTAGGGTCCTTGACTTGAGTTTGTGCCGGAGACTTAAACAGCTTCTATGTCTCCCAAGTGCACTTGCAGAATTGTATGTATATAATTGTTGGTTGCTTGAGAAAATAACTTTCGAATCTCATAAGTTCACATTGCAAGAGTTTGACTATGAAGGTTGCGATAATTTGTCTGAAATTGAAGGCTTTTTAAAATTGGTGCTAATAGCCACACTTGTTGAAACTGATTTGGGACACATGGCGTGGCTAAAAGAATATGAAAATCATGAGGTGGACCTGGTTGGTGATGATGTCTTCTTCAGAACAATAAGGAGGATCAAGGTTCGTTGTTCTGTTCTGAATGGCATGCATAAGCACACACAAGCACATTGATTTCAACTTGAACTTTATGTTAATGTTTGTGGCACAGATGTTGTACGAGTTTGGTATAATGAGCACGTCTTTGCCAGATATAAAGGATCCAAACCTAACATATGCGTACATATCAGAATCTCCATCTTTGTCGTTTGAGGTGCCTTCATGTCCCGAGAACAGGAGGCTCATAGGATTGAACGTAAGTCTCAAATATACAATATCAGGAGGTGATGATGATTGGGCATGGTTTGTGAAAATCCGTACCAGCAATGGTGTTGATTATATGTACAACCCCCATGTTTTTGGCCACCCTGGAATAGGAAAAGTTGGTATATGGTTAAGCTTTTGGCCAATTGGAAGCAGGTTAGTCATTGGAGATAAAGTTGATGTGTCTATCGTTGTGATGAGTGAAATAATGGAGGTACAGGAGTGTGGTGCAAGCCTTGTGTATGTGGATAATGATGAACCCTTGGAAAACAAAACGCAGTGGGATTTGTCTGCATTTCAACTAACAACAGGAGCGCTCTATCTTTGTCGTCGTGATTTTTTTAAATTAATGGAGGTTGGTAGATTGACTCCAGGTTGGCTCAGTATCTTAGTTGGTGATACCATTGACGATACCGGTAGGTTATTATGAGTGTTTGCAATTGAATTTTAACTACAGAAATATATATATATATAGAGAGAGAGAGAGAGAGGGAGAGAGAGAGGAGGATCAAACGAGAATAATAACTAATGATTTTGTTCCTTCTCGTGTTCTTTTAAACATGTATTGTTCTAGTTTGAACCTGACTCTCTCTCTCTATATATATATTAGTGGCGGATCCGGGATTTTTACATAGTGGGGTCACCTTTAAGGTAAATTATGACCGTAAAGTCGTCCGATGTGTTTTTACCGGGGGTAACTATGATAAAAAAGTTAAAAAAATGTTTTTAACCTATAAAATAAAGAATTTCACTGGGGGATGGGACCCCACCTTTTACAAGGTGGATCCGCCCCTGTATATATATATATATATCTTACCACACATTGTTTGTTACAGAGGTACGAGGATGGAGAAAGACCGGTCGACCTTATTTGTCTGACCCATCACTTTCCGAGTTGCCAGACTCATCACTTACAGAGTTGTCATTCCCATCACGTACAAATTCGAAAAAAGATGCCTCGTCCATGGTACTGAGAACATCTCCAATGGCATTTGAAGAAGACTTGATGAAAGACTTGAAGATGACTTGACCATTGGAGACAAAACTTGAAAATGACTTTACTCATCAAAGGCTTGAGGTTTCTCAAGTCTTTGAAATAATGAATGTGAGAGGCAAGAGAGAGAAAAAGTATAAATTGGTGGGACCAACATATTTTTTTATTTTTTCTAGTCTTTCATAAAGCTTTACCATTGTGGATGCCCTAAAAAAGTAATTTTTGTAATCTTTCTCTTTTGACATGAATTCATTTGAAATTTGACTTTCCATATGTCTTCACTTATAAATGGTCTACTCAAAACATGTACCAAACTTAGCTAAATTTCCATTCTGATAGTTACTCCATCCAATGGCCACAAGCTATATACATAAGTTATCATCATTAATGTTAAAGCTAATGTCCTTCTAAAACATAACCTAGGAAAGAAAAAGAAACAACTTGTAGATTAGGGGAGTTCTCAAGTACAGTTATATGTATATGTACACACACACACACAAGTCTACCAGAACCCTGTTGGAAATCAGTCCCTTCCCCACCCCTGAACTCACACCCCGAACACCAATCAAAACGGCAATATGGGGTTTTAACTGTGTGTTTGTATATTAAACTGGAGAAGTGAAAAATACATGCTAAACAAAACAGTAACCTACGCTATTTATAATGAAAGTAAACAACTAAACCCTAAACTAACAACTAAACCACTAAGCTAGAAAATAGGAAATAGTAACTCAGACTTCTAAACTTCTGCTGGAAACTTGGTCAAACACACAGAATTGGTAAACCCACTTCTTCTTATTCGGTCACTAGCATGGACTATCCACAGTGGCTAAACTGACCCATGACAACTGACCCGCTCCATGACCCGCTGATCCGCGACCCACACTTGACCCATCAAGATTACCCAACATTCACCCCCGTAATCTTGATGATCTTGACCCGTTGGAAAACGTTCATCAACATCCCGACTTTTCCCGGACACACGACCTCTTCCCCGGTCACGTCTAAAGTCTCAATATCCCGACTTTTCCCGGACCCACGACCTCTTCCCCGGTCACGTCCAAAGTCTTTCCGATTTGAACCTCCAACAAAATTGGCATTCTTTCAAGCCCAGCATTTTAAACCCATGAAATCATCAGCCTGATACCTCAACGTGGTTCCTATTGTTTGTGTTGGTGTCAATGTAGGCAGAAGCTTTGCTGTCGATACGAGGATCTGCCCACCGTCCAGCGCTGTCTTGATCACTTGGATACACTTTGTAAGCCTTCATCGAGTCATCCCAAGTTGTTGTAGGAGTCATCCACGACCGCCGATGCCACCGCCTTTATCACCTTCAATCAAGCTTGTTCCGAGAGCCCTTTTCCACCGATCAAGAAGACAAGGTCACACCCGCCTTTACCGTCTTCCGTCATCCGCAAAACGAACCAAATCCAAAGCCACCTGCTTTGACAGATCCTTTCCGTTCGTCTGTTTTCACGCAGCTCGGTTATTCTCTCGCCACACGAACAAGCTGATCAAAAACGCCCCACAGCCCATTCAACGAGACTTGGGCTCTGATACCAATTGTTGGAAATCAGTCCCTTCCCCACCCCTGAACTCACACCCCGAACACCAATCAAAACGGCAATATGGGGTTTTAACTGTGTGTTTGTATATTAAACTGGAGAAGTGAAAAATACATGCTAAACAAAACAGTAACCTACGCTATTTATAATGAAAGTAAACAACTAAACCCTAAACTAACAACTAACCCACTAAGCTAGAAAATAGGAAATAGTAACTCAGACTTCTAAACTTCTGCTGGAAACTTGGTCAAACACACAGAATTGGTAAACCCACTTCTTCTTATTCGGTCACTAGCATGGACTATCCACAGTGGCTAAACTGACCCATGACAACTGACCCGCTCCATGACCCGCTGATCCGCGACCCACACTTGACCCATCAAGATTACCCAACAAACCCTTGATCTGCATCTCCTTGTTGATGAATGGGATCAAACCTGTTTCAGGTACGGAAATACTAAAATTCAAAGTTCATTTAGAGGAAAACATCATATTGTTCAACAAATGATCAGATACCAAAAGATATCTCAACTTTGATATATCAAATATATCATACGATGCACACACATTTGGGCTCACTGAAATGGATATCTAATCAATGTAAAATGGTAAATTTAAAATCTTTGGACCCGGGTTGTGTTGCCGATGATTTCCATTCATGTGAACAACTGATATCTAGCTATCATCACGACAAAAGTATCAATAAACTTCCAAATTATTGAATTAACTAGACATATGCAACTATATTTGCTATAGCAACATATTTAACGAATGTGCATGAAGAGGAGTGATATACATATGAACAAACTAAATGGTTGGATGGCAAAATTTTAGAACTCTAAAAATGTAAATCATGTTGAAATAAAATTTATAAAACTGAAAGGTCTGAAAACTGAAATGCTATTGTTGAAATTGGCGATAACCATCGGGGCTGATCACTCTGGAAGTCTGGCCTATTTATTTGGCTTACTTGTGCAGCCCTGCCCCAATTAACAACCTAGATCCGCCCCAACCAAACAAAACATGCTGGTCATTCGACCTAAGTGCCACCAAATATCGCCCTAAAATCAATCGAATCCGGTATTAGTCTAATTGGAGGTTGATTTTCATTTTGCATTTATGTTTACTACAGTTTTACTGTATTAGAATCAATAGTTAAATTGAAACAAATTGGACCTATTTTGCCGAGCTAAGGATTTTTAACAAGTTGATTATCACTATGTATTAAAATGAGCAAAATCGATCCTTTGGATTTGACTTTTGGTTGACAAAAACAAAGAGTATGAGGCACTTGCGAATGAGTTCTTCCACAACTGTCATTTTATATAATCAGCACTTAATACAAAATTTTAGGTTATCAATGTCGGCACTTACTTGAATCAGATCTCTTATTCCAGTCAAACATCTTAACCTGATCAGCACCTAGCTCCTTAGCTTTAAGTTTTAACTAGACAAAATATTTAGTGTTCTTTTTTACTCTAATGTTAATGTCAAAAAACATGTATATGGATGCACTTGCAGTTGTAGATACAAATACACACGTCTTGTTTAATTATGTTAAATGATCCGTCAAGACGATGATCAATAACGTAAAATCTTCATATTACATGGCGTCATAATATATAATATGCAGATCCACCACCGAACCGTTATTACCATAAAAAGAAAGTAAAGAAGAAATCAAAGAAAACGGAAATAGATAGTTTAGTAGTACATGGACAACAAGCTACGGATATCATAAAATTACATAGCAACCATATTACAACACAGTGCTTGTAGATCTGAAACTTACACACCGGATCTTGTCAGTGGTGGTGGTTGTGTGGATGTGGCTTATGTGGTGGTGGTGGGTGGTGGACCACTGGCGGTGGAGGAGGGTGGTGGACAACCGGAGGTGGTGGAGGATGATGATGAACCACAGGAGGTGGTGGAGGAGGGTGGTGGACAACCGTAGGTGGTGGAGGATGGTGATGGACTACAGGAGGTGGTGGAGGGTTGTGATGGTGGGGAGGTGACCTGGGCATCTTTTTTTTCTCTTTTTTTAATTGTCGGCGGAAAATATCCAAAGCTAGGGTTGGGTCTTGTGGCGGTGGTGAGTTTTATACCTATACATGTGTTGGGGTTAGGTGACTTCCACTAATCATTGTTATCCAAGTTCATCTTTCTTTCTTTTTTTTATCTATTTCCACTACAACAATACAGGACCAAAGCTTGCAGCACTTAACATAAAAACGTTTTATCTAAAAGTGATATAAAAAGTTTATAGGACGTTTTTAGACGTCGTAACCTTTTTTAAAACATTTTTCAAATGAAACGTCTTATTAACTATTTGATAGGACACAGTATGAAAAGGTGTCCTATAAGGCCATCCGTACCCCAAGCGGGATGGGGCTCGGGATGGCCAGCGGGGTTGCGGGGATGGGCTACGGCTCGGGGAATGGTTGCGGGAAGGGATGGAATTCGGGGATGGGATCCCGATCCATCCCGAAGGCTTTTTAAAAAAAAAATTAATTATTTTTTTTAAAATTCATGCCGTTGAACATTACTAAAAAAAAATTTATTTTTCTCAATTTAATCCTACTATATATTTAACCCTCAACATCTTATTTCTCACACCTCTCAACCTCTTATTTCTCACACCTCTTATTTTTCACACCTCTCAACCTCTTATTTTTCACACCTCTCAAATTCTCTCAACCTCTTATTTCTCACACCTCTCAAACTCTCTCAAATTCTCTCAACCTCTATATTTTAAACAATATGGATTCGCCACAACCCGGTTCACCAACCGCATCATCATCATCCGTAGACACCGACGTGGAAAACGACTTTTTCACGAATGATATCGAAAGCCAAATCAGTGAGACACAACGCGCGGCAAATGTTCAAGAAGTCATAAACCGGGACACTCATAATAACCTTCGGTCGGATTTGGTCGAACATATTTGGCGTATCCAAGTTCCCAACAATGACGACGAGTAGATTTTTAAATTTATTTTGTAATTTTTATTTTTAATGAATGATATGAATTTTAATTTTTATTATTTATCTTATTTTTATTTATTAAAAAATATATAAATATTTTTATTTTGTTAAATAATTAAATGTATAAATAAAAGAATTAAAATAAATGAGGTGGCAAAAGGGTTTGAGGGAATGGATACGGGTGTTTAGGGATCGTTAGGGATCGAGTGAGGGATGGGAGAAAAGCTGATGTGGCGCTGATGTGGACATGGAATCTTTGAAAGATGCCTTCTTGGGGTACTGATGGCCTAAACACAAGTGTCCTTTAAAAGGATGAGTTTATAGGATACTTTTCAAAAACGTCATATAAATTTAAATAATACGACACTCTATTTTGAAAATGTCCTAAAAAACTTGTTATGACACTAAAAAATGTCTTATAAACTTACTGTAACACTTTAGATGATTTTTGTTTTTGGTCCTATAAACTAAGACCCTATAAAACAATCTATTAGGACGTTTAGTTACTTTAGACATTCTATAAACTCAAATTTGTTGTAACATTCTATCCAGCTCCGTTAAATTATTACATTTATTACCTTATTCAGTTAAATTTATAAAATACTAGTCAATTTCGTTGTCAATTAGCAAACATAGTCATCACAAATTCAAATAGATCGGTACATAATAATGAAAAACGTTTTACACCACAATAAAACAACCATATTTATTTCACCAATTTGTTCTGAACTAGAAGCTTGTGCTGCTGTAGAAACTTTAGTAGTCCAATATAATCTCACAACTTCTGGCCATGATGGTGGTCGCCACTACTAGAAGATGCATCAATCAGACCAGAATTCAAATGCAAACCCTTTTGGAAATTCTCGATTTCACTCTTCTTGATATCTTCTTCAATGTGTATATCATCTTCCACCGAAAGCATCACGTTTTCAGTCCCATGTGGTCCTTGTACAATACTCTCTTTCACTCTTCGGTGTTCATCGATGTGCACATTTTCAGCCTTTCGGACCATCTTCTTCTTCTTCTTCTTGAGAAAACACCACAATGCAGCCATAATGAATGCCAAGAAGAAAACACCACCACATGAAACAAACACCACCACAATGATTGTGGCATGGTTCCCTGGAGAAGATGGTGGTGGTGGTGGTGGGATCATATGTGGAGGCGATGGCGGTGAGATGGTATGTGGTGGTGGCGGTGGGAATGTATGTGGTGGTGGTGGGAGGGTATGCGGAGGAGGTGGTTGTGAAGGTCTAGTGGGAGAAGGCGGCGGTGGTGGTGATACATGAGAATGAGGAGGAGATGGTGGTTTTGCGGCTGGAGATGGTGGTGGAGGAAAATGTGGGAACATATATTGCGATTGAAGAGATGCTGCCATTGTAATTTGTGAAATAATGAAGAGATTGATAGAATGGATGGGATATGTAGCAAATGGCAGAATGGTGGTTATTTGTAGTAGATGAGGAGATTATTACTTACAAGTATCAATAGACATGCTGCACATTTTAAGCATTTGAGTTTTTTTTACATTGATTGTATTGGAAAACACTTCTCCAAAGTCTAAAGGTTCCATATTTTTCTATTTTGGAAAAATGACCCCAAACTAATAAACATTATATTTTATACATGTTTTTTCAAATTTTCTTCTAATCACATGAGAACCATAAAAATGTCGTATACGTATAAGAGCCAATAAATTTAACGTACCAATACTGAAAGCAGAACTTCTACTGATGGATATTGTTGAAGGATAACCCAAAATATAGAGACAAATTATCGACGAATTACAAAGGAATTAACGAGAAGACAATATCACTCGGTAATTCGTTGTTGATTAATGAGTGCATCCACAATAGTAAATCAATTTCAATGACTTGATCAAAAAAAAATATTAAAAAATTAGTGGGTCCCACCTTTTTGTCCCTTTCTCTCTCTTTGCCTCTCACAACAATTCTTCAAACAGCTTGAGGTTTCTCAAGCGTTTGAGAAGTAAAGTCATGGTCAAGTTGTCAATCTAATGTTCAAGTCATGTTACAAACACCATTGGAGATGCTCTGACGGATTATAGAGATAACTTTAGAGTAAACTACAGTTTTGGTCCCTGACGTTTATACTCGGGTACGAAAATCGTCCCTAAACTTCAATAAGTCTAAAAATCGTCCTTACTGTTTGCATTTTGCTTTGAAAATGGTCCCTCGTCGTTAACTCAGTTAAATTGTATCCGTTAAGTTAGGGGTATTTTCGTCTTTTTCTTTTACAAGGACTGGATGCAACCTTTTGTTTAAATCATAGGGGCTAAATTGTAAGTTATATATTAATATTATAATATATATATATATATAGGGTAAGGATCAAGGGAGAATCTTGAAAAAAAAAGAACCGAAGAAACCATAAAAAATGGATGAAAAAATATATCAAAATGGATGTTAAGTTAAAGATAATAAAATGATGAATATTTTGGTGCAATTTGTTTCGCTTCAATTTTTGTTATATTTTGCCAATTTTGGATTTAAAAAATAAAGGGTGAATATTTTTTTTATTAAAAAAATTGGTTATAACCACCCTTTAATTCATAACCATTGGATCATCTTAATCTAACGGCTTGGATGAGTTCTTCGGTTCTTTTTTTTTTTCATTGTTCTCTCTTGATCTCATCCCTATATATATATCATTACTATCTTATAAAGCATATAGACTAAAAGTCTTAAAATCTTAAAGTCTTAAATCTTTTTTTTTAAATTAGATAAATTCCTGCAGATTCTACTTTCTTTTATTTAAATTTCTGCTGAAAATTAATAGTTATCTCTAAAATCTTTTTTTTAAATTAATTAAATTCTTGCAGATTCTGCTTTCTTTTATTTAAATTCCTGCTGAAGATTAATAGTTCTCTCTAAAATCTTTTTTTAAGAAATTAATTAAATTCCTACAGATTCTGCTTTCTTTTATTTGAAAAATTAATAGTTATCTCTAAAATCTTTTTTTTTAAATTAATTAAATTCCTGCAGATTCTGCTTTCTTTTATTTAAATTCCTGCTGAAGATTAATAGTTCTCTCTAAAATCTTTTTTTTAAATTAATTAAATTCCTGCAGATTCTGCTTTCTTTTATTTAAATTTCTGCTGAAAATTAATAGTTGTCTCTAAAATCTTTTTTTTAATTAATTAAATTCCTGCAGATTCTGCTTTCTTTTATTTAAATTCATGCTGAAGATTAATAGTTCTCTCTAAAATCTTTTTTTTTAAATTAATTAAATTCCTGCAGATTCTGCTTTCTTTTATTTAAATTCATGTTGAAGATTAATAGTTCTCTCTAATATCTTTTTTTTAAAATTAATTAAATTCCTGCAGATTCTGCTTTCTTTTATTTAAATTTCTGCTGAAAATTAATAGTTGTCTCTAAAATCTTTTTTTATAAATTAATTAAATTACTGCAGATTCTGCTTTCTTTTATTTAAATTAAGGCTAAAAATTTATAGTTATCTCTAAAATCCTTTTTTTTAAATTAATTAACCCTAAATAAAATCCTAAATCCTAAGATAATGTGATCAATATGCCAAAGCTACGTATACATAATCCATCTAAAATCAAGCATTTCTATTTAAAAAATAAACATTGTAACAATTAAGTTACAATATACCAAGTAATATACCAAGTAAGATGACAGTAGCATCAAATTACTAATAATCACTACAATGTAACTAAGCATTTATCATTCACTAAATCAAGTAACAAGATACCAACTAATATACCAAGTAAGATAACAGTAGCCTCAAATTACTATTAATTATTAGTACCAACTAAAAAAACAAGTAGCATCAGATTGCCAACAAAAAACCAAGTAGCTTGCATACCTTGAGTGAGAATGTGAGAGTTGAGACGGAGGCAGAGGAGACGGTGGTCGGACTACACCGTAGCCCGTAGGACGCAGGTCAGTGGAGAGTGGAGACGGTGGTCGGAGCCTCGGAGGTCACGGTGGAGCGTCGCTGGAGACTGGAGCCGTGGAGGCGTGGAGCGATGGTGGTCTGGTGGTTTGTGGTCGCGATGGTCGTCACTGTGGTCGAAGGCTCTCAAAGCCCTAATACTGATTTGGGGGAAAGTGGGTGGGGACGTGGGATTTGGGTTGTATCAAGATAATTTATATTTTCACCCTTACACTTTCAATCATAAATCATTTTTACAAAAAAAAACATTAAATACACTATTAATATCCAAATTTTGTTTATTATCTATATCCACTATAAATTATTTTGTTTAATTACGGCTAAGAGGTCATTTACCATATGTTTAACCGGGTAAGCGTTTACCCTAAGTTATATTACCTTATCCGATGAATATGGCAAGGACCGAGAATCTTACCTGGTAAGAGATAAGGCAATAACAAGTCTTTCCCGGTAAGTGAGGGCGACAATTTTAACGGTTACCGGATAAATTATTGCACACGATGTTGTTCGAATGAGCTAAAATTTTATTCAACAAGATAACTGATAGTGTTGAGTTTTACCGGCAAGCAGTTACCAGGTGGGTGTATGGTAGTAGTTAAACAAATGCAAGTTTTCAATTGCTAGGATACAATCTTAATCACCGTTTTTTATATATAGCTAATTTTTATCATCGGTGAAGTTTGAACATTTGATCTTGAATGTTGGCCTCTATCGATAACTTAGATCCCGCCGCATTGTGCGGGTACTCAACTAGTATATATATATATATATATATATATATATATACATACACGAACATCAGGTCAAAAATCCATATCGCCCCTCCCCTCCCCACATCGTCGGCGTCCCTCCCCTCCCCACATCGTCGCATCTCCGGCGACCACCCCCCCGTCTAGCGCCATCTCCGTCGACTACACCCACAGAACCACCGACTATCTCCACAGAACCACCATCACCTCCGGCCATCTCCACAGAACCACCACCATCTCCAGCCATCTCCACAGAACCACCACCACCACCTCCAGCGGCACCGAGCATCGTTGCATCTCCACAGACCATCTCTCGTTGACCCACTTTCCAAATTGGGTTTTTTTTTCATTTTTCTTTGTTCTGCAATCGCCATTGTTGATTTTAGGACCCCTGACATGGGTTTTGTCTAATTCAAGGTGGATTTGTTGATTTCTTGCAGGAAACGAGCATCATGGGTGGGTTTGTTGATTTTTTTTTTTTGGTTCTTGAAGGTCCAGTGATTGAGAAGAAGGGCAGTGGTGATGGTGGGATTGGGGGAAGATTTAATAGATCTGTTGAGGATTTGTTTGACTGATTTGTTTTCATGTTGGTGGTGGTGATTTGTTTTCATCTTGGTGGTGGTGAACTGAAGATGATTTGTTTGACTGATTTGTTTTCATCTTGAAGATTGTTTGACTAATTTGTTTTAATTAGAGTAAATTAATACAATTTGGGAAAGAAGAACAGTGAAGAACATGAGTTTGGGGAAGAAAGAGAGGGTGTCATTATATATATATATCTATACTACATATATAAGCATTCAAGACAAAAGTCTTAAAGACAACTTAAGAAGCATAGAGTACAACTATTTTATGCAGAAAATTCAAAAATCTCTTAATTACTAATTTTGATGCCTAAGGTACAAACTTTCAATGCATTTATTTAATAAACGAGAGAGGTTGCTTTTTCAGATACACACACAAACGCCCATACCGGAGTTTCTTCTTCTGCCTCTCCACACACACACACGCCTCTGCCATACCGACTGCAATCAACGCTCCATACCCAAATACAACCATACCCAAATGCAACCATGTTTTTCTTCATCTACTTCTTCAAGACCATACCTTCAACACGCTTTCTACATCTTGCACGCTTTCTGAATCTTGCATATAAATCAAGACCATGGATTCAGAGAAATTTTCAAAAAATCGCACGGAGTTTCGACAAAATCACTTCTCCTCTCTTGTTCGATTTTGATTTTAGGTAAAAACCCTAACTCTTAGATTTTGATTTTTGATTTGGGTTCACAATTTGGTATCATATGATTTCAATATTGTGACAGAGAAAACCCTAACTATGAAGGTGTGATTCGTTTTGATTTTGATTCTTGGGGTAGAAAGAAGTGCATCTTAGCAGGAAATAAAGAAGGCATATCATAAGTTGGCATTGCGGCTCCATCCTGATAAGAATCCTGGCGATGAGGTAAAAATTGATATATCATTCGTCCATTTTGTTCTCAAATAATTCTTCAGTTATTGTAACCTATTCTTAACTTCCTGTTATGTTTATGTAGGATGCCAAGGAAAAGTTTCAGCAACTGCAGAAAGTTATTTCAATACTTGGTGATGAGGAGAAACGGGCTCTTTATGATCAAACTGGCTGTGTTGATGATGCTGTGAGTAACCTCCACCTCTTAGTGTTTGAAACTTCTCCTAGGAATTACCAAGTGAAGACTTGGTGACATTAATACGCAGGTTTTTTTAAACCCTCCAAACGACTCTCAAGGGGTTTTTTCAGGTGGACTCACATCAGAGAAGATATTGGGTTCTGATTTGAGTTTCTCCTCGCCACTATTTTTTATCTTCTGCTGATTTTGGTTTTTGATCTATGTTTTGATATGGTTTCATTGTCTGAACTGGTTTTTTCCTTGCCATTGTTCCTTACCTACAGATGGGTTTCTACAATATTTTGATTAGAGTTGTTGATTGGAGGAGCAATGAGAGTATCGTCATTCCTATACATACCAAGGGTAAATTGCATTTAACTTGATCTCTATTCTTGTCTCTCTCTTTTGTTTCACTGGCTCGATCTATTGGTCAAAAACTCAAATCTTTTTTTATAATGTTCTTAACTCTCTCAAAATCTCTGTGCTTTTATGCTCAATGAAGCTTTAGGGCGTAGACGAGAGTGCAAATATTATAACCTCATTTGCAGATATTTGATTCTTCATGTTCATGTATATTTCGGCCAATTGGGTTTGTTTCTTGAACATTGTTGGAAAATTGCTGGAAAATCTTAAATTGTTGCTCACGTTTGCAGACAAAGGAGTTGGATCCCTCTTGTTTTGATTGTTAACAGACCCTCTTTGTTTTTGTTTTATGTTACTGCGTTGGGATTTCAAAATGATAGACCATCGGTTTTGTCTAATCTTGTTTTTCAGAATTCTTAGAGGATTATAGATATGTTTTTCTTTGTCAAGGATGCTCATCCCGCTAAACTTTTTGATGAACCGGCTCCTCTCATTTTAGATTCCAAAATGTATTGGTATGTAGTCAATTATTTATATTTTTTTTCATGTGTTGCATAGTGTTTAGCTGCATGTTGTCTATTACAATGCCCTATACAAATGTAAATTTTAAGACAATTTGTTGAACTTTTTTAAATGATCATGCGACATGGTCTTCCATGAACTCTCTGCAGATTGAATATGATCCTCGAATATATAGATTCACGCAACTTTTGGAGGTCTTCTGGTCTAGCCACGGCTCAAGCAAGTGTTTCGTCAAGGTTTTAATGTCGACAACCGATACATGTAGCATATATACAACTTCTTTTATAATTTCTCATATGAGTTTTTGATTTTCAATTTCTAAACTTTCCCAATGTACTTCTTTTTGGTTCAACAGGTATATTATTTTTACTAATTGAATCGATGAGTCCAAATTGGCTAAAGAAAGCAAACTAAGTCGATGAGCGGCATTGTAAGTTTGTAACTACCCAAATTCAATAGCTTGGAACCTTTTTTCTTGCAGAGCATGAACACAACATTCGTTATTCTTACTTCAATTCTCTCTGTGGTCTCTAAACCAAGTCTTGTGATGATTTAGAGGTTGTATTTGCACTCTACCTTTGTTCCATAACAATAATATGAGAACTGTGAGAACTAATTATTCATGATGAATAATGAAAGTATGATAATTAGTATTCAAAAAATATTTAGGCACATTCATCCTGGATAATTCTTGAATTGTTTGTTCTTACGGTTCTCAAAATTATTGTAATTCCTTGAAACTACAAAACTTGGCTTTAATGAGCTCTTCATGGTGTAATTGACCATTTGTAACGTGATCAAACTTTTGATTTGTAATATAAGACCAATCCATAGTTAAGAATTTTTGCGAACCTCACATAATAAGTTGGGTTATTACTAATTTTCTATATGATTCTATCTATTGGATGTTAGATTTGTACAATAATTTTCAAAAGAAAACAAATGTTGTATAAATATCCACTAAGGAGCTTGGAACTGTAATTAGATCTCTAGGACAAAGACATGATCAATGAGGCTGATGGAAATTGGCTGTAGGATTATTGATTTGCAGTTATATGTCTTACTTGATTCAGAAAAGCCTTTGCCTACTCAAAATGAGGATGCTCAAGTAAGATGGAAGTTTAGATCTTCTTTTTATGTTCTTTTACTCTTGATTTTCCTTCTTTTCTTTAACATCTTATGATCGGCAGTTTCCAGCAATCCCGTGTCTGATGGATTGCTTTCCTACCGGCAACGATAACAAATCTATAAAAAGGTCGTTTTTCATTGACAAGGGGGTTGCTTCAAATATATATCAAACACCTGGCCAGGCCTGATGGATCTTAAGACTAATCACAGTGCCACCATACTTGTTGATCCCACCTCTATTAACAAACAAATATTAGGAATTCATGATTCATTGCTACCATGCTCCCCTGGCACAATTTGCCCTCAAGGCCTTTTTCTGACAGTCCCATGAAAAAAACCCTGGAGTACTTGATGATGTTTGCTCTATTAGTTGAACAATGGAACCATCTAGCTCCTGGATGCAGGAGTTTCTATCCAACAAGTTTTCAAAGATTCTAAGAGAAGATTATCAAGAGGTTCAGTGGTTTGGTGCCAAGGTATGAGTTAAAACTCAAGTTCTTAAGGTTTAGAGGCATAAAAATAAAGCATCTTTTTGGAGAAAGCAAGTTTAAAATTTCAAATAGAGCAGTAGTAATTGTACACCACTATAAATTTGGACACAATGTTGTAGTGTATATGAGGGATAACTGAATATAAATGCATTCTGATGTTCTAAATTTCAATTTTGTTTCTCTGATTGCTTTCAATTTTATCATGTATAGTTTATTGAAATTCCACCACTAGGGGAAGTATGTTTTTTGTATAATGGGTCTTTCTTTTGTGTTTTGCATATTAAAATATGTATTCCCTTAAAAAGCAATTTACGAAAAAACAAAGTTAGAAAACTAATATTGCAAAGTCATAAAACTTATAACCAGTTGAAAGATCGCTTGGCACTTGCTCTTTAAACCACATAAAACTATAGAAAAGTAAAATTGACAGGAACTTAGAATAGGATATAACAGTAACCGAATTACACATTTGAGTTCTTGACTTTCAAAATTAAACATGTTCGAAAGTTTTTTATTTTTCATTTACGATAAACATTTCACACATTACTTACCCGGTGCATTGCACGGGTACACAGCTAGTATATATATATATATATAGGGTCAGGTTCAGGGGAAAACCTTAAATAACTGAAAAACTAAAGAACACTCTAACACACATTGATTAAACCCAATCCAAAGGATATTAATAATCAGTCACTAAATTAATTAAAATTAATGAAAAGGGTAGTAAAGTCATTTGGCCACTATACCCTACCGCTAAAACAAAGAAAATCCACTCCACCTAATCACTACTCTCAGTCACAAATCCACCTCCATGAGTTTTCCGGCGAACACGTGCAGATTCCGGCGAGTTCGTGGTTTTCCGGCGAACACTTGCAGATTCCGACGAGCTCACGGTTTTCCGGCGATACTTGCTGTCGACTGCCAAATTTCAAAAAATTACAAATTACTTAGTGGTTTTCAATCCTAAAACTTGCAATCTAATCCAAACTGAAAAACAAACAAGTTTATGAAAGAAAAACGATAACAAACAAGTCGATATGCACAAATGCATATATATGCACCTGTGCATAGCATTTGTGGATGGTTGTTTCCAAGAAGGAAGAAGAAGGTGGAGAACACATAATCAAAACATAAAATCAACTACACAATTTCAGATCTAAACAATTAGTTCATCAAAATCAATTGTAGATATGCACTTGTGCATATTATGCTTTCCAAAACCTTACACCAACCAATTCCTATAACAAATTCACCATTCTTTCAGCTAAAACAGAGAAAGGTAACAAAGAAGAAGAACCTATAAAAAGGTGCATTTTATGCACTTGTGCATACTATGCACAGATCTAGCGTTTTTTTACTGAAAACCCAAGCGTGGTCTGTTCGAGACGAAGGTGAAGACGAAAAAAAAACCCAAACCTTGGCAAAAATGGTGTCTCTTGTGAAGTATCTGCTCGACTAAACGCTCAGATCTAAAATCGAGACGGTGTGGCCATCGGAGATGGTGGTGGTTTGGAGCTCGCCGTCGGAGTCGAAGTAAGATAAGGTGGATTCGGGGAGCTTGTCGCCGACGGTGATTTGTGGCGGTGATTTTGGGAGTGGTGGTAGAGCATTTGATGGATTGATGGTGAAGGAGGTGGGAACGGAGGTTGTTGATTGGGTTTGGATCTAGGAAAGGAAAGGAATGGAGAAGAGATGGAGAACAGAGAGAAATGAAGGTGGTGGTGGTCGGAGGTGGTGGCGGTCGACGGTGGTGGTGGTGGTAGAGAGAAGAGAGAGTAGGTCGGCGGTGGTGGCGGTCGGTGGTGGCGGTCGGTGGTGGTGGCGGCGGCAAAGAGAAGAGAGGATAAGCTGGAGGTGGCGGTCGATGGTGGTGGCGGTCGGCGGTGGTGGTGGCGGCCGACGGTGGTGGTGGCGGCCGGCGGTGGTGGCGGTGGCAGAGAGAGAGGGAAGGGTTTGAGTTTGTGAGGTAGGGTTTGAGTTTGTGAGATGTATATTAGGGTTTTCTAGTTTTTGTATCTGAGCCTTTAATTGTTTTTTTCCAATTTTACCCCCAACCTCAAATTACTTGTTATATAATTTACCTTCAGCTTCCTTTTAATTACAAAAATGTCATTCTAATAATAACCATTAGATTATCTAATCCTATGTCTCTAAGGGTGTTCTTTAGTTTTCTAATTATTTAAGGTTTTCCCTTGAACCTCCTTCTATATATATATGTATATGTGTGTATATATATATATATATAATATAAATATATAAAATATAAAATATTTTTATTTTTATTTTATTTTAACAGAAAAAGATAAAAAAAAAAGTGTAAAAAGACCAAAATACCCCTGACTTAATTGAGTTAACGATGAGGGACCATTTTCAAAGCCAAATGCAAACAGTAAGGATGATTTCTATATTTATTGAAGTTTAGGGACGATTTTCGTACCCGAGTATAAACCTCAGGGACCAAAATTGTAGTTTACTCATAACTTTACGATGACTCATTATTCCATTGGTAATCTGCTCGTAAGTGATGATGATCACACTTTTATTTTATTTTTTTGGATTCCTTTGAAATATGTTGGTAATTTGAAACAATTACCAACGGAATACCAACATATTAAATGTAGTTTTTTTTAAATTCTTTTGTGACATGCATCGGTGTAGCATATAGATTATCGATGGGTCACCAACAACAACGCTTTAAATTCAAACTTTCATGACATATGTCGGTTATCTGTCGGTACGATAGTTTGTTTCTTTTTATTCTTATTTCCAAACGGGTTATAAATGGTCTTAATGGTTTTAATAAGTTATAATGAATCACTGATTATAATAGCTCTATCACATATGGCCACAACCGTTAGTAATCCATCAACACAAATGATTGCCGATGGATTTTAGATTGAAAAAAACTTGTTGATATGTCGCGGGTAATCTATATTAATGGCTTTTGTCGTGGATTTTGAAAACAATTTCATAGATAAAATCTTTGGTAATTCGTTGCAAAAACTATTTAAATTTGTTAAGTTAAAATGGAAATTAAACTATGTTATATCGACTTCTTACCCATGGATTGTCGAGGGTCGACGGATTTGCGATGGGTATTTATCGAGTGCTGAAACCGTTGTTAAATAATTGCAAACTTTAATCTACACATATTAAAATAGAAATAAAAACCATGGTATTTCAACAATATACACCGAGAGATAACCAACAAGCTTTAATCGATGGTTTTTTGAAGGCTTCTTTATCGACAAGTTTCCGACTCGTTTTGTAACACCCCACCCTAACATATAACATATTAACATACAACAATTACAAACGATCACATATGCATATGGGTCCCAAATACAACTCCACACAATATTACTGCCAGTATGGTTAGTACTGCCAACAATTACACAATATTCCCAAGTATGGTTAGTACTGCCAGAACAACAATACTACTGCCAGAGCAAGGTTAGTACTGCCAGAACAACAATACTACTGCCAGAGCAAGGTTAGTAAAAGTTAATGCTGCTGGAACACTGTTAGTACTGCTTGTGCATAACGATGTTAATGCTGCTTGTGATCATAATTATGGAATGCGAGAATGTTGGAGATAAAGATGGAATGATTGAAGATAAGCAGGAAAGAATATTCTTAAGATCAATTTTGTTTTGATAGTTATCTTGTAATTATTTAGTATAAATAGATTTTGATAGATAGCTATTCTAAGAGATTAAGAATTCGTTTTGGTTTTAGAAAAAATTAACCTCAAGGTTTAGAACCCTATTTCTAGAGAAGTAGAAGTCGTCTTGTTGAGCCTGTTCAACAAGATTGAGGTTTGGTTGTAAACTTGTGAGTTGAAGTATTGAATACAAACAGATTGTGTTTTCTGATTAGTTGTTCATTGAGTGTGTTTGAATTAAAGTTCTATTCCGCAAGATTCTTTAATTCTGATTTCTAAGTATAATTATTCTTGTTTGGAATCGATCCTGACAAGTGGTATCAGAGCTTGGTGTCTTAGAAATCTACAATCATTATGGACAACACAGCTGAATCCTCTTCAGTTGTTGCATATGGATCTGTTTGGCCCTACAAATGTCATGAGCATTGGCAAGAAGTCATACTGTTTAGTTATTGTTGATGATTACTCTAGATTTACTTGGGTATATTTTCTGAGAACTAAAGATGAGACAAGTGGACTGATCAAATCTTTTATTCTTAGAATTGAAAACCAATCAAATCAAAAAGTGAAAGTCATTAGATCAGATAATGGGACTGAATTTAAAAACTTTGATCTAAACACCTTTTGTGAGGAAAAAGGAATTGAGAGACAATTCAGTGCTCCTAGGACTCCACAACAGAATGGTGTTGCTGAGAGAAGGAATAGGACACTGATTGAGGCTGCTAGATCTCTGTTAGCTGATTCAAAATTACCCACTACTTTTTGGGCAGAAGCAGTTAATACTGCTTGTTATGTCCAAAACAGAGTTTTAGTAATAAAGCCTAAAAACAAGACACCTTATGAGCTTTTTCAGAAAAAGAAACCATTTATTGGATTTTTCAAACCATTTGGGTGTCCTTGTACAATTCTCAATACCAAATCTCACTTAGGTAAGTTTGATAGCAAAGCAGATGATGGTTTTCTTGTTGGTTACTCATCTCAGAGTAAGGCTTACAGAGTGTTTAATACCTCTTCTAGAATAATTGAAGAAAGTGACAATGTCAAATGCAATGAGAACACACCAAATCCTATTGGTTCAGGTCCTGATTGGCTATTTGACATTGATTCACTCACTAATTCTTTGGGTATCAGTAGTGATGTAAATGCAGGACAAAGGGATGCACCACCATCAGATCATAGAATTCAGTCTGTGATATTTCCACTCCCTACCATTGATCCTGTTGACTTCTGTGAACAAGAAAAGGAAGCTGAACCCATTCAGAATGAAGAAGATAGAAGAATAGAGGAAAATCAGCCTTCAAGTCCAAATTCCAGAGAGTCTGAAGTGACTGAAGAAGCTGAAGAAAATCCAGACTTAAATGAGTCAAATCTGGATGTGAACTTACAAGAGGAATCTGGTCATCCATCAAGAACTCAGAAAAATCATCCTCCTGAGTTGGTAATTGGAGACATTGCTTCTCCCATGATGACTAGGAAACAAAGCAGACTTCAAGAGCTACAAGATCAGCAAAATACAGTTAATACTGTACTCACTTGCTTTCTATCCCAAATTGAGCCCAAACAGGCTTATGATGCTATGAAAGATCCAAGTTGGATAGAAGCAATGCAAGAGGAGCTGCTACAGTTCAAGCTACAGAATGTTTGGAACTTGGTGGACCTTCCAAAAGGTCATAGGGCAATTGGCACCAAGTGGATTTTCAGAAATAAGAAGGATGAGAGAGGAATTGTGATCAAGAACAAAGCCAAGCTGGTTGCACAAGGGTATACTCAGGAAGAGGGTATAGACTATGAGGAAGTCTTTGCTCCAGTTGCAAGGATTGAGGCAATTAGGTTGTTTCTAGCCTATGCCTCATATATGAAGTTCAAGGTCTACCAGATGGATGTAAAAAGTGCTTTTCTATATGGGACTATAGATGAAGAAGTGTATGTCTGTCAACCCCTAGATTTGAGAATCCATTGTATCCTGACAGAGTGTACAAGTTAAAGAAGGCACTTTATGGTCTACATCAAGCCCCAAGAGCATGGTATGACACCCTGTCTACCTATCTCTTTGAAAATGGATTTGAAAGAGGAATCATTGATAAGACATTATTCATTAAAAGGAAAAAGAAGGACACCCTACTTGTTCAGATCTATGTGGATGACATTATCTTTGGATCCACAAATGATCACATGTGTAAAGACTTTGAGGAGTTAATGCACAAGAGCTTCAAGATGAGTTCCATGGGTGAACTTACTTTCTTCCTTGGGCTTCAGGTGAAACAGAAGAAGGATGGGATTTTCATATGCCAATCCAAATATGTGAAAGACATCCTGGATAAGTTTGGATTATTAGACTCAAAGCCAGCAAGCACACCAATGGAGACACACAAACAGATCATTGTTGATCTTGAGGGGGAGGATGTGGATGTCCATCATTACAGATCAATGATTGGATCACTCATGTATCTCACAGCCTCTAGACCAGATATTATGTTTCCAGTATGTGTATGTGCCAGATTTCAAGTTACACCAAAGCAATCACACCTTCATGCAGTCAAGAGGATATTTAGATACCTAAGAGGGCAACCTAGATTAGGTCTCTGGTATCCTTATGAATCATCCTTTGATTTACTTGCATACTCAGATAGTGACTTGGGTGGAGCTAACATGGATAGGAAGTCTACTTCAGGTGGATGTCAGTTTTTGGGTGCAAGACTGGTATCTTGGCAGTGTAAGAAACAAACCACAGTGTCCTTATCTACAACAGAAGCTGAGTATATAGCTGCTGCAAGCTGCTGCTCTCAGGTTCCATGGATACAGAATCAGATGTTGGACTATGGGGTAACATTTCTTCACACTCCAATCTTCATTGACAACAACAGTGCTATTAGCATTGTTAACAATCCAGTCAAACACTAAAAAACAAAGCACATAGAGATCAGGTATCACTTTATTCGAGATTGTAATGAAAAGAAATTAATTCAAGTTGCTAAAGTTCATACCAATCACCAGTTTGCTGATCTATTCACAAAAGCTTTTGATGTGGGTAGATTCACTTTCTTGGTAACAAGTGTGGGCATGATCAACCTTGAATAAAGTCATGATTTTCAGTTTTTATACCTGTATTTCCTTCTATATTTGGTACTACTAACTCTTTTTCTCAGGATCTTCTGTATGACTCAGATTGACTAGTGCATAGTTACTACTGCCAGTGCATAGTTACTACTGCCAGTGCATAGTTACTACTGCCAGTGCATAGTTACTACTGCCAGTGCATAGTTACTACTGCCAGTGCATAGTTACTACTGCCAGTACATAGTTAATACTGCTTCGTACTTAATACTGCATGTGTCGTTAATACTGCTTTAAAAGAAAAATTAGGGCTAATACTGCTATAAATACCTCTTTCAGCCCGCCAAAGTTCATAACGTCTCTTTGAATTCTATTCATCTCTCTCTCTTTCTAACTATTCTCTCCCAAGAATCTCTGTTTTCTGTCAAGAATCCTCAGGTACAATGGAGTTTATCGACGAACACAACGAGATTGCCATGCTCCAGAAGCCAAAACAGTCCGCAGGTTTTCACGACATTGTGGATTTCCTCAAGAACACGCATATATCCTATGCCCTAACGGTGACCCCGATAATCTACACCGAGCATCAGAAGCAGTTCTGGGAAAATGCCACCGTGGTGTCTGAAGATGGGCAGAAAATCATCAAAACAAGGGTGTGTGACAAACCCTTGAATGTTACAGAGGAGCTTATTCGCATCACTCTTCGATTGGATGATGCCTCAGGTATGACGTCTATTCCTAATGACGATCTATACTCAACTTTAACGAGAATGGGGTATGAAGGTCCCATTGGAATCTTTAAGTTTTTCAAGTCTAAATTTTCTACACAATGGTGATTCTTTGTTCATACCTTAATGCATTGCATTTCAAAGAAAACTACTGGATGGAGTGAGTTTAGCAGTACCATTGCTTATGCCCTGGTCTGCTTGGCCACTGCCAGGAAGTTTAATTTTTCACAAATGATTTTCAATGATCTTGTGTCAAACCTGGAATCCAAAAAGAGTTTTTATATGTACCCAAGGTTTGTCCAAGCAGTGATTACTCAGGAATTGACGGATTTGCCTCAATTTAATGAGGTATATGTACCTAAACCCCCTAAAGGAAAGGTCTTCTCAAATATGAGAAGAACTTCCAGGGACTCGGAAGGAGTTGACACTCCATTGTTCTCTACAATGATGGGTGTGTCCCACACACAAGAAGGTATGGCATCAGGGTCAAGGCCCTCATTAGACCAACCCACTGATAGCCAAACCCCACCTTCAATCACCAAAGAAATTCCTCAGTCCATTCTTCAAAGACCCACTCCTCACATAACCAAAAAGTTTACAAGAAGAATGGTACACAAGGCTCCTTCCCTTGCTGTACCTCCTACAAGCCTAAAGCCTTTAAGCCCTCTATTGGAGCATTCTCCAATAGAGAATATCGAAAGGGAAACCACAGGGGTGTCTCCCAACCCCAAGAAGGTGCTCACTAAGGAGAAGGTTGAGCATGTGAGTAGCAAGGCTGCCACTACTTCTGCTAGCATAGAGAAGGACCGTGGTAACATAACTAAGACCTTCCTCACGGCAACTCAGAATGAGAAATCATTCAGAGGTCCCAAGTGCCAAGAAACCACGGGGGTAGGCAGTGCTTTTGCTAGGCAAAAGACACCTACTAAAATTTCCAGTGATCCTTTAAAGGAAGTAAAAACTCCTAAACAAGGTGAGGATAGATATACATATGAGGAATTGTTGTAAGTCAGCAAAAGGAGATAGATGAACTCAAGAAAGTGGTCCTATATCAACAAACACAGATTGAGAAGCATAAGAAGCTGATTACAAAGTTGATGCACAGGAAGAAGAAAGCTCAGTATGTTCTTAAAAGAAGAAGCCCCAACAATGATGCTCCCAAAAAGGGGGAGTCAGAAGTTGATTTCAACATGGAGAGTGCACAGGAAAAGGGGGAGAATGAGTGTGTGGAAGAAAATGCAAAAGAAGCAGAAACTGAACCAGCAGCAGAAAAGGTTAATGCTGCTGAAATTCAGAAAGAAGCAGAAACTGAACCAGCAGCAGAAAAGGTTAATGCTGCTGAAATTCAGAAAGAAGCAGAAAAGGTTAATGCTGCTGAAATTCAGAAAGAAGCAGAAACTGAACCAGCAGCAGAAAAGGTTAATGCTGCTGAAATTCAGAAAGAAGCAGAAACTGAACCAGCAGCAGAAAAGGTTAATGCTGCTGAAATTCAGAAAGAAGCAGAAACTGAACCAGCAGCAGAAACGGTTAATGCTGCTGAAATTCAGAAAGAAGCAGAAACTGAACCAACAGCAGAAACGGTTAATGCTGATGAAAGTCAAAAAGCAGAAGCGGCAGAAACCATTCCAGAGGCAGCAGAAACAAAAGAAGCAGCAGAAACCATGCAAGAAGCAGTATCTACAAAGGAAGAAGCAGCAGAAACAAAGGAAGCAACAGAAACTAAAAAGCCTACTTTGGAAGAAGTTGAAGTTGCAGAGGCTTTGATTAAAGCCAAACATGACACTCCTAAAAAGCAAGAAGAAACCCTGGGTGAAAAGCTGGTGTCACTGAAAAGAACTAGAACCAAGTCTATATCTACCAAGAGGAAATTTGTCAAGAAACCTAGGGTAGAACCAGTGGTAGAAGAAGAAAAAGAAGAGGTTGTTCCAGAAAAGAAAGATGATACAAAGGTTGCTGAAGAAGAAGTAGCAACTCCATCAGGTCAACCAAGAAATGCTCAATGTGATATGTATATCACTGTGGTTGATACTGATCCAATCAAAGTTGACTCGTTATCTTCCATGCCTCCTGAGATCATCTTCTGGGATACCTTGGCAGATCAGAGAAAGGAGTACATTAGAGTCAAAAGAGCAGATGGGAAGTATGAGGTCTGTTCTACATGGGGAAGACTTATCAGAATGTTCTCTAGATCTGACGTAGAGGAGATGTACAAGGTTGGAATGAAGCTGTATGGAAATATGCTGAATGAGAAAGGGATGTCTATCACCAAATTGGTTCTTGAATACCTGTGCCTAATGTTCAAACCAGAAGCAGTTCAGTAAATGATAGAAAGAAACTTTCAAGCCATTACCAACTGGATGCTCATTGAAAAATGTGGAGTGTATGTCATCACACTTGACTATACATATCATGAGTATTATTTGGTGGATGTTGCATACAAGCACAGCAAGAAAAGGTTGAATGGAATGCTACATGCTAAGTTGGTTTGCAACAAGGATTCTGAAATGGGAAGATACTTGGTGAGAAGGATTATCAATCAAAGCCTGGGTTTGAATCCTGATTTATGTGTTCATGATTAGGTTTTGGAAGCATCATCTGAAGAACTTGACTTCTCAACCTAAAAAGTCAAGTTAGGGGGAGATTGTTGGGAACTGAAGATTTGCCAAGTATGGTTAGTACTGCCAGAACAACAATACTACTGCCAGAGCAAGGTTAGTACTGCCAGAACAACAATACTACTGCCAGAGCAAGGTTAGTAAAAGTTAATGCTGCTGGAACACTGTTAGTACTGCTTGTGCATAACGATGTTAATGCTGCTTGTGATCATAATTATGGAATGCGAGAATGTTGGAGATAAAGATGGAATGATTGAAGATAAGCATGAAAGAATATTCTGAAGATCAATTTTGTTTTGATAGTTATCTTGTAATTATTTAGTATAAATAGATTTTGATAGATAGCTATTCTAAGAGATTAAGAATTCGTTTTGGTTTTAGAAAAAATTAACCTCAAGGTTTAGAACCCTATTTCTAGAGAAGTAGAAGTCGTCTTGTTGAGCCTGTTCAACAAGATTGAGGTTTGGTTGTAAACTTGTGAGTTGAAGTATTGAATACAAACAGATTGTGTTTTCTGATTAGTTGTTCATTGAGTGTGTTTGAATTAAAGTTCTATTCCGCAAGATTCTTTAATTCTGATTTCTAAGTATAATTATTCTTGTTTGGAATCGATCCTGACACATATATATATATATATATATATATATATATATATATATATATATATATATATATATATATATATATATATATATATCCAAATATACATATTTGATATCAACTAACACATGAACTCTTCTGCTTGCACATAAAACAATCTCACACATACACGCCATGCCTTTTTTTTATATCAATTATCTAAACCTGGAATACATATTTAAAAACAAATGAGGGTTAGACCAATTGGTCTAAGTGAGAAAACCCTTGCATTAATCATACATTGGTATGATCATTTAAAAACATAATTATTTAATAAATCATATCAAACCATTCATGTAAAAACATCCATGTCAAACCTTTCATCACTTTATTCGAAAACCATTGACACTTTTCTTTATACATTGGCACTCATGCCCTTTCGATGTACCTCAAAATACAACCACCCCCACTGACCTTCAAGTACAACCAAAGTGCAAGTGAAGCTGGCAAGTCTTAAGCACATCGTGAAGTGTAACGTTCTAGAACAGTCGGTAGTGTCTCTGATTGGCCTCTATAGGCTCAACCTCCCGTATACTAGTGCCAACAACACATACACATTTCTTCTCATTCATTTCATATTATAAAATACCTTTTATAAAATTAATATTATATGTATTCCAGTTTGAAAATGGTTAACGAAAAAACTCACCTGCTTGATATAACTTTACATTCACTCTCTCTTAAAACCCGCAAGAACTTGGCTTCCCAAAAAGCTTCACAAATCTAAATTAATAAAATATAGATAACACATAAACTATCTTACCAAATAGGACCGACTAAGAATCTTGAATAAACCCAAAATACCATTTTTAAACATAAGAATTAAACCAAACTGGAACAGATAACATGACTTTTTCCTTGATAAGGCTCATCCGAAGACTCTCAAATACCCGAATAAAACTCATCCTGAAATCACCCATTTTCCGGATACAAAACCTAACTGGGAATCGCTCAATACCCGAAAATCCCACCCGGGAATCACCCAAAATCCGGATGCACTTGATCGGAAATTGCTCAATTCCCGGACACAAAGGTATCCGGGATTTTCTATTTTCCTGAACGAAACTCGGAACCGAGATTCAACAATAACCAATTTCAGAACCAAAATTGAAACTTTTAAACCGATAGAAATCTATCTACTACAACCTAGTAAGAACATAATCTTGAAAAGAAACATACCTTTAAAATCGATAGAAATCAAAATCCCATTTAACCCTCGATGAACTTCTTCACTCTTTCTTTCCAGAATACACACACACACAACACAAAACTTGAAGACCTTATGAAAGAATCGAAGGATGTGACTCCTTTATATAAGAAGTCAAATATGCAATTAAGGGTTCCAACTATACTCACTTAACCACTTTTATCCCTAACTTATAAAATAAAATAACAAAACTTACCCCGGGTAATTACAGCTTTTGGCTTACGACCACTATGATTTACAGACCGATTAATGACAAAAATTTTGGTCGATGAAATTCCATTGAAATACGGTCGGTAATTGCCTTGATGGGAAAGGTTGATGGCGTATGTAGGAAATCCATCGAAATTTTTATTTTTAAATTAACTAGCTAGTTGTGTATCCATACAAAGCAACATGATGACAACTTTTCTTGTAAACCAGGTTTGAGAAACCTTTATTTAAGGATTCTTCATTGGTATCCCATGAAATTCCATCAATGAATAACTTCCTACGATCCATTTTTATTTTGCACAAGTCTCACATAATCGCTTCAAAATTATTTCATTTTGCACAAGTCTCACATTATCGTTTTCAAAATTATTTCATTTTGCCAGATGAAGTGCAAAAATATTCTCAACACATTAGAACCATGATGCGTATATTTGACCATCTTGCCTCAATCTCTCTATAGTTTGTAGGTTCGAATTTGAACAATTGTTAAAATTAATATACTAATAACTAATTTAGCCAACCCTATAACTACTATTCCATGATAAATTCTATGTGTGAGATTGTTGTTTGAGTTCATTGGTGTTGTGTGGGTTGCTACTTAGTAACATTCTAGATTGAAAAATGATCATCGTAATTTTAAATCGGCAACGTAAAAAATATAGATAAATCATTAAAAAATGATCATCACCTTTAGCTCATAGACGCAAGAATTGTCTAACGAATGATGATGAATATGGCCAAAGTAAAATGTCATGTATTTAAAGAATTAGTTTTCAAGATCACTTATTCAAGACTAATAAGGGGTTGTTTGTTTACCTCTTAATGATGTCATTAAGAGGCAAACATCTGAATCAGTCACACAAGGGGTTGTTTGGGTACACATTTTGAAATATCTGAATCACTCATTTAGGCCTGGATCGCTCCACTCCCACTCCCTCCCCTATTTCGTTCAGAGCTCTCTTTTTTCCACTTTGCCCCTCTCTCAACAACGACGTTTCATGTTGCACGCTCATGGCTTCTCTTCTCTTATCGATTTATGCCTCACCATCGATCGCACCAGAAGATTTTAGAATCGATTTTGCCTCACCATCGATTTCTCCCTTTAAATCGATCGCACCAGGAAAGAATTCGAGAAACCATCGCACCAGGTCGATTTCTGCCTTCAAATCGATTTCTGGATACAATCGATTTCTGTCTTCAATCGATTTTAGTCTTCAAATTGATCGCACCAGGAAGAGGTAAACACCATTTTCTTCTTCAATTTGATTTCTGCCATTTTTTTCTTCAATCGATTTTTGTCTTTAAATCTATTTCTGCCATTTTTCTGCATATATTTGGTGATGAAACCCACTGTGATGTTTTTTTGCATATATTTGGTGATGCAACACACTGTGATTTTTTTTTTGCTTATATTTGGTGATGAAATCTACTGTGATGATTTTTTTGCATATATTTGGTGATGAAACCCACCATGTTTATGTTGAACTTTAGATTGGTTTTGTTGAACTATAAAATCCACCATGATGTTTTTGTGTATGGTTTTGTTGATTATTAATGTTTTGCATATATTGGTGATGAACTATCTGAAATATCTTACCGATATTTGCATATATTGGTGATGAACACCATGTTTTTGTTGAACTCTAGATTGGTAGCTTTGCATTATAAAACCCACTGTGATGTTTTTTGTATTGGTAGCTTTGCATTATAAAACCCACTGTGATGGGATATATTACATATGATTAGGATATCAATCTTGATTGGCAATAGGTATGGACAATGTTGGTGAGGGTTCACAACCAAAAAGACGTAGAATAAATTGGAAAAAAGAGAGTGTGGTGCAAACGTTTCTTGAAGCACAAGAACAAATTGATGGAGGCGATGAAGAAGAGATGTATGCAACACCTTGGGGTCCCCAAGACAATGAGTACATGACAAATTTGCGTGATGCGACTGCAGATCAATTTGTGTTAAATGCTTCATACTAGATGTTGTAAACAAGCTATTGGGTTTGAATTTGTACTTCATGTGATGTTTTGTTATGTTAAAACTTGAACGTACATAGTTAAGTTTGTTTGAATTGATATGATATCATGTATTGACTTGAACCATTAATTATTTTCTGTTTTTTATTTAGAAGTTTCAGTCATAACTCTTGCCCAAAATTTAATTTTCATTTAATACAAAACTGGGGTAAAACGGTAATTTTATGCCATTCAAACGGTTGATTCAGAGCAGTTTCCAAACAATCATTTTCTATCTGACACTAAATCATACAGAGTCTCTTAATCATTCTGGCCACTTAATCATACTACACTAAATCATTCAGTTTCTGCCAAACAACCCCTAATCCTAACTATAAGAAGATATATTACTTTTACAGTATACCAAATGTTGCCTTAGACAACAAATGTTAATTGCCTATGTTGTTTAAGATAAGCTTAGACAACAAATGATAATATATGTTGCCTAAGTTTGCTCTTAGGCAAAGTGCATGTAGTTCTAGGTTGCCAAAGTGAGACCTTATGCAACGTATGAATAATTGTATGTTGTCTCAACTATCTTAAGCAACACCTTCCCTTGCACTGTCTTAGTTGTCACTCATGCTTTTTTTTAAATCAATGAAAGTTATCTTAGGCAACATATAATCCATTGTCTTTGTTGCATAAGATCTTTCATAGGCAATATACTTTTCTTGTTTCTATGTTGCCTACGGTCAAAAATATAAATAAATGTAGGTAGTTGAAAAGGTAATAAATCGTTGACGGATAAGTTAAGGTTGACAATTAAAGTGACAATTGCCATTGTAACTTTTACTTAGGCAACATATAATCTATTGTGTTTGTTGCCTACGATCTGTCTTAGGCAACATATTTTCTTATCTCTATGTTGCCTAAGATCACAATCATTAATAAATATTGATAGTTCCCCCATTTCCAACATTTCCTGTTCATTCCAAACATTTCTTCTCTATTTCAAAAAAAATCGTTTCTAAGGAATTGGGACGCGATTTTGGCGACTTATGACTTCCAACAAACGTTGTTTTCATCATCAAAAAGAATTTAAAGGATCTTAGGTTATTATTATTTTATTTTGTCTAATTTTGTAGTTATTTCATGTTTATATCATGTGAATTTGGAACGTGATTAGGAGCATTTTGGCGACTTTTGGCTTCCAAAAAAGCGTTTTCATCATCAAAAGACATCAAAATCTTAAATTCATTGGGATTGTGGAACTAACAAATAATGCCAAGATATTAGTTAGTGTTTTGCTTTGGAAGAGAAGCAACAAAGAAAAGGAAGAATACTACCAACTTAGTTGTAGTATTCTACATCCGATTTGATACAACGATTTTTTTAATTTTTGATGTGTTTAATGGCATTGGCATGACCCAAATTTGCCCTTTTCTCCTCTTGGATTCATATAAGAGATGATTTCCACACAAATTATTTGGATTCTGATAATGATTTCTTCTGGTTAAGGTTTGTGGCGAATGTGATTAAATTATGTTCATGGCTTATTCTTTTGCAATTGTGCACCTATATCTACCGTTGTCGCTTGAGGACACGGTGGAGATGTCGAGGTTGATCCTTCTCCTCAACCAATTTAATAAAATACCTACATCATGCGAGGTAACATGTAAATCACTTTGTCAAAAAAAAATGAATGTGTTGTCTTCTTTCTAATATATATTACTTCAAACTTGTAGGAAAACAGAAAAAGAAGCGAGACATGAGTAGAAACAAAAATCTAGATATTGCCTTTGAGGCTAATGGCAAGAAACACTTGCCAGTTCAGTTGGATCTGAGTGAGGATACATACAAAGTTGTTCGGCCATATGCATGTATGTTTATAAGATATATCATAAACATGATTGGCTATCACAGCCCTCCATATCATCGAAGCTGGAATGATGTTCAATACATCGATAAACTAGAACACTTAGGGTAAATATATAATTTATTTATAATTTTTTACATGATTTATGACAATTTTTGTTTTGAAGAAATTCTTCATCCTTGATCCAAGTGTTTCTGAATGGAAAACATTATCGGCATCGGGCGAGATTGCCAAGATCGCTATACAGAAAGAAAGTCAAAACTCAAGAACCATTTTGAAAAAGTTGGCAGGTACGATGACATTGCAAATGCTTGGAGAAATCCACCGTCGCACATGGAACCTGAAAATTGGGACAAGAATGTGGATCTTTTTGTTGACTCGAAATATAAAAACCAGCCAGAGAAAAATGCAGAAAATAGGAGTCATGTCAATTACCCAAGTCTTCATGAATCCACATCATATATTGCTACATGGTACATGGTAAATAAGTTAAACTTGTATACAAGAATGTATCAGTGATTCCATACTTCTTCTAATAGTATTTTAATTTTTGTTGCAGAAAAACCCGAAAACACAAGAATTGCAAGGTCTAATAGATAATTGCATGAAATGCCTTGTAGGCCAAGTGGTGGATGGTAAACTATCTTACTAGAACCGATCAAGTAAGTAACTATTTAAAAATACATGAAGCGATGCTTGCAGAGGAAGAGATGCTTGCAGAGCAAGACACAACCACCTTGATGATATGATATATAATATTAATTTAAAAATAATTATTGATTGATCTTACGCTAGGAATACGGGAAAAACGGCTTTATATAAATTAGTATAAAACAAGGGCCCATTTTTTACATCTCGCATAGGACCCAAAAAATGTCAGGAACGAGCATGTTTACTCTATAGCAACATTGTTGTTGAAGCTGTTGATTTTCATGAGTAATAATTTTCAAAAAACACATTTTCATTTATAAAAAGCTAAAGCTGCAGGGTTGTTAGTGCTGAAAATGTAATTGTACCATGTAGAAGGACCTTTTGTGTAAATAGGGTATTCTATACCCTAGGTATATAATGTTTGTTTCTTTCCTCTTTAGGGTAAGAGGTCATCCACACACATAGTAGCCACACATAGTGTTCTTCCATTCCAATCATCATTGTGTGCTACATTGATCTTTCATGAATATAGAGATGACTTCCTTTGTTGTTAATATGAATTGATTACTTGTTCTGGGATCACAATTGGTATCAGAGCTGGTAAATCTGTGATTTGGTTAGGATTGAGAGAAATATTTCCATTTTTTGAGAGTTATTCATTTTTCTTCATTTTTTGATTGATTTTAGCCATTAGAGTTCTTCTAATGGATTGGAATTGATCAAGGGTTGTTTCTAGGATAGTCCTGTGTGTTTTATTCCGCAAAAACGCAAGGATCGAAGCTCAGATTGGATTGTTTTCTTCATTTTCGCACTTTTATATTACTGCACTCTGTTTTGGTTCGAAAATCACTGTTCTATTGGTTTTTGGACAAAACTTGAAGTAGTAAACCTGTCCAGAATCGTATTTCGACCTTACCTACCAATTTTCAGATCATTTGGAGCATTATTGAAGAATCGACTCCCGATTTTTTTTGAATCTTCATCGAAATCGCAATCTTCAAATCTTCATCGAAATCGCAATCTTCAAATCTTCATCGAAATCGCAATCAGGATCTTCATCGAAATCGCAATCATCAAATCTTCATCGAAATCGCAGTGAACATTGTGTGAACAGTACCAAGTCGCAGTGACCTATTGCGACTTCATTCCCGAATCACAGTCCATTAACCCGTGAACAGTACCAAATCGCAATCCCCTATTGCGACTTCAAGTGTTGCGATTCCATTTCATTGCGATTCCAAGTGTTGCGATTCCAATTATTGCGACTTCATTTGTTGCGATTCCAACTGTTGCGACTTCAAGCATTGCGACTTCATTGCATTGCGACTTCAAACCCATTGCGACTTTAAGTGCGTTGAGACTTGAACTTGAAAATTTAAAAGTTACTCCTAATCAGATTAATCAGATTTTTAACGATCAACAACAAGTAATCGAAAATGACTGCCAGAGATATGTTAACTATTGGTTCAAAGGATAAACCACCCGTTCTTTTCCCGAAAGACTTTAAGATTTGGAAAGACAGATTCCTTGACTACGTTGAAAGACAAGAAAATGGAACTTTTATCCTTGAATCCTTGACAAACGGAGTTCTAGGAGAGGTTCGAGAAGAAGATCCAGAAGGTAACATGGTACTTATTCATCCAAAGGACTACGCAGGTGACAATTTGTTGAGATACAAAGGCGATAAAGCAGCTAGGTCTTTAGTTATGCAAGCCTTAACCAACGACATATATCGGAAGGTTGATAGTTTAAGTGAAACAGGTAAAGGTATGTTTGATGAACTTATCAAGCTGTATAAAGGGTCAGAAGTGGAAAACCAGCTGAGAATATCAAATGTATTCAATACGTATGAGAATTTCAAGCAGAAGGAGGGTGAGAGCTTAGATAAAGCTTATGATCGTTTCACAACTATCCTCAATGATCTCAACAGTTACAAAGTGTCAAAATCCATCATGGAGACAAATGTGAAGTTCTTGAACGTGCTTCAGCCCGAGTGGAAGAAGTATGCTCATAGAATGAAACAAAACTCTCAACTGGATTCTCTTCCGTTACAACAAATGTTTGAAACCTTAAAGCAAGATGAAGATGATGCTGAGCTGAAAAGGAAGAAGTTGAAGAATGGTAAGAAGGAAAAGAAGATGGGGGGGGGGGTCTGAGAAGAAGGCAGTAGAAGATGAGATTGAAGATGAGTCGTTAGCATTGTTGTCAAGACAAGCAAAGGGAAAAAGTGTTCAGAGAGAAGAATTTGAATTAGACCAAGCTGACCTGGATGAAGCAGAAAGCTTAAGGCAGGCTATGATACTTCTTTCCAAGGCCTTTCAGCACAGATTTGTAAAAACTCCCGGATCAAACAATCAACGTTACTCATCTGGTTCTAAAAATTATGAACATAAGAATCGGATTGAGTCAAAGAAGTTTGATGATCACAAGGAAGATGGTAAAAGGCTGGAGATGAAGAAGTTTGTTGAGAAAAGGGATGAAGATCAAAAGTGTTACAACTGTGGGAAAACCGGTCATTTCTCCAAAGACTGCTGGAAACCAAAGGTGAAGAATGCCGAATACTACAAGCAGAAGGCTTTGTTAGCTGAACAGAAAGAGTCGGGGATTGAGCTTCCAGTGGAGGAAGAGTTTTGGTTGGACCAGACAGATGATGAAGAGGAGGAAGACACAGCTGCTTTTGCTAGGATGTGCTTGATGAGCAGAGATGATGAGGATTCAGAGGCTGATGCGGCGCCTGAGACAAATGAGGTAGATCTCTGCACTATTATTCATTATGGTAATCAATTCCAAGTTTTTCAATTAAAACTTGATGAACAAAGCGAGAAACTCAAAAAGGCACATAAAACTATTGCACTTCAAAAGCAAGTTATCATTGACCATAAACAGTTAAATGATGATTTGAAAGTTGAAAGGGTTGAGATCGAAAAATCTCGAACTTATTTTCGGAGAAAAATGGATGAAATGGGAGAAAGCGTAAAAATTGCTGAAAATAGGAGGAATGAGCTCGAACAAATGTTGCGTTCTTTTAAAGATATAAACAACGAATTGTCTGAAAAAGCGAGCGATCTGGAAGCTAAACTTTATAAACTTGGCCAATCCGAACAAACCATTTTTTTAAACACGCCAAAGAATTTCAGGTATTACAACTCTAAATGGGGTTTGGGATATGACAATCCTCACTATTTGGAGAGTGCTTTGAAAAAGGCACCTTGTATTTATAAGTTTCAATGGCTCAAGTTTTTGAAGGATCCTAAATTCAAAATTAAATGGCTTAATGAGGAGGAACATGGAGCTGAAGAGGAAGTTAAGAGAAAAACAACCGTTACCATACAACTTCCTTATATTTATGATCAAGCAAATAGGAAGGCATTGCAAAACAAGAAAATCCTGCCTAATGACTATTTCGATAGCTATGTTGTTCAGTCGCCGAAGGGAACTGTATCAAAACCAGTTTCTGAAGAGAAAATATATTATCCTCCCTTGGTACTTGAACAAAAGCTTGTTGATCTTGAATTGAATATTAAGAGCAAGATTGATGAAGTCAGAAATGATGATCAACTTGCATTTGATATTGAAAGGGAAGTGATGCTAACCGTCTTGATAGATAGCATGAATGAAAAATCTGAGAAGGTTGTTTCTGTCTCGTTTTTAAAAACCTCAGAAGAAAAGAAATGTCTTGAACTTAGATGTTTGAATCTCTCACGTCAAGTTTTGGATTTTCAGAAAAAGTTATTTCTTGAAAAGGAAAATATTGAGAAAGAAAGAGAGAGATTTAAATTTGAAAGAATGTCTTTTGAAACTGAAAATGTTTTTCTTTCAAAGAAAATATCTGATTTAGAAAACATTTTGATCAAAGAGAGAAATGATTTTGAGTCTAATAAAGAATACTTTCAAAATGAGATCTCAAGACTCATGGGAAAATTGACAGATCTATCCACCGAAGCTATGACAGAGTTTGCTTGCAAAGCTTCCTCTGATTCAGATGCTTCCTCATGCAAAGCTTTCATGGGCGATTCTCTTAATAGAAGCATGATGGCGGTTGATTTGGATGATTTTGGTCCCATTGAGTTAGAGGAAGAACCTGTTAATGAAAACTCTTGTGACTTCTCTCATCACTCCTCCTCCAATGATATTAAAGTTGATCATGTTATTGCCACTCCTTGTGAAAGGAAAGATAAGCAAGTTCAACAAAAGGATGTTAATTTTGACTTTAGTGCTAAACTTCCGGATCATTCTGATTTTTTGGTCAAGGAAGAGGAACCCAAGGAGAAATTCTTAAAAGGGGAATCTTCTAAGACCGTTGAGAAAAAGAAAAAGAAAAAGAAAAAGAAAAATAAGCGTAAATCTAAATCTTCTAAAGTTCAAACTTCCTACGCTTACAATTCTTACTTTGATTCCATTTCAGATCGTAATTTAAGAAACAACTCGCGGGTAGAGTGGAGAATAAAGGAGTTCACACATGATGTGGCCTAGAGAAAATCATCTACTGTCGCTTTTAATTCCAAGAAAAACACTTTTGTTTCTAATGTTAGTGATCGTGTTGCTTCAAACAAACAAAAACTTGTAATTCCGTACAAGATTTATTCCATGCAACAACTGATTAATTTAGCACATGATCAAATTTGTTGCTCTTCATGTGGTGTAGATGATTTTATCTGCAAGTCTGATTATTCTTCATGGTTTGGTTATAATTTCTATGGTTCAAATCGTTTTTATTCAAATAGATATTATAATCACTACAATTCAAAGAAGAAGGTTAATTCTCCTAACCCGAAAGGACCCAATTGGCAGTGGGTACCTAAAACTGTTTAAACTCCATTTTGCAGCTCTGTCATGTGTGGTATTTGGATAGTGGTTGCTCTAAACACATGACAGGTAGAAAGAAGCTGTTGAACAACTTTGTGGAACACGATGGAGGGAAAGTTAAGTTTGGAAATGATCATTATGCTCCAATCAGAGGTTATGGAGATATTGTGACCGACAACGTCAGAATAACTAAAGTGAATTATGTTGAAGGCTTAGGGCATAACTTATTTAGTATAGGTCAGTTTTGTGATAAAGACCTAGAAGTCCATTTCAAGAAGACTCGGTGCGCAATTCTAACCGGTGGAGGAAATGAACTTCTAGTTGGTTCGCGAAAGTCAAATCTTTACACTATTGATCTATCAAAAGTTAAGCCAAAGAATGATGTGTGTCTGATGACTAAGGCATCTATGGAAAAGAGTTGGTTATGGCATAGACGACTATCTCATCTCAACTTTCGTTACATTCAAAAGCTAACGTTGGGTGATTTAGTTATAGGTCTACCAGTTCTGCAGTTTGAGAAAGACAATTTCTGTATTGCTTGTGAGAAGGGGAAGATAAAGCGAGCCCCTCATCCACCGAAACCCGAACCCAGCACACAAAAACCGTTAGAAATCCTTCATATGGATCTCTGTGGTCCGATGAAGACTCGGAGCGTCAGTGCCAAACGTTATGTGTTAGTAATTGTCGATGACTATTCGAGATATACTTGGGTCAAGTTTCTTCGATCCAAAGATGAAACACCTGACTTGATAATCTCGTTAATCAAGCAACTTCAAGTGAACCGTCAACAATCAGTTCAGACTGTTAGGTCAGATAACGGGACAGAATTCAAGAACAAGACTCTTGATGATTTCTTTAAATCATTAGGAATTTCTCATCAGTTTTCTGCAGCTAGAACTCCTCAGCAGAACGGAGTCGTTGAGAGACGAAATCGCACACTTGTTGAAGCTGCCAGAACGATGCTGTCCTATGCTGATCTACCTCTGTTCTTGTGGGCTGAAGCTGTTGCTACGGCATGCTATACACAAAACCGTTCAATTATCCATCGCCGGTTTGGTAAAACTCCATATGAACTGATTAATAATAGAAAACCTGTGATACACTACTTTCGTGTGTTTGGTTGCAGATGTGTTGTGCTGAACGACAAGGACAACTTGAACAAATTCAGTCCAAAGGGTATTGAGGGCGTTTTCATCGGATACTCACTCACGTCAAAAGCATATAGAGTCTATTTTAAGTCGTCTAGAACTGTGAAAGAAAGCGTAAATGTCAGTTTTGATGAAACCGAGACGATGGTTTCTGTGCAAAACAGTACAGAACCCTCTATATCAGGTGTACTAGCATCTGGACAAATTCGTCCTATGGTGACTAGATCTTCGAACAAGGATCAAGCATCCGCTTCTAACTCTAAACCTGATGATCTTGATTTACTGTTTGAATACTTTTATGATGATTTTTTCAGAAGTGATAAACCTAATTCATCTATGTCTGACAGGAGCAATGCTGTCACACCACCAGCTAATGCTACTTTGTTAGGGCCTTCACCGGAACTGACTACTCCTTCATCTGGTGCAACAACTCCTGCTACAACTTCAAGTAATATGCATATGGAATCTCCACGAGGAACACAACATGTATCCACGAATGGTGCTTCTTCGTCAGGAACAACTTCTAATGACAATGGTGAGGATTCTGCAACTCAACGTGAGTCATCTTCTGAAGCAGAACCGGAGGCAGTTCCTGTTGACATTTCTGTCAATGAACCCGTCTCACTTCCGGAACCTACCTTGACAATAGAGCTGAATTTTGATAGAGATCCTACCTTAGTGGATCCCAACTATGGTGCTATAATTGTTCATCCTCATGCTTCAAGATGGACTAAGAGTCACCCAATTGATCAAGTCATTGGTGATGTCTCCGAACCTGTAAAGACTAGATCTGCAACGGCTAATGAAGTCCTTTACACGCTTTTTCTAAGTCAAGTTGAACCTACATCAGTTCGACAAGCCTTGGAAGATCCGGATTGGATCATTGCCATGCAAGATGAGCTGAAATCGTTTGAAGCATTGAATGTGTGGCGATTAGTTCCTAGACCCAAAGGTAAAACAGTAATTGGTACCAAGTGGGTCCTCAAGAATAAGAAAGATAAAGATGGGATTGTTGTGAGAAATAAAGCACGCCTTGTAGCCAAAGGGTATAGGCAACAAGAGGGAATTGACTATGATGAGACGTATGCACCGGTGGCTCGCTTAGAGGCAATTCGGATGTTTCTTGCATTTGCCGCTTTCAGAAACTTCACTGTCTATCAAATGGACGTGAAGACTGCTTTCTTGAACGGTATCTTGAAAGAAAAAGTATATGTTTCTCAACCAGAGGGTTTTGTGGACAAAGATAAACCAGATCACGTCTACATTCTTGACAAAGCTCTCTACGGTCTAAAGCAAGCCCCTCGCGCCTGGTATGAAATCTTATCTACCTACCTACTTGGTGCTGGCTTTCGAAAAGGTAAAATCGACACAACTCTCTTCACTCTGCATAAAAACGGTGAGATCCTTTTAGTACAAATTTATGTTGATGATATTATATTTGGTTCAACTGACCCTGGATTGTGTACTTGGTTCTCGGGTATAATGAAGACCAGATTCCAGATGAGTATGATGGGAGAGATTAATTTCTTTCTTGGATTACAAGTCAAGCAATTTTCCTCAGGCATCTTCATTAATCAGTCGAAGTATGTGTTTGACATCTTGAAGAAATTTAAGATGGAAAACTGTACCTCTATTGGAACACCTATGGCTCCTGGTTCTAAGATAGGTCCGGATCTAAAAGGTGAGGATGTAGATGTTAAGGATTACCGCGGGATGATAGGCTCTTTAATGTACCTGACGGCAAGTCGTCCAGATATAATGTTTGCAACATGTCTCTGTGCAAGATTTCAGGCACAACCAAAGGTATCTAATCGGAGTGCTGTTAAAAGAATCTTTCGATACTTGAAGGGGACACCGTACCTTGGTCTGTGGTACCCGAAAGGAACAGGATTTGAACTCACTGCATATTCTGATGCCGATCATGGTGGTAGTATGCTAGACCGGAAGAGCACATCTGGTCATGTCCAGTTTTTGGGTGATAAACTAGTAAGTTGGTCCTCGAGGAAACAGAATTGTGTTTCAACATCAACTGCCGAAGCAGAATATGTGGCTGCTGCCAGTTGTTGTTCACAGGTTCTGTGGATGAAGACTCAACTATCTGACTATGACTTCAAGTATGAGAAGATCCCCATTTACTGCGATAGCAAGAGTGCAATTGCAATATCAGCTAATCCGGTCCAACATACAAAGACCAAACACATCGACATAAGGTATCATTTCATCAAAGATCACGTTGAAAAAGGTACGATTGAGCTATACTTTGTCACAACTGAGTTTCAACTTGCCGATCTTTTTACGAAAGCCTTGGATGAAAAACGCTTTAATTTCTTAGTATCCAAGCTCGGCATGTTGAACATGAAAGTTTAATATTCTATATTGATCATATAATGCATGGAAATATGTGTAACTCAATCTAGTTTTCTCTATCTAGATTGATACATACAAATTTTCATATCATTCTATTCTCAATCTAAAATATTTATTTTCATGTCTTTGTTGTTTTTCATTGTTTATTATCTCTGCTGTCTTTTATTTCTTGTTATGATATCTATGCCTGCATAAGGTGTGTTCATAGTCTCAGGGAGAGTACAAATTTAAAGAGTATGCACAACAATAGGGGGAGCGTGTATCTCTGACTGAGCTTGTAAGTGTTGATTTTCTGTGCTTCCTACTTGAAGATCTAAAGGTAAGTTTTTCTAATCTGTTTTTAAACCACTTGCTTTTAAATGATGAAAATCTTTTTGCAAAATCTTTGCATCATTTAAGGGGGAGTGAAAACCATGTTTTTAAAACCTTATGTGCTTAATCAATTGGAAGTTGGACATCTTCCAATGTGATAAAATCTTTCTTTTATTTTCTGAAAAATGTCCAATTTACATCAATATCGCTTGCGATTTCACATGTGGACAGTGAGATGTCGCAGCCTTCTATTGCGACTTCTCAATGAGCTTAAATAGTATCAAATCGCAATGGTGCATTGAGACTTGGAGGTTTGAACAGTGCCAAATCGCAATGGTCTATTGCGACTTGGAGGTTTGAACAGTGCCAAATCGCAATGGCCTACTGCGATTTGACCATGTGAACAGTAATGAACAGTACCCGAATCGCAATAGCCTATTGCGATTTGGAGAGATGAACAGTACCCGAGTCGCAATAGATCATTGCGACTTGGAGGGATGAACAATACCGAGTCGCAATAGCCTATTGCGACTTGGGGAGATGAACAGTACCAATTCGCAATAGTCTATTGCGACTTGGTTAGGTGAACAGTGTAAATCGCAATGGTCTGTTGCGATTTCAAATTGTCAGGTCGTGATTTGTTCATTGCGGCTTGATGACACGTGGCTGGTCAAACCTTGGACCAATCAGATTGTGCCACGTGTCATTTTTTAAAAAATATTCATATATACTGCGACTTTGACCTTATTCAAAATTCAAAGTTCTTAAACCGTCTCGAAATCTCTCTCAACTGTCTTCGATTCAAACTGCTATTTCGTGATTTCTGGTTCGAGGATTCATTTCACATCATCATCGAGGTAACATCTATTGATTTCTATCGTCTTTCATCCATCGATTCGTATGCTATTGTTGTTTTTAGGGTTTTAGGTTCGAAATTGCCTAAATCTGCTAAATGTCTATCTGTTGTTGTTAGTGAGTGAACTTTGATGGCTAGGGTTTGTTCACGTTGTTTTTTCGAGTCCAGTGGTAGGTGTTTTAACATCTTTTGTGCGAAAAACAAGTTTTTTAAGGGATTGAACACTTAGGTTTTTCTGTGTTCATCGAAATCGCAATCAACATGCATTCAAACCTTCATCCAAATCGCAGTGGTCGTGTATTCAACCAAGTCGCAGTCCTTCATTGCGACTTGAGGACCAAATCGCAATCTTGCATTGCGACTTCAACTGGTCTCAACCTCTTCCCATTGAGATGTCGCAGTGGTCAGTGACCTGCCACTTTTAGTTGATTGCGACTTGGCCAACACTTAGAAATTTTTTGAAAAAGTTTTTCAAGGCAAACTCGATTTTGGTCCGATTATTAACTGTGTACTATTCCAGATGGCTGATCAGGATGAATATGCTTCGGATGATAATACCATTATCCGTTCTCATCGTTCGTCGCTTCCGTCAGTAAACGCACATGATCTAGACGAGGAGATTTATCCATCGACGAGCCCAGCTGTGCAATTTCTAGACAACAATCATCATCTAGATCTTGCAGTTCGCTTCGACCATCCAATCATCACTGAAATTATCAGTCATCATCCGGTGCTGACTGCATTAACGAAGGTCGAGCTCGTGCCTGCGATATACCTCAAACAATTCTGGAGTACCTTAACATACCGACCAACAGATCGAGTACCTAAGTTCACAGCCAAGGTTGACCACTTTGATGTCCGATTCACACTTCGAGCACTTAGACGATCTCTAAACCTACCTAGTGAAAATATTCAGGATCCGATTCCTGAATCTCAGCTTCGTGAGGACATTCGAAGTTTGGGTTATCAACCTCCACCCAATCTTCCACTGACTGGATCTTTGACATTCAGACGTAACTTCCTACCGCCACTATACTATTCGATATGCTCAATCTTCAACAGATGTATGACGTCTAAGCATACTGGGTTAGATAAGACCAACCTAGCAACTCTACGCATGTTCCACGCGTTTGTCTTTAACCACAACATTGACTATGCTGTCTTGATCTGGAATGAAATGATTGAACTTGCTGCCGATCAGCTAAAACCAAATATGAGACGTAACTTCATCCCATTTCAGCGGTTCTTCCAGATCTTGATACATCAAGCTATGACAGACAACGACGAGATCCCACGCCGAGAGCAACATCCCCGAGGGCCGAGCCAGTACATGCACGTTCTAAGAATGCCCAAGGCGATGAATTTTGCTCATACTGCTGTTCTTCGAGAAGACTTACTTGCCTATGCTGACCAACAGTCCAGGGTAGTTAGGCAGTATAGAATAGACAATGCATTGCCGGTCCAGCCAGAGCCGGAGGGACCTACCCACGATGCAATTCCTTTAGGAGGTGAGGGTCTAAGAGTCGAGGGGGTTCAGGAACAAGGGGGTGTTCCTGAACAACGAGGGGTGAGAAGAACTAAAAGAAAGAGTGTTGGGAGAAGATTACGGACTGTTGGCCCTGCATCCTCTTCGCGACCAACTCAATCACCACCTCAAACTCCTCCAGTGAATGTCTTTGGCGATGATGTAACTTGGGATGAAGCTTATGCTGCTGCATCATCTCCCAATGATGATGCAGCCAATCAAGACGATGAAATGGAACCTTTCATTCCTCATAATGATGATGATGATAATGATGATGACGACTCAGATCATGACCCGGCAGTGAACTTGATTCCGAGACTCATGGGCAAAAGGCCACGGGTTGTGAGTTCAGATTCTGAGTCGACTCGGCACACCGGACCTCTCGAAACTGCTACTGCTGATGCGGGTCTTTCAAGTATAAACGAAGAAGCAGAAGAAGAAGTAGTAGTAGAACAAATAGGTAGTGGTGAGGATCGAGGGAGAAAAGAAATGAGTGAAACTGTGATAGAGTCGGACAAAGTTTTAACTACCGACTCTCCCCAAACCGTTACAAGCCGGGTAGACACATCTACTACCGACGTGCGTTCGTCGCCGTTGCATATTGAAGAAGCCGTGGTCCACCCAGCCATGCAAAGCACAGCCCCACTCACCCACTCATCGGTCTCTCAACAGGCCGGTGTTTCATTCTCCACAGGGGTTATAGCACAAACTCTATCGGCGACACACTCGGTGTCGGCTGGTATTGAAACAGGTAGGCTCCCTCCCCGGCCACCGCCGTTCTTTCAGAGCACACAGAGTCTAGATCCTTCCGATTCCACATCCTTTCCTAGGCCACTTATGTTTGTACAACACCAAGTTGGAGGCTTTCGTGCCCCAACCGGAACGCCCAAAGTGTCGCCGCCATTCGTTGGTGCTTCACGAGGACCGGGCGGAAGACCTGTCATTGCTAACACCATGCCAGCTTTGAACACAGGCAGTACGGTTGCTACAACCGCTACTTCAACCAGTAACCTAAGTGGTCTGGGTGTTAGTCCCTCTGAAGCTGAACGTATACGGTCCTCTATTGGACCGGATAACCTTGTTACCGTGCCTCTTTTGCTGCTTGCCATCAAGTCCTTGAGCAACTCTTATAAGGCTCATGTTGCCGAAATGAAAGAAGAAATGAAAAACTTGCCTCAAGATGTATCCCGCGCTGTAAAAGGAAAAGGCATTGCAGTTTCTACCGAGACACAACCCGACCCACAATCTCTACCAGTTCCATTACACCAGATCCCAACCGACCAGCTCAAATCAGAGCTGTTAGCCCGACTCTTAGCCCAAGGCGATTCTAATACTGCCGAAGAAGTATACCTTGTTTCTCTACTGCGCCAACAATCACAACCTCAACCCCAACCTCAAACTTCAACATCCTCAGAAGGGTTAGCTGCACTAAACACTCAGTATGAGAAGCTAACTGAATCTATCTCAGATATGACCAACGCCCTACTCTCTGGATATCAGGCTCTTGCCAAACGGGTTTTAGTGGTTGAAGAAAGGTGTGGTGTTCAAGCTGAAGCCTCACAGAAAAGGGAACATGATGATCAGGATCCGCCTGATCAACATGAGGGGGAGAAGAGAACTACAGCAGTTGGTGAATCAAGCGGGACAGCTACTGGTATTGTTCATGACTCAGATCAGCCTGCTGGCGAACAGGGAACAGGTGGAACGGATACTGTCATGGAGAATGTGGACGACACAATAGTTCTAGCTGATGTCATAGCTGGGGTTGAAAAGCCTGCGGCTGTTGGCAATAGAACCGAAATCATTGAAATTGACTCTGATGCAGAACCTGATCTTCTAAATTTCAAGATCAAAGAAGAAATGATTGACGCATTAGATGAGCTTGACGTCGAGACAGAAACTGGGACGGATGATATGGATATAGAGTCCGAAGAAGATGTTCCGGCCATGCTAGAAATTGCTCCATCAAATGTTGAAATAGCAGGTCCAAGCTCAGGTACTCTAGCTCTACATGCACCGATAATACCGGATGGTAAGATTAGAGATCGAGTACTTGAAGCAAAACTTCGTTTTTTCCAAGCTATCGTTGATGTTGAACCAAAATATGTAGCCACTGGAGAGAGAGTTTCAATCTAAACTCCCTTTCTAGAAACTTTAAGGAAAGAACTATTCGTGCGGGAAGTTCAGCGAATCAATTTGGAAAAGGTATATGGTATTGAAGACTGGCCTTCACTGAAAAAGATCAAATTCTTATAAGTTATGAAGAACAAAGACAGAGGATCAGAAGCAGTCCAGTCAGATAACATGATCATGAAGATACTCAAAGTTGAATCTAAGAAGCTGTTTGACGTCTTCTATCCTGAGTTCACCGTCTTGAGATCAGATGGGTCTGAAAGTGTATTTTCTGAAGCTGATTTCAAGAGTCTGAGGTTGAACGATCTTCTGAGGCTTCTCAACCTTCTTATTGAACATCCGGAGCTGAAGAGTATTGAGAACAGGATACCATACAGAGCTGCCTTCCGAAGCGTGAAGAACTTTATGAAGAATATCCTGAAATTCTCGTACCTTACTGACTTTCAGATGGGCTTGGAATCCTTTCAAGCCAATGTGAACCTGAAAAGACCGAACAGACGCTTATCAGATATTCAAGGTATCCCAGTTTACACTGTTCTGAGTAAGCCAGAACTTGGAGTTGTTTACATTGATACCGACTCAAAGAAGAAATTCATGCGAGTCATTGAAATGAACAAGTTCTGTGAGGGTACTTTGAAGATCATCTCGGTTCATCTGGAAAGGAGGCTTCGTCTGGATGCAAATGGAGAAGTTAAGCTTACTGATAAAGAAAAGGATTTGATCAACCAAGTGCTGAAAGACATATCTTACCGAAAAGACTACCGCCTGGAACTTCGCCGATTCGAGAACATCTTTGGACTCCGTAAAAGTATTGTGACACCAATAGACGTCTAAATCTTTTTCTCTACATTGGTACAAAGGGGGAGAATGTTAGTGCTGAAAATGTAATTGTACCATGTAGAAGGACCTTTTGTGTAAATAGGGTATTCTATACCCTAGGTATATAATGTTTGTTTCTTTCCTCTTTAGGGTAAGAGGTCATCCACACACATAGTAGCCACACATAGTGTTCTTCAATTCCAATCATCATTGTGTGCTACATTGATCTTTCATGAATATAGAGATGACTTCCTTTGTTGTTAATATGAATTGATTACTTGTTCTGGGATCACAAGGGTTCTATTTAAAAAATTGAACTTTTTAAATATATATTAGAAAAACACATTTTCATTAAGTAAGAAAAATATAAAGGAAAATTTGGAGCTACCTCGACTACATGTTGTCGTTGTAGGGTTCTATTTAAAAAAATAAGTTGAACCTTTCAGATATATGTTAGAAACACATTTTCCTTTAGTCACCTACTGCAACGACATGTCGTAGCTGTAGATTTCTATTTAAAAAAAAACAGTTTTCCAAAAATTTGGATGCCTACTGCAACGATAAGTCGTCCTTGTAGGGTTATATTTTTTTAAAAATAATTAATATATGTTAGGAAAAACGTTTTCATTAAGTAAAAAATAGGAGAGTTTTGACACCTACTTCTAGTTTTTTGAAAATAATTTGGTGTTTTCAAAATGTGGAAATGAACCGGTGGGTGAAATTAATTAAACCCCTAATGCGACGATATGTCGTCGCTGCAGGTGTTTGTTTTAAGAAAAAGAATTTAAACTTTCCCGGTATGTTTAAAAACATATTTCAATATCTATAGCGACAATTTCCTAGTCGTCGCTATAGCCCTTGTCGCTATAGGGATGATTTTTTGTAGTGTCAAGAGATTACAACAAAAATACTGTTTTACTAGTTGTTTCATAATCCATACATCTCTAATTTAAAATTCTAATCTCATATGCAACAAAAATGTTAGATTGAATTAGATTAGATATATCTTATAAAGAAACTAACATTCAATGTGATCTTCATCATTTATTTATGTCAAATGAATTGAATTCAAAATCTTCCTTGTATTCAACTTGTGATTAATGATTTCCCATTTCCGTTGAAGAATTAGAATCATTAATATTCAATTCAATAAGTTCAATAAGGCATAGATTATATACAAAAAATATAAAAAACCAAAAAAACCCCATCCACCCATTAACACGCCATCCCGCAACCATGCACTAGAGTCGCGTCATGACTTTAACGTGAAGGCTATGCCATACCTCGCCATTATGGTGTCCCATGACACGTTTTTAAAAACCTGTGTTTTATCTTGAGGGAGTTCGATGAAACATATGTGACCTATAAATTATTTCATTAACGATCCAATTTTTGGATTAGGCAGACCTATTAGGAGCTAACTAGGCTTCCGTTCACCAGCTCACTTGATAATTGCAAAAGAAAAAAATCCAGATGTTTCAAAGGTGCATCCGCTTGATTTTGAGGGGTGCCCTTAAATACTTTGAAACCAAATTTATAACAGAAGTTAAACTATCACTCCACATGCAAGAAGTCATAGATTCTAATCTTATTTCAAATGAAAGTATAAATATTTATCTTTTACCTTTTAAGCTCTAGGCCTAGCATAAAGCATCAACTCAGACCCTACAATTATAGTCATTACTACAACTACGTCAAGACAGATTTTTGCGAATTTTCTCCTGTTTTGGATTTATTTTATTTTTATTATTCATATTTCTTCCCAATGTCAATTCGTCTTAAAGATCGTCATTTTTATATCATTTTCGAGGAAACATATATTTAATTTAAAGATCAAGGTCGATTACATTTGAAAATTGTACTTTATTCCTTTAAACAACAATATTGAGTCTTCCAAAGTCAAACCGCGTCGAACTTCTTCCCAGCTCAAGTTGCGATTTTACGGACCTTTTATTCATCTTAAAGATGCACACACTCAAAGAATTTTCTGTTTAGTCCGCGACTGATGGAGATGACAAGGATGATTATAGAGAGGCATTGATCTCGATCCATAAGAAATTTTGTGAGCTCGATGGTTGACTTGATATGATCAGGCAAAGGTGCATGGATGAATACCAACAATTGTATTTGCCATTTCTCTTTGGTTGATGAATTTGTTTGAAGGTAATTTATCTTGGGTCTAGCCCAAAAGTACATGGGAGGGCGGCACCAGGGCCCAAATTTTTTCTTTGGTATATAGTAGTAGTAAAAAAAATTATTACATTCAAGAGACCCAAAAAACTTGTAGCCCATAATAAGACGCAAAAAGAATTTGATGGATAATAAAGGCACAAAAATTTATTAACTAATTACATTAGAGAAAAAAAACACAGAAAGAGTTAACTGGCTATTCATTATATGTTATTTCTCATTGTATCAAAATCTAGAAATAATATATTGTATCAAGATCGAATGCTATTGGCTATTGCTATCTCTATATGTTTGACTGTTTTCGTGCTTCAACAATTCAACAGATAACAACTTTAAGCTCGTGTGCTTGCCATTGCTTTATGTTTTTGTTGGATATTTGTATCTATATATTTATGCTTCTACTGACGATTGTTATTTGCTTATGTTGTTTGTGTAATTGCTTTTGTTGGCTATTACTATATATTTTTGCTTCTATAGATGATGTTTTATTATTGTTTAACAATCTATCTATTCTTCTTATGAGTTATGACGTGTTTCATGATTTCGTGAGGATCAGGATTGAAATAAGCTTTAGGTTTCCATAATGAGAAAACATCTACTGATTCAATTCTCCGTTTTCAGCAGTGGGTTTAGAGTTTGCTGATCGAGATTCATCAAAGGTGACATGAATAGTTTCTTCAACAATTTGTCTTCACTTGTTGAAGAATCTGAAGGCATTGGACACTAAGGAGTATCCAAGGAATATTTTGTCATCAGCTTTGGGATTGAACTTTCCTAGAGTATCTCTGTTGTTTAAGATATAGCACTGACAACCAGAGATATGAAGAAAGTTGAGAGATGGCTTTCTCCCATGGAAAAGTTTGTAGGAAGATTTTTCTTAAATCATTTGACCATCAGCGACCTATTTTGAGTGAAACATGTAGTGTTGACAGCTTCTGTCCATAATTGAGTTGGAAGATGAGAACACTGAGCATATATCGATCATCTTCGATGATTGTTTTGTTTATTCCTTTATCGACTCCGTTTTGCTGAGGTGTTCTCACTGCTGAGAAGTTGTGAGATATCCCCTTACTCTCAATGAAGTTATCAAGAAAACTTTTCAGTTTCATGATCACTCCTTATTGAGCGAACCGTCATACTGTTTAGAACTTCCATCTTTCTTACAAATGAAATAATTTGTTCTAGAGTGTCACTCTTAGATCTGAGAAACATCACACATTTATAGCGAGAGTACTCATCTACTATAAGTAGAGTGTACTTCTCTCCAACGATGGATTGTATATTGACAGAGCCAAATAAATCCATATGGAGTAGTTGAAGAGGTGTTGTCACTAATGACACTTGCTTAGATTTGAAAATAGCTTTGGTTTGCTTTCCTTTTTCACACGCTGAGCAAAGAGATTCTTTAGCCTGTGAATGCTGAGGTAAGCCACTGACTAGTTCCTTTGAAGAGAGAGTGTTCATCGTTTTGAAGTTAAGATGAGAGAGCCTCTTATGCCATAGCCTATTGACATCTGATGAGGCTTTTGATATAAAAAAGATGTTCTCAGTGGTTGAGGAATCCATGTTAATGACATAAACATTTTCCAAACGATAACCAGTAAGAGCAAGTTTTCCCTTCTGATCAGTGACAGAACAAGCTTTCTTAGTAAAGCATACTTTATTGTAGTTATCACATACTTGACTGATGCTAAGAAGATTGTGCTTCAGCCCTTCTACGTAAGCGACTCTTTGAAAGGTAGTTGTACCATTAGTGAGTACACCAAACCTCTGGTATAGCCTTTCCCGTTTCCACCAAAGGTCACTGATGGACCTTTTTCTTCCTTGTATTCAGAGAGCAGGTTCTTTTGTCCAGTCATGTGTCTAGAGCATCCATTATCAATATACCAGATACCCTTTGAGACCTGCAATCATAAAAAAGATTAAGTTTGAATTGGTATCCACATTACAACGGGTCAACAAGTATCAGTGGAAATAGAAGGTTCAGCTATCTCCACATCATCTGATGTTTCAGCGTCAGTGGTAACCTTTACTTTGGTTAATTTCTTAACCTTAGTGGTATTTTTCACCTTGCCAGATTTTTCATCTTTGGTGACCTTCTTTTCCTAGGAGGCATTCATCTTCACTCTAGCTGATTTCTCAGCTTTGGTGACTGTGAGGCACTTACTAGCAATATGATCAGTAAGTCCATAGTGATAACATTTCCTATAGCTGAAAGTAGCTTTAAGACCATAGGCATAATTATTAGAAAGCTTTAAATGAGCAGGGCCTGTTCCAAGAATGCCTTTAGCATCAGATATCAGAGGAACTTTTGGTTCTTTAGATTTCTTAGCTTTAACATCAACCTTTATTCTAGGGGTGGATCTCTGAACATGTCCAGAGACCTTAGCTTTTGAGGTAGAAGGTCGACTAGCTGAAGATTTTGACTTGGTCTTCTTCAGCTTAGGCACGTTGGTACCCTTCTGAGGAGCTTGGGAAACAAATTTATGTTTCTCCAAGAGTTTGGGACTCTTAGGAGATTCCTCAAGGATAGTAGCAGTAGAAGAAGATCATTAAGATGAAGAAGTGTCAGGGATGGAGGAGAAAAACGTTCCAAACTTAAGCATGGAACGATCTCTACTTGGTTCTTCTTTATGAGAACAAAAACCAAGACCACTTCTATCATGGGCAGGGATATGAGCACCGATTATCTCAATGATCTTTACTGAGGATTTGCACCATCCTTCAATAGTTGCTTTCTCAACCTTCACCTCATCGATACCTTGTTCACGTTCGATGCTGGTTAGTTCATTTACATAAACCCGATCTTATAAACTTTCTTCTATATTAGTCATTAGATAGTTCTTGAATCATTAAATGACATCTTTTAAGTTGTTCACCTAAATCAAGATGTTGTTGTTCATCTTGTGTTTTGCCATTCAGAGCATTATAAAAATCAACTGTCAGTTAACCGATAGCACAACGTCTATCAGCTTCAGTGAGAACTAGATTAGAAGAGATTGGTACCTGAGAAGTAGAAGAGGTAATAGAAATATCAGCGGTATATTCCTTTACCTCTTGGATTTGGGCCATCAGACAGAGCCACATCTTCTTCATCAGAATCTGATGCTTCACCAAAATCAGCCCAATCGTGTTCTTCAACGATTAGACCTTTACCTTTTTGCTTGAAATATTTCAAGTTCAGATAGTTTTTGTTCAGCTTAAGGTATTTGTCATCTCTGGGCTTAGAGGATGAAGAAGGTTTGAAGACTTTCTTTGACCTGCATTCACTGGCAAAATGTTCTTTCTTCTCACAATTATAACAGGTAACAGTTGCCTTATCAACAACAGTTGATTTTGGCTTGTCAGTGATAGGAAGAGGTTCATTTCTTCTGAAATTACTCTTTCTTGCAAATCTCCTGAAGGAGTTTGTCAAGAGTGCAGTGACTCATCAAGTTCTGACATATCAGTTCCTGATAAGTCATCAGAGTCTGATTCCATCTCAGTGATAATAACAAAAGATCGTTGAGTGGGTATCATCTCTGAGGAGACTAAAGCAACCGATGTGCTTTTGGATCTTTTTAATCTTTTACAAGGTTCTTCTTAAGCTGACATGATTGCTCATGATTGAGCAAAATTCCATAAACAGTGCTTAAGGAAATGTCGTTGAGATCCTTTGAAAGTTTAAGACACATGGTATAATTGTCCCAACTTTCAGGAAGACATTCTAAACATTTTGTCAAGGTCTCAGAATTAGAATAGGTCCTACCAACAATTCTTAAATCAATTAATAAGCAATTAAAGCATTGGTGTACTTCAGACAAAGATCCATTCTTACCACAAATGAAACTTTTGTATTCTCTTACCAGATTTATCTTTCTGGATTTTTGTACCTCAGATGTACCTTCATATTAAACACAGATTGTGTTCCACATGGCTTTAGAAGTTTTAAGGTTCATTACTGAGTGATAAACCTCATAAGGTAGAGGCATAGAAATGACTAATCTAGTCTTGGTATCAATGGCCACGTTTTTCTTGTCTTCATCAGACCATTTAGGGGGTTCCTTTACAACTTGCCTTTCAGGTATGGCAGCAGTTGTAGCAGTGGCTGGAATGGCAGCAGCGATGGTAAATGGAACATAGAGTCCATTTTCAACATAGTAAGGCATAATAGGGTCTATATCCTCAAGAAATAGCATCATTCGATTTTTCCAAAGACTGAAGTTATCTTTACTGAATCGAGGAGGTTTTGCAAGAGAGTCATTATCTATATAGTTTGTGTTTGAGTTGAATGCCATTTGAAGAATAGCAAGGAAGAGAGATTTAAGCAAGATCTTGTTTATGAGATTAAACAATCCGCTCTGATACTACTTGTTGGTCCCGAAGGGGTTTTACAAAGGTGTAAGTTCGTAGAAGGGGGGGGGGGGGGAGGGGGTGAATACGAACAAAAAATTACTTTTCTAAATTGTTTATTGATAAATCAAAACACAATTTACAGTTTGTTGCAGAATAAGATTAAGTAAAACCTAATCTAAACAAACTTGAGAATCACTAAGGTTCTTGCACTAGAAAATAGAAAGAAATGATAAGTATATAAATAGAAGGTTTTTCTACTTGCACTAAGAAGTCAGGAGATCCTTCAAAATGAACGATGTTGCTCTTATTTATACCCCATGCATTTAACGCATGACAGGAGCACTTTACAGGTGTCAGATCTTCATTGAGCGCATGCTTCTGACTTTTGTTAAAGACATGCTTTTGACCGCACGATTATGGACAAAAGGAAACTTCCTTTTGTACCTTCGTACTTTTATGCAAGAGGATAAACAAACAAATCTTGAACCACAAGCTTCATGATCAGCGGTCGCTGATGGGTTCTTTCATTAATTAGGCCTGATGTCAGTCGGCTATTGCTGAAGCCTTGTTCTTGAATTGTCGCGCGTTATAGACTTGTCTTGGTTTCACCGAGTGTCGCTTCAGATCATGAGTAGACTTGTCTTTGTTCATCAGCTTAGTCTTCGATGCCAGTGATGAACTCTTTAGTCGCGTGGCTTGTCTTCAGGGATTGCATTAAAACTTTTACATTAGAAGCTATCAAATATACTGAACAAACTAAGCATATTATCGTTGTTGATGGCGAAACACTAATACATATAGATGTTAAATGCAATTTTTCACTAAGTGTTCTAAGGGTCGTCATCAAATCACTGAGAGAGTTTAAATCAACACCTATTTTTCATCATCTGAGTCCAATTCCATTTCGGTCCACACACTTGATAAATAGTAGGTCAGTTCCTCGGTAGCAGACGAAATAGGATTCTTCCCTGTCATGTGACGCCTCATAATCGCGGCCCTAACAATTAATCGAGCAAAATCCTCGATTGACTTAAGCTCCAGTGTCAGGTCATTGAGCTCCACCTCCTTTGCTGACAGCCTCGACCTCAAGTCCTCAGCTTCTTTTTCATTCACAGCCAAGGACTCTTTGGCCTTTAGGAGCTCCTCCTTTGATGTTGTCGAGTTGTCTTGGGACTCCTTAAGGCGACCACACAACTCCTCTTTCTCGTGCTCGAGGACCTCCACCTGATTCAAGGTGTCGTCCAATTACACGAAAAGAGACTCTACGCGATCTAAAGCGACCTTCTCTCTCATGAATGCCTCCTGCTCCTTCTCGATGGCTCTCGGCACCAAATGCCTGGTCTTTTCCATATGGGAGTAGAGGCTGAGACAAGCCTGCAAGGTCTGAAAAAACGTACGACCAAGGTTAGAAAACACCAGATAACAAGTGAAAAATTAACTAAAGTATTACAATTACCATAAAGGAGAGCCATGCGACGTTTGACCCCATGTCATCGACCCACATCTCCTTGAAACACTCCTGGAAGGACGGGAGAAAATATTTTTCCAAGTGAGGAAAAATTTTCACCCTATCATGGACGTTATCGGCTATGAAGTCCGACGACAACATAAAGTTAACCATCGTGACTTCAGGGTCTCCCTCGACTTAGGGACCCTTCTCCTTATAGACCGATGAAGGGGTAGACGTATCGACCTAAGGCATAGTCTCCCCAGCAGAAGGTACCGACACCGATGTCGGAGGAGCCGACTTATCGGTGTCGCGTCGATCACACCCGGAGGTGTCTTCGCCTTTTCAGGGCTAACGACCCTAGACGGGTCGCTAGTCTTCAAAGACGTCAGGACCGTCATCTTCATTCTTTTCATCCTCGACCTTGTATTCGAGGATGCCTTCCTCTTCTCATGACCCCTGTGGGCCAGCTCAACTTCTGTCGACCTCTTGGCAGCCAATGAAGTTTTCCTATTGGAAGAACCACTTGGAGTAAAGCAAGTCACAGGTTAGTCGAGAGAAATCAGATTGTCGAGAGAAATAAAACGGTCGAGGGAATAGTCATCTCTTCCTATTCTTCTCCTTCCTTCTCTCCTCTTTCCTCTACCTCCCTTACTTCCTCCTCGATTCTCTCTTCTTCTTCTCTTTTCTCATCTTCCTTTCTTTTCTCCTCTTCCTCTTCTTATTCAATATCAGTGACGGGGGGCTCAATAATGGTCACTTCCTGGTCGTCTTCGTCAACCAGTGATCCAATGAAGAATGAGCGATATTTGACACTAAACTTCAAGAATCTCTCAATCTTGGCCTGAGAGTCGTGGTTGGGTTTCATGCCAGTGAATTTGATAGCTGTCGACAAAAGGAGAAAAAGTTAGCAAACAGTATAAAAAATGAGGAAATACTCGACTAAAAATCATTACCCTCTCTATTCCAGCCTGTGCATAGCCAATCAGCGTCAGAAGACAAAGACCCCACTCGCACTAGGGCGTACCTGGTCTTCCACTTACGGTCGTTCACCACAGTGTTCTGAACCAGGGTACGATCACCCCTGAACCTTAAAAAAAAGTTGTAGCAACGGTTCCCATCCACCTTAACAGTGTAGGCGGTGAGAAGGTCATTGACATTAAAGGGCGACTCCCACCCTAATGTCAATGGTTCAATCACTTGAACGATTCTCTAGAATTGGGGCATCAACTGACCTGGAGATAAGTCGAAGGTCGTCATAAACAACCTTGACAGTGGCGAGTAGGGCCACGAAAAACTAATTTTAAACAGATACTCGTATATCACCGAGTACCTGTTTGGGCACATCTCTGGTCGAAGTTGGCCAGGGGTGTTGATATTCACGTCAGCAGGAATCCCAACCATATTCCTGAGAGCATCCAAGTCGTCCTGATTGCTAATCGAACTAGCAGGTTCTATGGCCATGTCTAATTCTATTAACAGATTCTTCGCCTCTGAAAGCTCTAGAATGTTCCAGTTTTTCCTAGGCTTTCTAACCACAATTTTAATACGTATAAAAAGGTTTTCGAAGTCGTACCTTATATAGGGATCTAAAATCTCAAATTTTTTTTGAATGGTTTCCTTTTTGTAGGTTTTGGCAGGATTCAAGAAGATGTCTCTCTCTCTCTCTCTATCTATCTATCTATCTAAACTTTTGAAAACATGAAAACGAAAGGATTCGGCTAAGGTTGTTATTTATACGGGCGAACATGTGAGGATGGGTTGACGGATGATCGACACCTGTCCACTACCTCTTCGCATGCTTCGACAGATGATCGACATCTGTCCTTTACAACTGTCACCCATGTATGCTAGGCGCCCCATATCAGCATGACATCATGATCTTATTGCCTTTCTAACTTCCCATGCAAACTAATTGGGTTGCATACAAAACGATTCGGTTTCCTCCATCAACACGTGTCATTTAAATTGCATTTAAGTTTAAAATTTTGAATTTCTTAACCAAATTTAAATTTTGGGGGCAAACTATTTGGGTAAAAAATCACAAGTCACGATCGACAACAAAAACCAAACAACATATAGCACACGACAAATCTTGTATTAAGATAAGGTCCTGTAAACTACTCACAACCGTAACCCTAGTCATCACTTATGATGATGGTCGTAAGCTACTCACAACCAGCGACCAGGTCCCAGGATGAACGTACGATCGTCGTAAGATATTAATTCTCGACAAGCGTTTCTATGTCTTTAATGCAGGTCTTGAAGCTTTAATGATACAACGGTCATAACAGAAGAATCGCCATAAAAGGCAGTAGATGACTAAGACCGTTACACGCATTTATGAAGACCATTTATTGCAAACAAGACTATATAAACCAAGCTTTCCACATTATTTGGACACGAAGATTCACAGAGCAAAAACCGAGCACTCAAGCAACCAATTTCTCCCTCGAAGAAACTCGTGACAAAAACTTTATTACTCTCGACACATGAAGCAATCTCATGGCCAAGTTTATTTTTGCTTTTATTGTAACACATTGTACTTTCGATACTTGTTTCCAAAGGACGTCATCCCTGTTGTATGACCATAGTGTACTGTCAACATAACTTTCGACCGCGGTTTTTACCCTCGACGGGGTTTTCCGTATACCAAATTCTGTTGTTCCTTTTACTTTTTTCTTATATGTCTCATGATTTGTCGAGAGATACCTTTCTTTAGTTGTTAAATCTCCACACTGAATTTAAATACACCTTTGGGTGATTTTTAGCATTAACAAATGTACCGGATGCCACGAGCTACAAACGAAATACTTGGTACAGCTTGATCAGTTTATGGAGGTTGCTGAGAATAATCAGTTGAACAATAGAGAAAGTGAAGTTTGGTGTCCTTGTCGGCATTGTAGAAATTTTTGTAAATATAGAGATCAAAGTTTAATTAAAGAACATCTAATTGTACGTGGGTTTATGGAACGTTATACCTGTTAGATTCGACGTGGAGAGGATTTTGATGATTGTAATTACGCGGTTGATCATGATTATAACGACACCAATGATAAATTGATAATTATGAATCAGACAATGATGGTCGAGATAATTTGGATGAAATGTTACATGACGTGGAAGATAATATTGCCGACAAGGATTATGATAAATTTGAACAATTGTTTATCGACTCCGAAAAACCATTGTATGACGGTTGTTCAAAGTTTACCAAACTTTCAGCTATGTTGAAGTTGTTTAACTTAAAAGCAACCAACAGTTCGGGTGATAAAAGTTTCACAAGTTTGCTGAAGATTTTTCATGAAATGCTTCCAGAAGATTGTTAATGCCAAAAATCGCACCAAAGGGACAACTTAAGGTCGATGTGGACTTTAACAACTAAAGAAAGGAATCGTTCGACAAAGGCGTGCGACAAAGATAAAAATGTAAATGAGACAGAGAATTTGATGGCGCAGGAAAAACCTCAACGAGGATAAAACCTGCGGACGACAGTGGATGCCGTCGCTGCACTATGGTCGCCAATCAGGGGCGATATCCTTAGTGTTCCGGGTGTCTATCGTACAGAGATTACAATACAAATGAAGGGAAAGACTTCGAAATGTAAAGTACAAGTGTTTTCTAATGTAAAACCGTGTGCGTCGTGTGTGAAAACAATGTGTAAACTGTTAGTCGAGAGTGAAAGTCGTGCGTCGAGAGCGATCTTCTATGAATGATCTCTTTGCTTCGAATGAATATTCTTCGAGTGTTTGCGTTTGCTTCTGTTGTTCTATGCTCTTGTTCTATCTTTCTCCCCGTGTCATTCGATGTCCTGAAACTGAGGATTGAACATGGGATTTATAGTCTTCGGATGATGTTAATTGAATCATTAAGATCTTTGATGATTGTTGTAACGGTCGTCGTCTTCAATATGGGATTAGATGCTCATAACTGATGTCGTCGGTTATAGCCGTTGTCCATTAATGACTTTGACTACTGCATTAATCACTGAACAAATATAACAGTCGTATAGCGCGTTAGTCGGTCGAGGTCGCATGGTTTTATGCGACGGTCGTGTGAGCTAGGCGACGTCGAGGTCGAGTGTCGTGAGGAACTCTCGACTTACCTTTTAGGAGGGATGACGGAGGTTTTTTGGGTCTTTGTCGGGACCTTATCTTAATACAAGATATAGTTCATAACATGTGTCTTACCTTTTCTGGTCGTGGTCGAGACTTGTGAAATTTTGCCCAAACAGTTTGCCCCCAAAATTTGATAGTAATATGGCAAATTCGAATTTTAAATTTTGCTTGTCGGGTGTTTAAGGTCTTGTGTTGGAAAATACCTTGGTTGTTTTGGAACTGAATCGGTTCAATTCAAACTGAACGAGAAGTCGAAGAGAAAAGGAGGTCGTGATGTCATATTGACGCATGATTGTGATTACCAGCTGTCTTTGACAGATGTCGACGATCTGGGTGGAAGACTAGGTACGCATTTATGCATAAGTCGACCCTTGACTCTGAGAGTGATTGGATTAGGGCCAGATGGAATACATCGGGTGAGCTTTGTACTTTTTTGTCGTCTGTCGTCTGCGTTTTTTGGTTTTTAACTTGTTTTTTATATGTCGACAACCATAAAGTTCGAGGACGTGAAGCCTTAAGCTAATTTTCAAGAAAAGATCGACGCGTTCTTAGAGTTCAGCATTGGGGAACGGTCGTTTGTCGTACGACAATTGGTGGACGACGACGAGGACTTAGTATACTTAGAAGAAAATATGGGGGAGAAACGTGAGGAAGAAGGGGAGTCGAAAGAAGAAAGAGAGATGACTGGTAAACGTACCTTCTTATTTCTTTCTGTGTTAATTCGATTCTTCTTCCCTTGATTTTCATAATTTTTATTCTTCTGTGGTTTCCAGGGGAGTCTCAACCACGGATGCCGCGTGTCTCTGCTAAAAGAGCAGCTGAGCTCGAACTTGCTCGTAAGGGCAAGGAGCAGAGGCAGAAGCTTATGTCCGCTGGTCCAGATGTACCGAAGAATACGCGGACGACGATTCCGAGGGAACCGTCTTCGGGAGTTCTCGACTCGTCTAGAGTTGTTAAGCCTGAGAAGGCGAAGAGCGCATCGCCCAAGAAGTCGGCTTCTGATGCGATCGCTGCGACACCTATTAGTTCTGCGCCTCCAGCGAAAACAGCGAAGTCCCCGTCAGCCATGTCGGATCCTTTGTCGGCCGGCGAGGGCAAGGATCAGCCGACGGGAGGGGCTAAGGTCACGAAGGTTAATTTTACATTACCGTCGGACTTTATGGACAGTAGTGTCCTGGACGGGACGAACTTATTTCCTCACCTGGGTCCCTTCTTTCAGGGAGCGTTTCGTGGGATTTCCTATCGAGGAGACGGGAGCTCATGTCACTGGGCTGGCTTTCATGGTAAGTCTTTTTTTCAAGACTTGGTTCGTTTGTTCGTTGTCGGTGTTGTTGTTCGTTGTCGTATGTTTATTTACAATATTTGTTTTATGATTTTGCAGGCGTTCCAGGCTTTCCTAGCTTTGCGGGGTGAGACAATAAAGATAAAGGATCTAATGTCTGCTGCGCACGAGAGGGAAAGCGCGGCGTCGGATAGGGCGAAGGTCGTCGCAGAGCGCGAAGAGGCTCTATTAAAACGTCTAGATGACGCCCGTCGGATAGGGCGAAGGTCGTCGGTCGTGCGAAGGATGATGTCAGTCATCGCCTAACGCAGTCCTTATCCATGATTGCCGACCAAAGGGAGGAGATAGAGAGGATTAAAGAATCTTTGGTTGCAGCTACAAAGGAAGCTGAGGATTCCAAGTCCAAGATAGAGGCTCTGGAGAGAGAGGTACAAACTGCTAAGGACAAGGGTAAGTCTGTTTTTGCCATAGCTCGTCTGACTGCTAGGGCAGCGATCATGTGGCGACATCTATCGGGGAAGGACCCTCTTGTTTCGGCGTCGGAAGAGCTCGACATTTACTTGAACGGCGTCGAGACTGTGAGAGACCTTGATTCAGATGACGAGAAGGACGTCGAGGAGGAGGTGGTAGACGAAGGTCTTCAGGGCGGGACCTCAGGCAAGGATGCGACTGATGCCCCTCCTCAAATCTAACCGCAAAAATTCTTTACTTTTGTTTTTACCGATCGACCGTTGGTGGTCGAGATGTAATTGACGGTTTATTCGGTGAATGAAATTTGGGCTTCTTTTGAACTTGCGTTTTATAAAATATCACATCGATTGTCAAATTCATAAAAAATATACAAGGAATCATGCGACTTAAGCATCTATTGTAACACAATAACTGGAACGTAAGCCAATAGACTTTTAAATCGTGTATATAAATATAAGCACATGCGATTAAAGCATACATTCGGAGTATGAAAAAAAAATTCTAAGTCAAGGAACTTAGATCATGAGATTGCTAGACCCCGCGATCGTACGACTAAGTCGTGCGATTAATTCGAATCGTGTGCCCCTGTAGAAGGATGATCAAGTCATAGACCTGGTCGTTTATGTCGTGCGACCTTGCAAAACTAGATTCGTTTGATTATTGTCGTGCGATTCTGCGGAACAAACAATGTCAGAGGTTGTTCGTTGGCTAACCAACGACCCTCCGATGCTTAAGTCAGTAACCGTCGTTGTTAAAAAATCGTATGAAAAAATAGAAAAGGGTTTAGAAGTCGTACCTTTTCTGACGCGTCGTGCCCAACTACGTGGGACGTCTTGATTATTGCTACCATCTTGCCCCCTTGTGGCGATTTTAAGACGATACACTAAATGTCTTCGTAAGTCGCCACAATAGAAGGTATATTTTCGCGGCTTCAGGGTGGTTTTATAGCAATCACGAGCGACTTTTGGCTCACTTTTTATCTCCTGGATTCCCCACGGCGTAGGGAACTTTAGAGTCTGATGATACGTCGAGGGAACGACCTTTATCTCATGAATCCATGGTCGGCCTAAGATGATGTTATAGGCCGACGCACAGTCGATGATGCTGATCTTGGTCTGCTTTTTGATTCCTCCGGCGTAGACTGGCAAATTGATATCTCCATAGGTGTTCGTCGCTTCCCCATTGAAACCGACCAAAGTTGTCGAACGTCGGGTGATTTCCGAACGATCGATTCCCATGGCCTTAATGGTGTCAATGAAAATGACGTTCGCTGAACTGCCCCCATCGATCAAGACTCGTCGGGTTAAACAATTACCGACCGTGAGTTGAATGATCAACCCGTCATGATGTTTCTGATATGAGTCGTCGAGGACGTCTTGGTCGAATACGATCTTCATAGCTTCCAACTCCAAATCTCCTTTAGGCCTTGATGAACGCGGAATAGGCCGATCGTCAGGTGCTTGACTGGGGTGGCGTTTGGCCGCGGAGTACGTCAGACCACATACGTCGGAACCACCTGTGATACAATTGACGACTTTCGCATGCTCGGGGGTTGGCGGTCGAACGTCGTTAGCTGGGGTAACGACGTCATCGATGATGTATTTTAAATTACCCTTCGGGACGTGATACGTCAACTCCTTTTTTAGAGTTATGAAATCATCTGTTGCGTAACCATGGTTGACATGAAAGTCGCACCATTTAGATTTCTCATTCTTAGCGTCATCCTGATCGGACTTCTTTGGCCATCGAATAGTCGCCTGGGCGGTTTTCAGAGCTTCGACCAAATCTTTAGTGGATCCTTTGAATCCATAAGAGGATATCTTGGGGTACTGAGGAAATTTGGTCGCGGTCTTAGCCTCTGCTTTCGTCTTGAATCGGACGTTCGAGATCTGGCACGCGAGCTCTATTTTGGAAATTGCTTTCGTCTTGAACTCGGGATTAATCACACCTAACGACCTTTTGTCGTCGGTATGCTTGCGATGAAAGGCAACATCGTCCTCTACTCTCATGTACGCTAGGGTTCGAGCTCGGACGTCTTCAAAATTCTCCGGAGGATACTTGGTCAGGTCAGTGTATAAACCTGAGCTGTCGTCCAGACCACACTTATAAGCTTCAATTGCAGTCTTGACGTCACAATTGCGAATGATGATCATCTCCACATTGAATCGATTGAAATAATTGCAGATAGACCCACTGGTCTTCTGCACGACGTAATACAGGTCATTGGTCTGCTTCTCCATCTTGCAACTGCTGGCGAATTGCTGGGAGAATTGGTTGACCATTTCAGCGAACGACCCGATGGACTTGGGTTTGAGATTGATCAACCATTGGAGAGCAGGACCGGTGAGAGTCGCACCAAATCTTTTGCACATACAGACCTCCTGATACATGTGTGGGATCGAGATCGTCCATATGAACTGCTTATACTGCGCGACGCGCTCTATTGGATCGGTCACCCCCGAATACTTAGGCGTGAAGGCGGGGACGTTGTATTTCTTCGGGACCTTAACGGTCGCGATCTCATCGACGAAGGGCGACGCCTAATATCTTGATTGAGGCTCGACGTCGACGGGCTACCCCAGGTAGCTTGGCGAGCAAAGATAGGACGCGCTCATTCTGATATTCTAGCGTTTTCAATCGCTGGGCGATGAGGTCATTGGGATCGAGATTTGCCCCTGCTTGCAGATTGATTCCTGAACTGGTGTCATTTCCATGTGACGAGCCATTGGCGTCTCCGTTGAAAGGAACAAAATACGGCTGCGATGCATTCTGAAACGGATGCGACCCATTCTGAAACGACTGCGACCCATTCTGAAACGGCTGCGATCCATTCTGCATGGGTGGTGGGCTTATATGCTGAGGAGGAACCGTTCCAAACTGGGGATTTGGATTGAACGGTCCCGGCTGTTGGTTTTGCATGAACGAACCTGGATGCTGATTCTGAGCGAACGGACCTGATCCTGGACCTGGATTATGCGCGAATGGTCGAGGACCATTCTGACCGGATGATCCTTGGCCTGGATTCTGACCGAATGGCCTAGGACCATTATGAGGTCCAAAGGGATTCCCTAGTCGTGCGATCTCCTCAGCTGCTCTACGGCTTTGCTCCGCCATGGCATTGATTTGATTTCGAGCGACTTCAAGCTCCTGGTACATCTGGGCAATGACATGCTGCTGATTTCCAGGGGGTGCCATTTTCCTGAAACAGAGAACAAAGAAAACTCCAAGAAACTGTTAGTAAAACGCACGTTTGTCGAAGATTTTCTCTAGATGGGGTTCCACGGATGGCGCCAAACTGTTAATGCCAAAAATCGCACCAAAGGGACAACTTAAGGTCGATGTGGACTTTAACAACTAAAGAAAGGAATCGTTCGACAAAGGCGTGCGACAAAGATAAAAATGCAAATGAGATAGAGGATTAGATGACGCAGGAAAAACCTCAACGAAGAAAAAACCTGCGAACGACAGTGGATGTCGTCGCTGCACTATGGTCGCCAATCAGGGGCGATGTCCTTGGTGTTCCGGGTGTCGATCGTACAGAGATTACAATACAAATGAAGGGAAAGACTTCGAAATGTAAAGTACAAGTGTTTTCTAATGTAAAACAGTGTGCGTCGTGTGTGAAAACAATGTGTAAACTGTTGGTCGAGAGTGAAACTCGTGCGTCAAGAGCGATCTTCTATGAATGATCTCTTTGCTTCGAATGAATATTCTTCAAGTGTTTGCGTTTGCTTCTGTTGTTCTATGCTCTTGTTCTATCTTTCTCCCCGTGTCATTCGATGTTCTGAAACTGAGGATTGAACATGGGATTTATAGTCTTCGGATGATGTTAATTGAATCATTAAGATCTTTGATGATTGTTGTAACGGTCGTCGTCTTCAATATGGGATTAGATGCTCATAACTGATGTCGTCGGTTATAGCCGTTGTCCATTAATGACTTTGACTCCTGCATTAATCACTGAACAAATATAACAGTCGTATAGCGCGTTAGTCGGTCGAGGTCGCATGGTTTTATGCGACGGTCGTGTGAGCTAGGCGACGTCGAGGTCGAGTGTCGTGAGGAACTCTCGACTTACCTTTTAGAAGGGACGACGGAGGTTTTTTGGGTCTTTGTCGGGACCTTATCTTAATACAAGATATAGTTCATAACATGTGTCTTACCTTTTCTGGTCGTGGTCGAGACCTGTGAAATTTTGCCCAAACAAAGATAACGAGTTACCTATTTCATTATACAAAGCAAAAAAATTGATGTGTCCAATGGTATTGGAAACAGAGAGAATACATGCGTGCCCGAACGATTGCATGTTGTACAGGAATGCAAATGTTGACTTATAAGTGTCGTGTATGCGGTACATCGAGGTATAAACGAAATAATCAAACCGAAGACAATAGTGATGTGAAACAACAAGATGGTCCTCCAGCTAAAATGTTGTGGTATTTACCTATCGTATCAAGATTAAAACGGTTATTTACAAATGCCAAAGATGCAAAGTTGAGGCGTTGGCATGGTAAAGATTGTGAAAAAGATGGGAAACTTATATATGTAGCGGATTCTCCTCAATGGAGGAATATCGAAAACATATTTGAAGATTTTGGTGATGAAAACTGGATATTCGGTTGGGTCTTAGTTCTGACGAAATTAATCCATTCATAAATATGAGTAGTCGTCACAGTACTTGGCTGATTCTTGTACGCATTTATAATCTTCCACCATGGTTATGTACGAAACACAAATACATCATGATGTTATTGCTAATTTAGGGTCCCAAACAACCCGAGAATGACATTGATGTTTATTTGTCTCATTTAATTGAAGACTTGAAAGAATTATGGAAAGTAGACGTCGAAGTGTATGATGCATATGTGAAAGAACGTTTCAAGCTACAAGCCATGATTTTTTGCACCATAAATTCCTGCTTACGAGAATTTTTCATGATACAATACAAAGGGAGAAAATGCATGTCTTGTGTGTAAAGATGACACACATGCTCTCAGGTTGAGAAATTGTGGGAAACATGTGTATTGGGCCACCGACGGTGTCTTCCAAAGAACCAACATTATCGCAAATTAAAGTCATTGTTTGATGGGAAAAACGAGCATGGAGTAGCAAGACAACCATTTAATGGAAGATCTGTATATTCTCGAGTTAAATATCTAGACATTGTGTTCGGAAAATGTCGTCCAACTCCTCCAAAAAATATTTGGAAGAAGAAGTCTGTATTCATGCATATTGAGAAAAATGTTTGTGATAGCTTGATACATCTATTGTTGAACATTTCGGGAAAATCAAAAGATGGAGTGAAGGTTCAAAAAGACATGGTGGAAATGGGGATTCGAACAGAGCTTGCTCCTGTTGATACTTGCTATACGTTGTCGACAGTTGAGAAAACTAAATTCTGTCAATGCTTGCACGGTATCAAGGTTCCATGTATATATTCTGCAAACATCAAGAAGCTAGTGTCGATGAGAGACTTGAAATTTCTTGGTATGAAGTCGCACAATTTTCATGTTTTAATGACACATATGATTCCAATTGCAACTCGTGGAATATTACAAGACCGTATCCGACACACGATTACAAATCTTCGCTTGTTTTTTTAACATGATTCATTCTAAAGTGATCAATCCCGAGGTGTTGGATTCATGGCAAAAAGATATTATCATCACTCTATGCCAACTGGAGATGTACTTCCCACCTTCCTTCTTCGATGTGATGGTACACTTGGTGTCGCATATTGTTAGAGAAATAAAGTTTTGCGGTCTTGTCTTCCTACGATATATGTATCCATTTGAGAGATATATGGGTTTCTTAAAGGGGTATGTAAGGAATCGATCTCAACCCGAATACAGTATTGTTGAAGGATATGCTTCCGAGGAGGTGATTGATTTCTGCATATGCTATCTGGTTGGTGTAAAAAGTATTGGCATCCCGCAATCTCGACATTAAGGTAGGTTTGGAAGGGTTGGCACGATTGGTAAAACTTTTATCACTCCAGAATACCTTGAATTACAAAATGCACATTTTTTCATGTTACAGAACCTAACACCAATTGCTCTCTACGTACATGAGCACATGGCAATGTTACAAGCAATGAATTAGTCAAAGAGCGATAAATGGCTTGTTACTGAGTATAACAGAACATTTGCAGTTTGGTTGAAAGAAAGAATGAAACAAAATTATGGGGGAGAAAAAGTTGATCAAGTAGTCGAACACTTAGTGTATGGTCTATACATGTTGTTTCAACATACCAAGGATATGACATTAATGGATACACGTTTTACAACAAAAAAAGAAGATGACGAAAGTACATTGCAAAACAGTAGGTTGACGCTTATAGCCACAATGACAGGGTTCTCTAGATCGAACAATGGTGCTAGGTCGAGGATCGCCAAAGACTCCTATTACGGAGTAATTCAAGAAATCTGAGAGCTTGATTACACTTTCTTCAAGGTGCCTCTATTCAAATGTAAATGGGTTGAAAACCAAAGAGGCGTCAAAGTTGACAATGACAGTTTTACGATCGTCGATCTTTCTAGAGAGGGTTATGTATCACAACCATTCATTCTTGTCAAGCAAGCCTCACAGGTCTTCTATATTGAGGACCCGAAGATTCCAAGTGGCACATCGTCCTTGTGGATGAGGAAGAATACGATCAGTTTGACGAGCTACCTCCTTCTTCTGTCGGTATACCCTCGACAAATGTGATGATTGATGGAACTACTTACTTGAAAATTGACCACACCGAAAGACTATGGGTCAATGAAACTCATACCACATAATTAAGCGATCAATATATCTAGGTAGTTGTAAAGCGCATTTCTTACAAAAATTTGTTTTTTTACATCATATTCATATAGTTAATTGTTTGACTTATTTTTCAAGGCTAAAAAATTGAATACATGATAAACTTTGTATGAACCATGTATGAAAGCTCATCTTCTACTAGTGTCTGAAACAAGGGATCTGCCTTATTACAAGAACTGCAACAAAATTTGGTTTGAATAACTTTAAAAATGTATGTCTTAATAGATTGTGTTATAGCACTTAAGCTGCTTATAATCCCAAAACAGTTTTAAGCCTTATACAAAATTATTAGAATAAGTTTATATGACGCTTTTTTTGGTGTCTTAACAAGTTTTTTAGGATATTTTAAAAATAAAATGTTTTACGAATACATCTTTTTATAGAACACTTGTTTTTATAAGAAACTTTTTCAAATAATGGTATAACAATAAATAATAGAGCTCTAGAAGTCCCCATAAAACTTGTTAATATGCCCGAAAAACGTCCTAAATTTGTGACACTTTTTACATATGAAACACAAAATTCGTTCTCTAAACTTAAGGCCTATAAAATAATTTATTAATACATTTTTTGAATCCTATTAACCAATTTTGTTGTGATGAAACTAGAAAGGATGCAATAGTAAATGCCCAAAAAAAAAATGAAACTATACATACGCTCTCTGTTTAAAATAAAGTTTGGAACAAAACAGCATAAACATGAAAGGAAACTAAGCAACCAAACAGTGTAAAAAACCTCACAAAAAGATAGATTTGAAGGCCAAAGTGTATACTTATATATGAAAAAACACGAGATAAGAATATAGTGCATATTCGTATACGAATAAAACACACATGCATGCATATAGTTTGACAATGTTTATTCATATGAATAAACATAGACAATGTATATTCACATATAAATAAACATATAAACATGAATACAATGTTGAAAGTTATTAGACGTTGTCTATTCATAAACATAATATACACATTGACAAAATTCATATATGAATATAGACAAAGATATAAATATATAAATAAACGTTGTAGCAAGTGTTTTTGTCATATATGAATATATTCACATATAACAATAGTGGTATATCCAGATATGAATAGATACAAATTATGAATATGGTATATACAAACAGATAAGATTTAAGTGGATATTCGTTTATGGATAATCACACACACATGAATATAGTATATAAAGTTAATTGATAGTTGTTTATGATTATTATCAACTTTAAATTTTATAATGATTGATTGACCAAAAATTTGGAAAAAGAATTGTTAGATTAATGGATTTCCAAACACACATCGATTGTTGTTCTTAGATTATTTAATAATTGTTTTTACTAAATGAACTCATGATTAACAAAATATGAAGAAGTGTTGGGCATGAGGTATTGACACGACACAATGAGAATTCAACATTTTTTCAGATAATGAAATTGTAGTTGATCTTAGTTTATCCCGTATCAATGATAAACTCAAATATTGAAATAGAAAGTTGAGTATATGAAATGAGAGTTGTCTTCAATTATTCGGAAAGTATTGATAAATGTACAATTAGGATTTATTATTCTCAAGTTTTAAGCTGATATAATATCATAACTTTTTTGTATCTTATTTGATATGTTTGTTGATAATTCTGCAACACACGCTTGTGAAATACTAGTCCATTCATTGTTGAATTTTATGTCCATGGGATCATTTTTTTAAATCATAATAATGACCAAGGCTTTGTGGATGGATTGAAATATCAAATGGCATTTTGCTTCTAAAAAATACAAAGTAACTGGACCCTCTCTCTCTCTCTTAATCTCTCTCTCTCTCTCTCTCTCTCTATATATATATATATATATATATATATATATGGGGTCGGGTTCGAGGAAAACCTTATAAAAAACTGAGGAACACCCTAATATATAACTGATGTGTGTTTGGAAATTCGTTAATCTAACAATTCTCTTTCCAAATCTTTGGTCTATCAACCATTATAAAATTTTAAGTTGATAATGATCATAAACATCGTACCCTCAATTTAAAAAAAAAGTTTGGCATCCCACCGCATTGTTGTTTTTAGATTATTTAATAATGGTTTTCACTTATTGCAACTCATGATTAACAAAATATGAAAGAAGTGTTGGGCAAGAGGTATTGACATGACAGAATGAGAATTCAATATTTTCTCAGATAATGAAATTGTAGTTGATATTTGTTTAACCCACATCAATGATAAGCTCAAATATTGAAGTTGAAAGTTGAGTATATGAAATGAGAGTTGTTTGGAAAAGTATCGATAAATATACATTTAAAATTTATTGTTCTCAAGTTTTGATTTGATGTAATATCATAATTTTTTTATATCTTATTTGATATGTATTTTGATAATCATATAACACAAGATGTCAAACACTAGTCAATTTAATGTTGAATTTTATGTCCATGTGATATTTTTTAAATCATAATAATGATCAAGACTTTGTGGATGAATTGAAACGTCAAATGGCATTTTGATTCTAAAAAAAATACAAAGTAACTGGGACCCCCTCTCTCTCTCTCTCTCTCTATATATATATATATATATATATATAGGGTCAGGTTCGGGAAAAACCTTATAAAAGACCGAGGAACACCTCATATATAGTCCATTTGGACGATATGCATTTGTGCATTTAAGTAATTTATAGTATGCTGAGAGTTTTTAGATAACAATGATTAACACAATAGAACTTGATTAGAGAAGAGAATTGATACAAGATATGAGTTAGATCAATATTCTCTCTCTAGAGGTCATCTCTCATTTCACACACACACACTCTGCGTGTGCTATCTCTACAATGACCTCTCTCACAAAACCCTATTTATCTGTTTTGACCTTTTACATTTACTAACTTTGACCTTGACTTTGACTATTGTTGACTCTTTACAATTACCCTAAATCTTGAATACATTTTGGTACTAACATTCTCCTCCTATGGATTCAAGATTTAAAAATTTATGACGACAGTCTTCAGCTCTTTTGATTTTCAGATCTTCAACACTTTGAACTATTTGACGAATCTTCAGATAAGCTTTAACTTCAAGGATCCACTTTGAGAGCATTAATCTTCATTTGTCTCTTCAGAAACAAATAGTCATCAAGTCTTGAAACACGAACTTCATATCTTTGAATCTTCGTATCGTTGATCAAAGTCTTTAAAACAAAATTTTTATATCTTCGAATCACTGATCTTTGTAGCTTTGAGCTTTGACAAATTTCTTCAGTCTAGAATTATGAACGCGTTTTGAGCTTTAAAACATACTTGATTGATCTTTAAGCACGAACAATCTTTGTATCTTCACACATTTGATCATCTTGAACAAACTGTCTTGAACTTATCTCTCGGAAACACTTTATCTTGAACTTCTTCGACTTCGACATATCTCTTTCTTGGAAATTGAAATCTTCAAACTATCTCCTCTTTTCTTTTGTTTGATATTTCTCCCCCTTTTTGATGATTGTGAGCATCATGATCATCAAAATTCTTTTCAATTTCAGCAGTCTTTGAGTATACTAGAAATAATCTCCTCCTTTTGATTTGTTTATCCATCAATTCCAAAATATTTATCCGAATCTTTGCAAATTCAGATAAAATGAAAGTTGTAACCCTGAATCAACAGATGAGATAGTTAAAATGTCTGTAAGTTGCACAAAGCCACTTAGTACAACGAATGGATTTTGGAAATGAGCTTTTTGATGTTCACTCCTAGAGGGCTTTCATTCAATCATCAAAAAACACAAAGGAATCTCTATGAACGTTATGACAAGAAAACATATTCCGTGTGTGTGATCCCAGAACAAGTAATCAATCAATGTATAACATCAAAGAAGCCATCTCTATATTTATTCAAAGATCAAAATCCTCACAATTACAATGAAGAACAAGTCTTGTGTGGGTGGCTAGTGTGTGTGATGGATGACCTAATTTCCCAAAGAGGAAATTAGTAAACTATATATACCTAGGGTAAACTATAGCCCTATTACAAGATTAGTCCCTCTACTTGATACAATCAATATTAAGCACTAACAATCTCCCCCTTTGTACCAAAGTAGAGGCAAAAGATTTAGACGTCCACCGGGGTCACGTGCTTCTTCTGAATGCCAAAGATGATCTCGAATCTTCGCAGTTCAAAGCGGTAGTCCTTCCGATAGGAGATGGCTTCCATCACTTGGTTGATCAGGTTCTTTTCTTTGTCGGTGAGCATTACTATTCCATTTGTATCCAGACGAAGCTTGCTTTCCAGATGAACGGAGATAATCTTCAAAGTACCCTCACAGAACTTGTTCATTTCAATAACTGCATGAACTTCTTCTTCGAGTCAGTATCAATATAAACAACCCCAAGTTCTGGCTTATTCAGTACGGTGTAGGCGGGGATACCTTGAATATCAGATGAGCGTCTGTTTGGTCTTTTTAGGTTCACACAATCTTGAAAACATTCCAAGCCCATCTGAAAATCAGTGAGGTAAGAGAACTTCAGAATATTCTTCATAAATTTCTTCACACTTCGGTAAGCAGCACTATATTGTATTCTATTCTCTGGAAGGGACCTCTCTGGATGGACGACAAGGAGGTTGTAAAGACTTATAAGATCATTCAGTTTCAGACTCTTGAAGTCAGCCTTAGAGAATACACATACGGAACCATCAAATCTCTGGACGGTGAATTCAGGATAAAAGACATCAAACAGCTTTTGAGACTCAACCTTCAGCACCTTCATTATCATGTTGTCTGATTTGACCGCTTCTGACCCTCTGTCTTTATGTCTCATAACGTAGAGAAACTCGATCTTCTTCAGTGACGGCCAGTCTTCAATCACATACACTTTCTCCAAGTTGATCTTCTAAACATCCCGTACATATAGTTCCTTCCTTAAGGTCTCTAGATACGGAGTCAGAAGTTTTACTCTTTCTCCAGTGGCCACGTACCTTGGTTCAGCATCAACAATAACTTGATATATCCTTAGTTCAGCTTCAAGTACTCGATCTCTGATCTTACCATCCGGTATAAATGGTGCATGTGGAGCTGAAGTACCTGAACTTGGACCTGCAGATTCTATCAGTAGAGGAGCATCATCTTCAGATTCAACTTCCATATCCTGAACCCCAGCAGTTTCTAATTCATCATCCAAAGCATCAACCATTTCTTCTTTGATCTTGTGGCTCAAACGCTCTGGCTCATCCTCTGAATCAATGTAGATTATCTCAATAAGCATATCATCCGCCACTCGCTCATCCTCCGTTCTATTGTCAACAACCGCAGGCTTTTCAACCCCGGTTAAGACAACAGCTAGAACATCACCTTCATCCGCTTGGACCATCTCAGTACCAGTTCCTCCAGTTCCCATATCTTGTTCACATGTTTGTTGAACTGTGCCCTCGGAATTACCAGTAGCTGCCCTAGTGGATTCACCAACCCCAACTGACCTCTTCTCCCCCTCAGGTTGATCAGGATCATCCTGATCATCATGTCTGCATTTCTGGGAAGCTTCAGCCTGAATACCACATCTGTCTTCAACAGCTTTGAGTCTCTTTTCTGTGGATCTGAACCCTGCCATGATGACATTTGTCATATCAACCATAGAGTCAGTTAAGCGCTGGAATTCTGAGCTGGTAGGTGGTTGAGTTGATGTCTGGGCTTGAGGTCTAAGGTGTAATCTGAGTAACCCGGCAAGATCTACCTCTTCTGCTGTGTTGGTGTTACCTTTGGCTAATAGATGGGCTAACAACTCAGATTTGAGCTGGTCTTCAGGAATGAGGTGTAAAGGAATTAATGCTGGATGTTGTGGGTTAGGTTGAGCTGCAGATGGTGGATCTTGAGGAGTGGTTGATGATTCTGCAATGCCTTTGCCCTTGATGGCTTTGCTCACTTGTTGTGCAATTGTACGTTGCAAAACATTTCTGGGTTGATTTAAGGCAGTGTTGATTGAACCTAAAGCAGATGCAAGCACGGTAAAAGTGATATAATGTGGTGGCGATCCAAGCATGCGAACAATCTGATCCTGTGGAATATTTGGGAACATATGGGTAAGATCTGGACCACTTAGGTTATCGGTTATAGTAGCGGTTGTAGCAACCGTACTGCCTGTGTTCATGGATGGGAAAGTGTTGACCATGACAGGACTTCCACCCTGTCCTTGCGAGGCACCAACGAATGTCGACCTAACTCTGGTGTTCCGGTTGGGGCACGGAAGCCCATAACTTGGTGTTGTACAAACATATGTGTCCTAGGAAAAGATGTTCTACCGAATGGTCCTAGACTCGATGTGCGTGGAAGGAAGGTCGGTGGCCGGGGCGGGAGCCTACCTGTTTCAATACCAGCAAACACCGAATGTGCTGCTGATAGACTTTGTGCTAACTCCCCTGTGCTGAATGAAACATCGGCCTGTTGAGAGACCAATGAGTGGATGAGTGGGACTGTGCTATGCATGGCTGGGTCCACCATTTCTTGTTCAATACGCAACGATGACGTATGCTCGTTGGTAGATGATGTGGCTACCCGGCTCAGATCGGTTTGGGGAGAGTCGGTAGTTAGAACTTTGTCTGACTCTATCACAGCTTCACTCAATTCTTTTCTTCCTCCATCCTCACCACTACCTACAGTTTCCACTTCTACTTCTCCTTCTACTTTTTCGTTCACAGTTGAAGGATCGGCGGCATCAGTAGCAGTGTCTAAGAGTTATGTGTTCCGAGTGGAATCAACATCAGAACTCACGGCACGTGGTCTCTTTCCCATATGCCTTGGAATTAAATAGACCAAAGGGTCGTGACCTGAGTCAGCATCATCATCATCGTCGTCAAAAGGAGGGAAGAAAGGTTCTATCTCATCGTCTTGATTAACTACATCAGCATCAGAAGATGATGCAGCGACATCGTCTGAATTCCAGGAGACATCGTCAGCAAATATCTGGACTGGAGAAGGGCGAAGCGGTGGTTGAGTTGGTCTCGAGAAAGATTGTAATAACCAATTCGAGCATTTAGTTTTAATTGGAATTTAAGTCTGAAAGTGACTATTATAAAAGTTGAGGGTAATAATTGGAAAGTTGGAAATTAATCCCTTTTCTTGTAAGTCACCTTTTATGCTGAAAAGTTAAGAAAACATAATTTTTGTCCTAGGGTTTGGGATAGAAAAAAAAATGAGGGTGGTGAGTTTTCTGCTACTGTTTCGTGAGGAGAAAAGAACAAAGAGAAATATATGAAAGGTCTCTTGTGGGGGTTCTGTGGATACAGCCGGCAGAGGAGAGAGAGGCGAGAGAGAGAGACTGTTGTGTGAGAGAGACCGTCGGCGAGTGATAGAGAACGCCGACGAGAGAGAGAGAGAAACAGACGAGAAGAGAGAGAGAGAGACGAGGAGAGAGATCGGGAGTGCGAGAGAGAGATAGACGGCGAGAGAGAAGGAGCCAAGAGTGAGAGAGAAACAGTCGAGAGTGAGAGAGAGACAACCGGAGAGAGAGAGAGATACAGCCGGAGAGAGAGAGAGATACAGCCGGAGAGAGAGAGAGAGCAGCGAGAGGGAGAGAGAGCGTCGTGTGAGAGAGAGAGAGCATCGAGAAGGAGATGGAGGCTGCGAGAGAGAGAGATAGACGATGAGAGAGAGAAGGTGGCAGGACTTCGCCGGCGCCGGAGAAGGTGGCCGGCGGTGGCCGGCAGTGGTGGTCGCCGTAGTTCTAGGCAGCAGTTTCCATTTCGTGAGGTTTTATTCCGGTAAGAAACCCTTCCATTTCATTGCTCTCTTTTTCAAGTAATGTTAGATTTGTTAGGTCTCTAGTTGCACTCGGCTATGTGAAATGAGAAATCAAATAAGGGTGTTAATGTAGAGTTTTGATTTTAATTCTTGTTGTCATAGTTAACTCAAGTGTTTATGTGGATTCTTGGTTAGAGAATGGCTTGTGTCAATTAAAAAGAAGAATTGTTGTTAATATGGGGTAGAATTTGAATAATGGCGAAATATGTGGGTTTTTGTTTTGAACCGTGTGTATCGGAAGTCGGTATGTTCCGGGAGTTGGCCCGTAACTCAAGTTTGGGCCGAATTGGTTTATTGGGCCGAATTGGGTATTGGACCAAATTGAGGGTTGGGCCGAGAGAATTATTAAATCCTTTTGGGCTTAGTTATTTATTAAAGTCTATAATTATATAATAAGGGTGTGATAAGCTAATTATTAATTTGGGCCATATTATTATTAACGCGATCCGGTTTTGTTATTTAGAATCAAGTGTTATAATTTTATGTTGAGAACCTAGAGTCGGGTAAATTAATGGATCCGATATAGTATGTCAATTGGATGGGTAAGTGAGGAGCTTTGGAGCAAGCTAGCCAGGTGAGTTTTTCTAACTAAAATACTTGATTTTACGTGTTTCCAAAGGAAAATGATTATATGAAAGTGCCTCGTTAATTTACATGAATTTTACATAAATGAAAGCTTTATGTTTCACTGATCAGGGTATGTTTACGAGCATGATTTATCTACAAGCTTTTACGAATGTTTTCCATGAAAAAGTATTATTTTGCTATTAAAGGAGGATTGCCCTCAAGTGTGTGAAACCACATGTTTTGTGAAATTGCCATGGCAGAGTCGGGTTGCACAGTGGAAGACTTCTTGAGTTGCCGTACCTGGCTTTGTAAGGTGTTGAGTTGCCGTACCCGGCTTTGTAGGGTGTTGCCGTACCCGGCTTTGTAGGGTGTTGAGTTGCCTTACCCGGCTTTGTAGGGTGTTGTCGTACCCGGATTTGTAGGGTGTTGAGTTGCCGTACCCGGCTTTGTAGGGTGTTGCCGTACCCGGCTTTGTAGGGTGTTTACCATGGTCTTCTCCGCTGTGCATACCATTGTTGAGTACATGATTTGATGCGTTACTGATATGAAATGAACGTTTTTTTCCTTAAATGATTTGTGAACATGTTTTAGGGGGAACTCACTAGACCTCCTGGTCTAACCCTCGCTTTTCAAAACCAAAACCCTTTTCAGGTAAGCGCTATTTTGGAGGCTCGGATGAATGAGTAAGTAGCAAGATAGAGTACGGAAGCAGCTAGTGATAGTGCAAGTGCCTCTAGTCGAAGTTAGATTATTCTCAGTTGTGTATAGGTTGTTTCCGCCAACCTTAGTTTGTGTATGATGTAACGAAATTTTTTGGGACCCAGTTTTGTAAATTTATGTTTAAATGCTATGTTTGTTCTATTGTACTTTTGGGTTGTTACAAATGGTATCAGAGCCATAGTTTAATGGATTTAGGTGACCGGACGGGCCTAAACTTAAACTTGGGAGTAGAAACCACAACTGAGAATCAGAAAATGCGTTAGGATGACACTATTATAGAGATAGGATTAATGGGGTACTGAGGACTGTCATGTAAGGTAAGTTTGAGATTCCACCTGGCCAGTGTAATTGCAAACTTACAGGTACATGTATGTGCTTAACCTACCTTATTAACCTACCCAGTGCTTATGCCGTGTTTCAGTACGTTAGAATGTCAACGAGATCTCTGAGGTGTAGACTGAGACCCCTTGTTGGGAAAGTTTCGTGAGAAATCTTTATGAAGTGAATAATATATACATCGTAGAGGCGAAATGTTGTTTAGAATGTTATGAATCGTATAGAGATAGATCTTCGTGGGTTCGAAGAGATAAAATGATTGATTTTGAGTAAGACTCTTGTTTCTAGAAAGTCCCAGTTTTTGAAATAGTGGAATGAGATCAGTTAGAATGATAAGGAATAACAGTGTTGAAATTTTGAACGTATTAATAGAACCCCGACTTCTTAGTCGAGCTTTTCAAAGGCAATGTAAGTGAAATAAGATACCTATTGTGAAATGAAAGCATGTAGAAGTAGAAAATGAGATAGTGATTAAAACAAAATAGTACGAAGGGATTGAGTAAGTGAGATGTGGAAAGTGTGATCAGCGAGTCGTTGCGTGACCGAGAGGGCGACTGTTGGTCGTAGGTAGAATGTCAAGGATAAGATAGGCTAGTAAAGTAGTTGACCTTGTTTGAGTGAGTAGCCTTCAAATGCAAGTAGAGTCTCATGCATGGTGTTCTTTTTTTTATGCAACATGAAATGTTCACGATTTAAGTTAAATATGTAAAGATAAATTTTGATCGAAAACGAGTCAGAATGTGCACGCGTATGTTTAAAGAAAAAGGTGATTTCAATCACATGGCACCACGAAGTTTCGAGTTTTATGATTTGTAGAGTATTTCGCTTTTTCATGACAAGTTAAATTATTGCAAAAGTCAAGAAAACGATTAAATGAAAACTTTTATAACCAAAGTGAGTAATGACATATTGGAGTTATTTATGAGTACGAAAATCGACCGGTTTACTTTGTGTCGGAAATTTCTTTCAGGAAGTGGTCGTATGAAAAGATTTTCACTTAATATATTTCCGTCGTGACGACATAATTTGGTAGAGTGAGATTAAGTTTATGAAAAGTTGCATGCGAACGATCCTCGAGATTGTGGTGTAGGGCATTGAAGTTTAAAGAGTGATGGGGGCATGCGTACCCAATATGTTTCCAGGTGTTGTTAATTAAATTGATAAAAGGCACGAAATGATTTATTTATTTTGTATGTCATGCATGAAGTCTATGAAGTCACTAGGTCGTAGGATGTTGCTTTTTTTTTAAAACTAAGAAAGAACTCTGAGAGTGGAGAGTCGATGGTCAAATCAAGAGAGAACGTTGTAGTATCGGGATAGGTGTTCCGTCAGTAGTGGATTATAGACTCGGACGTAGGAGGGTTTGCACCCTTGTTCAGTAACTGGAAGTACGGTTGCCAAGGTGATGTTTTAGCGACTCTGGTACGTGCGAAATATGTGTTTTAATCGCAGTGGGTTGCAAACTGTCCACAGTGGGAAGTGCAAGTGTACACTGTCCACTATGATCGTCACAGCAAGTAATAGTTGGTAAAATACCAGAATCGAATCCACAGAGACTGGACAATCAAGACAATACGGTTCTCATGAGCTCCTTTTACAAGTTTCAACTAGAGAGGAAAATAATACTTCGGTTTGGTTTAGTAAAATAGCTACTTGAAACGATTTACTAAATGTTAAAAAGGAGGAATGTAGGGTGGATTTTCCCTAAATTTTATCTCAAATACTCGGTCCTTAGAGTGATCCTCGTATTCGTGGTGGACATTTTCGCTAGAAAAGCCCGGTTACAAAATACTCACACCGTTAGATAAAAATCCCATACTCTTAGTACTTGTTGTTTTGTCAATGGTAATCTCTAAATGGACCTTTTCAGGCCTCGATGGAATGTGTAGAGACAAATACTCTAAGTGTTTTTAATACACAAATTAGCTTGCCTACTACTCCAGTGGGCAGAGATTAGCTCACTGTGCCGACCTCACTTTCGTAAGTGTCATAAGAATTCTTTCGAATCCCCTAGCATCATTCAAGCTCGTGTTACTGCGTTCTACTCATTTCTAAGTTAAGAACTAGACTTTAGATCCTTGCAAGTGATCGGCTTGTTCGCATCCTTGGGTAAATATCGAGAATGAACAACCAAAACAACAAATGTTCTAAGTATAAAGATTACTCAAGCATTTTTAATAAAATCCAGGTACTTCTCCTTCCTACATCCCAAGGGATGTTTAGCCTAACATTTCTGAAGTAAAGAAAACAAGAGATGAAGATTTGCACATAATAAAACTAAAAGTGGATTGAATAGTACTCACAGTGGGGAACGAGAAATCGTCACTGCCCACTGTGTTTTGCGAACTACAATTAAACTAAGAAAGTAAATTACTGGAATTAAATACTAAGTTACTGCAGTAAATGAAGGCTTACAACTTAAAGAAATGCTAGATAAATTGCAAGATAGATGGTGTTTTTCATAAATGAGACCCAACACCCCTTTTTATACTAAGAAGGAGGTGTTGGTCTTTACAAAAAGGGTTTTCCAAGGTGCAAGGACTGCAGTGCTGCTGAAATTAGTCCAAAGGGTAATACTTCAATCCTCCATGTATAGCTCTTTTTACCCAATGGTCCATTAGAAGTCAACTTTTGCAAGTACAAAGGTACAATCATTATGTAAAGCTTTGAGGAACACTTGTAACAGCCACAACTCAGCTTCTCTGCCATGTGAACCTTCTTAATCTCCAGATTTTATATTTTCAGCCCATGGTTTTCTTGATTAGCTCGAAGAGTGGGGAACCGGAGTGGGCACTGTATACGTCACTGCGGATGAAAAATCGTGAAAATACCCAAAACTTCCTCAAATAATTTATTAAAGACCATGGTTCACTCCTTTTGCTCGTTTTCGTAAATCATACCAAGAATGGGGGTTTTTAGAAGTGAAATGGCTAAAATTGACAAAATAAAGTGGAAAATAAATGGAAATAATAACTCTAAAAATAGAGTTATCACAACCTCAAACTTAAATCATTACTTGTCCCCAAGTAAAAAAGAAAGAAATAAAATGAAAAACAATGCATTTGAATATTTGAGGGACTTACATACTTCTTGACTTGAATGAGCGTTTGATCTCCTTCCTCCGATACTTCCTTCGGTCCGAAACTTAAAAACTTCATTTTTGTACTTGACGAAATCTTTCCCTTATTTACCATTTGATCAATAGGGCTTTCTTGGGTTTGAAGGGTTTATGGCTTTGAATCTTTTCCCAAGGGTTTTGGCAAGAATTTCCAAACATGGACCGAAGATCTCGTTTTGAGATTTTTATTTCAAGAAGTGGGTGTTTAGTATTTTGCTATGATAAGTACGTACACTTTCAGGCTTTATTTGGGTATGGCTATTTTTTCTTCTGATGGTCCAGAATGGGCACACCATCTTTTTCTGGGAGTGAGCACTTTGATGGTCCAGAAAAGGCACACCATCAATTTTGTCAGTGCTACTCCGATTTTCTTCTGTTTTTTGTATTTTTGTGTTTTTCTCTATATATACTTTTTTTTTGGGAGGTGGGTACGGTTTACCCACCTCAAACTTGAACTTCACAGTGTCCCCACTGTGGGCAAACTGGAAGTCATTCTGGAAGTTCCCACCTCAAACTTAAAACTGCACAGTATCCCCACTGTGACATAGAGTTGACGAACAAAGGTGGATTTTTGGGGGTTCAAAAAGGATCGTGTTTGGGGATGAAAATGGCCTAAATCATTTCATGGGACAAGTTGAGATTCGTACTTACAAAAGGGACCTTTTTAAGTTGGAAATCGAACGTTGTACCTTTGGAAGGAAATGAGATCAAACAAGCATTCAAACCACAAAAACGTTAGTACCCAAAAGTACCTACCACACGGTAGGATTTCATGCATTAGTAACTTAAAAGAAACATTCAGCAAATTGTCTTAAAGCCTAGCCATAGGCATAAAACACAAAAGAAACATAAATTAAAATTGTTTTTGAGAGCAAAAGAGTGGAACCAAAGTTTTAACAAACCATTCAACGGGTCGGGGTGGCCTCTGGTGAATTAGCAGCAACATTTTCATCAAATTCGTCCTCACTGTCATAAACTGGGCAGATATCCTTCGGAAATTCTGGGAGCTGAGCAACTAAAACGGGGTTGGTCTCTTTCACAAACTGACCCATCACTTCATCCCGTTCTCTTGTATACATCCAGAATTTCTCGGTGGCCCTGCTTTGATACCTAAACGCACCTTCAATCAGATCAATTCGGTATGTGAGCTTTTTCAAAGCTGCCAAGATCTCCGCCATCTGGTTGCTTGACGAACCTGCCTCAGTCTGACGCCTCGATGTACCCGCAGTCCGCACATCATGCTCCTCAGCGATGATCACAGTGGGCTGAACAGTCCCCACTATGGGAATCTCTTCTTCAGGTTCATGTGGAGGTGTGGTGATATGCCTTCCCATCTTGCGAATGGTCTGCACACTAATGTTGCTTGTTGAGTCGAACCACTGATCCTCCACAGCGGAGGGTACACCTGCGTCTATCATTAGTAACGTAATAAGGCAAGGGAGGGGCAACACAACCTTCTTTCGGGTCCTAGCTTGATCGATGGCGGCGTGCATGACCATCCCAACATTTATCTTCATTCCTGTGAGCAGACAGTACAAGAGGGCACATTTGTGCATGGACAAGGTGGTATCGTGTGATGTTAGAGATAAAGAGGCCCGAAGAAATTGAAACCAAACAGCGGCCTCGGTGACGAGGGAGCTAGCGTTTAGACAATGTCTTCGACCATCCTTGTTCCATGGCTTTCCTTCGACAGCTATTTCTTTCAAAATACGGTCCTCATCCTCGGGGGTCATTTTCTTCAAAAACTTTGTAAACTCACACTCATTTGGGCCACGCCTTCCTAACACTCGGTTGATTGTTCCTGGATTATAACATACTTTCTTTCCTCTAACTACCACAATGGGGTCCTTTGATTGAGAGGCTTCGGCATAAAATTCTCGGACCAACGAGGCATTAGCGCGCCGATTGGCCTCGGCCAAAATCGACCAGTCTTGCGCGATGATCCTATCTTTTACAAAAGAGTTGGCTTCAACAAACTCGGGGTCAAAACCCCTTTCCAACCTTAGCTTCTGGGCTGCGATGCATTCGTAGTGGGCAACCACCTCTGAAGAGGTGAACTGCCTAGGCACACCACTGGGGGCATGAGCAGTGCCCACTGTTGAGTGATGTGGGTGTAGGGTTTGAACATGGTCATCCCCAATGTCAAGTTCAACAGAAGAAGCACTTAAAGCAGGTTCGAAATTAGTACCTTTCTCTGATGATTTATGTGCCGGTCTTTTTACTGATTTCCTCGGTGTCGTGGTCACCGTAAACCTGGTGACCACTCCCCTCTTCTTTAATGCTCGTAGAACAGGACTCTCCCCACTGTGGGCAGTCTTCCCCACTCTGCTCTTCTCAATACTATCCCCAAGCTTTCTGTAGTCTTCTTCATAATCAGAATGTACTTTCCTCGGCAGTTCTTGTTCCTCAGTAAAAATCTCTCCCTCCGCCTTTTTCCTTTCTTCCTCGAAGATCTTTGCTTGCTCAGCCTTCAATCTTGCTTCTTCCCTTAGCTTTTCTTCTTCTTCTTTTATGCGCCTTTCTTCTTCTTCTCGTCGTCTTCTCTCGACCTCTTCCTTTCTCTTTCGAATGACCGACATTCGTTTCTCAAACTCCTCTGCCAATCGCCTCTCCTCTTCTTCGGCCAGCAGTGCCTCGGTTTCGAAGTGGATGACACTAGTGTCGGAGACTTGAGAGGATGCCATGGATTTTGGGCTTTCTTGCTGCGAAGAACCCGCATCAGGTGCGCCGAATGTTATGGGGTTATCGCCGGAAATAGGTGGTGGTTCATTTAGATCGCCGGTGACATTTTCCGGCGGGTTCTCTTCTGTGAGACGACGGCGCACGGCTGCTCGTGTGGGTGCATCGTGCCGGATGTTCAATCTTTTGCTTCGCGCCATTTTTTTTTCAAGGGTTTTAGGTTTGTGGGTTTTCTTTGAGAGAGAAATGGAGAAGATGAAGAAAATTGGTGTTTTAGGGAAGTTAAATTAATCTGATTGAGGGTGATGGTTTTTGATTTGAGAGGGAAAGGTTAATAGGAGAGAGAGAGAGGGAGATAATGATGGTTTATCTTGGGAAGGAGGGTTCTTGACAAGTGGCAGGGAAAAGTTGAAATTTGTAAGAAAAAGCATGATGTGCGTCAGCCTTGGGCCCCTCCCAAACCGTCTTTTCCTATGTCAGACCGAGAGTGAGGAGCGCAGTGACCAGTCCTTGCCCACTGCGAACCTTTTTGTTCCAAAATGTGCTAAAATGCTCCTACACACATCGAAATAAACTACCATGCAGAATTAAAAATACCAAAATTAATAAAAAGACAACAATAAACTGAAATAAACTATTTACAAACAGCGCTGACTTTCTCTAACCATAGCGAGGTGGAGAGTGGGGAGGGATGTGGGCACTGTCATGCAGAAAATGCTTTACCCTTTGCCCATTGACTTTAAAGGTTTGACCCGATTGTGGGGATTTCAACTCCACTGTTCCGAAAGGACTCACCTTGACAATGGTGTATGGTCCCGTCCATCTTGATTTAAGTTTACATGGAAAGAGTTTGAGACGGGAATTGAACAATAGTACCTGTTGTCCTTCCATGAACTCCCTATGGTTGATTCGACGATCGTGCCACATCTTGGTCTTTTCCTTGTACAACTTTGCATTCTCATAGGAGTGATATCGCAACTCCTCTAGCTCATGTATTTGCAAACTCCTTTTGATTCCCGCGGCATCCTCACTCATGTTAAGCTCTTTAAGGGCCCAGAACGCCTTGTGCTCTAATTCAATCGGTAAATGGCAAGCTTTGCCAAAAACTAATTTGAATGGAGACATTCCCAGAGGAGTTTTATAGGCTGTTCGATAGGCCCAAAGAGCATCATCGAGTTTGATCGACCAATCTTTACGGTGTGGCTTAACAACTTTTTCCAAAATTCCCTTGATTTCACGATTTGAAAGCTCAGCCAAACCATTGGTTTGTGGATGGTATGCGGTGGCCACTCTATGATGAATATCATATTTAGCAAGAACCGAGGCCATGACTTTGTTTACAAAATGGGTGCCTTCGTCACTAATTAATGCTCGTGGTGTTCCGAAGCGAGTGAATATATTCTTGTGTAAGAACTTCACCACAGTGTTAGCATCATTGGAGTGACAAGCAATGGCTTCTACCCATTTTGAAACATAATCTACCGCAACCAAGATGTAAAAGTTATTGTTGGAATTTGGAAAAGGTCCCATAAAATCTATCCCCCAAACATCAAAAAGTTCGACCTCTAGAATGTTGTTAAGAGGCATTTCATTTCTTTGCGATATATTCCCCGTACGTTGACATTGCTCACAATTTTTCACAAATTCAAATGAGTCTTTAAAAACAGTGGGCCAAAAGAATCCACTTTGCAAAAAATTTGCAGCGGTACGGTTTCCACCGAAGTGGCCACCGTAGTGGGATGTGTGACAACCATGGAGTATTTGATGTTGCTCACTCCCATGGATACAACGCCTCAATATTTGGTCCGCCCCTATCTTGTACAAGAAGGGATCGTCCCAAACGTATTGTCGTGTGTCGTGTAAAAACTTCTTAAATGGTTGTCCACTCATCCCGTGGGGCTTAAGTCCACTTGCTAAAAAGTTTGCAATATCAGCATACCAAGGAATTTCATTATGATGCTGAGCAGATAATAATTGTTCATCGGAAAAAGTTTCTTTTACCGGAGTGGGGTCAGGAGTGGGATCAACAGTGCCCACTGTCTTCTCGAGCCTGGACAGATGATCGGCAACCTGATTGCTCGTTCCTTTTCTGTCGACGATCTGGAGGTCAAATTCTTGTAACAATAAAACCCATCTAATCAACCGTGGCTTGGAATCAGCCTTGTTGATCAAATATTTGATTGCTGCATGATCTGTGTGCACTATGACCTTCGTCCCTATCAAGTATGACCTGAAACGATCAAAAGCAAACACCACTGCAAGTAATTCTTTTTCAGTAACTGTATAATTAATCTGAGCTTCAATCAATGTTTTACTCGCATAATAAATGGGGTGAAAAACTTTGTTCTTTTTCTGTCCGAGAACAGCCCCCACAGCCCAATCGCTGGCACCACACATCACTTCGAATGGGAGTGACCAGTCAGGAGTGGTCACTATGGGTGCTGTGACCAAAGCTTCCTTGATTTTTTCAAAAGCTTCTCGGCATTCTTGGGTAAAAATAAAGTCTTTTTCATGCTGCAAAAGGTTACATAGGGGTTTGGTTGTTTTTGAAAAATCTTTGATGAACCTCCTATAAAAACCTGCGTGACCCAAAAAGCTTCGAATACCTTTCACTGTTGTGGGTTCAGGAAGTTGTGCCACAACCTCGAGCTTGGCCTTATCAACTTCCAACCCTCTTTTTGAAACTAGGTCGTGGGTCTCACATCTTACTAGGCTTTTCTCTAAATTTCCCAAACAATTTTCGAATGATGTCCCTATCACAGAAAAATCGTCCATAAAAACTTCTATGGTATCTTCTATCATGTCGGTAAAAATTGCCATCATACAACGTTGAAAAGTGGCGGGAGCATTACACAATCCAAACGGCATTCTTCGGAATGCAAAAGTACCGTAGGGACAAGTAAAGGTGGTCTTTTCTTGGTCCTCGGGTGCGATGTGGATTTGGTTGTATCCGGAGTATCCATCTAGAAAACAATAAAATTCCTTTCCCGCTAATCTATTAAGCATTTGATCGATGAAAGGCAAGGGAAAGTGATCTTTCTTAGTGGCCAAGTTGAGTTGTCTATAGTCCATGCATATCCTCCATCCCGTGACAGTCCTAGTGGGAATGAGCTCATTCTTTTCGTTTTTTACTACGGTCGTCCCTCCTTTTTTAGGGACACATTGGACGGGGCTCACCCAACTACTACTAGCAATGGGATAGATAATACCGGCATCTAACCACTTCAAAACTTCTTTCTTAACTACCTCCTTCATGATGGGGTTCAACCTTCTTTGAGGTTGGACTTTCCCCGGGTGGTCACTCTCCAAGTTAATCTTATGTTGACATAGAGAGGGGCTAATTCCTCGAATGTCCGCAATGGTCCAACCAATTGCTCCTTTATGCTTTATCAACAAATCAATCAGAAGTTGTTCTTGTTTTTCACTAAGTTTGGAAGAGATAATAACGGGAAGTTTATTATCCTTAGCGAGATAAGCATATTTTAAATGGGAAGGCAATGGTTTAAGCTCTAACTCGGGAGGTTGTTCTATTGAAGGGGGTTGAACATCTCTATCTTTAAAATCCAGAGGTTCAAAATCTGCAATCATTTCGTTATACTCATCCTCAAAAGTGTCATCACTCTCTGATTCAGAGTGCCCACTGTCATTCCCCACTGTGGGAACTGTACTCCCCACTGTGGGCAGTGTGTCAAGACTGTGGATTCCATAGATCGAACTCAAGGCAAAGCAATCTTCGGTGTCTATATATTTAAGAGACTTGAAAACATTAAAAGTTACCTCTTGGTCATTAACTCTCATCGTGAGTTCTCCTTTGTGCACATCAATCAAAGTACGTCCGGTTATAAGAAACGGACGTCCTAAAATGATTGGGATTTCTTTATCGGCCTCATAATCTAGAACTAGAAAATTGGCGGGGAAGATAAATTTATCCACTTGGACCAAAACGTCTTCTATTTTTCCCTTGGGATAGGCAATGGACCGGTCGGCTAGTTGTAGTGTCACTGTTGTGGGTCTAGCCTCTCCAATCCCTAACTTGTTAAAAATGGACAAAGGCATCAAGTTGACACTAGCTCCTAAATCACAGAGTGCTTGACCTACTTCTTGTCCTCCTATTGTGCACGGAATGGTGAAACTACCCGGGTCTTTCAACTTAGGTGGAATCTTGCTTGTAAGGAGGGCACTACATTCTTCGGTCAAAGCCACAGTCTCAAATTCACCCAACTTCCTCTTTTTGTTCAAAATATCTTTTAAGAATTTAACATAGCTTGGCATCTGCTCGAGAGCTTCTACCAAGGGTATGTTAATGTGAAGCTGCTTAAAAATGTCCAAGAATTTTTTAAACTGAACATCGACATTTTTAGGCTTCATTCTTTGAGGAAATGGAATGTTTCGTGGGTCAATCTGAGTTTGCTGTGGTATTGGCTTTGGAACAGTAGTCTTTGGGACAGGTCCAAGAGTGGGAAGGTTAGGGATGTCGGTCCCCACTATGGGGATCACAGTGACTTGAGGAGTGCCCACTGTGGTGCTCACAGTGGGTTTTTTAGGCGAATCATCAGATTCAAAAATGATATTTTTCAGATCCTTTCCACTCCTTAAAGTTATAGACTTGACATGTTCTGGTCCTTTTCCTATCACTCTAGCTTGCTCGGTATCACTCGGTAATGTTCCTGGTGGTCTATTCTTAACTTCAACGGCTAGTTGTCCTACTTGGGTCTCTATATTCCTAATGGCTACTTGAGTTTGATTCATAAAACCTTTGAGGATTGACTCGATCGATTGTTGACCCTCAGCTGGTTGGTTGGATCGTGGTTGGTATGGTTGTGGGGACTGCCCACTGTGATGTGGGGATTGCCCACTGTGATGTTGCTGAAATCCCGGGGGATTGTATGGTCTTTGCTGGATATGACTCGGCCCTTGGGGTTGGAGTCCTTGATTTCCCGACCAAGAGAAATTTGGATGATTTCTCCAGCCTGGATTATAGGTTTGTGAGTACGGGTTGTTTCTTGGGTTGGTCCCTATGACATTTACGGACTCGGGATTTGCTGGACAAAAGTCGAAAACGTGCTCTTCTCCACAGAATGAGCAGTTTTCAGGGAGATGTGTTGCGGAATTGACTTGGCCTCTATTTTGGTTGAAAACGATTTTGGTCAAGGCCACTAACTGCGCATTCATGGTTTTAAGTGCCTCGGAGTCGATGGTGTTGGTCTTTGGCATGGGTGCTCTCGGATTGGACCACTCGGTATTGTTGTTGGACACTTTTTCTAAGATTTGATACCCTTCATTGTAGGTCTTACTTGTGAATGTTCCACCGGCTGTTGCATCTAAGATGATTTTGGCTGCATTGGAAAGACCATTGTAAAAGGTCTCCAATTGGATGCAATATGGGATGCCATGGTGTGGGCATTTGCGAAGTAAATCTTTAAATCGTTCCCACGCATCCGAAACAGCCTCATCTTCTTCTTGTCTAAACAGAATAATATCATTTCGCAATCTTACATTTTTCGTTATGGGAAAATATTTTTGCAAAAATTTATCGGCAAGTTCATCCCAAGTGGTTATCGAATGGGGTGCATGTGCATTCAGCCAAGACTTCGCCCTATCCCTTAATGAAAAAGTGAAAAGCCTAAGTCTTAACGCCTCCTCACTAACACCTTGCAATTTAAAGGAATCGGTCATTTCTAAAAAAGATTTTAAGTGCGCGTGCGGATCCTCAGATGGTGATCCTCCAAATTGACCCATGGCTTGGATCATTTGAAACATCACTTGTTTGAGTTCAAAGTGCGTTGTTTCAAGAACGGGTCTTCGAATCCCGGAGCCTAAATCACTAACTCCGGAAGTAGCATAGTCTCGTATTTTTCGATCTTTATTATCGGCAATCGTGATTGTGGTCTCCACTACAGGTGGCGGTGGTGCTGCCATGTTCACAGTGGGGATCACAGGGGGTTGTCGATTTTTGTTTCTGCGTCTTCTTCGAAAAGTTTTCTCTATTTCAAGATCGATTGGCAACAAAGGTTCGTGTTGTCGCCTTGGCATACAACACGAAAAGCTTAGAAAAACAAGTTACTCGGGCTCGAACAAAAACTAATGTCTTGAGATTTAAAATCACGCCAATCCCCGGCAACGGCGCCAAAAACTTGGTACGTGCGAAATATGTGTTTTAATCGCAGTGGGTTGCAAACTGTCCACAGTGGGAAGTGCAAGTGTACACTGTCCACTATGATCGTCACAGCAAGTAATAGTTGGTAAAATACCAGAATCGAATCCACAGAGACTGGACAATCAAGACAATACGGTTCTCATGAGCTCCTTTTACAAGTTTCAACTAGAGAGGAAAATAATACTTCGGTTTGGTTTGGTAAAATAGCTACTTGAAACGATTTACTAAATGTTAAAAAGGAGGAATGTAGGGTGGATTTTCCCTAAATTTTATCTCAAATACTCGGTCCTTAGAGTAATCCTCGTATTCGTGGTGGACATTTTCGCTAGAAAAGCCCGGTTACAAAATACTCACACCGTTAGATAAAAATCCCATACTCTTAGTACTTGTTGTTTTGTCAATGGTAATCTCTAAATGGACCTTTTCAGGCCTCGATGGAATGTGTAGAGACAAATACTCTAAGTGTTTTTAATACACAAATTAGCTTGCCTACTACTCCAGTGGGCAGAGATTAGCTCACTGTGCCGACCTCACTTTCGTAAGTGTCATAAGAATTCTTTCGAATCCCCTAGCATCATTCAAGCTCGTGTCACTGCGTTCTACTCATTTCTAAGTTAAGAACTAGACTTTAGATCCTTGCAAGTGATCGGCTTGTTCGCATCCTTGGGTAAATATCGAGAATGAACAACCAAAACAACAAATGTTCTAAGTATAAAGATTACTCAAGCATTTTAATAAAATCCAGGTACTTCTCCTTCCTACATCCCAAGGGATGTTTAGCCTAACATTTCTGAAGTAAAGAAAACAAGAGATGAAGATTTGCACATAATAAAACTAAAAGTGGATTGAATAGTACTCACAGTGGGGAACGAGAAATCGTCACTGCCCACTGTGTTTTGCGAACTACAATTAAACTAAGAAAGTAAATTACTGGAATTAAATACTAAGTTACTGCAGTAAATGAAGGCTTACAACTTAAAGAAATGCTAGATAAATTGCAAGATAAATGGTGTTTTTCATAAATGAGACCCAACACCCCTTTTTATACTAAGAAGGAGGTGTTGGTCTTTACAAAAAGGGTTTTCCAAGGTGCAAGGACTGCAGTGTTGCTGAAATTAGTCCAAAGGGTAATACTTCAATCCTCCATGTATAGCTCTTTTTACCCAATGGTCCATTAGAAGTCAACTTTTGCAAGTACAAAGGTACAATCATTATGTAAAGCTTTGAGGAACACTTGTAACAGCCACAACTCAGCTTCTCTGCCATGTGAACCTTCTTAATCTCCAGATTTTATATTTTCAGCCCATGGTTTTCTTGATTAGCTCGAAGAGTGGGGAACCGGAGTGGGCACTGTATACGTCACTGCGGATGAAAAATCGTGAAAATACCCAAAACTTCCTCAAATAATTTATTAAAGACCATGGTTCACTCCTTTTGCTCGTTTTCGTAAATCATACCAAGAATGGGGGTTTTTAGAAGTGAAATGGCTAAAATTGACAAAATAAAGTGGAAAATAAATGGAAATAATAACTCTAAAAATAGAGTTATCAGACTCGTTAAAGAGTAGTGTGGTAAGGAGGAATGAAATGTCCGTGACGTGAAAATGTGAGTCTTGAGGTGAGCTTGTAACGTTTATGTACAAGGGTAGGTTACGAAAGGAGGGAGGCGGATCATGAAGTTGATTATGATAAGTTGAGAGTATTAGGTTCCGTAAAGGAACCCATGTTTATGAATAAGTTAAGAAAGTAGTATCAGGTTGTCGGTTGCTGTAGAATTCGATAGCTACATAAGATGGCCGAGGCCGGAGACGTGAAACAGAAAGTTAGAAATTGATAGAACACCTTGTGGGGGTTCTAAGGGGAAGAGAAGTTATTGTTTGATTAAGCATTCTATTCCCGAAGAGAGGAGGGTTCGTAGGATGATGAGGTAAGTAACTTGGGCGAAGCGAGTGTGTAGATTTTAGCAGTCAGTAAGAATAGTGGTGTGTCTTCATAAGGGCTCGGATCGCGAAGAGCTAACTAGGATGGTTGCGTGTGAGCTATATGAGAACTCGTGGATTATAGTTCAACAAGTTGGGAAAGGACTACGTAGTAAGATAGACTCGATTGAGGTATACGGAAGATCATGAAGGAAAGTGGGGATCAGGAATGAATGACTATGAGAGGTTCGGTCTGCAGTGTGATGTATTGAGTGAGGAACGTACATTTACGTAATGGCATTAATTACCAAGCTAAATGTGCCCGCTAGTATCGTAGTGAGGTGATGTTAGAAGAAGAGAAAGCATCAGATAGAAGCTTTTGGGGGTTTCAGATGAGATGTTCTATCTTTTAACCAGATTTTTGAGCACATAGAGAGTAAGTTGACTTTATGGTACGATTATGGTCGGGATAGAAAGACGGAGTAGTGGTGTGAAGTTACCCAAAGGAGGAACCAAGTGTTTTTGGTTGCAAGAATCGCTAAGTAGATATATGTTGAGATCATTGAAAGTTTAAAGAGGATGAAGAGCGTGTTGGTTAAATTGTGTAATAGTAAATGCAGATCTCTAAAAAGCATGAATTGTTTCTTATGTGTGAGGGAATGATTCTGGTAGGAAACAATTGGAAAGCGGGCTATGGGTAAAGAATGTCATGATGATGATTATAAGTCATAGTGGTGGTATGATCTCTGGTTGATTTGAAGCGTCAAGGTAGACGTATAAGCCTCAGTTTGGTTGATTTAACTTTTTGGATTTGTTAGGAAATAACATGTAATTGTTATTTCAGAATGTGTTATAATTCCATCGAGATTCTTACTAAGTACGGATAAAGGAGAATTGATGTGTTAAAGTGAGAAGTGATGATAGTATGTTGGGATAAGTAAGTTTCAAATTAATTGGGAAGTTGTGAGTGGTTGAATTACTCAATGGAGTTGTTGGTTAAGAAATCAGTTTGACTGATGGATTTTCGTGGATACCAGTATATTGAGACGTGATGCTAAGTTATGATGTTAAGTGATTAAATATGAAAAATAAGATGATTGCATGTTATGGTTATAAACAGAGATTGCGAATTGAATCGGAGTTGCGCAGCAAAGGCATGAAAGTAGGTTGTTTTTGTATGTTGTTAGAAGGATTTACTCTGAGAGTTAAAGACTTAAGCTTTGTTAATCAATTGTCGCCGGTTACCTGTAGAGTGAATTCCGGGACGGAATTCTTTTAAGGAGGGGAGATTGTAATAACCAATTCGAGCATTTAGTTTTAATTGGAATTTAAGTCTGAAAGTGACTATTATGAAAGTTGAGGGTAATAATTGGAAAGTTGGAAATTAATCCCTTTTCTTGTAAGTCACCTTTTATGCTGAAAAGTTAAGAAAACATAATTTTTGTCCTAGGGTTTGGGAGTGGCGGCTGTGCATCGAGAGGGAGAGGAGATGGGATAGAAAAAAAAAATGAGGGTGGTGAGTTTTCTGCTACTGTTTCGTGAGGAGAAAAGAACAAAGAGAAATATATGAAAGGTCTCTTGTGGGGGTTCTGTGGATACAGCCGGCAGAGGAGAGAGAGGCGAGAGAGAGAGAGAGACTGTCGTGTGAGAGAGACCGCCGGCGAGTGATAGAGAACGCCGGCGAGAGAGAGAGAGAAACAGACGAGAAGAGAGAGAGAGAGAGAGACGAGGAGAGAGATCGAGAGTGCGAGAGAGAGATAGACGGCGAGAGAGAAGGAGCCGAGAGTGAGAGAGAAACAGTCGAGAGTGAGAGAGAGACAACCGGAGAGAGAGAGAGAGAGAGAGATACAGCCGTAGAGAGAGAGAGATACAGCCGGAGAGAGAGAGAGAGAGCAGCGAGAGGGAGAGAGAGGGTCGTGTGAGAGAGAGAGCATCGAGAAGGAGATGGAGGCTGCGAGAGAGAGAGATAGGCGATGAGAGAGAGAAGGTGGCGGGACTTCGCCGGCGCTGGAGAAGGTGGTCGGCGGTGGCCGGCGGTGGCCGGCAGTGGTGGTCACCGGAGTTCTAGGCAGCAGTTTCCATTTCGTGAGGTTTTTATCCGGTAAGAAACCCTTCCATTTCATTGCTCTCTTTTTCAAGTAATGTTAGATTTGTTAGGTCTCTAGTTGCACTCGGCTATGTGAAATGAGAAATCAAATAAGGGTGTTAATGTAGAGTTTTGATTTTAATTCTTGTTGTCATAGTTAAATCAAGTGTTTATGTGGATTCTTGGTTAGAGAATGGCTTGTGTCAATTAAAAAGAAGAATTGTTGTTAATATGGGGTAGAATTTGAATAATGGCGAAATATGTGGGTTTTTGTTTTGAACCGTGTGTATCGGAAGTCGGTATGTTCCGGGAGTTGGCCCGTAACTCAAGTTTGGGCCGAATTGGTTTATTGGGCCGAATTGAGGGTTGGGCCGAGAGAATTATTAAATCCTTTTGGGCTTAGTTATTTATTAAAGTCTATAATTATATAATAAGGGTGTGATAGGCTAATTATTAATTTGGACCATATTATTATTAACGCGATCCGGTTTTGTTATTTAGAATCAAGTGTTATAATTTTATGTTGAGAACCTAGAGTCGGGTAAATTAATGGATCCGATATAGTATGTCAATTGGATGGGTAAGCAAAGACCATTAATTATGATTTTTGGACTAGAAGGTAATCTACCAATTTAGATAAGTTAGGGTTGAGTTCGAGATTTAACTCGAGTAATAATTGAACGGATTATGACGAACGCTATTAATATATAATAGGTGTTCCGCCTAGAGATCGGAAGTGTAAGTGAGGAGCTTTGGAGCAAGCTAGCCAGGTGAGTTTTTCTAACTAAAATACTTGATTTTACGTGTTTCCAAAGGAAAATGATTATATGAAAGTGCCTCGTTAATTTACATGAATTTTACATAAATGAAAGCTTTATGTTTCACTGATCAGGGTATGTTTACGAGCATGATTTATCTACAAGCTTTTACGAATGTTTTCCATGAAAAGTATTATTTTGCTATTAAAGGAGGATTGCCCTCAAGTGTGTGAAACCACATGTTTTGTGAAATTGCCATGGCAGAGTCGGGTTGCACAGTGGAAGACTTCTTGAGTTGCCGTACCTGGATTTGTAAGGTGTTGAGTTGTCGTACCCGGCTTTGTAGGGTGTTGACGTACCCGGCTTTGTAGGGTGTTGCCGTACCCGGCTTTGTAGGGTGTTGAGTTCTCGTACCCGGCTTTGTAGGGTGTTGCCGTACCCGGCTTTATAGGGTGTTGAGTTGTCGTACCCGGCTTTGCAGGGTGTTGCCATACCCGGCTTTGTAGGGTGTTTACCATGGTCTTCTCCGCTGTGCATACCATTGTTGAGTACATGATTTGATGCGTTACTGATATGAAATGAACGTTTTTTTTTTCCTTAAATGATTTGTGAACATGTTTTAGGGGGAACTCACTAGACCTCCTGGTCTAACCCTCGCTTTTCAAAACCAAAACCCTTTTCAGGTAAGCGCTATTTTGGAGGCTCAGATGAATGAGTAAGTAGCAAGATAGAGTACGGAAGCAGCTAGTGATAGTGCAGGTGCCTCTAGTCGAAGTTAGATTATTCTCAGTTGTGTATAGGTTGTTTCCGCCAACCTTAGTTTGTGTATGATGTAACGAAAATTTTTGGGACCCAGTTTTGTAAATTTATGTTTAAATGCTATGTTTGTTCTATTGTACTTTTGGGTTGTTACAAAGATGCTTGGCCAATAGTCTGTAATCTTCTCCCGCTCTCTTTCTTTTTGGTCTCGTCACCTCTCGTTGTTCAGGAACTCCCCCTGTTCCTGAACACCCTCGACATTCTAACCCTCACCTCCTAGTGGGTTTGCATCGTGGGGAGGTCCCTCCGGTTCTGGATGGACCATCAATGCATTTTCTAACCTATACTGTTGAACTACCCAGGACTGTTGGTCATCGAATGCGAGTAAGTCTTCTCGGAGAACAACGATGTGAGCAAAATCAATATGCTTTGGCATTCGTAAGTAATGCATGTATTGGCTCGGGCCCCGTGGATGATCTGCACGTCATGGAATTTCATCGTTGTCTTCCATGGCTTGATGAATCAAGATCAGGAAGAATCTTTGAAAGGGCACGAAATTCCGTTTCTTTTTCGGTTTAGATTGCTCCGCGACTAGCTCAATGATTTCATTCCAAATTAGGACTGCGTAGTCGATGTTCTGGTTAAAGGTAAAGGCATGGAACATTTGTAGGGTAGGTAGATTCGTCTTATCTACGCCTGTGTGTTTCGAAGTCATACAACGGTTGAAAATAGAACATTGTGTGTACGTGTTTGTGTAGAAATGATTGAAGCAACTTATGCTTGATTAATAGATAGGCTCAAATTGTGTAACCTGTTGAGACAACAACAAGTTTTCCACGGACTCAATGTGCATGATTAAAGTGCGAAGGTGGGGCAAACTTCCTTCTTTTTCAATATCCAAACCTTCCGAATGAAGATTAAATAGAATATATGCTGGTCCCCAAGAATATTGAAACATTTCTTTGTTGAGAAAGAAATGAGTAGCTGGTAGGGTTAATGCAAGAGTTGGCATGGGCTAATTGCTTGTTTCAATGATGGTCACCAAAGAATGTGAACCAATCAGTAATGTGGCTGCCCGACTCAGAAAGTGGTTGGTGCAGAGTTCTCTTATTTTTTTAACTCTGTTCTCACACCCTCTTTCTGTTTTTAATCAGCTCACTGCTAACCAAGCTCTCCTTTTCATTTTACGTCAACATAATGAGATTACTCAACCGGATGAGTTATCTCCCCCACTCTTTGATTTCGACCCCTCACCCCTCAATCACTCAAGGTTAACTTCTTGGATAGAAAACACTGGTTAACGTGGATCCATAGAAGTACAATGTAGCTCACACACTGATCCCCATGAAATTTTGTCCTAAAAAGATGGGTTGTTCAACAGTTTAACTTAAACAAATATGAATCTCAGTCGTTGAATTACATTGTCATCAGAATGTATGCTCCTCAATAATATCATGAAATATTTGAGCATTTGAACTTTGAAGATTTCTCAAAACAAGGATATTGAATGAATGAAATGAATTCGAAAGACTTGTTTGAGAATCTGACAATGTATCAATCAAATCAAATATGAAAGATAATCATGAACGGTTAGGGTGTCAAAGAATTGAATTTTGTTTATATGAACAAATATAAACAATCTTGGAATGAAACGTTTAATCCTCACGTGAAAGAATGTATGATGCTCAACAAAATTGGAAATTCAAACGGGAGTATTACCAAAAATTGTTTCGTTTTGAGACATGGTAATAACAAAGTCGATAAGAAGTTGAACCGGTGTGTATGTGTTAGGTCACCAAATATTTGAAATTGACCCACCGATTTCTATCCTAAAAATCTTACTTAGAATATTTCACTTTGGTTCTTTATAATGACTTATATAAGACAACAAAGGTTCGGTGACGTCGAAGACCAACCGAGATCAAGCTTGAATATGTTCTCATTGTGGAAGTGAAAGATAGTCTTCTCAACAATATCAAGTCATTGTCCACCGATGGTCTTTATGAAAATCAATGGACACACAACCACCAATCTCTCCTATGATCGGTCAGCAAGTCCCACCAATGAGAAGCTCAAATCGGTGGGAACTTGACTCTTCTCATACTCAGTTTTTGACAAAGGCCTTCACCAAACGCAAAGTCCAAATCGGTGGAATGCTTCTTGGAAGACTAAATGAGAAGATCATTTATTATGGGACAATATCTATTGCCAGGTAAAAGTGACTATTTGTCATTTTATCCATTATCAGATAAAGTCTCAATCAAGCATGTGTATTCATCCTGGTACTAAGGAAAAAGGTGAAAATAACACATCAACTTTTCAGAAGTCAACACCTATAATTGAATCTTCTGATGACAAGTGTCCTAAGCATTAAATGCTTTATGCACTATAAAAGGAAGAAGAAGCTCCCATATAAAGTTATGCTTTCTTAAGAATTCTCTCAGTGCAAGATTGCTTCATCTCTTTAAGAACTTTATAGCTTTGATCTTTGTGTGTTAAAGTTGTTTTGTTATTTCTGTTTGCTTTGTGAAAGATTGTTAGAATAGTTCATCTATTCTTTTCGCAACAATCTATAGTTTCTGTGTGTAATTCTTAGTTGAAGTTTTTCAATAAAAGAATTAATTAAGTAATTTTTGTGTATTATATTCAACCCCCCCTTCTCGTGCTAGCCATTAGGGACTAACAAGTGGTATCAGAGCAGAAAGTTTAACTCATAAAACTGATCTGCAATGGTTGCCTCTTCTTCAAACAATGAAATCTCTTTTCAAAACAATTTTTCTGAAAATGGCTCTATAGCCAAACCTCCAAAGTTTAACCCCAACAACTTTTCTCTCTGGAAAAACCGTATGATGCTATTCATGGAAGGAGTGGATACTAGATATCCAACCATTCTCAAAGAGGGACCCCTCATCCCTAGAGTCTGGGCTCGCTATGAAACGCAGAGGGCTGGAAAAGAAACTGCTGATAAGGATGATTCAGATGATTCTTCTGATGAAGAAAAATCCAAAGCTATTGGTCGTTATATTCTCAAAAACCCTAAGAAATACACTGATGAGGAAAAATGTTTGGTTTCTCTTGATTCTAAGGTCAGGACAATTATTGCTCTCTCTCTTCCTGATGAGGTCTATCATTCTTTAGTAAACTTTGAAATAGCTAAAGAAATATGGACCACTCTGTGTGTTCTGTACGAAGGTACAAAGAAAGTTAAGAAAAGCAAAAAGATTGCTCTCATCAGGAAATATGAGCTTTTTGCTCATGAGAAAGGAGCATATCTTTCTAGCTATTATAATCGTGTGATCCCAGAACAAGTAATCAATCAATATAAACATCAAAGGAAGCCATCTCTATATTCATTAAATGATCAAAAGCTCACAATATGGATTGGAATACAATACTTGTGTGTGTGGCTAGTGTGTGTAGTAGATGACCTAATTCCCAAAAGGGAAAATAGCAAACATTATATACCTAGGGTATAGAATACTCTTATTACACAAATGGTCCTTCTACATGGTACAATTATATTTTAAGCACTAACATTCTCCCCCTTTGTACCAATGTAGAGAAAAGGATTTAGACGTCCACCGGGGTCACACTCTTCTTCTGAATACCAAAGATGATCTCGAATCTTCGTAGTTCAAGATGGTAGTCATTTCGGTGGGAGATGGCTTCAATCACTTGGTTGATCAAGTTCTTCTCTTTCTCAGTGAGCTTTACTTCTCCATTCGCATCCAGACGAAGCTTACTTTCCAAATGAACCCGAATAACCTTCAAAGTACCCTCACAGTACTTGTTGATCTCAATAACTCTCATAAATCTTTTCTCTGAGTTAGTATCAACGTAAACAACCTCGAGCCCAGGCTTTTTCAGTACAGTGTAGGCGGAGATATCTTGAATATCAGATAAGGGTCTGTTTGGTTTCTTTAAGTTCACATGAGTTTGCAAAGATTCCAAACCCATCTGGAAGTCAGTGAGGTATGAATATTTCAGAATATTCTTCATGAACTTCTTCACACTTCGAAAGGCAGCATCGTATTGAATTCTAAACTCTGGACGCTTCTTCTCTGGATGGACAACAAGATTGTTGTAAAGGCTCAGAAGATCATTCAGTCTCAGACTCTTGAAATCAGCTTCAGAAAATACGCATTCAGACCCATCTGATCTCAAGACTGTGAACTCAGGATAGAAGACATCAAACAACTTCTGAGATTCAACTTTGAGCACCTTCATGATCATGTTATCTGACTTGACAGCTTCTGATCCTTTGTCTTTGTTCTTCATGACGTATAAGAATTCGATCTTCTTCAGCGATGGCCAGTCTTCTATCCCATATACTTTCTCCAAATTGATCCGCTGAACTTCCCGTACATACAGTTCTTTCCTCAAGGTTTCTAGAAAGGGAGTTTGGATTGAAACTCTCTCTCCAGTGGCTACATACCTTGGTTCAGCATCAACAATAACTTGGAAAAAACGGAGTTCTGCTTCAAGTACTCGATCTCTGATCTTACCATCCGGTATTATCGGTGCATGTGGAGCTGAAGTACCTGAACTTGGACCTGCTGATTCAATCAATGGTGGAGCATCATCTTCAGATTCGATTTCCAAGACTTGATCCTGAGTGGTATCTAATACATCATCTAAAGCATCAACCACTTCTTCTTTTATCTGGTGGCTTAGATGCTCTGGTTCTTCCTCAAAATCAATGTAGATCATCTCATTAAGCATATCATCAGCCATCTGCATATCTGCTATTCTATTGTCAACAGCCGGAGGCTTTTCAACCCCAGTTAAGACATCAGCTAGAATGAGTGCTTCTGTATCAACTGCTTGTACAACATCTGTCGTCGTTCCACCTTCACCTGTATTTCCCCCCAGCTTCAGGTTCATTGGTGTTACCAGTAGAAGCAGCAACACTAGTCTCTCCAACTCCTGCTCTCTTCTCCCCCTCATGTTGATCAGGCAGATCCTGATCATCATGTCTTCTTTTTCGAGAGACTTTTGATTCGATACCACATCTTTCTTCTACAACTTTGAGCCGGTTACTAATGTTGGTGAATCCATGCATCACGTCATTGGTCATATCTGTGACATAGTCGGTAAGCTTCTGAAGTTGGTTTGCTAGAAGACGTTGTGTATCGGTGGATGTTGAAGTTTGAGGTTGGGTTGGAGGTGGTGTGTGTTGATGAAGTAAGGAAACTAAGTCAACTTCTTCAGATGTACTCGAGTCGCTTTTGGCTAGAAGGCGGGATAACAACTCAATTTAAGTTGGTCTTCAGGAATAAGGTGTAGAGGTGCAGATGATGGATGTTGTGGGTTAGGTTGATTTTTTGATGTTGGATCTTGAGGAGTGGATGATGATTCAGCTATGTGTTTGCCCTTTATGGCTCGGCTGACTTCAGATGCTAATTGATCAACTGATCTCTGCATGTGAGCACGGTGTTGCTTGTATGATCTGTCTATGGTAGCTAGTGCAGAAGTCAGTAATGGCAGGGTAATATAATAAGGACGTGGCCCAAGCATCTGTACCACCTGTTCATGAGAAAAATTTGGGAAAAGAATGCTAACTTACGGACCACTTAGGTTACCGGTTGAAGTAGCGGTTGTAGCAACCGTACTGCCTGTGCTCATGGATGGCAAGGTGTTGACCATGACAGGACTTCCACCCGGTCCTTGCGAGGCACCAACGAATGGCGGCCTCACTCTGGGTGTTCCGGTTGGGGCACGGAAGCCCGTAACTTGGTGTTGTTCCAACAATTGTGTCCTATGAAAGGATGTTCTACCAAAGGGTACTAGACTCAATGTGCGTGTAATAAAAGGCGGTGGTCGGGGCGGGAGCCTACCTGTTTCAATACCAGCAGATACCGATTGTATCGCCGATAGCAGTTGAGCTTGATACCATGTGGCAAATGAAACATCGGCAAATTGAGATGCCAATAAGTGGCTGAGTGGGGCTGTGCTATGCATGGCTGGGCGGACCACGACTTGTTCAATACGCAACGGCGACGTACACTCGTTGGTAGAAGTTGTGGCTACCCGGCTTGTATCGGTTTGGGGAGAGTCAGTAGTTAAAACTTTATCTGACTCTTTCACAGCTTCACTCATTTCTTTTCTCCCCTCATTCTCACCACTAACTACCTTTTCAACTTCTTCTTGATTCTCTACTTCTTCGTTTATAGATGAAGGACCCGCAGCATCAGTAGTAGTGTCGAGAAGTTTGGTGTGCCGAGTTGTCTCAGTATCCAAACTCACAACACGTGGTCTTTTGCCCATATGTCTCGGAATCAAGTTCACCAAAGGGTCATGACCTGAGTCATCATCATCATCATCAAATGCAGGAAAGAAAGGTTCCATCTCGTCGTCTTGATTAACTGCATCATCATCAGAAGATGATGCAGCGGCATAAGCTTCATCCCAAGAGACATCATCATCAAATACTTGTACAGGAGGTCGAGGCGGTAGTTGAGCTGGTCGTGAGGAAGATGCTTGGACAACAGTCCGTAATCTTCTCCCAACTCTCTTTCTTTTCGTTCTCCTCACCCCTCGTTGTTCAGGAACATCCCCCTGTTCCTGAACCCCCTCGACTTGGACTTCCTCACCACCTAAAGGATTAGCATCGTGGGGAGGTCCTTCCGGTTCTTGATTGACCATCAATGCATTGTCTATCCTATATTGCCTAACTACCCTGGACTGTTGGTCGGCATAAGCGAGCAGATCCTCACGTAGAACGGCGGTGTGAGCAAAGTTGACCTGCTTGGGCATCCTGAGGTAGTGCATGTACTGGCTTGGGCCTCTAGGGTGATTCTCTCGTCTTGGAATCTGACCGTTGTCTACCATAGCTTGATGAATCAAGATCTGGAAGAATCGCTGAAATGGTACGAAGTTTAGTCTCATCTTTGGTTTTAACTGATCCGCGACAAGCTCAACGATCTCGTTCCATATCAAGACGGCATAGTTGATGTTGTGGTTAAAGACGAATGCATGAAACATACGCATTGTGGATAGATTTGTCTTGTCTAGTCCAGTATGCTTTGAGGTCATGCACCGGTTGAAGATTGAGCATATTGAGTAGTATATTCTCGGTAGGAAGTTCCGTCTGAAAGTGGAAGAGCCAGTAAGTGGGGCATTCGGTGGAGGTTGATAACCCAGACTTCGGATGTCATCGTAAAGCTGAGATTCAGGAACCGGATCCTGAAGATTTTCACTGGGAAGGTTTAGAGATCGACTGAGTCCCCTTAGAGTGAATCGGACATCGAAGTGGTCGAGTTTGGCAGTAAAGTGTTGTACTCTGGCGGTTGGATGAAATGTCAGTGTACTCCAGAATTGTTTAAGGTATATAGCAGGCACAAACTCGACTCTGGTCAAATCAGTCATTAAAGGGTGACCGCGAAGAATCTCTAGTATGACTCCGTAGTTGAAAGGAACCGCGAAGTCTAGATGATGGTTGTTGTGCAGAAATTGCACCGCATTAGAGCTCGGAAAGATCTCTTCGTCCAGATCATGTGCATTGACCGACGGATGTGATGAACGATGTGAACGAATGATGATGTTGTCATCCGAGTCATTGCCATCATGATCAGCCATCTAGAGTAGTACACAGTTAAGAAACCAGCCAAAAACAGTTTAGAATAGTGCCAAAATTGGATTTTGCCTTAAAAAAATTTCTAAGTCTTGGGCAAGTCGCAACCAACAAGAAAGGGTATATCGCAGGCCGTTGCGATGTCGCAATGCATAGAAGAGACAAGGTGAAGTCGCAACACAAGGTTGCGATTTGGTTCATGTCGCAACAGACCATTGCGACATGGATGAAGATGTGCCCATTGCGACATGCTTGAAGATCTGAATGTTAGTTGCTTGCGACATTCATGAACACAGAAAAAAATCTAAGTGTTCAAGCCCTAAAAAACATGTTTTCGCCCAAAAATTGTTAAGACTACCACTACTAAACTCGCAATACCATCGAGAACAAACCCCAAGCGTTAAACACTCACTAACAAACACACATACGCATCGAATAAGCAGATTCATCAAGAAAACGAACCCTAACTACTTAAAATCAAAAGAAGCATGTGATTTTATGGATGAAATCGACTGAGATTTGAATGAGTGTACCTCGATGATGATCTGAGTAGACTGTTTGGAACAGAAGTACGCAAATCGACTTGAATCGAAAAAGCAGTTGAGAGAGATTTGAGAGGGTTTAAGGGTTTTGAGATGAGACTTTGATTAAAACCCTAAAAGCCTAATTATACGATTTTCAAAAAGAGGGACACGTGGCACAAAATGATTGGTCCAAGGCTTGACCAGCCACGTGTCACAAGTCGCAGTGAACTAGCTACGAAATGACAAAAGGTGAAGTCGCAACAGAAGGTTGCGACTAGCTACTGTTCACATGATGAAGTGGCAATACACAGTTGCGATTTGGCACTGTTCACATTGTCAAGTCGTAGTCTTTGGTTGCGACTTGGCACTGTTCATGCACTGAAGTCGCAGTGTACGATTGCGATTTGGAAAAATTTTAAGCCCATTGAGATATCGCAATAGAAGGCTGCGATCTCTCGCTGTTCACATGTGAAATCGCAAGTGTGGGTTGCGATTTTAATACTCTTTGACATTTTAGCAGTTTAAAAACTTTTGAAAAAAAAAGAAAAAATTTATCATATTGGAAGATGTCCAACTTCCAATTGATTAAGCACACAAGGTGTTAAAACATTTTCACTCCCCCTTAAATGATGCAAGAAAGTTTTAGAGAATTGATTTTCCTCATCTAAGGGTTTGTGGTTGAAAAACAGATTAGAGAACATACCTTGAGATCTTCAAATAAGGAGCACAGGAAATCAACACTTACAAGCTTAGTCAGAAGTACACACTCCCCCTATTCTTATGTATACTTCTTAATTTGTACTCCCCCTGAGACTATGAAGACACCTCATACATGCATAGATATCATAACAAGAAATAGAAAGTATCAAAGAGAATAAACAATGAAAAACAACAAAGACATGAGAATAAAATATTTTAAATTGAGAATAGAATGAGATGAAAATTTGTATGTATCAATCTAGATAGAGATAACTAGATTGAACTACACATATTTCCATTCATTATATGATCAATATAGAATATTAAACTTTCATGTTCAACATGCCGAGCTTGGATACTAAGAAATTAAATCGTTTTTCATCCAAGGCTTTCGTAAAGAGATCGGCAAGTTGAAACTCAGTTGTGACAAAGTATAGCTCAATCGTACCTTTTTCAACGTGATCTTTGATGAAATGATACCTTATGTCTATGTGTTTGGTCTTTGTATGTTGGACCGGGTTAGCTGATATTGCAATTGCACTCTTTCTCTCACAGTAAATGGGGATCTTCTCATACTTGAAGTCATAGTCAGATAGTTGAGTCTTCATCCACAGAACCTGTGAACAAAAACTGGCAGCGGCCACATATTCTGCCTCTGTAGTTGATGTTGAAACACAGTTATGTTTCCTCGAGGACCAACTTACTACTTTATCATCCAAAAACTGGACATGACCAGATGTGCTCTTCCGGTCTAGCATACTACCTCCATGATCGGCATCAGAATATGCAGTGAGTTCAAATCCTGTTCCTTTCGGGTACCACAGACCAAGGTACGATGTCCCCTTCAAATATCGAAAGATTCTTTTAACAGCACTCCGATGTGATACCTTTGGTTGTGCCTGAAATCTTGCACAGAGACATGTTGCAAACATTATATCTGGATGACTTGCCGTCAGGTACATTAATGAGTCTATCATACCTCGGTAATTCTTAACATCTACATCCTTACCAAATGGATTCGGACCTATTTTAGATCCAGGAGCCATAGGTGTACCAATAGTGGTACAGTTTTCCATCTTAAATTTCTTCAAGATGTCGAACACATACTTCGACTGGTTGATGAAGATACCTGTTGAGAATTGCTTGACTTATAATCCAAGAAAGAAATTAATCTCTCCCATCATACTCATCTGGAATCTGGTCTTCATTATACCCGAGAACCAAGTACACAATCCAGGGTCAGTTGAACCAAATATAATATCATCAACGTTAATTTGTACTAGAATGATCTCACCATTTTTATGCAGAGTGAAGAGAGTTGTGTCGATTTTACCTTTCAGAAAGCCAGCACCAAGTAGGTAGGTAGATAAGATTTCATACCAGGCGCGAGGGGCTTGCTTTAGACCGTAGAGAGCTTTGTCAAGAATGTAGACGTGATCTGGTTTATCTTTGTCCACAAAACCCTCTGGTTGAGAAACATATACTTCTTCTTTCAAGATGCCGTTCAAGAAAGCAGTTTTCACATCCATTTGATAGACAGTGAAGTTTCTTAAAGCAGCAAATGCAAGAAACATCCGAATTGCCTCTAAATGAGCCACCGGTGCATACGTCTCATCATAGCCAATTCCCTCTTGTTGCCTATACCCTTGGGCTACAAGGCATGCTTTATTTCTCATAACAATCCCATCTTTATCTTTCTTATTCTTCAGGACCCACTTGGTACCAATTACCGTTTTACCTTTGGGTCTAGGAACTAATCGCCACACGTTCAATGCTTCAAAAGAATTCAGCTCATCTTGCATGGCAATGATCCAATCCGGATCTTCTAAGGCTTGTCGAACTGTTGTAGGTTCAACTTGACTTAGAAAAAGCATGTAAAGGACTTCGTTAGCCGTTGCAGATCTAGTATTTACAGGTTCGGAGATGTCACCAATGACTTGTTCAATGAGGTGACTCTTAGTCCATTTTGAGGCATGAGGATGAAATATTATAGCACCATAGTTGGGATCCACTAAGGTAGGATCCTTATCAAAATTCAGCTCTATTGTCAAGCTAGGTTCCGGGTGTGAGGCGGGTTCATTGATAAAAATTTCAACAGGAACTACCTCCGATTCTGCTTTAGAAGATGACTCACGCTGAGTTGCAGAATCCTCACCATTGGCATTAGAAGATGAAGAAGCACCATTCGTGGATACATGTTGTGTTGCTTGTGGAGATTCCATATGCATGTTACTTGAAGTTGTAGCAGGAGTTGTTGCACCAGATGAAGGAGTAGTCAGTTCCGGTGTAGGCCCTGACAATGTAGCATTAGCTGGTGGTGTGACAACATTGCTCCTGTTAGACATAGATGAAGTAGGTTTATCACTTCCGAAAAAATCATCATAAAAGTATTCAAACAATAAATCAAGATCATTAGGTTTAGAGTTAGAAGTGGATGCTTGATAATTGTTTGAAGATCTAGTCACCATAGGACGAATTTGTCCAGATGCTAGTACACCTGATATTGCGGGTTCTGTACTGTTTTGCACAGAAACCATCGTTTCAGTTTCGTCGAATCTGACATTCACGCTTTCCTTCACAGTTCTAGACGACTTCAAATAGACTCTATATGCTTTTGACGTGAGTGAGTATCCGATGAAAACGCCCTCAATACCCTTTGGACTGAATTTGTTCAAGTTGTCCTTATCGTTCAGCACAACACATCTGCATCCAAACACACGAAAGTAGTGTATTACAGGTTTTCTATTATTAATCAGTTCATATGGAGTTTTACCAAACCGACGATGGATTATTGAACGGTTTTGTGTATAGCATACTTCAGCCCAGAAGAATAGAGGTAGATCAGCATAAGACAACATCGTTCTGGCAACTTCAACAAGTGTGCGGTTTCGTCTTTCAACGACTCCGTTCTGCTGAGGAGTGCTAGCCGCAGAAAACTGATGAGAAATTCCTAATGATTTAAAGAAATCATCAAGAGTCTTGTTCTTGAATTTTGTCCCGTTATCTGACCTAACAGTCTGAACTGATTGTTGACGGTTCCCTTGAAATTGCTTGATTAACGAGATTATCAAGTCAGGTGTTTCGTCTTTTGATCGAAGAAACTTGACCCAAGTATATCTCGAATAATCATGGATAATTACTAACACGTATCGTTTGGCACTGACACTCTGAGTCTTCATCGGACCACAGAGATCCATATGAAGGATTTCTAAAGGTTTTTGTGTGCTGGGTTCGGGTTTTGGTGGATGAGGGTCTCACTTTATCTTCCCTTTCTCACAAGCAGTACAGAAGTTGTCTTTCTCAAACTGCTGAACTGGTAGACCTATAACTAAATCACCCAACGTTAGCTTTTGAATGTAACGAAAGTTGAGATGAGATAGTCGTCTATGCCATAACCAACTCTTTTCCATAGATGCCTTAGTCAACAGACACACGTCATTCTTCGGCTTAACCTTTGATAGGTCAATAGTGTAAAGATTTGACTTTCGCGAACCAACTAGAAGTTCATTTCCTCCATCGGTTAGAATTGCACACCAAGTCTTCTTGAAATGGACTTCTAGGTCTTTATCACAAAACTGACCTATACTAAATAAGTTATGCCCTAAGCCTTCAACATAATTCACTTTAGTTATTCTGACGTTGTCGGTCACAATATCTCCGTAACCCCTGATTGGAGCATAGTGATCATTTCCAAACTTAACTTTCCCTCCATCGTGTTCCACAAAGTTGTTCAACAGCTCCTTTCTACCTGTCATGTGTTTAGAGCAACCACTATCCAAATACCACACATGACAGAGCTGCAAAATGGAGTTTAAACAGTTTTAGGTACCCATTGTCAATCGGGTCCTTTCGGGTTAGGAGAATTAACCTTTTTCTTTGAATTGTAGTGATTATAATATCTATTTGAATAAAAACGAATTGAACCATAGAAATTATAACCAAACCACGAAGAATAATCAGACTTGCAGATAAAATCATCTACACCACATGAAGAGCAACAAATTTGATCATGTGCTAAATTAATCAGTTGTTGCATAGAAGAAATCTTGTACGGAATTACAAGTTTTTGTTTGTTTAAAGCAACACGATCACTAACATTAGAAACAAAAATGTTTTTCTTGGAATTAAAAGCAACAGTAGATGATTTTCTCTGGGCCGCATCATGTGTGAACTCCTTTATTCTCCACTCTACCCGCGAGTTGTTTCTTAAATTACGATCTGAAATGGAATCAAAATAAGAATCGTAAGCGTAGGAATTTTGAACTTTAGAAGATTTAGATTTGCGCTTATTTTTCTTTTTCGTTTTCTTTTTCGTTTTCTTTTTCTCAACGGTCTTAGAAGATTCCCCTTCGAAGAAGTTCTCCTTGGGTTCCTCTTCCTTGACCAAAAAATCAGAATGATCTGGAAGTTTAGCACTAAAGTCAAAATTAACATCCTTTTGTTGAACTTGCTTATCCTTCCTTTCACAAGGAGTGGCAATAACATGATCAACTTTAATATCATTGGAAGAGGAGTTATGAGAGAAGTCACAAGAATTTTCATTAACAGGTTGTTCCTCTATCTCAATAGGACCAAAATCATCCAAGTCATCCGCCATCATGCTTCTATTAAGAGAATCGCCCATGAAGGCTTTGCATGAGGAAGCATCTGAATCAGAGGAAACTTTGCTAGCAAACTCTGTCATAACTTCAGTGGATAAATTTGTCAATTTTCCCATCAGTCTTGAGATCTCATTTTGAAAGTATTCTTTATTGGACTCAAGATCATTTCTCTCTTTGATCAAAATGTTTTCTAAATCAGACATTTTCTTTGAAAGAAAAACATTTTCAGTTTCAAAAGATGTTCTTTCGAATTTAAATCTCTCTCTTTCTTTCTTAATATTTTCTTTTTCAAGAAATAACTTTTTCTGAAATTCAGAAACTTGATGTGAGAGATTCAAACATCTAAGTTCAAGAGATTTCTTTTCTTCTAAGGTTTTTAAAGACGAAACAGAAACAACCTTTTCAGATTTGTCATTCATGTCATTTATCAAAACGGTTAGCATCACTTCCTTTTCAATATCAAAAGCAAGTTGATCGTCATTTATGACTTCTTCAATTTTGCTTTTAATATTCAATTCAAGATCAACAAGCTTCTGTTCGAGTACCACGGGAGGATAATATATTTTTCCTTCAGAAACGGGTTTTGATACAGTTCCCTTTGCTGGCTGAACAACATAACTTTCAAAATAGTCATTAGGCAAGGTTTTCTTATCTTGCATTGCCTTCCTATTTGCCTGATCATAAATATAAGGAAGTTGCATGGTTACAGTTGTCTTTCTTTTAGTTTCTTCCTCAACTCCTTGTTCTTCCTCATTAAGCCATTTAATCTTGAATTTAGGATCTTTTAGATACTTAAGTCATTGAAACTTGTATATACAAGGTGCCTTTTTCAAAGCATTCTCCAAATAGTGAGGATTGTCATATCCCACACCTCATTTAGAGTTGTAATATCTGAAATTCTTTGGCGTGTTTAGAAAAATGGTTTGTTCAGATTGACCAAGTTTATACAGTTTCGCTTTTAGATCACTCGCCTTTTCAGACAATTTGTTGTTTATATCTTTATAAGACCGCAACATTTGTTCGAGCTCATTCCTCCTATTTTCAGCAATTCTTACATTTTCTCCCATTTCATCCATTCTTCTTCGGAAATAAGTTCAAGATTTTTCGATCTTAACCCGTTCAATTTTCAAATCATCATTTAACTTTTTATGGTCAATGATTGTTTGTCTTTGAAGTTCAATAGTTTTATGTGCTTTTATGAGTTTCTCGCTTTGTTCATCAAGTTTTAATTGAAAAACTTTGAACTGATTACCAAAATGATTAATAGTGCAGAGATCTACCTCATCTGTCTCAGGCGCCGCATCAGCCTCTGAATCCTCATCATCTCTGCTCATAAAGCACATCCTTGCAAAAGCAGTTGTGTCTTCCTCTTCTTCATCATCTGTCTGGTCCAACCAGAACTCTTCCTCCACTGGAAGCTCAATTCCTGACTCTTTCTGTTCAGCTAACAAAGCCTTCTACTTGTAGTAGTCGGAATTCTTCACCTTTGGTTTCCAGCAATCTTTGGAGAAATGACCGGTTTTCCCACAGTTGTAACACTTTTGATCTTCATCCTTTTTCTCAACAAACTTCTTCACCTCCAGCCTTTTGCCATCTTCTTTGTGATCATCAAACTTCTTTGACTCAATCTGATTCTTATGTTCATAGTTTTTAGAACCAGATGAGTAACGTTGGTTGTTTGATCCAGGAGTTTTTACAAATCTGTGCTGAAAGGCCTTGGAAAGAAGTATCATAGCTTGCCTTAAGCTTTCTGCTTCATCCAAGTCAGCTTGGTCTAACTCATATTCTTCTCTCTGAACACTCTTTCCCTTAGCTTTTCTTGACAACAATGCTAACGGTTCACTTTCAAGCTCATCTTCTTCTGCCTTCTTCTCAGACCCCACCATCTTCTTTTCCTTCTTACCATTCTTCTCATTTTTCATCAACTTTTTCCTCTTCAGCTCAGCATCATCTTCATCTTGCTTTAAGGTTTCAAACATTTGTTGTAACGGAAGAGAATCCAGTTGAGAATTTTGTTTCATTCTATGAGCATACTTCTTCCACTCGGGCTGAAGCACGTTCAAGAACTTCACATTAGTCTCCATGATGGATTTTGATACTTTGTAACTGTTGAGATCATTTAGGATAGTTGTGAAACGATCATATGCTTTATCTAAACTCTCACCCTCCTTTTGCTTGAAATTCTCATACGTATTGAAGACATTTGAGACTCTCAACTGGTTTTCCACTTCTGACCCTTTGTATAGCTTGATAAGTTCATCAAACATACCTTTACCTGTTTCACTCAAACTGTCAACCTTCCGATATATGTCGTTGGTTAAGCCTTGCATAACCAATGACCTAGCCGCTTTATCGGCTTTGTATCTCAACAAATTGTCACCAGTGTAGTCCTTTGGCTGAATAACTATGTTGTTACCTTCTGGGTCTTCTTCACGAACCTCTCCTAGAACCCCGTTCATCAAGGATTCATGGATAAGAGCTCTATTTTCTTGTCGTTCAACATAGTCAAGGAATCTGTCTTTCCAAATTTTAAAGTCTTTCGGGAAAAGAACAGGTGGTTTATCCTTTGAACCAATAGTTAACATATCTCTGGCAGTCATTTTGGATTACTTGTTGTTGATCGTTAAAAATCTGATTAATCTGATTAGGAGTAACTTTTAAATTTTCAAGTTTATGTCTCAACACACTTAAAGTCGCAACCCAAACCAAGTCGCAATAGCACTGAAGTCGCAACACTAAAGTCGCAACAGCTGAAGTCGCAATAATCGAAGTCGCAATAACCGAAGTCGCAACAATTGAAGTCGCAACAACTGAAGTCGCAACAACTGAAGTCGCAACAACTGAAGTCGCAACAACTGAAGTCGCAACAACTGAAGTCGCAACAACTGAAGTCGCAACAACTGAAGTCGCAACAGGTAAGAATTTCACCCGAGTCGCAACTGAAGGCTGCGATTTGATACTGTTCAAAGTGTAATGGATTGCGATTTGGGGCAAGTCGCATAAGACGATTGCGATTTGGGGGCCAAGTCGCAATGGGCGATTGCGACAACGATGAAGGTTAGTGGATTGCGATTTGTATGAAGATTCAAGGTCGAATCTTCAAAACAGATCGGATGAGGATGAAATTTGGTGGGTAGGTTCGCGAGGCTATTCTGATCAACTTTAGAACTCCAAGTTTTAACCAAAAACCAACAGAAAATGGGTTTTCGATCCAAAACAGTGTGTAGAAAGTTAAAAGTACAAAAATGAAGAAAACTATCCAATCTGAGCTTCGATCCTTGCGTTTTTGCGGAATAAAACACACAGGACTATCCTAGAGACAACCCTTGATCAATTCCAATCCATTAGAAGATCTCTAATGGCTAAAATCAATCAAAAATTGAAGAAAAATGAAGAACACTAAAAAATAGAAATATTTCACTCAATCCTAATCAAATCACAGATTTACAAGCTCTGATACCAATTGTGATCCCAGAACAAGTAATCAATCAATATAAACATCAAAGGAAGCCATCTCTATATTCATTAAATGATCAAAAGCTCACAATATGGATTGGAATACCATACTTGTGTGTGTGGCTAGTGTGTGTAGTAGATGACCTAATTCCCAAAAGGGAAAATAGCAAACATTATATACATAGGGTATAGAATACTCTTATTACACAAATGGTCCCTCTACATGGTACAATTATATTTTAAGCACTAACAAATCGTTTTAAATTGACTAAATCGTTTTAAATTATTCGTTTTAAAAAATACGTTTTAACATATCACATTAACATACATAATTACGTTAAAATATGTTAAGGAGTTCGATATATATATATATATATATATATATATATATATATATATATATATATATAATCCAAATAATTTGACGATTTAATCAATTAGTTAATATATGATTATTATGTTAATGCGATAGAAGTGTAAAACGAAAATTGAAAAAATAAGAAATGTACCATAAATTAAATAATTACCTATAAGAGTATGAATTGTAAATATTAAAAATATTTTTATATAGTATATATGATATATAATAAAATAAATAAATCCAAAAATATTCAATATTGAGCTCATTTCGAAGGAATCGAAAAGACGAGTACAATGATGTAACTTGTTAAAATTAGAACGTATTTTTTTAACGTATTTTAGTTAATAAATGATTATATGTGTTAATATGATGAATGTGTAAAACTAAAATTAGTAAAGTAAAAGGTATAAAGTAAAGTAAGTAAATAAGTATAGGGGTTGAAAGTGTAAATTGAATTATAAATCACAAATTTGAGTGGTGTAGCGGGACTCATCCCGCCATAGCTGGATCTAAATTTTCAAAAAATACCATATCCCGCGATCGCGGACCCTATAGCGGGAAAAATGAGTATTTTTGCAAAATTAGAAAATCAGAAAAAGAATCCCACTCTAAAAACATTCCAAAAATATAAAAGGAAATGAACCATCAAGGTGTCTACTTATGCAAGAAATCAGATCGGGTCGACTCCTCCGATGATTGCCACGCGTCCCCGTCTTTTCGTATGACCACACGGATCATCGACACCTGTCATTGACAGCTGGTAAACACCATCGTGCGTCGGCATGACGTCACGACTTTATCCTCTCTTCGATTTCCCTCTCTAGTTTGAATTGAACCAATTCAGTTCCAAGACAACCAAGGTAATTTTCGACACAAGACCCTGAGCACCCGACAAGCAAAATTTCAAATTCGAATTTGCCATCCTACTTTCAAATTTTGGGGGCAAACTGTTTGGGAAAAATTTCACCAACCTCGACCACGACCACGACCAAGAAAGGTAAGACACATGTTATGAACTATATCTTGTATTAAGATAAGACCCCGAAAAAGACCCAAAAAACCTCCGTCGTCCCTTCTAAAAGGTAAGTCGAGAGTTCCTCACGACACTCGACCTCGACGTCGTACGTTTTACACGACTGTCGCATAGAACAACGCGACACGACCTTGACCGACTAACACGATATACGACTGTTATGTTTGTTCAAGTGTTTAATGCAGGAGTCAAAGTTATTAATGGACAACGGCTATAACCGACGAAATCAGTTATGAGCATCTAATCCCACATTGAAGACGACGACCGTTACAACAATCATCAAAGATCTTAATGATTCAATTAAAAGCATCCGAAGACTATAAATCCCAAGTTCAATCCTTAGTTTCAGGACATCGAATAACACACAGAGAGAGAGAGAGATAGAGCAAGAGCATCGAACAACAGGCACAAGTACTCGAACTCTGAAGAACACTCATTCGAAGCAAAGAAATCACCCACAGAAGATCGCTCTCGACGCACAACAACCAGGAACGACACCTAATTTTTTACACACGACGCACACTGTTTTATATTCAAAACACTTGTAACTTTATATTTCGAAGTCTTTTCCTTCATTTGTATTGTAATCCCTGTACGACCGACACCTGGAACACCAAGGACATCGCCCTTGATTGGCGACCATAGTGCAACGACGACATCCACTGTTGTCCGCAGGTTTTTTTCCTCGTTGAGGTTTTTCCTGCGTCATCAAATCCTCTGTATCGTTTATATTTTTGTCTTTGTCGCACACCTTTGTCGAACGATTCCTTTCTTTAGTTGTTAAAGTCCACATTGACCTTAAGTTGTCCCTTTGGTGCGATTTTTGGAATTAACACCGGGTCGGGCCCAAGCAGACTCCCCATTACCCGAATAGGAAGGAAACAAATTCCATCCTACCGGTTCATAATAAACTTCCAAGGGATCATCGAATCCTGAGGTACATTGATCCCACTATGCAACCCGACTCCACATAACATATATGCAAAGCTAATTACAATAAATCATAATGCGTGCGATCTATATAAATAGTTCAATCATGCTAGATAAGCCTTTCTAAATCATACCTTAATGCGAGAAATTTATAAAAGCTTTGTAAACACATCATATTCGTAAAGCATACCAAGATCAGGAAAACCATTTAACGTCTCATTCCACGTAAAAAGAATTTAGGGAACTCACCTGATTGTAGTGATTTCCTACGTACACGTCCCTCTCTTTTGAATAAGTCGAACCGAACCCAAACACCTAAAGCATACCAAAATTCTTAGTAAACTAACTGTCCGAACATAAACTATCGGACACTGAGACTGTCCGATAAACTGCCACTTTCCAGGACTTCTATCTGGAACCTCTATCCGGATGGGTGTCAGGTAATACTATCCAAAAACTATCCGGAAAACAACCCGGATGCATCCGGTCTCTTACTATTCGGACTTGCCATAAATGTCTCGGGATTTGTTCCATTTATATACTTCCCATAAATTGCCCTTTAGTCCCTCGTAACTTCTCCCTTATTACAATATGGCCACAAGACTTCCATTTATTAACTAAATATCCGGTTGTTACAACAAGTTTAAAATTACAATATTCTATATAAGGAGTTATACCAACTTACTTTATTTTTCATCTTATTTTCAGAAAACTCTAATAGCTACAGTAGTCTGGAAGATTTGGTGTCGAAGTTCAAGCATTTGTTGAAGTAGGGATTAGTGTATACCATGAAAATTTTCCATGTGGTTGCGAATTCTTGAGATATAGGGTTGTTAATTCAAATAGCAAAATCGTGCACTCTTTAACAATAGTAAAAAAAGTAGAGGTCAAATGCACATTTGTATTAAATTTACATGATTTATGAATAGATTCGTGTATATGTTTGTTGAATGTGGTAGATAATTGCATTGTTGATGAATAACTTTTTAGTACTCAAAAACTATAACTTTTACCATGTTGATCCATTTAATTTGTATATTAAGTTATGCTACTAATAAAAACAAAATGTTTTCTGAATACCGTGCAATGCACGGTACAGAACACTAGTGTTCTCAATAGTGGATTAATTTTCTTCCTAGATGCCAATGTTTTCAAAGGAAATCAAAACGTTGTATATATCAAATGTGTGTGATTACATATGATTGTAATATCTGTTTAGTCGTAGGTATCTTTTTCTTACTTATTGTTAATTGATGGTAGACGTTCACCAAATAAAATGAATGATACCAATAAGAATAACTAGTGTATTAATTAAGGGGTTGTTTGACAATTGCTTAATGGTATGGTGCAGAATGATTAAGTGGTCAGAATAGTTAAGAGGCTTTTATGATATAGTGTAAAATGAAATATGGTTGCTTGATAATTTGTTTAGAATGAAATCAGGGTGCTGAATGGTTAAGGGTGACACAAGTTGCTAAATCATTCAGGGGGTTTTGAAACCATTTAGAGGCAGATTACTTTTTTTGCCAAACAAGATTCATCTCTGAACGATTCAGATGTTGCTCTTAAGTGTCATCTTCATGTGCAATTTCGTGTAAATTGTCGATGTTATGAAGTTTTCATCGTTTTTCATACCATCTTCATAAACTGTTCACTTGGACTTGGTGGTTGTCTCATTCTCTAACTAAAGAAAATGTATTTGTAAATAATTTTATGAGTATTTATTTTGAAGAATATATTTGTAACTAGTTTTTAAAGACAGATGTATTTTAACTGGTGTAATAGATTTGTTGGAGTTATATGTAATTGAGTATAATATTTGTTATGGTTGTATCTGATATGAATTGGATTGGTATTTGAATTATATTATAGCTGGATAACACATGAGCATAAATAATTTGTTGTGTTTAAGGATACGATTACTTAGGGGCCGTTTACCTAATCACTTACTCGGGTAAGTGTTTATTGGTAAAATTCAATACTATCGCTTACTTTTCAGGTAAGATTTTAGTCCACCAAAATGGCATCGTATGCAACAATTTAGCCGGTAAGCACTAACCGTGGTAAGAGTCGTCGCACTCACTAACCGGGTAAGACTCTCGATCCTTGTTTTCGACTCTCGGTCCTTGCTTCCGCTCTTACCGGGTAAGATTCTTGGTCCTTGCCATATTTATCCGGTAAACTAATGTGACTTGGTAAGCATTTACCCGGGTAAGCGTTTTGTAAACGACCCCTTAGTAACAACACCCGATTGTTTTCGAAACCAGATACTTTATCTTATTAGACCCAATCTTAAACCAGGTGCATTGGTTGCCTCACCAACCAGGTACGTGCATATTATTACACCCCATTATACAATAAAAGCTAAAAGTGTTTGTAATCGGTGCTTGCCAGGTTATACCTATATAGTTGCCACTCAAAGCACGATTTTTTATTATTAACCCTTGTATAGTAGTGAATTGGCAATTAATATTAATTAATTATTGGATTGAAATTATATGAAACAATATATATATATATATATATATATATATTTACGATTATTTAATATAAATACAAATATGTATTTTAATAAAATATATACGAGTGAAATATTATGAATATTGTTTTGCTTTTAGATGTTTGTTATTTTTGTTTTATTGGTGGTAGTTGGCTTTCTCTGTCATTATGAGAATGCGATGACTTTCATATTCTATTAATTTTAATTTTAACATCTACAATGACAACATACCTACTTCATTTCCTTTTATATTTTAGCATACCAAATTCCAATCTCCCACACATTCGTATCTACCTTCAATGGCTTCCACTTCTTCCTCTGCTGCCATGGCTTCTCCTCCGGCTAAGTATGACATATTTCTAAGCTTCAGAGGGGAAGATACTCGCCATTCTTTTACGGATCATCTTTATGCCGCGTTAAACCGAGCAGGAATTTCCACTTTTAGAGACAATGACGAAATTAGTAGAGGTGAAGAGCTCAGGCCGGAAATTGAGAAAGCAATCGGAGCATCCAAGGGTTCGATAATTGTATTGTCTAAGAATTATGCAACCTCAACATGGTGCCTCGATGAACTTTGGTTGATTCTTGAGCGAAGGAGGGAGTTCGATCATTTCGTTCTACCAGTTTTTTATCATGTTAATCCCTCTCATGTTAGAAAGCAAGATGATACTTTCAAGATAGAAGTTAAAGCCTCTTCAAAGTGGACGGATGATAACGTGAAACGATGGAGAGAAGCCCTTACGAAGGTCGTTGAATTGTCAGGCTTGGTTCTCTCGGGGTATGCTTTTCTATCTCAGCTTATAATTTAATCGGATTGTTTATTCATGAAAAAAAATTTACAAACGTTTTGTAAATGTGTATTCCTTGGACCTTGATTATTTCTTCTGTGAAGAGGCTTGAGTTCTTAGGAATTTTTCTAGAAATATCTTTTTCTTGAATATCATCCAAAAAGGCTTTGGAATGCTTAGAGGGCGCTTTGATTTGTTGGGATGTGGTGCGGTAGAAATATGCGGAACGGATTGACAAACGTCAAATCCCAATGATGAACGAGTCTACAAACGTAAAACCCGAAAAATTAAGAGAAAACTGTTAAACCAAGAGATTAAACTCTAAATATAATTTTATTAACGAACTAGGAAACTATTTAAATAATTAATAAAAGAAAACCAAATAATAATCCTAATAATAATAATTAAAAGAGTAAACTACAATTTTCGTCCCTGAGGTTTACCATTTTCTACGAAAATCGTCCCTAAACTTCAATAAGTCTAAAAATCATCCCTAACGTTATGGATTTTGCTTTGAAAGTGGTCCCTGGTCACTAACTTTGTTAAATAATTCAGTTAAGTGAGGGGTACTGTCGTCTTTTTACCCATTTTTTGTCTTCTTCCCCAACCTCATCTTCCTCTCACACATTTAACAACAGAAAACTATTATACACACAATATATATATATATACATGAAATCATCTTCTCCAAGGAATATATATCTGTGTGTGTACATATATATCTGTATATATATATATATATATATATATATATATATCTGTGTATATATATATATATATGTGTGTGTATATATATAGCAAACCCCCCAATCATCATCCTTGTATGTATGTATGTATGTATCTGGAAAGTGACCAACTAACCATTACACAAAAATCGCCGGCGACCAAGACCTTCACATCACCCACCTGCAACTCCGACCACCTTGCAACTCCGACCACCTAGCAACTCCGACCACCTGCAACTTCGACCACCTGCAACTCCAACTCCGGCCCACTTGCAACTCCGACCACCCAGCTAGCAAACCCCCCAATCATCATCGTTGTATATATATATATATGTATCTGGAAAGTGACCAACTAACCATTACACAAAAATCGCCGGCGACCAAGACCTTCACATCACCCACTTGCAACTCCGACCACGTGCAACTCCGACCACCTGCAACTCCAACTCCGGCCCACCTGCAACTCCGACTCCGGCCCACTTGCAACTCCGACCACCCAACACCACCACCCTCACCTGTAGGAAGAGAAATGGTTATTTCCTTTGAATTGCGGAGTCAAATTTTCTTTCTTTGTCGGTGGGGTTTTCTTGTCAAACCGATTCACTGCCATTCCCATCTATCATCAATTAAATTAACATACACCCATCTCCATTTCTATTCTCCAAAAACCCTTTTCATTTCATTTACAATTTCACCATCAAATTTCATCTCTTTTTCTTTTTGGTACCAATTAGGGTTCTTGATGATGAAATAAAAAATGGGGAAGAAGGAGATTTAGGAGATAGACAAGAGAAGGACAAAACTAAAAACTAAAAGACAAAAAATGTGTAAAAAGACGAAAATACCCCTCTCTTAACTGAATTTTTTAACAAAGTTAACGACGAGGGACCATTTTCATAGCGAAACCCGTAACGTCAGAGATGTTTTTTAGACTTATTGAAGTTTAGGGACGATTTTCGTAGAAAGTAGTAAACCTCATGGACGAAAATTGTAGTTTACTCTAATTAAAACTAACAATAATTATCCTAAGTTAAAATAAAAGTAATTTACGATTTTTGTCCCTATAGTTTGCTGAAATTTTCTATTTTCGTTTTTATAGTTTTGAAACTGCGATTTTCATCCCTATGGTTTATAATTCATCACCTTTTTCATCCATATGATTTTAATTGTATTGCTATTTTCATCCCTATGGTTTACAATTCATTAATATTTTAGTCCTTCATACTTAAAAGTAGTGTTTTGGTCTCAAGGATGAAAATAGAAATAAATTGCAAACCATAGGGACGAAAACCATAATTTCTAAACCACAAGGACGAAAATTGAAATTTTTAACAAACCACAAGGACTAAGAACGTAATTTACTCTTAAAATAATTAAAATGATAATAATCCATCCAGTGGTCACCGGTACTTGTACTGGGACTTAAAGTCTCGTTTTAACTACCGGTAGGGGTTGTTTGCTCCTTCTTTGATGCCAAATTCCGAGTCTTTTTCGATCTCGTTTTCTTGTTTTCCAAAGATAGAAGAAACACATTGATAGCTCTCAAATTCTCTCTACATAAGACACCCTCACTTGAAAAGAGCTCGACCTCGAGTTCACTTGAAGATCAACATCATTCGATTCCTTGGGGTTTCGATGCAACACCGAAACACTTACGTGTAATAATTTCTCCATTAAAGGATGTTGATCCATAACTCGGTCTTTAGGATTTAGAAAGGTTGACCGGTCTTCAAGTCCCAAAGGATTCTGTCGTGATCGCTCCCATACGAGTGATGTTTTGTTAAGCTTAAAATGGTTCAAAGTTATGAAAATATTATAGAGACCTGTTTGTCGAATTGGCTCAACTTGATCTGGAGTCGTAGGCGCCGAAATAATGGCAATATCATCTTCAAGATCACCTTCTTAACTTCTTGTGACAAAGGTTTCGGAGATTCGGGAGTGTCTTCTGAATCATCCCTTTCAAATTCTTGCACCACTGGTTTGACTTGAGCTGAGTTCTCCAATGGTTGCTTTTCGGGAGTGTCTTCTATTAACTCGCCTTTGGTTTCATTAACCGCTAATCCAAAAAACTGTTGTCGACTCTTCGGGATGGGTACAGGTATCTTCTTGCAATTCTTTCGCGACGAGGATGACTTTGACTTCTACCTGATCGACTAAGTCTTTGTCTTTTTTGGTCGACTTTTCTTGAACGGTTGGTTGTTTGACTTGGAAAAAAAAAGAATCCATAATATGGTTAAAGTTTTTGCCATGCGGAACTTTGACCGGTTTATGCTATTTTCTTCGTCGACGGTTGTCGTTGATTTGATTAGTGAAGGTTGTTGTCATGGTGGTGAGGACTCCGGTAAAAGCCGATGTAACCTTATCAAGATCTTCCTGAGTAGTGGGTTGATTGGCCATTGTTAATAAAAAGAGACATGAGAAATCTGCTCTGATAACAACTGACGCAGTAGGAAAATGCGAAACGGATTGACAAGCGTCAAATCCCAATGATGAACGAGTCTACAAGCGTAAAACCCGGAAAATTAAGAGAAAACTGTTAAACCTAGAGATTAAACTCTAAATATAAGTTTATTGGTCAAAATCTATATTCCGTATGATTAACAAATAAAATAGTAAACCCTATTTATAGTATAAAATAACTAAGGGGTTGTTTACCAAAATTTTCATTAAGTCATGTATGGATAAATTTGTCTGTTTGGGTAAACTTATCTGTCTGGATAGACCGGTGGTGTTGTTTACTTTATTATCTGAATCAACAGCCTAAATAACAGAAATGACCGATTTACCATTCAGTATAAATTATAAGTTGTTTTATATATTCTTATATATATATATATATATATATATATATATATATATATATATAGGCTGGGTATCAAATACAAACCAGATAGTTTGTACAAACCCGTACAAACTCAATCTACCTTCATGAATTTGCAATTTTTTTAATTTGGCTTCATGAATCTATATTTTGGCTTCATGAATATATAATTTGACTTCATGAATATATATTTTTCGGTGGAGCCCTAAAATACCCTTATAAATATAAAAAAAAATTATGGAGCCAAATTATATATTCATGAAGCCAAATTTTATATTCATGAAGCCAAAATATAGATTCATGAAGCCAAATTAAAAAAGATTCAAATTCATGAAGGTAGATTGAGTTTGTACGGGTTTGTACAAACTATTTGGTTTGTACCCGATACCACCCCTATATATATATATATATATATATATATATATATATATATATATATATATATATATATATGTGTGTGTGTGTGTGTTAGGTCATTGACCAGCATCTTCCTAAATCGAAACGTGGCGCTGGCTGCTACGCTATATGGAAATAAGTTGCGCCTTCTCCACCAGCAATTGCTTTTGGCGTAATGGTAAGCGCTTGGATCCTAACAATATATATATATATATATATATATATATATATATATTACCTTAAATCATGGTGGATAATCTTCTTCCATATAACAAAACGATTTATTTTTTCCTTACTTCCGATAAATCATAAATTAGCACAATATTTAAGATATCCTGATTATGCACAAGAACAAAGACTAGTGGATTTAGCATCCTCCATTAATATGATTAGAGGTGCCCACTACTATACTAATTTATCTTCCAAAAATTGAAGTTTTCTTCTTTAAACATACAAGAAATCTATCCATCTTTCAATAATTATCCCAAGTTAAAATAATTAAAATGTTAATAATAATCCATCTGGTGGTCACCGGGACTTAAAGTCTCGGTGTAACTACTTGTAGGGGTTGTTGCTCCTTCTTCGATGCCAAATTCTGAGCCTTTTCCGAGCTCGTTTTCTTCTTTTCCAGAGATAGAAGAAACACCTTGATAGCTCTCGAATTCTCCCTACATGAGGATGGTTTGAGGGATTTGGATTTCGGGGAAGGATTTGGAAAGATTTTGGGATTTTGAGTGCGTTTGGTTTGAAATGATTTTGGGATTTTGTGTGTGTTTGGTTTGTAGGATTTAAATTCCACTTTTTATAAACCCTAAACTCTAAACCCTAAATAAATTATAAAAATTTAAGTTTTAAACATATTTTAAAGCGTTATCACAATCTTGCAAAATCTTCTGAAATACCAACCACACCGGTGGGATTACGAAATCGTATTTTTGTGGGATTTCATTATTTCAAATTCAAAGAATCCTTCAAACCAAACATGAGATTGGAATGAAATTCAATTATAAATCCCTCCAAATCCAATCTGATCCCGCAAAGGTACCTTAGTATACCATCAAAATTAAACATACACCGGTGGATTGTACTTAAACATTTGAATATGTAATTTTTCTAACATTATTTTCCTTAAAACTTATTAAGCAAGCCCAGGATGCCATCCAATGAAATTGCTAACTTACCTAGTTTTGTTACAGGTCTGAAACAGAGTTTTTGAAGGAAATCATTGATAACATTTACTATTAAGTTGCTCGCAAAATAGTTAATCTTCCACACAATCTAATAGGGATGAATGCTCGAGATAAAGATATTAGTTCCTGGTTAGAGCAATCTAATGTCAAAGTCTTAGCAATTTCTGGCATGGGGGGAAGTGGCAAGACAACCTTGGCCAAGTACATAGTCTCATCAAAATGTCAACATTTTGAAATCATTGTCGTTGTTGAAGATATAAGTGGTACGTTTCAAAAACAAAATAATTTTGAGCAACTATTCCGAAATTTTGCCAAAGATATTGCAGGGAATCAGATGGCGGCAGCACAATATTTCCAACTAGATTACACACATATAGCTTTAAAAAAGAAAAAAAACACTTATTGTTTTTGATAACATTGATGACCCAAGACAGCTGGAGCATTTCCTTAGAATCGAGGATATTCATAAAGAAAGCAAAATTATAATAACAACCAGGAAAAGTAATACACATGATTGGTTTAAGGGTAGAAGCTGGAGGTGTCATGAGTACAAGATGCAATTACTAGATGCCAATGAATCATTAGAGCTTTTAAGTCTTCATGCATTTGGATTCAAAATTCCAATGGAAGGTTACGAGGAGCTTACAAAAGAGGTGCTAGAGTATTGTGATGGAAATCCACTGGCTCTTGAAGTGTTGGGTTCCTCTCTATCCGAGGATATTAGCATCCAATTTTGGAGAAGTACACTGGATTTATTGAAAACAGATATGAATTCTGGAATTCAACATGTACTCATGAGGAGTTACGAATCACTGCCAAATAAAAATAGTAAAGAGTTGTTTTTGCATATTGCTTGTTTTTTTGTTGGCGAAGACAAGGATTATGTGGAACAAATATTGGAGCCTGATTATTGTGCATCATCTGGGATCCAAGTCCTAACCAATAGATGTCTTCTTTCTGTATCACCAAGTAACAAACTGATGATGCATCAATTGATTCAAGAAATGGGGAAAAGCATAATCATTGAAGAATCAAAGCGCCCTGCAGAACGTAGTAGAGCTTGGCTTAGTGACTCTTACAAGATCTTGCGCAAAAGAGAGGTAAGTTGCTTCTTATGTTGATGTTTAAGCTTATTTTTTCTTTAATTTCACATCCTCCTATTAATTTCATCTAAGATTCTAATAATTACTCCACTTTATGTTTAGGGTTCAAAAACAATGGAAGGTCTAGCACTTGACATGCAATTGCTTGAGAAGCCGTCCTTGTGGAATGTTTCACAATATCTCAAGGTTAGTCCTTACATGTTATCTTTCTTTTCTTATTAGACTATAATACTCTTTCCAATACAATACATATCCACCATGGTATTGGAACATTTGAGGTCAGAGGCGGACCCACTAAGGACTTATAGGGGTACGGGTGGACCCATAGAGGGAAAAATGTTGATGTTGTGTAGATGCACTCGCTTGATTTGAAGGGTGCCCTCGAATATTTTTAAACTAAATTTATAACACTAAGGTGCAGTTTGCAGGATGGTTTGTGAGGATATGTTAAAGCTCTGCTAGTTGATGTCGGAGTTTGAATCCCATCCTCTATTTTAGAGTAAATTGCAATTTTGGTCCTGTGGTATGTTGTTTTTCTCACATTTGGTTCCTAGAAAATGTTTATTGCAAGAAAAACCCTATCGTATGCAAAAGTGCTCGGTTTTGGTCCCTAGGGAGTAACACCGTTAATTGGAGTTGTTAAATGCCCCCATGTGCCTTGCACATGAGGGTATATATGTGGACCAAAATTGAAATTTACTATTTTGTTATTGGGAAAATTGCATCAAAATGGAACCAATTTTCACCTAATTCCTATTTTAAGGAACGAACCTTTAAAATTGTCATTTTAGGGTCTGAAACAAACTTTTTATTTATTTAAGGGTCTCCTTTACCGATTTAATATGTAACCGGTTGCCTTAGCTGATGTGGCAAATTTTTTATTTAAAAAAAAACATTACATGGAATATAAGAATACCACATCATCCTTGATAAAATTAAAAAAACAAATTAAATATAAATTGATACATATGTACTAGCCATCAAACAAATAAAAAATTAAAAACAAAACAAACCCCACTCTTCCCCAAAACATCATCGGCCATTTCCGTCCTCTCCTACTGCCGACCTCTCTCAAAATTTCCATGTTCAAAGAAGCACATTTATTGATTCATTTGCCATGGCCTCTCATACCGACTCTTCAACCGCCGACCTGCATCTGTATGTTTGAGTGTTTGGAGGGACGTGAGTGTTTGAGGATTCATTGCTGATGAACGCTGGCCGGTTGGATAGGGCAGTGTCTGCCGGAAGACGTGAGCGACGGCTATGGCTGAAGGTGTAACAGACGGAGGCAAAAGGTTGAAGACGATCTTGATTGGGAACCAACCAGTGGACCATTCGTATTCTTATTTTGAGTTTTAATATCTATATCTATACTACTATATTAAAATAATAGTAGAAACTGTTTTCAAGAGCAGTTGTTTTCAAGTCCACGTTCTCTCCTTCCCCTGATTCTTCTCCTTGCCCATATATAAACAGACCACAAAGCAAAATCGTTTTCCCTCCTTTCCACGGTCGTCTTTGGCAACGCCTCCACTCCCCTACCCTTCCATGGCGAAACTGCTTCACACTGCCTTCACGAGTTCCAGTTCCGGTTCAATTTTTCTTCCAAAGCAACGTAGTCACAACGCTTTTTACAGATTCGATCGTATTTCTGTTCCGTTTCATTCGGAATCATGGATCAATTTTTACTCAACTGGTCGTTTATCGCCTTCAATTTGTTGTTCGTATTCATCATGGAAGACAGGGAGTTGGATTTCGAAACCATCACCGGTTTTGGAGAGTGAATCGTCGTCTGATGGTTTTGAAGTGAAAGCGACGTCCGTTTCTGATAGCGCCGAGGAAAGTGATGCGGCGGCGGCGGTGTCGAAGTAAAAAATGGCGGAAACTGTTGGGAACTGAAGATATGCTAAGTATGGTTAGTACTGCTAAGTCTACATTACTACTGCCAGTTCTTCGTTACTACTGCTGGGCAAGATTACTACTGCTAGACGAAGTTAGTACTGCTAGACCAAGTTACTACTGCTAGACGAAGTTAGTGCTGCTAGACCAAATTACTACTGCTAGACATGGTTAGTACTGCTGAGCTGAGTTACTACTGCTTGAAGACTGTGAAGGTTAATACTGCTGAAGGTCGTTAATGCTGCTGAGCCAAATCATCGTTAATGCTGCTGAGCCAAATCATTGTTAATACTGCTGACTTGATAAGTTTGGGATGCGATACTTTTGGAGACAAAGAAGGAATTGATCAAGATATGTTTAACGAAGATTCAGAAGATCAATTTACTTTTGATAGTTATCTTGTAATTACTTTTGTAGAAATAGTAGTGATAGATAGCTATTAGCACATACGAAAACAGAGACGAAAATATACGAGTGAAATAGAATTTGATATTCATTCTAGAGAGAATTAACCTCAAGATCATAGATCCTATTTCTAGAGAAGTAGAAATCGTCTTGTTGAGCCTGTTCAACAAGATTGAGGTTTGGTGTAAAGCTTGTGAGTAATACTGTTTGATATATATACATTGTATTGAATTTCTATTGATTGTTCTTTAATTGATTTAGAGTTCTATTCCGCAAGATTCTCTAAATTCTGTTTCTAAGAAGTTTAATTCTTGTTAAGACTCGATCCTGACAAGTGGTATCAGAGCATTGGTATCTTAGAAGCTATGGACAATTCAATGGATTCTCACAGTACTCTTGTTTCAAAGGTTCCCATGCTCAAACCCAATAAATTTGACATGTGGAAACTGAGAATCAAGCAGTACATTCTTCTTACTAATTATGCAATATGGGACATCATAGAAAATGGCCCATGTAATGAAGGAAAGATTGGAGAAGATGATGCAGGCTTTGACCAGTCCAAGGTTGAGTGTTATAAGTGTCACAAGATGGGACACTTTGCCAGAGAATGCAGAAGTGGAGGATCACAACAACAGGCTCCAAATGGAAACCAAAACAGAAGCTCCTCTCAAGCCCTTGTTTCTCAACAAGGAATGGGATTTGATTGGAGTGATCAAGCTGAGGAAGCCTGTCAGAATCAAGCTCTTATGGCAGAAGTATCTGATATTCCCACTGAGGTACAATCTAAACTCTGTTCTCAAGCTTGCATTGATGCTGTTAAAAGATATAGGGATCACAATCAGGGTATGTGTGATGACCTTAAGAGGCTAGAGAAAGATGTGAAAGATTATGTTAGGATTGTAGAAAGGTTTGAGGAACAGATTAGAGCTTTTCAAGCTAATGAACTTCAACACCACTATGATACTAACTATTGGAAGTGGGAGAAGAATGAGTATGAGATTAAGCTGAAAGTGTCTGGGGAGGAGAATGAGAAATTAAAAGAAGAGCTTGAGAAGGTTAAACTTGATGTTGAAAAGTTTACCTGTGCTTCTAAAACCATGGATACCATCATTAAGGCTCAAATCCATGACAAGATGAAAGTAGGGATAGGGTACAATGCCACACCTCCACCCTACAATAACAACTACATACCTCCCAAGTCTGATTTGTTAGAGACCAAGGATAGAAAGGAACCTGAATTAAAGATTAATATAGATCCTTGTGAAAAAGAAATAGTTGTTGAGGATGAGACTGACAAAGTAGACTCTGATGAGGAATGTGAGAGTCCATGTGTCAAGAACACCGAGATCAAAAGGACTGAAAAGGAAAAGGGAGTCCATTACAAACAGACCACAGTTGTGGCTCCCAATACCTGTAAACATTGTTCTTGTAAGAAATCTCAAGAGCTCAAGCCCCAAAAACATGATAATCAGAGGGGAAATCAAAGGAACTGGAATAACCAGTGGGCTATGAGACAAGGAGTTGACCTGAACAGAATCAACAGGCCAAAACCTTGCTTCATCTGTGGTAAGCTAAATCACTTAGCCAAACACTGTTATTTCAATCCAGTTAACCAAAGGTTTAATGCTCAAAGATATTTTCAAAAACCTGCTGGTTACAGAAAGAGTGGGGGATATAAAAAGTCTGTGAGGAAAGTTGTGGCAAAGAAACAAGTTAAAACCATAAGCCACATGAAAAAGGCAGAAACAGAAAGTGTTAGAGTATGGATGCCTAAAGGTACTAATGATAATACTGCCAACTCAGTTAGTACTGCTAACAATGTTAGTACTGCAGGAAGCAATAATGTTACTAGCAGTGTTAGTACTGCTAACACAGTTAGTACTTCTTCAACAATTAATACTGCTTCTAGTGTTAGTACTGCTAAGTTAGTTAATACTGCTGAGAAGGCTAGTACTTCTGGAAGCAATGTTAGTGCTGCCAAAGTTAGCACTTCTACATCAGTTAGTACTGCTTCTAGACCTATCATCAAAACAAAGTACTCAAGCACTGATGTTCCTCACTTTGACAAGCTCATCAAAACAGAATGTAAGTATTTTGATGATCTAGGGAGACCCAAGACCACTATGGCTTGGGTCCCTAACAAAAACTAATTGATTTATCAGATGTGCAGGGCAACCAACAGCTCAAGGGGAAGAGCATTTAGCATGTTGATAGTGATTGCTCCAGGCACATGACAGGTAACATGGCATGCCTCAAGAATTTCAAATGAATTGATGGAGGACGTGTTACTTTTGAAAATAATCCTGCAGAAGGTAAGAGAAGTGGTAAAAGTGATGTGTAAGATGACATTTGAGGATTTGACAAGTGATGCACAGAGCAGAGTTACTACTGCCTGTGTTCTAGTAGTTAATACTGCTTGTGCAGTTAATACTGCTTGTGCAGTTAATACTGCTTGTGCAGTTAATACTGCTAGTGCAGTTAATACTGCCCAGTAGTTAATACTGCTAGTGCAGTTAATACTGCTCAGTAGTTAATACTGCTCAGTAGTTAATACTGCTTGTGTAGTTAATACTGCTTTGCAGTTAATACTGCTCAGTAGTTAATACTGCTAGTGCTCAGTTAATACTGCTTTGCAGTTAATACTGCTCAGTAGTTAATACTGCTAGTGCAGTTAATACTGCTCAGTAGTTAATACTGCTCAGTAGTTAATACTGCTTGTGTAGTTAATACTGCTTTGCAGTTAATACTGCTCAGTAGTTAATACTGCTAGTGCTCAGTTAATACTGCTTTGCAGTTAATACTGCTCAGTAGTTAATACTGCTAGTGCTCAGTTAATACTGCTCAGTAGTTAATACTGCTAGTGCAGTTAATACTGCTAGGTAGTTAATACTGCTTAGTAGTTAATACTGCTTGGTAGTTAATACTGCTCAGTAGTTAATACTGCTAGGTAGTTAATACTGCTTTTGATAATCTAGGGCATATAAATACCCCTGTGTGCCCGCCCAAGTTCATAACGACTCTTCGCATTTACTTCTTCTCTCTCGTTCTAACCTAGTCTCCCCAGAATCTTTGTGTTTTTCTTTCAAGAATCCTCAGGAATCATGGAGTTTGTGGATGAGCACAATGAAATAGCCATGCTTCAGAAGCCGAAACAAGCTGCGGGATTCCACGATATAGTCGATTTTCTCAAATCCTCGCACATCTCCTATGCCCTAACGGTGAGCCCAACAATCTATATCGAACATCAGACACAATTTTGGGAGAATGCCACTGTTAGTTTCGAAGAAGGGCAGAAAACCATTCGAACAAGGGTTTGTGATAAACCCTTGAAAGTCACTGAAGAGGTTATTCGCATCTCTCTTCAGTTGAATGATGCTTCAGGTATATCTTCTATTCCTAATGAAGAACTCTTTTCTACTTTACAAAGAATGGGGTATGAAGGTCCCATTGGTGTTTTTAAATTCTACAAGTCAAAATTTTTCAACCAATGGAGATTTCTTGTTCATACCCTGATGCACTGTATTTCCAAGAAAACTTCTGGATGGAGTGAGTTCAGCAGTCCCATTGCATATGCCTTGGTCTGCTTATCCACTGCCAGAAAGTACAATTTCTCAGCAATGATCTTTAATGATCTTGTATCAAACTTGGAATCCAAAAAGAGCTTTTTCATGTATCCAAGGTTTGTGCAAGAAGTTCTTAACAAGGAATTGATGGACTTACCTCAGTTTACTGAGGTATATGTACCCAAATCCCCTAAAGGGAAGGTTTTTTCAAATATGAAAAGACTTCCTAGGGACTCGGAAGGAGTTGACACACCATTGTTCTCTACAATGGTGGTTGTGTCCCACCCCTCTGAAGGTATGGCATCAGGATCAAGGCCCTCATTAGATCAACCCACTGATGACCAATCCCAACCTTCCATCTCAAAAGACATCCTTCAGTCCATTCTTGAACAACCCACTCCCACAATCACCAAAAGGTTTCAAAGAAGAAAGGTGCACAAGGTTCCTTCCCTTGATGTACCTACTCAGAGCCCTAAGCCTTTAAGCCCTCAGTTGGAACATTCTCCAATTGAGAATATCAACAGGGAAACCACAGGGGTGTCTCCCAACCCCAAGAAGGTGGTCTCTAAGGAGAAGGATGACCATATGGGTGCTAAGGCTGCCACTACTTCTGCTAGCATAGAGAAGGACAGTGGTAACATAAATAAGACCTTCCCCATGGCAACTCTAAATGAGAAATCATTAGGAGGACCCAGGTGCCAAGAAACCAAGGGGGCAGGTAGTGCTTCTGCTAGGCAGAAGGCTTCTGCTAAAACTTCCAAGGATCCTTTAAAGAAGGTAAACACTTCTAAACAAGGTGAGGATAGATATAACTATGAGGAATTGATGGAAACCATAGGGAATATCAACTTGGATGTTATGGCACAAAAGAAAGAGATTGAGCAACTGAAGACTGTGGTCACCTACCAACAGTCTCAAATTGAGAAGCTCAAAAAGATGATCACCAAGTTGCTGCACAAAAAGAAAAAGGCACGATTTGTGCTGAGAAGAAGAACTTCAACTGATGATGCTCCCAAAAAGGGGGAGTCAGAGTCAGAAGCAGAACTGAAGATGAAGGATCCACAAATTGAGGGGGAGACAGTTCACATGGAGAATGAGATGGAAATGGATTATGCACAGTTTAAGGGGGAGTCCAGTGCACAGAATAAGGGGGAGACAGAAAAGGTGGAGGAGATGATTAAAGAAGCAGAAACTTCAAGAGCAGCAGAAACCACAGCAGCAGAAACTGTTAATGCTGCTGAGTTTGAACAAGCAGCAGAAACAGTTAATGCTGCTGAAGACCTTACAGAGAAAGAACCTGAAATTGAAGTAGCAGCAGAAACTGTTAATGCTGCTGACTCTAAGCAAGCAGCAGAAACAGTTAATGCTGCTCAATCTACAGAGAAAGCAGAAACAGTAACAGAGAAGCTTACAGTAGAAGAGGTGGAGGTTGCAGAGGCTTTAATCAAAGCCAAACATGATACACCTCCAAATGCCAAGAAACAGGAAGAACCTAAGGATGCAAAGATGGTTTTCAGCAGAAAGAGAACAAAGTCTGTGGCCACTAAAAAGAAGTGTGTAAAGAAGCAAAAGGCAGAACCTGTTGAGAAACCAGTGGTAGAAGAGAAAGAAAAGGAAGATGTTGCCAAGGATGAAGGACAAGGAGATAGCAAGACAGGTCAATCCAGTAAGGCACAATCACTTAGCAATGAACAGTGTGACTTGTACATCACTATGGTTGATGCTGAACCAATAAAAGTGACTCCATTAGACTCAAAGTCTCCTGAAATCAGTCACTGGGATACATTGATAGATGAAAGAAAGGAGTATATCAGACTCAAGAGAGCTGATGGGCAGTTTGAAGTCTACAGAACATGGGGACAAGTCATAAGAAAATGCTCAAGATCTGACCTGGAAGAGATGTTCAAAGTAGGCATGCAGATCTATGGCAACATGTTGACAGAAAGAGGTATGTCTATCACAAAGATGGTGTTAGAATACCTATGCCTAATGTTCAGACCAGAAGTAGTTCAGCACATAACAGCAAGACCTTTTCAAGCAGTAACCCACTGGATGCTCTATGAAAATTGTGGAGTGTATGTTATATCAATTGACAACACATATCAGGAGTATTATCTGGTGGATGAAATATACAATCACAGCATGAAAAGACTGAAAGGGATGCTACATGTAAAGTTGGTCTGCAACAAAGACTCTGCTATGGGAAGATTCTTGGTAAGGAGGATTGCAAATCAGAGTCTAGGCTTAAGTCCTAATCTGTGTGTACATGATGACTAAGTTTTGGAAGCATCATCTGAAGAACTTGACTTCTTTTCCTAAAAGTCAAGTTAGGGGGAGATTGTTGGGAACTGAAGATATGCTAAGTATGGTTAGTACTGCTAAGTCTACATTACTACTGCCAGTTCTTCGTTACTACTGCTGGGCAAGATTACTACTGCTAGACGAAGTTAGTACTGCTAGACCAAGTTACTACTGCTAGACGAAGTTAGTGCTGCTAGACCAAATTACTACTGCTAGACATGGTTAGTACTGCTGAGCTGAGTTACTACTGCTTGAAGACTGTGAAGGTTAATACTGCTGAAGGTCGTTAATGCTGCTGAGCCAAATCATCGTTAATGCTGCTGAGCCAAATCATTGTTAATACTGCTGACTTGATAAGTTTGGGATGCGATACTTTTGGAGACAAAGAAGGAATTGATCAAGATATGTTTAACGAAGATTCAGAAGATCAATTTACTTTTGATAGTTATCTTGTAATTACTTTTGTATAAATAGTAGTGATAGATAGCTATTAGCACATACGAAAACAGAGACGAAAATATACGAGTGAAATAGAATTTGATATTCATTCTAGAGAGAATTAACCTCAAGATCATAGATCCTATTTCTAGAGAAGTAGAAATCGTCTTGTTGAGCCTGTTCAACAAGATTGAGGTTTGGTGTAAAGCTTGTGAGTAATACTGTTTGATATATATACAGTGTATTGAATTTCTATTGATTGTTCTTTAATTGATTTAGAGTTCTATTCCGCAAGATTCTCTAAATTCTGTTTCTAAGAAGTTTAATTCTTGTTAAGACTCGATCCTGACAGAAACCGCCGTGCTTGGATTGTTGTTTGGGGCCTGGTACCTTTTCAATATCTATTTCAACATCTACAATAAACAGGTTTGCTCGTTTTCTTCTTCTATGGAAGCGTTTTATTTGGTCCGGATTTGGTTATTAATTGATGTCTGGATATGTAGTGATCTGCATGTGAAGTGATTTTGTTGATTTACGCGCTCATTTGTTCAGTTTCTGTGTAATGATCGTATATCTACAAAATTTCGAATAATGTATTTTCAGAAATTTTAGAGCAAATCGATAGAATCAGTTCTTGCATCTGTTTGGTGACTTGAAAAAATCCACACATGGAAACTTGTCTCAAATTTAGTATACGGTATGATTTTGAGACAATTTTCTCCTAACAGATGTGAAATCTAACTATGGAAACACAATATATACAATCTGGAAATTTCTACTTGTATCTTGCACCTACAGGATCGGCTGATTTCAGGCTAATTATTGACTTCTCTTATCACATTTCTATGGAAACATTGTGTAAACACCTAGACTTAAATTGTTGCTTCTAGAGAAATCAAACTTAACATCAATTTGAGGCAAGATGTTGCCATCGTTTTTACACAGTATTTCCATAGTTAGATTATAGAGATCTGAGAGAAAAGTCAATAATTAGTCTAAAAATCTGCCTATCCAGTAGGTCCATGATATAAGTAGACATTTCTTTCTCTCAGGTAGAAAGCCTATCATCATTGTATATATTGTATTTTCATAGTTAAATTACACAAATGTGGTGAACAACTGACATTTGTAGAAATCAGGCTAATCACCAGCTTTCGGTACACCAAAGGATTTGAAAGTTTCTCTCTTGTCGACATGATACTTAACATTTGCCAGGCCTGTGAAGTTTGTTTCAATCTATAGTTCTAACAATGAGTGATTTAACTTACAAAATTCGGAAGTAGAAGGGGGAAAACAAACCAGGAGGATGTCATCTAATAATCTTTTGTTAGATCACCGTGATGAAAACACTTATCTGATATCAACTTAGTGACCAACCTTGTGGCTTAACTGTCGCTAGAATTGTTCTGGTAGTGAAGAGGTTTTAAGAGAATCTGTATATATTGATGCAGATGGGCACTTATTATAACAATAATGGTCTCATGGAATCAAAATTAACGCTGGACCTAAGCGAAGAACTTTTAGAGGATTTTTGTAAAAAATCATCCACATCCTTTTTTGAACAACATGGGCTTATAAGCCACCAGATTAACTCTTACAACGACTTCCTAAGAAATGGAATTCAAAATGTCTTCAATTCCTTGGGTGAGATCAATGTTGAGCCTGGACAGGACCCATCTGGAGACGAAACTGTACCGAGATATGCCTCTGTCAAGCTTGGAACGGTCACCCTTGAGAGACCAATGTTTTGGTCAGGTGATAAAGGTTCAAAGTACCTCTTACCCAAACATGCTCGCCTTCAAAATATGACTTACTCATCCAGGATGAGCGTTCAGATTCAATATCAGGTCAGTAGGCCATTGTGTTTCTTATTTCATTCGTTTATAGTTTTCTAATGTACCAAATATTTCTTATGCAGGTATATACTCAAGAGACGGTAAAAAGCGATATCCTGGAGATCGGAAAAGAGGATGTTGGGAAAAAAGTTTTATTGGAAGATAGTAGTGATATCACAATTGGCAGGATACCTGTGATGGTCAAGTCTGACTTGTGCTGGATGAGCGACACATCAAAAGTCGATTGTGACTTTGACCATGGAGGGTATTTCTTAATCAAGGGATCTGAGAAGGTAACAGGATACCCTTCTTTGACCCCTTTTCAATTCTTTGTTTTAAAAATGCTTGTGGCAGTTGATATATGTCGTGAATGATTTTATCAATGTATAATTGCAGACTTTCATTGCACAAGAGAAATCTTGTTTGAAGAGACTGTGGTTGATTAACAATCCAATCTGGACAGTCAAATATCGGTCATCTATTGGAAAGGAAAGGGTCTACGTTAAGCTTGTCGACACTCATATTAGAGGAGGGGGAAAAGTCATTACAGTGTATTTGTTTAACTCGGTAGAGATTCCTATATGGATCTTGTTCTTTGCTCTTGGTGTATCGTCTGACAAACAAGTGGTTGATTTGATTGATGCTGATGATGCTAAAGATAATACCATTGTCAATACACTTCTTGCATCAATTTACGATGCTGAACAGAAGTATAAGGACTTCAGGAAAGAAGGGAAGGCTTTTAATTATCTTTCAGAGGCACTTAAGCAGAAATGGAGCTACACACCTAAACAAACCTATAAAAGATGCATCGAAGAAATTTTGTTTCCTAATCTTCAGGTTCTTACTCTCTCTCTCTCTCTCTCTCTCTATATATATATATATATATATATATATATGTATATATATCTTGTTTGTGTGTGTGTGTGTGTAGCACGAACTAGATCTGAAATCGTGTTATTTTTGTAGGTGGAGATTAAACGAGATGAGAAGCATGGAGAAGTGCGTATATTCTCCGATGCTGGAAGGCTTATGCGGCCTCTTTTATTCGTTGAGAACTAAAAAAGATTAAATTTCTGAAAGGGTCAGATTATTCCTTTCAAAATCTTTTGGATAATGGAATTATTGAGCTCATTGGGACCGAAGAGGAAGAAGATTGCTACACAGCATGGGGAGTTAAGTATCTTTTTCACGACAAAAGTTCACATCTTTACACACATTGTGAGCTTGATATGTCGTTTCTCTTGAGTTTGAGCTGTGGAATAATTCCTTTCGCAAATCACGACCATGCAAAACGAGTCCTCTTCCAGGCTCAAAAACACTCTCAACAGGCCATAGGATATTCAACAACGAATCCAAACATTCGAGTCGATACCATCAGTCATCAGTTATTTTACCCCCAAAAGCCACTTTTTCGTACTTTTCTTTCTGATTCTCTTGGAGCAAGCCACAAGGGAATGCAGTCGAGAGATGAATATTACAACGGCCAATGTGCTATTGTTGCTGTAAATATTCACCTTGGTTACAACCAAGAGGATTCATTGGTTATGAATCGTGCTTCACTAGAGCGTGGTATGTTTAGATCAGAACATGTTAGAAGCTACAAGGCGGAAGTTTGTAACATGGAATCAAAGAATCAGTAGACTTGGAAGGGTTTTAATGCAATTATATATGCGTTGGAAGAGCTTAAGGTATGTTTAATACACGTTTATGATCTTAATCAGTTTGTGTCGGTATCATGAATCAAAATGTGCCAATATTGAGAAATTAGGAGGTGGTATTTTGGTAACATACAGGAATCCCTCTTGTAGGTCTCAAAAAACCTATAAGATTGTTTCATACTTTCATATGGTTTATTTTTGCCGGATTTGGAGATTGCTTTCTGCGTCAAGGGTTTAGAGAAGCTCTTTGACGGAAATGAAAAGTTTTTTCTTAAGATTTTAGATAATCTTTTAAAACTTTTAAGTAGAAAATAAAACTTTTCCTAAAGGTCTTTTCTCTTAGCTTGTTGAAATCTTAAAAGACAACATATTTAAAATTACAGTTAATTTTTGTATATATATTCTTTCTAACAAGGAGAAGCATAGATTTTTAATAAGTGACTATTTTTTTCACATCTTGCCCTTTTGAGTTTTTATTTCGATTTTGAAATGATTTGCGCCGCATCGCGTGCGGGCATGTATCTAGGGTTTCCTATATTATTTGAAAAGTTTCCTTTTTTTATTCTAAAAGATTCTTAGCTAATGTACTAATTTAATTGAAACTTCAATCTATGTTTTGAATTGAATTCTTTAGCTGGGTTTTGCAATTAGCGTGATCAGATTGTTGGGTGTCTTTCAAAAATTGTTTTTTCTTAATTTTACCTAATATTAATTTTAGAAGGTTGACTTCAAAAAAAGGGTTATTATGTGTTAGTATTCGGTGAAATGAGTATATTTTGCTTTATACATCATTTAGAATGCTTACATTTGGTGGGTTATGTTTATAGGTGGTATATTAGTTGCTTTATGAAATGTAGAAGCTAGAATTCCCATAGGAATTGGAAACTCACCTTCAATTCATTTCAATATTGAAATTTAGGGTTTAAGATTTGGGGTTTATGTTTGTTTTGTTAATAACTCAAAGGTTCATATAAATGCTTTATTAACAGTGCCAGATTTTCTGGTTTTAGAACTTGCGAATTTAGGTCTAAAATGAAAAATTCAGGATGGCAGTGTAGTACATTTGGGTTATGAACCGAAGCACTCTGATAGTCTTCTGAAATTGTATGGGAGCTGGGAGCATGTCGAGGAAGATAACTATCGGGCACTTGCGGATAATATATTTCAATCCCTAGAAGACAAGGTATACCCTTTGTTATGCTCCAAGATATCATTTTCACTCCCTACTCTAATGTACTTTTGTTTTTGTTTCTTCACCACACGAGTATAACTAATTTGAGTATTTGGTTTCATAATCGAATTGCGTCCCGCTGCATCGCTCGGGTACGATGACTAGTTTTTAATAATGATGATGAGTTGTCAAAGACTCAAAGTAATATCCACATAATATATTTTTTAATTATTATTTGCCAAGTCATATTATATTACCGGTTACTGTTTAACAGTTAACCAGAGTCTTAAATAAATAAAAAGTTTGTTTCAGACCCCAAAATGACGGTTTTAAAAGTTCGTTTCCCAAAATAGGAATTAGGTGAAAGTTGGTTCCATTTTGATGCAATTTTTTCTATACTATTTATTTAAAATATAACAATTATATTATATATTTAATAAATAAATATCACATGATTTAAAAAACATATTTAGTAAAATGACACAATTTTAATTAACATGGTGGTGGAGTCTGTGTCGTGAAGAGATGGATTTAAGTTGTTGCAGTACCATCTGAAACCCTTCAAGCATATTTAGTTGAGTAACCGATTTTAATATGATAAACCAAATCTGGAGTTGAGTAACCGATTTTAAGGGAATGAGATATGGTGGTGTAGTTGCAACGATGGAGATGGAAAGGGAAGGGGGTTAACCGAGGGGATGGAGAAGAAGAAGTGGGTCGGAGGGTGGTGTGAGGAAGATGAAGCTAAGAAAAGGGGTAGTTAAGAAGTGGGCCGGAGAGTGTTAAAACCACTAAACCACAGACCAAACATGTAATTTACTATTTATTTTTTTGGTTAACCCTCCGACTTTAGTTCTAGAATCTAGAGCATGGGTTCCATTTTTTTTTAAATTAAAACAAACAGAACCTCAAGTTTTCCCCCTGTTGAGTTTTTAGACTAGTTTTTACCATAAAAAGTGAAAAATTATCTTGAAATCAACCTAAACACCAAACAACTCTCAAAATCAACCAAAAAACTTGAAAAAATCCCTCGGTTAAAAACACATCGAGCACTAGGGGTGTACAGAAAACCGTCAACCCGTGAAAACTGTCCAACCCAACCCGCTAACAACCCAATTAAACCCAACCCGCCAACCCGCTAAACCGCCAAACCGCCAATTAAGAGGGTTGAAATTGGGTTAGACCTAACTCAACCCGCCCAACCCGCCAACCCGCCGCTAATATATAATTATATATATATATATGGTTTTTCGTGAGACCCGTGAGACCAACTCCTAACCATTGATCGTTTTTAAGCTTGAATTATCTAATGGTTATAATTATTTCAACATCTTGAATACAAAAGGCATTTTTGACCAATCCCCTCTTTTTTTTATTTCTTCGCCCAACATCAAAGAAACCAAACCCTGCTTGCTCCACATTTTGGCAGTATCTCCCGTCCACTACTTCACTCTCTAACGAAATACTATGATCCATTGCAACTTCATTGAATTCAATTAATTTTTATAATTTGTAAATCAAAATCAATTTTTGCTGGATTTGTTTGTCCACTCTCTTCTCTGATTGATTAATCATTGATTCTTTAAATCATCCAACGATTTCAACTCCAACTTCCATTGTCTCTCTCATAAATAGAAACAATATAATTAAGATTCACATTAATTTTTGCTATGAATGTTTATTAATTAAATTTGAAGGTAAAGAACAGTTCAAGCAATTAAGTTGGTGGCAAAAGTCAAAGCAATCTGCTAAACCTTCACATAAATTACCTCAAAGCAATATTCTAAGACTTCACACAATACTTGAGGTTTATTCAATTATGGGTCAAAATGAAGTTTAAGTACATATTTTTGCATTTAAAACGTACAATGAAATCAAAATATGATATGAAGTTTTTTACATATATCAAAAGGTTTATATGATAATTTGACAATATCAAACACAAAGTTAATGTTAAATGTCTTCGTTAACGAAATATTGCATTCAATTCCAAATTGCTCTTGTTCAAATTCAATTTCTTTTCTTCGTCTTAAGTTCTCCCATTCTTCTACTTCTTCCACTAATCTTGGTATCCTTCTCTTTGATGTTGTATGTACTCTCAAATGACAGGTTTTGGAGACCGAATATCACCAAACTAGTAGTAATGGTCACCTTTTAAGATTATGAAAAGAACCTGTTTTATTACATGCCAATTCAAAAATCGTTCAAAGAAACTTGAGAGAAGACTATAATGAAAGTTCATGTTACTTGATAAAATTGAATCTTCACAACAAGGTTGTTGTGAAGGTTTATTGGTTTTAAGTGAAGGTAGAATCAATTTATTTGTGAAATTACCGTAAAATAACAATTAGAAAAGAATAGAATTAGAACTAAAGTGGACAAACTTTAAAATGCATGCCTCTTAGTGTGAAATTAGAAAAGAAAAGAATTTCACATTACCTTTGATCTGGTCTTGTTGTCATGCACAATGAAAACAATGAGTTACAATAGTTCTCAACCATACACTTGAATGCTCCCATTCACACATAACGCACCACGTTCGACCATATCATTCTATTTCAACAAAGAGATATAAATTAGTATATAGGTGTATACAACGTTTGTTCATATAAGTAGAAGCTCTGCTAATCCAGAAAATATTGCAACAAAACACACACATTGGGTAAACATGAATCTCGATGCTTGCTAGTAGTTCCTAGTATAAGATGAACCCTAACAGTTAGTTTAATGTGAAAGTTTGTTTAGTGGGTTAATACCTTTTCCAACCATATATTGGCAAAGAATCTCTCTTAACCCAAATTACAATGTACTCGTATAATGCTTTAATTGGTTATTAATGATTATCTAAAGTGGTAGAGTGAGTTGACATCTTACCATGTCATCTTCATGGAAGCATCAAATGGTGCTGATGTATATCTTTTTTTCTTTAAATTATACTATTTCTTATGGTTGACAGAATTTGATTCAATGTTTTAAGTTATTACTTTGATCCAAAACATACTTTAACATCAATTGAGTGTACCTTCACAGCAAGCTCACTGTGAAGGTAACCTTCACAGCAAGCTCACTGTGAAGGTTCACTTGTTTTGTTCGAAGGTCAAAAGTCATCAAACTCATGCCAACCATATAATGGCAGAATTATAACTCAATTAAAAGAAAATCCACCTATATAACACTTTTAGCATGTTAAACTTCAATGAAAAAAAGCAAATGAACCTTCACATCAAGCTCACTGTGAAGGTAACCTTCACAACAAGCTCACTGTGAAGGTTCATTTGTTTTGTTCGAAGGTCAAAAGTCATCAAACTCATCCCAACCATATAATGGCAGAATTATAACTCAATTAACAGAGAATCCACCTATATAACACTTTGAGCATGTTAAACTTCAATGAAAAAAAAGCAAATGAACCTTCACAACAAGCTCACTGTGAAGGTAACCTTCACAGCAAGCTCACTGTGAAGGTAACCTTCACAGCAAGATCACTGTGAAGGTTCACTTGTTTTGTTCGAAGGTCAAAAGTCATCAAACTTATCCCAACCATATAATGGCAGAATTATAACTCAATTAACAGAGAATCCACCTATATAACACTTTGTGCATGTTAAACTTCAATGAAAAAAAGCAAACGAACCTTCACAACAAGCTCACTGTGAAGGTAACCTTCACATCAAGCTCACTGTGAAGGTAACCTTCACAGCAAGCTCACTGTGAAGGTTCACTTGTTTTGTTCGAAGGTCAAAAGTCATCAAACTCATCCCAACCATATAATGGCAGAATTATAACTCAATTAACAGAGAATCCACCTATATAACACTTTGAGCATGTTAAACTTCAATGAAAAAAAAAACAAATGAGCCACAGAGCAACAGGGAATCCCACATTCTCCATACACACCATTCACAATAGCAACAGGATGAGCACAACCAAGGACACCAAGTTCCCATGTTTATGCAGTAATCAGAAGACCCCCATACCACCTTAATAGAATGACTCTTAGTTCTTCTTATAAAAGGTACCCTCTATTGCAAACTCGTTGGAACAAAATTTTGGTACAGGTAGAAGCATCAGAAATATTTGTGTGTTTTTTTCTAGTCCGCCATCATAAAGGTTATTGAAGTCTATAAAGTATACCTTTCATTGTCTCACCAAGATCAACTAAAACATAAATTGAAAATAAATATATATTCATTCCCCCTTGCCCCAAATGTTCAACATAAGTGACTTGTATCGATGTTTCTTGCAGGTCTCTTGTTTGTCGTGCTTAAAACTAGGGTTCTTATAGATGTTATCAAATATGCAGTTTGAAGGTCGTGACCATAGTGTCTGCTGTTTTGTACCGCATGATCAGATGAATTTAAATCCGTTAACAAAGTGAATGGTTTTGATCAAGTTGTCCCATATTCTTACCCGTTATAACCAATTACCATAAAGTCTTACCAAATATACAAAACCCATTAAATCGTTAAAACATATTCTTATCAACTTGTTAAGTCTTTTGACTAATCTAGAAGAAACAAATAAGAACTTACAAAGTAACTACAACGATTAACATTGTAGTGGTAATTGATTGTGATTATTATGCAAATCTAATTACCCTAAAAACAAAAATTAACAAGTGAGAACACGATTTTCATCCAACAAAAACTAATATAAAAATACCAATAAGCCACATTAAACGAAGACAAACACACATACCCCTTGGATTTCATTCACAGTAACAGGGCATTCAGGTCCACTTGCCGTCTTCTTGGTAGTCTAATATACTAGCTTACCACCTACCAGAAAACACCACATAACCACAGAAAAATTTCAGTCATACAAATAGACAACAGACAAATTTCAAATCGCTTGAAGAAATTAATTCAATTGATAGAGAATATGAAGTTGTGATTTAAACTTTTTGGAATAAAACAAGTTTTCATCACCAAAACAGTTTACTTAACAAAAATACCAGGAAAAGGCCACATGAGAAGACTTCCATCCCTTCCATAGGAGAAACAAGAGATGCTCAACATTTCTATGACTTCAACACACCATAAAAAACAAAAATGTAGTTGTACGATTCCGTTGATATAAAACTGTAAAACCCTAGTTTTGATTTTAAAAAACCTTGGTTTTGAGAATCACGATTTCACTTACAAAATGTTAAGATGTCGAGCTTTTGATGCACGATTTAGACAATTGAAGAGTAGATTTGTATTAGTCTTTCAACTTCGACTTTCACCTTCACAAAGGAAATCGACCAAAATTCGTCGTAGATTGAAGAGGTTTTCGATGAGTGAACCAAGTGCGACTGAATTCTGGACAATGACCTCTAGGGGAGTATCATCAATGCCACTAGAGTTTGAACTTATTACAAAAATGCCACCGTGTAAAACAGGACCATTGATCACTTTGATGATCTAATCCAACGGATAATAATGGGTCCAGCGGGTCTCACGAAATTCCCTTGGTCTCACATGAACCTAAGTCTCTCTCTCTCTCTCTCTCTATATATATATATATATATAGGACGGTAATCAAATGAGAATCAAAAATAGGTTGAGAACCGTGAAAACCGATATAAACCATTAATTGATTTAATCTATTACGGCTTGGATTGGTTCTCACGATTCTCAATCTTTTAATTATAACCATAGGATCAAAATTTTAATTATAACCATGGGATCAAAACCAAATTATGGCTTAGATCGGTTCTCACGATTCTCAATCTTTTTTTGGTTCTCACATGATTTAACCCATATATATATATATATATATATATATATATATATATATATATATATATATATATATATATATATATAAAAGAATAAAATAAGATACTCTATTTTGTTTTCGTTTAGTTAAATAAACGGACAAGGATCTCGTTCGTTTATTTACGTTCGTGAATGTTCGTTCATTTATGTTTGTTTATATATTAGATATATTTATACATTTTGACATTAATGTGTAAAACGATTAATTAAATTATGTTTGTTTGTTTAACGTCTTAACGTACGAACGTAAAAGAACACTAACGTAAATGAGCACGATCAAACACGTTTTCTTTAACGAACGAACATGAATAAGAAAAAATTATTCATTTACCATTCGTGTTTATTCGTTTGTTGGGTAAAGTTAAACGAATGAACACAAACAAAGCTCCGTTCTTGTTCGTTCGCTTCGTTTTGTATATTTTTGGCAGTATTTATCGTATTTCATTTATCAATTTTATGTCTACAATGAAACCGCTCAACCCGCCCAACCCGCCGCAACCCGCAAGGGTTGGGTTGGGTTGGGTTATACACTTACTCTCTTCCATGCTAATTTTGCAGTCATTAGATCTTAAGACAGATTCACTTACAAAAATGGACAACCTAAAATTGCTCCAGCTAAATGATGTGCATCTCACTGGATCATACGAGGATTTTTCGGAAGATTTAATATGGCTATGTTGGCGTCAATTCCGTTTAACAGCCATACCCTCTGGTTTAATCCAGGGAAACTTGGTGACTCTAGACATGAGAGAAAGCAAGTTGGAAGTATTTGAACCACCCACTGTATGAAATTTGACATCTGTTTCTTTTATCGTTTCTCAACATTTGATAGTCTTTTTGTGGATTTATAGTGCATGTGTGCCAAATAAGTCTTGTTACTTTTGCAACAGGTTCTTCAATTCCTCAAGACGCTAAATCTTCAAGGCTCGGTTTCTCTGCTCGAAATACGCAATATCTCCCGACTCCCTAATCTTGAGACTCTGATTCTTTGTCACTGTTCTGAATTGGTTCGTGGTTGTGAAAGCATTGGAGGCCTTATGAATCTTGCTCTATTGAACATGATAGGGTGTTACAAACACAGATGGAATTTAGCTGATGTCAATAGAAGGCTAAAAGCTTCAACTTCTGGTGGAGGAAGTCCAGAACAAACATCCTTTTCTTTCCCACATTCATTAGTGTGGTTATCCCTCAGGAACTACAATCTCGAGATTACTGAATATTTTACTCTGGGTTTTGATGTTCAGCTGAAATTGCAGTACCTGGATTTAGGTGGAGGTCGGTTTGAAATCTTGCCTAGTTACAATCATCTTGAAAATCTTAGGGTCCTTGACTTGAGGTTTTGTTTTAGACTTAAACAACTTCTATGTCTCCCAAGTGCACTTGCAGAATTGTATGTATATTACTGCGACTCTCTGGATAAAATAACTTTCGAATCTCATAAGTTCACATTGCAAGAGTTTGGCTATGAAGGTTGCGATAATTTGTCTGAAATTGAAGGCTTTTTAAAATTGGTGCTAATAGCCACACTTGTTGAAACTGATTTGGGACACATGGCGTGGCTAAAAGCATATGAAGATCAAGAGGTGGTCCTGGTTGGTGATGATGCCGACTTCAGAACAATGAGTAGGATCAAGGTTCGTTGTTCTGTTCTGAATGGCATGCATAAGCACACACAAGCACATTGATTTAAACTTGAACTTTATATTAATGTTTGTGGCACAGATGTTGTACGAGTTCGGTATAATGAGCACGTCTTTGCCATATATAAAGGATCCAAACCTAACATATGCGTACATATCAGAATCCCCATCTTTGTCGTTTGAGGTGCCTTCATGTCCCGAGAACAGGAGGCTCATAGGATTGAACGTAAGTCTCAAATATACAATATCAGGAGATGATGATGATTGGGCATGGTTTGTGAAAATCCGTACCAGCAATGGTGTTGATTATATGTACAACCCCCATGTTTTTGGCCACCCTGTAGAAGAAGTTGGTATATGGTTAATCTTTTGGCCAATTGGCAGCAAGTTAGTCATTGGAGATAAAGTTGATGTGTCTATCGTTGTGATGAGTGAAATAATGGAGGTATAGGAGTGTGGTGCAAGCCTTGTGTATGTGGATGATGATGAAACCTTGTAAAATAAAACGCAATGGGATTTGTCTGCATTTCAATTAACAACAGGAGCGTTCTATCTTTGTCGTCGTGATCTTTTTAAAATAATGGAGGTTGGCAGATTGACTCCAGGTTGGCTCAGTATCTTAGTTGGTGATACTGTTGGGAACTGAAAATGAGCTAAGTATGGATAGTGCTGCTAGTCCATGATTTCTACTGCTAAGTCTACATTAATACTGCCAGAAGAAAGTTAATACTGCTGGGCAAGATTACTACTGCGTATACACGGTTAGTACTGCTAGACCAAATTACTACTGCAAGACATGGTTAGTACTGCTGAGCTGAGATACTACTGCTAGAAGACTGTGAAGGTTAATACTGCTGAAGGTTCGTTAATGCTGCTAAGTCAAATCATTGTTAATACTGCTGAGTAGATATGTATGGTATGAGAAGATAAAGAAGGAAAGCTGAAGATAAGCGTGGAAGTATATTTTGAAGATCGTTTTATTCTTAGTAGTTATCTTGTACTTATTCTGTTATATATATAGATAGCTATTAGGGTTTTAAAACAGAGAGAACAGTCTTTGATAAAAAAAAAAGTTGTTTAGCCATTTAGAGAGAATTAACCTCAAGATCGTAGATCCTATTTCTAGAGAAGTAGAAGTCGTCTTGGTGAGATATGTTCATCAAGATTGAGGTTTGGTGTAAAGCTTGTGAGTAATACAGTTTGATATATACAGTGTGTTGAATTCTATTGATTGTTCTTTAATTGATTTAGAGTTCTATTCCGCAAGATTCTCTAAATTATGTTTCTAAGAAGTTTAATTCTTGTTAAGAATCGATCCTGACAAGTGGTATCAGAGCATTGGTATCTTAGAAGCTATGGACAATTCAATGGATACTCACAGTACTCTTGTTTCAAAGGTTCCCATGCTCAAACCCAATGAATTTGACATGTGGAAACTGAGAATCAAGCAATACATTCTTCTTACTGATTATGCAATATGGGACATCATAGAAAATGGCCCATGTGATGAAGGAAAGATTGGAGCAGATGGAAAGAGACCTCCTCCCAAGACAGATGCTGAAAAGAAAGTCAGACAAACAGAGATGAAGGCCTTAAGCACTCTGCTTTTGGCTATTCCTAATGAGTACCAACATCAATTCCAACACTGCACAGATGTTGTGGAATGCTCTGGAGAAAAGATTTACTGGCACAAAGAGCACAAAGAGAAATCAAAAGGCTATCTCAGGCAACAATATGAGAACTTCATGTCTGCAAAGAATGAGTCTATGACTCAAACTTTTAACAGATTTAACAAGTTGATTGGAGAATTAGCTACTGTGGGTGTACACATGGATGCTGATGATGTCAATAGAAAGTTCCTTAGATCATTGGGAGAAGAATGGACCATGTACACAGTCTCATTCAGACAGAATGACCAATTGGAGGACAAAGAGCTAGATGACCTCTACAATGATCTGAGAGTATTTGAGGCTGAAGTTGAAGCCAAGAGAAGGCCATCTGGATTTGTTTATAATGCCGCTTTATTATCTTCATCCTCTGATAATGCTGCTAACCCTGATTCTGTTAATACTGCAGGTTCTGTTAATGCTGCTGGTGGAACTAATCAAGAGAAGACTACAGATTCTGTACTAGAAACATTCTTTTCTAGTCATGTTCACTCTTCTCTAATCAATGATGATTTAGAGCAGATTAATGCTGATGATCTGGAAGAGATGGACATCAAGTGGCAGATGGCTATGCTATCAATGAGGGTGAAGAAATTCATCAAAAGGACTGGGAGAAACAACTTTTCCCAGAGAAGAGAAGATGGTGCAGGCTTTGACAAGTCCAAGGTTGAGTGTTATAAGTGTCACAAGATGGGACACTTTGCCAGAGAATGCAGAAGTGAAGGATCACATCAACAGGCTCAAAATGGAAACCAAAACAGAAGCTCCTCTCAAGCCCTTGTTTCTCAACAAGGAATGGGATTTGATTGGAGTGATCAAGCTGAGGAAGCCTATCAGAATCAAGCTCTTATGGCAGAAGTATCTGATATTCCCACTGAGGTACAATCTAAACTCTGTTCTCAAGCTTGCATTGATGCTGTTAAAAGATATAGGGATCACAATCAGGGTATGTGTGATAACCTTAAGAGGCTAGAGAAAGATGTGAAAGATTATGTTAGGATTGTAGAAAGGTTTGAGGAACAGATTAGAGCTTTTCAAGCTAATGAACTTCAACACTCCTATGATACTAACTATTGGAAGTGGGAGAAGAATGAGTATGAGATTAAGCTGAAAGTGTCTGGGGAGGAGAATGAGAAATTAAAAGAAGAGCTTAAGAAGGTTAAACTTGATGTTGAAAAGTTTACCTGTGCTTCTAAAACCATGGATACCATCATTAAGGCTCAAATCCATGACAAGATGAAAGTAGGGATAGGGTACAATGCCACACCTCCACCCTACAATAACAACTACATACCTCCTAAGTCTGATTTGTTAGAGACCAAGGATAGGAAGGATCCTGAATTAAAGATTAATATAGATCCTTGTGAAGAAGAAGTAGTAGTTAAGGATAAAACAGAGAAGGAAGAATCTAAGAAGAATAAGAGTGTTAGTAGTAAGGTTCCCTTAGACAATGAAATTGTGACCAATGAGAAAGATGGAGATCCTTGGGGAAAGAACAATGAGATAAAAAGGACTGAAACAGAAGAGGGAGTTAAGAACAATGGGATGAAAAGGACAGAAACAGAAAAGGGAGTCCATTACACACAGACCACAGTTGTGGCTCCCAATACCTGTAAACATTGTTCTTGTAAGAAATCTCAAGAGCATAAGCCCCAAAAACATGATAACAAAAGGGGTAATCAAAGAAATTGGAATAACCAGTGGGCTATGAGACAAGGAGTTGATCTGAACAGAATTAACAGGCCAAAACCTTGTTTCATCTGTGGTAAGCTAAATCATTTAGCCAAACACTGTTATTTCAATCCTGTTAACCAAAGGTTTAATGCTCAAAGATCTTTTCAAAAACCTGGTGGTTACAGAAAGAATGGTGGCTATAAAAAGTCTGTGAGGAAAGTTGTGGCAAAGAAACAAGTTAAAACCAAAAGCCACATGAAAAAGGCAGAAACAGAAAGTGTTAGAGTATGGATGCCTAAAGGTACTAATGATAATACTGCCAACTCAGTTAGTACTGCTAACAATGTTAGTACTGCAGGAAGCAATAATGTTGCTAGCAGTGTTAGTACTGCTAACACAGTTAGTACCTCTTCAACAATTAATACTGCTTCTAGTGTTAGTACTGCTAAGTTAGTTAATACTGCTGAGAAGGCTAGTACTTCTGGAAGCAGTGTTAGTGCTGCTAACACTGTTAATGCCTCCTTAAAAGATAATACTGCTAACAATGTTAGTGCTGCTAACAAAGTTAGTACTTCTGCATCAGTTAGTACTGCTTCTAGACCTATCATCAAAACAAAGTACTCAAGCACTGATGTTCCTCACTTTGACAAGCTCATCAAAACAGAATGTAAGTATTTTGATGATCAAGGGAGACCCAAGACCACTATGGCTTGGGTCCCTAACAAAAACTAACTGTTTTATCTAATGTGCAGGGCAATCAACAGCTTAAGGGGAGAAGCATTTGGCATGTTGACAGTGGTTGCTCTAGGCACATGACAGGTAACATGGCCTGCCTTCAATTTTTCAAGAGGATTGATGGAGGGCATGTTACTACTGCCAGTGCATAGTTACTACTGCTTGTGCATGGTTACTACTGCCTGTATCTTTAGTTAATACTACTGCTAGTCTGAGTTAATACTGCTTGTGTAAGTTAATACCTCTTTTGTAGTTAATACTGCCCTGTGATTACTACTGCTCTGCAGTTACTACTGCTTTGGGGTAGTTAATACTGCTTTGAGTGGTTAATACTGCTTTTGTTAATTCTAGGGTTAATACTGCGTATAAATACCCTGTAAGCCCGCCTTCGCTCATAACGTCTCTTTGAACTCGATTCTCTCTCACTCTCTTTCTAACCTATTCTCCCAAGAATTTCTGTGTTTGCTCAAGGATTTTCAGATACAATGGCTCAAAGAGAGTTTGTTGATGAACACAATGAGATTGCAATGCTTCAGAAGCCGAAGCAATCTGCAGGATTCCATGAAATTGTCGATTTTCTCAAGTCTTCGCATATCTCCTGTGCACTAACAGTGGCTCCCAAGATATTCATTAAACATCAAAAACAATTTTGGGATAATGCTACTGTGGTGACAGAAAACGGGCAAACGGAGATTCGAACCAGGGTTTGTGATAAACCCTTGACAGTAACAGAGGAGATTATTCGCATACATCTTCAGTTGAATGATGCTTCAGGTATATCTTCTATTCCTAATGAAGAACTCTTTTCTACCATACAAAGAATGGGGTATGAAGGCTCTATTGGTATTTTCAAATTTTTCAAGTCAAAATTCTTTTCCCAATGGAGATTTCTTGTTCATACCCTTATGCACTGCATCTCAAAGAAAACAACTGGATGGAGTGAGTTCAGCAGTACCACTGCTTATGCTCTGGTATGTTTGGCCACTTCCAGAAAGTTCAATTTCTCCCAAATGATTTTATCTGATCTTGTGTCAAACTTGGAATCCAAAAAGAGCTTTTACATGTATCCAAGGTTTGTGCAAGAAGTTATTAACAAGGAATTGATGGACTTACCTCAGTTTACTGAGGTATATGTACCCAAACCCCCTAAAGGGAAGGTTTTCTCAAATATGAGAAGAATTCCTAGGGACTCGGAAGGAGTTGACACACCATTGTTCTCTACAATGATGGTTGTGTCCCACCCCTCTGAAGGTATGGCATCAGGATCAAGGCCCTCATTAGATCATCCCACTGATGGCCAAACCCTATCTTCACTCACTATAAATATCCCTCAGCACATACTTCAAAAGCCCACTCCTGTTTTATCCAACAAGTTTCAAAGAAGAAAGGTGCACAAGGTTCCTTCCCTTGATGTACCTACTCAGAGCCCTAAGCCTTTAAGCTCTCAGTTGGAGCATTCTCCAATTGAGAATATCAACAGGGAAACCACAGGGGTGTCTCCCAACCCCAAGAAGGTGCTCTCTAAGGAGAAGGATGAGCATATGGGTGCTAAGGCTGCCACTACTTCTGCTAGCACAGAGAAGGACAATGGTAACATAAATAAGACCTTCCCCATGGCAACTCTAAATGAGAAATCATTAGGAGGACCCAGGTGCCAAGAAACCAAGGGGGCAGTCAGTGCTTCTGCTAGGCAGAAGGCTTCTGCTAAAACTTCCAAGGATCCCTTAAAGAAGGTAAAAACTTCTAAAAAGGGTGAGGATAGACATAACAAAGAGGAATTGATGGCTACTTCCAGTGATCCTTTAAAGAAGGTAAACACTTCTAAACAAGGTGAGGATAGATATAACTATGATGAATTGATGGAAACCATTGGAAATGTCAACTTGGATGTTATGGCACAGAAGAAGGAGATTGAGCAACTGAAGACTGTGGTCACCTACCAACAGTCTCAAATTGAGAAGCTCAAGAAGATGGTCACCAAGTTGTTGCACAGAAAGAAAAAGGCAAGATTTGTGCTGAGAAGAAGAATTCCAACTGATGATGCTCCCAAAAAGGGGGAGTCAGAGTCAGAATCAGAAGCAGAACTGAATATGAAGGGTCTACAAGTTGAGGGGGAGACAGTTCAGATGGAGACTGAGATGGAAATTGATAATGCACAGTTTAAGGGGGAGTCCAGTGCACAGAATAAGGGGGAGACAGAAAAGGTGGAAGAGCTTGTTAAAGAAGCAGAAACTGTAAAGGCAGCAGTAACTGAAGTTCCAAAAGAAGCAGTAACTGAAGTTGAAGCAGAAACTGTTAATGCTGCTGACTCTAAGCAAGCAGCAGAAACAGTTAATGCTGCTCAATCTACAAAGAAAGCAGTAACAGAAACAGAAGCTGAAACAGTAACAGAGAAGCTTACTGTAGAAGAAGTGGAGGTTGCAGAGGCTTTAATCAAAGCCAAACATGATACACCTCCAACTGCCAAGAAACAGGAAGAAACTAAGGATGCAAAGATGGTTTTCAGCAGAGAGAGAACAGTCTTTGATAATAAAATAAAAAAAAGTTGTTTAGCCATTTAGAGAGAATTAACCTCAAGATCGTAGATCCTATTTCTAGAGAAGTAGAAGTCGTCTTGGTGAGATCTGTTTATCAAGATTGAGGTTTGGTGTAAAGCTTGTGAGTAATACAGTTTGATATATACAGTGTGTTGAATTCTATTGATTGTTCTTTAATTGATTTAGAGTTCTATTCCGCAAGATTCTCTAAATTATGTTTCTAAGAAGTTTAATTCTTGTTAAGAATCGATCCTGACACTGTCACTTTTTTTGATGATACCACTTCTACTTCAATCTCAATCTTGATGAACAGATCTCACCAAGACGACTTCTACTTCTCTAGAAATAGGATCTACGATCTTGAGGTTAATTCTCTCTAAATGGCTAAACAACCTTTTTTTTTTCAAAGACTGTTCTCTCTGTTTTAAAACCCTAATAGCTATCTATATATATAACAGAATAAGTACAAGATAACTACTAAGAATAAAACGATCTTCAAAATATACTTCCACGCTTATCTTCAGCTTTCCTTCTTTATCTTCTCATACCATACATATCTACTCAGCAGTATTAACAATGATTTGACTTAGCAGCATTAACGAACCTTCAGCAGTATTAACCTTCACAGTCTTCTAGCAGTAGTATCTCAGCTCAGCAGTACTAACCATGTCTTGCAGTAGTAATTTGGTCTAGCAGTACTAACCGTGTATACGCAGTAGTAATCTTGCCCAACAGTATTAACTTTCTTCCGGCAGTATTAATGTAGACTTAGCAGTAGAAATCATGGACTAGCAGCACTATCCATACTTAGCTCATTTTCAGTTCCCAACAATCTCCCCCTAACTTGACTTTTAGGAAAAGAAGTCAAGTTCTTCAAATGATGCTACCAAAACTTAGTCATCAAATAAGCATAGATCAGGACTTAAACCTAGACTCTGATTTACAATCCTTCTTACCAAGAATCTTCCCATAGCAGAGTCTTTGTTGCAGACCAATTTTACATGTAACATCCCTTTCAGTCTTTTCATGCAGTGTTTGTAGATTTCATCCACCAGATAATACTCCTGATATGTGTTGTCAATTGATATAACATACACTCCACAATTTTCATAGAGCATCCAGTGGGTTACTGCTTGAAAAGGTCTTGCTGTTATGTGTTGAACTACTTCTGGTCTGAACATTAGGCATAGGTATTCTAACACCATCTTTGTGATAGACATACCTCTTTCTGTCAACATGTTACCATAGATCTGCATGCCTACTTTGAACATCTCTTCCAAGTCAGATCTTGAGCATCTTCTTATAAATTGTCCCCATGTTATGTAGACTTCAAACTGCCCATCAGCTCTCTTGAGTCTGATATACTCCTTTCTCTCATCTATCAAAGTATCCCAGTGACTGATTTCAGGAGGTTTTGAATCTAATGGAGTCACTTTGATTGGTTCAGTATCAACCATAGTGATGTACAAGTCACATTGTTCATTGCTAAGTGATTGTGCATTACTGGATTGACCTGTCTTACTATCTCCTTGTCCTTCATCCTTGGCAACTTCTTCCTTTTCTTTCTCTTCTACCACTGGTTTCTCAACAGGTTCTACCCTTTGCATCTTTACAAACTTCTTTTTAGTAGCCACAGACTTTGTTCTCTTTCTGCTGAAAACCATCTTTGCATCCTTAGTTTCTTCCTGTTTCTTGGCAGTTGGAGGTGTATCATGTTTGGCTTTGATTAAAGCCTCTGCAACCTCCACTTCTTCTACAGTAAGCTTCTCTGTTACTGTTTCAGCTTCTGTTTCTGTTACTGCTTTCTTTGTAGATTGAGCAGCATTAACTGTTTCTGCTGCTTGCTTAGAGTCAGCAGCATTAACAGTTTCTGCTTCAACTTCAGTTACTGCTTCTTTTGGAACTTCAGTTACTGCTGCCTTTACAGTTTCTGCTTCTTTAACAAGCTCTTCCACCTTTTCTGTCTCCCCCTTATTCTGTGCATTGGACTCCCCCTTAAACTGTGCATTATCAATTTCCATCTCAGTCTCCATCTGAACTGTCTCCCCCTCAACTTGTAGACCCTTCATATTCAGTTCTGCTTCTGATTCTGACTCTGACTCCCCCTTTTTGGGAGCATCATCAGTTGGAATTCTTCTTCTCAGCACAAATCTTGCCTTTTTCTTTCTGTGCAACAACTTGGTGACCATCTTCTTGAGCTTCTCAATTTGAAACTGTTGGTAGGTGACCACAGTCTTCAGTTGCTCAATCTCCTTCTTCTGTGCCATAACATCCAAGTTGACATTTCCAATGGTTTCCATCAATTCATCATAGTTATATCTATCCTCACTTTGTTTAGAAGTGTTTACCTTCTTTAAAGGATCACTGGAAGTAGCCATCAATTCCTCTTTGTTATGTCTATCCTCACCCTTTTTAGAAGTTTTTACCTTCTTTAAGGGATCCTTGGAAGTTTTAGCAGAAGCCTTCTGCCTAGCAGAAGCACTGACTGCCCCCTTGGTTTCTTGGCACCTGGGTCCTCCTAATGATTTCTCATTTAGAGTTGCCATGGGGAAGGTCTTATTTATGTTACCACTGTCCTTCTCTGTGCTAGCAGAAGTAGTGGCAGCCTTAGCACCCATATGCTCATCATTCTCCTTAGAGAGCACCTTCTTGGGGTTGGGAGACACCCCTGTGGTTTCCCTGTTGATATTCTCAATTGGAGAATGCTCCAACTGAGGGCTTAAAGGCTTAGGGCTCTGAGTAGGTACATCAAGGGAAGGAACCTTGTGCACCTTTCTTCTTTGAAACTTGTTGGATAAAACAGGAGTGGGCTTTTGAAGTATGTGCTGAGGGATATTTATAGTGAGTGAAGATAGGGTTTGGCCATCAGTGGGATGATCTAATGAGGGCCTTGATCCTGATGCCATACCTTCAGAGGGGTGGGACACAACCATCATTGTAGAGAACAATGGTGTGTCAACTCCTTCCGAGTCCCTAGGAATTCTTCTCATATTTGAGAAAACCTTCCCTTTAGGGGGTTTGGGTACATATACCTCAGTAAACTGAGGTAAGTCCATCAATTCCTTGTTAATAACTTCTTGCACAAACCTTGGATACATGTAAAAGCTCTTTTTGGATTCCAAGTTTGACACAAGATCAGATAAAATCATTTGGGAGAAATTGAACTTTCTGGAAGTGGCCAAACATACCAGAGCATAAGCAGTGGTACTGCTGAACTCACTCCATCCAGTTGTTTTCTTTGAGATGCAGTGCATAAGGGTATGAACAAGAAATCTCCATTGGGAAAAGAATTTTGACTTGAAAAATTTGAAAATACCAATAGAGCCTTCATACCCCATTCTTTGTATGGTAGAAAAGAGTTCTTCATTAGGAATAGAAGATATACCTGAAGCATCATTCAACTGAAGATGTATGCGAATAATCTCCTCTGTTACTGTCAAGGGTTTATCACAAACCCTGGTTCGAATCTCCGTTTGCCCGTTTTCTGTCACCACAGTAGCATTATCCCAAAATTGTTTTTGATGTTTAATGAATATCTTGGGAGCCACTGTTAGTGCACAGGAGATATGCGAAGACTTGAGAAAATCGACAATTTCATGGAATCCTGCAGATTGCTTCGGCTTCTGAAGCATTGCAATCTCATTGTGTTCATCAACAAACTCTCTTTGAGCCATTGTATCTGAAAATCCTTGAGCAAACACAGAAATTCTTGGGAGAATAGGTTAGAAAGAGAGTGAGAGAGAATCGAGTTCAAAGAGACGTTATGAGCGAAGGCGGGCTTACAGGGTATTTATACGCAGTATTAACCCTAGAATTAACAAAAGCAGTATTAACCACTCAAAGCAGTATTAACTACCCCAAAGCAGTAGTAACTGCAGAGCAGTAGTAATCACAGGGCAGTATTAACTACAAAAGAGGTATTAACTTACACAAGCAGTATTAACTCAGACTAGCAGTAGTATTAACTAAAGATACAGGCAGTAGTAACCATGCACAAGCAGTAGTAACTATGCACTGGCAGTAGTAACATGCCCTCCATCAATCCTCTTGAAAAATTGAAGGCAGGCCATGTTACCTGTCATGTGCCTAGAGCAACCACTGTCAACATGCCAAATGCTTCTCCCCTTAAGCTGTTGATTGCCCTGCACATTAGATAAAACAGTTAGTTTTTGTTAGGGACCCAAGCCATAGTGGTCTTGGGTCTCCCTTGATCATCAAAATACTTACATTCTGTTTTGATGAGCTTGTCAAAGTGAGGAACATCAGTGCTTGAGTACTTTGTTTTGATGATAGGTCTAGAAGCAGTACTAACTGATGCAGAAGTACTAACTTTGTTAGCAGCACTAACATTGTTAGCAGTATTATCTTTTAAGGAGGCATTAACAGTGTTAGCAGCACTAACACTGCTTCCAGAAGTACTAGCCTTCTCAGCAGTATTAACTAACTTAGCAGTACTAACACTAGAAGCAGTATTAATTGTTGAAGAGGTACTAACTGTGTTAGCAGTACTAACACTGCTAGCAACATTATTGCTTCCTGCAGTACTAACATTGTTAGCAGTACTAACTGAGTTGGCAGTATTATCATTAGTACCTTTAGGCATCCATACTCTAACACTTTCTGTTTCTGCCTTTTTCATGTGGCTTTTGGTTTTAACTTGTTTCTTTGCCACAACTTTCCTCACAGACTTTTTATAGCCACCATTCTTTCTGTAACCACCAGGTTTTTGAAAAGATCTTTGAGCATTAAACCTTTGGTTAACAGGATTGAAATAACAGTGTTTGGCTAAATGATTTAGCTTACCACAGATGAAACAAGGTTTTGGCCTGTTAATTCTGTTCAGATCAACTCCTTGTCTCATAGCCCACTGGTTATTCCAATTTCTTTGATTACCCCTTTTGTTATCATGTTTTTGGGGCTTATGCTCTTGAGATTTCTTACAAGAACAATGTTTACAGGTATTGGGAGCCACAACTGTGGTCTGTGTGTAATGGACTCCCTTTTCTGTTTCTGTCCTTTTCATCCCATTGTTCTTAACTCCCTCTTCTGTTTCAGTCCTTTTTATCTCATTGTTCTTTCCCCAAGGATCTCCATCTTTCTCATTGGTCACAATTTCATTGTCTAAGGGAACCTTACTACTAACACTCTTATTCTTCTTAGATTCTTCCTTCTCTGTTTTATCCTTAACTACTACTTCTTCTTCACAAGGATCTATATTAATCTTTAATTCAGGATCCTTCCTATCCTTGGTCTCTAACAAATCAGACTTAGGAGGTATGTAGTTGTTATTGTAGGGTGGAGGTGTGGCATTGTACCCTATCCCTACTTTCATCTTGTCATGGATTTGAGCCTTAATGATGGTATCCATGGTTTTAGAAGCACAGGTAAACTTTTCAACATCAAGTTTAACCTTCTTAAGCTCTTCTTTTAATTTCTCATTCTCCTCCCCAGACACTTTCAGCTTAATCTCATACTCATTCTTCTCCCACTTCCAATAGTTAGTATCATAGGAGTGTTGAAGTTCATTAGCTTGAAAAGCTCTAATCTGTTCCTCAAACCTTTCTACAATCCTAACATAATCTTTCACATCTTTCTCTAGCCTCTTAAGGTTATCACACATACCCTGATTGTGATCCCTATATCTTTTAACAGCATCAATGCAAGCTTGAGAACATAGTTTAGATTGTACCTCAGTGGGAATATCAGATACTTCTGCCATAAGAGCTTGATTCTGACAGGCTTCCTCAGCTTGATCACTCCAATCAAATCCCATTCCTTGTTGAGAAACAAGGGCTTGAGAGGAGCTTCTGTTTTGGTTTCCATTTTGAGCCTGTTGATGTGATCCTTCACTTCTGCATTCTCTGGCAAAGTGTCCCATCTTGTGACACTTATAACACTCAACCTTGGACTTGTCAAAGCCTGCACCATCTTCTCTTCTCTGGGAAAAGTTGTTTCTCCCAGTCCTTTTGATGAATTTCTTCACCCTCATTGATAGCATAGCCATCTGCCACTTGATGTCCATCTCTTCCAGATCATCAGCATTAATCTGCTCTAAATCATCATTGATTAGAGAAGAGTGAACATGACTAGAAAAGAATGCTTCTAGTACAGAATCTGTAGTCTTCTCTTGATTAGTTCCACCAGCAGCATTAACAGAACCTGCAGTATTAACAGAATCAGGGTTAGCAGCATTATCAGAGGATGAAGATAATAAAGCGGCATTATAAACAAATCCAGATGGCCTTCTCTTGGCTTCAACTTCAGCCTCAAATACTCTCATATCATTGTAGAGGTCATCTAGCTCTTTGTCCTCCAATTGGTCATTCTGTCTGAATGAGACTGTGTACATGGTCCATTCTTCTCCCAATGATCTAAGGAACTTTCTATTGACATCATCAGCATCCATGTGTACACCCACAGTAGCTAATTCTCCAATCAACTTGTTAAATCTGTCAAAAGTTTGAGTCATAGACTCATTCTTTGCAGACATGAAGTTCTCATATTGTTGCCTGAGAATAGCCTTTTGATTTCTCTTTGTGCTCTTTGTGCCAGTAAATCTTTTCTCCAGAGCATTCCACAACATCTGTGCATCTGTGCAGTGTTGGAATTGATGTTGGTACTCATTAGGAATAGCCAAAAGCAGAGTGCTTAAGGCCTTCATCTCTGTTTGTCTGACTTTCTTTTCAGCATCTGTCTTGGGAGGAGGTCTCTTTCCATCTGCTCCAATCTTTCTTTCATCACATGGGCCATTTTCTATGATGTCCCATATTGCATAATCAGTAAGAAGAATGTACTGCTTGATTCTCAGTTTCCACATGTCAAATTCATTGGGTTTGAGCATGGGAACCTTTGAAACAAGAGTACTGTGAGTATCCATTGAATTGTCCATAGCTTCTAAGATACCAATGCTCTGATAGTGCTTAGACTTAGCAGTAGATATCATCAAAACAAAGTACTCAAGCACTGATGTTCCTCACTTTGACAAGCTCATCAAAACAGAATGTAAGTATTTTGATGATCAAGGGAGACCCAAGACCACTATGGCTTGGGTCCCTAAAAAAAACTAACTGTTTTATCTAATGTGCAGGGCAATCAACAGCTTAAGGGGAGAAGCATTTGGCATGTTGACAGTGGTTGCTCTAGGCACATGACAGGTAACATGGCCTGCCTTCAATTTTTCAAGAGGATTGATGGAGGGCATGTTACTACTGCCAGTGCATAGTTACTACTGCCTGTATCTTTAGTTAATACTACTGCTAGTCTGAGTTAATACTGCTTGTGTAAGTTAATACCTCCTTTGTAGTTAATACTGCCCTGTGATTACTACTGCTCTGCAGTTACTACTGCTTTGGGGTAGTTAATACTGCTTTGAGTGGTTAATACTGCTTTTGTTAATTCTAGGGTTAATACTGCGTATAAATACCCTGTAAGCCCGCCTTCGCTCATAACGTCTCTTTGAACTCGATTCTCTCTCACTCTCTTTCTAACCTATTCTCCCAAGAATTTCTGTGTTTGCTCAAGGATTTTCAGATACAATGGCTCAAAGAGAGTTTGTTGATGAACACAATGAGATTGCAATGCTTCAGAAGCCGAAGCAATCTGCAGGATTCCATGAAATTGTCGATTTTCTCAAGTCTTCGCATATCTCCTGTGCACTAACAGTGGCTCCCAAGATATTCATTAAACATCAAAAACAATTTTGGGATAATGCTACTGTGGTGACAGAAAACGGGCAAACGGAGATTCGAACCAGGGTTTGTGATAAACCCTTGACAGTAACAGAGGAGATTATTCGCATACATCTTCAGTTGAATGATGCTTCAGGTATATCTTCTATTCCTAATGAAGAACTCTTTTCTACCATACAAAGAATGGGGTATGAAGGCTCTATTGGTATTTTCAAATTTTTCAAGTCAAAATTCTTTTCCCAATGGAGATTTCTTGTTCATACCCTTATGCACTGCATCTCAAAGAAAACAACTGGATGGAGTGAGTTCAGCAGTACCACTGCTTATGCTCTGGTATGTTTGGCCACTTCCAGAAAGTTCAATTTCTCCCAAATGATTTTATCTGATCTTGTGTCAAACTTGGAATCCAAAAAGAGCTTTTACATGTATCCAAGGTTTGTGCAAGAAGTTATTAACAAGGAATTGATGGACTTACCTCAGTTTACTGAGGTATATGTACCCAAACCCCCTAAAGGGAAGGTTTTCTCAAATATGAGAAGAATTCCTAGGGACTCGGAAGGAGTTGACACACCATTGTTCTCTACAATGATAGTTGTGTCCCACCCCTCTGAAGGTATGGCATCAGGATCAAGGCCCTCATTAGATCATCCCACTGATGGCCAAACCCTATCTTCACTCACTATAAATATCCCTCAGCACATACTTCAAAAGCCCACTCCTGTTTTATCCAACAAGTTTCAAAGAAGAAAGGTGCACAAGGTTCCTTCCCTTGATGTACCTACTTAGAGCCCTAAGCCTTTAAGCCCTCAGTTGGAGCATTCTCCAATTGAGAATATCAACAGGGAAACCACAGGGGTGTCTCCCAACCCCAAGAAGGTGCTCTCTAAGGAGAAGGATGAGCATATGGGTGCTAAGGCTGCCACTACTTCTGCTAGCACAGAGAAGGACAGTGGTAACATAAATAAGACCTTCCCCATGGCAACTCTAAATGAGAAATCATTAGGAGGACCCAGGTGCCAAGAAACCAAGGGGGCAGTCAGTGCTTCTGCTAGGCAGAAGGCTTCTGCTAAAACTTCCAAGGATCCCTTAAAGAAGGTAAAAACTTCTAAAAAGGGTGAGGATAGACATAACAAAGAGGAATTGATGGCTACTTCCAGTGATCCTTTAAAGAAGGTAAACACTTCTAAACAAGGTGAGGATAGATATAACTATGATGAATTGATGGAAACCATTGGAAATGTCAACTTGGATGTTATGGCACAGAAGAAGGAGATTGAGCAACTGAAGACTGTGGTCACCTACCAACAGTCTCAAATTGAGAAGCTCAAGAAGATGGTCACCAAGTTGTTGCACAGAAAGAAAAAGGCAAGATTTGTGCTGAGAAGAAGAATTCCAACTGATGATGCTCCCAAAAAGGGGGAGTCAGAGTCAGAATCAGAAGCAGAACTGAATATGAAGGGTCTACAAGTTGAGGGGGAGACAGTTCAGATGGAGACTGAGATGGAAATTGATAATGCACAGTTTAAGGGGGAGTCCAGTGCACAGAATAAGGGGGAGACAGAAAAGGTGGAAGAGCTTGTTAAAGAAGCAGAAACTGTAAAAGCAGCAGTAACTGAAGTTCCAAAAGAAGCAGTAACTGAAGTTGAAGCAGAAACTGTTAATGCTGCTGACTCTAAGCAAGCAGCAGAAACAGTTAATGCTGCTCAATCTACAAAGAAAGCAGTAACAGAAACAGAAGCTGAAACAGTAACAGAGAAGCTTACTGTAGAAGAAGTGGAGGTTGCAGAGGCTTTAATCAAAGCCAAACATGATACACCTCCAACTGCCAAGAAACAGGAAGAAACTAAGGATGCAAAGATGGTTTTCAGCAGAAAGAGAACAAAGTCTGTGGCTACTAAAAAGAAGTTTGTAAAGATGCAAAGGGTAGAACCTGTTGAGAAACCAGTGGTAGAAGAGAAAGAAAAGGAAGAAGTTGCCAAGGATGAAGGACAAGGAGATAGTAAGACAGGTCAATCCAGTAATGCACAATCACTTAGCAATGAACAATGTGACTTGTACATCACTATGGTTGATACTGAACCAATCAAAGTGACTCCATTAGATTCAAAACCTCCTGAAATCAGTCACTGGGATACTTTGATAGATGAGAGAAAGGAGTATATCAGACTCAAGAGAGCTGATGGGCAGTTTGAAGTCTACAGAACATGGGGACAATTTATAAGAAGATGCTCAAGATCTGACTTGGAAGAGATGTTCAAAGTAGGCATGCAGATCTATGGTAACATGTTGACAGAAAGAGGTATGTCTATCACAAAGATGGTGTTAGAATACCTATGCCTAATGTTCAGACCAGAAGTAGTTCAACACATAACAGCAAGACCTTTTCAAGCAGTAACCCACTGGATGCTCTATGAAAATTGTGGAGTGTATGTTATATCAATTGACAACACATATCAGGAGTATTATCTGGTGGATGAAATCTACAAACACTGCATGAAAAGACTGAAAGGGATGTTACATGTAAAATTGGTCTGCAACAAAGACTCTGCTATGGGAAGATTCTTGGTAAGAAGGATTGTAAATCAGAGTCTAGGTTTAAGTCCTGATCTATGCTTATTTGATGACTAAGTTTTGGTAGCATCATTTGAAGAACTTGACTTCTTTTCCTAAAAGTCAAGTTAGGGGAGATTGTTGGGAACTGAAAATGAGCTAAGTATGGATAGTGCTGCTAGTCCATGATTTCTACTGCTAAGTCTACATTAATACTGCCAGAAGAAAGTTAATACTGCTGGGCAAGATTACTACTGCGTATACACGGTTAGTACTGCTAGACCAAATTACTACTGCAAGACATGGTTAGTACTGCTGAGCTGAGATACTACTGCTAGAAGACTGTGAAGGTTAATACTGCTGAAGGTTCGTTAATGCTGCTAAGTCAAATCATTGTTAATACTGCTGAGTAGATATGTATGGTATGAGAAGATAAAGAAGGAAAGCTGAAGATAAGCGTGGAAGTATATTTTGAAGATCGTTTTATTCTTAGTAGTTATCTTGTACTTATTCTGTTATATATATAGATAGCTATTAGGGTTTTAAAACAGAGAGAACAGTCTTTGAAAAAAAAAAGTTGTTTGGCCATTTAGAGAGAATTAACCTCAAGATCGTAGATCCTATTTCTAGAGAAGTAGAAGTCGTCTTGGTGAGATCTGTTCATCAAGATTGAGATTGAAGTAGAAGTGGTATCATCAAAAAAAGTGACAGTGTCAGGATCGATTCTTAACAAGAATTAAACTTCTTAGAAACATAATTTAGAGAATCTTGCGGAATAGAACTCTAAATCAATTAAAAAACAATCAATAGAATTCAACACACTGTATATATCAAACTGTATTACTCACAAGCTTTACACCAAACCTCAATCTTGATAAACAGATCTCACCAAGACGACTTCTACTTCTCTAGAAATAGGATCTACGATCTTGAGGTTAATTCTCTCTAAATGGCTAAACAACTTTTTTTTTTATTTTATTATCAAAGACTGTTCTCTCTCTGCTGAAAACCATCTTTGCATCCTTAGTTTCTTCCTGTTTCTTGGCAGTTGGAGGTGTATCATGTTTGGCTTTGATTAAAGCCTCTGCAACCTCCACTTCTTCTACAGTAAGCTTCTCTGTTACTGTTTCAGCTTCTGTTTCTGTTACTGCTTTCTTTGTAGATTGAGCAGCATTAACTGTTTCTGCTGATTGCTTAGAGTCAGCAGCATTAACAGTTTCTGCTTCAACTTCAGTTACTGTTTCTTTTGGAACTTCAGTTACTGCTGCCTTTACAGTTTCTGCTTCTTTAACAAGCTCTTCCACCTTTTCTGTCTCCCCCTTATTCTGTGCACTGGACTCCCCCTTAAACTGTCCATTATCAATTTCCATCTCAGTCTCCATCTGAACTGTCTCCCCCTCAACTTGTAGACCCTTCATATTCAGTTCTGCTTCTGATTCTGACTCTGACTCCCCCTTTTTGGGAGCATCATCAGTTGGAATTCTTCTTCTCAGCACAAATCTTGCCTTTTTCTTTCTGTGCAACAACTTGGTGACCATCTTCTTGAGCTTCTCAATTTGAGACTGTTGGTAGGTGACCACAGTCTTCAGTTGCTCAATCTCCTTCTTCTGTGCCATAACATCCAAGTTGACATTTCCAATGGTTTCCATCAATTCATCATAGTTATATCTATCCTCACCTTGTTTAGAAGTGTTTACCTTCTTTAAAGGATCACTGGAAGTAGCCATCAATTCCTCTTTGTTATGTCTATCCTCACCCTTTTTAGAAGTTTTTACCTTCTTTAAGGGATCCTTGGAAGTTTTAGCAGAAGCCTTCTGCCTAGCAGAAGCACTGACTGCCCCCTTGGTTTCTTGGCACCTGGGTCCTCCTAATGATTTCTCATTTAGAGTTGCCATGGGGAAGGTCTTATTTATGTTACCACTGTCCTTCTCTGTGCTAGCAGAAGTAGTGGCAGCCTTAGCACCCATATGCTCATCCTTCTCCTTAGAGAGCACCTTCTTGGGGTTGGGAGACACCCCTGTGGTTTCCCTGTTGATATTCTCAATTGGAGAATGCTCCAACTGAGGGCTTAAAGGCTTAGGGCTCTAAGTAGGTACATCAAGGGAAGGAACCTTGTGCACCTTTCTTCTTTGAAACTTGTTGGATAAAACAGGAGTGGGCTTTTGAAGTATGTGCTGAGGGATATTTATAGTGAGTGAAGATATGGTTTGGCCATCAGTGGGATGATCTAATGAGGGCCTTGATCCTGATGCCATACCTTCAGAGGGGTGGGACACAACCATCATTGTAGAGAACAATGGTGTGTCAACTCCTTCCGAGTCCCTAGGAATTCTTCTCATATTTGAGAAAACCTTCCCTTTAGGGGGTTTGGGTACATATACCTCAGTAAACTGAGGTAAGTCCATCAATTCCTTGTTAATAACTTCTTGCACAAACCTTGGATACATGTAAAAGCTCTTTTTGGATTCCAAGTTTGACACAAGATCAGATAAAATCATTTGGGAGAAATTGAACTTTCTGGAAGTGGCCAAACATACCAGAGCATAAGCAGTGGTACTGCTGAACTCACTCCATCCAGTTGTTTTCTTTGAGATGCAGTGCATAAGGGTATGAACAAGAAATCTCCATTGGGAAAAGAATTTTGACTTGAAAAATTTGAAAATACCAATAGAGCCTTCATACCCCATTCTTTGTATGGTAGAAAAGAGTTCTTCATTAGGAATAGAAGATATACCTGAAGCATCATTCAACTGAAGATGTATGCGAATAATCTCCTCTGTTACTGTCAAGGGTTTATCACAAACCCTGGTTCGAATCTCCGTTTGCCCGTTTTCTGTCACCACAGTAGCATTATCCCAAAATTGTTTTTGATGTTTAATGAATATCTTGGGAGCCACTGTTAGTGCACAGGAGATATGCGAAGACTTGAGAAAATCGACAATTTCATGGAATCCTGCAGATTGCTTCGGCTTCTGAAGCATTGCAATCTCATTGTGTTCATCAACAAACTCTCTTTGAGCCATTGTATCTGAAAATCCTTGAGCAAACACAGAAATTCTTGGGAGAATAGGTTAGAAAGAGAGTGAGAGAGAATCGAGTTCAAAGAGACGTTATGAGCGAAGGCGGGCTTACAGGGTATTTATACGCAGTATTAACCCTAGAATTAACAAAAGCAGTATTAACCACTCAAAGCAGTATTAACTACCCCAAAGCAGTAGTAACTGCAGAGCAGTAGTAATCACAGGGCAGTATTAACTACAAATGAGGTATTAACTTACACAAGCAGTATTAACTCAGACTAGCCGTAGTATTAACTAAAGATACAGGCAGTAGTAACCATGCACAAGCAGTAGTAACTATGCACTGGCAGTAGTAACATGCCCTCCATCAATCCTCTTGAAAAATTGAAGGCATGCCATGTTACCTGTCATGTGCCTAGAGCAACCACTGTCAACATGCCAAATGCTTCTCCCCTTAAGCTGTTGATTGCCCTGCACATTAGATAAAACAGTTAGTTTTTGTTAGGGACCCAAGCCATAGTGGTCTTGGGTCTCCCTTGATCATCAAAATACTTACATTCTGTTTTGATGAGCTTGTCAAAGTGAGGAACATCAGTGCTTGAGTACTTTGTTTTGATGATAGGTCTAGAAGCAGTACTAACTGATGCAGAAGTACTAACTTTGTTAGCAGCACTAACATTGTTAGCAGTATTATCTTTTAAGGAGGCATTAACAGTGTTAGCAGCACTAACACTGCTTCCAGAAGTACTAGCCTTCTCAGCAGTATTAACTAACTTAGCAGTACTAACACTAGAAACAGTATTAATTGTTGAAGAGGTACTAACTGTGTTAGCAGTACTAACACTGCTAGCAACATTATTGCTTCCTGCAGTACTAACATTGTTAGCAGTACTAACTGAGTTGGCAGTATTATCATTAGTACCTTTAGGCATCCATACTCTAACACTTTCTGTTTCTGCCTTTTTCATGTGGCTTTTGGTTTTAACTTGTTTCTTTGCCACAACTTTCCTCACAGACTTTTTATAGCCACCATTCTTTCTGTAACCACCAGGTTTTTGAAAAGATCTTTGAGCATTAAACCTTTGGTTAACAGGATTGAAATAACAGTGTTTGGCTAAATGATTTAGCTTACCACAGATGAAACAAGGTTTTGGCCTGTTAATTCTGTTCAGATCAACTCCTTGTCTCATAGCCCACTGGTTATTCCAATTTCTTTGATTACCCCTTTTGTTATCATGTTTTTGGGGCTTATGCTCTTGAGATTTCTTACAAGAACAATGTTTACAGGTATTGGGAGCCACAACTGTGGTCTGTGTGTAATGGACTCCCTTTTCTGTTTCTGTCCTTTTCATCCCATTGTTCTTAACTCCCTCTTCTGTTTCAGTCCTTTTTATCTCATTGTTCTTTCCCCAAGGATCTCCATCTTTCTCATTGGTCACAATTTCATTGTCTAAGGGAACCTTACTACTAACACTCTTATTCTTCTTAGATTCTTCCTTCTCTGTTTTATCCTTAACTACTACTTCTTCTTCACAAGGATCTATATTAATCTTTAATTCAGGATCCTTCCTATCCTTGGTCTCTAACAAATCAGACTTAGGAGGTATGTAGTTGTTATTGTAGGGTGGAGGTGTGGCATTGTACCCTATCCCTACTTTCATCTTGTCATGGATTTGAGCCTTAATGATGGTATCCATGGTTTTAGAAGCACAGGTAAACTTTTCAACATCAAGTTTAACCTTCTTAAGCTCTTCTTTTAATTTCTCATTCTCCTCCCCAGAAATTTCAGCTTAATCTCATACTCATTCTTCTCCCACTTCCAATAGTTAGTATCATAGGAGTGTTGAAGTTCATTAGCTTGAAAAGCTCTAATCTGTTCCTCAAACCTTTCTACAATCCTAACATAATCTTTCACATCTTTCTCTAGCCTCTTAAGGTTATCACACATACCCTGATTGTGATCCCTATATCTTTTAACAGCATCAATGCAAGCTTGAGAACAGAGTTTAGATTGTACCTCAGTGGGAATATCAGATACTTCTGCCATAAGAGCTTGATTCTGACAGGCTTCCTCAGCTTGATCACTCCAATCAAATCCCATTCCTTGTTGAGAAACAAGGGCTTGAGAGGAGCTTCTGTTTTGGTTTCCATTTTGAGCCTGTTGATGTGATCCTCCACTTCTGCATTCTCTGGCAAAGTGTCCCATCTTGTGACACTTATAACACTCAACCTTGGACTTGTCAAAGCCTTTGCACCATCTTCTCTTCTCTGGGAAAAGTTGTTTCTCCCAGTCCTTTTGATGAATTTCTTCACCCTCATTGATAGCATAGCCATCTGCCACTTGATGTCCATCTCTTCTAGATCATCAGCATTAATCTGCTCTAAATCATCATTGATTAGAGAAGAGTGAACATGACTAGAAAAGAATGCTTCTAGTACAGAATCTGTAGTCTTCTCTTGATTAGTTCCACCAGCAGCATTAACAGAACCTGCAGTATTAACAGAATCAAGGTTAGCAGCATTATCAGAGGATGAAGATAATAAAGCGGCATTATAAACAAATCCAGATGGCCTTCTCTTGGCTTCAACTTCAGCCTCAAATACTCTCAGATCATTGTAGAGGTCATCTAGCTCTTTGTCCTCCAATTGGTCATTCTGTCTGAATGAGACTGTGTACATGGTCCATTCTTCTCCCAATGATCTAAGGAACTTTCTATTGACATCATCAGCATCCATGTGTACACCCACAGTAGCTAATTCTCCAATCAACTTGTTAAATCTGTTAAAAGTTTGAGTCATAGACTCATTCTTTGCAGACATGAAGTTCTCATATTGTTGCCTGAGAATAGCCTTTTGATTTCTCTTTGTGCTCTTTGTGCCAGTAAATCTTTTCTCCAGAGCATTCCACAACATCTGTGCATCTGTGCAGTGTTGGAATTGATGTTGGTACTCATTAGGAATAGCCAAAAGCAGAGTGCTTAAGGCCTTCATCTCTGTTTGTCTGACTTTCTTTTCAGCATCTGTCTTGGGAGGAGGTCTCTTTCCATCTGCTCCAATCTTTCCTTCATCACATGGGCCATTTTCTATGATGTCCCATATTGCATAATCAGTAAGAAGAATGTACTGCTTGATTCTCAGTTTCCACATGTCAAATTCATTGGGTTTGAGCATGGGAACCTTTGAAACAAGAGTACTGTGAGTATCCATTGAATTGTCCATAGCTTCTAAGATACCAATGCTCTGATACCACTTGAAAGTGAGAGAGAACAGTCAATCTCTATCACTAGCAGCAGATGCTGAATTTCTCCCAACAGATTTTGGTTTAATTTCACCTTTTACAAGATCCTGCTTTGGTTGCTTCGATACAGCTGCAGAAGGCACCGACCTTTTCACTACAGCTCTCCCCTCAGAGTCTATAGATGTCTTGGCACCACCTTTTGCAGCATTCTCCTCTAAAACTCTATTCCCAGAATCATCAATCTGCTTTTGACTTTCCACTTATCTAGATTGTATAACAGATGGCATTGAAGCATCTGAACCATTACTCAGTGAACCACCTTTTACTTTTGCATGCCCTGTGTCATACTTCTGTGTGACACTCTCTGTTCTGTCATGTTTACTTTCTGAAGGTTTAGCTCTCGCTACAGGCTCTCTCCCAGAATCATGATGCTGGCCTGAAGAAACAGTTCTACCACTTGCAGCTTCATTAGGAGGCATATTAAGGCCACTATTTGTCACTGGAGCAACATATACTGATTTTGAAGCTATTGATGGTGCAGGCTTCAAATCAAGATACCCCATTCCAAATTCTTCTTCCGTGACCCATGAAGGCTTCCTAGCAGCCAAGGCTGCAGCAACACCAGTAGCCAACACCTTTAAATCTTCTCTTTCATCACTCTTAAGTTTAGCTACCTTAATGAATTGGCTGTATGTGACACGCTGGCTATTTGGGTATCTATAATAGACAGCAAATCCAGGCATATTTCCGCACTCACGTTCATATATAGATTCATCACTCTTCCAATAATAGGTCGTCTTGAGTGTCTCAAACAGAAATCTACCAAGCCGACCAACCTCATACTCAGTGCAACAGCATATCATTGGTTGTAACGTTTTACATATTAGAACGTCAATATGGTTGACTGTGTTGAAGAAGGGTGTGCCCAGGGAGTGAAGGGTATGCACAAACATTGCACAATAAACTGCATCTGGCATGCTGAACGTACATCGTGGAAATATACAACGCTGAAGGAACTCCATATTGATCTTTAATGTATCAGGACATGAACTCAACCATTTATCTTTTTCACGAGCCAAACGTCTACGAACAGAGGCAACATTTTCTTCATGCTTCTGGAGTTCACCAGTTAGCCTATCTAAAGATTCTTGTATTCTTTCCTTGTCTTTCTTACGTTTAGTGATTGCTGAATTGGAATTATCAGAAAGCTCTTCCAAAGCTTTAAGAGCAGCATGCTGTTTGGTTATCTCAGACTCGTAACAATTTCTAGGAACGTATAGATCATAGAGTGTTAGACCCCAAAAGGTAGCATATAGATCAGGAGAGAGGCTATTCCAAGCTTTTGAAGGCAACACTGTTCTGACCGTATCAAGAAGATCTGACCACATTATGGGTTTCCGGGGAGGACCAAGATCAAGTATGAGTTTTCCAGATATATCTGTGAGTTCACTCTCCTTTCCTGCAGCTGAATTACTTATCATCTCATCACAATCTAAAGGCCAAACAACATCAGATGTACTCTGACATCTAAAAAGCCTCATCACAGGCCGATAAATTAAGAATGCAACCTCAGGTTCAAGGTGGTATAAGTGTATCAGATCATGAAGATCTGGAACCAGCTGAGCATACGAGGTTATTGGTGTCATTGCACCAGACAAGAATTCCACATATTGCAGAAGTGATCCATGGCATCTATCCAACTGTTCACAAACCATCTTAATGTGAGGAGAGTCAGCTTCGATGACAACCACAGAACGATGCTGAGCAATAAGTAGCAAAAGTGGAATTGCCAACTTTGGATCATCCTTTGGAAGCAATGAATCACGTAGCCTGTTGGTGGATTTGATTAAAGCCTTATTATTTCTGGTTGCCCCAAAAGAAGTAGCCTGATAACGTAGAGTCTCACTTCCAGCCATAGCATCCAACTGTTCTTCAGTCATGTTCTCTGTGTACTGAACATTAGCCATTTGCTGGATAAGTTCCTGCAGAAGAACAAGCTCGATTCCACTCCCTTTTTTTCAATTGATTTACCAGATACTGGAATAGACCCCTGAGCTCCATTGATGGGTACTTCTTACACAAATGACCCCAAAATGATGCCAAAGATTGAAGCCAGTCAGATAAGTTAAGACCGTCATCTTTTAGCTTTTCACGACCACCTTGTACCAGCCGTTCGATCACAACATATTCCAAAATATCATACTCGAGCTGTGTTAAATATTTGAACGCATCTACAACTGGAGCAATCATATCCCTGTATGCTTCTATCTGGTGGACAATTGTTCGAAGCACAGTCATGGGATTTGCATGTGCTAATTTTGCAACCATTCTTCCAAGCTGTTTTAGATTTTCCTTTGCAAGCCGTTTCAAGATCCTTCTTGTGTCCAACTTTGCAGTCTGCTTTGCAGATAGAACCATGGGGCTGCACTCATCATCCTTTTCCCATTCCCCGTATAAACGATACCTTGCCTCGTATGGAAGGAGACTCAGTACAGCCCAGATCTCCTGTCCAACAGCTGGGTTTGCTGGTATCAACTGTAGTGAAGGAAGTAGACATGCGCCAAGTGCTTCCTCAATGTTTAACCTAGCTTCCTTTAGGTGGAGACGAGGAGTTCGATTTCCACCAAAACCAGCTTCCAAATTAGAGGAGCCATCACCAGAATTGACACTCCTAAGTGCAGAAAGGTAATAACCTCTCAACACTCTGCATACCTTCTGCAGCAGCAATGTATCACGATGAAGATAAGGACCAACAGAAGCAAGCATCTCAAATAGCTCTTTAGGGAGATCAATGAATGATTTTTTATTGGAGTTGCTTTCTGCCTCCATGAAATCAGAACCTCCTTCTGGAGCCTGAAGTTGTGGTTGACGGACAAGTTCATAAGCAGGAGAAATTGTTTTCTCGATGAGCCTAAATAGTCCATCACAAATCCGAATATGTTCAACCGGATTGAGAGGCAAGAGACGACGTAATAAGATATTGGCATGAAACCAGTCGTCAACAAAAAGGAAACCAATAAGCAAGCCCAGAGTTTGACTATTTTCAAGCTCTGAAGAACGTTCCGTAACTGCTTCACATTCCGTCTCTAGGGCGGCAAACAGATCTACTGTCACATCTCCTCCTTGTTTTTCGTCATCCATAAGATCCTTTCCAGTAGCAGCAAGGTTGATTTTGCCAATTTTGTTAGCCTCATCAAGTCGCTTTGCTGAAAAAACATTATAATGCTCAAATGCTTCATCGTCATTGGGAAGAAGATGTGTATATATGCTATCAAGATCTATAAATTCTTTTTTGACCAGTATTGCGGTAAGTTGATAGAGCCCAAAAGGTACAGTACTATTTACTTCCAAACGCTGATAATATTGAAACTTGAACCCGAGTATTTGTGAAGCATTAGACTTGGGGAATATGGGGATCAGGTTCAAAAAGGCATTGTTATCTGGCTGAAGTTCGAAACACTCCAATACAATGTCAAACACCCGGTTTGGATCCAAATTGAAGTGTCCGATTAACGACTTAATTATGCCAACTGTTGCTGCTGATGTATTTTGAGAAGAAACTTCTGAACCCTGACAAAGAAGGGTAACCAGCTTAGCATAGCCTTCACTTTCTTCTCGAAGAAGGTTGAATTTGGTTTGTTGATAAAGAAGACGAGTGTTAACCCTAACCTCTTTTGACTTCAAATCAGCAGCCTTTATCTTGATCATCTCTGAATCCCATAGAAATTCTTCCTCACATCGTTCGTGGAACAGTCTCAAAGGAACCACAGAATGTTCCACCATCCACTTTGCCAATTTAATCAGGCGGGCACGAGATTCTCCGGGCATTGTAAAGTCTTGAGCCATTTGGGAAACAATATCGGCTAAATTCGAAGACAGATCTTCATCGGAAACTCTATCAGAAAACTCAACCAACTCCAGTGCTGATTTACACTTCTGAATTGGTAGCTCCCCTCTAACGATATTCCAACAAAGTTCATAAAGATATCGAAGAACCGCTGCCGGACCAGAAGGTCTAAAGCTAGTGTTTCCATCCTTCCATTCACGAATACAATCTTCCTTGACGTATTTACACTCCAACGCCGGGAGAGACATGAATGGAGAAGAAACCGAATTGAAAACCTAGTGTTGTCTGTGTTTAATTTAGGGTTATTATAGAAGCAAAAGGCTAGGCTTTTCAATTCATCGAAATCGAAGGGAGGATGAATGGATTTTGGGGGTACAAAATTTAGGGGTTTTGAAGTCTGCTATCACTAGCTATCTAATGGAGATTGAAGTCTGATACCACTTGTCATTTTCGAAGGGAGGATGAATGGATTATGCAAAGTCTATCTAAATTATGATACCATTGACTAGGGGTGCTCAAATTTCCGACCAACCCGACCAACCCGGCCAACCCAACCCAACCCGAGGCAAAAAAAACCGAACCGCACGAACCCGATGTAGCATCGATAATTTTTTTGAGTAAACCGCATGTATTGGGTTGATAACGGGTTAGGCCCAAAAATTTCCGGCCCAACCCGTGAACCCGTGAGAAAATAGCAACTTGTATTAGGTTTTTCATATTTCCATTTGCCAAGCCGCCTCCTGCCTCTCCTTTCTCGTATTCATTTTCTTCCAAATTTTAATTTCACCTCTCTGATAAATCGAAGCTCTCACCTTCTTCGTGACGACGTGATAAATCGAAGCTCTCACCTTCTTCGTGACGACGTGATAAATCGAAGCTCTCACCTCTCCTTTCTCGTATTCATCTTCTTCGATTTGGTGCTCAAGTTTGTTCATATTCGTGAATCTCACTCGATTTGGTGCTGAAATTACTTGGTCTTCGTGAATCTCGATTTGGTGCTGAAATTACTTGGTATTGTTGTCAATTTGGTGCTGAAATTACTTGGTATTGTTGTTAATTTGGTGCTGAAATTACTTGTATTGCTGTCAATTTGGTGCTGAAATTACTTGCTGTCAATTTGGTGCTGAAATTACTTGTATTGCTGTCAATTTGGTGCTGAAATTTTAAGTGCTGAAATTTTAAGTTGTGTCATTTTGGTGCTGAAAGTTTAAGTGCTGTCATTTTGATCGATTTAGTGCTGTCATTAGACAACTTTCTGTTTCTGTTTGGTTTGGGGTAGTAATAAAAATGCTGTCATTTTGATCGATTTGGTGCTGAAATTTGCTGTAATTTTAAGTGCTATAATTTGGTGCTGAAAGTTTAAGTGCTGTCATTTTGATCGATTTGGTGCTGAAATTACTTGGTATTGCTGTCAATTTGGTGCTGAAATTACTTGGTATTGCTGTCAATTTGGTGCTGAAATTTTAAGTGCTGAAATTTTACTGATTCTTGTTGTTTTTATTTGTAAATAGGCAAATTCTCAATGGATGCTAATGCTACCCCGCCTACCCCTTTTGATGTTGACAAAGAGATCAAACAAGAAGAACCAATCACAAATAAAAAACAATCAGGTAGAGTTTCTGATATTTGGATTCACTTTACCAAAGTAGCTGGTCGAAATGAAAGTGATCTTAGATGTGCTTGCAACTATTGTGGCAAAGATTATGCTTGTGATAGTCGAAAAATTGGTACAAGTAGTTTGTGGAATCACATAAGAAAACAATGTAAAAAATATCCGGGTAGGGAAATTGATAAAAAACAAAAAGTGCTTAGTTTTCAAGCTGTTGGTGATGGTGCTTTGTTGGCCATGACTTATAATAAGGACAAGTGTCGAAAATCTTTGGCTAGATTTGTGGTGATAGATGAACAACCTTTTAGTGTCGTAGAGGGTGAAGGGTTTCAAAATTTGCTTCACGACTTGCAACCTAAGTTTGAAATTCCTAGTAGAATGACTGTAACTAGGGATGTATACAAGTTGTTTTGTGAGGAACGTGTTAAGTTGATGAAAGAGTTAACAAAGGATGGGCAAAGGGTATGTTTAACAACAGATTGTTGGACTTCTTGTACTCAAATGGCTTACATGTGTCTAACCGCACATTATATTGATAATGATTGGCATTTAAATAAAAAAGTCATAAATTTTTGTCAAATCAAGGATCACAAGGGTGAGACAATTGGTAGGGTTATTGAGAATTGTTTGCTTGGTTGGAGAGTAGAAAAGGTTATTAGTGTGACTGTTGATAATGCATCTGCTAATGATGTGGCCATTAGTTATGTAAAGAGAAGGGTTAATGCATGGAAAGGGTCAGTTCTTGATGGTGAGTTCATCCAATTGAGATGTGGTGCTCACATAGTCAATTTGATTGTGGGTGATGGGTTAAAAGAGATGCATGATTCAATAGCTGCCATTCGTAATAGTGTGAGATATATTCGATCATCTTCTTCACGGTTGCAAAAGTTTAGAGAGTGTGTTGAAAGGGAAAATATTGGTTACAAGGGTGGGTTGGTCTTAGATGTGCCTACAAGATGGAATTCAACTTTTATGATGTTAGATGTGGCTCTAAAATTACAAAAAGCTTTTGTAAGTTATGAGGATGAAGATGACAAGTATTTGAAACACTTTCAAGAAAAGGAGAATGATAAAGAGAGAATTGGACCACCTATTCGTGTTCATTGGGAGTGTGCTTCGGCTTTTGTTAAATTTCTCTCCACTTTTTATGAAGTGACTTTAAAGTTTAGTGGCACTTTGCATGTCACTTCTAACAACTTTTATCATGAGATTTGTGAGATTCATACACATTTGGATTCTTTGGTCAAAAGTAACGATTCCATATTGTCTACCATGGCAAGAAAAATGAAGAAGAAGTTTGACAAATATTGGGGGGATCCGGATAACATTAATCCATTGTTGTTTTTGGCCGTTGTACTTGATCCAAGGTACAAGATGAAGTACTTGAAGTTTCTTTTTCAATGCATTTATGATGGTGAAACGGTTGCCAAACTTATGGTGAAGGTGGAACAAATGTTGAACCGGTTGTTTGAAGTCTACAATGTTAACTATGGCGGTGGTGAAAAGGTTGGTTACATACTTTTTGTATTTTAAAGGTTTCTTTTTTATTATGCATTTTAATATGTTCATTTTAATATGTTCATGTTTATTGAGTTGTTTACTTGTTTGTATTTCTCTTCATATGTATAGGTTACCGAACAAGACTCGACAACATCGGTTAATGGAACTCGTAAGAGGTCGTTATTGGAAAGTTATATGCAAAAACAACAATTGCAAGTGCCGGATAAAATGAACGACGTTCAAAGATATTTGAGTGAAGAATCTCTCGATCCAATGACTCCGGAGTTTGATATCCTACTATGGTGGAAGGTTAATGCAAGTAAGTATGCCGTTTTGTCTATGATTTCAAAAAGTATTCTTGCTATTCCCGTATCTACGGTTGCTTCCGAATCCGCATTTAGTACTAGTGGACGTATTTTGGACTCATTTAGGAGTTCATTGAGTCCTAAAATGGTCGAAACGCTAATATGTACACAAAGTTGGTTGAGAGCGGGTCACCAAGGGATTCAAACAAAGGAGTATTTGGATGAAACATCATGCTACGATTTTTTGGACGAAGGTAAACAAGTTTAACAAATTAATTAGATAATATTACTTCTATTATTTTATTTATTTATAATTTTGTTACTTTTGTTTTGAATCTTAGATGACAAGAAAAACCTCAAGACCAAGAAAGCGAGACTATCGGAGACCGAGACGTTAAATGCGGTCATTGTTGATTGAGAGTCTCATTAGTTTTAAATCGTTTTGGTTGTATGTCATTTGATGGAACTTGCATACTAAGTCTTTTGAATGTTTGTTGTATTTTATTGGTTTAAACTTTGAAACTATTTAGACATTGGAGTTGATTTAATTTTGGTTTGTTAAGATTCGATAATTTAGTTGAATGTTTGGCAGCACTATACTGCTGTTTGGCAGCATTAAGTTGCAGTTTGGCAGCAATAAGGTGCTGTTTGGCAGATTAAGCTGCTGTTTGGCAGCATTATGCTGCTGTTTGGTGCAGCAATAAGGTGCTGTTTGGCCGATTAACCTCAACCCGACCAACCCGACCAACCCAACCCGAACGGTTTGGGTTGGGTTGGGTTGCACTTCTAATTGGGTTGGGTTGGGTTGAGAATTTTTAAACCGCAATGATTGGGTTGGGTTGTTAAAGTGCCGTCAAACCGGCCAACCCAACCCGTGAGCACCCCTACCATTGACGATACCGGTAGGTTAATATGAGTGTTTGCAATTGAATTTTAACTGCAGAAATATATATATATATATATATATATATATATATATATATATATATAGAGAGAGAGAGAGAAAGACAGGTGGGTTCAAACGAGAACGCTAACTATTTACGAGAACATCAGAACGACCGTCCATGTACAAAATCACATGTGATTCACGTACAAAATCACATGTGATTTTACACTATTTGTAAATCTGGACGTGAATCACATGTGATTTTGTACAAAATCCATGTAGTGTAAAATCACATGTGATTTTGTACAAATCACGTATAAAATCCAGGTAGTGTAAAATCACATGTGATTTTGTACGTGAATCACATGTGATTTTGTACATGGACGTCCGTTCTCGTGTTCTCATAAATAGTTAGCGTTCTCGTTTGAACCTTTCTCTCTCTCTCTCTCTCTATATATATATATATATATATATATATATATATATATATAGAGAGAGAGAGAGAGGGAGGATCAAACGAGAACAGTAACTATTTAACAGAACACGACAACGAACAAAATCATTAGTGATTTTACATTGACACACAAAAAAGTCACGCGGACTTGAAGCTGCGGCCAATGTCCTTTTTTCGTGCATTAATGTAAAATTACTAATGATTTTGTTCCTTCTCATGTTCTTTTAAATATGTATTGTTCTCGCTTGAACCCGACACACGCACTCTCTCTCTCTCTCTCTATATATATATATATATGTATATATATATATATATATATATATATATATATATATTGACTTGAGATCATGTGAGACCAAGCTATTTCCATGAGACCCGTGAGACCACAAAAATAACACTAAACCTTCACAGCAAAAGACTGTGAAGGTATATTGCAGGTAAACCTTCACAATGTTTTTGTAGTGAAGGTTCGCTGTTTTTCATACATTCACAATGAATTGCTGTGAAGGTTTAGTGTTATTTTGTGGTCTCACGGTCTCACGAAAACATGTTGGTTTCACGTGAACCCAACCCTTTATATATATATATATATATACACATATAAGCTCATCTTACCACACATTGTTTGTTACAAGAGGTACGAGGATGGAGAAAGACCGGTCGACCTTATTTGTCTGACCCATCACTTTCCGAGTTGCCAGACGCATCACTTACAGAGTTGTCATTCCCATCACTTTCCGAGTTGCCAGACGCTTCACTTACAGAGTTTTCATTCCCATCACTTTCCGAGTTGCCAGACTCATCACTTACAGAGTTTTCATTCCCATCACTTTCCGAGTTGCCAGACTCATCACTTACAGAGTTGTCATTCCCATCACATACAAATTTGGAAAAAGATGCATCGTCCATGGTATTGAAAAAGTAATTATTGTAATCATTCTCTTTTGACATGAATTCGTTTGAAATTTGACTTTCCGTATGTATTCACTTCTAAATGGTCTACTCAAAACATGTATCAAACTTAGCTATATAAATTTCCTTTCTGTTAGTTACTCCATCCAATGGCCACAAGCTACATATACGAGTTATCATCATTAAAATAAAGTTAATGTTCTTCTAAAACACAACCTAGGAAAGAAAAAGAAACAACTTGTAGATTAGGGGAGTTCTCAAGTACAATATGTATATGTGTGTGTATATTATATATATATATATATATATACACACACACAAATCTACCAGAACCCTTGATCTGCATCTCCTTGTTGATGAATGGGATCAAACCTGTTTCAGCTACTAAAAATTCAAAGTTCATTTAGAGGAAAACATCATATTGTTCAACAAATGATCAGATACCAAAAGATATCTCAACTTTGATGTTTATTTCCAGACAAATGATATGAGATGACAAAAAAAATATAATCATATCTCAACTTTGGGGAATAGAACGATGGTGTCCTTGAAATTTCTTGTTGTGTTTATAAAAGAATCAGGATACTCTTGATGTTAATGTCCATTCATATATCAATCATCAGTTAGAAACAAATCTTGATATATCAAATATAGCATAAGATGCAAACACATTTGGGCTCACTGAAATGGATATCTAATCAATGTAAAATACTAAATTTAAAATCTTTGGACTCGGGTTGTGTTGCCGATGATTACCATTCATGTGAACAACTGATATCTAGCTATCATCACGACAAAAGTATCAATAAACTTCCGAATTACTGAAATGCTATTGTTGAAATTGTCAATAACCATTGGGGCTGATCACTCTGGAAGTCTGGCCTATTTATTTGGCTTACTTGTGAAGCCCAACCCCAATTAACAACCTAGATCCGCCCCAACCAATTACAAAAGGTGTTGGTCATTCGACCTAAGTGCCACCAAATATCGCCCTAAAACCAATCGAATCCGGTATTAGTCTAATTGGAGGTTGATTTTCATTTTGCATTTATGTTTACTACAGTTTTACTGTATTAGAATCAATAGTTAAACTGAAACAAATTGGACCTATTTTGCCGAGCTAAGGATTTTTAACAAGTTGATTATCAGTATTTATTAAAATGAGCAAAATCGATCCTTTGGATTTGACTTTTGGTTGACAAAAACAAAGAGTATGAGGCACTTGCGAATGAGTTCTTCCACAACTGTCAATTTATACAATCAGCACTTAATACAAAACTTTAGGTTATCAATGATTTCTGATCGGCACTTACTTGAATCAGATCTCTTAATAAATATTTTGTAGGATGTTTTTGGATGTTGTAATAGGTTTTTTAGAACATTTTTCAAATAAAATGTCATATTAACTATTTTAACACAAGTGTCCTATAAAAAGAGGAGTTTCTATGACACTTTTCAAAAACGTCTTACAAAATTAGCTAATGCAACATTTTATTTTAAAAATGTCTTAAAAACCTTGTTATGACGCTCAAAAGTGTCTTATAAACTTATTGTAACATTTTTAGATGAGACGTTCTTTTGTTTGGTCCTATATAAACTAAGGTCCTATAAAACAATCTATTTTAGACATCCTATAAACTCAAATTTGTTGTACTGTTCTATCCATTTCGGTTGAATTATTATATTTATTATCTTATTCAGTTAATTTATAAAATACTAGTCAACTTCGTTGTCATTTAGCAACCAAAGTCATCACAAATTCAAACAATTAACCATATTTATTTCACCAATTGTTCTGCACTAGAAGCTTGCGCCGCTGTAGAAACCTTAGTAGTCCAATATATATAATCTCACAACTTCTGGCCATGATGGTGGTCGCCACTACTTGAAGATGCATGATCAATAAGACCAGAATTCAAATGCAAACCTTTTTGGAAATTCTCGATTTCACTCTTCTTGATATCTTCTTCAATGTGTATATCATCTTCCACTGAAAGCATCACGTTTTCAGTTCCATGTGGTCCTTGTACAATACTCTCTTTCACTCTTCGGTGTTCATCGATGTGCACATTTTCAGCCTTTCGGAACCTCTTCTTCTTTTTCTTGAGAAAACACCACAATGCAGCCATAATGAATGCCAAGAAGAAAACACCACCACATGAAACAAACACCACCACAATGATTGTGGTATGGTTCCCTGGAGAAGATGGTGGTGGTGGTGGGATCATATGTGGCGGCGATCGCGGTGGGATGGTATGTGGTGGTGGTGGTGGGAGGGTATGCGGAGGAGGTGGTGGTGGGACGGCATGTGGAGGTGGTTGTGAAGGTCTAGTGGGAGAAGGCGGCGGTGGTGGTGATACATGAGAATGAGGAGGAGATGGTGGTTTTCCGGCAGGAGATGGTGGTGGAGGAAAATGTGGGAACATATATTGCGATTGAAGAGACGCTGCCATTGTAATTTTTGAAATATTGAAGAGATTGATAGAATGGATGGGATATGTAGCAAATGGCAGAATGGTGGTTATTTGTAGTAGATGAGGAGATTATTACTTACAAGTATCAATAGACATGCTGCACATTTTAAGCATTTAACATTGATTGTATTGGAAAACACTTCTCCAAAGTCTAAAGGTTCCATATTTTTCTATTTTGGAAAAATGACCCCAAACTAATAAACATTATATTTTATACATGTTTTTTCAAATTTTCTTCTAATCATCTGAGAACCATAAAAATGTCGTATTCGTATAAGAGCCAATATATTCAACGTACCAATACTGAAAGCAGAACTTCTACTGATGGATACTGTTGAAGGATAACCCAAAATATAGAGACAAATTATCGACGAATTACAAAGGGATTAACGAGAAGACAATATCACTCAGTAATTCGTTGTTGATTAATGACGGATTATAGAGATAACTTTACGATGACTCATTATTCCATTGGTAATCTGCTCGTAAGTGATGATGATCACACTTTTATTTTATTTTTTTGGATTCCTTTGAAATATGTTGGTAATTTGAAACAATTACCAACGGAATACCAACATATTAAATGTAGTTTTTTTTAAATTCTTTTGTGACATGCATCGTGTTGGAACTAATGATATAATATATAATTATTAGAATTATTATTATTAGTATGGATAAGACTTAGGGAAGTTAGGAGGAGGGAACCGTGAATAACCACCAACCGAATGGTTGTGTTGGTTCAAGGCACCCCTTCATTCTCTATAAGTACATGCTTGTATCTATGTAATTATTCATTCATTTTTAGTTGAATCCATATAATATTTCTCTTGTTCTTGTTCTTGTTCTTTTCTTATTGTTCGATGATGATGTTTGATGCATGATGTATCTATGAAGCCGGGTAATTCGATCAAAGATCCTGGGAATCAAGGCCTGTTAATTCCGAACACATCGGTGTAGCATATAGATTATCGATGGGTCACCAACAACAACGCTTTAAATTCAAATTTTCATGACATATGTCGGTTATCTGTCGGTACGATAGTTTGTTTCTTTTTATTCTTATTTCCAAACGGGTTATAAATGGTCTTAATGGTTTTAATAAGTTATAATGAATCACTGATTATAATAGCTCTATCACATATGGCCACAACCGTTAGTAATCCTTCAACACAAATGATTGCCGATGGATTTTAGATTGAAAAAAACTGGTTGATATCGTAATGTGGCGGGTAATCTATATTAATGGCCTTTGTCATGGATTTTGAAAACAATTTCATAGATAAAATCTTTAGTAATTCGTTGCAAAAACAATTTAAATTTGGTAAGTTGTGAGATTAATGGCACTGTTCGTTTACGCATAGGAGAACCGCACGTAAGTAGGTGCAAGTTGGCCCGCGCTGAGAGTTGCGCGAGACACTGTTTAATCCGTAATACATAGGCTGGTGGCGCGGCCTGGGTCGCGCGAAGACCCGCTCGGTTACCAAAAATGCATTTTAATGATCACTAGAGCCCCAAGGCCCAAGGCCCAATCTTTTGACCATTAAATATATGTTATGCTCTCATTCAAACCTAAGAAAATTCCTTTACTTGGACCTTTCTCCATTTTGATAACTCATATGGGTATGGCCATATAAACCCATAAGAGTTTCAAGTACTTTCCTATGTGGAACAACATTGTAAGATAAATACCCAACAATACCCCACATTTGAATATAAATTAAGATAAAACACATAGGAAATTATTTGCTATTCAAGAAGCTAAATATGATATACATCAGAAAATGTATCTTTTGGACTTTAACCGTCCTTAGTGAGTACAAATCGGATCTACTTTGTGGGTAGTGAACATAGTCTTGAACTAACCACGTTTTATAGTAAATCTAGACAAAATGTATCACATACATCATATTTATACACACGTCGATTCTTACAGTTTTGTTCATTTCGGTCGTGAACGATATCCTTTCTTCATGAGATTTGTAGAGAACGTAGCCATCTCGGTTCCCATAAATGCGACCACACATCGATCTCACATAGGTAATGCCAATCAAGAACATTTCGTAGTGTTCCACTATAGTAGCTATTAGCATTATTAAGAATTAGAATTCAACCCTTAAACATCAACGGAAAAACACAATTAAGGACATCATAGGAATAGGCATACCTTGTGTTTGTTCCCGCTTGAGTCTTCCTTAACTAGTTTGCCTATTAAACCTAGGACATGGGATCTCCAATGTTGTTAGGTTAGGTTTCCGCCAAGTATCGACTCATTGTATTGGCTTTAATCGATGTAAAGATGACTTGCTCTCTATTTAGGCCCCTTGTCAAAGGATCTGCTATATTTTCCTTTGACTTTATATAATCAACGGAGATTATTCCATTTTTCAGCAAGTATTTGATGGTGTTATGTCTACGCCTTATGTGCCTTGATTTGCCATTGTAAATCTGATTCTTTGCTCTAGTTAGAGCAACCATACTATCACAATGTATACAAATGGCTATCACAGGCTTAGGCCATAACGAAATACCTTCAAGGAAGCTTTTAAGCCATTCGGCTTCTTCAACGGCTTTGTCTAATGCGACAAACTCAGCCTCCATAGTAGAACGGGTATTCATCATTTGCTTTGATGATTTCCAAGATATTGATGCTCCACCAAGGGTAAACACATTACCACTTGTGGACTTACTTTCCGAGTGGTTGGAAATCCAATTAGCATCACAGTATTCCTCTATCACGGGAGGATACTTAGTATAATGCAAACCATAATACATTGTATGTTTAAGATATCGGAGCACTCTAACTAATGCATACCAATGATCTTTACCCGGATTGTGTGAGTAGCGACTTAGTCTACTCACCGTATATGCTAGATCCGGTCGTGTGCAATTCATAATATACATCAAGCTTTCAAGTACTTGAGTATACTCCAACTGAGATACACTATCTCCTTGATTCTTCTTAAGATGACTAGAAGGATCAAATTGGGTAACGACCGGTCGATCATCATAGTGTCCAAACTTTCTAAGGACCTTTTCTATATAATGGGACTGGGTAAGGATATATCGTTCATCAGTTCTTTGAACATTGATACCAAGTATATCATCGGCTACCCCCAAATCCTTCATATCAAATGAGGAATGTAGCATTTTCTTGGTTTGGTTGATTATATCCATATTAGTCCCCATGATCAGCATATCATCCACATACAAACATATTATGACATAAGCATTATTAGATTGTTTAACATAAACGCATTTATCACAATCATTAATTTGAAATCCTTGTGATAAAAGAGTGTTATCGAACTTCTCGTGCCATTTCTTTGGAGCTTGTTTAAGTCCATATAGTGACTTAACCAATTTACAGACTTTATTTTCTTGACCTTTAACAACAAACCCTTCGGGTTGTTGCATATAAATTTCTTCATCTAATTCACCATTTAAGAACGCGGTTTTCACATCCATTTGGTGTATTTCCAAATTGTGAATCGCGGTTATCGCCATCAAAGTTCTTATAGATGTTATCCTTGTAACCGGTGAATAGGTATCAAAGAAATCTTGACCCTCTTTTTGACGATACCCTTTGGCTACCAACCAAGCCTTGTACTTTTCTATAGTACTGTCGGGTCTAAGCTTTCTCTTAAAGATCCATTTATTTCCAATTGGGTTGTGTCCCGGAGGGAGATTTACCAATTTCCACGTGTTATTTTGTAAAATGGAATCTATTTCACTTAGGATTGCCTCTTTCCAATAAGGAGCTTCCGAAGAATCCATGGTTGCCTTATAAATTAGAGGTTCTCCTTCTACATTAAAGGTCACAAGGTCTGGTCCAAAGTCCTTGGCCACCTTCCCACGCTTACTTCGTCGAGGTTCTACTTCCTCTTGAACCTGAGAAGTACCTTCACCCTTTGTATTTGTGCTTTGGTCTAAATCAATATCAATTGTAGCATCTTCATTCCCTCTTTTCTTTGGATTAGAGACATATTTCTCCTTGTCCTTGTATAGGAATATGCTCTCAAAGAATTCTGCTTCAGCAGATTCCATTATAGTATTTGTGTGTATATCATCTACATAGCACTTAAATACCAAGAATCTATAGGCTGCACTATTCTTGACGGGGCCAAGGTAGATGCAATCTATAGTCTTTGGTCCTAGCTTTGTCCTTTTAGGTAGAGGAACTTGTACTTTAGCCAAACAACTCCACACTTTCATTCTTCTATAGGAAGGCAATTTGCCTTTCCATATCTCATAGGGAGAGTGACTACTCTTCTTATGAGGGATTTTATTCAAAATCATATTTGCAGTAAGACAGGCTTCACCCCATCAACTGTGTGGAGCCTCGGACGTGATCAACATTGAGTTGATCATGTTCTTTAAAGTTCTGTTTTTCCTCTCGGCTACCCCATTTTGTTGAGGGGTATAGGGTTTCGTTGTTTGATGCACAATACCATGTTTCATGTTGCACGCTCACGGCTTCTCTTCTCTAATCGATTTATGCCTCACCATCAATCGCACCAGAAGATTTCAGAATCAATTTTGCTTCACAATCGATTTCTCCCTTAAATTGATCGCACAAGGAAAGAATTCGAGAAACCATCGCACCAGGTCGATTTCTGCCTTCAAATCGATTTCTGCCTTCAAATCGATTTCTGGATACAATCGATTTCCCTCTTCAATCGATTTTTGTCTTCAAATCGATCGCACCAGGAAGAGGTAAACACCATTTTCTTCTTCAATTCGATTTCTGCCATTTTCTTCTTCAATCGATTTTTGTCTTTAAATCTATTTCTGCCACTTTTTCTGCCACTTTTTCAGCATATATTTGGTGATGAAACCCACTGTGATTTTTTTGCATATATTTGTTGATGAAACCCGCCATGTTTTTGCTGAACTCTAGATTGGTTTTGTTGAATTATAAAATCCACCACGATGTTTTTGTGTATCGTTTTGTTGATTATCAATGATTTACATATGTTGGTGATGAACTATCTGAAATATCTGACCGATATTTGCATATATTGGTGATGAACACCATGTTTTTGTTGAGTTCTAGATTGGTAGCTTTGCATTATAAAACCCACTGTGATGTTTTTTGTATTGGTAGCTTTGCATTATCAAATATTTGCATATATTGGTGATGAACCATGTTTTTGTTGAACTCCAAATTGGTACCTTTGCATTATAAACCCACTGTGATGTTTTTTTGTATGGTTTTGGTGCTTTTATTAGGATATATTACATATGGTCATTTCTTAGGATTTCAATATTGATTGGCTATAGATATTGACAATGTTGGTGAGGGTTCACAACCAAAAAGACGTAGAATAAATTGGAAAAAAGAGAGTGTGATGCAAACGTGTCTTGAAGCACAAGAACAAATTGATGGAGGCGAGGAATAAGAGATGGATGAAACGCCTTGGGGTCCCCAAGACAATGAGTACATGACAAATTTGCGTAATGCGATTGCAAATCAATTTGTGTTAAATGTTTCAAATTAGATGTTGTAGACAAGCTATTGGGTTTGAATTTGCACTTCATGTGATGTTGTGTTATGTTAAAACTTGAACGTACATTGTTAAGTTTGTTTGAATTGATATTTTATCATGTACTAGATAAGTACCTGTGCGCGATGCGGCGCGAAGTATTTTAAATTTACAGCCGAGAATTCGAAAAAATAATTTTGTTTCATGTTCATATTTAAACGCTTTTAAATCACATATCAGATGTATAAAATTAAAGGTCAATATGGTTAATTGGTCAAAAAAATTAGAGGAAATAATATAATCATGATTAAGAAAGTATAAATATATAAATATAGTATACTATAAAATTTGCATATTTATATTTTTTTAAAATGTTCGAACTCATAATCCAAAAGTCAGTTGATAAGTGATATCTTTTTTTTCCAAGTAATTAAATCTCTTATGATAACTCTAAGGGTGTTTCGTTGACAGAATAAAATTTGATAGAATTGTAATTCGTCGAAGGAATTCGACTTTGAAGTAAAAATTGATATGAAATTGCAAAAAGAAAATCACGACAATTTATTGATTATTTGTATCAAATCTCATACTAATTTCAACAAATCTCATACTAATCACGACACATTAATTCGTATGTATTTATGATATTTAATAATATAATTAAATTCAAAAATATTCAATATTGGGCTCATTTTGAAGGTATTGACGAAACGATTACAATTGTATAATTTGTAAAAAATAGAAATATTTTTAATGCATTTTAGTTCATATACATTATTTATGTTTATATGATAAGAGTCTAAAATGAAAAATAAAAAATAAGGGATTAAAAGTAAACTACATACCTAATTATAAGGGTAGTAAATGTAACGTATAAATTAAAAAAATTGAATTAAGGAGAGATTTAAGGAGGAGTGAATGTGGGTGCGCTATGCGTCCAGATACATGTTTAGGCGGAAAAATACTGAAGTCGATTCACTAGAAGATGACACGTGGCATGCTAGTTACTTATTTATTATATGTATAGATTGGCTTGAACCATTAACTATTTTCTATTTTTTATTTAGAAGTTTCAGTCATAACTCTTGCCTAAAATTTAATTTTCATTTAATACAAAACTGGGGGGTAAAATGGTAATTTTATGCCATTCAGATGGTTGATTCAGAGCAGTTTCCAAACAGTCATTTTCTATCTGACACTAAATCATACAGAGTCTCTTAATCATTCTGGTCACTTAATCATACTGCACTAAATCATTCAATTTCTGTCAAACAGCCCATAATCATAACTATAAGAAGATATATTACCTTTACACTACACCAAATGTTGCCTTAGACAACAAATGTTAATTGCCTATATTGTTTAAGATAAGCTTAGACAACAAAGGCTAATATATGTTGCCTAAGTTTGCTCTTAGGCAAAGTGCATGTAGTTTTAAGTTGCCAAAGTGATACCTTATTCAACGTATGAATAATTGTATGTTGTCTCAACTATCTTAAGCAACACCTTCCCTTGCGCTGTCTTAGTTGTCTCTCATTCTTTTTTATAATCAATGAAATCTATCTTTGACGGATGAGTTAAGGTTGACATTTAAAGTGACAACTGTCATTGTAACTTTTACTTAGACAACATATAATATATTGTGTTTGTTGCCTAAGATATGTCTTAGGCAACACATTTTTTTTATTTCTATGTTGCCTAAGATCACCATCATTAATAAATATTGATAGTTCCACCATTTCCAACATTGTTCATTTCAAACATTTATTCTCTATTTCAAAAAAAATTGTTTCTAAGGAATTGGGATGCGATTTTGGCGACTTAGGGCTTCCAACAAACGTTCATCATCAAAAAACATTTAAAGATTCTTAGGTAATAATTATTTTATTTTTGTGATTTTGCAGTTATTTCATGTTTATATCATGTAAATTTGGAACATAACTAGGAGCATTTTGGCGACTTTTAGGTTCCAACAAACATTTTCATCATCAAAAGACATCAAAATCTTAAATTCATTGGGATTGTGGAACTAACAAATAATGCCAAGATATGAGTTAGTGTTTTGCTTCGGAAGAGAAGCAACAAAGAAAAGGAAGAAAGATGAATAGTGATACCGACTTAGTTGTAGTATTCTACATCAGATTTGATACAACGCTTTTCTTAATTTTTGATGTGTTTAATGGTAATGGCATGACCCAAATTTGCCCTTTTCTCCTTTTGGATTCATATAAGAGATGATTTCCACACAAATTAATTGGATTTAATTATGATTTCTTCTTGTTAAGGTTTGTGGCTAATGTAATACCCCGGGTAAGTTCGTTAGTTAAAGTCTCGTTCCGTTAAATTTATTTAACTTTATAATTGATGTTAGGGTAAGTTTAGAAGAGTTTATGAGTTTAGGGGTGTATTAGTAATTAGTGAATAGTGCAGGGTCTAAAAGAGTAAATATCGTTTGATATTATCCTAAGACTTCAGATATTTTGTCGAAAGCAGAAATTTCAGTGTAGTGAGTCTGTGTGTGTGTGTGTGTGTGTTTGGAGAAGAGAAGAAGAAGAAAGAAGGTTTTGTGACTAAGGGATTCAATTTGGTGTACTTGGAAGTAATATAAAGGTATTTTCATGTACGTTTTATGTTTGTAATTGCTATTAGGAAGTATCTATCGGTTTAGAATAATCGAATTCATGTCTGATAATAATTCAGTCGATTTCTGGGTTAAAAATGGGTAAACAGTCAGAGGTTTCCGGATGAAATGAATGTGTCCGGGTAGTTTGGTTGATGATGTCCGAAAGTGGTTCTAGTGGTGTCCGGACGAGCCCTTTATCCAGGTAAGTCCTTTTTCCATGAAGTTTCCGGTTAAAACTAGTTACCAGATAGTGTCCGGATTGCTTTGGTATCCGGGTGTTATCCGGATTATATATGTTGTCCGAACAGTTGTGTTGTCCGGAATGTTGATGCTATCCAGAAATTTGTGTTGTCCGGATAACTTGTGGTATCCAGATACTTTAGCTGATTTGGTCATTTTTGAGAGTTTAGATACTTTTTGAGTATCCAGTAACCTGTGTTTTGTTGACTCTTAGATAGGGAACGAATGAGGACTTAATATACTGTGGACTCGACTTAAGTTCAGGTTTGGGGGTAACATTTGAGGATAGAGATATCTAGTGTTCTTAGCTTTTGTAAGTCCTATGTGTACTATTTGGTAAAAAGATACTTGTATCTAATTGTTTCAGATACTGTGAATTTGGATTGAAAGCTGAATCTTGTAGAAAAAGACTGGAAAGAGTTTTGATAAGCAAACATGTGAGTTTTACTTTAAAATGTTTTCAAACTGGAATACATATATGTGTATGGTGGGAATATGATAGATGGTGTGATTATATGTTTATGTTTGAAATATAATATATTGAGATATTGTATTTACATGATCATACTCTATATGAGAATACGTTGGCTGGGCTTAGGACCGGTGGTGTTGGTTGTAATACTCGTACAACGGTGTTGGTTGTAATTGTCGTACAGCGGAGTTAATTTATTAGTTGGCTTGCAACCAACTAATATGGCCATGGAAATGAGACAAGGAAGTACACAATGCATGAGTCCTATTTGGTATTTATACTTGTGATATATATATATATATATATATATATATATATGATGGTTGTGCAAATGGTTTTAAAACTAACAAGGATTTTCTCACTTAGACCTCTAGGTCTAACCCTCATTTTGTTTTAAAAATATGTATTGCAGGTAGTGTATCGGGTAAGAGAAAATGAGAAGAGTACTATGTGTTTAGCTTTTGGAAGAAGGATGTTATGAAAACTAAGACGTGTTTTGTTGTTCTAATTTCATAACTAGATATCATGTATGTAATTAGCAAAAAGTTTGTAACGAAATACCTTATTTTTGATGTAAAGACTAAGGGACTTTACTTGTTATATTATGAATCTTTTGGTTATGTAACGATATTATGAAATATATGTTATTTGTTGTATGTTTGGGAATCGGGTTGTTACAGATGGTATCAAAGCCCTAGTTGTTAGGGTAAAATTATATGTTGATTTAAAGTTCAAGGGTGTAATTTGTATTTGCTTAAATATAGTCCATAGTGAACGGGCCGTGGGCTTGTTACCACGGGCCCAGCATATATAATGTACAATTAGCTTAGAAAATAGCTAGTTGTCTCATTTAGCTTTTCAGTATTGTAACGATTATTCTCTGAATCAAATAGCTAAGTGGGCAGCCTTTGTGATTAATTTATTTGTTCATATCTCTTATTCACATAAACACAATTGTTGCACGGATCTGGATCCTACAATTGGTATCAGAGCAGACGGACGGATTCGATTCAAAGTTTCATTCATCAAATTCTGGTTAGTTTGACTTTCACTCGTCTAACTTTTCTTGAATTTTTGACGTTTTGATTCAATCGAAATCAGTTGTTTTTGCTTATTGGGTTGTGTTAGCATTATCATTATAAGAGTTTCTGCAAAATTTCACATCCTAATTCATTCGTTTGATTGGTCAATTTTGCAAATCAAGTTCAAAACTTTTGGTTGTGTTCTTACTCAAAAATCCAATTTTTGATACCAAAAGGTGTTGTTTTTGCTCTAAAATCGATTGGGTTAGTGTTAGTTTGTGCTTGGTATTGTTTTTAACCTTTCAGGAACACATTAGAGTAACCCTAGTCGAGTTTCGATCGAATTAGCAAAACAGCCGACTTTTCCGGACAAAACAGCCGCGTTTTTCGGACAGATCAAGGTGTCCGGACGTTTGTGGTTCCACCCGGACAAGTCAGTCATCCGGGTAAGTCAATCATCCGGGTAAGTTTTTCAAATCTCTATCTTTCCGGGTAATCTTGTTCCGGATAACTCAAAGTATCCGGAATTCGTTTTATCCGGAAATCCTCAGTTACTCGGAATCGTCGTAGTATCCGGACACATCATTCTTTCCGGAACCTTCAAAGTACCCGGAAATCCCATACTTTCCGGACTCTATTGTATCCGGTAAGTCTTGCTTATCCAGTTGATTCCATCCGGTATCTATAGAGCATCCGGTAATCTTGGTTATCCGGACAACTCAAGATATCCGGACAACTCTTGTTTATCCGGACAGTACTGCTGTTGAACGTGTTTGTTCTATTTTTGTCATATATGTTCCAATCTGATCTACTGTTAGTTTAAGGACCGTTCCACTCATAGAACCACGTTAGCATATCACTCTTAGAATCTTGCGTTAGGTTCTCATTTCGAATCAATATACCCGTCTGACGATCACTCCGTTGCAACCAAAGATGTCTGCTTCTCGTGACGCTCTCGCCATTGGTACCGACACCAAGCCTCCATGCCTATACCCAAACGAGTACAGTCAATGGCGCGACAGATTCATGATTTTCATTGAATCGAAGGACAACTATGAGTTCATCAAGCAAGCTCTTGAAGAAGGTCCTATCGCGCCACCAATGAAGGATATTGCAGCCGCTGAAGGTGTTGAACCCAAGATAGAGAAAAAGTCCTTTGCCGAAATGTCAGAGTTTGAAAGAGGGAGGATAGAAGGGGAGAAACAGGCGAAGATATATCTGGTGCAAGCTCTTCCCAACTCGACCTACACTGCCATCGACAGCTACAAAGACACGGCTAAAGGCATGTGGGACCAGGTAGCCAAAATGATGCGTGGGAGTGCAGTTGGAAACCAGCTGAAGATCAATACTGCTATAACCAAGTTCGATGGTTTCAAGCAGCGTCCTGGCGAGACTCTTACTCAGGCTTATGAACGTTTCTGCTCTCTACTCAATGAGCTGAACAAGAATGGGATAGTTCGGTCGAACACGAAGAATGCTCTCAAGTTCCTCAACAACCTCTTACCCGAATGGAAAGTTTTTGCATCTCATGTCAGGCATAACAACCTGATTGAAAGAATCGGCATAAATGAACTCTACGAGACACTTCTTCAAGATGAAGATGAAGTGAATGAGCTACTTGCCGAGAAGAAGACTGAACCCAAGCCTGTAGCTGATCCTATTGCTCTTATTTCCACCAACAAGGGAAGACCTTCGAGCCGACACACCGAACGGACTCAAAAGCATAATTCTTTTGATTCTGAACCAGAAGAGAAGAAAGATGAAGATTCTGATAATGAAGTAAACGACTTCATGAAAGTCATTGCCCTCCTGACAAAGACCTTCAAGCAACAACAGTTTTACAAGAAACCAACGTCTAATGGTCAGCGCTACTCCACTTCTGCCAACAAGCGTCATGACTACAAAGACAAATATGAAGGTAAGAAGAAGGTCGATGAGCAAGATCAGACTGAGAAGAAGGACAACACTGAGAAAGTTGACCGCAAGAAGAAAGATGAGCCCGTGAAATGCTATAATTGCGGGAAACTTGGTCACTTTGCCAAAGATTGCCGCCAGCCTACAGTAAAGAATGTCCACTACTACGAGGCCAAGCTAGCTTTAGCAAAACAAAAGGCGACTGGAGAAGCAATGTTCGCTGAGGATGATTACTGGCTGCAAAGATCTGATAATGAAGATGAAGATGAAGTTGCTAATGCTTTCATGGGATATCATTCCTCCACTGATGAGGAAACCGCAACTGCACTTGCAAATCAGGTATGTGAATCCTGTCAACCAGATTTTTTGAATGCTATGCAATCATTTTATGGTCAGGCATAATCCTTTAAGGCCACTTCTAAAGAACAAAAGCTTGAAATTAAAACTCTAACAGAAAAGCTTGATGTTCAAAGAAAGCTAAATGAAAATTATAAGTCCGAAATTGCTAATCTAAATGAAAAATGCAAAAATCTTTCATTAGCACCCAAGGACTTAAGGGCCAAATTGTCTGATCTCAGTCTAAGTTTGATCAGTGTCTGAATGAGAACGAAGAAATTGTTTACCAATGTTCTTCTCTTCAAATTCAACACAAGGAGTTTGTGGATAAAATTCTTAATCTTGAAAACAAACTTCACAAAAGGGGCCAAACTGATCAAACCATTTTCTTAAATAAACCAAAAGAGTTCACATATTTCAACAAAGCATGGGGAATTGGATACGACAACCCTCATTACTTACAAAAGGGAAGATATAAAGTTCCGATTCTCTATGACTTTGCCTGTTATGGTTTATCTACAAAGTACCCGGAGTACAAAATCAAGTGGACTGGTCCTCTAGAACCTGAAAAGGAAGAGGAAACTGAGGAATACAAGCGTAAACACAAGCGAGGAATCCAACTTCCGTTTTTCTATGAACCTTTGAACTATTCCTACCAAAAGAACAAGAAGTATCTTTCTAATGACTACTTCGACAGCTATAAGGTTGCTCCGCCCAAGGATTCCTCCAAGAAGGATGAGGACCAAGCAACCGCGACCCAGACTGAGACGGATGAGTATAAACTCTATGTTCCTCCTCTCATCTTGGAAGCCAAAATAGTCGAGTTGGAGGAGTCATTGGCAAAAGAAAGGTCCGATTTTCAAAAGGAAAAACAAGCTTTACTTTCAAAACTTGAGAATCATCAACCGGTCAAAACCGAAGTTGTGTCTGATGAAGGACAGGAAAGTTTTAGGTTTGAAATCAATCGTCTCACATCACAACTGGCTGCTTTGGCAACAGAAGTGTTGGAAGAGAAAGTAAGTAAAGGTCAACTACAAGAGCAGTTTGACCAACTCCAATCAGAAAAGATGATTTCACCTAAACAATCCTCAAGCTCGTCTGACACGTCGTCGTGTAAAGTTTTCTTCGGGACAACTTCTTTTCCAACAGATAAAAGATCAAAAGAGGGTTCTGATTCTCATGATAAGAGTGTTTCACGGAATTTGAACTCTGATTTTTTCCTAGCTTCCGCACCAAATTCCCTAAAGCACACCAGCACAACGTGTTCCTCGCCATCCTCAACCAGTCCAAGTCCCGACATTCCGGAGGTGAATTTTTCTGAATTCATGAACTCAGAAGGTGATGATGAGGGAGAGTTCGAGTCGTTCCCTTTCGACAAACCTCTTCCAAGTCACACATATTTTTTATCCCCGGTTGTGAATCATAAGGTCAATTTTGAAAAGGGATATTGTTCAAACTCAAAGGCCCCAGCTGTGATCAAGATTTTAAAATCTAAACCTGTTTCCCAAAACACGTCACAGCCAAGGCAAAAGACTGAACAAGTTCCCGTTAAACCTCCAACTCCTTCAAAAGTCACTGATCATTCTGTAACTGCTGTTTCAGATAAAAATGGTCAAGCTAAACAAGAAACACCAAAGTGGCTAAAGGAGGATTCTGTCAAGAAGGATGCATCAAAGTCATTTCCCCGTACTTTAAATTCTAGAATAAACAAAGACAATAGTGTTTGGAATCATCAGTACTATTTTGAAGTTTCTTTTCCTGTTAAAGTGAATTCTCTTCCACAATTGGCTCGATTATCGCATGATTGCTTGTGTTGTTCAAATTGTGGTTGGAATGATTTTGAAGCTAGTTTAGAAAAAGTAGTGCCGTTTCCCGTTAAATTGAACTCTCTTCAACACTTGATTCATTTATCGCATGATTGTCTTTGCTGTTCAAATTGTGGTGGGAATGATTTTTATGATACTCTGAAAAATGACTGGTATGCACCATTTCTTGTACATAATCTGTTTGAAAAACGCAGACCCCGTAATAACAAGAACAATCCATCTCATAAACGGGGTAATCAATCACCGGTTAAACCACGGCGGGAGACCAGACCCAATCCTAGATGGACTGCTCCTACCAAAGTTAAACCGGCACCTAAAAGGCAACCTGGCACAAACCATGTTCCTCCCAAAAGTGTACAATCTGCACCTAAGAGGCGACAAATGCAAAAATCAGTTCCCCCGAAAGGTGTAAATTCTTCACCTAACGGGAAAGCTGTGCCAAAACAGGTTTCTTCAAAGGGAGCCACGCCTAACCCTCCAGGACCCAAACAAATTTGGGTACCTAAACTTCTCTAATCTTGTTTTGCAGGGCGGTCATGTGTGGTACTTAGATTCAGGATGCTCCAAGCACATGACCGGAAGGAGGGAGCTTCTCATGAACTACAAAGAAGAATATCAAGGAGACGTGAGATTTGGCAACAACGAGCGTTCGCTGATCGTGGGCTACGGCGACATCGTACATGATAAGATCACCATTAAGAAGGTGTCACACGTCCAAGGATTGGGCCACAATTTATTCAGCATAGGCCAATTCTGCGACAAAGATCTCGAGGTCAGCTTCAAAAAGACAAGGTGTAGAATCCTCAACGACGACGGTGAGATACTACTAGTTGGACATCGAAAGACCAACCTCTACACCATTGACCTCTCAGCCCTCTCAATTGATAACCCTGTCTTCCTTCTGTCAAATGCCTCTTCCGACCAAACTTGGATCTGGCATCGACGTCTTTCGCACCTCAACTTCAGAAGCATCAATCAACTGGTGCTAGGCAGACACGTTAGAGGCATGCCCAACCTTCAGTTCGTGAAAGATCATCTGTGCGGGGCATGCGAGAAGGGAAAGATGAAGCGTGCATCCCATCCACCGAAGGACACTCCCAGCACATCTCGGACTCTCAAACTCCTTCACATGGATTTGTGTGGTCTGATGCGTGTTTCGAGCATCAACAAGCGCAAGTACGTTTTGGTGATAGTGGACAATTACTCACGTTACACCTGGGTGATGTTTCTCCGCTCAAAGGATGAAACTCCTGAGATCATCATCGAGCATCTCAAGACGGTCCAATTGAACAAGCGTCAACAAGTTCAGTCCATCAGAACCGACAACGGGACGGAATTCAAGAATTCCAAGATGGACGGTTATCTCTCCTCTGTAGGAATTTCGCACAACTTTTCTGCCGCACGCACTCCTCAGCAAAATGGTGTGGTGGAAAGACGTAACCGTACCTTGGTCGAAGCGGCGCGCACAATGCTTTCCCAAGCTAATCTACCGCTATATCTTTGGGCTGAAGCCATGTCTACAGCTTGTTACACGCAAAATCGCACGATTCTGTACAAGCGATTCAACAAGACGCCCTACGAGATCATGAATCATCACGTTCCAACTATTGGCTACTTTCACGCGTTCGGATGCACGTGCTACGTACTGAACGACAAGGATGATCTCGGCAAACTAAGCCCCAAAGCGGATAAAGGAGTCTTCATCGGATACTCAATGAAGGCTAAGGCTTATCGCGTTTACAACACACGGACTAAATCCGTTGTTGAGAGCATAAACGTGACATTCGACCAAGCCGCAGATTTGGCTTCTGAACATCGCAGTTCAGAACCCGGTTTAACTGGTGTGTTAGCTTCCGGACCTTCTAGTTCGGGATCTACACAAATGACAGTAAATCCATATCGTGCATCTTCATCGAATGCAAGTTATTCTGATTTAGATTTATTGTTTGAGCATTTTTATGATGACCTATTTAATGCTTCCCCATCTGTCTCAGCTATTCCTAGGATTGAAGCTGCTCGTCTTGAAGACTTGGACAACCTATCAGGTCCACCGCCTTCTACAAGCTCGCCTTCTAACACCTTGGAGACAGATCAGCCGTTATCCCCTGCTTCACCTGATCCTGTGATTCCCCCGGAGGACCCAAAACCAATCATGGAGGTCGCTCCTATAGATTCGTCTTCCTCGACAACCGACGATCAACTTCTGAATTCCTCGGAACCAGAAGTTGTGCAACCATTGGCGAATCCTTCCCCACCTCCTCCGAGAACTCAACCCGCTACTCTCGAAGCTGTACAAGACCTCCCATCCGGTTCGTATGTGGATCCGGACACGTCTCATTCCACCCAGCAGCCACTTCCACACACTACTAAATGGACGAAGGCACATCCCCTGCATCAAATCATCGGTGATCCCTCTACACCTGTTCGTACGCGAGGCGCTTCCGCCAACTTATGTCTCTTCTCCGGCTTCTTAAGCAAGATAGAGCCAACAACCGTACGCGAGGCGCTTGAAGATTCGGAATGGATAATTGCCATGCAAGAAGAGCTCAATCAGTTCGAAGCCCTAAAAGTGTGGCAATTGGTTCCACGTCCAAAACACAAGACGGTGATCGGCACCAAGTGGATCTTCAAGAACAAGAAGGACGAAGACGGCATTGTTGTCCGCAACAAAGCGCGACTCGTGGCAATGGGATATCGTCAGCAAGAGGGGATAGACTTTGATGAGACCTACGCTCCGGTGGCGCGAATCGAAGCAATCCGTATGTTTCTAGCCTATGCCGCGTACAAGAACTTCACAGTCTTCCAGATGGATGTGAAGACGGCCTTTCTATACGGCGAACTCGAAGAAGAAGTTTATGTGTCGCAACCCGACGGCTTTGTGGACGATTCAAAGCCTGACCATGTCTACATTTTAGACAAAGCACTATATGGTCTAAAACAGGCCCCGCGAGCTTGGTACAATACTCTCTCTAAGTTCTTATTAGAGAAAGGCTTCACACGAGGTACAATTGACTCTACTCTTTTTATTAAGAATGAGGAAGGTCATATCGTCTTGGCTCAGGTATATGTTGATGACATAATTTTCGGTTCTACCAATCCTTTATATGCCAAGAACTTTGCCAAACTAATGGGAAGATATTTTTAAAATGAGTATGCTTTGTGAGATGAATTTCTTCCTTGGTCTACAAGTTAAACAACTTTCGACCGGAATATTCATTAACCAGTCCAAATATATTCGGGATATTCTTCGGAAATTCCAATTGGACCAGGCCTCACCTATGTAAACTCCCATGGCAACGACTACAAAGCTTCACGCCGATCCTAATGGAACGGATGCGAATCAGAAGTTGTATAGAGGAATGATTGGCTCTTTAATGTACCTAACTGCCTGCAGACCGGATATAATGTTCTCGACTTTCCTGTGTGCCCGCTATCAATCCAACCCAAAAGAGTCTCACATGACTGCTGTTAAACGAATTTTTCGTTATTTACGTGGTACTGCTGATCTTGGCCTATGGTACCCGAAAGAGACAGGTTTTGGATTATCAGCCTATTCTGACGCCGATCACGCGGGATGCATGATGGATGGGAAGAGCACATCGGGGCACATTCAGTTCCTGGGAGATAGTCTGGTAAGCTGGGCATCAAAGAAGCAGCAGTGAGTTTCAACGTCAACTGCCGAGGCGGAATATGTGGCCGCCGCACGCTGCTGTTCCCAAGTCATTTGGATGAGGACACAACTCAAGGACTACGGTTTCACGTATGTCAAGGTCCCGATCTACTATGACTCGAAGAGTGCTATTGCTATCTCAAGCAACCCGGTCCAGCACACCAAGACGAAGCACATCGACGTTCGGTACCATTCATTAAGGATCACGTCGAAAGAGGTACTGTCGAACTCTACTTCGTAAATACTGAGCATCAGTTAGCAGACCTGTTTACCAAAGCCTTGGACGAAAAGCGTTTCAAAACTCTGGTGTTCAAGCTAGGTATGCTAAACCTGAAAACTTAATCCGTTTGTGTTCCCTTATCAAGTTCCATACCTCTACGAGTACCTGTCTACTCATCATCCGGTGTCAACACTCTGGACGGTTGAGAAAACACTTCCTCGCACTGGTATTCTACTTGCCTCGGTAACACAGGTAGATTTAGTTTCTGTATTTGTTAGGTAGTTTCGTCTATTTTTCCTCTTTCTTCGTGTGTTTCTTTTATTACATACCGTCGTTTGTGTGTTATTTCCCGATTCTGTGCTTTCACCATTTGTTAATGTGTTCAGGGGGAGCACACTGCCATATCAGGTAAGTATTCTAATCTGTTGAGGGGGACCGTCACACACAGTTTTTCTTAAGCAATCCAAAAGTTTTTATGTGTGTGGGCACTCCCAAGTCCAACTTGGTCAAAACTTGTGGGGGAGCGACACAAAGTTTTCTATTCAACACTCAAAATTTTGTGTGTCGGATCCCTCACTTGCACCCTACTGCACAATTCGAGGGGGAGCAATAAAAGTCCCCTTCTCAGTTCGAGGGGGAGCACTGAAACCCCCTGCTAAGCCTGAGGGGGAGCGAGAGTAAGAACCCTGGCAGATCATTTCCCTGGAAATTCTAAGAAAACTGCCAAAAACAGATCATCCGGATAAGTCCAGTTTGTCCGGACTCCTCGAGTTTTCCGGACGGTATCCGGGTCGAACACCACCCGGGTAGGACCCGGACAAGACCCGGGTTATAAATAGCACCCGGGCCCTTGTCATTTCATTATCCGGACATCGAACAAAAACCCTAAACCCTCGTCTCTCTTTCTCTCGCACCCGGACTCCCCCCAAATCGCTCGATTCTATCTCATAATCAGTTCTAACATCAGGTATGTGTTTGTGTTCCCTTATTGCATACATTTCCGACACTGCACAACCCAGCCAACCTCTCCATCGATCTCCCTGGGGATCGATAGAACAGTGACCGACAATCCATTCGGATTTAGTCGGCTAGGGGTTCTTCTGGCCATGTTTGTCGATCAAATAGGCTTCTATAGATCAATCTAAGGCTTATACTTGATTGTGGACTTGTTTGGGAACCTGAACAACACGAATCAGTGATTTGAATTTCGTCCGGACTCATTCATTGTGTCCGGGCTCATTCAAGATTAGGCGGTTTCATCCGGATCTATTCAGGGCCATGATGATTCATCTGGACACTCTCAATTCCCAGATACCTAGTTGTCCGGAAACCTTAGGGTTTCCGGTAAGTTCAACTACCGGATAGTTTCGAGTGACCGAACACCACAATTATCCGGACAACATCATTCACCGGAAACCTTGTCCGGGTATCCCAATTTTATCCGGACACCTTCATTGCTCATCCGGGGAGACCATTTTATCCGGACAACCTGTGTTATCCGGACACTTCAAGTTGTCCGGACATATCAGTACTCTTATCCGGACTCCCCTGTTTCGGCCACTTCTGGAATCTGTTTTGTCAATTCCTTCCTGCACCATACTCTTTACGACATGCAGTTACAGTCTGGCCAACGACAACGTTTCCTGATTATAAAATTGGATTTCATTGTGTAGTAATGCCTACCAGTTTGGCGGTAATGCAGGGTTTCCGACACTTGTTATTCTGTCTAATTCCCTAACTGTGTGTTGTTTTGACAGATTTACACATGGCGGAACAACAAAACCCGGAAGAACAAATTCCTCAGGAGGAGGAAATTATAGACGAAGTAGCTGATGCCGCACTGGTCGACCCTGACCATGGCATCGAGTTGGAAGCCAACAACCATTACCTGGACCCGGTGCTTTTCAGACCAAACCCACAACATCAGGCCATACTCGACATTCTGATGCGCCATCCCATTCATGAGGCTCTGACTCGCACCGCCGACGTTCCCTTGCTCTATGTTCTACAAGTCTGGCTGACGGCGCAAGTCCGTACGATTGGCAACACTCAGACCATCACGGCTCAAATAGACAACCACCCGTTTACACTAACGCCCGATTCTTTTCGCCGATTACTATCACTACCAGAAGCCACTACGAACAACCATGAACGGTACGATCCTGCCGTTAACGACGCTACTCTGTGCGCCCAAATGTGTGCTCTTGGGTACAACTCCGACCTTCAACGGCCATCGGTCTTTAATCGCAAGTTCTTGGCGCCTATTTGGTACACGCTCTTCACCATTCTCAATCGATGCCTATCCGCCCGATGGAAAGGTATTGACCAATGTACAGGCGACTTCCTGCACCTTGTTCACGCCGTATGCTACAACCGCCACGTTGACTTCGCCATGATAATCTGGCGTGAACTTGTGACCACCATCCGACACATCGGCGGCACCAAGCAGAAGAAGTTCCTTCCATATCCGCGATTCCTTTCGCTTGTCGTTCGACAACACATGGATGCCAATCCCGCCATTCCACGATGACTCACGCATCCGGTATGTCCCATCCGCCACCTCCAATTCATGGTGATCCGCAACCCATCCGATGTGGTCGCCTCGCCCATTCCTGCCACCCTATTGGCCATAGCCGATCCCGCTGCACCAGGGGTAGTTGCTTATAGGGGAGAGTTAGGAAATCCCATGGTCCAGCCAGAGCCGGAGGGACCTGCCCAGGGACATAGACCCGAGAGACGTGAGGGTCCAAGAATGAGAGGTGGAAGGGCCCGACAAGCAGGTGTTGTCGGGCGGGGAACGTTAGTTTTGAGAGGGAGGGGAACGAGCGTAGGTGGTGCAGCGGTATCGCAGCCCGGTTCCAGCTCAGCCCAACCCGGTCCATCTTCGAGACCACGCCTACATCACTCCACCGAACCATATATAACCGAACCCCTCTCTCCCAGTACGCAAGTCGAAGACGTGGAATCCGACTCCACGGACTCCGATACCGACCGCAACATCCGCCTGACGCTAATCCCTCACGGTATCGGACCCAACCCTGATTTTTCCACTGGCATTCCACTTGACTCTCCACCCACTGGAACCAAACCGATCCCTAGGACGTCTGAGGGAGATATAGGTGTTGAGCTAGTTCATGCGAGAAGGAGAGAACTGCGTTCAAAGTTGAACCAGGAAAGATCGAGCCGTAAAGATAACGAGGCTCAAGCGCGACCCACACCGAGTGATATCCGGGTTGCCACATCTGCTATCCTGTCTCATCCGTTGGGACGGGGTATTGAAGAAGCCTCCGTGGACCCAGCGGAGCAATTGCACACCCCCCATAGCCACTCATCCGTTTCAAAACAGACGGATGTTTCAATATTACACGGGGAACAAGCACAACTTCCACCGGCCTCTCATTCGGAGAGTGTTGGTGTTGAAATAAGAGACCAGCAGCCCCCGGTCTCGTCTTCTTTGGGTGCACCATCGAGTCTAGAGCCTATTGTTACTGAACATTCTTCGCCTAGGACACTTGATGAGGAACAACACCAAGTCGTGGATCTTAGTGACCCGACCGGAACCACCGTAGTGTCTCCACCTCCTAGTGGAACACATGGATCGGCGGGAAATCCTACCACAGTCATCATCACGCCAGCTGTGAACGTAGGTGACTCTACCCATGCGGCAGATGTCTCAACGGGCAATCTAAGTGATCCCGGAGTTATTTTACCCAACTTTGTGTCACCAGGGTCCCTGGACAGCACCCTTAAGGCTGTCCATAACCAGATGGAGCGACAGATACAGCAACAGATGCGCCAACATGTAGCCGTCGAAATCGACGCCGTCAAGCGCTTAATCAAAGGTAAAAGCCACGTCGATTCCGAATCCACACCTGCTGCTCCTCCCACATACTCGGTAGATACTCTGAAGACCATGCTCCTGGCTCAACTGCTCCAGGAATCCGAACCTACTGCCCCTACCGACGCAGACCTGATCACACTGCTACAAATCCAGGTCGCTGCCCCTACATCTGTTACCTCCAAACTCGACGCCATTGACTCGGCCCTCCAGGACTGCAACCGTGCACTCACTACCTTGTCCGAGAGGTTCAGCTCACTAGAACAGGCATGTAAGAGTCAAGCCGGCGGTCTCAAACATCGACACGATGACCGCCTCCCTGCTCAAACGTCGACAGGCATGTAAGAGTCAAGAGGATCCTGATCACCGTGAGGGGGAGAAGCGACCACGTCTAACCGAGACCGCCTCCCTGCTCAATACTGAAGGTACATCTGTGGTTCATCAGGAACCCCCATCTGCGGCAACTACAACAGACGAACCAGAAGCCGAGTTGCCTCTAGCCCAGATGGTCATTGATATGGAGATTTCAGATGATGAAGCCCCAACGGTTGAAAAGCCCGAGGGTACAAGACAGGAATTGGTCACTGAAGAACCATCAAACATGCCTTCGCTCACCTTGATAGATCCGGCATGTGACACCAACCCGGAAACCGAAGACGTATGGTACGAAAAAGCTGCCAGAGCCGTCAACTTCGAGGTAAATTTGGTGTTCCCTACTGATGAAGACGACAACATAGACTACGACCAGTTTCTGCTTCAGAACTACTATGGTGCGCCTCCCGTTCACACGACTCCACCCGCCACGACTACAGATCAACCCGACAACTCCAATGCCGAAATACAGGCATCTCCTCTACAAACGACAGCTCCTGATCTTCCTCCCTTTCCACAGCAACAAAATCAATGGGAGAAGATTACGGTCTTCATTCCTCATCTGGAGGAGTAACTAAAGAAGCTGTTCGTCCACAAGATTCGTCCGATCGAGCCTACCTTCTGTCTTGGCATCTACAGTACCGAACCAGAACGTCAACTCCGATACGTAGAACCCATGAAGCGGTGTCTTCCGAGAGACCAGGTTCGAACCAAACATAAGATATCAGAAGTGCTAAAGATTCAGTCAAACAAAATCATGAAGATCGTCTTTCCCGTATTCACTATTCGACGTGAAGACGGAAAAGAATGGATTTTTTCTGAGGCTGACTTTAAGCATCTCCATCCGTTCGACCTCCTGGTCATTCTGAAAGACTTTCGCACCAGAACCATCCGACCGCTTGCTGTAACAAAGGCGCTTGAAGCGGTTCGTCGATTCCTCGTCCGTTCTATTATGATGTCTTATCTTACGGACTTTCAAATGGCAATCGAGAACCGAGCAAAGAAGGTAAATCTGCTCAAACCGAATCTGAAAGCTCCTGAACTGTCGATGTATCCCGAGAACGCAATGCTGCTTCAACCAGAATTTGGGATCGTCTTCCTCAACGCTCAGAAAGAAAAGAAGTCTATGAGGTTCAGTCAGGTAGATCGATTTTGCGACGGCACTCTGCTCAAAGTTCAAGACGCTCTTCGGAAGATCATCAAACACGAATCCAAAAATCCAAAGGTATCCTTTGTGCCCAATTTGAATGAAAGAACTGCTCAGACTGCTTTGGATATGGTTGAGGAACGTCTCGACTACCGCCGCGCCATCAGATTTTTCGAGGTTCATTTCGCGCTTCGTAAACGCTATGTCAACAACTGGAGAGAAATCCAGCGCGAATTCGAACTTCAAATCAAAGGGGGAGATTGTTATGGTAAAATTATATGTTGATTTAAAGTTCAAGGGTGTAGTTTGTATTTGCTTAAATATAGTCCATAGTGAACGGGCCGTGGGCTTGTTACCATGGGCCCAGCATATATAATGTACAATTAGCTTAGAAAATAGCTAGTTGTCTCATTTAGCTTTTCAGTATTGTTACGATTATTCTCTGAATCAAATAGCTAAGTGGGCAGCCTTTGTGATTAATTTATTTGTTCATATCTCTTATTCACATAAACACAATTGTTGCACGGATCTGGATCCTACACTAGTTTAAGGGATTTAGGTATTTGTATCCGTATCTAGACTTAAACTGCATGTGAAGTAGGTTGTCCCTATTATTTTAGAACCTTGGGATGCTAAGTATAAAAGGTACAAGGAACATCATGTAAGGTAATTTCAAATTACACCTGGCCAGTGTAATCATGAACTTACAGGTACATGTTTGAACTGGAAAACCTTGTTATACGGGGTGGTTGAAGGAGATAAAAGCTATCTTCAAGACCAGTAAGTGAACTGAAGATATGCTAAGTATGGTTAGTACTGCCAGAACTACATTACTACTGCCAGATCAACGTTAGTACTGCCAGAACAAAGATACTACTGCTAGGTCAAGGTAGTACTGCTGAGATATTAATGCTGCTGGAACGAAGTTAATACTTCTGGTGTATTAATAATGCTGGAACGTTATTAATACTGCTTATGTGAGGTTAGTACTGCTTGTCAAAGTTACTACTGCAAGTCAAGGTTAGTACTGCTGGTGCATATCGAATATCTGTTAGTACTGTTCGTGACTTAATACTGCTGGAGATTGTTAGTACTGCTCATGAAGAATGAAGGTTAATACTGCTGAGTTCGTTAAGTTTGGTATGCGATACTTTTGGTACTGCTCATGAAGAATGAAGGAATTGATCAAGATATGTTTAACGAAGATTTAGAAGATCAATTTACTTTTGATAGTTATCTTGTAATTATTTTTGTATAAATAGACTTCAATAGATAGCTTTTAGAAGATACGTGTGAAAAGAATTCGATATCGTTTTCAGAGAGAATTAACCTCAAGGTTTAAGAACCCTATTTCTAGAGAAGTAGAAGTCGTCTTGTTGAGCCTGTTCAACAAGATTGAGGTTTGGTTGTAATCTTGTGAGACGATTTAGTGAATACACAAAGTCGTGAATTTTCTGTTACATTGTTCTTGATTGTGAGAATTAAAGTTCTTTTCCGCAGATTCTTTAATTCTGAATTCTAAGTATTTGTAGTCTTGTTAAGATTCGATCCTGACAGAATTTATCAGTTCGGGACTACACCGCTCATTTTTTGGAAAAGTCTCGTTTTGCGGAATACTACGTTGCCACGGAGGCAATGAAGATTGAAAGGTTTATCTTTGGGGTGAATTCTGAAGTCAGAAGTTTGGTGATTGCTAAAGGACCAGAAACTTTCTCAGCCGCAGTAGACGCCGCGGAAACTGTGGAACGGGATAAAGGGAGAAACACTAGTGATAAAGGTATGGGGAAAAAAGTGGGAAGGACCACAGTATGATCCAAAGAAATCCAGATTTCAAAGGTTTGAAAACCGTCCGCCTTTCCGACCAGCGGAAAGACCTTGTCAGAAATGCAATCGTATCCACCAAGGAAACTGTCAAGTTGATACTCGGGTTTGTTATATGTGTGGGAAGACCGGACATGTTGCTAAAGACTGTCGGGTAACGCGGTTTTGTTTCTTATGTAATTTTCCGGATCACATCCAGTCTGATTGTTCGAGGGGAAGAGTACAGCAAGGGGGTACGTCAGGGAAACCAACGAGTGTTAGACCGGTAGTTCCAAGACTAGAACCACCAAGAACAAGGGGTTGTACGTTTTAAATGACAGAAAAAGAAGCGGATGAAACTACGGATGTGGTTACAGACTTACAGGTACATTTTTCATAAACTCTACACGTGCTAAAGTGTTATTTGACTCCGGTGCAAACCGATCGTTCGTATCTCCTGCATTTGCTGTTTATATGCATTTAAAGCCTAAAGTGTTAGATCATGCTTTAATGGTAGATACTGCAAATGATAATCAAGTATCGGTTAAAGAAGTTTTTGATAGTTGTGTGATAAATATAGAGGGGTGTGGAGTACCTATTCAACTATTTCCTATAGCTTTGATCGAGTTCGATGTGGTAGTGGGGATGGATTGGTTAGCCGAGAATCAAGCTAACATAGTTTGTGATAAGAAGTTAATAAATGTTGTATTACCTGAGAGGGGACCGGTAGTGATTTATGGTGATCGTAGAAATCATCAGTCTTGCCTTATATCTATGATAAAAGCCCGTAAGTGTGTTAATAAAGGTTGCCCGAGTTACTTAGCTTATGTGATAGATATTAAGCCAGAAAAGAATAAGTTGGAAGATATTCCTATTGTTAGTGAATTCCCAGAAGTTTTACCCGAAGACTTGAATAGTCTTCCTTCTGTTAGACAAGTAGAGTTTGGTATAAATCTGATTCCTGGAGCCGCTCATGTGGCCCGTGCACCATATCGTTTAGCACCTCCAGAGATGAAAGAAATGATGACACAACTGCAAGACCTATCCGATAAAGGATTCATCAAACCCAGTTCTTCGCCGTGGGGTGCGTCAGTCCTATTTGTGAAAAAAGAAGGATGGTTCGATGAGAATGTGTATTGACTACCAGAAACTGAATAAGCGCACGATCAAGAACAAGTATCCGCTTCCCATAATTGATGACCTCTTCGACCAATTAGTTGGAGCTTGCTATTTCTCCAAGATTGATCTAAGATTTGGTTATCATCAGCTGAAGGTTAAGGAAGAAGACATTCTGAAAACTGCTTTTCGCACAAGGTACGGTCACTATGAATTCTTAGTGATGTCGTTTGGACTGAAAAATGCTCCAGCTGCTTTTATGGATTTAATGAATCGGGTATGTAAGTCGTATCTCGATAAATTTGTTATTGTGTTTATCGATGATATCCTTATCTACTCCTGATCCAAAGAAGAGCATGCACAACATCTTCGTTTAATTATGGAATTGTTGAAAAAGGAACAGTTATACGCTAAGTTCTCTAAATGTGAATTCTGGCTACGAGAGGTTCAGTTTCTGGGGCATGTAGTTTCTGAGAAAGGCATTCAAGTTGATCCGATGAAAGTGGAAGCGATTGAAAAGTAGGAACCGCCGAGAACACCAACCGAAGTACGTAGTTTTCTGGGTTTAGTCGGGTATTATCGAAAGTTTATAAAAGATTTTTCTTGTATCGCGACACCTTTGACTAAGTTGACCAGAAAGAATCTAAAGTTTGAATGGAAAGCAGAACCGGATGAAGCATTTCGGATATTGAAAGAGAAACTTTGCAGCGCACCGATTTTGTCATTACCTGAAGGTTCCGATGATTTTGTTGTTTATAGTGATGCTTCCAAACTGGGATTGGGATGTGTACTTATGCAGCGTGGAAAGGTTATTGCTTATGCTTCTCGTAAACTAAAGGATCATGAAAGACAATATCCTACACACGACATGGAACTTGCAACAGTTGTTTTCGTGTTGAAGATTTGGATTTGGATACATTATTTATACGTCTCTAAATGTCAAATTTATACCGATCATAAGAGTCTTTAACATCTCTTTGATCAACGAGAATTGAATATGAGGCAAAGAAGATGGCTAGAACTGGTAAATGATTACGACTGTGAAATCCTTTGTCATCCGGGAAAGGCGAATGTGGTAGCTGATGCATTGAGTCGACAAGAGAGAAGTGGGACGATAAAAGTCATTGCACTACGAGCTGAACTTCTACCTAACATCTTTGAAGAATTGCAGAAATGTCAAATAGAAGCCTATCAAGAAGAGCATTTGAAATCAGAAAGGTTAGTGGGTATATCAGCATTGCTCGTAAAAGATGATTGTGGGTTATTGTGTATGGGAAATAGAATCTGGGTGCCCCGTTTGGGTGGTTTACGTGATTGGGTACTACATGAAGCTCATCAATCCCGTTTCTCTATTCATCCCGGTACGAATAAGATGTATAAAGATTTAAAACAATTCTATTGGTGGTCGGGAATAAAAAGAAGCATTGCTCAGCATGTGGAAGGTTGTACTACTTGTAAGAAGGTAACGATTGAACATCAAAAGCCGTTTGGTCAGTTGAAACGGTTAGAAATACCTATGTGGAAATGGGATCAGATTACTACGGATTTCATCACGAATCTACCAAGGACTCCGAAGGGATTTGATGCCATTTGGGTAATTGTTGACAGATTGACAAAGTCTGCTCACTTCCTACCAATAAAAGAAATGTATTCGTTAGAACGACTAGCCAAGTTGTACATTGACGAAATAGTAACTCGACTTGGAGTTCCAATCTCGATTATTTCTGATCGTGATAGTCGTTTTACTTCAAGGTTCTGGAGGAGTTTTCAAAAAGAAATGGGAACGCAGATAGTGTTAAGTACAGCATATCATCCTCAAACCGACAGTCAGAGTGAGCGAACAATTCAGACTTTAGAAGATATGCTACGGGGCTGCATTGTTGACTTTGGGGGATCGTGGGATAAGCATTTACCGTTAATCGAATTTGCCTACAACAACAGTTATCATTCCAGCATACAAGCGGCACCGTTTGAAGTACTGTATGGTAGAAAATGCCGAACGCCTCTGTGTTGGAACGAAGTGGGAGAGAAGCAGTTAGCGGGACCAGATATAGTTCAGTTAACCGCAGATAAGATTACTCAGATTCGGGAACGTTTGAAAGTGGCTCAAGACAGGCAGAAAAGCTACGCGGACCGACACTGGAAACCGTTAGAGTTTCAAGTTGGAGATTTTGTAATGTTAAAAGTCTCACCTTGGAAAGGAGTCATTCGGTTTGGGAAACAAGGTAAACTTAGTCCAAGGTATGTTGGGCCGTTTGCAATTACAGAAAGGATTGATGAAGTAGCCTACAGATTGGATCTTCCGCCAGAGTTAAGAAGGATTCACAACGCATTTCATGTATCGAATTTCCGAAAGTGTTTAATTACGCCAGATCAGGCCGTTTCTCTACCAGATATACAAGTGGATGAAAAGTTGAATTATGTGGAAGAACCTAAAGCAATAGTTGACCACAAAGTTAAAGTGTTGCAGAACAAAGTAATCAGACAAGTGAAAGTTCAGTGGAGACATCATAGGGGTCAGAATGCTACTTGGGAATCAGAATCAGAAATGAGAACTAAGTACCCGTACCTTTTTGCCTAACCGAATTCCGGGACGAAATTCTTTTAAGGGGGATATGATGTAATGTAACACCCCAAAATAGGGGTTAACAAAAACTTCCATAAAACGGAAGAGTGGCACACCATTACTAAAGTAAAAGTGTTCATAAACATCAATACCAAACCATTATTACAAATATTTAGTTAAAGTATAACTACCAAACGACTACTTGCTTATTTGCTCAATACTATAGCAATCCAAGATAAAAAGGATGTCGGGAAGTTATAATGTCAATCTTCCAATTCTTTAACCTTCCAACATCAATCCCGAGCTCACACCCCGCACTAAAACTTCTTGTGTCCGGAACCACTATTATCTGTAACACATAAAACACATAGCAAGTGTTAGGCTTTTTAAAGCCTAAGTGAGGTTTACACATAGCATATTAAGCATAGTCAAAGCATGTAGGAATAACAATTCGATACATTCACAAATTGGATTCCATAGAGAAGGCCCATATCTCTACCCAGTTACATCATAATTGAATATATACCTTGATCGGTACCCCACGGCACTATCACAAGGCATAACACAACGGAAAACCCCACGGTATCCGAAGGTATGAACAAAATACATTTACCCCACGGTATGTATGAATATATCCTCCAATTCATACTAGGAGCTCCTCCAATTAAGTGAATACCAAATATGTTAATCCAAATAAGATTCCAAGTATGTTAAGCACTTTAACAATGGTCCAACCATTTATCAAAATCAATACTACATCCACGTAGTTCACATACATCCACATGTATTCATTCACATTCTATAAGAATTCAATAATAAACTACCATGTTTATAATTCAAGAATGAGTCCATTAGGACCATTAAGCCATCAGTTCACAATTAAGACAGCTATTAAGCCATCATCAAAATTTCACATACTATTGATATATAATTAAACCAAACTCTTAACATCAATGTTTATCATGACATACTAAGTAATAACCACCATTAATCCATATTAACTTACTTGAACTCCTCTTGATTCCCTCTTAACCATTGAGAGCATATAACTCAAGATTTTACATTAACAACACAATTTCAAGATAAGAAATGTTAGATAAGTAAAATGAAATCATCTAGGTACAGATTACTCACCTCTTAACCTTCAGTTGGTATAACCTTACTTGAAGACTTGAACCCTAATTCTTCAATAACGATGAAAAGAAGATACCAAGCCCTAAATGAAGTTTAATTGGGTAAGATTCATCTACTAAATACTTGAATTGGTTTAAGATTTATGGATCTGAACTTACCTTAAACCTATGGTGGAAAATCGCCTGAAGAGAGTAGCAGCTGCGTTCTTAAATTGAGAGAATACTGATTATCAAACAAGAGGTGGGTTTAACCCTCTTATTGGGCACGTCAGGCAATCGGCGCCGATCATCCGCGCCGATGCATCGGCGCCAGCCCATCGGCGCCGGCCTCTGTTTGCCAAAACTCCCAACTTCCACTAATTTAGCCGTAACTTCTTCGTTAGAACTCCGATTTTGCCCCGAAAAGTACCATTGGACTCGTATTCATTTTACCCATCCAACTAATCCATAAAATCTAATATTCCACTTTATCATCTAATTCTCATTTATTTTCTTAGGAAATAAACTTACTGATTTCTACCGGAAGTTATCAAATAACAAGTAAAAATCACAGTAGTTACTTAAGATATCAATCATAATATAAAAAGTCAAAATATTAAGAAATATTAGATCTACTATTACTTACGAGGATTTTTTTCGGGTGTTACAATTCTCCCCCACTTGAAATATATTTCGTCCTCGAAATCTTAGGTTAAGAAAACAAATGTGGATATCGTCGCTTCATATTCTCTTCCGGCTCCCATGTAATATTTGTTCCACGATGATGTTTCCATTGAACCTTAACCATAACGATCTCTTTTCGTCGAGTTCCCTTTGTCAAACGCTCCAAAATAGCTTCAGGTTCTTCTACACAATGCTTGTTCTCCACTCTAATTTCTGACAACGGTATTACATTCTCTTCATGTCCCAAGCACTTTCGTAAATAACAAACATGAAAAGTCGGGTGGATTCCGTTCATCTCTGGAGGTAGATCTAACTTGTAAGCTTGCAAACCTACACGTTCCAAAATAGTAAACGGACCAAGGAAACGAGGACTCAACTTTCCCCTTTTTCCAAATCGGATCAACCCTTTCCACGGAGATATTTTTAACATTACCCGCTCCCCCACTTGGAATTCAATTGGTCTCCTTTTCTTGTTTGCATAACTCACTTGTCGATCTTGGGCCGCTTTCAACCGTTCTCTAATAATCTTGACTTTGTCCGCTGTTTCTTGAACAATTTCCGGTCCAGCAAACTGTTTCTCGCCCGCTTCCAACCAACAAGCTGGAGTCCTACACTTTCTCCCATATAGTGTGTCAAATGGTGCTGCCTTCAAGCTTGAATGGTAACTATTGTTGTAAGCAAACTCTATCAATGGTAGATGCACGTCCCAATTTCCACCAAATTCGATTACACAAGCCCTCAACATATCCTCTAGAGTCTGAATGGTCCTTTCGCTTTGACCATCTGTCTGCGGGTGATAAGCCGTGCTCAAATTCAGTCTAGTACCAAGTTCTTCTTGTAATGCTTGCCAAAATCGTGATGTGAACCGACTGTCCCTATCAGAAACTATAGATACAGGCACACCATGACGTGAAACCACTTCATCAATGTAAAGTTTTGCTAAAGAGTCCATTGATGAGGTTTCTCGCATTGCCAAGAAATGCGCACTTTTCGTCAATCGATCCACAATTACCCAAATCGCATTGTTACCTTTCAAAGTTCTAGGTAACTTCGTCACGAAATCCATTGTGATCTTCTCCCATTTCCACTCAGGTATTTCCAAAGGCTGCAGTTTACCATAAGGTAATTGATGTTGAGCTTTTACTTGTGAACAAGTTGTGCATTCTCTCACATAATGCGCCACATCCAACTTCATAACCGGCCACCAATATTGCAACTTTAGATCTCTATACATTTTGGTGCTTCCGGGATGAATAGAGTACTTAGATTTATGAGCTTCGTCCATAAGTAACTTTCTATTCTCACCAATCTTTGGTACCCATACTCGTCCATTGAACAGTTTAACCCCACGGCTATCTTCAGTTAACAACTGTTTCTGTTTCACCATTACTTCATCTTTAAGATTTTCTTCCTTCAATGCTTTCATTTGCGCGAGTCTTATTCGCTCAATCAAACTTGATACGATATAAATTTTTTCAAAATTTGCTCGTAGACCCTTACCGCGTTCTTTCCGGCTTAATGCATCAGCAACGACATTAGCTTTACCGGGATGATAAAGCAGTTCACAGTCGTAATCCTTGAGTAGCTCCAACCACCTTCGTTGCCTCATGTTCAACTCTTTTTGGTCAAAGATGTACTTCAAACTTTTATGATCAGTATACAAAGTACATTTGGTACCATAAAGATAGTGTCGCCACAGCTTTAATGCAAAAACTACTGCAGCCAATTCCAAATCGTGAGTGGGGTAATTCTTTTCATGCACCTTGAGTTGTCTTGAAGCATAGGCTATTACTTTTCCTCTTTGCATTAAGACACAACCCAAACCCAATTTAGATGCATCACTGTAAACCACAAAATCTTCCGATCCTTCAGGCAAAGATAAAACAGGTGCTTCACACAGTTTCTTTTGAAGGGTACGGAAAGCCTCCTCTTGGGCTTCAGACCAAATAAAGTTCACATTCTTTCGAGTCAAAGCTGTCAAAGGAGATGCGATCTTCGAAAAGTCTTGGATAAACCTTCTGTAATATCCCGCCAACCCTAAGAAGCTTCGTATTTCACTCGGACTCTTGGGCGGTTCCCATTTCATAACTGCCTCAACTTTTGAAGAATCTACCTTCACTCCATCTTGAGTAACCACATGACCCAAGAACTGTATCTCTTGTAACCAAAAATCACACTTAGAAAATTTCGCGTAAAGCTTCTCTTTTCTTAATGTCTCCAACACTTCACGGAGATGAAATTCGTGATCCGCTTCATTCTTAGAATACACCAAAATATCATCGATAAAGACAATTACCGATTTGTCAAGATAAGGTCGGCACACCCGATTCATCATATCCATGAATACCGCCGGTGCATTCGTCAAACCGAATGGCATTACTAGGAATTTGTAATGACCATAACGAGTTCGAAACGCCGTTTTTGGAATATCACTTTCTTGCACCCTTACTTGATGATAACCCGAACGTAAGTCAATCTTTGAAAAGCAGGTCGCTCCTTGCAACTGATCAAATAAGTCATCAATTCTGGGAAGTGGATATTTGTTCTTCACGGTTACCTTGTTCAGCTCTCTATAATCTATACACATACGCATTGAGCCATCTTTCTTCTTTACAAATAAAACTGGTGCTCCCCACGGTGACGAACTTGGTCGCACAAATCCCTTATCCAAAAGTTCTTGTAAAGCCCGTGTCCCGGTACGTTTTTGTTTATTTATTTAATTAATTAAAGTGTGTACCGTTAATTGTTTTGGTTTAGGGTTTGATGTCGTTAAGGACCAAAATGTTAAAATCCATATCTTTTAGTGTAGATGGTGAGTCAAGTAAAGTTGAGGGGGCTAGAGTGAAATGTTGGAATTACTTTGCATGGGTTTTGGCCCATGGCCGGTTTCCCCATCCTTCCGTTTCTTGTTTTCGTGAAAGCCAAGCAAAACCCAAAACACTCCCAAACTAAACGAACCCTACGACCCCCTCTTCTCATTCTTTTGTTCTTTGTGTTGTGCGGCTGGGGTGAGGGAGTCGTAGAGAGAGAGAGCGATCGCAAGAGAGAGACTAAAGAAAGATCATCGGCGGCTGCTGTAACCGGAACTGCTGCAGCTGTCGGCGTTGTCTTCGCGGGTTCGCCGGAGAGAGAGTCCAGCGAGAGAGGGAGGGATCGAGAAAGAGAGAGTCGCCGGAGTGGGCGCCGCTGCCGTGTCGTCGTCGTAGAGGTAAGACCCGTTTCCTTGTCCTTTCTTTCGCTGTTTTCTACCCGCCACAACCCTACCACCGCCGGCACAGCAGTGGCTGCCGCCGGCGGGTGCCGCCGGAAGCCACCATCGGTGGTCGTGAGGGAGGGTTCGGTGCGGGGGGAGGGGTGGATGTGTGGTCTAGTGTTTTGTCGTGTTATTTAATCGTCTCGTTATGCTTTGTAAATCACCGGTGGCCGCCGCCGCCGGCCACCACTGCCGGAGGTGGCAGTGGGTGGTGCTGGTAATCGTCCACCTCGTGGAACCTTAACCTTAATCGAGGAATCTAAAACCGATCGCTTGACCCGAATCGTTTAAACTTTGAACCATTTATAAATCGTCATTTTATGTAATTTTAGTGTGCTGTTCAGTTTTCGCGCAACCATAACTTTTCCGTCGTAACTCCGATTGAGCCGAAACTGGCACCCACGCTTCGAGCTTGGGACCGGGCACGTTTTCTGTGTTTTAGCGGAAAACTGGTTCGGCCTCGAGTTGGGAGAAAAAGTGGTCGCAAGTTCTGCGGTTCGTCATTTTATGTAAAATTTCCTGGAATCTGTCTCGGTTTTGCGAAAGCCGTATCTTTCTGCTCGTAACTCGTTTTGAGGTGATTTTGGTGGCCATAGTTCCCTATTCGAGTTGGGAAGGTTTTTCGTGTTTTGCCGAAAGTCTGATTTAAACCGTAGCTAGGCTGTTTTGGACTGTTTATGCAGGCTGGACCGAAACTGGCAGTTTTGGTAACCGTTCGTATTTAATTCATAATAAATTGTAGAAAAATCGTTAGGAGGCGTATAATATGTCCTTGGAACCCTAACTCAAAGGACTTTCTAGCCATGAAATAATATTGGGATTTTTCTGGATTTAAGGGGGTCGAAACAGGTCCCGAACAGACCTGTTTTGTGTGAACGGAAATTAGTTTTAGTGACGGTTTAAGCGTGTGTCGTGTCATAGGGTCCGGGTCTCGTATTGACACGTTTTATCATGCGTTTAGGTGCTGGAAAGTGACCGTAATTGTGAAGCTTGATTCGTGTTGATTAAGCTAGGCGCGCATTTGAGGTGAGTTCTCTCACTGTGTAGTTAGGGGTTGTATGCATGTCTTAATAGTCTACATGTACTACTGTCTTTGTGGTGTGAACTAGTTGTTGTGGTGTGTAATATTTGATTGGTTTGAATGCTTGGTATAAATGTGTTACATTACAATTCGGTGGGACCGAGGCCTCGATGGTACTGAGGTGTTGGTTACATTATAATTCGGTGGGACCGAGGCCTCGATGGTACTGAGGTGTTGGTTACATTATAATTCGGTGGGACCGAGGCCTCGATGGTACTAAGGTGTTGGTTACATTACAATTCGGTGGGACCGAGGCCTCGATGGTACTGAGGTGGTTGGATACATAATTACCTGTAGATGTTTACTCGTTTTATGTATCTGTGATGTTGTTGCTTATGTGCGGGTAGGGGTGATGTGTATATAATTCCTACCTGCGCATGTGTTTGAATTCACTAAGCTTCGTGCTTACCCTTTCCCAATAAACTGTGGTTTCAGGTACGAGTGGCTCTAAGGCGTGACGGGTACACACTGGCGCGCGGGATGAGCTGGCTGATATTGGTTTTATTTATTGAACATTGTTTCCGCTGGTTTCTGACTACTTGAACGACATTTATGATTTTGCAATTAATATGTTGGGATTATTTAATGAGTTTTTATATATAAAACGTTTAATTAAAATTTTAAATTTCCTTGAAATTTTGGGACGTTACAACTTGGTATTAGAGCACAGCTTGAGCGAATCAAACGCACCTCGGTGTGTTTGGTCTCAAGTTGCGGGTGGGAAATTTTCAAATTCTTTATTAAATCTTTTTGGAAATAAAAGAAAAAGTAAAAACCCGTTCGAGGAACGGTGATCGAGGGCGCAGTGTGTACAGTCAGCCGGAGCCGAAGGGAAAGGTACAATGCTTAGTGTTTTATTGCTTTCTAGATAATAGAGTATGCATGCTAGATTGCCTGTTGTTGACACTATGCGGTATGTTGAATTGCTTGCTATTAGGAGTTTATGCTAATTATGATAGGTTACTAAGTGAATGCCCTCTAGGTTGTATGCAGTAAGAGACTTATAGCCTTAGAATATTCGATTTAGTTCTATTGCACAGCTCTTGTTTGAGTCCAACCATTCTAGGATAGAATCTTGTATTCGACTGTCTATTTGTTTTGCACTGCATGTAATCGGGTATTCGCGAGGCCACTTTTTATGATTATTGAGGATTCATTAGTAGCAAGGGTAGTGATTGGGATGGAAATTCCTAGGGAGCTAGGAAGAGTGAGTATATATGCCGGTGCGGGCATATGTGTGTAGTTGCGGCGAGAAGCTACTTGGACCCCTCGGGATGGGACTCGGAACGAGCGATGATAGGCGTGGAAGGTAGTAGTAGAGCTCCTACTACCGGAAGCACAGGATCAGTGCTCGAGTCGGGAAAGTCGCGAGGATTCCAAGGAGCTGAGCGTGAGTGTTGTTGATGTGAGTTATTAGGTGCTAATAACTCGTTGTATGTTTCTTCTTTATAGAATGGCCATCACTAGGAGGAGCAACGCGACTGAGCCGCGAACTGAGGCGGGAATCACGGAGGAGCAGATCCGAGAGATGATTGCAGCGGAGGTAGCGCATGCGGTCGGGGAGGCAATCCCCGAGATTATCACCGCCATACAAGATCAGGTGACGGTTCTGCTAGAGGAGCGCATTGCAGCGATTCCGCCGCCTGCTGGGGGACAGCCCCGTAATCGAGAGTTCCAGTACCGGGATCTCTCTGCCTGTTCTCCCCCGGAGTTCAAGGGAGACTCGAACCCAATTGTTAGCATGCGTTGGGTTTCTGATATGGAGTGTGCCTTCTTGACCTGCGGCTGCCCGGATAATCTGAAGGTCCGTTTTGCTGTGAATTTGCTTCGCGACGGGGCGAAGGATTGGTGCGCCTCAGCGCTGACTCTGGCCGAGCGTACTACCCTTACGTGGGAGGAGTTCGTTACTCGTTTCCGTGCTGAATACGTGCCACCGGTAGAGATGGAGCGGATAGCGAAGGAGTTCTTGGAGCTAACCCAGACCACGGAGACTGTTAAAGAGATGAACAAGAAATTCACTGAGATGGCGCTGTTTTGTCCTCAATATGCCGCTTCGGAGGAAATGAAGATGGCCCGGTATAAAGATATGTTACGTACCGAGATCAGAGAGTTCGTGAGCACGGTACCGTACGCTTCTTTGTCAGCAATGATGGACGCAGCCCGGAGAAGGGAGCTGGAGTTAGAGACCCAAGCCAAAAAGAGAAAGGCAGCACAGGCTGTGACGCCAATCTCTGCGGTGCAAAAGAAGTCAAAGTTTTCTGATTCGCGCGGAAGTTCGAGGAGTGGTGGGTTTAAACCCAGGGATTCTGGTGGGAAGAAGACTGGCGGGTGTTTCAAGTGTGGGCAGTCCGGTCATCACAGCCGGGATTGCAAGTCGCCATTGATGATCTGCTTTAGCTGCAAGCAGACGGGCCACGTGAGGGCCAATTGTCCGAATGCGAGGGCAACTGATGGGGGTGGTGCACAGAGGGCTCCTGCAAATGCCCCACTGCGCATCACTGACGGTCGTACGGGTCAGCCGGGGACAGAGGCAGCCCGAGGTAGAGTCCACCAGCTGAAGGTGGAAGAGGCGCAGGCGACGCCTAAGGTGGTGACAGGTATGTTTTATCACCCTCTTTTTTTTCGTCCTTCCTTTTCATGCCTTGTTTTTTTTATATATATGTTGTTAATTGTATGTTAGGTACGTTTCTAGTTAACTCGGTGCCTGCGGTTGTAATGTTTGATAGCGGGGCTACTCATTCATTTGTGTCTCGCACCTTTAGCGAGAGGTTGGGCCGAGTGGTGGGACGGTTAGGATGTCCTTTGGTAGTCGAGGTTGCCGATGATCGAACCTTGACGGTTACGGATGTGTATCGGGGATGCACGTTGGAAATCTCGGGTGTGAGGTTTCCCATAGATTTGATTCCGATAGCTATGCGAGAGCTTTGTGTGATTGTGGGCATGGATTGGATGGACGCGTTTGATGCAGAAATTGTTTGTCGCCACAAGCAAGTGCGGGTTCGAACCCCAAGCGGGGGAGAGTTGTTGATTCAGGGAGACTCGCCCAGGCGGACTACGGCAATATGTTCCGCGGCGAGGGCTCGGAGACACCTTCAGCATAGTGGTCAGGGGTACTTGGCGTATGTGATTGATACGCGTATTGACGAGGCGAAGAAGACTGCCGAAGATGCGCCAGTCGTGAGGGAGTTTGTCGATGTGTTTCCCGACGAGTTACCGGGGATACCTCCCGAACGACAGGTGGAGTTTCGAATCGATCTGATTCCGGGTGCTGCTCCGGTGGCCAAGGCACCCTATCGCCTGGCTCCACCGGAAATGAAGGAACTGTATGATCAGTTGCAGGAACTTCTCGAGAAAGAGTTCATTAAGCCGAGTTGTTCACCGTGGGGAGCTCCGATCTTGTTCGTGAAGAAGAATGATGGATCTCAACGAATGTGTATTGATTACCGGGAGCTGAATAAGCTTACGGTAAAGAATCGTTATCCTCTGTCAAGGATTGACGACTTGTTTGATCAGTTGCAGGGAGCCTCGTGGTTCTCTAAGATTGACCTGAGATCCGGGTATCATCAGATGCGGGTACGAGGTGAGGATACGGAGAAAACGGCCTTCCGAACGCGGTATGGCCATTACGAGTTCGTGGTGATGCCTTTCGGGCTCACCAACGCACCAGCAGCGTTCATGGACCTCATGAACAGGGTATGCAGCCCGATGTTGGATCGCTCGGTGATCGTATTCATCGACGATATTCTCGTATATTCGAAGACGAGAGAAGAGCACGAGGTGCATTTGCGGGAAGTTTTGGATGTTTTGAGACGGGAGAAACTTTATGTTAAGTTCTCCAAGTGTGAATTCTGGTTACGAGAGGTCCAATTCTTAGGACATGTCGTGAATCAGAATGGTATCATGGTCGATCCGGCCAAGCTCTCAGCGGTAATGCGGTGGGAGGTGCCAAAAACTCCTACCGAGGTGCGGAGTTTTCTCGGGTTAGCAGGATACTATCGGAGATTTATCCAAGATTTCTCCAAGATTGCCTTGCCTATAACTCGACTGACGAAGAAAACTGCAGCTTTCAGTTGGGGTGAAGAGCAGCAGAAGGCATTTGAGGAGCTACGCAGACGTTTATGCGAGGCTCCTGTGTTAACTTTGCCCGAGGGTATGGAAGACATGGTGGTCTATTGTGATGCTTCATATCAGGGGTTGGGCGCCGTGCTTATGCAACGCGGCAAGGTCATAGCTTACGCTTCGAGGCAGCTGAAGCCTCACGAAGCGAACTACCCGACTCATGACTTGGAGTTGGGAGCAGTGGTGTTTGCTCTGAAGATTTGGAGACACTATCTTTATGGTGTCAAGTGTACTATCTACACTGATCATAAGAGCCTTAAATACCTGATGGATCAGCAAAATCTTAATATGCGACAGCGAAGATGGCTTGATGTGGTCAAGGATTACGACTGCGAGATACTTTACCACCCGGGTAAAGCGAATGTAGTCGCGGACACACTTAGCCGACATCCGGTTGGGGGATCGCTGAAGGGTATGTGTCAGCGGTTGACAGTGGTTGCACCTCTTTTGGAGTCGATAGGTGTCGCTCAGGAGGTGGCCGTGTTGGCGGAAAATGCAAAACGTGAGAGGGTTTCGGGAGAGATTCCGAAATTAGTACGGGATAGTCGAGGATTATTGACCCGATATGGTAGAGTTTGGGTCCCATTCACCGGTGGGAACCGACAGATACTATTGGACGAGGCGCATAAGTCCAAGTTTTCGATTCATCCGGGAGCTACCAAAATGTACAGAGACTTACGGGAAGGCTATTGGTGGCCCGACATGAAGCGGGATGTAGCCAAGTGTGTGGAGGTATGTTTGACCTGTCGGAAGGTCAAGGCGGAGCACCAGCGACCGCACGGGAAATTGCAGCCTTTGGAGATTCCGGTGTGGAAGTGGGAGCATATTACGATGGATTTCATCACGAAGCTTCCCAAAACTCAGCGAGGGAATGATACCATCTGGGTAATTGTGGATCGTCTGACTAAGAGCGCTCACTTCTTGGCGATTAAAGAGAGCTTCTCGGCGGATAAGCTCGCGGAGGTTTTCATCCGAGAGATTGTAACTAGGCACGGGGTGCCAGTCTCGATTGTCTCGGATCGGGATACTCGTTTCACCTCCCGGTTTTGGGAGAAGTTTCAGAATGAAATGGGTACGCGGTTGCATTTCAGTACAACATTTCATCCTCAGACCGATGGGCAGAGTGAGCGTACTATTCAGACACTTGAGGACATGCTGCGAGCATGTGTGATTGACTTTGGTGGTAGTTGGGATCAGTATCTTCCACTAGCTGAGTTCTCCTATAATAACAGCTATCACGCTAGCATCGGTAGAGCGCCGTACGAAGTGTTGTATGGCAGGAAGTGTCGGACGCCCATTTTCTGGGGCGAGGTTGGTCACAGAGTGCTGGGGAGCACCGATGTTGTGCTAAAGACGACGGAAATGATCCAGATGGTGCGAGATCGGTTAGTCACTGCTCAGAGTCGACAAAAGAGTTACGCCGATAAGAGACGATCGGACTTGGAGTTCCAAGTCGGGGATTACGTTCTTTTGAAAGTGTCACCCTGGAAAGGGGTAATCCGTTTTCGCAAGCGGAGAAAGTTGGGTCCCCGATATATCGGACCGTACAAGGTCATCGCGCGTGTGGGGAAAGTAGCTTACCGATTGGAGCTACCGGAGGAGCTGAGCCTGATCCACAACACGTTCCATGTTTCTCAGTTGCGGAAGTGTGTGATGGATGAGTCTGCAGTAGTTCCCCTTGAAGATATTCAGATTGACGGGCGACTCAACTATGTGGAGAAGCCAGTAGCCATAGTCGAGAGGAAGACGAAGACTCTGCGGAACAAAGTCATTGGATTGGTGAAGGTCCAATGGCAGCACCGGAAAGGTTCAGAATGGACGTGGGAACCAGAAGCCGAGATGCGGGAGAATTACCCGGAGCTGTTTGCGGGCGTGGACTTCGGGGACGAAGTCTAATCCAAGCGGGGGAGAGTTGTAAAGCCCGTGTCCCGGTACGTTTTTGTTTATTTATTTAATTAATTAAAGTGTGTACCGTTAATTGTTTTGGTTTGGGGTTTGATGTCGTTAAGGACCAAAATGTTAAAATCCATATCTTTTAGTGTAGATGGTGAGTCAAGTAAAGTTGAGGGGGCTAGAGTGAAATGTTGGAATTACTTTGCATGGGTTTTGGCCCATGGCCGGTTTCCCCATCCTTCCGTTTCTTGTTTTCGTGAAAGCCAAGCAAAACCCAAAACACTCCCAAACTAAACGAACCCTACGACCCCCTCTTCTCATTCTTTTGTTCTTTGTGTTGTGCGGCTGGGGTGAGGGAGTCGTAGAGAGAGAGAGCGATCGCAAGAGAGAGACTAAAAAAAGATCATCGGCGGCTGCTGTAACCGGAACTGCTGCAGCTGTCGGCGTTGTCTTCGCGGGTTCGCCGGAGAGAGAGTCCAGCGAGAGAGGGAGGGATCGAGAAAGAGAGAGTCGCCGGAGTGGGCGCCGCTGCCGTGTCGTCGTCGTAGAGGTAAGACCCGTTTCCTTGTCCTTTCTTTCGCTGTTTTCTACCCGCCACAACCCTACCACCGCCGGCACAGCAGTGGCTGCCGCCGGCGGGTGCCGCCGGAAGCCACCATCGGTGGTCGTGAGGGAGGGTTCGGTGCGGGGGGAGGGGTGGATGTGTGGTCTAGTGTTTTGTCGTGTTATTTAATCGTCTCGTTATGCTTTGTAAATCACCGGTGGCCGCCGCCGCCGGCCACCACTGCCGGAGGTGGCAGTGGGTGGTGCTGGTAATCGTCCACCTCGTGGAACCTTAACCTTAATCGAGGAATCTAAAACCGATCGCTTGACCCGAATCGTTTAAACTTTGAACCATTTATAAATCGTCATTTTATGTAATTTTAGTGTGCTGTTCAGTTTTCGCGCAACCATAACCTTTCCGTCGTAACTCCGATTGAGCCGAAACTGGCGCCCACGCTTCGAGCTTGGGACCGGGCACGTTTTCTGTGTTTTAGCGGAAAACTGGTTCGGCCTCGAGTTGGGAGAAAAAGTGGTCGCAAGTTCTGCGGTTCGTCATTTTATGTAAAATTTCCTGGAATCTGTCTCGGTTTTGCGAAAGCCGTATCTTTCTGCTCGTAACTCGTTTTGAGGTGATTTTGGTGGCCATAGTTCCCTATTCGAGTTGGGAAGGTTTTTCGTGTTTTGCCGAAAGTCTGATTTAAACCGTAGCTAGGCTGTTTTGGACTGTTTATGCAGGCTGGACCGAAACTGGCAGTTTTGGTAACCGTTCGTATTTAATTCATAATAAATTGTAGAAAAATCGTTAGGAGGCGTATAATATGTCCTTGGAACCCTAACTCAGAGGACTTTCTAGCCATGAAATAATATTGGGATTTTTCTGGATTTAAGGGGGTCGAAACAGGTCCCGAACAGACCTGTTTTGTGTGAACGGAAATTAGTTTTAGTGACGGTTTAAGCGTGTGTCGTGTCATAGGGTCCGGGTCTCGTATTGACACGTTTTATCATGCGTTTAGGTGCTGGAAAGTGACCGTAATTGTGAAGCTTGATTCGTGTTGATTAAGCTAGGCGCGCATTTGAGGTGAGTTCTCTCACTGTGTAGTTAGGGGTTGTATGCATGTCTTAATAGTCTACATGTACTACTGTCTTTGTGGTGTGAACTAGTTGTTGTGGTGTGTAATATTTGATTGGTTTGAATGCTTGGTATAAATGTGTTACATTACAATTCGGTGGGACCGAGGCCTCGATGGTACTGAGGTGTTGGTTACATTATAATTCGGTGGGACCGAGGCCTCGATGGTACTGAGGTGTTGGTTACATTATAATTCGGTGGGACCGAGGCCTCGATGGTACTGAGGTGTTGGTTACATTACAATTCGGTGGGACCGAGGCCTCGATGGTACTGAGGTGGTTGGATACATAATTACCTGTAGATGTTTACTCGTTTTATGTATCTGTGATGTTGTTGCTTATGTGCGGGTAGGGGTGATGTGTATATAATTCCTACCTGCGCATGTGTTTAAATTCACTAAGCTTCGTGCTTACCCTTTCCCAATAAACTGTGGTTTCAGGTACGAGTGGCTCTAAGGCGTGACGGGTACACACTGGCGCGCGAGATGAGCTGGCTGATATTGGTTTTATTTATTGAACATTGTTTCCGCTGGTTTCTGACTACTTGAACGACATTTATGATTTTGCAATTAATATGTTGGGATTATTTAATGAGTTTTTATATATAAAACGTTTAATTAAACTTTTAAATTTCCTTGAAATTTTGGGACGTTACAGTTCTTGCAACTGATCCATCATTTCTTTTACTTCCAACGGGGCCAAACGATAAGGTGTTTTAGCAATCGGAGACGCTCCCGGCATTAAGTCTATCCTGAACTCTACTTGATGATCTGGCGGTAAGCCTGGCAATTCTTCAGGAAATACATCAGGAAATTCGCACACTATTTTCACATCCTCCACTTTCTTCTTTTCCAACCTAGTATTAATCACATATGCCAAGAACGCTTTACAACCTTTTTGTACACATTTCCGCGCCTTTAACATAGTCATAAACGCTATTTCTCCCTTCCTACGATCCCCATAAATAACAATAGGGTTTCCGTCAGGAGATGGTATACGAATTAGTTTCTTAGCGCACACAATTTCGGCTTGAAATTCTGCTAACCAATCCATACCAACCACTACATCAAAACCCCTAATCAGAATTGGCATTAGATCTATCGGAAAGTTTTTCCCTTCTATCTCTAACGGACATTTCCGCAAAACGTCTCTTACCACCACACTTTCACCATTTGCTATTTCTACTAACAAGGCTTCTTCTAACTGTCTAATAGGCATATTCAACTTTTGAACAAATGATAAAGATACGAAAGAATAACTTGCACCCGAATCAAATAAAACACGCGCAGGTACAGAATTTAGAAGAAATGTACCCGACACCACGTCCTTTGAACTTTTAGATTCATCAGTCGACATTTGAAATGCCCTTCCAGTTACCTTTGGTGGTTCCGACTTGGGTTTCCCAGATCCGCCCGTCATCAACCTTGGGCAATCTCTCTTCGTGTGACCCGGCTCGCGGCATTCAAAACAAATTATTCCTTTTATGGGGCAATCCCGCATTAAATGCCCAACCTTTCCACATTTGCTACAAGTTAAATGACTCTGAAATTGACGAGTGTTACACGAACCCGTATGAGATTTCCTGCACCGATAACACCATCTTGCTTCATTACGACTCTCTCCACCTTTATTTCCCATGAATGGCCTTTGTTGGCGAACATTTCCCGATGGCCCTTCCCATTTCCTTTTCTCACCTACCGATCCACTTTCTAGTTTTCCTTGAACCAAATCATCTTCTATTCGCAAGGATTCTTCAATCGCTTCCTGTATGGTTGCAACCTTAGCATTTCTCAAAGCAGTCTTCATACTAGCCGGTAATCCCCTTTGATAAGTCTTTATCTTTGTTTTCTCATCCGGAGCTAAGTGTTCGACCAAATTTAACTTCTCTAAAAACAATCTAGAGTATTCCATAATCGACATGTCTCCTTTCTTCAATCCACGAAACTCATCTTCAATCTTATCAAGTGCTCGTTCACTGCAATATTTTTCAAGAATTTTCTTTTTGAAAGCTGGCCATGTAAACTTGGCCAATAATGCAGGTGCAATTGATGATCGTGTAAGATTCCACCATGTAAGAGCTTCACCCTTTAGGAGATGAGATGCAAATTTAACCTTTTGAGAGTCTTCACATTCGCTTGCTTCAAAAGACATTTCAATTTCTCGAATCCAGTTCATACATTTAGTAGGATCAGTAGTTCCTGCAAACTCTGGAGGTCTACATCCCAAAAACGTCTTGTATGTGCATCTCCGTTCCTTTCTTCCTTCCCGAACAGTTGTATCTGTTTCCGTAATCAAAGTATTCTCCAAATTACCTTGCCCATTCAAAGCATTTTCTGCCATCGTCTCGCGTTGCCGAATGTTGTTATCTCTGTCATCCAACATCTTCATAATTCGTTCCTGTTGTTGAGTCATAGCAGATTCCATAGCTCGGAGCATACTATTCCTCAACCGAGTTTCAAGCGCGTCATCTTCTGCTACTGGGTTCGATGGACCAATGTTAAGTCTCGATGCATTTTCTGCTCCTCCGTCTAAATTACGTGGTCTCGGAGAATGTCTAACTGTTGCTTGATTTCCAGGTTGGTCAGCAGTAGATTCAGATGCTGACTGACCATCACGCGGTTGCTGTACTTGACTTCGAGTATTTACCATTTCAGTCTGTCAAGCACGCGAGAATAGAGTAAGAATTAGACTAATATTGTGCACTAATACACTTATCAATTACCATAATAATAGAGATCAAGTACACTTACATAACAACACATTCATAATGACATTAGCTAGATGAAATTATGAACATGTAATATACAAGTATTCTCATTACCATCATTATAATTTTCGACAATTGTATTTCCACAATTCCTAACACTCTCCCATCCTATGTTATCTACCCATTCAACAATATTTCAATCTTATTGTTCTCCGCTTAAGTCTAGGCATACTATAGTCATACCTAGTTCACTTAAACTAGAGCTCTGATACCAACTTGTAACACCCCAAAATAGGGGTTAACAAAAACTTCCATAAAACGGAAGAGTGGCACACCATTACTAAAGTAAAAGTGTTCATAAACATCAATACCAAACCATTATTACAAATATTTAGTTAAAGTATAACTACCAAATGACTACTTGCTTATTTGCTCAATACTATAGCAATCCAAGATAAAAAGGATGTCGGGAAGTTCTAATGTCAATCTTCCAATTCTTTAACCTTCCAACATCAATCCCGAGCTCACACCCCGCACTAAAACTTCTTGTGTCCGGAACCACTATTATCTGTAACACATAAAACACATAGCAAGTGTTAGGCTTTTTAAAGCCTAAGTGAGGTTTACACATAGCATATTAAGCATAGTCAAAGCATGTAGGAATAACAATTCGATACATTCACAAATTGGATTCCATGGAGAAGGCCCATATCGCTACCCAGTTACATCATAATTGAAGATATACCTTGATCGGTACCCCACGGCACTATCACAAGGCATAACACAACGGAAAACCCCACGGTATCCGAAGGTATGAACAAAATACATTTACCCCACGGTATGTATGAATATATCCTCCAATGCATACTAGGTGCTCCTCCAATTAAGTGAATACCAAATATGTTAATCCAAATAAGATTCCAAGTATGTTAAGCACTTTAACAATGGTCCAACCATTTATCAAAATCAATACTACATCCACGTAGTTTACATACATCCACATGTATTCATTCACATTCTATAAGAATTCAATAATAAACTACCATGTTTATAATTCAAGAATGAGTCCATTAGGACCATTAAGCCATCAGTTCACAATTAAGACAGCTATTAAGCCATCATCAAAATTTCACATACTATTGATATATAATCAAACCAAACTCTTAACATCAATGTTTATCATGACATACTAAGTAATAACCACCATTAATCCATATTAACTTACTTGAACTCCTCTTGATTCCCTCTTAACCATTGGGAGCATATAACTCAAGATTTTACATTAACAACACAATTTCAAGATAAGAAATGTTAGATAAGTAAAATGAAATCATCTAGGTACAGATTACTCACCTCTTAACCTTCAGTTGGTATAACCTTACTTGAAGACTTGAACCCTAATTCTTCAATAACGATGAAAAGAAGATACCAAGCCCTAAATGAAGTTTAATTGGGTAAGATTCATCTACTAAATACTTGAATTGGTTTAAGATTTATGGATCTGAACTTACCTTAAACCTATGGTGGAAAATCGCCTGAAGATAGTAGCAGTTGCGTTCTTAAATTGAGAGAATACTGATTATCAAACATAAGGTGGGTTTAACCCTCTTATTGGGCACGTCAGGCAATCGGCGCCGATCATCCGCGCCGATGCATCGGCGCCAGCCCATCGGCGCCGGCCTCTGTTTGCCAAAACTCCCAACTTCCACTAATTTAGCCGTAACTTCTTCGTTAGAACTCCGATTTTGCCCCGAAAAGTACCATTGGACTCGTATTCATTTTACCCATCCAACTAATCCATAAAATCTAATATTCCACTTTATCATCTAATTCTCATTTATTTTCTTAGGAAATAAACTTACTGATTTCTACCGGAAGTTATCAAATAACAAGTAAAAATCACAGTAGTTACTTAAGATATCAATCATAATATAAAAAGTCAAAATATTAAGAAATATTAGATCTACTATTACTTACGAGGATTTTTTTCGGATGTTACATGTAATACCCCAGGTAAGTTCGTTAGTTAAAGTCTCGTTCCGTTAAATTTATTTAACTTTATAATTGATGTTAGGGTAAGTTTAGGAGAGTTTATGAGTTTAGGGGTGTATTAGTAATTAGTGAATAGTGCATGGTCTAAAAGAGTAAATATGGTTTGATGTTATTCTAAGACTTCAGATATTTTGTCAAAAGCATAAATTTCAGTGTAGTGAGTGTGTGTGTGTGTGTGTGTGTGTGTGTGTGTGTGTGTGTGTTTGGAGAAGAGAAGAAGAAGAAAGAAGGTTTTGTGACTAAGGGATTCAATTTGGTGTACTTGGAAGTAATATAAAGGTATGTTCTTGTACGTTTTATGTTTGTAATTGCTATTAGGAAGTATCTATCGGTTTAGAATAGTCGAATTCATGTCTGATAATAATTCAGTCGATTTCTGGGTTAAAAATGGGTAAACAGTCAGAGGTTTCCGGATGAAATGAATGTGTCCGGGTAGTTTGGTTGATGGTGTCCGGAAGTGGTTCTAGTGGTGTCCGGACGAGCCCTTTATCCGGGTAAGTCCTCTTTCCATGAAGTTTCCGGTTAAAACTAGTTACCGGATAGTGTCCGGATTGCTTTGGTGTCCGACTGTTATCCGAATTATATATGTTGTCCGAACAGTTGTGTTGTCCAGAATGTTGGTGTTATCCGAAAAGTTGTGTTGTCCGGATAACTTGTGGTATCCGGATACTTTTGCTGATTTGGTCATTTTTGAGAGTTTAGATACTTTTTGAGTATCTAGTAACCTGTGTTTTGTTGACTCTGGGATGGGGAACGAATGATGACTGAATATACTATGGACTCGACTTAAGTTCAGGTTTGGGGGTAACATTTGAGGATAGAGATATCTAGAGTTCTTAGCTTTAGTAAGTCCTATGTGTACTATTTGGTAAAAAGGTACTTGTATCTAATTGTTTCAGATACTGTGAATTTGGAGTGAAAGCTGAATCTTGTGGAAAAAGACTGGAAAGAGTTTTGATAAGCAAACAGGTGAGTTTTACTTTAAAATGTTTTCAAACTGGAATACATATATGTGTGTGGTGGGAATATGATAGATGGTGTGATTATATGTTTATGTTTGAAATATAATATATTGAGATATTGTATTTACATGAGCATACTCTATATGAGAATACGTTGGTCGGGCTTAGGATCGGTGGTGTTGGCTGTAATACTCGTACAGCGGTGTTGCCTGTAATTGTCGTACAACGGAGTTAATTTATTAGTTGGCTTGCAACCAACTAATATGGCCATGGAAATGAGACAGGGAAGTACACAATGCATGAGTCCTATTTGGTATTTATACTTGTGATATATATATATATATATATATATATATATATATATATATATGATGGTTGTGCAAATGGTTTTGAAACTAACAGGGATTTTCTCACTTAGACCTCTAGGTCTAACCCTCATTTTGTTTTAAAAATATGTATTTCAGGTAGTGGATCGGGTAAGAGCAAATGAGAAGAGTACTATGTGTTTAGCTTTTGGAAGAAGGATGTTATGAAGACTAAGACGTGTTTTGTTGTTCTAATTTCATAACTAGATATCATGTATGTAATTAGCAAAAAGTTTGTAACGAAATACCTTATTTTTGATGTAAAGACTAAGGGACCTTACTTGTTATATTATGAATCTTTTGGTTATGTAACGATATTATGAAATATATGTTATTTGTTGTAATCGGGTTGTTACAGCTAATGTGATTAAATTATGTTCAGGGCTTATTCTTTTGCAATTGTGCCCCTATATCTACCGTTGTCGCTTAAGGACACGGTGGAGATGTCGAGGCTGATCCTCCTCCTCAACCAATTTAATAAAATACCTACATCATGCGAGGTAACATGTAAATCACTTTGTCAAAAAAAATTAAAATGAATGTGTTATCTTCTTTCTAACATATATTACTTCAAACTTGTAGGAAAACAGAAAAAAAGCGAGACATGAGTAGAACCAGAAATCTAGATATTTCCTTTGAGGCTAATGGAAAGAAGCTTTTGCCAGTTCAGTTGGATATGAGAAAGGACTTAGTGAGGATACATACAAAGTTGTTCGGCCATATGCATGTATGTTTATAAGATATATCATAAACATGATTGGCTATCACAACCCTCCATATCATCGAAGCTGGAATGATGTTCAATACATCGATAAATTAGAAGACATAGGGTAAATATATAATTTATTTATAATTTTTACATGATTTATGACAATTTTGTTTTGAAGAAATTCTTCATCCTTGATCCAAGTGTTTCTGAATGGAAAAACTTATCGGCATCGAGGGAGATTGCCAAGATCGCTATAGAGAAATAAAGTCAAAACTCAAGAACCATTTTGAAAAAGTTGGCAGGTACAATGACATTGCAAATGCTAGGAGAAATCCATCGTCGCACTTGGAACCTGAAAATTGGGACAAGAATGTGGATCTTTTTGTTGACTCGAAATATAAAAACCAGCCAGAGAAAAATGCACAAAATAGGAGTCATGCCAAGTACCCAAGTCTTCATGAATCCACATCCACATCATATATTGATACATGGTACATGGTAAATAAGTTAAACTTGTATACAAGAATGTATCAGTGATTCCATACTTCTTCTAATAGTATTTTAATTTTTGTTGCAGAAAAACTCGAAAACAGAAGAATTGCAAGGTCTAATAGATAATTGCATGAAATGCCTTGTAGGCCAAGTGGTGGATGGTAACTATTTAAAAATACAAAGAAGAGCAAGACACATCCACATGGAACGACATCCTCGTCTTCGGTAAAGGAGAAAACAAATCATCACTAAAGTACTTGGGGAATGTCGCGGTCACAACCAAGGGATCGGAAGATAGTTGAAGGGTTCGCTTATTCGTCCTTTTTTGAACCGCCCATCCCACCACCCTAGCCACAGTGATGGGATGAAGAATGCCTTTTATGGAATAAGTTCCTTTAACCCGTACATGCATCAACTATATACCTCTCCACCTAGCAGCAGTTCCCCCCTCCATCCGATATGGATGCACAAACATTATTTACATCACGTATGGCAAGTCAAAAATCACAACAGGATGGGGATAATGGATGAAGAGAACACAAATAGTGACTCGTTCAATGGTTAGATATTCATGTATTAATATATTTGAGATGTTAACGTTTATTTTATGTTATTAACTTTGTATCAAGACTTTTAAAATGATCGTATTAGGGTTTTCAAAGTTATTGTATTATGGTTTTCAAATTTATTGTCTAGTAATATGGATATCAGATTATTTGATTAAAATATACTTTATAACAAATTAAAAATATGAAAAGAAAATATTGTCATCTATTGCGACGCCACATCGTTGCTATATGTGAAAAATAAAAAATCCAGATTTTACCTATTGCGTTGACATGTCGTTCATGTAGAAAAAAAATATTTTCACCTACACCAACGACATGTCTTGTTGCTATAGAAAAAATATTATATTTTATATTGTCTATAGCAACGAGATATCGTCGCAGTAAATAAAATAATGTAACTTTTAACTTTTAGTTTTAGCTACGATTTGGCATCCCCGTGAAACCTAGAGTTACGGATGATTAGGGACGAGCACTACGGCGACGACAATCGTCAAGAGCTATAGCGACGAGGTTTTGATTTTAGCGACAACTTTTGGTTGTCGCAATAGGTCACATTTGTTGTAGTGAAATGCATGATGCCCAAGCCGCTTAGCCTATGGCTTGATCTTGTACTTGTATTGTTTGGGCTTTGGATTTTATACTATTTACATGTTTGGTTTAGTATATTCAAGGATACACTGATACCGACCATATCAAAGGTTTCGTGATCCTTGATCTTGTTACCTTTTGAAATTCGACCTGCTAATTTCTTCAAAGAAAACGTGAGTCAAGTCTTATGAACTTAATCAATAAAAGATCGCACACTAGATACAGTTACAAAAAAACACTCAAATGGACAATAATTATCATGGGGTGGTGCAATTGCATGGGCGTACATGTAGTGGTGTCACTAGTGGCACGTGTCATCGTATTATTCTTTCGTCGAAGGGTAAATAAATTTAGGCTTGAGTAAGGTGCAACCATATCAAATTTTGTGTGTCACCATATATATTTTGAAATTACAATAAAGACACAAATTTTTCTTTGTAGAGTTGGTTGTAAAACTGTAAGCTAGTAAGGTTAGACTTGTTAGTGTTACAGTTGGTTCTGCGGTTAGTTAAAGTTAGTTAATGTAGTTGACAGTTAATTAACTGTCAGCTTATGAAGGGTTGTGTCGTTTTTTTGTAAAGAGTTGTATCCCTTGGTTGTGTATATATTTGTAAAGGTCTCTTGTATTCAAGGTTACTGAGTTGTTCAATAATGTTCAACAATGTTTAATAAATTGTTCAGTGATATTCATATGTGTAATCTTTGATCCAACACTGTGGTATAATAGCCACGTACTCAGATGGATTCCACTTCAAATAATCTGTTACACACACAACTTCCAAAATTGAATGGAAGAAATTATTATCATTGAAGCATTCAGATGAGGGTACTGTTTGAATCCCAAGAACTGTTGGATATTGTCGAACAAGGATTTGATGAACTTATTGAAATAGATGAATTAACCCAAGAACAGGAGAATGAATTGAGAGAATTAAGAAAGAGAGACAAGAAGTCATTTTATACAATCTACCAGGTTGTTGATGAAATCATATTCGAACGAACTTCCTCCACAAATTCTTCTAAGGATGCATGGGACATACTTCACAGAACCTATCATGGAGAGGACAAAGTTAAAATAGTGAAATTACAAACGTTAAGATGTGAGTTTGATGGTTAGAAGATGAAGGACTCATAAACTATTGAATAATTCTACAATCGTGTGATCCTTGTGCTCAATCAATTGAGACTAAATGGAGAAATTATAGACGACAGAAGGTTTGTAGAGAAGATCCTTAAAAGTTTAACAAGGAAATTTGAATATGTAGTGGTTGCAATAGAGGAATCTAGATCTAAGGATTTATTTGTGCTTTCTTTAGAAAATCTTCTAGGCACTATTCAATCGCATGAACTCAGAATGAGGCAGTTTGATTCCTCACCATTTGAACAAGCTATCCAACTGCAGTCCCCAAATACACAAGAGAGGAACAAAGGGTTAGATCAACATATTGAAGGTAGAGGAAGATTTAGATGGAAGGAATTCATCACCCCTACAATGCTATCACTGCCAAAAAAAAATTGGCCATATAGCCAAATATTAGAGGAAAAGAATTGCAGAAGATAGAGGATCAACTTTCATCAACATTGAAAATGAAAATGTGGCCAGGCTTAGTCTCAGACGGCTGCTTTGTTTGTTTGTTTGTTTGTTTCCAAATTCCAAAACAAAATTGACACCATGTTCATGATCTTAAGCACTCAAAAAAATTCATTTAATGACATTTGGTACATAGACAGTGGTTGTAGTAACCACATGACAGGAAACAAAAGTTTCTTTTGTTCAAATAGATGAAACACAGAAGAGGGAAGTCAGGACTGGAGATTATGAGAGGCTAAATGTGCAAGGAATTGGTGAAATCATGGTCAATGGTGGGGCAAAATAGGATTTCTAATGTATACTTTGTTCCTGGTCTAAAGCATAACCTACTTAGTGTAGGCCAACTTTTGCAAAAGAAATATGATGTTCATTTCAAGGAAGGGACTTGTGAGATAAGGGAACCTAATGGGAGCATACTTGGCAGAATCAACATGATAGGAAACAAGATATTTCCTTTAAGTTTCAAGGAAAATACCTTTTTCTCCTTCAACATGACTACAAAACATAACTCACTGTTGTGGCATAATAGGTTTGGACATTCTAACCTAGCCTATTTTAATTACATGTACAGTAAGGGGAATCCAAAATATCAATAGCACTACAGAGGATGTTTGTGAAGGTTGCATGCTTGGAAAGAAAGCAAGAGAATCTTGTTCACAAGATAAAGCTTGGAGAGCCACAAAGCCATTGGAACTCATCCACACTGATATGTGTGGGCCTATGAGGACTCCTTCCATTGCAGGAAACAGGTACTTACTAACTTTCATAGATGATTTTAGTAGAAAGATTTGGGTACATTTCCTAAAAGAAAAATCAGAAGTTTTCAATATCTTTAAAACATTTAAATCTAATGTGGAAAAACAAAGTAGCCATCAATTGAAGGCCCTTAGATCAGATGGGGGTGGGGAGTACAATTCTACTTATTTTTTGGATTTCTTAAAAGAAAATGGAGTACACCATCAAATGACTACTAGATACACTCCCCAACAGAATGGGGTAGCAGAGAGGGCAAATAGGACTATCATAGAGAAAGCAAGGAGTATGATGAAGAGTAAGAACCTGGATAATTGCTTTTGGGCAGAAGTAGTTGCATGTGCTTGCTATTTAATGAATATGACATCAACCAAGAGCCTATCCAATAAGACACCCTGAGAGGCATGCAGTGGTTATAAGCCCACTGTTGTCCATCTAAGAACCTTTGGCTGCATTGCCTATTCACACATACTAGATCAAAAGAGAAGCAAGTTAGAGGAAAAGTCAGAAAAAACCAATTTTGGTGGATACAGTGAAAAATCAAAAGCATATAAGCTTTTTAATCCAATAACTAAAAGGACTATAATTAGTAGGGATGTGTTTTTTGAAGAAAATAAGGCCTGGAATGACCCAATACAAGATAATGGTCATACTACTCACATCACTAATGAGCTTGAGTCACAAAATGAAACAAAGATTGATCAAGATGATCATGACTTGACTCCTACTACAACAACTGCACCTTTAAGTCCTATGAGTGGTCAAGATGTGCAAGAGTCAACATATTCAGCATCCTCACCATAAATTCCACAAGGTTTTAGAAGCTTGAGGAGCATCTATGACAACACAAGAAGAATAGATTTAGATGATGTGGCAGATTTTGCATTGTTTGCTGATGCAGATACTTTATCCTATGAAGAAGCTTGTCAAGATGAAAAATGGAGGGATGCTATGGATAAGGAGATAGAAGCAATCATGAAAAATGACACCTCAGAATTAGTTAATCTTCCAAAGAATTACAGACCCGTTGGAGTAAAACGGATCTACAAAACTAAATTGAATGAAAATGGGGGGTTGATAGGTATAAGGCAAGGCTAGTGGTGAAGGGATTCAAGCAAAAATATGGCATAGACTATCAATAAGTCTTTGCCCCTGTGATAAGATTGGAAACAGTAAGATTGGTACTTGCAATTGCTGCTTAACACAATTGGAGGGTACACCAAATAGATGTAAAATCAACTTTCTTGAATGGAAGTTTGGAAGAAGATGTTTACATTGAACAATCTGAAGGATACATCAAGAGAGGATAAGAACACAAGGTGGGCCACTTAAAGAATGCCCTATATGGGCTGAAACAAGCACCACGTGCTTGGTACAGTAGAATAGAAGGATATTTTCTGTCAAAAGGCTTCAAAAAGTGTCCACAAGAGCATACTTTGTTTACTCAACAGATATCAGGTATGATACTTATGGTATGCATTTATGTGGATGACTTAGTGTTTACAGGGAATTCACAGGAGATGATTGATGACTTCAAAGATGAAATAAAGAAGGAATTTGATATGACTGACATGGGATTGCTACATTTTTCTTGGGGATTGAGGTAAAGCAAGAGGAGGAACAGATCAAGATATCACAATAGAGGTATGCACAAAACTTATTGATTAAATTTAACATGGGACAGTCCAATCCTATAAGTACTCCTATGGAGTTTGGTTTAAAACTGTCAAATGATAGCAGAGATGCAGAGATAGATTCTAGCCTCTATAGAAGTTTGGTAGCCAGTCTCATGTATTTGACTGCTACTAGGCCTGCCATAGCTTGTTCTATGAGTATTACTAGTAGTTTTATGGATACTCCCAAGACTTGTCACTGGGAAGCAGGGAAAAGGATCCTTAAGTATATTCAAGGTACCTTAGATCATGGGATCATTTACTCTAAGATAAGGGATTTCAGGCTAATTAGATTCAATGACAGTGACTTTGGTGGAAATTTGGATGATGGAAAAAGTACAACAAGCTACATTTTTAATTTGGGATCAGGGGCTGTATCTTGGCAATCAAAAAAACAAAGTGTGGTGGCATTATCTTCTGCTGAGGCAGAATATATGTCACTATTTATTGATGGTTGCCAAGCTTTGTGGCTAAGATCAATTCTGGAAGAACTTGAACATTCACAAAACAGTCCTACTACTATATTTTGTGATAATAAGTTTGTCATAACCCTCACTAAAAATCATGTGTTTCATGGAAAAAGTAAAACACATTAGAATCAAGTTCCATTTCATTCGTGAGTTGGTGGGATATGATGAAGTGAAGATAGGTTCTGTGGAACCAAAGGGTCGTTTACTAAACATTTATCCGGTAAGTGCTTATCGGGCCACTTGACATTATCGGATAAACAGAACAATGATTGAAAATCTGAACCGGTAAGAGCGATGAAAAGGACCGGGAGTCTTAGCGTTAAGTGAGAGTGACGACTTTTACCGATAAGTGCGTACCGGATAACGATGTCGTTTTATTGAACTAAACTCTTAACCGAAAGTTAAATTTAAGTGTTGACTCTTGCAAGTTAGGGCTTATTGGGTAAGCGTTGGATATATAGAAGACCCCTAAGTATGTTGTGTATTCTGCTAGTCTCTTGCATGTAGTTTAGTTGCAAAGGGGTTAGCCAACTTTGCCTAAATACAAGACGAGTTTCGGGTTTCATCTTGGATAATTCGCAACCCTTATCCGCTGAATGAACCAAAAAGATATGACCCTAATATTTATATTTTTGGAGATGAATTTCGTATGAGGTCGATTAAAGTTGTCGGTGATCACTTTTTACTATGATATTATGTATTTTGGTAGATTTGAAATTTAATAGAAAGTTTTGGCAACTTGTGTTTGATGATATATTATGTATTTTACTATGATATAAAGAGTTTCATGGAACTTAGAGCTTATTCGGTTAACTATATATAATTGTTTGATAGTGACTTAATGATATATAAAGTGGCTTATTCACTATGATTCTAGCCTTCTAGAGGGGTTTAATGCAGAAAACCAATTTTTTTCCAAACATATTTCTTCCAATTAAAAAACACATTTTTTCCATTTATAAAAAAAAAAACTCTCATCCAAAATCTTTTAAATTTATATAGACGGATTAATCAACCCAAACAATTTTATCTATTTAAAACTTAATAGAAAACAAGCCGATTTGACATGTCCACAACATATCTTCAAATAAAAGTAAACATAAAAATATCAAAATGGCAAACCATCTTTGACATGTATTCGACCACTTAAATCCACGTGTCATTCATATAATGGCAAACCATCTTTTCCCTTTTCTTTTCTTTTTTTGCATTGGTTTTAATTTCTATCCTTGAATTTAAGTTTCTCACGTTTCTGCTACTTATGCATTACAAAAACTCTAAATCTAAATGTCATAAAATCTAAATGTCTTAAAATCTAAAAGCAAAAAAAAAAAAATTAATGTCATAAACAAAAATTAGCCCATATCGATCTCGATTTAATCAAGATTTTAGATCAAGTATATCAATTTAATTATTAGGGTTTTCTTCAAAATTAAAAACAAAAACCCATATCAAAGTAAATCACTTTCTTCAAAATTAAAAACAAAAACCCATATCAAATTAAATCACTGCATATATAAAACAAAAAAACAATCAAACCCTAATAACAATAATAACTGTAAAATATATGTGACAATAAAATATTGTGTTTTTATTATGAAAGTACCCATTTGTATTTTATTTTAGGCTTTGGATCCTGTTATTTATGATAGGGAAGAAGCCAGAAATCTATGAAATATATACACAAACAGACAAGAAGATCGATTATCAAATAACGTTAAATCTTAATAATACATGGCGTCATAATTAATATATAATATGCAGATCCACAACCAACATCATTATTAACATCAAAAGAAACTAAATAAAAAAAAGATGGTTGATTAAGTAGTACATAGACTGCTATGGATACATAAAATTACATAGCAAATTAGCAACCATATTACAACACTGTGTTTGTAGATCTGCCTCCAACACGCCGGATCAGTGGTGGTGGTGGTGGTTGTGTGGATGTGGTTTATGTGGTGGTGGAGGGTGGTGAACCACAGGTGGAGGTGGGTGGTGGACGATTGCAGGTGGATGAGGGTGGTGGACGACTGGAGGTGGTGGAGGGTGGTGATGAACCACAGGAGGTGGTGGAGGGTGGTGGTGGTGGTTGTGGTGGTGGGGAGGTGACCTAGGCATCTTTCTTTCTATTCTTTTATCGCCGGAAAAGGGTTGGGTTGTGGTGGTGGTAGTTGGTTTGAGGGAGGTGGTGAGTTTTATAAGAGAGGAAATGTCAAAGAAAACGTGTCCATGTGTTGGTGTTAGGTGAGTTCCACGAATATTAAATGGTGGCCAAGTTTATCTAGCTAACCGACCCCCTATATTTTTATATCATATATAATATCAAGTTATCAACTTAATTTTGGTTGAATGTTATAAAATAATATATTAAAAATATTGGATTTTTATTGCAAAGAATAAAACAAAATAAAACATGAATACTTACAACCTTTTTATGTCCATTAATTAGCAACAACAACAACAAAGGGTCATGGTGAATAATGAAAAATGACATTATTATTGTTAAATGATGTCTTAGGGGCTGTTTGATTGGTTTTTCATTAAGTCCTGTATGGATAAAGATAACTGTATAGATAAAGTTGTCTCTACGAATTAAGTAAAATTGTTGTTTGTTTGTCGTGCTGAATAAGCTGTCTGAAGGATAAAAATGACCTTTTTACCCTCCATCCAGATTAACAAACATGACAATCACATCTCTATAAAGCATTTCATCAAACAGTTTATGAACATCAACTCTTGAACACATTCAATCTTCATCCATCTAAAACAAAACAAAGGTAGTAGGAGCAGGAGCAGGAGCAGAAATCGGTGTTGAAGAACAAGCAATATGAAACCGACCAGGAGCAGGAGCAGAAATCGATTCATCAATCTTCATCATCAAATATTAAAATGGAAAGCAAACAGATGATTTTTGTAAACAAATTAATGGTCAAGCAGAAGCAGAAATCGATGCTGGACAGCGGTAGCAGAAATCGATCAGCAATGAGAAGATGAACAGTGGTAGCAGAAATCGATGCTGGAGAACAAGCAGGTATGAGATCGACAAGATCAACAGCAATAGCAGAAATCCATGTTGGAGCACGAGAAGTTACGAGATTGACCAACAATAAGAAGATCGACAGGAGTAGCAGGGTGTTGAAGAACAACCAATAATTAGAAGATCGAACAGCAGTAGCAACTATAGAGGAACGAGATTGAGAGGTAGCAACTATGAGATAGATTAGGTGAGCATCAAACCAAGCAACCAGGAGAGAAACAGTAGGGAGGGGTTTGTTTTTACCAGGGGTAGTGGTGTAAAAAAATTGGCTGACTGGATAAAAGAGTTTCTTTTTTGCTGAGCGAATAAGTCATCACTTTTATCAATAAGTTGCAAACAAACATGATGGTATGGCTGAGCGAATAAGCTCACCATGCCATTAAGTCCAATAAGCCATAAACAAACCCCCCCTTAATATCCTATAGTATTTCATTAGTCTATTGAATTTGGGCTTAAGCATGGGCATGTGCATGGGCATGGGCGTGCAAGACATGTTTTTTGGAGGTAGCAAGTTTTTGGGGGAGTTACTCGTAGACACGAGGCTTTTAGGCACACCGTCGTGAGCATTGTTTATAGATTTTTTTAAAGCTTTTTAAAGATTTTATTTCCCTCTTTTAAAGGATTGTGTCCCTTTTGAAATCATACTTCTTGGTTCATGTAAATCTAATTGTCTTTGCCAGGAAGATTCCTATTTGCCCACTATAACTTTCACTATTTTGGTTTCATGATCATGTTTACACTCCATTTTCCTATTTGAAATGTTTTTCAAAATAGAGAGAACTCTTAGGATAAATTCCGATGAGATGAACATGCTTAGAATCACTCACTTTATCATTATGCACACCGTACACTCACCGTAGTTGTGATTCTACTCTTTCTAAAGCATTGTAATCTTCATATTTCACTAGTTGAATTATGTCGATGGTCTCCTCCGCCTGTGGTTTTCTCCCGATTTGGGTTCCACGTAAATCTCAATGTTGTCCTTTAACTTTATCTATTTACTTTGTGGTGGATGCCTATTTATCTGGTGAATCATCATATGTATATGTTTTGGGAACTATGTTTGTGAATGTTCAAACTATAGATTTATTGGGAATCGCCAACTCATTCTTTGTTTTTGGTTGAACTTTCAAATTTGGGATTAAGTTAACAGTACTTTCTTTCGGTTTTACAACACTTCTCACAAAGGTGCATCATTCCTACAATCGTCGTGTGACTTGCGTCTGATGTATATTAACTTTGATCGAACAATGTTAGGGAATTTTTTGAACATACCAAATGATCAACTTGACTGATGCTTCACGATACAACTCCTTTCGCTCCATGGGTCTTGAAGCGTGTCAAAGGTTTCAACTTGTCATGGTCGGAATGGTGTGGAGTTCAAATTTTGTTGACTATTTATTTTTTGAGTGTGGCTTGTTGGGCCTCTTTGAGTTCGGATCTCGTCTTGTGTTTTTTCCGGCCATTTCGATGTCTGGTATTGTTCTTTTGGTGTTTTAAAGTGCTTTATGCGTCTTGCAGAAAGGTTATGTTCTTGTTTTGTTGTTGTTATATATCTTTTTTAATTTTAAATAAAATTTATTGTTGTCTTTCCAAAGAAAAAGGTATATAACCTTAAATTAAATGAGATTTTATTTAAAGCAAAGAGTCACATATAGTAGGGATTAATTGAGCAATGCCAATTGCCAAAGGAACTTGACATTTTCATGGAGGCGTTTTAGTGTTGGACCATTTATGTGTTTATTTAATTACTTTGACTGAGATGAGCAACGCCATAGAAATCTAGTATTTTTGAATTAGGTCTTATTCGTTTATATGTTTGTTGCATTCTAACTCTCACTGGAATTTTACTCCACTACATTCCACATAGCTATGGAAAACTCTATTCTCTCACTACCGCAACATCTATTTCCTTAGATTTGTGGCATACTCGACTTGGTCATCCTTCCGATTTGTGCTTCAAAAACTTTGTATTTCATTTGATTCAAATAGTGAATAAAGATTGTAGTGCTTGTAGTATGTCTAAAAGCACTAGGTTACCCTTTTCTATTCATAACTCTCGAAGTACGTTTCCTTTACATATAATACATTCTGATATTTGGGGACCTTATCCAGTTGTTTCTCGTACCGGATTTTGTTATTTGATTACTTTTATATATGACTATAGTTGTTTCACGTGGATGTATCCTTTGTCTAATCGCTCTCAAGCTTATGATTCATATCGACACTTTAAAGCTCAATTTGAAAATTTATTTTCAACTACAATCAAACAATTTTAGTGTGATGGGGCTCCTGAATTAACAAAAGGACCTTTACGTAAATATCTTGACGAGTCTGTAATTTCTCTTCGAATTTGATGTCCTTATATTCCACATCAAAATGGAGTAGCTGAACGTAAGAATCGACATTTGTCTGAAATAGCTCGAGCATTATTATTTCATTCCCACTTACCAACATCTTTTTTATATGATGCTTATGCTACTGTGGTGTTTCTTATTAATCGTTTACCATCTAAAGGTTTGGCTCATATGTCTCCGTTTCAACTTTTATTCAAACAGTCACCTGATTATGGCTTGCTTCGTACTTTTGATTGTCTATGTTATCCATTTCTTGGTTCAACTCATCAAGATAAATTATCTCCAAAGTCCATTCCTTGTGTTTTTCTAGGGTATGCGTGTAACACCCTCAAAAGTGGAAAGAGCAACTAGACAAAACTTTAATTTAATAAACAGATAAGGACAAAATTCCTTATACAAACCACCCTTAGAAATACCTCACTAATAAAAACGCAAAAACTTCAACAACTCAATATCCTAACTCTTACACCAAGATATAAAAGGTCGGGTGCTACACAACTCAATACAAAGTTGTTATTCCCAAAACGCGGAAGCCTTCACCAAGCCACTTATTTCTTGAACTCACATCTAGCTCTCAACTCTTCACAGTGTCACTAGAAATATTACCCAACCGGAACCTGTTGCACATGCCGATAAATAAAAAAGTTAGGCTAACGTCTAGTGAGTTCAAGAGTTTACATCATGAGTAAAATAACTTATTAAATGGGAGGGTACTATTTAAATCATGATTTCCAAAAAGGGTTATGATAAGAATGAAAACAACTCCTTTTCCAACGCACACGAAATCCATGACGAAAGTTCCAAAATGTATATGGCATTTTCCAAAATGAATTATGATCCCAACTCACTCAAAACGTGAATAAACATTTAAATCTCAATTATATTAACGTGAATAAATCTATATTATTCAATCCATTCAATCAAAGATGAGGCATAATGCCCGACCCATGTACCATGGACAACAATCCAATTAAATATAAAACGTTATCGAAAATACGGATAAATCCCAACACTCACGCGAGCACAAAAAGGAGTGAACTCCAAATACCAAAACAAGGAAATGACATGCTTCATTCAAACCTTAATATACGTGGAGGGAAATCCAATATTAAAGTTATCATTTGCAACCAAACGCACAAGACCAACGATAATAAAGTAAGGACATTCATATCCAAAATAGTGTTGGCCGACAATGGGGGAGACCCGTATCCATTGAGAGTAGAGGAACATAAAAGTATGCCACTCATACAACGTTAATCGTATGACACTTCACGACATGAAAGCCCAAGTGTCCTTACGACTCCTGTCAAGTTACTCCCAAGGAAACATCTGACCTTAGGAAATATTACCATGAATATCGCCAAAGGCCCGACCCATGCGGGGTTACAACCATGGCATTGCCCCGACATAGCGGAGGTCCCAAACGCCCATCAATGATGATAGCACAACCGGACTCAGCCCTCCAAGTGTACCCTTGCAAGGTAAAGGTCATAAAACATGGGGTCTGGGTCAACCCGCAACACCTAGTAGACCATCAAATAAAGACTGACTTATGTGCCTATGGATCCAATGCAGCATAGTCTAAGATTACATGACTACACAGGAATGACTAATGCACTCAAGCATTTAATTATTAATAATATGCAATAAGTTGCAATAAATGTAAACCATAAAATAGGACTCTACGTTGAGCCATCAAAATCGGGCAAGATGTCCCCAAGACTCTTTCAAAATCGAAACCGAGCTAAATACTCAAAACTCATTAGACCTATAAATAACGGTCCTCATAATATAGAATGCATTTATATGACACTTATGTAAACGTATAACTCAAGGCATGATTAACCCAAAACTCGTCACAGATTAGGACAAATGGTTTTCCCGAATTGACTCATACCCATATAATTCCAAAATGTCTCATAATACGAAATGTGCATTTTTCCCAAATGGGTTATAAAATCAACTACACCAACATTCTTAAACTATTGAATAAACTCCATTTGAGCAATAAATCATATAAGAGCATGTTTATGATTTTTACTTATCGAAATATCCGAAAATCCCGAATATGGGTTTTTTACAAGGTTTATAAAGTTAAAACACTTCAAAAAGTCAAAACTCACCAAATAACTCAACAATTGATAGTTTTATGTAAAACACACAAATACTTGAAAAATAACATTTTTGACATGTACAACGTTTTCACAAATCAACTTGAACTCACCTTGCTAGATTTAGGCTAAATCTAGATTTTCCCCCAACTTGCTCCTTAGAAGAAATTTGAATCCTCAAGCCAAATCTTCCAAAAACCTAGATTCATAAGTTTTCAACCATAAATATTCATATCCAACCATTTATAATTGTTCCCCAAACATTTAATATCAATATCTTAACTAATACCAAAACCCTAATTTCCATAGATGGAGGAAAAGAACATTACCTCAACCACAACAAGAATCCACCAACAAAACACCTCTAGATCACCAACAAACACCTAAGATCCAACTCTTCAAAATAGACAAAAAGTTGGATGAAATCCTAGAAAGCTTTGGGTGAAGAAGATGAAGTGAAAGGGTTTCAAGATTTGTTTTCCAAAACCATGGTAGATGAAGAAATCACTTGCAAATCTCGAATCTTGTGGCTAAATGGCTCAAAATCAACTTTGGGGGCTTAGGGTTTTGGTTTGGGAGAGAAAGGGATGAGGGGAAGAACTGGGGAAATGAAAATGGGGTTGAAATGGGTCAAAATCGCGTTTTTATGCTTCAAGTGCCCGTCGGCTAAAGTGACGCGCGAGAGTGACAGTTTTCACTTTCGCCGAGCACTTTCGCCGTGGTACCGTGACCCTCAGTACAAAACCGGCGAGAGTGACATGCGATTGTTACACTTGTCACTTTCGTCGGTCACTTTAGTCGAGGTTGTACCGAAAATTGTTTTGGCCGTAGCTTCTTCGTTTTGACTCCGATTTAGCTCCGGAAATAACCGTTGGACTCGTATTTGAATTATCCATCCAACAAGCTATAAAATCTAGGATTTAATCCAAAATCTTGTTTTTCATATTTAATTTAAAATATCGATAACCTCCAAATATCGGGGTGTTACAATGTGCCTCACCACAAGGATATATTTGCTATGATCCTCATTTGTCTACTACATATACATCTAGACATGTTCACTTTCATAAATCTGTTTTTCCATCCATCAATGCAGATTTCTGTAACGTCCCAAAAATTACAAGCAAATTTAAATTTTTAAATAAGCAATTCATTTATGACAACTCATTAAATGAGCCCAATGTTTCGGTTGCAAACTCATAATTAATATCTTTATAATAAAAACCAGCGGAATAAAAGTTTAATTATTAAATGATAAAAACAACCAGCTCTCCTCGCGCGCCAGTGTGTACTCGTCACGCCTTGGAACCGCTCGGACCTGAAACCACAGTTTATTGGGAAAGGGTAAGCACGAAGCTTAGTGAATTCAAACACCATAAATAATACAGTTATTCCACACTACCCCTAAAACAGATAGTGACACATAAACGATCATACAGGTCTACGAACAAATCATAAACATGTATATCCACAACCACCCGTCTAAAAGGCACAAGTCGGTCCCACCGACCACATGATAACATCTTCGGCCCCGCCGAATCCCCGGTCCCACCGAGTCTCTACGCCACCCGCGTATAAAACCTCCGGCCCCGCCGGACCCCCGGTCCCACCGAGTCTCTACGCCACCCGCGTATAAAACCTCCGGCCCCGCCGGACCCTCGGTCCCACCGAGTTAACATGGCAACATAGTATCAACTAGACACCCCACTATCTAGTCCCACAACACAATCACATAAAGCTACCACACACGTACTACAGCAATGATAAAACAACTATTATTAGATATAGTGAGAGAACTCACCTCGTAAGCGCGCCTAGCTTAACAACACAATTCAAGCTTCACAATAACGGTCACTTCCCAGCACCTAAACGCATGTTAAAACGTGTCAATACGAGACCCGGACCCTACGACACGACACACGCTTAAACCGTCACTAAAACTATTTTCCGCTCTCGCCAAACAGGTCTGTTCGGGACCTGTTTTGACCCCTTTAAACCCAGAAGATTCCCAATATTATTTCATGATTAGAAAGTACTCTGAGACAGGGTTTCAAGGACATATTATACGCTTCCTAACGATTTTTCTACAATTTATTATGAATTAAATACGAACGACTACCAAAACTGCCAGTTTTCGGTCCAGCCTGCACAAACAGCCCAATACAACCTAGCTACGAGCTTAATCGGACTTTCGGCAAAACACGAAAGACCTTCCCAACTCAAACAGGGAACTTTGGGCACCAATTTCACCTCAAAACGAGTTACGAGCAAAACGTTATGGCTTACGCAAAACAGTGACAGAACTGCCGTTTCTTTTACATAAAATGACGATTCACAGAACTTACGACCACTTTTTCGCCCAGCTAGAGGCCGAACCAGTTTTCCGCTAAAACACGGAAAACGTGCCCGACCCCGAGATTGAACCGTGGGCGCCAGTTTCGGCTCAAACGGAGTTACGAAGGAAAAGTTATAGCCGTCGTAAAAACAGTGGCTGCACCATTTTCCACATGAATTGATGATTATAAAAACGACGGTTTTAACGAAACGGCTTAAACGATTAAGTCAAGGCTTAACGGATTCTACGGTGATTATTAATAAGACATGGCCACGCACTACCCTCTGCCCTCCGGCAGTGGTGGTCGTCGACGGCGGCCGGCGGCGGTTCATCGACGAGGAAATAAAACAACCCGCAAACCACCGCGAGACCACTACCCTCTCGATCACCCTACCGCGTGCACCAACGACTCACACCACCACCGCCACCCGACACCCAGCCACCACAGTGGCGGTGCGGCAGCGGCAGCGGCGGCCGGCGGTGGTCCTCCGGTGACGAAAACGAAAAGAAAAGAAACGTCGAGTGAAACCTTACCTCGATGACGACACAACGACGAAACCCGACACCTTCACTCTTCTTCTCCGGCGGACACGACAACGACGGCGGCGACCTCCACACTTTCCGGCGAACTCCCTCTCTCTCTCTTCTCGCCGCTCTATCTCTCTCGGTTTCTCTCCTCCTCTCTCACTTCTCGTTTTCTCTCTCTCTCTCTCCCTCTCTACGGCCGAACACAACACAAGAAAAGGAGAAAGATGGATCGATTGTAGGATTTCTTTCTTGGTACCCACGACAGAAATTCCTAAACAAATAAGGAATACGGTAATGGGTTGCATGGGCCGTACTCCTCACAAATTTGGCCCTTGTACATACTTAGCCCCTCAACTACATCCTTCTAGCAATTAACCAAAGTTGTTGACATATTTGACTATAAGGTCCAATTCGTCTAGCCCCGCTAACGGAATCCACGATAAATAAAACTTAAAAGAAAAAAATTAATAAAACAAAATTACATACCGGGTCACGGGCTTTACAACTCTCCCCCACTTGAATTAGACTTCGTCCTCGAAGTCTATGCCCGTGAATAGCTCTGGATAGCTCTCCCTCATCTCAGCCTCAGGTTCCCAAATCCACTCAGAACCCTTTCTGAGTTGCCACTGGACTTTCACTAACTGGAACCTAAATTTCTCACACCGTCTTAAAAATTTCTCGAATACATTTCTTGCCAACATAACTCCTTCAAGAACACTGAAATTATGATCAGAGGAACACTCCAACAACTGGATTCATTCCTAGTTAAACGACTTCGGTTGTCTCCCAACCTTAGATGATTCATACCTCCCGATTAAATTTTTCAAACTCTAACCATTCTAAAGTTGCTCACAGTATACCCTACAGGATACTCGACTACGATCATTCCTACCCTTAACTGTCGATTAACTTCCACGAATTCTAGTAGACTCCAAAGATTCTTAATAAATTATATTAACAAAACATCGACCCCCTGCCGAACATCGGTCCAACCGATTAGAATAACAAACATCGGCCACCCGCCGAACATCGGTCCAACCGATTACAATAACAAACATCGGCCACCCGCCGAACATCGGTCCCACCGATTACAATAACAAACATCGGCCACCCGCCGAACATCGGTCCCACCGATTACAATAACAAACATCAGCGTGGTATTATCCTAAACACTAACACAAATAGACATCCCCCACAACCAAATCAACTAACACACACGTAGGTCATTCCACCATAACCATTCATCACAAGTGATCATTTCAGGGTTACTACTACCATCACCATGATTTTCTTAAAATCGGCTACAATTCTCCGGTTATACTAAAGGTGTTTGGCCTCAAGCCCAAAAGTCGACACCTAAATATACCACCTACCTCAAAATGGTTGATGCGCATTTATTCCCTTAATAACAAAGGGCATCAATCCCTTAACCGGTACTATTCGGCCTACAGTACTAACGCGCGTGGAATACCTACCTTCCACCGTCGACGTATCCTTTACACTTGCTCTACGAAGCCAAGTCACACCGTATCGAGGATACACCTTGACGTCTACCTCCCAGGTAACGCCTCAAGACCCAGCACACCGGAACTACCTCCCAGGTAAGTGCCCACAACTATATCCTCCTAGTACCTACTGGAAAGTCTAGGTTAAAACACATGAATACCGGGGTCCCACCCCGAGATACCCAACCGACCATTACCAACGACTGACCAACGTGTCTAAGGATCCAAAGCAAACAGCCTACCAACAACATGCGTATTCCGGATTGACTCACTCACCCAAACATGTAAACACTCAATGTGCAAAGAATGCCAAACGGTGCGACAAAAACAACTCATCAACTAGACTCCACATCGAGCCATTAAAACCGGGCAATTGGCCCATGACTAACTCCAAGTCAAAACCGAGCTAAATGCTCCACGCTTGCTAGACCCATAGGTCGGAAAATGCGTTTAAACAGAGTTTAAGCAAGCAATACTCTGAAATCAACCTTAGTCCCAGACTCAACACGGGTTAAACAAAAGAGTTTTCCAAAAGGACTCACAACCTAAAAATTCTCGAAATGACACATGACACTTAAAAGCACATTTCCCCAAATGGTTTACAAAATCATTTACAAAATATTTTCAACATCAGGATTTTCATCTCAAAAAGATCGTATGTAATAAAGCTACTATTACCTGATCGATAGTTACGCAAAATCATGTTGAAAATTGTCCCATTGCAGTTCGGTTTACTCACACAAAGCAAAGCGTAATGAATAATTTCTTTAAAATGAACCGCCTCGATTCCAGTATGGATTGACTCATGACATGCACTTAAAGTAACCGCTTGACCTTAAACAGGGTGCGACAAAGGTGTGCACATAATTCAAAATAAGTTTCACGACATTTGATTCAAAAATTCTTCTTTTTAATCATAAAATGACGTGGCACAGGGTTCTCCACAAATTTTCGCGCGTCAGCTAATCACACAAAACGATGACACGGTTTACAAATATATTTTTGTTAAAACACAACTGTCTCGTGTAAGTTTCAAACTTGAAGACAGAAACCAGTCCGCTTCTATTAATTGGAAATATCGACTAAAACCTCATAAAATCTCAAACTGGGGGCAGGCATGCAAGCTTGTAACACTTCCTCAAGTTTCGTACTTGGGACACATAACGTCAAAACATTATAGTTTAAAAAAAATGTATTTATCGAAATTGCTCAAAATACTCGTTTCCTCCAAAGCAAAAGTTTTTAATTTCCAAAAAGAAATGATCGGTAATTCTAAATTAACCGAATGTCAAAAATCTACGCATTTATATTTCCAAAATATAACACATTGTAATCGTATGCATGATGTTCACAACATTAAAACACTCCTTGGATCGAATGGTCTTTCATTTCGACAAAAAGCAACTAAAACATTTTCATGCACGACTCGTTTATCAAAATGTCGAGAACAAAGGTTACCCCAGTATGCATATCCCTAAGTCGATAAATCGCATTTTCATCGAAATGTCAATAAAACCTTTAGCTGACTGAAAAGCGCACTAAACAACTCCTTATGAAATGTTACCAAAATTCCTCCATGCACCACTTATGTCACGCATGAATCAATCCACACACTGAACTATTTGCAATAAAATACTTAGTAACACAAACTCTCGAAAGAAAAGTTAAGCGATACAAGAATTCCAACTCATTTTAAACAAATCACCAACAAAATTTGTAACTCTCGTTATAAAAAGGTTTCATGCACTTTCAAAACCATATATCGACATCTTGTGTGTGTGCTAAACATTTCCCCAAAATTCCAAAGCACAATCCATATAAGGATTGGAAACACAAAAATTAGTTAATGCAATCCTATTTTCAAAATAGACTTTGTGCATGACTCAGTCGGCATTCGATGTCTCGACTCATATCCCTCCAAAACTCCCCGATCCACAATCGTCATCCGGACATTTAAATCTCTTAAGGCAAGTTGGGAAATCACATCAAATCATCTTACGGGTTTTCCTCAAATCAAAGTCGGCTCAAAAGCCTATGATTCTAGCACAATTGCTAATTTTTGACCCGAAATGGTCTACTTAAAACAAACCACATTCTTATCGTCACCCCAAGTGATTGATATTAGACACGTCCTTCTATCCCAACGACTACTAGTTTAGAACCTTCATCACTACCCCAACGATCATCACCTCAAGCAAGTCAAGTACACACTTGTACTAGCAGGTTTACTATAGTTGTTCCTCCTTGTGATGGCTATTCTGGGTAGATATTACAACGCGTTATTAGCACATAATAACTCACACTAACAACGCTCACACTCAACTCCTTGGATTCCTCGTGACTTCCCCGACTCGAGCATTGATCCTGTGCTTCCGGTAGTAGGAGCTCTACTACTACCTTCCACGCCTATCATCGCTCGTTCCGAGTCCCATCCCGAGGGGTCAAAGTAGCTTCTTGCCGCAACTACACACATATGCCCGCACCGGCATATATACTCGCTCTTCCTAGCTCCCTAGGAATTCCATCCAAACCACTACCCTTGCTACTGCCAAATCTCTAATAGCAAGCAGCAGACATGCAATACAGTGTAACAAGCACCAAGCAATTTAGCATACATACTCCTATGTTCTAGAAAACAATCTAGCACACGTACTCATACATAAACACCCTTCCCAGCTCTCTAGGAACTTCCTCTTATCCCACTACCCTTGCTACTACCGAATCCCTACTAATTATAACGGGTGACCTCGCGAATACCCGATTATATGCAGTGCGAAACAAATAGACAGTCGAATACAAGACTCTATCCTAGAACGGTTGGACTCAAACAAGAGTTGCGCAATAGAACTAAATCGAATATTCTAAGGCTATAAATCTCTTACTGCATACAACCTAGAGGGCATCCACTTAGTAACCTATCATAATTAGCATAAATTCCTAATAGCAAGTAGTTCAACATACAGCATAGTGTCCACAACAGGCAATCTAGCATGCATACTCTATGATCTAGAAAGCAATAAAACACTAAGCATTGTACCTTTCCCTTCGGCTCCGGCTGACTGTACACACTGCGCCCTCGATCACCGTTCCTCGAACGGGTTTTTACTTTTTCTTTTATTTCCAAAAAGATTTAATAAAGAATTTGAAAATTCCCCAGCCGCAACTTGAGACCAAACACACCAAGGTGCGTTTGATTCACTCAAGCTGTGCTCTGATACCAAGTTGTAACGTCCCAAAAATTACAAGCAAATTTAAATTTTTAAATAAGCAATTCATTTATGACAACTCATTAAATGAGCCCAATGTTTCGGTTGCAAACTCATAATTAATATCTTTATAATAAAAACCAGCGGAATAAACGTTTAATTATTAAATGATAAAAACAACCAGCTCTCCTCGCGCGCCAGTGTGTACTCGTCACGCCTTGGAACCGCTCAGACCTGAAACCACAGTTTATTGGGAAAGGGTAAGCACGAAGCTTAGTGAATTCAAACACCATAAATAATACAGTTATTCCACACTACCCCTAAAACAGATAGTGACACATAAACGATCATACAGGTCTACGAACAAATCATAAACATGTATATCCACAACCACCCGTCTAAAAGGCACAAGTCGGTCCCACCGACCACATGATAACATCTTCGGCCTCGCCGAATCCCCGGTCCCACCGAGTCTCTACGCCACCCGCGTATAAAACCTCCGGCCCCGCCGGACCCCCGGTCCCACCGAGTCTCTACGCCACCCGCGTATAAAACCTCCGGCCCCGCCGGACCCTCGGTCCCACCGAGTTAACATGGCAACATAGTATCAACTAGACACCCCACTATCTAGTCCCACAACACAATCACATAAAGCTACCACACACGTACTACAGCAATGATAAAACAACTATTATTAGATATAGTGAGAGAACTCACCTCGTAAGCGCGCCTAGCTTAACAACACAATTCAAGCTTCACAATAACGGTCACTTCCCAGCACCTAAACGCATGTTAAAACGTGTCAATACGAGACCCGGACCCTACGACACGACACACGCTTAAACCGTCACTAAAACTATTTTCCGCTCTCGCCAAACAGGTCTGTTCGGGACCTGTTTTGACCCCTTTAAACCCAGAAAATTCCCAATATTATTTCATGATTAGAAAGTACTCTTAGACAGGGTTTCAAGGACATATTATACGCTTCCTAACGATTTTTCTACAATTTATTATGAATTAAATACGAACGACTACCAAAACTGCCAGTTTTCGGTCCAGCCTGCACAAACAGCCCAATACAACCTAGCTACGAGCTTAATCGGACTTTCGGCAAAACACGAAAAACCTTCCCAACTCAAACAGGGAACTTTGGGCACCAATTTCACCTCAAAACGAGTTACGAGCAAAAAGTTATGGCTTACGCAAAACAGTGACAGAACTGCAGTTTCTTTTACATAAAATGACGATTCACAGAACTTACGACCACTTTTTCGCCCAGCTAGAGGCCGAACCAGTTTTCCGCTAAAACACGGAAAACGTGCCCGACCCCGAGCTTGAACCGTGGGCGCCAGTTTCGGCTCAAACGGAGTTACGACGGAAAAGTTATAGCCGTCGTAAAAACAGTGGCTGCACCATTTTCCACATGAATTGATGATTATAAAAACGACGGTTTTAACGAAACGGCTTAAACGATTAAGTCAAGGCTTAACGGATTCTACGGTGATTATTAATAAGACATGGCCACGCACTACCCTCTGCCCTCCGGCAGTGGTGGTCGTCGACGGCGGCCGGCGGCGGTTCATCGACGAGGAAATAAAACAACCCACAAACCACCGCGAGACCACTACCCTCTCGATCACCCTACCGCGTGCACCAACGACTCACACCACCACTGCCACCCGACACCCAGCCACCACAGTGGCGGCGCGGCAGCGGCAGCGGCGGCCGGCGGTGGTCCTCCGGTGACGAAAACGAAAAGAAAAGAAACGTCGAGTGAAACCTTACCTCGATGACGACACAACGACGAAACCCGACACCTTCACTCTTCTTCTCCGGCGGACACGACAACGACGGCGGCGACCTCCACACTTTCCGGCGAACTCCCTCTCTCTCTCTTCTCGCCGCTCTATCTCTCTCGGTTTCTCTCCTCCTCTCTCACTTCTCGTTTTCTCTCTCTCTCTCTCTCCCTCTCTACGGCCGAACACAACACAAGAAAAGGAGAAAGATGGATCGATTGTAGGGTTTCTTTTGTGTTTTCTTTCTTGGTACCCACGACAGAAATTCCTAAACAAATAAGGAATACGGTGATGGGTTGCATGGGCCGTACTCCTCACAAATTTGGCCCTTGTACATACTTAGCCCCTCAACTACATCCTTCTAGCAATTAACCAAAGTTGTTGACATATTTGACTATAAGGTCCAATTCGTCTAGCCCCGCTAACGGAATCCACGATAAATAAAACTTAAAAGAAAAAAATTAATAAAACAAAATTACATACCGGGTCACGGGCTTTACAATTTCTCTTCTTATCCATCCATGGTTAATTTACCATCCTTTTCAAATCAGTCATTTTCCACTCCTGATACATTCATAGGTTCGGCTTCACACACGTCTTCTAGTTCAAGTTATGTTCCTTTGCCTCCAGTTCTGTCTGTTCCACTGAATCTTCTTTCTCATCATATGGTCACTCGTACTCGTGATCATACTCGTCGTCCTAAATAGTTTCTTGATCCTGTTGTCTTGTAAAGCCCGTATCCCGGTATGTATTTTCTTTTATTAATTCTTTTCTTTTGAGTTTGTTTTAACGGGGTTAGACGATTTGGACCTAACTGTTAAACATGTCAAAACGTTGGTTAGTTTGCGAGAAGGATGTAGTTGAGGGACTAAAATGGTTAAAGGGCCAATTTTGTGATGTGTTCGGCCCATGCAACCCAAACCGAAATCCATAATTCTTTTTGGTGTTGGTTTCATGACTTAGGAAGCAAGGAAAGGAGTAAGAAAAAAACAAAACCCTATAGGTTGTATGCAGTAAGAATCATATAGCCTTAGAATATTTGATTTAGTTCTATTGCGCAGCTCTTGTTTGAGTCCAACCGTTCTAGGATAGAATCTTGTATTCGAATGTCTATTTGATTCACGCTGCATGCGACTGGGTATTCGCGAGGCAACTCGTTATGGCTAATAGGGATTCCGTTGTAGCAAGGGTAGTGGGATGAGATGAAATTCCTAGTGAGCTGGGAAGAGTGTTTACATATGAGTATGTATGCTAGATTGCTTTCTAGAACATAGGAGTATGTATGCTAGATTGCTTGGTGCTTATTACACTGTACTGCATGTTTGTTGCTTGCTAATAGGAGTTTATGCCAACCTTGATAGGGTGTTAAGTGAATGCACTATAGGTTGTATGCGGTAGGAACCGAATAGCCTTAGAATGTCGGATTTAGTTCTATTGCACAGCTCTTGTTTGAATCCAACCGTTGTAGGATAGAATCTTATATTCGAATGTATATCTGGTTTCCACTGTATACGACTGTGCGTTTATGAGGCGACTCGTCAGGGTTAGAGGGTAGTGGAGTATTATGATTATTTCTAGGGAGCTAGGAAGAGTGTGTACATGCGTCAGTATAGGCATACGTGTATGGTTTTTGTTTGGGCGAGCAACTACTTGGGTACTCGGGATGGGGCTCGGAGCGGACAGCGATAGGTGTAGATGGTGGTAGTAGAGCTCCTAAATCGTTGTAATTTCTTTTTCTTAGAATGGCCATCACTAGAAGAAACAACGCGGCTGAACCGCGGGCTGAGGCCGGGATCACCGAGGAGCAGATTAGAGAGATGATTGCTACCGAGGTAACATACGCGATCGGGGAGGCGATTCCCGAGATTATCACTGCCATCCGAGATGAGGTGGTGGTTCTGGTGGAGGAGCGAATTGCAGCGATTCCACCGCCTACAGGGGGACAGCCCCGTGCCCGAGAGTTCCAGTATCGGGATCTCTCCGTCTGTTCTCCGCCTGAGTTCAAGGGAGACTCGAACCCGATCATCAGCATGCGGTGGATATCCGATATGGAGTGTGCTTTTTTGACCAGTGGTTGCCCGGACAATCTGAAAGTCCGCTTTGCAGTGAACTTACTTCGTGACGGCGCGAAGGACTGGTGCGCTACGGCATTGACGCCTGCCGAACGCACTACCTTGACCTGGGAAGAGTTTGTCACTCGTTTCCGCGCTGAGTATGTACCTCCGGTGGAGATGGAGCGGATCGCTAAGGAGTTCCTGGAGCTCACGCAGACTACAGAGACGGTGAAGGAGATGAATCGGAAGTTCACCGAGATGGCATTGTTTTGCCCCCAGTATGCCACCTCGGAAGATATCAAGATGTATCGATACAAGGACATGTTGCGCACCGAGATTAGGGAATTTGTGAGCACGGCACAGTATGCTTCATTATCTGCGATGATGGACGCGGCCCGGAGGAGGGAACTTGAGTTGGAGACCCAAGCGAAGAAGAGGAAGGCGGCACAGGCGGTGACGCCGATCTCTGCGGTGCCACAGAAGTCGAAGTTCACTGATTCGCGCGCGGGTTCGAGGAGTGGCGGGTTTAAGCCCAGGGATACCGGAATAAGGAGTTCTGAAGGGTGTTTTAAGTGTGGACAGTCCGGTCACTTTAGCCGGGATTGTACAGTGCCGTTAATGGTCTGCTTTAACTGCAAGCAGACGGGTCACGTGAGGGCCAACTGTCCTAGTGCGAGGGTAGCATAGGGGAGTGGGGCACAGGGGGCGCCTGTGAATGCCCCATTGCGTATTACTGATGGTCGAACGGGTCAGCCGGGGACGGAAGCGGCTCGAGGTAGAGTTCACCGGCTGACGGTAGAGGAGGCACAGGCTACGCCTAAAGTGGTGACAGGTATATTTCACCACTTGTTTTCTGTTACTGATTATTGTATGTAGTTTCTTTTTGCTTAAGCTGTGAGATTAAGTGCGTTCTTAGTTAACTCGGTGTCTGTTGTAGTGATGTTTGATAGCGGGGCTGCCCATTATTTCGTGCCTCACACTTGTAGTGAGCGTTTGGGTCGTAGTATAGGACAGCTAGGCTGTCCACTTGTGGTTGAGGTTGCTGATGTAATATTTTTTTTAAGTAGAGCGTTTCGGGTCAAGATTGATGATTGAGCTAGAATTATAGGCTTTTGAGCCGACTTTGTTTTAAGGAAAAGCCGTAAGTTAATTTGACGTGAATTCCAACTTGCCCTTAGAGGTTTAAATGTCCGGATGACGATAGTGGACCGGAGAGATTTGGAGTAGTACGATTCGAGACGTAGAATGCCAACTAAGTCATGCACAAAGTTTGATTTTGAAAATAAAATTGCATTATCTAATTCTTGTGTTTCCAATCCTGATATGGATTGTGTTGTAGAATTTTGGGAAAGGCGCTTTTAAGTGTTATGTGTCAGTTTGAGTATTTACATGTTTGGGTGAGTGAGTCATTCCGGGATAGGCATGTTGTTGGTAGATTGTTTGCATGAGATCCTTGGTCATGTCAGTCAGTCGTTGGTAATGGTCAGTTGGGTATCTCGGGGTGGGACCCCGGTATTCATGTGCTATGACCTTGACTTTCCAGTAGGCACTAAGAGGATATAGTCTTGGGCACTTACCTGAGAGGTAGTTCCGATGTGCCGGGCCTTGAGACGTACCTGGGAGGTAGGCGTTAAGGAGTATTTTGATACAGTGTAACTAGGCTTCCTAGAGCGAGCGTGGGGGATAAGTAGACGGTGGAGGATTGGGTATTCCACACGTGTTGATACGGTAGGCCGAATAGTGTCGGTTAAGGGAATGATGCCCTTTGTAATTAAGAGAATAAATGCGCAGTAACCTTTTTGAAGTAAGTAGTATATTTAGGTGTCAACTTTTGGGCTTGAGGCCAAACACCTTTAGTGTAATCGGAGATTTGTAGCTGATTTTAAATAATTATGGTGATGGTAGTAGTAACCCTGAGATGTTTAATTGTGATGAATGGTTATGGTGGAATGACCTTCGTGGGTGATTATAACTTTACTGGTTTGATGATCCGTGTGAAATAAATTTTGGGAGTCTATTAGAACTCGTGGAAGTTAATCGGCAGTAATGGTAGGAATGATCGGATTCGAGTATCCTGTAGGGTATATTGGTGAGCAACTTTAGAATGGTTAGAGCTTGAAATTTGAATCGGGATGTATGGAACATCTAAGGTTGGGAGGCAATCGAAGTCGTTTAGCTGGGAATGATTCCAGTTGTTGGAATGTTCTTCCGATCATAAGTTCAGTGTCCTTGAATGAGTTTTGTTAGTAAGAAAAGTATTCGAGAAATTCTAGACGGGGTGAGAAAATTTAGATTCTAGTTGAGGAGAGTCCAGTGGCAGCACCGAAGGGGTTCGAGTGGACGTGGGAACCTGTAACATCCCGAATTTTTGTTATATTATTTTGGGAATTACAATTTTTAACAAGGGGTTAAATTGTATTTTTGTCTAAAGTAATTGTTTGAAGTGGATTTGAATATGGAGGGTTTGTTGTAAAATTCTTTGAAAGTATAGGGTGCATTTGGTAAAAGTCTAATGACTCATGTAATTAAGTGAGTATGTGTCAAATTCTTAGGCATTAGAGATTAATTGAGTAAGTGTGAGTTGGTGCAAGTGTGTGTGTTTGTGTGTCTTCGGTTTGAAGAGAAAGAGAACCGAGAGATAGAGATTGAGGAATCGAAAGGAATCAAGAAGAAGGAGAAGAAAAACAAAGATTTCAGTGGGGTTTGAAGTAATTGAAGGAATCCAAGGTAAACCATTCCTAGCTTTTATGATTAAAATTGTTAGATAAGTTTAAGAAATGGGTTGATATGAATTATAGATGTTTTGGGAAGTTTTGAATACATGAGTAGGTGTAATTTGTACCCTTAAACATATCTGCACACTTTCAGAATCATGCAATGAGTAAAATACAAAATTTGGGTTTAAGTATGAAATTAGTGGACTGAGACTTGGTTGAATATCATCGAAGTCGCAACCTTGAGTTGCGACATTCATGATTGTCGCAATGGGCAATTGCGACTTGGAGTTGGATTCGCAGTAGACCATTGTGACTTGGCTTTGGAGTCGCAGTAGACCATTGCGACTTGGCTTTGGAGTCGCAACAGTTGGTTGCGATTTGGAGTAGAATCGCAATGGGCGGTTGCGACTTGGCACTGTAGTCGCAACAGTTGGTTGCGACTTAGGTCGAAATCGCAATGGGCAGTTGCGACTTGGTACTGTAGTCGCAACAGTTGGTTGCGACTTGGAAGTGGAATCGCAATAGGTGATTGCGACTTCAGTTCATTGCGACTTGAGATGTAATTTTTAGAAATTAAGGATTCTCAGTTGTAGAGGGTTCTGTTTTAGAAATTAATATCAGTATATGTAAATTGGATATTACAGTAAACTGTGGTAATAAAGAAAGGAGTCCTTACAAGATTTAAAAGAGGTTAAAAGGAAGTGTGATTTCATATCAGGTGAGTTTATTCAACTCTCTTTAAAATTCAGTAATTAATATTGAATTAGATGTTTTATATGTATGCTTGAATATGTTTATAAATAATTGATTTAGTCAAGAGATAAGCCATGAGGGTGATTAAAAGTTGTGCTATGTTGATTCCATGCTAAAACTTCTAAGATGAGTTAGTTATGAAGTTGATGAACTAGTATTTATCATTATTCTTGTATGCTAAGTATGATTACCTGCTACATGCAATCTGAGATACGATTATAAATTATGCATATGATTTGAAGTTTTATTGAGATAAATTATTAAGATCTACTTATGAGTCCAAAATGTAGATTAATAAATTGAGATATTACCTTCCATGCTAAGTTACAAAAGAAGGGATAGTAAAGAGATTGAGATAAGGAGTTATTAATATTCTATATTTTTGTATATATATGGAATATGTTCGGAGAAATGATATATTGTATGCCGGATGCATATAGTAGTATCGAATAATATATATATATATATATATATATATATATATATATATATATATATATATATATATATATATATATATATATATATATATATAAATTGTGTTATGTGCTTTTACTAAAATAGGCACCCGGTCTTCGGGGGCACTTGGGTACGGTATAATGGGAACCGATTACTCGCCATAGACCAAAGGGGTGTAATTTTAGTAATTGGGTGAACCTCGAACCATCGTGAGTCCCGGTTGAGTATCGCGATATTATAATCCCATTGGGACCATTGATGCGGAGGTGGAATGTGGAATAGGCAGATTTTGATTTGTAATTCCCATTTCGATTTATGGAAGATCGGAGATTTCCATTATTATCGGGAAGATCGGAGATTTCCCAGTGATGAGAGGAAGATTAGAGATAGGCATAAAGTAATTTGTAATCTCTCCTTCCTGGTTAAGAAATAGGCAGGTTTTGACTTGTAATTTCTTGTATGAAGAGTATTAACTGTGAATCTGAAATGATTCATAATAACTCTTAATTTTGTGATCATGATTAAACGAGTTAGTCATAAGTATTAGGTGTGGGGTAGATTTCCCCGATTTTGAAAAGGAGTCGTCGTACGGTAAGATGGGTGAGAACAGGTTTGAGTTATCTGTTCATGTTTTAATTATTAATTTTATTTTGATTTGAGTATTCTCACTAGGCGAAAGCCTAATGTTTTAAGTTGAATCTTCTTACCAGATACAAGCTCCGGGAAGTAGCGGGGATGAGAGAAGAGAACTTTTGGAAAGATTCAGACTTAGAGATACCGGAGGATCTAGTTATTCTTTGATGCTTTTGGGACGGTTGTTTAGATAACTGGATTAATCTGATTGTTATGTTATGATTAGATTAGTAAGTTATTTAAGTAATGTCGTTTGTATATAGAAACCTTACATTTGATCCTCAGGTTATTTAAGTTTGAAAGTTTTTGATCATAACTTGTGGAAATTTTAAGGTTTAAATTGACCCTGTTTTTAGGGTGTTTCAGTATGGTATCAGAGCCTTAGTTTAAGCGAACTAGGTATGAATTTGAGATACCTAGACTTAAGATGAGATGAAATAAGTTATGATCCGCGAGATATGGGTAGAAGTACTAAGATTGGGTAGTTTTAGAGTCGACAGAAATACGCGAAGTTGGTACTGTAACAATGGTAATGAGAATTCTCATGTATGATATGTTTGCAATTTCAATTAGCTACTGTTATTATGAATATATTATTACACAGGCATACTTATTCCTAACTTGTTACAGTGACTAATCCGCGGTAAAGTATGTATTGTATGTTTAGTTGTATAACCATTAACTAATGAGTATTCTTTGGTGCTCATTCAGAACAATGGTGAATACACCCCCGAGGTCTCCAAATTCTTCGATGAATAGGAATTGGTTAGACGATGCCGGAGAGAGACAAACTGGTTTAGGCGGAGTTCCTGATACACCAACAGATTTTCTTTCATTAGGAGGAATGCGAAGTCGAGTACATCCAGGAGGTACTAGTGCGGCTGAGCAAACGTCGTCAGACTCAGGAATGGAGGGACGAATAATGGATAATGTGACTCGATTGATGAATGCTTCTATGGAGAGGCAAGCTGAATTGATGAATACTATGATGGGGAGGCAGGCAGAGATGTTTACAAAGATGTTCAATGATCGAAATGTGGAACCAAGGCGAGCAGCGGTTGATGCTAATGTGATAAATCCGAATGTAAATCCTGGAGTGGAGACAGAAAGGAGAGTTGAAAGAAATTGCTCCTACAAAACGTTCTTAAGTTGTAAACCGCCAGAATTCAAGGGAGATGATAATCCAGCGGCTTGTATGAACTGGATAAGAGAGATCGAGCAAGCTTTCCGAGCTTGTGAATGTTCGGATGAGAGATCTAAGGTGAGATTTGGGTCGCAAATGTTACGTGGAAAAGCGTTACAGTGGTGGAATGTGTTGTCATCAACTGTGACGGAAGCAGCTTTGAACTCCGTAACTTGGAGTCAATTTAAAGCAAAGATTTTAGAAGAATACTGTAACGAGCACGAGATGGACCGAATCGAAGAAGAATTCAGGAATATCAAGAAAGGTAATATGTCAGTGAGGAAATACACCGAGGTCTTTATGGAAAAGCTGAATCTTGTGGGGCACGTGGCTCCAACGGAGAAGGATAAGATTAAATATTATTTGAAAGGTCTACCAGCCGATATGATGACAAGGGTTCGCAGTTCGAAATCTGCTACTTTGAGGGAGACGATTGAGGAAGCAAAGGTGATAGAGGAAATGTATGTGAAAGATAAGGAGGAGAAAGCGCAGGTGGGAGAAAAGAGAAAATGGGATGGTCGTTCAGAACCTTCTCAGAAATTAAGACTATTTGGAAAGAACATTCGTAATGATTCCCGTAGGGAACCGAGTTGGTGTTCCAAATGCAAGAGTAAACATTTTGGCCAATGTCGAGTAGTCGTGAATCATTGTTTCAAGTGTGGAAAGGTGGGGCATATGGTAACAAATTGTACAGTGAAAGGATCAGTTTGTTTTGAATGCCAACAACCAGGCCATTTTCGGAAGGATTGTCCGAAATTGAAGAAAGGAGGAGATCAGGGAGGAAAGTTGGTTATTCCCAAGCCAACCGGTCGCGCATTCCAAATGACTGCTGATGAAGCGAGAGGATCAAAAGACGTGGTCTCGGGTACTTTTCTCATAAACTCTATTCCTGCACGTGTGTTGTTTGATAATGGCGCAAATTATTCTTTTGTATCTAAGTTGTTCCAACCTAAGTTAGCTATGCCTGTTACTACTCTAGGAAATGCCTTAGTAGTCGAAATAGCTAATGGAGTTCAGTCTTTGGTTAAGGAGAGCCTGACCGATTGTAAGATTATGATAGAGGGAACATAATTTCCGATTAACTTGTTGTTAATGGAAATTGGGAGTTTTGATATCGTTGTAGGAATGGACTGGTTGAGCAACAACCAGGCAGAAATAATGTGTGCTAAGAAGTTAATCCGAATCCCGATGGTTGATCAGGATGATATATTTATATATGGAGAAAAGCAGAAAGGAGAAATACAGCTGATTTCAGTCATAAAGGCACGTAAGTGTTTAGCAAAGGGATGTTTGTCATATTTGGCATATGTCCTGGACGCTAGGTCAGAAAAGAAGCAAATGCAAGACATTAAAGTAGTACGTGACTTTCCAGATGTATTACCGGATGATCTTCCAGGTTTACCTTTGGAAAGGCAAGTAGAATTCCGCATTGACCTAATTCCTGGAGCAGCACCAGTAGCTCGTGCGCCGTATCGTTTAGCACCAGCAGAAATGAAAGAGATGATGTCTCAATTGCAGGAGTTATTAGACAAAGGTTATATCAGACCGAGTTCTTCACCTTGGGGAGCTCCGGTACTGTTTGTTAAGAAGAAGGATGGAAGTATGAGGATGTGTATAGATTATCGAGAATTGAATAAGGTAACAATCAAGAACAAGTATCCGTTGCCGCGAATTGATGACTTGTTTGATCAATTGCAAGGTGCAAGATGTTTTTCTAAGATTGATTTGAGGTCGGGGTATCATCAAGTACGAGTAAGGGATGAAGATATTCCGAAGACTGCTTTCAGAACGAGATATGGGCATTATGAATTTCTTGTGATGCCATTTGGTTTGACTAACGCTCCATCTATATTCATGGATCTGATGAATAGAGTGTGTCGGTCATTTCTAGACAAGTTTGTTATTGTGTTCATTGATGACATACTAGTGTATTCATAGAATGAAAATGATCACGAATGTCATCTTCAGGAAGTTTTGGAAGTACTAAGAAAAGAGAAGTTGTATGCAAAATTCTCAAAATGTGAATTTTGGTTAAAAGAAGTACAATTTCTGGGTCATGTAATTTCGGCTGAAGGTGTGAAGGTGGATCCAGCCAAAATAGAAGCAATGATGAATTGGGAAACTCCCAAGAATGCATCCGAAATCAGAAGTTTCCTGGGTTTGGCCGGGTATTATCGGAGGTTTATTCAAGATTTCTCAAAGATTGCTTCTGCTTTGACTGTGTTAACTCATAAAAATGTAAAGTTTGTTTGGACTGAAAAGCAAGAATCAGCTTTCAAGACTTTAAGACAAAAGCTGTGTGAAGCTCCTATTTTAGCACTGCCTGAAGGTACAGATGATTTTGTAGTATATAGTGATGCTTCAAAGATGGGTCTAGGGTGTGTATTGATGCAAAAAGGCAAGGTGATTGCTTATGCATCAAGGCAATTGAAAGAGCATGAGAAGAATTATCCTACCCATGATTTGGAGTTAGCGGCGGTGGTTTTTTCTTTGAAGTTATGGCGTCATTATTTGTACGGTACGAAGAGTACTCTTTATACTGATCATAAGAGTCTAAAGCATGTCTTTGATCAGAAGGAGTTGAATATGAGGCAGAGAAGGTGGTTGGAATTACTTAAAGATTACGATTGTGAATTGCATTACCATCCTGGTAAAGCAAATGTAGTGGCTGACGCCTTGAGCAGAAAGGAGTATAGTGGTTGTTTGAAGTCGATAAATGCTCGGATTGATGTGATGTCAAATTTGGTTGAACGAATAAAGACTGCTCAAATGGAAGCTCTTTTGGAAGAAAACTTAAAGGATGAAGTTATGGTCAAACAACGGTTTCAATTGACGGAAGATAGTCGTGGGGTGAAGTTGTTTCGAGGTCGTGTCTGGGTACCAAGAGTAGGTGGGAATAGAGAGTTGATTCTGGAAGATGCTCACAAATCTAAGTATTCCATTCACCCCGGAAGTACTAAAATGTATAGAGACCTGAAGCTACATTATTGATGGCTAACCATGAAGTTAGATGTGGCTCGATATGTAGAAAGGTGTGGAACCTGTTCTCTAGTTAAAGCTGAACATCAAAAGCCATACGGAAGTTTTCAATCTTTGGAAATTCCGGAATGGAAATGGGATAAGATTACCATGGATTTCGTGACCAAGTTACCAAAGACACAAAGAGGTAACGACACTATATGGGTAATCGTTGACAAGTTGACAAAGAGTGCTCATTTCTTGGCAATGAAGGAAGCTTCGCCAATAGAAAAATTGGCAAAGTTGTATATTGACGAAGTGGTGTCAAGACATGGCATACTAGTGTCCATCGTTTCAGATCGTGATAGTCGATTTACATCAAGATTTTGGCGGTCACTTCAAGAAGAGTTGGGTACAAAGTTAAATTTGAGTACCGCGTATCATCCACAAACGGATGGTCAAAGTGAAAGAACTATTCAGACATTAGAAGATATGCTTAGAGCATGTATACTAGATTTTGGAGGTAACTGGGATACGCATTTGCCCTTAGTGGAATTTGCGTACAACAATAGTTATCATTCTAGTATCGGGAGAGCACCGTTCGAAGCATTGTATGGTAGAAAATGTAGAACTCTAGTATGTTGGCTAGAGGCTGGAGAGAAACAGTTTGCTGGACCGGAAATGGTGCAACAAACGGCTGATAAAATAAAAGAAATCCGGCAACACATGAAAGCGGCTCAAGACAGACAAAAGAGTTATGCTGATTTAAAAAGAAGACCAGTGGAATTCCAAGTTGGGGAGCGCGTTATGCTAAAAGTATCTCCGTGGAAAGGTGTAATTCGTTTTGGAAAACGTGGGAAGCTAAGTCCTCGTTTTTTAGGGCCTTTTGTCATCACAAAAAGAATTGGTCAGCAGGCTTATCAGTTAGATCTTCCACCTGAATTGGAAGGAATTCACAATGTGTTTCATGTATGTTATCTTCGGAAGTGTTTGGTCGAAGAACAAGATGTGATTCCGATAACTGATGTCAAGGTGGATGAGAAGAGTCAATGTGTTGAAGAACCGGAAGCGATTCTAGAGAGATCGGTTCGGAAGTTAAGAAACGGCAAAGAGGTGCCTATGTTGAAAGTGCAATGGAAACACCACAGAGGTAGCATAGGGGAGTGGGGCACAGGGGGCGCCTGTGAATGCCCCATTGCGTATTACTGATGGTCGAACGGGTCAGCCGGGGACGGAAGCGGCTCGAGGTAGAGTTCACCGGTTAACGGTAGAGGAGGCACAGGCTACGCCTAAAGTGGTGACAGGTATATTTCACCACTTGTTTTCTGTTACTGATTATTGTATGTAGTTTCTTTTTGCTTAAGCTGTGAGATTAAGTGCGTTCTTAGTTAACTCGGTGTCTGTTGTAGTGATGTTTGATAGCGGGGCTACCCATTATTTCGTGCCTCACACTTGTAGTGAGCGTTTGGGCCGTAGTATAGGACAGCTAGGCTGTCCACTTGTGGTTGAGGTTGCTGATGTAATATTTTTTTTTAAGTAGACCGTTTCGGGTCAAGATTGATGATTGAGCTAGAATTATAGGCTTTTGAGCCGACTTTGTTTTAAGGAAAAGCCGTAAGTTAATTTGACGTGAATTCCAACTTGCCCTTAGAGGTTTAAATGTCCGGATGACGATAGTGGACCAGAGAGATTTTGAGTAGTACGATTCGAGACGTAGAATGCCGACTAAGTCATGCACAAAGTTTGATTTTGAAAATAAAATTGCATTATCTAATTCTTGTGTTTCCAATCCTGATATGGATTGTGTTGTAGAATTTTGGGAAAGGCGCTTTTAAGTGTTATGTGTCAGTTTGAGTATTTACATGTTTGGGTGAGTGAGTCATTCCGGGATAGGCATGTTGTTGGTAGATTGTTTGCATGAGATCCTTGGTCATGTCAGTCAGTCGTTGGTAATGGCCGGTTGGGTATCTCGGGGTGGGACCCCGGTATTCATGTGTTATGACCTTGACTTTCCAGTAGGCACTAAGAGGATATAGTCTTGGGCACTTACCTGAGAGGTAGTTCCGATGTGCCGGGCCTTGAGACGTACCTGGGAGGTAGGCGTTAAGGAGTATTTTGATACAGTGTAACTAGGCTTCCTAGAGCGAGCGTGGGGGATAAGTAGACGGTGGAGGATTGGGTATTCCACACGTGTTGATACGGTAGGCCGAATAGTGTCGGTTAAGGGAATGATTCCCTTTGTAATTAAGAGAATAAATGCGCAGTAACCTTTTTGAAGTAAGTAGTATATTTAGGTGTCAACTTTTGGGCTTGAGGCCAAACACCTTTAGTGTAATCGGAGATTTGTAGCTGATTTTAAATAATTATGGTGATGGTAGTAGTAACCCTGAGATGTTTAATTGTGATGAATGGTTATGGTGGAATGACCTTCGTGGGTGATTATAAGTTTACTGGTTTGATGATCCGTGTGAAATAAATTTTGGGAGTCTATTAGAACTCGTGAAGTTAATCGGCAGTAATGGTAGGAATGATCGGATTCGAGTATCCTGTAGGGTATATTGGTGAGCAACTTTAGAATGGTTAGAGCTTGAAATTTGAATCGGGATGTATAGAACATCTAAGGTTGGGAGGCAATCGAAGTCGTTTAGCTGGGAATGATTCCAGTTGTTGGAATGTTCTTCCGATCATAAGTTCAGTGTCCTTGAATGAGTTTTGTTAGTAAGAAAAGTATTCGAGAAATTCTAGACGGGGTGAGAAAATTTAGATTCTAGTTGAGGAGAGTCCAGTGGCAGCACCGAAGGGGTTCGAGTGGACGTGGGAACCTGTAACATCCCGAATTTTTGTTATATTATTTTGGGAATTGCAATTTTTAACAAGGGGTTAAATTGTATTTTTGTCTAAAGTAATTGTTTGAAGTGGATTTGAATATGGAGGGTTTGTTGTAAAATTCTTTGAAAGTATAGGGTGCATTTGGTAAAAGTCTAATGACTCATGTAATTAAGTGAGTATGTGTCAAATTCTTAGGCATTAGAGATTAATTGAGTAAGTGTGAGTTGGTGCAAGTGTGTGTGTTTGTGTGTCTTCGGTTTGAAGAGAAAGAGAACCGAGAGATAGAGATTGAGGAATCGAAAGGAATCAAGAAGAAGGAGAAGAAAAACAAAGATTTTAGTGGGGTTTGAAGTAATTGAAGGAATCCAAGGTAAACCATTCCTAGCTTTTATGATTAAAATTGTTAGATAAGTTTAAGAAATGGGTTGATATGAATTATAGATGTTTTGGGAAGTTTTGAATACATGAGTAGGTGTAATTTGTACCCTTAAACATATCTGCACACTTTCAGAATCATGCAATGAGTAAAATACAAAATTTGGGTTTAAGTATGAAATTAGTGGACTGAGACTTGGTTGAATATCATCGAAGTCGCAACCTTGAGTTGCGACATTCATGATTGTCGCAATGGGCAATTGCGACTTGGAGTTGGAGTCGCAGTAGACCATTGCGACTTGGCTTTGGAGTCGCAACAGTTGGTTGCGATTTGGAGTGGAATCGCAATGGGCGGTTGCGACTTGGCACTGTAGTTGCAACAGTTGGTTGCGACTTGGGTCGAAATCGCAATGGGCAGTTGCGACTTGGTACTGTAGTCGCAACAGTTGGTTGCGACTTGGAAGTGGAATCGCAATAGGTGATTGTGACTTCAGTTCATTGCGACTTGAGATGTAATTTTTAGAAATTAAGGATTCTCAGTTGTAGAGGGTTCTGTTTTAGAAATTAATATCAGTATATATAAATTGGATATTACAGTAAACTGTGGTAATAAAAAAAAGGAGTCCTTACAAGATTTAAAAGAGGTTAAAAGGAAGTGTGATTTCATATCAGGTGAGTTTATTCAACTCTCTTTAAAATTCAGTAATTAATATTGAATTAGATGTTTTATATGTATGCTTGAATATGTTTATAAATAATTGATTTAGTCAAGAGATAAGCCATGAGGGTGATTAAAAGTTGTGCTATGTTGATTCCATGCTAAAACTTCTAAGATGAGTTAGTTATGAAGTTGATGAACTAGTATTTATCATTATTCTTGTATGCTAAGTATGATTACCTACTACATGCAATCTGAGATACGATTATGAATTATGCATATGATTTGAAGTTTTATTGAGATAAATTATTAAGATCTACTTATGAGTCCAAAATGTAGATTAATAAATTGAGATATTACCTTCCATGCTAAGTTACAAAAGAAGGGATAGTAAAGAGATTGAGATAAGGAGTTATTAATATTCTATATTTTTGTATATATATGGAATATGTTCGGAGAAATGATATATTGTATGCCGGATGCATATAGTAGTATCGAATAATATATATATATATATATATATATATATATATAAATTGTGTTATGTGCTTTTACTAAAATAGGCACCCGGTCTTCGGGGGCACTTGGGTACGGTATAATGGGAACCGATTACTCGCCATAGACCAAAGGGGTGTAATTTTAGTAATTGGGTGAACCTCGAACCATCGTGAGTCCCGGTTGAGTATCGCGATATTATAATCCCATTGGGACCATTGATGCGGAGGTGGAATGTGGAATAGGCAGATTTTGATTTGTAATTCCCATTTCGATTTATGGTAGATCGAAGATTTCCATTATTATCGGGAAGATCGGAGATTTCCCAGTGATGAGAGGAAGATTAGAGATAGGCATAAAGTAATTTGTAATCTCTCCTTCCTGGTTAAGAAATAGGCAGGTTTTGACTTGTAATTTCTTGTATGAAGAGTATTAACTGTGAATCTGAAATGATTCATAATAACTCTTAATTTTGTGATCATGATTAAACGAGTTAGTCATAAGTATTAGGTGTGGGGTAGATTTCCCCGATTTTGAAAAGGAGTCGTCGTACGGTAAGATGGGTGAGAACAGGTTTAAGTTATCTGTTCATGTTTTAATTATTAATTTTATTTTGATTTGAGTATTCTCACTAGGCGAAAGCCTAATGTTTTAAGTTGAATCTTCTTACCAGGTACAAGCTCCGGGAAGTAGGGGGGATGAGAGAAGAGAACTTTTGGAAAGATTCAGACTTAGAGATACCGGAGGATCTAGTTATTCTTTGATGCTTTTGGGACGGTTGTTTAGATAACTGGATTAATCTGATTGTTATGTTATGATTAGATTAGTAAGTTATTTAAGTAATGTCGTTTGTATATAGAAACCTTACATTTGATCCTCAGGTTATTTAAGTTTGAAAGTTTTTGATCATAACTTGTGGAAATTTTAAGGTTTAAATTGACCCTGTTTTTAGGGTGTTTCAGAACCCGAATCAGAGATGTTAGACAACCTAGGGGGGGGTAAGGTTGTATATAAAATCTTTTACTTTCAAAAATTCTTTTACAAATAAATACAGTACAGAAACAGTATAAATAAATCAGAGTATACAAATAATAAATATACAACAATTATATAAACAGATATAATTAAAAGCACAGCGGAATAAATAAAGAGATAAGGGATAGAGATACTTGACACAGAGATTTACTGATTTACCACCAACTGTGATAAACCAGCAGCCGAGACACTTCTCGACACGATCCAATAAATGTATTCTTTACGGTAGAAATACAAACCAAGTACAAAGGTAACGTAATTGATTCTCAAGCTTCTGCTATGAGATAAACAGGATCACACACCCGTTATTCAAATACTTACAAGAGGAGTATAACTCACAATGGGTAATCACTCTTGTATAATAATCACTTGGATATTTTATAAAAAAGGTTTTATAAAATATATAAATTAAATAAGTGAGAGAGATCAGATGAGTAAGTTGTTGTGTTGGTGTTGGTTGTTGTTGTTTCTTCTCCACCAGCATGCATGTATATATATATGCTCTTCCAACGGTAACATGCAATCCGCGGTATACCGGCTAAAAGCACGCGGTATACCGTGCAGTAAAAAGTACACCCGCGGTATACCGGCTATACACCGCGGTATACCGTGCAGACAAAAGTACACTGACACTCCAACGGCTCTCATGCAAAGTTGACTGGAATACGTACGTGGCGGTATACCGGCTAGGACTCGCGGTATACCGGCTAGTAAAAGTAGCTTCAACCAATCAGAGATGCACACGGAGCCTGCCGCGGTATACCGGCTGTACCGCCGCGGTATACCGGCGTCAGAAAAGGACAGCTTCCAGGACGCAACCAATCTTGCTGGATCTTCTCAAAAAAACCTTATTTAATTAAAATCAATTATGGTTTTTAGAAATATCCAAGTGGTATATTATTTTAGGGTGTTTATCATTATAAATTATAAACACTAATGACAACGTAAATCTTCCGTCTTGAACTCTTCAGATAAAATCTTCGTGTTCTTCAAGAACTGTACACTTGGATAGGATTGTTAGATAAACAATAATACGGTGTGTTTGTAATCATCAAAATAAATATATATAAATATATAGAGATGTGGTACACTTGCACCAACAATCTCCCCCTTTTTGATGATGACAAACACAACCGCTAAGCAAGAGCATATGCGGTTTCTCTCCCCCGTTTGTCGAAACAAAAAGGGTCAAGAAAGACGGTATGCTTCCCCTCGAGAGATGCTCCCCCTCAAAATATGCATATAATTGAGGTAGCATAAACTCATGGGTAAAGATAATAAAACGCTCCCCCTCAAATTAATAACGATATTAAATTGATTTTTAAAAAAATGAGGAAAGAAAAAAAAGCAACAGAGATATAAGATATACAAACCAATACGAAACACTTGCACCAAAACGGATCTTAAGGCTTCGATTTTCGGTTAATTTTATGTGATTAAAAAAAAAATCACCACGTATTATGACCTCGTCAGGTAACCACGTATTATATCCTCGTCAGGAAACCACGTATTATAACCTCGGCAGGTAACCACGTATTATAACCTCGGCAGGTAACCACGTATTATAACCTCGGCAGGTAACACGTATTATATCCTCGCCAGGAAACCACTACAAAAGGCAAAGAAAATTTTTCGTGGTACCCTTTTCTTATGGGTCCTTTTAACAGTTAGTATAAAACATAAACTGCAAAAAAATATGTTGTCGACATAAAACAAACACGACAAACATACAAAGCCATATAAATGGTTTAAAACCATAAACGCATTCCACCCGGATTATCAACATTAAACATTCCTTTCGGAATCCATTTTCTAACCATTTTTATTTTACGATCGTATTTATCATAGACGTAAAATGAAGCATGCAAATTTACATTATTCTTTGGTCTAGAAAATTTGCTATTATACATGCAAGCATACGGTTTCCTCGACATATAATTCACATAATTCATTTTAGGAACATACGGAGGTTTTTGCGTTTTATTTTTAACAACAAATTTAGGTTTTTCAAAAACCTTTTTAATTGGCATACAATCACATTTTTCAATACACGTATTTGAACCAATGCCTTTTCGGCAATTTATACGATTTGATATATTAAGCATTTTAAGCACTTTATCATTGCTACTATTAAAAGCATTTGCTAATAAGTCATTTTTCTCATGCGATTTACATTTAGCATTTAAACATGCAATTTCATTTTCAAGAATCTCGCATTTTGTACATACAACATTTTCATGTGTCTTTTTATTTAAGCATGCAATTTTCTTATTTAAAACATCACATGATTTGCAAACAATATTTTCGCATGCTTTCTTTTCTAAAGTGATAACTTTATCATTTAACTCATTTTTGATTTTATTATCACATGCAATGGTTTGTTTACAATTATTCAACTCATTTTGACATAATAATAATTCTTCTTTTAATTTAGCATTCTCATTTTTATAACTATTTACGAGAACAATCAATTTTTGAAAAGAGACATTTAACATATCAATATCATCATCGTTATCACTACAACTAGAATAACTTGAGTATGAAGTACATACCTCTTTCTCGCAGTCGACGATGAGACAAGTTTCTTCATTTCTTTGATCTCGGGTTTCGTCTCTCTTTTCTTTTGAGTTTTCACCATAGGTGATGTTCAAGTTCTCCCAAATATCACGAGCAGTTTCAAAGAGATAAACACGCTCAATATCATCGTTAGTAAGAACCGAAAAGAGAAAATTTTTGGCTTCATAATTTAAACAATAATTAGCCTCATCTTCGTCGGACCATTCCGAGCTAGGTTTTTCAACAACTTTGTTGTTTTGAAATTTTGTGGGTTTGAAATTTCCTTTAATAATAATATCCCAAATTTTTTGATTTATCCCACGAACATAACGTTCAAAAGAATTTGCCCAAAGATCAAAATTTTCGAAATCAATAAGAAGAGATTTAGAAAACCAAGCATTTTGTTGAGCCATAACAAAAACGGATTTTAAAAAAAAATTAAATAGACGATTTTTGAAAGCCCTGCTCTGATACCAATTGTTAGACAACCTAGGGGGGGTAAGGTTGTATATAAAATCTTTTACTTTCAAAAATTCTTTTACAAATAAATACAGTACAGAAACAGTATAAATAAATCAGAGTATACAAATAATAAATATACAACAATTATATAAACAGATATAATTAAAAGCACAGCGGAATAAATAAAGAGATAAGGGATAGAGATACTTGACACAGAGATTTACTGATTTACCACCAACTGTGATAAACCAGCAGCCGAGACACTTCTCGACACGATCCAATAAATGTATTCTTTACGGTAGAAATACAAACCAAGTACAAAGGTAACGTAATTGATTCTCAAGCTTCTGCTATGAGATAAACAGGATCACACACCCGTTATTCAAATACTTACAAGAGGAGTATAACTCACAATGGGTAATCACTCTTGTATAATAATCACTTGGATATTTTATAAAAAAGGTTTTATAAAATATATAAATTAAATAAGTGAGAGAGATCAGATGAGTAAGTTGTTGTGTTGGTGTTGGTTGTTGTTGTTTCTTCTCCACCAGCATGCATGTATATATATATGCTCTTCCAACGGTAACATGCAATCCGCGGTATACCGGCTAAAAGCACGCGGTATACCGTGCAGTAAAAAGTACACCCGCGGTATACCGGCTATACACCGCGGTATACCGTGCAGACAAAAGTACACTGACACTCCAACGGCTCTCATGCAAAGTTGACTGGAATACGTACGTGGCGGTATACCGGCTAGGACTCGCGGTATACCGGCTAGTAAAAGTAGCTTCAACCAATCAGAGATGCACACGGAGCCTGCCGCGGTATACCGGCTGTACCGCCGCGGTATACCGGCATCAGAAAAGGACAGCTTCCAGGACGCAACCAATCTTGCTGGATCTTCTCAAAAAAACCTTATTTAATTAAAATCAATTATGGTTTTTAGAAATATCCAAGTGGTATATTATTTTAGGGTGTTTATCATTATAAATTATAAACACTAATGACAACGTAAATCTTCCGTCTTGAACTCTTCAGATAAAATCTTCGTGTTCTTCAAGAACTGTACACTTGGATAGGATTGTTAGATAAACAATAATACGGTGTGTTTGTAATCATCAAAATAAATATATATAAATATATAGAGATGTGGTACACTTGCACCAACAAGAGATGCGCGAGAACTATCCCGAGTTATTCGCCGGTCTAGACTTCGAGGACGAAGTCTAATCCAAGTGGGGGAGAGTTGTAAAGCCCGTATCCCGGTATGTATTTTCTTTTATTAATTCTTTTCTTTTGAGTTTGTTTTAACGGGGTTTCCATTAACGGGGTTAGACGATTTGGACCTAACTGTTAAACATGTCAAAACATTGGTTAGTTTGCGAGAAGGATGTAGTTGAGGGACTAAAATGGTTAAAGGGCCAAATTTGTGATGTGTTCGGCCCATGCAACCCAAACCGAAATCCATAATTCTTTTTGGTGTTGCTTTCGTGACTTAGGAAGCAAGGAAAGGAGTAAGAAAAAAACAAAACCCTACGGCTCCCTCCTCCCTCACATTCCTCTCATCGAAACCCATTCCCCTCCCCCTCCCTTGTGTTTTCGACCGTGAGTGAAAGAGAGAGAGTCGCCGGAGAGAGAGTGGGTGTTCGCAAGAGAGAGAGAGAGAGAGTTCGCCGGAAAGAGGAGGGTAACGCCATCATTTTTCTGTCGGAAAAGAGGAGGAAGAAGGGTTCGTCGAGGTAAGTGTATTTCCCTTCTCGTTTTTGTCGTTTGCCAATTTTCTGCCGAGAACCGCCGCCACCACCGCTGCCGGTGGTGTGGCCACCGCCGTACGCCGCCGCTATGCCGGCAGGGGGTGTACGTGCGTGTGTGTGTGCGTGTATGCGGGTGTGAGTGTGGGTAAGTCGGGGTGTGCGTTTTGGTGTGGTTTCGCCGGAAGCTTTGAACCGTACCACCGCCGCCGCCAACGGCCGCCTCTGCCGGAGGTGGCAGAGGGTGGTGCACGGTTTGCTCAGCCCTTTTAACTTATTCAATGAGTCACAGCTGATTCCAGGTCTGAATGCTTTAAGTCATGGCTTAATGGGTTTAGAATTAAAGATTAGCTTTGTTGTCATTTCATGTGAAGTACATAGTTTCTGCCACTGTTTTGTGAAAGCCATAACTTTTTCTAGGAACATCGTATTGGGGTGAAATCAGTGCCAAAATCTCCCATTCTGAGTCTAGTAAGTTTCATAGGTTTTACAGAAAAACCAGTTCGGACCATAGCTGGTGTCAAATTGTTGTTTTGTACTGATAGGTCATGTTTTTCACTGTTCTGCAAGTCAGTTTTGTAAAATCCATAGTAAATTGTAGAAAAATCGTTAGAGCGCGTGCGATATGTCCCTGGAACCCTAAGACATGGGAATTTGTGATTATAGAAAAATATTTTTGGATTTATCAGTTTATAAGGGGTTAAACAGGTCCCGAACAGACCTGTGTTTTTAGAATGAAAACTGGAAAATGTATTTTATAATTTAGTAGTCGTGGTTTTGGGTTGGGGCGTCACTTTGACATTTGTTAACACGTAATTAGGTGGGAGAAGGTGAGTGAATTTGGCCGGCTTGTGATTGCGGTTGCGGATACTCGCGTTGCTTTAAGGTGAGTTCTCTCACTGCGTAGACTAGGAGTTACATATGTGTTGCGTTTGCTCTTGCGTGTTATTGTATGCTTACGTGAACTAGTTGTAGTGTGATAGCTAGTTGTAAATTATAAAATATGTGATTGGCATGTGTTTTGTGTACACCTCGGGGAGACCGAGGGCTCGGTGGGACTGAGCTAGTATGGATATCATTTAGTGTGAACTCGGGGAGACCGAGGGTTCGGGGAGACCGAGGAATTGTGTAAAAGTGTTGTGTGAACTCGGGGAGACCGAGGGCTCGGTGGGACCGAGGTATGTGATTACATGTTTAAACCTTGTTTGTTTCTATACTCGTAATTGCGGTGTTGTTTGCCTACTAGCGAGTAGGGGCGATATATGTGTGATTGCTACCTGCGTAGGTGGTAGAATTCACTAAGCTACGTGCTTACCCCTTCCCAATATCTTATGTTTTCAGGTGCGAGTAGCAGTCGAGCATGACGGTACACACGGGCGCAAGGCGAAGGCTGTTTAGGTTTAACTTTTTTAAATGGGATTTTAATTATATAACTTTTCCGCTGCTTAAACTTCATTTGACGGTTTAAATTAACGACGTTTATTTTTATTGTAATGGGATTTGTTAACTTATGGTTTGATTATAATGAAATGCATTATTTTTAAAATTTTAAATTCCTTGTAATTTTTGGGACGTTACATGTCTATAACAACCCAAATTTAATAAACTGAAATCTGCAACATTACAACCAAAGACGGTCCCAAAGTTTATAATTTACAATACTCTCTACTCTAAGTACGCAGCGGATAATCTCCTTCACAACTGAGATGCTACATGAAGCCCGACGATAATCTACAAGTCTTCACTAGACTCTAGCTCTTCTATAGCGCCACGACTTTTCATCATCACCAGATAAAAGCCCAAACACGACTATTACCTGAAAATGGTTTTAGTTTTTGAAAAGCGAGGGTTAGACCATGAGGTCTAGTGAATCCCCTCTTTAAAACAATTCCACACACATAGTAGTATAAAACATTAACCATCATACTCGTAACCATAATCAGTTAGTAAAACCTTTCGCAAAACATTTCATTCACATAAAGAAGGTAAGGGAACTCACCTTAGCCTTAGCACCTCGACACACGTTCTGGAACACACTTTAGTCCAAACCGAACACCTGAATTAACGTCATAAGAATGGTGATAACCATCTAATTACATCCCAAAACATCCTTAACAAACCCCCAAAACAACCCTCCAATAGACGCCTCGATCCTAGACCCGAACGAACAACGAAACAGAAAAGGGGTTTGGGGACCAGAGCTTGGCGCTACTCCAAACGCGCAGCCAGGCGCGCAGAGCATTGGTCTGCCCCCTTCACGAGATTTCTTCCAAAATTCAAGGGTTTCTCATCCCCAAACTTTCCAAACTAGCTCTAAGTCTCCCAAATCGATATTTTAGATACCAAAAACATTAAGAATCACTAACCAACATTTTAAACAATATAAAAACCATCAAATCCATCTAGTGATTCATGAATTCAAACCTCAAAATTCAAAAAACTCAATCCATAGAAAAATGGAGATTACCAAGCAACTATGAAGAGATTTCTTACTGAATTGATCAAAACTCATAGAGAATCAATCCCAAAATCGTTTGCTTGCTTTCTTATGGATTAAAACTCAACCAACAAATGGATTATCAAATCCCCAAACCAAATGCTAGACTAGCCAAACATAGAGAAGAGGAAGAAGAAGAAGAAGAAAAATGAGATATCATATCTTGGAGATGATGACTCTAACATTTGCTGCAACTCTTCCCTTCACATCTCCAATTAGGGCTCTCCTCTTCTCTCAATCTCTTATCCCAAACGTATGAACCAAAAATGAAATGAAGAACATAGGGTTTCATCTTATTCAACTCTTGAATTTCACACTTTGGCCACCAAATTCCTATTTTATTCTAAAATCACAAGAGTAGAAAATATGGGGTGTTACATCACCTCCCCCTTAATAGAATTCCGTCCTCGGAGTTCCATTGCCGGACCCATGCTGCAAAAGGAGTTAACTTCTGACTTCCAATACTTACATTTCCCCATAATTTGCTTCCAACGATACGACAAAATCTGACTCCTCAATTGTTCACATTGTTTGCGAAGACACACCATACTGCTTTCCAACTCACACTCTCTACAATAAGGATTGAAACGCATCATGAACGTTCCATAACTTCACCGAGTATAAAATAACTCATTGAGTATCTCCCCAATTCTTTCTATAACTGTCATTACTTCATTATAATGTGGCCCAACTCAAATTCTTCTTGAAACCCACTACTCCAATCCCTGGAGATGATTTTCCATCTAACTGTTTTTCCCCGACTTGAGATTGAAAATGCTCAAACCTTCCAATCCAGTCATCTTAGTTCCATTCACTTATCCATCTGTTCCTGATCAAAACCGACAACGTACATCATTCTTTGACATCGCTCCTCGGCCAACTACCACATTCTCAGGTCGATAGCATGCCCAGCCATACACACTTGCAATCTCTTCGCTCAAACATACTACTCACACCAAAATACTCTTTTAAGAGAAAACGACTCTACTCGAGTCAATGCCGCAACCCAAATCTCTAAGCGGACACTGACCACTCCCTTCATCGGCATTACACAAGATTGCCCTCATATCGATACCGAACTCTCCTCACAGAATAACATTTATTTCCAAGAGAAAAGAAAGGTTCGCAATCCCGCTAACATAGTGTAACATCCCAGACCAACCGTACCAGATATTGTCCGCTTTGTCCACACACCTGGACTCACGGCTTTAAAACGCGTCTGATAGGGGAGGTATCAAGTCCCTCTTATAAGGCAACCTTAGTTCTCCTCCCCAACCAATGTGGGATCTTACAATCCACCCCCCTTGGGAGCCCAGCGTCCTCGCTGGCACACCAGTCCGGTTCCCGGCTCTGATACCATCTGTAACCTCCCAGACCAACCGTACCAGATACTGTTCGCTTTGTCCACACACCTGGACTCACGGCTTTAAAACGCGTCTGATAGGGGAGGTATCAAGTCCCTCTTATAAGGCAACCTTAGTTCTCCTCCCCAACCAATGTGGGATCTTACACATAGCATTCGTCTGGCACAAAAACATTTCCTGAAACCACACCGGGTCATACATGCAACACAGTTACCAATTACTGATCACACCATGTCCCGCTTTCACACAGAATTATATGAAGAAGACTTGCACAGCTTAACAACCGCATAATCTGCTCACTCAAGCTGATCCAACCTTACGGACGCACAATTATGTTTCCTACAACATCCACTTAATGATTCCACTACTTAGGAACTACCGCCAGAAATTCACTTGCCCTCATAAAAGGAGGAGTGACCAAGCTCACTCAACTAAACCCATTAATCGAATACTGAACGACCCACTCACGTGAAACATTATCCCCGACAATATCGAATCTAATCCCAAAGTCTCTCGACCAGGGCACCACATTTGGCCACATATTTCCATTATAACTTGACAACATTAAGATGCCTTAAAAGAATGGTTCGCCAACACGAGCCAGTTTTAGATTGGTCGCATGAAATTAGCTCTCTCAACTCTTTAACCATGGCATCCACGATGATTCCTTTCCTCATGCTCTTCAAATAACAATCCTCCAATTATAGTCCGCCTTTCCAGTATCTCACGACATCTTCTTACCGCAAGCCTGTCTATACTTGATATGTCATACCATCATCATTTTCTCTCATGTTTACTCAGAACGCCCATCACACACCGCTACAGTCCAAAAGAACGGTTTCTCCAACATCGTCAATCAAGACCTTTAGCCAAGTCCTCGTGAATTACTTAGTACCGAGGACTACCACGAGCTCCTAACTTCCAACACGTCCATCCCACACATTGCATTACTTTACATCCACGGAATACTCCAACGCTCCTGACTAAACTTCATAACGAAGCACCACAGCTTAACGGTTACAGTATCCTCTTCGACAATCAAGTGAAGTATGAAAACTCACTCCAAAATCCAATGGGATCGAGAAGGACAAGGGTTCTCCTTTCATCCTGTCACTAACCGCAACTCAAACTCCTTATCTCAAAATAGCATTAACGTACACTGCCTGAAAATCCATACGCTTCAATCGAGCATACCCGCCACTTTTGAATACCTCAAGATCACGACGACCCGTCAATACACCTATGACTTGCACGTTCCTTTGGTACAAAGTGCCACCACTTCCTCACACCACTATCGCACCACGCGACCACATTCCTAACATGATGTCTTTACACACACAAAAGTTATTACTTCCTTCATGCCATCCATAACACAACTTCGTTGAAGTAAAATCGTTTCCCGACTTTGCCTTTCCCGGGTCTCGATGAATCACATGTCAAGATCATCTAATCAAAGCACACTTTCTCCGATTACACTAATCATTTCGTTCTTAAATGGCTCAACAAACCCCATAGGAAATTACTTATTCTACCACAATCTTTCACTTCTAAAACACTCACACAAGGTGTTCTAGTGTCATGCCGGATGCACACCTTTCTAAGATCAACTTCTTACATCTTTGCAAGAAAAACTCAACAAGATAACCACACTATAGTTACTTCTCCAATACCAGCCTCCTGACAACCATCCAACAAAACGACCATGGATTTCAACATCGATAATCGGAATGCTAAAGTCCAGCCGCCTCACAACAGACAAGGATTTCCGAAGGAATCTACTTCTCCTAACTCCTCGAACAAGTTCTCATTTCTCGACAACCCCTCACGGTCTATCTCCGTTGTGCTAGACACCTTACGCATAAGCGAATCATCAAAACCTCAATGGACATCACATCCACATTGGTGACTTTCCATTCTCCTGATGCCCTCACTAGGTGTTCCTATACCATATCATTTACACATTCTCGGACGACCTCATTCGTTCACACACAACGGTTCATTTCTCACGTTTCAATTTCCTGACAAAACCTCAACTTGGGACATGTTAAACAGTCGTAAACCTCCATATCAATGGACTACATGATTCCATTCCTTCCTGACAATCTAGGATTCCTAACAGAACCCACTTCGTCCAACGCATCATAACCAACTTATACCCCCACCGTTCTCACTTAATGTAATAATCGGGTACGTTGTTGATTTATTTAATTTTAATTTAGAAGTTTAAGGGTAAGTTTTGCCAATTAAGGAAAGTATGGGGTTTGATTGGTTGAGGTGATGAAAGATAAATCTTCCACCGCCTCATGTATGTCATTTGGATAAGAGATTTTTGCCTTCGCTTTTCATTTAGTGATAGTGTGTGTATGTGTGTGTTTTACAGTTAACAAAGAGAAAGAGAGAGAGATAGAACCGTAAGGGAAAAGAAGAAGAAGAAGAAGAAGAAGAAGAAGAAGAAGAAAAGCAAGTAATTTCAGCTGGATTATTGGAAACAATTGAAGAAACAAAGGTAACAATCCTTTATAATTCTTACTTTTATGGTTGTAAGTTTGCTAGATGAGTTTATAATTGGGTTTTGATAACTTTAGAAACATATGAGAAATCTGGGCTAGTAATATTGTTCTAATAGTAGTCTTAAGTATTTCTGCAAAATTTCATAAACATGCATGGTCTAAATCTACAAATTTATGGGTTAAGTATGAACTTAGTTGACTGAGATAGTTTTGAATATCGCAGTAGTGGGTTACGACAGTTATGGTATTTTGCGATAGTCTTGGGTTGCGATAAGCTCATTGGTATCGCAACAGTTGGTTGTGACAAAGAGTATATCGCAACATTTGGTTGCGATAAGAGGTGATATCGCAACAGTGGGTTGCGATAAAGTACTATGTCGCAGTAGTTGATTGCGACAAGTGTTGTGTATTGCGACAAGGGGTTATCGCAGTAGTTGATTGAGATAAGAATCGAGGATTTTGGATTATTTAATATTCTTAGTCTTTAAGGGTCCTGAACAGTAGATTAATACCAGTACTTTATGTATATGAGTATTTCAGATTTCTGTGAAGTTGGTGATGAAGATTCTTACGACTTTAATTAAAGTAACGCGACTACAATCAGGTGAGTTTTACTTTAAAACGTTTTTAAACCGGAATACATATATGTATGGATTGGGAATGTAATAGATGGTGTGATTATGTGTTTATGTTTGAAATATAATATATTGAGATGTATATTGTATTTACATGAGCATTACACTACACGAGAGCACGTTGGCCGGGCTTAGGACCGATGGAGTTTGGTTGTACGGAGGGACAACGGAGTTGGCTGTATGTAAGTGCAGCGGAGATAATTTATTAGTTGGCTTGCAACCAACTAATATGGCCATGTGAAGGATGAGTTGTACACAATGCACGAGTCTTGCTTGGTATTTAATTATTTGTGGTATATGTGTGTTTTACAAAAAGATTACTAAACTGACAGGGATTATCTCACTAGACCGTTTGGTCTAACCCTTATTTTGTTTTCAAAAATATATATTCCAGGTCGAGGAACTTTTAATAGCAAAAGGGAAGGATAAAGTGTAGTATGCGGTTGATAGCTGACGAAGATTAGGAAATGCTTATGTCTTGTATTGGATAGTTTTGGAGACTATAGGATCGTACATGATTTATTATGTATCTTTTTTTATGAATGTAACGATGTTATGCAATATATGTTATTTGTTGTATGTTTGGGAAATCGGGTCGTTACAGATGGTATCAGAGCCCTAGTTTAAGGGATTTAGGTATTCGGATCCATACATACACTTAAACTGCATGTGAAGTAGGATGTCCCTAATAATTATAGAACCTTGGGATGTTAAGTATAAAAAGGTAGAAGGAACATCATGTAAGGTAATTTCGAATTACATCTGGCCAGTGTAATTGTGAACTTACAGTTACATGTTTGGACTGGAATACCTTATTATATGGGGTATGTGCTTACGTGTATATTAACCTTGTTGAAATCAACAGAATGGCAAGTGGTACTCAACGTACGAATAGAGAAGGATAAGGAAATCCTAATAGAACGAATCAAACAGTCAGGACAAGGGGAAGAGGGGGAGAACGAGGCAGGGGCATAACTGGAGGCAGAGTTCAATCGCGAGGTACGGAATTTGTTACAAGAAACGATTTGACGGCTGAAATGGGAAGACTTCAAGCCAATATACAAGCTATGTTCGACCAAACTCGTCATACTGAAACTGAAATACCAGATCCTAATCTGGAAGACGAGATGCCCATTACACCTACTGTTATACCGGTGCCCAGGAAGTGTGATTACAAGATGTTCTTAAGTTGCAAATGTGACACCTTAGGCATATCCCACATCGGCCGTGGACAGGAGAGATGCTGGGTATATTAGTAAACCTTGGCCTTACCAGACAACAACGCGTTTTGGGGCCACAAGCATGCGGGTTCCTTGGGAACTCTGTGGTTAAGCGTGCTTGGGTGGGAGTAGTACCAGGATGGGTGACCTCCTGGGAAGTCCTTGCGAAGTCCTTGCCAGGTCGCCAAGAACAAAGCCGTGAGCCAGTGGGGCAAAGCGGACAATATTGTGTCGTGGTAAGCGGGGTGTTACAAATGGTATCAGAGCCACTCCTGTGCCGTTCGGGATGGTGGGGCAAACCTCATCGAGGACGATGAGTCCCTAAGGGGGGGTGTGTGTGACACCTTAGGCATATCCCACATCGGCCGTGGACAGGAGAGATGCTGGGTATATTAGTAAACCTTGGCCTTACCAGACAACAACGCGTTTTGGGGCCACAAGCATGCGGGTTCCTTGGGAACTCTGTGGTTAAGCGTGCTTGGGTGGGAGTAGTACCAGGATGGGTGACCTCCTGGGAAGTCCTTGCGAAGTCCTTGCCAGGTCGCCAAGAACAAAGCCGTGAGCCAGTGGGGCAAAGCGGACAATATTGTGTCGTGGTAAGCGGGGTGTTACAGCAAACCTCCAACCTACTCAGGGGAAAGAGATCCGGTGAAGGCTATGAGATGGCTAAAAGAAATAGAAGCCATCTTCAAGACCAGCAAATGTGCCGATGAAGATAGAGTGTTATATGGAACTGCGATGTTGAAGGCCGATGCGTTATACTGATGGGAAGCTCTTATTACTTGAAGAGGACCGGACGTGTATTCTACTTTTTCCTGGGAAGAATTTACCATAGCTTTTAAAAGGCAGTTTTGTCCTCAAGTTGCTGTAAGACAATTGGAAGAAGAGTTCATGAATTTACAACAGGGTAAATTATCAATTCGGGATTACACTGCGCGTTTTTTGGAGAAGTCCCGTTTTGCTGAATACTATGTTGCTACGGAGGCACTTAAAATGGAAAGGTTTATCTTCGGGTTAAATTCGGAAATCAGAGGTTTAGTGATTGCTAAGGGAACTAATACTTTCTCAGCCGCTGTAGATGCCGCAGAAAATGTGGAACGGGATAAAGGGAGAGATGCTAGTGATAGAAGTTTTGGGAAAAGAAAATTGGAAGAAATGACGTACGATTTGAAGGAGTACGAATCCTCGAGGTTTGATAGTCATCCATCTTTCAGGTCAGCTTAAAGACCATGTCCAAAATGTAACCGAGTTCATCGGGGAAATTTTTACGTTGATTCCCGAATTTGTTACAAGTGTGGAAAGACTAGTCACATTGCTAAAGACTGTCGGGTAACTAGATTATGTTTCTCTTGTAACTCCCCTGATCATATTCAGTCAGATTGTCCACAATGGAAAGCACAACAGGGTAGTATGATGGTGAGACCAATGGGTGTTAGGCCAGGAGGGATACAAGGACGTGAAGTACCGAAAGCAAAGGGTCGAACCTTCCAAATGACAGCACAAGAAGCAGAGGAAATTTTGGATACTGTTACAAGTACATTTCTAACAAACTCTATACGTGCTAAAGTGTTTTCTGACTTCGGTGCAAATCGATCATTGGTATTTCCGTTCTTTTGTTGCTTATCTACATTAGAAAAGTATTTGATAATTGTGTTAGAGATATAGATGGGTATGGGGTGTCTATTCAGTTAGTTTCTATGACTTTGATTGAGTTCGAAGTAGTGGTGAAAACTAAGTATACATACCTTTTCGCTTAACCGAATTCTGGGACAAAATTCTTTTAAGGGGGAGATGTTGTAATAACCAGGTACGTTGTTGGTTTATTTAATTTTAATTTAGAAGTTTAAGGGTAAGTTTTGCCAATTAAGGAAAGTATGGGGTTTGATTGGTTGAGGTGATGAAAGATAAATCTTCCACCGCCTCATGTATGTCATTTGGATAAGAGATTTCTGCCTTCACTTTTCATTTAGTGATAGTGTGTATATGTGTGTGTTTTACGGTTAACAAAGAGAAAGAGAGAAAGATAGAACCGTAAGGGAAAAGAAGAAGAAGAATAAGAAGAAGAAAAGCAAGTAATTTCAGCTGGATTATTGGAAACAATTGAAGAAACAAAGGTAACAATCCTTTACAATTCTTACTTTTATGGTTGTAAGTTTGCTAGATGAGTTTATAATTGGGTTTTGATAATTTTAGAAAGATATGAGAAATCTGGGCTAGTAATATTGTTCTAATAGTAGTCTTAAGTATTTCTGCAAAATTTCATAAACATGCATGGTCTAAATCTACAAATTTCCGGGTTAAGTATGAACTTAGTTGACTGAGATAGTTATGAATATTGCAGTAGTGGGTTGTGACAGTTATGGTATTTTGCAATAGTCATAAGTATCGCAACCTTGGGTTGCGATAAGCTCATTGGTATCACAACAGTTGGTTGCGACAAAGAGTGTATCGCAACAGTTGGTTGCGATAAGAGGTGATATCGCAACAGTGGGTTGCGATAAAGTACTGTGTCGCAGTAGTTGATTGTGACAAGTGCTGTGTATTGCGACAAGGGGTTATCGTAGTAGTTGATTGCGATAAGAATCGAGGATTTTGGATTATTTAATATTCTTAGTCTTTAAGGGTCCTGAACAGTAGATTAATACCAGTACTTTATGTATATGAGTATTTCAGATTTCTGTGAAGTTGGTGACGAAGATTCTTACGACTTTAATTAGAGTAACGCGACTACAATCAGGTGAGTTTTACTTTAAAACGTTTTCAAACTTGAATACATATATGTATGGATTGGGAATGTAATAGATGGTGTGATTATATGTTTATGTTTGAAATATAATATATAGAGATGTACATTGTATTTACATGAGCATTACACTACACGAGAGCACGTTGGTCGGGCTTATGACCGGTGAAGTTTGGTTGTACGGAGGGACATCGGAGTTGGATGTATGTAAGTGCAGCGGAGATATTTATTAGTTGGCTTGCTATGTCCATGTGAAGGATGAGTTATACACAATGCACGAGTCTTGCTTGGTATTTAATTATTTGTGGTATATGTGTGTTTTACAAAAGGATTACTAAACTGACAGGGATTATCTCACTAGACCGTTTGGTCTAACCCTCATTTTGTTTTCAAAAATATGTATTCCAGGTCGAGGAACTTTTAATAGCAAAAGGGAAGGATAAAGTGTAGTATGCGGTTGATAGTTGACGAAGATTAGGAAATGATTATGTCTTGTATTGGATAGTTTTGGAGACTATGGAACCGTACGTGATTTATTATGTATCTTTTGTTATGAATGTAACGATGTTATGCAATATATGTTATTTGTTGTATGTTTGGGAAATCGGGTCGTTACACTTGAGGAGAAACACGAGACCTTTCTTAGTGAAAAATCTAATTACCAACCTATCTTAGTACTCAGACTCCCAGCCGATAACAATACATCAAGTAACGTAACGTTACTTATTACCATTCCACCAAAAGAATCACTTCGACCATTTTAAATCTTACCGCAAATAAAACCATTCTCACATAACTAAGCAATAGCTCAAACTACAATCATACCAACATTCCGAATTCACTGCCCGAGACTCCCGGTATTCACCCACTTCCTCTCACGGAAACACTAAGATCATAACTCGACCACATCTTATTCAACTTAAAATTCCACTCTCAAAGCCTTTCATCAACCTCAATTGTAATACCCTTCCCGACCTAGCGAGTTCATAGCCTTCAAGCACAATGACACAACGATTGAAATCATTTTGCACTCCTTTTTAAAAAAAACACAATAGATACAAAATCATAAAACAAGCTTGAATATGCATGAAACAACACCACTCAAGATGAACAGTAAAACACAACGATCGCAAGGGTCACTCACAGGCACTCTTACGATAATTCGCAACCTTGTCCATCCAAATCGATGCCGACACTACGGTTGTCCCCTATGAAACCCCTTCACATACGACTGGAAATTTTTCGAACGAAATCACTTACCCAGAGTGGGCCAGTCAACTCCAACACTCGTTCATATAATACTAACGAGTCAGTACTCATTTTGTTTATAAAAACAAAACCTCGCAATAAAACGTTTTCAATATTTTCGTAACGAAGGTTCTCTTCCACAAATAAAAGCGTGAAATGATTCGTAGATCACTAAGTTCAAAGCTTTATCGTTTAATGAAAACAATTTTGTCTTTTGCTTTTAAAAATACACACTTGCGAGCGTCAACTCATTTCCCAAAACAATGAAAGTTTGTTATGCACGTACATGCTTTTAACATGAAAGAACTCGTGTAATGCATTTAATGACATAATGTATGAACTCAACATGCAATTGAAGGCTACTCGCTCTAACCAGGTCAACCGTTGCACTCACTCCAACTCTTCACTGACACCATACTATGACCAACAACCGCTTTCTTACTTATGCTACAACTTGTAGTACAAGTGCTTCACAACCCACCTGATCGATCGCTCAACATGGTTTACCAAACTGACCAGTTATCTCACTTCCTACTCTTACGCACACCTCAATACAACACTGATAACTTTCATTCATTAACCTTGCCACTAAACCGATTTACTAAGGAATCCAAGACTAGATTCCATCACTCGATCTTGAATTGAAGGTTTCAAGATGCCAACATAATTCTCACTTCCTATCCCAACTGATCGACACATCAACTCTAAGAGTGGGGACTCACTAGCAACTAGGAGTTGCCCCCAATCAACCATTCATTCATTTTAACCCTAGAAATTTTACCTCTAGTCAGCTCATTAACATTCCAGACAACACTTCTTCTAGAAGATACAAACATCACATCGCAAGTGATCTCCCAAGCCATATCAGCTCTTTGCTATCAAATACAAGGTTAGAACCCTCTACGTACTGTCACACCCACCGTTTATCCCGACAATAGAGATTGATTACACTCATGCACCTGTAAATTCATAATAGCATTGACCAGATGCGATTTGAATTTACCTTACATGAGGGTTCTCACAATCATTGTCAAGATATCCTACAATTAAGGTCTTTCTTAATGGCTTCCTATATCTCAGTTGTGTCCCACTTTACTCCACAGTTTAAGTTTAGGCCCATCTGGTCACCTAAATCCCTTAAACTATGGCTCTGATACCATTTGTAACAACCCAAATTTAATAAACTGAAATCTGCAACATTACAACCAAAGACGGTCCCAAAGTTTATAATTTACAATACTCTCTACTCTAAGTACGCAGCGGATAATCTCCTTCACAACTGAGATGCTACAGGAAGCCCGACGGTAATCTACAAGTCTTCACTAGACTCTAGCTCTTCTACAGCGCCACGACTTTTCATCATCACCAGATGAAAGCCCAAACACGACTATTACCTGAAAATGGTTTTAGTTTTTGAAAAGCGAGGGTTAGACCATGAGGTCTAGTGAATCCCCTCTTTAAAACAATTCCACACACATAGTAGTATAAAACATTTAACCATTACAAAATAATCGGAAATCCAATTAAAATGTTTGACTCCACATAAGGGGATAGCACAGTGGTCATGATTTTCATCACCTTACTAAGCCAGGTACGACATCCGTTTCATCACCTTACTAAGCCAGGTACGGCATTCGAGGCATCCATAGTAGATCCCCTCGGCGCTCGGTCAATGTCGTATCCGTGTACACTCAAAACGGATTCGAGGCACACGGACCAACTTATCCACCGAAAATTCTCAACCATCCATGTCAGACACCACTGTGCAACCCGACTCCACACATAACAACAACCTCGTGAGCACATGTAATCAACATTCGCGTGTAAATGAACGTATAAACAACCTGCATGCATTAGTAAACATTTCTATGTCATGTGTAATAAAACTTTCAAAACGTTTAATCATGTCATCATGCTCGTAACCATAATCAGTTATGAAAACCTTTTGCCAAACATTTCATTCTCATAAATAAGGTAAGGGAACTCACCTTAGCCTTAGCACCTCGACACACGTTCTGGAACACCCTTTAGTCCAAACCGAACACCTGAATTAACGTCATAAGAATGGTGTTAAACCATCTAATTACATCCCAAAACATCCTTAACAAACCCCCAAAACAACCCTCCAATAGATGCCTCTATCCTAGACCCGAACGAACAACGAAACAAAAAAGGGGTTTGGGGGCCAGAGCTTGGTGCTACTGGTGGCGCTACTCCAAACGCGCAGCCAGGCGCGCAGAGCACTGGTCTGCCCCCTTCACGAGATTTCTTCCAAAACTCAAGGGTTTCTCATCCCCAAACTTTCCCAAACTAGCTCTAAGTCTCCCAAATCGATATTTTAGATACCAAAAACATTAAGAATCACTAACCAACATTTTAAACAATATAAAACCCATCAAATCCATCTAGTGATTCATGAATTCAAACCTCAAAACTCAAAAAACTCAATCCATAGAAAAATGGAGATTACCATGCAACCATGAAGAGATTTCTTACTGAATTGATCAAAACTCATAGAGAATCAATCCCAAAATCGTTTGCCTTCTTTCTTTTGGATTAAAACTCAACCAACAAATGGATTATCAAATCCCCAAACCAAATGCTAGACTAGCCAAACATAGAGAAGAGGAAGAAGAAGAAGAATGAGATATCATACCTTGGAGATGATGACTCTAACATTTGTTGCAACTCTTCCCTTCACATCTCCAATTAGGGCTCTCCTCTTCTCTCAATCTCATATCCCAAACGTATGAACCAAAAATGAAATGAAGAACATAGGGTTTTCATCTTATTCAACTCTTGATTTCACCCCCTTGGACACTTAAATTCTAAATTTCACACTTTGGCCACCAAATTCCCATTTTATTCTAAAATCACAAGAGTAGAAAATATGGGGTGTTACATTGTCTATCACGCTTAAACTCTGTTTGTTCCAAATTCTAAACCACAAACTTTTTCCCAAGCACAAGTATGGTCTGTATGGTGGGATGCTATGAGAGAAGAAATGTATGCACTCCACTCTAATAGAACTTGGGAATTAGTAGCACCTCATTCTGGTGCAAACATTGTGGGATGTAAATGGGTATACAAAATCAAGCGACACCTGGATGCTTCTATTAGTCGCTACATGCCCGTTTGGTGGCTAAGGGTTTTCTTCAAACCGAAGGTATTGACTATACCCAAAACTTTTAGTCCTGTTGTTAAATCCACGATGGTTCGGTTAGTTTTATCGGTTGCTTACTCTCGTGGGTGGGATATAAAGCATGATGTGAACAATGTCTTCCTACATGGTGATCTTACGGAGACTGTTTATATTGCTCAAACGTAAGGCTTTATTGATACCACTCGACCCAGTCATGTGTGCTTACTCAAGAAAGCACTTTACGGATTAAAGCAAGCACCTCGGGCATGGTTTTTAAAGTTATCCCATACATTACTTAGCTTGGGATTTAAACAATGTGTTTCTGATACATCACTTTTGTTTATTCTGTATTTGATGTTCTGACTTATGTCTTAGTATATGTCGATGATGTGATTATTACATGCAATTCTTCTGTGTTTGTATCCGATTTGATTAAACAGTTGAATGCTAAATTTTTCTTAAAAGACTTGTGTCAACTCAGTTACTTATTGGGAGTACAAGCTGATTTTTCAAACAAAGGTCTACATTTATCTCAAGAAAGGTATCTTCTTGATTTGTTGAAGAAAACTGAATTAAGTGATTGTAAGCCGATATCATCTCCTGCTTAACCCGGTAGGAATTATCGAGATTTTTTGGTGTTCCTCTCTCTGATCCGGTTCTATATCGTAGTACTGTTGGTGCTTTACAGTATCTTGCGATTACTCGGCCGGAAATTGCTTATACGGTAAGCAAAGTTTCACAATTCTTACAACAACCGACCGACCGACATTGGTAAGTTGTTAAAAGGATCTTACGATATTTACGAGGCACAAGCTCACATGGGCTATTAATTCAAAAGTCTTCAAATGCATGCTTATGTCGATGATGACTAGGTCGGGTGTCCGGATGATAGACAATCAACTAGTGGGTATTGCATTTTTCTCGGACCCAATTTGATTTGTTAGAGTTCTAAGAAACAAAATATTGTAGCTCAATCGAGTACGGAGGCTGAATATCGAGCATTAGCCCATGCGTCTACTGAACTATGTTGGCTTCGGTCGTTAACTAAGGAGTTGCAATTACGGCTTGATTGTTTACCCACGATGTGGTATGATAACATTGGAGCAACTTATTTGGCTATGAATCCAATTTTTCATCAACGTACAAAACAATGGAGTTCGATCTTCACTTCATTCGAGATATGATAGTTGCTAATCAATTGTGTATTCAGTATGTTCCAACGAATTGCTGACATCTTAACCAAAGGTCTAATTTCTGCTCGTTTTTCTACACTTAAGTCGAAGTTTCACATCATTCCACGTGTTTCACTTGTGGGGGATGATAGTGTAGTTAGTTGTTTAGTCTATTATGCTGATGTCAGCAATTCATTAGCTTGTCTCTTCTTTGTATAAATAAGTCTGTACTCCTCTTTCTAATTCATTGAATACAAACTCACATCTTTTTGCTCTCAATATTTCTCTCTTTACCTTTTCTTTTGCTCTGATAAGCTAGTTATTACAACCAATGTAGTAAATAAAAATTAAATAATATAACATGTTAATTAAAAGAATTTAAAATTTATTATTACATATATAGTTATATACTATTAATTTTGAATTTGTTAAAACAAGTTTTTGAAAAAAATATATATTAACTTATAAATAACTGTTATATATAGGGAAAAAAATCAAATAATAATTAAAAAGATAATAGTAATTGATAATTAAAATATATAAAAATAATTTATATGATACAAATAACTCAAAATAATTAAAAATTAATATCAATGTATAATTAAAATTCAATTTAATAATATTTTGTTAATATCAATTAATAATAATTAAATTTAAAAAATTAATATGTATTTATAATAATAGTTAATAAATAATAATTAATGTTAACGAGGGCAATATTGAAATATTTACAAAAACTACTTTAAATAGCGTTTCAAAAAATTAGCTTATCCTAATCCAACTATGTATCCAAAAAAAAATAAGCTAGTTTTATTTTTTACCAAACAATGCCTTAATTTCTTTATATGATATTTCATGGTTGTAGTAATTCATGGCAGGAAAGAAACAAACACGATTAGCTAACAAAACAAGATTCTTTGTTTTACAAAATCACTCTGAAATATAATAATCATATCCTCATCCTGGCGTCGCTTTTTATGGGTGTTTTCAACCTCCATCATCGTTCTCCTCTCCATCTCTATCTCTATGCCAACTTATTAGGAGAGAAATACAAGAGGGTTCCATGGGTTCTACCATCAAAACCCTCAAACGCACCCTTTCCTCCATTTTCTTCATCTGTGGTTCCTCCTCATCCACATTACCCATCAAGGTGAAGGTATCATTCTAAATGTCACTTTCTTTCTCAATTATTTATATACCCAATTTTGTTTTCCTCCTTATTCACCAATCCATTTTGTGGGGTTTTATCTTTTTGAACAAAAATACTGATTCTTGATCAATTGGGATCATTCTGTGTGTTGGATTTTGTAATTCTGTTTGTTAATTGGGTATTATTTTATGTTAATTTGTTTATTATGTTCATGCTTGATTGTAAACTAATCTAGGCTAGTTTTTTTTTTTTTTTTTTATATCCCTGGATATGTTGTAGTATGAAAATTTGTCCCCTTTTGGCATGATTGTGTTTACTTATTTAAGAATTTTGAAAGATTTATTGTCAAATTATAAGGGTTTAGTTTCATGAACTGCAAGCTTCTGATGAAAATGAGCTGAATTTAGGGCACAGCAATTCAGTGAAAAAATGGAGAAAATGGGATTTAAATAGGCAGTTTTTGTTGGAATCAGGTCTGTACAGAAGCGAAAAAAACACACAGAAGGTAAAGCAAAAAAATAACAGAGTCTTGGTGTTTGGGGCGATTTTCTGGAATATTATTTCTTGACTGAAAATACAAAGTGCTTAATGGAAAAGAGAACGGCTACTCCTATTTAAAGCTAAAAAAACAATCCTAATAAACCGGAGATAATGAAGGAAACAATAACCCACTTATTCCTTAACTATAGGTAACCCACTACCCATGATTCTCCACCAGACTTGGTCAACACAACACCAAGTCATAAGACCCGATTAACAAGATACCAACCCGTGACCCGTAAACAAAACCCGATTAACCCAACAGTTTTATGTCTTCTTCATTGCATTTTCTAAGTTAATCTAAAGAAAACTTCTTGAAAATTACAATGGCATTTGATAAAAACTAGGGATATGTTCGTAAAATTTACATTTATCTGAATAATTAGTTTTATCAAGACAACTTGTACCTAATTCTTATTATTTTCAATCTAAAAGTGATCAGAAAATCAGAATTATAATCACTTTTATCCAAACTCAAAACTAATTATTCATATTAAACACACATCCAAACACCGCCAGAATGGAAAGGGAAAAGATTTATTGTTTCCCCGAGTTTAGTTGTGTTGTGTGTAACTTGAGTTTCTTGTTCAGATAAATTATCATTCACTGATGAATACATGTGAATATTACTATATTAGAACAATGAACTGATAAATACATATTTTTTTGCAGATGGAAGATGATTCCATAGAAGATTGTCATGATCGAGATAATCCCACCACAATCCGGAGCCCAAGGAAAGAATTCGCATTGCCATCGGTTACAGAACACAATTCAATCAGCCCCAAAAGCAAAAACCAAGTTTTCTTGGAGAGCAATTTGGCTGTAAATGAGAACCCTTCTCCTGAAATTGATCCCGAAACAATTTTAGATCGTAGAAATGGTTATGGAGCTAGTACTTCAAATCACGATACCCATCAAAATTCTTCAAAGGGTAGAGTTGACATAAATTTTGTAGGTGGAAATTATGACATAGCTGAAAATGAAAAAGTAATTTTAGCACGTAATTCTAGTTCCAAATCAATAGATGACACCTGTCAAGAAACCATACCTTCGATTCTTGGATTAAGTTTACCCGAAAGGGAACAAGAAAAGAGAGACGAAACTGTTAATCATGATGACGTGGCGAGTGTCTCTTCCGACAATTTATCTAGGACAACTACCGAGATCAACACTCATGAGTTGAGATCAGATACTAGAAGACTAATTTGGGATGCATTTTATAGGGAAAATAGTGAAAGGCGTGATGATGATTCACAAACTTTTACATTCTCATCGGATGATTCTGATGATGCATTTGGCGATGATTCCTTAGATCGTGGAACCAGAAGTGATGATCGAAATTTGGGAAGTCGAACTCAAAACACATCTGAACTCCGAGAACGCTCAAATTCTGAGGTAGCTTTCCAAAATTATACACAAACATAGGGTCAGGTTCAGGGGAAAACCACAAAAAATGAAAAATTGAAGAACACCCTAATGACCATTCATTTGTAGGGTATGCACATGTGCATAAAAGTAATTTGTGCGGTATGCACATGTGCATAAAATGCATACATGCATAGAAACCAGGAAACATTTTCAGTTACTTTTATGCACATGTGCATACTAAGGAACACCCTAATAACCATTAATTTGTAGGGTATGCACATGTGCATAAAAGTAATTTGTGTGGTATGCATATGTGCATAAAATGCATACATGCATAGAAACCAGGAAATATTTTCAATTACTTTTATGCACATGTGCATACTGAGGAACACCCTAATAACCATTCATTTGTAGGGTGTGCACATGTGCATAAAAGTAATTTGTGCGGTATGCACATGTGCATAAAATGCATACATGCATAGAAACCGGGAAACATTTGCAATTAACTTTATGCACATGTGCATACCGACGTACAAATGAATGGTTATTATGTTGTTCCCGGTTTTTCATTTTTTTTTGGTTTTCCCCAGAACCTGAGTCTTTATACATAATTCTTGATTTGTTTACATGCACAAGTGTGTAAGAGATTTTAACAAGTTGTTATGGGACTTATTTCAGATTTGGGAAAGTATTCGGCGTGGTCGTGATGGATATCACCTTCGAACACGTAGATGTCCATTAGGCATTCATTCTTATAGTGCATGCTTTTGTGATCCAACCTCAAGGGCTGAAAATGGCAGGCCTCCTGCAAGTTTATCACGTATAATCATGCTTGCCGAGACATTGTTTGAGGTAATCTTTTTTCAGTTGACTAAACACTTTGTGGGTTTTCAGAAACTATTATTGTATTATTTTCTAAGCTAATTTATATAGAAGTAAAATCATTTTATTAACATTATTATCTGGTTTGGGAATACTTGCTATAAACAAAATTAAAGATATATTGGCTAATGTTGAATTTTGTATGCTTCAAATATTGGTTTTTTGAGAAAATTATTCTTGTAGGAGTATTAAGAACGCTGATATTATTTATGGTTAATACCGAAATCCATTTGCATATTTGATTATAAATCAAAACTAGAAGTGGTTAATATCGTAATTTCTACTGCAGGTATTGGATGAGATTCAAAGGCATCCCTTGTCACTTCCGTTAAGTATGGTGTCACTTCCGGCTCCAGACTCGGTTGTTGACTCTTTACCTGTGAAAAATCACAAGAGCGAAAGTGATATTGAACAGTAAGCTCTCTGGTTTCCATATATCTCTTCTGTTTTCTTGGTGATGGGCTTTGCTGATTTTTGGGTTTATGGAAATTATAATGGTGACGAACCTAAAACTTCATATTAGCCCTTTCTTAAAAAGTTGTTTTAAATATTAAAACTTGATCAAATCTACATCTATTTTGAATTTGTAAACTAAAGTGTGGTCTTAGTGCATGTATGTTAGCAGCTTAATGAACTTAATGGGACTCACAGCATATACATTACTATCCGGTAGTGGCTTAATGATATAGAAAGTGGCTTATTCAGTAAGCTTCTAGACAGGAGCTTTATGCCGAAAGCCAAGTTTTTTTCTAATATGCCCCTCCCAAGTAAAAAAACAAGCTCCTTTTCTATGAAAAAACTCTCCCAAACAAAAACCTTCCAATCTATACAGACAACTTAATCCACACAGATAGTTTTATCCATACAGGACTTTGCTATTTACGAGATGAAAATTTGTGGATAACTTATATAACCAAATGAAAGCTTATATACATCGTCATCAAACAGATGTCAAATTTGCTTAGCTGAGTACGAGGAAGGAGATGAAATACGGGTTCTTCCTTGCCAGCATGAGTACCACATGTCTTGTGTTGATAAATGGCTCAAAGAAGTTCACAGGTACCACCCTTTTTGGGTTCATCCCTTCATCATAATATATCTAAAAACCCTAAGTTGTGGGCTATCAATAATTTCCACCATGGTTTTAATTAAGTCGAATTACAATTTATTGACATTGTCAATCTTTCGTTGTTTTTAGGATCTGTCCACTTTGTCGGGGAGATGTTTGTGAAGCAGAGGCTACCATCCTAAGCTCAGAAATCTCTCTTCCTTGATGGTATTTGTACATATTTTCAAGAAATCTTGAATTTTGATGTTTTTGCACATCATCTTTCGTTCTCTATTTGATAGAATGGGGTTTTTACTGCGTTTTCTGTTGCAACCCTTTGTAAAACACAACATTTTACCCTTTTGTAATATTATAGCAGTCACCAGTACTTTTGGTTGTTTTTTTTAAAGTTGATTACCTTAATTGAAACCATAAAAACCTTAAAGCTTCCAAAAATTATTTCCAGAAAATTACTGAAGAACTCAGCGATTCAACAATACAACATCCACAAAAGTACATAGAAAGAAACATTCATAATCATGTATGAATCCTAGAAGAACCAAGTTCAGATCTTGGCCTATTTAATAATCAAAGAAAGGGTTGTTCTTGAACAACCTATCTGTACTATTTCTGTTTTTAGAAACACGAATGCCGTTATCATCTTTCTGGGATCCAAAACGTAATGGAACTGGAGCCGGTTTAGCAAAAAGATTTGGGTGGCAGTTTTCATCATCATCATCAAAAGTTGTCCATTTTTCCTCAGAAGTTTTCAGCTCTTTTTTCTTCATGGCAGAACTTGACATGTTCTTGATCTCATCAACATGATCCTTAAACTCTTTCCTCACCACCTCCAACACAATCTCTCCATATTGATCACACCATTTCCTAAAGTTCCATCAAAATTAGCAAGAACTGAAGAAAAATAAAAATAAATTTCAAATAATAAAAGGAAATTTCAAAACATTTGCTTACTTGGCGAAGAACTTTTTCAGGTCGGCTTTGTCGATGGGAAGCCTAGTCGAAATCACTTCAATTTGGTCATCCCTGAAACAGTTTGAATCAATGAGTTATGTACATCTGTTAGGGGCAGTTTTTACCACATTAAGAGGACCTCTGAATCACGGTAAATCTTGTTTGGCAAAAAAAAAGGTATGTCTCTTGACCATTCAGCGCCCTGATTTCATTCTGAACGATTACCAAACAACCATAGTTCATTTTACACTACATCATAAGAGCCTCTTAACCATTCAGCAACCACCAAACAATCCCTTAGAATTCACAATTTTTTTCATGGGTTTTTAAGAAATTGCATCAAGATTGAGATTGCTTACGATAATTGAAGTTCTGCTTTGGTTTTCATTAGCTCCTTCTTGATTTTATCTCCAAGAACCTGAAGAAAGAGATGAATAAACACAAGAGCTCGAAATATAGTTCGAATTAACCAAGATCTTTGATCATATATATATATATATATATATATCACCTTATCAACGAAGAAATCAGACGAGGAGCCATCTTTGTGTAGTTTTTTCTTGATTTGCTTAGTATCTGGCCCGTCCCCTAGGCCTGAATAAGTTTCATTAATCGAATCACTTAATGATAAAGGAACTGTGTCTTTTTCTGAATCATCACTCTTCTTCCATTTCATAAAACCATCAAGTCCCTTAAACGGTCTCCTTTTCCCCTTCTTCGTTGACTCCTCGATTACCACACTTTCCGACATAAGAATTGTTGGATTTTCTTGATCCTTTTCTTTCATTTCACAATTCCAAAAGGGGTTTTCTTGAGACATTCCAAGATTCTGAGTACCCATATCAGAAACACTCTTATCTTTGCCATTTTTGTGTGATGATGATGATAGACCAAAAACTGATGCAGCTCCTTTGACTTGTTTAATGGCTGACTTTTGCTGCCTTGACTTGTTTTTTGACCCAGAGTCTTTCAAATCGATTACAGACCATTCATCATTTGGGTTTTTTTGTTGTTGTCCAGCAATAAATACATCTTTGGGGTCAATTTTAACACCTTGGGCTGCTAATCTCTGCAACAATGGCGTCTTTGATGTATGATACTCCTCTTCTGATATGCAGTTTGCATACAATAACTCCTGCAACCAAAATGGAAAATAAAAACTTCTTTCAGACCCAGAAAATCTTGAAATTATTACAATTAGCCACAAAGATGAAAATCACCAAAAAGTGAAAAAGAAATCAACTTTTCTAAGACCCATTAAAACCCAATTCCCCATTTTTGATCAAATCTTGATGCTGTTACAATTATCCACCAAGAAGATGCAATTGAACATAATTGGAAAATAAATTGTATTCTTTTTTTAGTCCCTGAAAAACCCAATTCACAATTTGTTCAAATCTTGATGCTATTGCGATTAGTCTTGGTGCGAATTCACCAAAATAGGGAAAGAAATCAAACTTTCAAAAATTATTTCCAATGTTTTACCCATATCAGAATTTGTTCAAATCTTGATATTGTTACAATTATCCACCAAAAATGAAAAAGGAATCAAACTTTTGACACCCAAGAAAAACCCAAATCGCAATTTGTGCAAATCTTGATACTGTTATAATTATCCACCAAGAAGATGCAAATTCACGAAAACTGAAAAAAGAAATCAAGTTTTTTTAAAACCCAGAAAGACCCAAATCAGAACTTGTTCAAATCTTGTTACTGTTGCAATTATCCACCAAAAATCTGAAAATTCACCAAATTATGAATAAGAAATCAAGCTTTTTCAAAACCCTGAAAAACCCAAATCACAATTTGTTCAAATCTTGATACAACTACAATTACTCACCAAAAATATGAAAATTCACCAAATTGTGAACAAAAAATCAAGCTTTTCTTCAAAACGTGAAAAACCCAAATCACAATCTGTTCAAATCTTGATACAACTACAATTACCCATAAAAAATATGCAAAACAAGTGAAGTATTTAACAAACCAAAACAAATATAAACTCAAACCTGTAAGAAGATCAGTTTATCTCTTAGAATCACAGGTTGTTCGTGATCAAAAGGCAAAGCAATAAGGGTGTCGAGAAGATGCGATCTGAAAGCGGAAACCTCTGCTTCAGCCAAGATACCTTCTTTAAACAGACCCATTAAGTTCAAGATCTGATGGAAAGATTCTTGCTGCCATTTTAAGTTATCAGATTGTTGCTTCCACAGTCTCTGTTCAGCTGCAGCAATGGCGGGCAACCGCCGTTTCTTGAAGGAGAAAGGGAGGATGTTCTTACAAATGGAGGCAATTGAATCTTGAAGAGAAGAGTAGTATGTGGGTGTGTATGTGTACACCATTTTTTTCTCTTTTTCTTGAAGATTTTTGGGTGATTTTATGTCTGTTGTTGGAATCTGATGTTATAAGAAGGAAAATGTTGGGGATATTTGGTGATTGATGATGTAAAATGTGGCTTTGTTAAATGATTTTCAACTTTTGAGTATGTTTCTTGAACGGTCACCAGGAGAACTAGCCGTTGGAACTTGGGCATAAAGATTTAAAACGGTAATGTGGGAATGGAAAACGACAGCGTTTAACTCTCAGTTAAGCATTGGGCCGGATCCGTAGACTTTTGGGTTTCGTCTATTGTGTTCAATGTGGGCCATCTTATTTGAATTTCTTGATGGGCCGCGCCGATTCAAATAAAAGCAAATTAAATAAGAAACTAAAAATGACATATTTGAAATAAAATGATTTTTTAAAGCCAGCAAAATATCACAAAAAATGAAAGACACACACACAACTGACACAAGTATAGAGAAGAAAACAGAAAGCATCAACTTAAGAGCATCTCCAATGGTGGAGGTTAAAGACTTGATCAAGTCTTTGGTTGGTGGACCCCATCATTTGTTTATTAATAAAAGTGAAGGGTTGATGCTAATGACTTGGTGCAGACCAAGTCATTTGAAGAAGCTTTGTGAGAGAGCATCATCTTTGATTTGTGGGTCCCACTTTTTTTTATTAATAAAAAAATTCCTCAAGTCATTGCAATGACTTAGCCATTGTAGATGCCCTAAGCCAAAACACATACTTTATTTTATATGATTTGAATTAAATTAAATTATATCCATACATTATTATAAAGCACGCTTTATTTATTTTTTATTTTGTTCTCTTAATAATCAATCATTTATGTCTGATTTTGTGAGATGTGCTATAATTCAGACTATGCTATAATTCAGACCGTTTGTTTTATTATTATTTTTAGAACATGTTATCTTTTATATTGGTCTAAACCAAAAATGGTAACCTTATCTCTTAAATCTCCTCTTATTTTCGTCAACACCATTTTTTCGATTTAAACGTCAGTTTTGACCCAGATGGACCTTGAATTTACAAAAATACAAAACACGAAGATTGAAGACTTGTGTGTTGACTTTTCAGAACATCTTGAATCGATTAAATCGGGGCTTCGGTGTGTGCGATATGATTAAAATCCACAGTGTCGCAAATTTGCCATCTTTCTTTTTGTTTGTTTTTTCGTTTCGTCCTTCGATCATCGATACTCACTTCAATTGACGTATTTAAAATGAATTTTGAGTGATAAAATAGATTATTATACATATTCATATGTTTGTCAGTTTACAAAAACAAACAACCTTATTGATTCTAATGTCAGACTTCAACACCACCTTTTAAAAAATTAAAAATGAATAACTTCAGACTTTGCACATCTTAAAAAACTAACGTCTTACTTTCTTTTCTTAAAGATATCTTAAAGTTCGAATTTGCAATTCATTATTAAATAAGTACAATTCATTAAAGCTTCATATTTGAAATCAATAGAATTAACTGATAAACACATTCAAAAACAAGATAAACATTGAGACTTGCGGTAATTGTTATTTTCAGTTTACAATAAACCTTTACATCTTGTCAAATTGCACGGGTTAATAGCTATAATGTAAAGATAGATACGTTGAGAGCAAAAAAAATGTATCCAAGCTTGGATATCAAATTCAATTTCTTAGTAAAAGACCAAAATAACCTTCTCATGACTTCGTGTTTAGCCGGCTCTCCTCCTACCACCCTATGTTGTTTCCCACTAATATTTTGGGCTCATTGTTGTTTGATTCTTTTTGCCGTCCAAAACACACACACACACTCACACACCCTATAAAACACACACAAAAACAAAACACACAAACACTAAACACCATTTTACATGGCAAAACCACAAGCCTTCAATGTAAGCAACACCACACCATCATCAATAATCATGGAGCATGAACAAGAAGGCTCCGACGACTACTACAACCACCACGACGATGATGCTGTTTCCGGCAATGGTTGTGGTTGTTTCCGTCTTTTCTCTTGCTTCAATAACCACCATCACGATGGATCAGAAACAACAGCATTCATCCATCGCAGATTGGGAGACACGGTGGAAAAAGACAGTTGGTTGATGATTAGATTCAAAGGCTTGAAGGAGTTTTCAGAGCTAGTGGCCGGCCCCAAATGGAAGAACTTCGTTAGAAAATTTAGCAAGAAACCAAAGAAGGGGAATTTGCAATTTCAATATGATCCCGAGAGTTATGCCCTTAATTTCAATGACGATGGTGGCGCTGGTGGTGATGGAGACGATGATTTTTTGTCTCGTAGTTTCTCCACAAGATTTGCTCCTTATTCACGATCCACGACGACTTAGGGGCTGTTTGGCAGTTGCTGAATGGTTTAGTGCAGAATGATTAAGTGGTCCGAATGATTAAGAGGCTTTTATGATATAGTGCAAAATGAAATATGGTTGTTTGGTAATTGTTTAGAATGTAATCAGGGTTCTGAATGCTTAAGGGAGGCCCATGATGCTAAATCATTCAGAGGGTTTTAGAACCATTAAGAGGCAGACATTTTTTTTTGCCAAACAGGATTTACCTCTTAGCGATTCAGAGGTTGCCTCTTAATGAAACCATTAAGAGGTAAACAAACAACCCCTTAGTTTTTTTAGTTTTTTCACCTTTTTCCCTGTCTCTCATCTAATTCCATTAATTTTTTTTTGGAAAGGGTATCCCAGGCACAACCCGGACCAATCCCTGACAATTTTGAAACTTAAAGATGTCTTATCAATATTGAGGACGTCTGGGATCGAACCCTGGATAGATGGGATATTCCACCACATCACCCAGGTCGATCAACCACTGCGCTACAACCTGATTGACTCTAATTCCATTAATTGATTGCTCATTTCTTGTAAAATAGACACAATGATCGCTTAGGCCATGTTCAAAACCATAAGTTAACTTAATTTTAAGAACTTGCTCAAAAAACATTGTTTGGTTAGCCAAAAGTTAGCTTATAAGATATTTCAATTAGCATTTCAATAAGTTCCAGTCTTTTTTCCCATTTTTTTTTCCAAATTATACCCTTTATATTTTTCCAATTATTTTTTAACATCTTTTTTTAAAAGCTATTTTATATTGTAATCTAGCTTATCAACTAGTTTTTATCAAAAAACTAACCACCAACTAACTTTTTAGCGAACGACTGGTTAACATTTATATCCTAATAGTAAATATTGATCACATGTTGATACATTGACAATTATACCATAAATGATCAATTAATAACAAAAAGACATGATGCATTTTGAAGTGTACCACAATGAGTTGAAGAAGTGATCAAGGCAATGAAGGGGTAAGGGTAGGCTTTGTGACTTTGAGCTCTCCACAGTTGCTGATGTAAAGAGTCTTTTGGGGCCGATCCCATATCGCACGAGCATTTTTAGCTCTTCCGTCTCCAAAAAACTCCGCCAAGTCATTGTATTGTCGGATTCTTTCCCCTGGTTTGAATGTTGGAATCGATGATATGTTTGCCACAACATCCATACCTTAAAAAAACCAAAAAAAATCAGGATCCGAGCATCGTGTTAGGATCGATAATCTCATATACACACAATAATGGTTGTGGGAAATGGAAAACCACGAACATTGATTATAATATGCTACATTCACAGTCTTTCCAAATTCTTATTACAATCTTTGCTCTCGGATCCTACTTTCGAGTGAGATATATTGAGTTTTTTGTTATATCTATCCTCTCGGTCAACCCACAAAACGTTATGCTTTCATAGTCATAACTCAATTCAAACATGTTTGGTTTGCTACCATTTGACTGCCTCTTATTGGGTAAGAGGTACTTACCCGGTAAGAAGGGAAATTGTTTCTCGCACTGATTGAGTCGAACAACAACCCCTTCCTTCTTCTTGGGGTTGTTGTCAGACTCAACCAGTGTTTGGTAAACAACTATACTCGGTACTCATTTACCTGGACTGAACCTCTTACCCAGACAGCAGTTCTACTCGGTTAATGGCTTAACGCTAACCCAATTTATGTCCGTCATAGGCCGCTTAGATTGCTTTTAGCAAGATTCCATTCAAAGAGAACTTCTGAATCGCTAAGAGATCAATCTTGTTTGGCAAAAGAAAAAAAAGTCTGCCTCTTAGTGGTTCTAAACCATGAATGATTTTCTATCTTGGGTCACCCTTAACCATTCAGCGCTCCGATTTCATTCTAAACAATTACCAAACAACCATATTTCATTTTGCCCTATTTGATAAAAGTCTCTTAATCATTATGACCACCTAATCATTCTACACCAAACCATTCTGCAACCGCCAAGCAACCTCTCTCATCTCACTTACACTCTTCTTTTCTTCCTATATTGTTGTTATATAGGCCTTGTGTAAAATGGAATTGGATTACCAATTCTACACATTACAAACCCTAATCGCGGTGCCAAAGTGAGCTCACTCAAGGATATGCATTCAAGAACAAGAACCCAATTAAATTTATGTATTCCAAATGTGGTTATCGAATCTAACTACAAACCCATGGTTGAAATTAGATACGAAACAAACCCAGTTGGGAATTCGAGCTAAATCAATTCCAATTCCAATTCCAATTCCAATTCCAATGCCCATTTCCATGGCTTAGAACTGGAATTAATGAAATAAGCTTCAACTCCATTTCCAAAAACAAACCATTCAGACAAAATTAAACTTACCTTCAAGAACAGAACCAAAAACAATATTCCTCCCATCAAGATCAGGGCAAGGACCTGGTCCCGTAGTAATCATAAACTCCACATTATGATAATTCGGATCAAGCTTAATATCATCATCATCATCATTTTCCGATAAACACAACGACAAAACTCCACCCTTCGAGTGCCCTAATTGAAAAGCATTAGGATCAACACTCTCCGTATTCCTAACCAATCCCACCGGCGGCTTCACTTCCCCTTTATCTCTCCTTCCCTGCCGACCCGCCATAAAAAACTGACCCGGAAATATCTTCTGGACCAATGTTCCTTTATAATACCCGGATCCACCGGTGCACATGGACTTAAAATTGGAAACTGTAATTGGAACAAGGTTGCCGTAGAGGCCAAGAACGATGCGGCCAACGGGTTCTGAGTCGGGGCATTGGGCGAGGTCCGACCCGAGGGTTCGGTTTTGGAAGTAGGAAGGGCAGATGCTGAAGTCCATGAAGATGCGGTCGGTAATGGTGGTGTCGGGTTGTTTTTGGAGTGGTGAGGCGGTGGTGGAGAGAGAGGGGAGGGAGAGAGTTGTGGAGAGGAAGAGGAGAGAGCGGCGAGGGAGGTGGAGGTTGGTGAGATGGGTGGTGGAAGGTGGAGGATGAGGAGGGAGGGTGGCGGTGGTTGTGTAGCAGCGGCAGCTCATGGTGGTGGCGGTACATGACGGAAGGAGGAAGGGGGAAAAGGGTGTTGATGATGTGGGTTTGATTTTGTGTGTTCCTGGATAATACACGACAGCGTACGTGGGACCCGTTGCAAAAAATAGTTTATCCTAAATTTAGAGTGTTTTTGATGTTTTTTAGGGGACGTTTGAGATTGCTTGTTTAAAACAACTCGTGTTATTCTTAAGAATGATTATCAACTTATGGCTTGCTAAAAAAGAGTTGAGGGTAAAAATGTAATTTGGATAAATAAGTTACTAGTTGGGTATCCGTGCAATGCGGCGGGATGTGTTTAAACCAAAAGATCACAAGATGATCAAACCATACCATTAGCTAACTGATGACATCACAGTAAAAATAAAACCCTAATAATACGTCTATAATCCGATAGCAGTGAAATTTATAATGGAGTACCCATTTCACTGCCATAAACCAAAAATCATTGAAAGTAATCAAATTAAAAAGGCGACATAACATTTTTATTGGGTCTCTATGTCTTACATGACAATCATCGATATGACAACGGGAGAAGTATGAAATCGCCATAAATAGATATTTCTACAGAGAGTATTACATTATCTTAGACGGAGGAAGTAAATAGAAGAATTATCTAAATATTTGATAAAGTATAAATTATACTATCAAGATACAAGAGTTATGTACGGACATATACATGGATGTTTTTATAAGATAGTATATATTATTGTTGATCAAAGTCTTCCATACGTCAATGCAACACCAAAAGAAATACTTTATTTGATAATGGATTGGATCCAAAGTATATATGAAATTGTAAATCTATCCTCTCTATCCAAAGGAAATCAGATCCTCCTCAATTGCCCCAAAAGTCCAAAAATTCCATCAAGATAGTTGTTTCAAGCACAGTATCCATTATATACTTGTTTCTTTGGTCTTTTGTTCAACTTCCATCAATCTTTTCTTTGTTTGTAGCTTTAACCTCCTGTGTCAGGTAATATCGTGCCTCAAGCCATCTCCATCTATATTATGGCAATACTTGTTCGTCCCAGAAATAAATGTTTGCGATGAAAAAAACAGTTTCATACATGTATAAGTATTACACTTTTTAATTAACTACATGACAAATTTATCCATAATAATAGAAGTAATGAATTCTAATATCTCATAGTGAACGGTAGGAAATAAGATGCATAACACATAAAAGTAGAAATTACATAGCACAAAGAACACCCATGAGCATCCTGAAAAAAAAAACTAAAAAACATACACAAAGAACCTATTGTTTCTTACAATGGTGGTGGAATTTTTTCAAAATTTTAAAAGTTCTAACAAACCCATTGTAATCAAGAAACAAATCACTTGCATCGTGTACTGCAAAAACTACACTTCTGATTCGGAAAAAACCTATTCAAATCAAACCCTGTTAATAGATTTTTTGTTTTTTGGCATTAAACAGCAGCACATATGTTGTTATAGAGATATTTATCTTATATAAAGTAATGGATGACAACCAAAGTAATAAAGCTAAATATGTAAAAAGGAATCAAAGCTGAAAATCAATTTTGAATACAAATGGTGACTCCAATTTAAACACAGCAAGAATTCATCACAAGTTTTCATTATAATAGCTAAAAGTGTTTAGACTTCATTCTAGATGTTTCACAATAACCATTATTTTTACACATAAGCTAAAGATTAGGTTTAGGACTCCTGTGCATTTTTGGCCATCTTGTGCACGCCAAATGCATCTAAATTGTTCAAAACAAATCTAAAATTCCTAAAATAAAGTAGGACCTAAAGATTACCTGCTCGTGGATGGGCTCAAATCGTACAAGTCTAACAAGCTATTGCACAAGATCTTCATTAAGTAACAAAATGGTTGATGCAGTGGGAATTAAATAAAAAACAAGAGACCGATTTGACCAACGGCACTTCAAAGTTTAGCAGAACAAGTGTCACCTATTTGACCAACATCAGTTATTTTATTAGCTATAATCGAGATGAATGAAACAACTATTTGTACCTTGGTGCTGATATAACTTGTACCATTTCAACAAATAGTGTAACTATAGGAAAGAAAGAAAAATAGATAGTAAACAAAAGGACCTTAAATTTTGATGAGTCTAAGGTGTGCACATGTTAAGGTTGAGACACATTAACTAAACATATCTTGAAACTTGTTAAAGTTCTTCAAATTAATTTTGTATTACCTACCAACCTTGTTTTAAGGTCAGGAAGGAATGTCAAGCGAATCAAAGACACACACACACCCATCTGGTGCAAGCAAATGATGATCTATAGCTGGTTTGAATTCCATTGTGTTACCCTAGTGTTCATCTTTCTTCAAGAAGAAGCCCAAATTAAAGTCATTCAAGAAGAGCCTAAAAAAACAACAGAGTTTAAAAAAATCAACATAATCAGAATCAAATTTGAAATTGTACCAAACATCAATCTGCATGGCCTAGATATAGGGTGGAAGAACAAGACCAACAACATTAGCAGGTTCAAATCAAAAGTAAGCTTGAAAACAAGATGAACACTATTTTCAAATCAGAAGCATTAGTAGGCAAAATACGAGAAGGTTTCAAACATAGAAGGTGATTATGAGACTATTGCAACACATATCAAATATCAAAGTAACATTGCCATCTTGATAAAAAAAATCTAATGAAAAAATGCAGAAAGGAACTGATTTGTAGCTCTTGCAAGAATATCGCCTCTGAAAACCCTTTTACTGCCATATGCAACTTGTGCCGTAGAAAAAAGTCGTGTTCAAGTTCATTGCCTTTGGCAACTGTCAAATCGTGAAACAACAAATCAAAAAGCTCAATAATACAACAAAACAGACATAACACTTGCAATGAATCTATGGTTATCCCACCATCTGGCAGAGATTCCTAAGATGCATTCTCAAATAGACTATTAGTAATGATAATTATGAGAACAAGTCGACTATTAGATGGAAAATGTACACTTGTGCAAATTCAAATGTGTACATTTGTTTACCAATTTATCCCTCGTAAATACTTCCCCATCAGAAGTCAAATAGATCTTGCAAGCCACAATATCATTTTACTTGCAAAATAACCTTCAAAAAGCTCCACCTGCTCATGTCTGTTACAAAAGTAATAGCATCTCCAACATATAGAAAACACTTTTAGAAGAAATAAATAGCGACCTACAAAGCATCTGTCTGCAAGGAATAATGCCTAACTCCAATAGAAATACAACCAAGTTGACTACATAAAAATTATATGAAATATTAGAGAGCTAAAATATTTGAATGAATATAAAACGATAATTATACTATTGCTGAAAGTTTAAAAGACCAGGCTTGAAGCATACTGATAAATATTTTCACTAAAAAATCCACAAATGCTACAATCAATCTGTATTAGTATTATGAATGTAGGAGAACGAACAAATCGAGAAGTACATAAAGCTTGGTTGTACTATATTGAGAATAGTCTTACCAGGCTAAGGACGTGTAGACAATAGTTTTGAGCACAACTTAGGAAGTCGTTATCAATAAGCATTGTTATGCCTGCTGATGCACAAATGCAACAAATGTAACATAGATGTAATATGCATTTCAAAAATAAAAACTCATATAAAAAAAGATCTCAAGATCTTGATTTCAAATAAAAACACAAAATTTAATAAGAAAATATAAATCAGTGAACTTTGTACATAAAACAAATTCTAACAAGTTGTAAACCAATCCTATTCAAACAACATGAAGAAAAAAATCATGGAGATTTGCCCAATATTTTTTAGCACCATCATATAAGAAGCTAAAATAAAAGAGGAGAAAAAAACAAAATATAAAGGAACAAAGAAGTGATCCACAACTTTTGTAACAGTGATGTTTTTTTAACAGCAAGATATTATTATTACCATAAAAAACCAGAGTACAAGAGCCTCAATAATCCTTTACAAACCAAGAAACCATCAAAACCAACTGATATATGAGACTATATTCAACCCCCAAATTCAACATCCCACTACCTGATGCCAAGACCCAAATAGCAACATGAGTGCTGCAGCTTGCGAGTTGTAAACAGCAGCCCCACAGGCCTCTTTTTGTTCACATTCCACTTTGACTCAGCAGCTATTCATTTTGGAACGATACAAGCGGGTTTAGTAGCCAATCCTTCCAATCATGTGCTTCCCACTTGAGTTAACAAATGTCAAAGCATGTGCTTCCCACTTGAGTTAACAAATTTTTTTGATTTTATATACCAGATAACAAAAATAGAAAAACGAAACTGTGTGTATGCAGCTAGAAAATGGCTACTCAAACTATAAAACTAAAAAACCCATTACAAATTGCAAATTTTTTGGAGTACCTTGAGGGTGAAATCGAGATAAACGACAATCTTGAAAATAACCGAGTCTAGGTTTGTTACATCATCTGTTGCCCAATCAGAATCTTCCTCTTCGTTGTTCTTCTTCATGTTCGTTTTTCATTTCTTTTTGCTATTAGAACCCTCACCAGTTTCGGTTTTGGAATTAGGGTTTTTCTCTAGAATCGCCATGGCAGACAACCACCAGTTTCGGTTTTGGAATTAGGGGAGTGGAGAAGACAAAGAGGTTGGATATCTAGGGTTTTGATGGATAGAAGCCACGAAGAAGAAACCGGGGAATTTAAAAGCCAAGCGTGCTTTGAAGAGTTGTCTTGAAAAGTGGGTTCAAAGCATGATTACATTCAACCGGGTACCGGGTTTCAAAAACAGATTTGGTTTCTCACTCTTCAAATTTAAGTAATCATGTATTAAAGGGTTGTACATAAAGCTTTAAAAGGTTGTTTTTAAGAGTTAGGTGGTTAAATGCTTTATAATATAGTATAGATAAACAGTTTCAAATAAGTTAGAATGGATTAACTTATCGAAAACAACTTATTTATGGTGGAGAAAGTCATAAGCAGTTTTCTTTTTTTCAATTCAAACACTAAAAATAACTTATTTGCAGTAAGAAAAAACAATAAGCAAATAAGTAAAAAAAAATAAGCAATCCTGTAACAATTAAAATTCCCCTGCCTTCCAATAGGAGAGGAGACAGCTATATATATACAAATAAGTTACAAAATACACCCTTATAAATACACAAGTATTACAAGATAAACTTATTGTCTAATATCCTCCCTCAAGCGAAACGGTGGCGGACCCAAACGTAGCATACTTCGAAATATTTCAAATTGTTGGCGCGGTAAGCTTTTCGTAAAAATGTCCGCTACTTGAAGCTTGGATGGTACGAACATGGTATGGAGTTTGCCACTTGACACAAGTTCACGAATGAAGTGGTAATCGAGTTCAATGTGTTTGCCACGCTTGTGAGAAACCGGATTTTGTGTGAGAAACAACGCACTTTGATTGTCACATAAGAGAGTCGGTCGACCAGGTGGTAAAGCATGAAGTTCCCGAAGAAGATGAGTAAGCCAAATGATCTCTGCAGCCGTATTTGCCATAGCTCGATATTCGGACTCACAGCTCGAGCGAGAGACCGTAGGTTGTTTCTTTGCGCTCCATGACACTAAGTTACCCTCCATGAATATCGAGTATCCAAACGTGGAACGGCGCGTATCAAGACAACGAGCCCAATCAGCATCCGAATAACCCACAAGATTGGTGGTTGTGGGCCTCGAGAACGTAAGCCCAAAAGAGAGAGTACCCTTAACATACCGCAAAAGCCGTTTTACAGCCTGATAATGTTCAACCGTAGGGGAGTGAAGAAATTGACTCACCTGGTTAACCGCATACGCAATGTCAGGGCGTGTGATAGTTAAATGTTGAAGAGCACCGACGATGGAACGGTACTTGGTAGGATCATCAAATGGGACACCATCTCGAACGAGGGAGATCGAAGGTGATAACGGTGTGGCAGCTGATTTCGAGTCGGACAAGCCGGCCCGATGGATGATCTCGTTGGCATACTTGACTTGACTCAAGAAGATACCCGAATCCGTATAAGATGCCTCCAAGCCAAGAAAGTAGTTTAACCGCCCAAGATCTTTGATGCTGAATTCGGTATGCAACCGTGTGATAAAGGATCGAATGGCATTGGAGTCGTTTCCGGTGAGGAGTAAGTCATCCACATACACAAGTAAGTAGAGAAGGCACGTGTCTCGTTTAAAAACAAAGAGGGATGGATCAGCCCGACTGCAAGTAAACCCGTCCTTTATGAGAAAGGAATGCAAGCGATGAAACCAAGCGCGAGGAGCTTGCTTGAGACCATAGATAGCTTTATTTAGGCGGCAAACATGATCGGGAAATTTCGGATCAACGAACCCCGGTGGTTGTTGCATGAATACAGTGTCGGTGAGCTTGCCATGAAGAAATGCATTATTGACATCTAATTGGTGTAGAACCCAGTTATTAACCACGGCTAGGGAGAGCACAACACGAATGGTGGAAGCTTTAACAACCGGACTAAAAGTATAAGAGAAATCAATGCCCGGAATTTGACTAAAACCTTGTGCCACAAGCCGAGCTTTGTGGCGTTCAATGGTCCCATCCGCTCGAAACTTGGTACGAAACAACCATTTGCTCCCAACAATGTTGGTATCCTTGGGTCGTGGGACCAATGTCCATGTGTTATTAAGAGATAAAGCATCCATTTCTAATTGCATGGCATTGAGCCATTTGGTATCACACATAGCCTCGGAAGGATGAGTCGGATCACAGGAGGCTAGAAGGGCGGAGAAGAGACCATAACTACGCATTTGAGAGAGATCCGCGCGATGTTTTGGTTTAAAAATGCCAGCCTTGGCACGAGTTGTCATTGGGTGACCAACGGTGGGCGGCGGGTGTGAGATGGGTAGTACTGGTGGGCTAGAAGGTGGTGTCGTGGTGGTCGGGCTAGTGGGTGGCGTCGGGAAGTGTGGGGAGTGCACGGGTGAACCGGGCGGGTCATCGGTTGTCGGGGCATGAGAGTGGTCATCGCAAAGGCCACAAGGATTAAGTGAGGGTGAGGTAGTTGAGGAAGGAGGTGAGGGAGTTGGAGGGGTAGGAGGTGTGGGAGGTGTATGTAAGGCGGAGGGAGAAACATCATCTAAAAAGGTGTGTAGTTGTATGTCAGAGAGCGGTGTTGCATTTGGCATATTGGTAAAAGAGAAATATGTTTCGTCAAAACGAGCGTGTGGTGTAACGTAAGTGCGAGAGGAATCTGGGTCAAAGCACTGATAGCCTTTGTACTGCGGGTTGTAGCCCACAAAGATGCACGGAATGCTCCTAGGAGCAAGTTTGTTAGGAGCATAGTCCCGTAAGAACGGATAGACACGACAACCAAAAGGTTTAAAATTGGCATATTGCGGGATCCGTCCAAACAACACCTCAAATGGGGACTTGGAGGAGAGAACTTTGGTGGGTAACCGATTGATGATATAAACCGCTGAGCTGAAGGCATGAACCCAAAAAGTGGCAGGAACGCGAGCATGAAACAACATGGCAAGCCCAGTTTCGACAATATGGCGATGTTTCCTTTCCACCCGACCATTTTGTTGCGGGGTGTAGGGACAGGAAATTTGATGGAAAGTGCCATTGTCGTTAAATAAAGATTTCACCTTATGAGTCAAGAATTCGGTACCGCCATCACTTTGAAATTTTTTAATTTTGGTTGAAAACCGCGTTTGAGCGAAGTGTAGAAATTTCTCAAGAACGTCAAAGAAATCCGCTTTAGTTTTAAGAGGGTATAACCACGTGAACCGAGAGTGGTCGTCAACAAAAACCACATAATATCGATAAGCATCAACCGAGACGACAGGTGAAGGGCCCCATAAGTCACAATGAACAATATCTAACACATGTGATGCACGTTTAAAATTTAGCTCAAATGGTAATCTAGATGATTTCGCAAGTTGGCATGGTGAGCAGATAACTGGTTTCGGTAAAAGAGACGAAAGTGATAAATGTCCCAAATTTTTTAACAAAGAGATAGTATCAAAAGATACGTGGCCCAATCGTGAATGCCACAGTTCATACGATGCCGTACACTTATTTTTTGCAAAAAAAGCTTGAACTTGCGGTGTGTTAGAGAGCACGTAGAGGCCTTGATTACACGTTCCTTGAGCTAGAGCTTCCTTCGTGAGACGATCCTGAATAAAAAAGAATTTTCGGAAAAATGAACATCCACAGCATTGTCACGCGTCAGTTTACTGATAGATAGAAGATTTTTTGTGAGATTAGGGACAACCAAAACGTCACGTAAATGGAGTTTATTTGCGATGATGGCAGTCCCAACACTAGAAATAGGTAAAGTTAAGCCATTACCGAATTCCACAGACGCACCACCAATAGAGGGCTCAGTATGAGCAACTGAAGCAGGAGAAGAAACCATATGATCCGTGGCCCCAGAGTCCACAAACCATTCCGGCATGGAAGTGTTCACATGGCATTGTGCATGAAATGCACGAGCAAGATCGGGCTCACTTGGTCGCGGGGTTCGAGAAAATGACATAAGATGCGGACATGTATTGGCGTAATGGCCATCGGTTTGACACAGCTGGCAGTGGGGGGGTCTACGACCGCGACCCCGACCTCCTCTAAATCCACGTCCACGACGACCACGGTAACCACCGTTGAAACCACGCTGGGCCGAGACCTGTTGCTGGGCCGCAAGATGAGGTGGGAGTGAAAGAGAGTTGTGCTGCTGAGCCGAGAAGGCAACAGCAGGTGTCGAACTCCCGTGAATGGCATGAAGGAACATTTCGTGACCCTCGGCTTGAGCAAGTAAATCACGGTACACTTATGGCATGCGAGAGGCACGAATCACCGTTGAGAAAGTCTCAAAAGTGGGACCAAGGCCACACAGAAACCAATGAGTTATATCTGTGTCGGCTACCGGGTGGCCAATGGCCGAGAGTTGGTCACAAATATTTTTAAACTTCCGACCAAAATTAGAGACGGTGTCGTTACCTTTAGAGAGATGTCGAAGACGATCGCGAAGATTTTGGACCCGTTCCATAGAGGAGTTCCCATAGGCACTCTCGAGAGCAAGCCAAATAGCACGAGAAGAGGAGAGGCCAACGACTTCTGAGAAGGCTTCCTCGGTTAACGAGGCTTGTAAGAGAATAACGGCACGTTGATCTTTTTCGATCCAGACGGGAAGAGCCGGATTTGGAACGTTTTTCGCATCAACAATGATTTCAGTTGCTGGAATCTGAGAGGAACCATCTATATGACCGGACAGACCTTGGGACGAGAGGAGAGGGATCATTTGGTTCTTCCATAGAAGGTAGTTTGAGGAAGATAACCGTATGGTGATTAGGTGAAGAATGGTGTGCATAGGTAGGTGATTATCTTGGGAAGAAGAAGGAGAAGCCATGGATTCCAAAGAGAAAGGAAAACCAACAGGTGGGAAGAAGAAGAGGAGAGGGTTGGGAGGTTATGACCGTATGGTGTGCTCTGATACCATGTAACAATTAAAATTCCCCTGCCTTCCAATAGGAGAGGAGACAGCTATATATATACAAATAAGTTACAAAATACACCCTTATAAATACACAAGTATTACAAGATAAACTTATTGTCTAATAAATCCCAAACACCCCCTTAATTGAAATTGTTTGCAGTGATTAATCTTTCCATATAGATTAAGAATGTTTTGTTTTAAAGGGTTTTTTCACGTATGAAATAAGCGTATTTTTTAAATTACGTTTGGTATAGAGATACAGTCATACAGGATAGGACAAAATAATTATACAATGTTTGATAAGAAATGTTGGTGCAAGTGTACCACATCTCTATATATTTATATATATTTATTTTGATGATTACAAACACACCGTATTATTGTTTATCTAACAATTTAATCCAAGTGTGCAGTTGTTGAAGAACACGAAGATTTAATCTGAAGGGTTCAAGACGGAAGTGTTTACGTCGTCATTATTGTTTATAACTAATAATGATAAACACCCTAAAATAATATACCACTTGGATATTTCTAAAAACCCAACAATTATTTTTAATAAGGTTTTGAGAAGATTCAGCAAGATTTGGTTGCAGTCCTGGAAGCTGTCTTTTCTGACGGCGGTATACCGCGGCGATACAGCCGGTATACCGCGGGTACACTTTTGCCGGTATACCGCGGGTGTTCAGCCGGTATACCGCGGCAGGTCGTGTGCATTTCTGATTGGTTGAAAGAACCTTTTCCTGACGGCGGTATACCGCGAGACCCAGCCGGTATACCGCGGGTACGTAATTCCTGTCAACTTTGCATGTAGCCGTTGGTGTGTCAGTCACCTTTTCTGACGGCGGTATACCGCATGCATTTGGCGGTATACCGCGGATGCACAATGCCGTTGGAGATGCTGATATATAAAGAAGCTGTTGGTGATGAAGAATAGCAGACCTCAGAACACAAGAACAGTAACAACAAGCTGCAACCACCTCTCAGCTCTCTCATCTATTTATAATATATATTTTATAAAACATCTTTTATAAAATATCCAAGTGTGAGATATTATACAAGAGTGATTACCCATTGTGAGTTATACTCCTCTTGTAAGTTTTTTGAATAACGGGTGTGTGATCCTGTTTATCTCATAGCAGAGGCTTGAGAAACTATTACAAATACCTTTGTACTTGGTTTGTATTTCTACCGTAAAGAATACATTTATTGGATCGTGTCGAGAAGTGTCTCGGCTGCTGGTTTATCACAGTTGGTGGTAAATCAGTAAATCTCTGTGTCAAGTATCTCTATCCCTTATCTCTTTATTTATTCCGCTGTGCTTTATTATATTTGTTTATATAAACTGCTTTGCATTTATATTTATTTATATAATCTCTGTGTATTTGTTTATATTTACACTCTTCGTTATTATTTGTATACTCTGTTTTATTTATACTGTTTCTGTACTGTATTTATTTGTAAAAGAATTTTTGAAAGTAAAAGATTTTAAATACAACCTTACCCCCCCTTAGGTTGTCCAACATTTGGTATCAGAGCGGGGCTTTCAAAATTTTTCTGTTTAAATTTTTAAAGTCATTTCTTTTATTTTTTTTTAAATGGCTCAACAAACTAATTTTGTGTTCTCTAAAACTCCTTTGATAGATACTGAAAAGTTTGGCATTTGGGCCGAGCTATTTGAATGTCACGTTCGTGGCAAAAGTCAAAAAATTTGGGATATTATAGAAAATGGGAATTTTAACCCTACTATTATAAAAAATAATGTTATTGTTGATAAACCTGTTAAGGACTGGACTCCCGCTGAAGAATCTCTTTTTTGTTTAAATTTTGAGGCTAAAAATATATTATATGCTGCTTTAACTTCCGATGAAATAGAAAGAGTATATACCTGTAAAACTGCTAATCAAATCTGGCAAAGCTTGAGTGACACTCATCGTGGAAATACTCAAGTTAAAAGTTCTAAAATAAACATTTTAGTTCATGATTATGAATTATTTGAAATGTCAAAAGATGAGTCAATCGACTCAATGTTTAAACGTTTTAACCTCATTATGACTACTTTGAAGGGATTAGGTCGTACTTATCCTAATGAGGATTATGTAAGGAAAATTCTTCGAGCACTTCCTTCGGAGTGGATGGCAAAAATCACATCCTTGGAAGACTCCCGAGATCTCGCAACTATGAAGCTCGATGATCTCATCGGCAATCTTAAAGTGCACGAAATCGCACTAAAAAGAAATCAAGTCCGAGAGCAAGTCAAAAAGAAATCCATCGCTCTCAAGGTCGTTGCCTCAAAAGAAAAGGAAGAGGAGGAAGATGCAAGTTCATCCGATGATGAACCCGAAAATCTTGACGATTTAGTCAAGTTGGTAAGAAAACTTTCTAAACTTCTATCTAACAAAAAGTTTGCCAATATTGATAGGTTTCAAGAAAATGAAGACTACCGTCGTGGTGGTAAAAACCAAAGTCGCAACGTCCACAAAAGTGAAGACAATTATGACGAATCTAGCGACGATGAAAAAGCCAATAAAAAGAAAGGCTTTTGCTATGTGTGTGGTGACAAGGATCACTATGCAAGTGTGTGTCCGAATCGAGCAAAACAAATCAACACACCAAAAGCTTTGGTTGGAGGCGCGTTGAGCGCAAGCATAAATGAGACCAAAAATTTTTGTTTCATGGCCGACCATGATAATGAGGTATCTTCATCATATTCCTCTAAAAATAATTGTGATAATTATTATAGTGACGATGAAAATAATCTTGACGAATTATATAAATCATTTCATGATATGGCCGCTCTTGCAAATAAGTATAAAGATGAAATCTCTAATTTAAAAGAAACCGTATCCACATATAAAAAGGAAATAGATGACGGTAAACAAAAATCTGCTCATGATTTAGATATTATCACTAAATTAGAAAATAAATTAAGTGAAAAAGATATTTGTAAATCTTGTGTTATTTTAAATGATAAAATTGCATGCTTAAATAAAAAGACACATGAAGATATTACATGTACAAAATGCGAGATTCTTGAAAATGAAATTGCATGTTTAAATGCTAAATGTAAATCGCATGAGAAAAATGACTTATTAGCAAATGCTTTTAATAGTAGCAATGATAAAGTGCTTAAAATGCTTAATATATCAAATCGTATAAATTGCCGAAAAGGCATTGGTTCAAATACGTGTATTGAAAAATGTGATTGTATGCCAATTAAAAAGGTTTTTGAAAAACCTAAATTTGTTGTTAAAAATAAAACGCAAAAACCTCCGTATGTTCCTAAAATGAATTATGTGAATTATATGTCGAGAAAATCACATGCGTTTATGTATAATAATAAGTTTGCGAATCCTAAGAAAAATGTTAATCCGCATACTTCTTTTTACGTCTATGATGAATACGATCGTAAAATTAAAATGGTTAGAAAATGGATTCCGAAAGGAATGTTTAATGTTGATAATCCGGGTGGAATGCGTTTATGGTTTTAAACCATTTTTATGGTTTTGTATGTTTGTCGTGTTTGTTTTATGTCGACAACATATTTTTTTGCAGTTTATGTTTTATACTAACTGTTAAAAGGACCCATAAGAAAAGGGTACCACGAAATATTTTCTTTGCCTTTTGTAGGTGTTACCTGCCGAGGTTATAATACGTGGTTACCTGCCGAGGTTATAATACGTGGTTACCTGCCGAGGTTATAATACGTGGTTACCTGCCGAGGTTATAATACGTGGTTACCTGCCGAGGTTATAATACGTGGTTACCTGCCGAGGTTATAATACGTGGTTACCTGCCGAGGTTATAATACGTGGTTACCTGACGAGGTCATAATACGTGGTGTTTTTTTTATCACATAAAATTAACCGAATATTGAAGCCTTAAGATCCGTTTTGGTGCAAGTGTTTCGTATTGGTTTGTATATCTTTGTCTCTATTGCTTTTTGCATTTTATTTTATCCCTCAAATTTTATAAAATCAAATTGATATCGTTATTAATTTGAGGGGGAGCGTTTTAGCTCTTTTACCCATGAGTTTATGCTCTCTCAATTATATGCATATTTTGAGGGGGAGCATCTCTCGAGGGGGAGCATACCGTCTTTCTTAACCCTTTTTGCTTCGACAAACGGGGGAGAGAAACCGCATATGCTCATGCTTAGCGGTTGTGTTTGTCATCATCAAAAAGGGGGAGATTGTTGGTGCAAGTGTACCACATCTCTATATATTTATATATATTTATTTTGATGATTACAAACACACCGTATTATTGTTTATCTAACAATTTAATCCAAGTGTGCAGTTGTTGAAGAACACGAAGATTTAATCTGAAGGGTTCAAGACGGAAGTGTTTACGTCGTCATTATTGTTTATAACTAATAATGATAAACACCCTAAAATAATATACCACTTGGATATTTCTAAAAACCCAACAATTATTTTTAATAAGGTTTTGAGAAGATTCAGCAAGATTTGGTTGCAGTCCTGGAAGCTGTCTTTTCTGACGGCGGTATACCGCGGCGATACAGCCGGTATACCGCGGGTACACTTTTGCCGGTATACCGCGGGTGTTCAGCCGGTATACCGCGGCAGGTCGTGTGCATTTCTGATTGGTTGAAAGAACCTTTTCCTGACGGCGGTATACCGCGAGACCCAGCCGGTATACCGCGGGTACGTAATTCCTGTCAACTTTGCATGTAGCCGTTGGTGTGTCAGTCACCTTTTCTGACGGCGGTATACCGCATGCATTTGGCGGTATACCGCGGATGCACAATGCCGTTGGAGATGCTGATATATAAAGAAGCTGTTGGTGATGAAGAATAGCAGACCTCAGAACACAAGAACAGTAACAACAAGCTGCAACCACCTCTCAGCTCTCTCATCTATTTATAATATATATTTTATAAAACATCTTTTATAAAATATCCAAGTGTGAGATATTATACAAGAGTGATTACCCATTGTGAGTTATACTCCTCTTGTAAGTTTTTTGAATAACGGGTGTGTGATCCTGTTTATCTCATAGCAGAGGCTTGAGAAACTATTACAAATACCTTTGTACTTGGTTTGTATTTCTACCGTAAAGAATACATTTATTGGATCGTGTCGAGAAGTGTCTCGGCTGCTGGTTTATCACAGTTGGTGGTAAATCAGTAAATCTCTGTGTCAAGTATCTCTATCCCTTATCTCTTTATTTATTCCGCTGTGCTTTATTATATTTGTTTATATAAACTGCTTTGCATTTATATTTATTTATATAATCTCTGTGTATTTGTTTATATTTACACTCTTCGTTATTATTTGTATACTCTGTTTTATTTATACTGTTTCTGTACTGTATTTATTTGTAAAAGAATTTTTGAAAGTAAAAGATTTTAAATACAACCTTACCCCCCTTAGGTTGTCCAACAAGAAATAATTAGATAGGATAAAAACAATTCAAAATATCAAATTTACCTTTAATAAATTATTCATATATTTATATAGAGTAAATTGCATTTTTGGTACCTGTGGTTATATGATTTCTTTAAAAGAAGTACCTGAACTTCAATAAGTCAAAGATTGGTTTTTGAGTTATACGATTTTGCTGCAAATGTAGTCCCTGGTCACTAACACCGTCTAGTTGGTCCGTTAGTGCCAGGGTAGTTTTGTCCATACTCCTTTCAGGTACTCTTTTTAAAGAAATCATATAACCACAGGTACCAAAAATGCAATTTACTATTTGTTATATTTTGATTTCAAAGTTACATTTCATACCCCTGTAATTATTTACTTAGTTTACTTTATACCTTTTACTTTTCTAATTTTAATTTTACACCTTCATCATATTAACACATACAATCATATATTAACTAAAATACGTTAAAAAAATACGTTTTAATTTTAACAAGTTACACCATTATAATCGTCTCATCGATACCTTCGAAATGAGACCGATATTGAATGTTTTTGGATTTAATTATGTTAAAAAATACGTTTTAACATATCACATTAACATACATAATTACGTTAAAATATGTTAAGGAGTTCGATATATATATATATATATATATATATAGGGGTGGGTTCAAATGAAAACTCAAATTCAATTGTAAACGTGAGGACAAACCACAGTCGTTGATTAATAATCTGGTGAAGAGATCAATGGCAAAAAAACACGGTGGCAATTTTGTAAATAAGTTGAAAACTCTGTCCATGGCTTAATGAATATTTAGTGTGCAGGGGTAAAATTGGAAAGATTAGAATCAACGCTTATTTTTGTTGAATTTTTATTTTCTTTTTTAATTAAAAAACTGATGTATTTATATAAAAGAAAGGTAAGCATGAAAATGAGGTTTGAATAAACAAAAATGGTGTAATTATTCAAAAGGTCCTCCTAAACTACCCATCATCGAGGCTTCTGATCCATATACATTCTGCTGCTCATCATCCAGTATTCTCCTCCATTAAAAGGTGTACCCCATTGACAAACATCATACTTGCACAGTTACCATTTAATGGAACATAATAAACGAAATCAAATACGAGATCTTGGTTACTTGAATGATCATAATAGATCACTTGCAGAGGGGTATGCTAAAATGATTACCGTTTGAGTTTTAATTTATTCCTAAGTTCATAATCTTTTATATATATATATATATATATATATATATATAGTGGTTTGTATAGTTTGTTAGAATTGTTTGGTTTACAATTGAAACGCACAATATATATATATATATATATATATATATATATATATATATATATATATATATATATATATATATATATATATATATAGAGGGAGGTTCAAAGAAAAACCTCAAAAAACGAAAACTGAAGAACACATATAAATTCATCAGTCTGAATATGTGTTATATTCAGTCTGAATATGTGTTATATTCAGTCTGAATATGTGTTATATTCAGACTGAATATGTGTTATATTCAGTCTGAATATGTGTTATATTCAGACTGAATAAAGGTAGATATTCAAAACGAATAAATGTTTAAATTTTGTACCTTTATTCAGTCTGAATAACTCTATATATTCAGACTGAATAAAGGTAAATATTCAAAACTGAATAAATGTACATTTATTCACTCTGAATATAACACATATACACGATTTCACGTAAAAAACGGTTAAAACGAAAAAAAAAACTATATCATGATGGATGTCATATCGAAGAGCACGAAATTCTCGTTTTTTGATGTAATTTGTTTGATTAAAATGTTAGTAATTTTTGAGATAATTTATTTTAAAATTTAAGGGGGTAAAAGTTTTTTAATTAAAAAAGAAAATAAAAAGTCAATAAAGGATGCGCTCATTCTAATTTGACGAAAATACCCCTAAAGCTGAATTTTAGGAATGGCTTAAATATGGCTGCGATCAATGGACGAGATTTGTCCTCATGTTTACAATTGAATTTGAGTTTTCATTTGAACTTTCCTCTATATATATATATATACTAGTTATTTACCCGCTGTAATGCAGCGAGACGTATAATCCAAATAATTTGATGATTTAATCAATTAAATAAAAAAATATTCTATATTGGGCTCATTTCGAAGGTATCGATGAGACGATTATAATGGTGTAACTTGTTAAAATTAAAAAGTATTTTTTTAACGTATTTTATTTATATACGATTATATGTGTTAATGTAATAAAAGTGTAACAAGTTAATTTGACCATTTAATCAATTATGTATGTTAATGTGATATGTAACAAATCAATTATGCAATGCAGCGAGACGTGTAATCCAAATAATTTGACGATTTAATCAATTAAATCAAAAAATATTCTATATTGGGCTCATTTCGAAGGTATCGACGAGCCGATTATAATGGTGTAACTTGTAAAAACTAAAAAACATTTTTAACGTAATTATGTATGTTAATGTGATATGTTAAAACGTATTTTTTTAACATATTTTAGTTAATATAAGATTATTATGGTAATGTGATAAGAGTGTAAAACAAATTTGAAAAAAATAAGAGATGTACCATAAATTAAATAATTAACTATAAGGGTATGAATTATAAATATTAAAAATATTTTTATGTAGTATATATGATATATAATTAAATAATTAAATCAAAAAATATTCAATATTGGGCTCATTTCGAATGTATCGAATAGACGAGTACAATGGTGTAACTTGTTAAAATTAAAACGTATTTTTAACGTATTTTAGTTCATATACGATTATATGTGTTAATATGATGAAGGTGTAAAATTAAAATTAGAAAAGTAAAAGGTATAAAGTAAACTAAGTAAATAATTACAGGGGTATGAAATGTAACTTTGAAATCAAAATATAACAAATAGTATGTAACAGCCCAATTATACAACAAGACAATCATAGCATTAAATAAAAAACATTACAAAACTGGGTCCCAAAATTTCATTACATTAGTCTCGACACTTAAGTTGGCGGAAACAACCTATACACAACTGAGAACATACTAGCTTCTATAAGTGGCACAGGCACTGTCTCTATCTGCATATGTACTCTATCCTGCTCTTGTTCACTTACCTGAGCCTCCTACTATTTGCTCACCTGAAAATGGTTTAGTTTTGAAAAGCGAGGGTTAGATCAAAAGGTCTAGTGAATTCCCTCCGTAAACATCATATATCAACAGTATAAAATCATTTTATAAAACTCATCAACATTCTCCACATAAACATCAAACATGGTACTGCACAGTGTTCAAGGATCTCATTAGCTAACCGCGATCGGGGCCCAAGCAGACTCCCCTCTCGCCTCATATCGGGGCCCAAGCGGACTCCCCTCTATCCGAGTAGGAAGGAAACGAATTCCCTCCTAAAAGCTAGTCACATACCCGAGTAGGAAGGAAATGAATTTCCTCCTACAAGCTCGTCACAAATGCCCAAGGGATCATCGGATCCCGAGGTACTCAGACCCCACTGCGCAGACCGACTCCACATACAAACACATAGTTCATCATAAATCATGAAACGTGAAACCTTTATAAATCGTTATCAATCAGTTCATCATGCTAAATAGTCTTTTCATTAAAATATATTTTTCATGGAAAAACATACGTAACAGTTGTAAACAGTTCATGCTCATAAGTGAACCATATTCAGTAAAAACATTTTAACTTTCATTCCACGTAAAAAGGGTCAAGGGTACTCACCTGACTTCTTTGCTTCAAGACTTCTCACTTAAACTTCCGGCCTCTAGATGAGACACCTATAGTTTTAGGAAACGCATATCATTAATCTACCGATTGCTACCCGAGTTTACTTCCGATCATAACTCAAAATTATCTAGTTTCGCTGAGTTACACTTCTCGTCCAAATACCACAATTATTAGACTCTGCTTACCGACCCAAGACTTAAATTCCAAATCCTTATAATTAATACCGGATTTTCGGCCCAATAGAATACCGGATCACCTTTAAAACAAATACCGGTTCCATTTACATAAATTCTGGATCACTAAGGTCCACTTAATAATTTCGGTCCAATGCAACACCAAATCCCATAATTGTGTTCTCGGCCCAAATTCCAGTTATAAAATTCAATATCGCATCCTTAAAATAAATTTGTAAAGCCCGTATCCCAGTATGTAATCTCTTTTTATAAATCCTTTTGTTTTAATTTTATTTAATGTGGTTTCCGTTAACGGGGTTAGACGAATCGGACCTAATCGTCATAAATGTCGGAATTTTGGTTAGTTGCGAGAAGGTTTTTAGTTGAGGGACCATTAGTGTTAAAAGGCCAAAAGAAAAATTATGGTTCGGCCCATGCACCCAAGGACCCAAAACCCATATTGTATTTTGTTTGTGTGTTGGTGGCGTGATCATCAAACAAAAGAAGAAGAATAGAAAGAAAAAAAAAGAAAACCAAACCCTTGTATCATTTTTTTTGGTGTTGTGTTCGTGAGTAGCAAGAAAGAGGAGAAAAACCCTAGTCATCCCCTCCCCTTTCTTTCGTCGTCGCCGGCCGGAAAAGAGAAGAGAGAGAGAGAGAGAAACCGAGAGGGAGAGAGAGAGAAACCGAGGAAGAGAGAGAGTGCAGCGGCGAGAAGGAGAAGTGGCCGGAGTAATTCTGCAGTTGCACCGTCGTGGTCGTCGCGAGGTAAGAACCATTTTCCCGTTTGTTGTTTCTCTCGTCGTTCAATCGTTAGTTTGAGAAAAGAATCGCCGCCGGCCGCCGCCGGCGACCACCGCTGCCGGAAAGGGCAGTGGGTGGTGGCCGCGACCAGACCTCGAAACCACCTGGTGGCGGAACCCTCTTACCGTTAGTGAGTTGGTGCAGAAACCGTTTTATCATTTTATGTAATATTTAGTTTCTGTCCAGTTTTCTTTCGCGCGTAACTTTCTCGTCGTAACTCGGATTGAGACGAATTCGGTGCCCACGGTTCACATTCTGTGCCAGGCACACTTTTCGTGTTTTAGCGAAAGTTCGATTCGGCCTCTAGCTAGGCGTAAATTGGCTGTTTATACAGCAGGTCCGGATGTGTCAGTTCGCGTCCCGTTTTAAAAGTCACAGTTTCTGTCCCTGTTTTGTATCGAGCATAACTTCTGCTACGAATGTCGGATTGGGATGAAACTAGTGCCAAATGTTCCCATTCTGAGTCTAGTAAGTTTCTTAAGTTTTGCGGAAAAACCAGTTCGGACCGTAGCTAGTGTCAAACTGCTGTTTTGTAATGAAAGGTGCTGTTTTTTCGCTGTGCAGTTAACCAGTTTTGTAAAATCCATAATAAATTATAGAAAAATCGTTAGGAGGTGTATAATATGTCCTTGGAACCCTAACTCAGAGCACTTTCTGGTTATGTAATTTAATTGAGGATTTTCTGGGTTTATGGAGGTCGGAACAGGTCCCGAACAGACCTGTTTGGTTAGACCGAAAAGTCGTTTTAGTGACGATTTAAGGGTGCGTCGTGTTTTAGGGTCCGTGTCTCGTGTTAATACATTTTAACGATTGTTTAGGTGTTGGGAAGTGATCTTGGATTTGTGAAGCTTGAATTATTGTTTGTGAGCTAGGCGCGCTTACGAGGTGAGTTCTCTCACTATAACTAATGTCGGTTATTTTTACATTACGATTTGTACGTGTGTGGTAGTTTTAATTGTTTGTGATGCGGGACTAAATAGTGGGGTGTCTAGTCGGACCTTTATTGTTATGACTACGCGGGTGGCGTAGGAGTTCGGTGGGGCCGAGGTTTATATACGCGGGTGGCGTAGTAACTCGGTGGGGCCGAGGTTTATATACGCGGGTGGCGTAGAAACTCGGTGGGACTGAAGGTTGTATACACGGGTGGCGTAGGAACCCGGGGGAGCCGGGTAATGCTTGCACGGTTATCGTGTGGTCGGGTGGACCAGCTTATGCCTTTGGGTGAGATGGTGTAGGTATGCATGTTTATGATTTGTTCGTAGACTTGTATGCTGTTTATGTGCAATTATCTGCTTAGAGGTGGTGTGGGAATAACTGTGTTATTTATGGTGTCTGAATTCACTAAGCTTCGTGCTTACCCTTTCCCAATAAATTGTGGTTTCAGGTACGAGTGGCTCCAAGGCGTGACGAGTACACACTGGCGCGTGGGAAGAGTTGATTACTTTTATGATTTTAATTTTAGACATTTATTCCGCTGTTTATTGTTCGTGAGAATATTAATTATGAGTTTGCAAATGAAATGATTGAATTATTAAATGAGTTTGTATTAATGAAATGTTACTTTAAAAATTTTAAATTCCTTGTAATTTTTGGGACGTTACAACTTGGTATCAAAGCACGGCTTGAGTGAATCAAACGCATTTCGGTGTGTTTGATCTCAAGTTTGCGGCTATAAAATTTTCTTTAAAGTTTTTGGGAAATAAAAAGAAGGAAAAATCCGTTTGAGGAACGGTGATCGAGGGCGCAGTGTGTACAGTCAGCCGGAGCCAAAGGGGAAAGGTACATTACTTAGTGTTGTATTGCTTTCTAGATCATAGGGTATGCATGCTAGATTGCCTGTTGTTGACACTATGCTGTATGATGATTGCTTGCTAGTAGGAATCAATGCTAGTCATAGTAGGTTGTTAAATGGAGGCCCTATAGGTTGTATGCAGTAAGAATCATATAGCCTTAGAATATTTGATTTAGTTCTATTGCGCAGCTCTTGTTTGAGTCCAACCGTTTTAGGATAGAATTTTGTATTCGAATGTCTATTTGATTCACGTTGCATGCAACTGGGTATTCGCGAGGCAACTCGTTATGGCTAATGGGGATTCCGTGGTAGCAAGGGTAGTGGGATGAGGTGAAATTCCTAGTGAGCTGGGAATAGCGTTTACATATGAGTACGTATGCAAAATTGCTTTCTAGAACATAGGAGTATGTATGCTAGATTGCTTGGTGCTTAATACACTGTATTGTATGGTTGTTACTTGCTATTAGGAACTTATGCTAACTTTGATAGGTTGTTAAGCGAATGCACTATAGGTTGTATGCGGTAGGAACCGAATAGCCTTAGAATGTTGGATTTAGTTCTATTGCGCAGCTCTTGTTTGAGTCCAACCGTTGTAGGATAGAATCTTATATTCGAATGTCTATCTGGTTTCCACTGTATACGACTGTGCGTTTACGAGGCGACTCGTCAGGGTTAGTAGGGGTTCCGCCCTAGCAAGGGTAGTGGGGTATTATGTTTATTCCTAGGGAGCTAGGAAGAGTGTGTATATGCGTCAGTATGGACATACGTGTATGGTTTTTGTTTGGGCGAGCAACTACTTGGATACTCGGGATGGGACTCGGAGCGGACAGTGATAGGTGTAGATGGTAGTAGTAGAGCTCCTACTACCGGAAGCACAGGATCAATGTTCGAGTCGGGGAAAGTCGCGAGGAATCCAAGGAGTGAGCGTGAGCGTTGTTATTGTGAGTTATTATGCGCTAATAACTCGTTGTAATATCTACCCTGAATAGCCATCACAAGGAGGAACGACTATGGTAAACCTACTAGTACAGGTGTGTACTTGTTTTGCTTTGATGGGATGATCGTTGGGGTAGTGTCGAAGGTTATAAATTAGTAGTCGTTGGAATAAAAGGACGATTCTAGTATTAGTCACTTGGAGTGACGATGAGGATGATGTTTGTTTCGGGCCAAGATGGATGATTGTGCTAGAATCATAGGCTTATAGAGCCGACTTTGATTTGAGGAAAAATCGTAGGGATTATTTGACGTAATTTCCTAACTTGCCTAAGAGATTTAAATGTCCGGATGACGTTAGTGGATCGGAGAGATTTGGAGGAGTAGGAGTCGAGGCGTAGAATGCCGACTGAGTCATGCACAAAGTTTGATTTTGAAATAGATTGCATTAACAAATTCTTGTGTTTCAAATCATTTATTGGATGGTGTTTTGGAATTTTGGGAAACGTTCAGCACACACACAAGATTTTGAAATATGGTTTTGAAAGTGCATGAAATCGTTTTATCACGGTAGTTGCAAACTTTGTTTGAATTTGCTTTATTTTCTATTTCCCCACGGTTCTTGCGGGCAAGATGATATCCGTGTTTTATGGTGTTTTAAATGTTGGGCAAGTGACTACGGCTTGTGACTTTAACATTGGAACTCCTCCACATATGTTAGAGTTGAGGCGGAAAGTTACATTCCACGATGTCTGTATAAAGCTATTTGAGTGATTTCGTTAAATAAGTTTTGTTTTACGGCATGTTGAGCCGTGTGGGTTTAATTTCACGAGGTGCATATCTTATTTGTTTATGTGACCATTTGGAGAAATCTTGGAAATCAATTTAAAGAACCCCACCTTTTGAGATTTTATGAGGTTTTAGTCGATATTTTCAAATGATGGAAACGGATTGGTTTTATCTTTAAGTTTGAAACTTACACGAGACAGTTGTGTTGTAACAAAAATATATTTGTAAACCGTTTCATCGTTTTGTATGACTAGCCGACGCGCGTAAGATTTGTTGGTGAACCCTGTGCCATGACATTTTATGTTGGAAAAAGAGGAATTTTGGGGTCAAATGTCGTGGAACTGATTTTGAAATTATGTGCACACTTCTGTCGCACCCGGTGTAAGGTCGAGCGGTTACTTTAAATACATGTCATGAGTCAATTCATACTAGAACCGTGACGGTTCATTTTCAAAGAAATTATTTATTTCGCTTTACGTTTTGTGAGTAAACTAAGCTGCAATGAAATGATTTTCAACATGATTTTCATATGTGGGACGAGCGTGTCCATTTTTGCGTAACTACCGACCTGGTAATAGTAGTTTTATTGCTTACGGTCTTTTTGAAATGAAAAATCTTGACGTTGAAAATATTTTGTAAACCATTTGGGAAGTGCGCTTATAAGTGTTATGTGTCATTTTGAGAATTTTTAAGAGTGTGAGCCCTTTTGGAAAACTCTTTGGTTTAACCCATGTTAAGGTTGGGACTAATGTTGATTTTAGAGTATTGTTTGCTTAAACTTTGTTTAAACGCGTTTTTGACCGACTTATGGGTCTAGCAAGCGTGGAGCATTTTGCTCGGTTTTGACTCTGAGATAGTCATGGGTCAATTGCACGGTTTTTAATGGTTCGATGTGGAGTTTTGTTGATGGGTTGTTTTGCTGCATAGTTTTGCACTTATTGCACGTAGAGTATTTACATGTTGGGTGAGTGAGTCATTCCGGGATAGGCAGGTTGTTGGTGGACTGTTTTGCATTGGATCCTTGGTCACGTCAGTCAGTCGTTGGTAACGGTCGGTTGGGTGACTCGGGGTGGGACCCCGGTATCCATGTGTTATGACTTTGACTTTCCAGTAGGCACTAAGAGGATATAGTCTTGGGCACTTACCTGAGAGGTAGTTCCGATGTGCCGGGCCTTGAAACGTAACTGGGAGGTAGACGTTAAGGTGTATCTTGATACGGTGTAACTAAGCTTCGTAGAGCGAGTGTGGAGGATAAGTAGACGGTGGAAGGTTGGGTATTCCACGCGTGTTGGTAATGTAGGCCGAATAGTGTCGGTTAAGGGAATGATGCCCTTTGTAATTAAGAGAATAAATGCGCAGTGACCTTTTTGAAGTAAGTAGTATATTAGGGCGTCGACTTTTGGGCTTAAGGCCAAACACCTTTAGTGTAATCGGAGATTTGTAGCCGTTTTTAAAATAATTATGGTGATGGTAGTAGTAACCCTGAGATGCTTAATTGTGATGAATGGTTATGGTGGAATAACCTTCGTGGGTGATTATAAGTTTACTGGTTTGACGATTCGTGTGAAATAAATTTTGGGAGCCTTTTAGAACTCGTGGATGTTAATCGACAGTTGTTGGTAAGTATGATCAGATTCGAGTATCCTATAAGGCATATTGGTGAGCACCTTTAGAATGGTTAGAGCTTGAAAGTTGAATCGGAATGTATGGAATATCTAAGGTTGGGGGACAACCGAAGTCGCTTGGCTAGGAATGATTTCAATTGTTGGGGTGTTCTGCCGGTCATGATCCCAGTGTCCTAGAAAGAGTACGTTAGTAAGAAAAGTATTCGAAAAGTTTTAGAAGGGGTCTCAAGTGGACTTGGGAACCTGAGGTTGAGATGTGGGAGAACTATCTTTAGCTATGCACGGGCATAGACTTCGAGGACGAAGTCTAATCCAAGTGGAGGAGAGTTGTAAAGCCCGTATCCCAGTATGTAATCTCTTTTTATAAATCATTTTGTTTTAATTTTATTTAATGTGGTTTCCGTTAACGGGGTTAGACGAATCGGACCTAATCGTTATAAATGTCGGAATTTTGGTTAGTTGCGAGAAGGTTTTTAGTTGAGGGACCATTAGTGTTAAAAGGCCAAAAGAAAAATTATGGTTCGGCCCATGCACCCAAGGACTCAAAACCCATATTGTATTTTGTTTGTGTGTTGGTGGCGTGATCATCAAACAAAAGAAGAAGAATAGAAAAAAAAAAAAACCAAACCCTTGTATCATTTTTTTGGTGTTGTGTTCGTGAGTAGCAAGAAAGAGGAGAGAAACCCTAGTCATCCCCTCCCATTTCTTTCGTCGTCGCCGGCCGGAAAAGAGAAGAGAGAGAGAGAGAAACCGAGAGGGAGAGAGAGAGAAACCGAGGAAGAGAGAGAGTGCAGCGGCGAGAAGGAGAAGTGGCCGGAGTAATTCTGCAGTTGCACCGTCGTGGTCGTCGCGAGGTAAGAACCGTTTTCTCGTTTGTTGTTTCTCTCGTCGTTCAATCGTTAGTTTGAGAAAAGAATCGCCGCCGGCCGCCGCCGCCGCCGGCGACCACCGCTGCCGGAAAGGGCAGTGGGTGGTGGCCGCCGCCGCCGGCGACCACCGCTGCCGGAACCCTCTTACCGTTAGTGAGTTGGTGCAGAAACCGTTTTATCATTTTATGTAATATTTAGTTTCTGTCCAGTTTTCTTTCGCGCGTAACTTTCTCGTCGTAACTCGGATTGAGACGAATTTGGTGCCCACGGTTCACATTCTGTGCCGGGCACACTTTTCGTGTTTTAGCGGAAGTCCGATTCGGCCTCTAGCTAGGCGTAAATTGGCTGTTTATACAGCAGGTCCGGATGTGTCAGTTCGCGTCCCGTTTTAAAAGTCACAGTTTCTGTCCCTGTTTTGTATCGAGCATAACTTCTGCTAGGAATGTCGGATTGGGATGAAACTAGTGCCAAATGTTCCCATTCTGAGTCTAGTAAGTTTCTTATGTTTTGCGGAAAACCCAGTTCGGACCGTAGCTAGTGTCAAACTGCTGTTTTGTAATGAAAGGTGCTGTTTTTTCGCTGTGCAGTTAACCAGTTTTGTAAAATCCATAATAAATTATTGAAAAATCGTTAGGAGGTGTATAAATTATAGAAAAATCGCTGTGCAGTTAACCAGTTTATGGAGGTCGGAACAGGTCCCGAACAGACCTGTTTGGTTAGACCGAAAAGTCGTTTTAGTGACGATTTAAGAATGCGTCGTGTTTTAGGGTCCGGGTCTCGTGTTAATACATTTTAACGATTGTTTAGGTGTTGGGAAGTGATCTTGGATTTGTGAAGCTTGAATTATTGTTTGTGAGCTAGGCGCGCTTACGAGGTGAGTTCTCTCACTATAACTAATGTCGGTTATTTTTACATTACGATTTGTACGTGTGTGGTAGTTTTAATTGTTTGTGATGCGGGACTAAATAGTGGGGTGTCTAGTCGGACCTTTATTGTTATGACTACGCGGGTGGCGTAGGAGTTCGGTGGGGCCGAGGTTTATATACGCAGGTGGCGTAGTAACTCGGTGGGGCCGAGGTTTATATACGCGGGTGGCGTAGAAACTCGGTGGGACCGAAGGTTGTATACGCGGGTGGCGTAGGAACCCGGGGGAGCCGGGTAATGCTTGCACGGTTATCGTGTGGTCGGGTGGACCAGCTTATGCCTTTGGGTGGGATGGTGTAGGTATGCATGTTTATGATTTGTTCGTAGACTTGTATGCTGTTTATGTGCAATTATCTGTTTAGAGGTGGTGTGGGAATAACTGTGTTATTTATGGTGTCTGAATTCACTAAGCTTCGTGCTTACCCTTTCCCAATAAATTGTGGTTTCAGGTACGAGTGGCTCCAAGGCGTGACGAGTACACACTGGCGCGTGGGAAGAGTTGATTACTTTTATGATTTTAATTTTAGACATTTATTCCGCTGTTTATTGTTCGTGAGAATATTAATTATGAGTTTGCAAATGAAATGATTGAATTATTAAATGAGTTTTTATTAATGAAATGTTACTTTAAAAATTTTAAATTCCTTGTAATTTTTGGGACGTTACAAAATTAGGTTTCGGGCTTAAGCCCAAATGGAAATGGATTCCAGCCTCTAGGCCCACGTGACCAAGTTCCGGAAGTTTTGGCCCAGCATTCGATATTGCCATTTAATTCAAAGAAGTCCGGAATTCAAACTCAAACAAGTTCCGGATCTGATTTTAAATGGGTGATTCCGGATCTAAAATTTAATAGGTGGTTCCGGATCTTGTGGTCAAAAGCCAGTACCGGATCACCACTCTGCAAGTCCAAAACAAAATTAAATACCGGATCTAGTTTTTGGTCAGATTCCGGCCGAGTCCGACTTTTTTTTATTCCGGATCCGCTAAGCATCCTCACACATTCCGGACTTTGACTTTATAAACTCAACTCCGGTCCAATTAAAACATGTGTTCCGGATCCTTATGAGTCCACACTTCCGGACTATTTAAAAAAAGCATACCGGATCTTACAATTCCGGGACTTACAGTTCTGAATCCATAATAAATTCCAAACCATTTCGGAACATTACGAGTTCCTATTCCGGATCCTTTTTAAAATTCCGGAACCTCGTAACAATCGAAACCCACTAACATTAGTACTAAGAAATTAAATCGTTTTAAATCTGTTAAGAAGTCCATTTCCTAACAAAATGATTTAACTACTCTTTAATCTGCTTAATATGATTAGCCTAACCTTTTAGAGCATCATTAACATCTTTTAGGCAAAAATTTCATAAGAATCTTAACCCAACAATAAGTTTCTAAGCCAAGAGTTTGAGGGAATAATTTACCTGCGTGAGTCTTTGCAGAATCAGATTTCACTCCTCTTTCTCTTCCTCTTCTAACCTTGATGATCGAAGAGCTTTCTTCTCCAATTAATCTTGAAACCCCATTCTCTCTTTCTCTGCTAATTTCTCTTGAGCCGCCACAAGTAAACACCAAAATGATTGATCCTAGGGTTTTTAGTCCAAATTAATAGTTTTTATACCCTTTTAGCATATTACACTTCTGTAACGTCCCAAAAATTACAAGCAAATTTAATTTTTTTTTTAAAATAAACATTTCATTTATAACAACTCATTAAATGATCCCAACGTTTCGTTTGCAAACTCATAATTAATATCTTCATAATAAAAACCAGCGGAATAAACGTTTAATTATTAAAAACCATAAAGCAACCAACTCTCCTCGCGCGCCAGTGTGTACTTGTCACGCCTTGGAGCCGCTCGGACCTGAAACCACAGTTTATTGGGAAAGGGTAAGCACGAAGCTTAGTGAATTCCAACACATGCGCAGATAGGAATTATATACACATCACCCCTATCCGCACATAAGCAACAACATCACAGTTACATAAAACGAGTAAACATCTACAAGTAATTATGTATCCAACACCTCAGTACCATCGAGGCCTCGGTCCCACCGAATTGTAATGTATCCAACACCTCAGTACCATCGAGGTCTCGGTCCCACCGAATTGTAATGTAACCAACACCTCAGTACCATCGAGGCCTCGGTCCCACCGAATTGTAATGTAACCAACACCTCAGTACCATCGAGGCCTCGGTCCCACCGAATTGTAATGTAACCAACACCTCAGTACCATCGAGGCCTCGGTCCCACCGAATTGTAATGTAACACATTTATACCAAGCATTCAAACCAATCAAATATTACACACCACAAACAACTAGTTCACACCACAAAGACAGTAGTACATACAAACTATTATGACATGCATACAACCCCTAACTACACAGTGAGAGAACTCACCTCGAATGCGCGCCCAACTTAATAACACAATTCAATCTTCACAATTACGGTCACTCCCCAGCACCTAAAAGCATGTTAAAACGTGTCAATACGAGACCCGGACCCTATGACACGACACACGCTTAAACCGTCACTAAAACTAAATTCCGATCACCCAAAACAGGCCTGTTCGGGACCTGTTTCGACCCCTTTAAACCCAGAAAATTCCCAATATTATTTCATGACCAGAAAGTACTCTGAGTTAGGGTTCCAAGGACATATTATACGCCTCCTAACGATTTTTCTACAATTTACTACGGATTTTACAAACACAGTTTCCGGACAGCGAAATTCAGCACCTTTCAGTATAAAACGACAAATCGACCCACGCTACGCCCCGAACTGGGTTTTGCACAAAACACAGAAAAGTTTATAGACTCAAAAAGGGAACTTTTGACACCTGTTTCACCCCAAACCGAGTTACGAGCAGAAAGTTATGATTTTCGCAAGATCAAAGCAGATTCCAGAAATTTTCACATGAAATGACGAAACACCGAACTTGCGACCACTTTTTCGCCCAGCTAGAGACCGAACCAGTTTTCCGCTAAAACACGGAAAACGTGCCCAACCCCGAACTTGAACCGTGGGCGCCAGTTTCGGCTCAAACGGAGTTACGACGGAAAAGTTATGGCCGTCGCAAAACAGTGGCAGACAAACGTTTTCACATAAAATGATAACTAACGGCTATAATCTCATTAAGACAATGCTTAACCCAAACAGCCCCGGGAAGCCTAAAACTTACTGGAACAGATTATACCAAGGTGTAACAACAGCCGTGCACCACCCCCTTGCCGCCTCCGGCGGCGGTGATGGTCGGCGGCGATCTCGCACACACACACACACACATACACACCACCCTCACACCACCGCTCTTCACTCTCAATCGCTCTAACGCGCACACACCCAAACGCGTATAACCACGACCGCCCACGCACGGCCACCACAGCGGCGGCGTACGGCGGTGGTTGCTTCGCCGGAAACGAAAAGAAAAAGGAAAAGGAGACGAGTACTTACCTTGCGACAAAAACGACGACGTTTTCTAGCCCTCTCTCACTCTCGCCCTCCTTCTTCGACTCCGGCGTAACTCCGGCGGCAGCAGCAGTGCCGGCAGCAGTAGCGGTGGTCGGTGGTCCATCCTTACTCCGGCCGACGACAAGGACAAAAGGGAGGGGGGGGGTAGCGGCCGTAGGGTTTGCCTATTCTTTCCTCTCGGCTTCTTCTCACGATACCCACATAACAAATCAAGGTATTTTTTTTTCTTTTGCCTTTCTCCTCACGCAACCAACACCACAACAATTGACAAAACATGGGTCTCGTAATTCTCCTGCATGGGCCGAACCCATGATGGATTTTTGGGCCTTTGACACAAATAGCCCCTCCACTTACAACTCTCTCGCAACTAACCAAAAAAAAATCCGACACTTTAACGATTTGACCCAACTCGACTAACCCCGTTAACGGAAACCTCAAAAACTCAAACTTAAAAGAAAAGAATTAATACTAATAAATTACATACCGGGATATGGGCTTTACAACTCTCCCCCACTTGGATTAGACTTCGTCCTCGAAGTCTCTGCCTACGAATAGCTCCGGATCGTTCTCCCTCGTCTCAACCTCAGGTTCCTAAGTCCACTTGAAACCCCTTCTAAAACTACTCGAATACTTTTCTTACCAACAAAACTCCTTCAAGAACACTGAAAATACGATCAGAAGAACACTCCAACAACTGGAATCATTCCTAGCCAAGCGACTTCGGTTGTCTCCCAATCTTAGATGATTCACACCTCCCGATTGAATTTTTCAAGCTCTAACAATTCTAAAGATGCTCACCAATATACCTTACAGGATACTCGAATCCGATCTTTTCTACCATTAACTGCCGATTAACTTCTACGAGTTCTACTAGACTCCCTAAATTCACGATGAATCACATTAACAAACATCGGCCCCCCGCCGAATATCGGTCCAACCGAATAAATACAACCATCGGCCCAGCCGAATATCGGTCCAACCGCTTACAATAACAAACATCGGCCACCCGCCGAACATCGGTCCAACCGATTACAATGAATCACATAAGCGTGGTATTATCCTAGACACCAACACAAATAGATATCCCCCACAATCAAGTCAACTAACACACACGTAGGTCATTCCACCATAACCATTCATCACAAGTGATCATTTCAGGGTTACTACTACCATCCCCAAGATTGTCTTAGAATCGGCTACAACTCTCCGATTATACTGAAGGTGTTTGGCCTCAAGCCCAAACGTCGACACCTAAATATCTCACTTATCTCAAAATGGTTGATGCGCATTCATTCTCTTAATAACAAAGGGCATCAATCCCTTAACCGATACTATTCGGCCTACAGTACTAACGCGCGTGGAATACCTACCTTCCACCGTTGACGTATCATCCACACTTGCTCTACGAAGCCAAGTCACACCGTATCGAGGATACACCTTGACGTCTACCTTCCAGGTAACGCCTCAAGACCCAGCACACCAGAACTACCTCCCAGGTAAGTGCCCACAACTATATCCTCCTAGTACCTACTGGAAAGTCTAGGTTAGAACACATGAATACCGAGGTCCCACCCCGAGATACCCAACCGACCATTACCAACGACTGACTAACGCGTCTAAGGATCCAAAGCAAACAGCCTACCAACAACATGCCTATTCCGGATTGACTCACTCACCCAAAAATGCAAACACTCAACGTGCAAAGAATGCCAAACAGTGCGACAAAACAACTCATCAACTAGACTCCACACCGAGCCATTAAAACCGGGCAATTGGCCCATGACTAACTCCAAGTCAAAACCGAGCAGAATGCTCCACGCTTGCTAGACCCATAGGTCGGAAAATGCGTTTAAACAAAGTTTAAGCAAACAATACTCTGAAATCAACCTTAGTCTCAGACTCAACACGGGTTAAACAAAAGAGTTTTCCAAAAGGACTCGCACCCTAAAAATTCTCGAAATGACACATGACACTTGAAAGCACATTTCCCCAAATGGTTTACAAAATCATTTACAAAAAAAATTTGCAACATCAGGATTTTCATCTCAAAAGATCGTATGTAACAAAACTACTATTACCTGCTCGATAGTTACGCAAAACTGGACACGCTCGTCCTACATAGGAAAATCATGTTGAAAATCGTTCCATTGCAGTTCAGTTTACTCACACAAAAGCAAAGTGTAATAAATAATTTCTTTAAAATGAACCGCCTCGATTCTAGTATGGATTGACTCATGACGTGCTCTTAAAGTAACCGCTTGACCTTAAACAGGGTGCAACAAAGGTGTGCACATAATTCAAAATAAGTTTCACGACATTCGATTCAAAAATTCCTCTTTTAATCATAAACTGACGTGGCACAGAGTTCGCCACAAATTTTCACGCGTCAGCTAATCACACAAAACGATGACACGGTTTACAAATATATTTTTGTTAAAACACAACTGTCTCGTGTAAGTTTCAAACTTGAAGACAGAAACCAGTCCGCTTCTATTAATTGGAAATACCGACTAAAATCTCATAAAACCTCAAACTGGGGCAGGCATGCAAGCTTGTAACACTTCCTCAAGTTTCGTACTTGGGACATATAACGTCAAAACATTATAGTTTTTAAAAAAATGTATTTATCGAAATTGCTCAAAATACTCGTTTCCTCCAAAGCAAAAGTTTTTTTTTTAATTTCCAAAAAGAAAATGATCGGTAATTCTAAATTAACCGAATGTCAAAAAAATCTACGCATTTATATTTCCAAAATATAACACATTGTATCATATGCATGATGTTCACAACATTAAAACACTCCTTATGAAATGTTACCAAAATTTCTCCATGCACCACTTATGTCACGCATGAATCAATCCACACACTGAACTATTTGCAATAAAACACTTAGCAATACAAACTCTCGAACGAAAAGTTAAGCGACACTAGAATTCCAAACTCATTTTAGACAAAACACCAAAATAGCCTTTATACAGACATCGTGGAATGTAACTTTTCGTCTCAACTCTAACACATGTGGAGGAGTTCCAATGTTAGAGTCTCAAGCCGTAGTCACTTACCCAACATCTTAACCACCTCAAAACATGGATAACATCGTACCCGAAGGAACCGTTGGAAAATAAACAAATGAAACAATCTTTTACAAAGTTTTCAACTCCCGTGATAAAACGGTTTCAAGCATTTTCAAAACTACAATTCGAAATCTTATGTGTGTACTAAACATTTCCCAAAATTCCAAAACACCATCCCTAAAAGGATTTGAAACACCAGAAGTAGTTAATGCAATTTTATTTTCAAAATAAACTTTGTGCATGACTCAGTCGGCATTCCACGTCTCGACTCATACTCCTCCAAACCTCTCCAATCCACTATCGTCCTCCGAACATTTAACCTCTTAGGGCAAGTTGGGAAATTACGTCAAATAATCCCTACGATTTTTCCTCAAATCCATGTCGGCTCTATAAGCCTATGACTCTAGCACAATCTCCCATCTTGGCCCGAAATGATCTGCTTACAACAAATATCATCCTTATCGTCACTCCAAGTGACTAATACTATAATCGTCTTTCTATTCCAACGACTACTAGTTTAGAACCTTCGACACTACCCCAACGATCATCCCATCAAAGCAAGTCAAATACACCATGTACTAGTGGATCTACTATATTTTTCTCTCCTCGTGACGGCTATTCAGGGTAGATAATACAATGCGTTATTAGCACATAACAACGCACACTAACAACACTCACGCCCAACTCCTTGGATTCCTCGTGACTTCTCCGACTCGAGCATTGATCTTGTGCTTCCGGTAGTAGGAGCTCTACTACTACCTTCCACACCTATCATCGCTCGTTCCGAGTCTCACCCCGAGGGTCCAAGTAGTTTCTCGCCGAAACTATACACATAAAATAATTAATCCACACATGCCAGTTCAAGAACATATCCTAAACAGGCAACTTATAAAACCATCGGTCTCCCCGATCAGACAGCCACAAATGTATACTTAATAAACCATCGGTCACCCCGATCATACAACAACAATTAAATATATAATTAACCATATGCCTGCACCAGCACATATATACATCCACCCTTCCTAGCTCCCTAGGAATTTCCTCTTATCCCACTACCCTTGCTACTACCGAATCCCTACTAATTATGACGAGTGACCTCGCGAATACCCGATTATATGCAGTGCGAAATAAATAGACAGTCGAATACAAGACTCTATCCTAGAACGGTTGGACTCAAACAAGAGCTGCGCAATAGAACTAAATCGAATATTCTAAGGCTATAAATCTCTTACTGCATACAGCCTAGAGGGCATCCACTTAGTAACCTATCATAATTAGCATAAATTCCTAATAGCAAGCAGTTCAACATACAGCATAGTGTCCACAACAGGCAATCTAGCATGCATACTCTATGATCTAGAAAGCAATAAAACACTAAGTACTGTACCTTTCCCCTTTGGCTCCGGCTGACTGTACACACTGCGCCTCCGATCACCGTTCCTCGAACGGGTCTTTACTTTTTCTTTTGTCTCCAAAAAGATTTAATAAAGAATTTGAAAATTTCCCAGCCGCAACTTGAGACCAAACACACCGAGGTGCGTTTGATTCACTCAAGCTGTGCTCTGATACCAAGTTGTAACGTCCCAAAAATTACAAGCAAATTAATTTTTTTTTTTTAAATAAACATTTCATTTATAACAACTCATTAAATGATCCCAACGTTTCGTTTGCAAACTCATAATTAATATCTTCATAATAAAAACCAGCGGAATAAACGTTTAATTATTAAAAACCATAAAGCAACCAGCTCTCCTCGCGCGCCAGTGTGTACTTGTCACGCCTTGGAGCCGCTCGGACCTGAAACCACAGTTTATTGGGAAAGGGTAAGCACGAAGCTTAGTGAATTCCAACACATGCGCAGATAGGAATTATATACACATCACCCCTATCCGCACATAAGCAACAACATCACAGTTACATAAAACGAGTAAACATCTACAAGTAATTATGTATCCAACACCTCAGTACCATCGAGGCCTCGGTCCCACCGAATTGTAATGTATCCAACACCTCAGTACCATCGAGGCCTCGGTCCCACCGAATTGTAATGTAACCAACACCTCAGTACCATCGAGGCCTCGGTCCCACCGAATTGTAATGTAACCAACACCTCAGTACCATCGAGGACTCGGTCCCACCGAATTGTAATGTAACCAACACCTCAGTACCATCGAGGCCTCGGTCCCACCGAATTGTAATGTAACACATTTATACCAAGCATTCAAACCAATCAAATATTACACACCACAAACAACTAGTTCACACCACAAAGACAGTAGTACATACAAACTATTATGACATGCATACAACCCCTAACTACACAGTGAGAGAACTCACCTCGAATGCGCGCCCAGCTTAATAACACAATTCAAGCTTCACAATTACGGTCACTCCCCAGCACCTAAAAGCATGTTAAAACGTGTCAATACGAGACCCGGACCCTATGACACGACACACGCTTAAACCGTCACTAAAACTAAATTCCGATCACCCAAAACAGGCCTGTTCGGGACCTGTTTCGACCCCTTTAAACCCAGAAAATTCCCAATATTATTACATGACCAGAAAGTACTCTGAGTTAGGGTTCCAAGGACATATTATACGCCTCCTAACGATTTTTCTACAATTTACTACGGATTTTACAAACACAGTTTCCGGACAGCGAAATTCAGCACCTTTCAGTATAAAACGACAAATCGACCCACGCTACGCCCCGAACTGGGTTTTGCACAAAACACAGAAAAGTTTATAGACTCAAAAAGGGAACTTTTGACACCAGTTTCACCCCAAACCGAGTTACGAGCAGAAAGTTATGATTTTCGCAAGATCAAAGCAGATTCCAGAAATTTTCACATGAAATGACGAAACACCGAATTTGCGACCACTTTTTCGCCCAGCTAGAGACCGAACCAGTTTTCCGCTAAAACACGGAAAACGTGCCCAACCCCGAACTTGAACCGTGGGCGCCAGTTTCGGCTCAAACGGAGTTACGACGGAAAAGTTATGTCCGTCGCAAAACAGTGGCAGACAAACGTTTTCACATAAAATGATAACTAACGGCTATAATCTCATTAAGACAATGCTTAACCCAAACAGCCCCGGGAAGCCTAAAACTTACTGGAACAGATTATACCAAGGTGTAACAACAGCCGTGCACCACCCCCTTGCCGCCTCCGGCGGCGGTGATGGTCGGCGGCGATCTCGCACACACACACACACACACACACACATACACACCACCCTCACACCACCGCTCTTCACTCTCAATCGCTCTAACGCGCACACACCCAAACGCGTATAACCACGACCGCCCACGCACGGCTACCACAGCGGCGGCGTACGGCGGTGGTTGCTTCGCCGGAAACGAAAAGAAAAAGGAAAAGGAGACGAGTACTTACCTTGCGACAAAAACGACGACGTTTTCTAGCCCTCTCTCACTCTCGCCCTCCTTCTTCGACTCCGGCGTAACTCCGGCGGCGGCAGCAGTGCCGGCAGCAGTAGCGGTGGTCGGTGGTCCATCCTTACTCCGGCCGACGACAAGGACAAAAGGGAGGGGGGGGGGTAGCGGCCGTAGGGTTTGCCTATTCTTTCCTCTCGGCTTCTTCTCACGATACCCACATAACAAATCAAGGTATTTTTTTTTCTTTTGCCTTTCTCCTCACGCAACCAACACCACAACAATTGACAAAACATGGGTCTCGTAATTCTCCTGCATGGGCCGAACCCATGATGGATTTTTGGGCCTTTGACACAAATAGCCCCTCCACTTACAACTCTCTCGCAACTAACCAAAAAAAAATCCGACACTTTAACGATTTGACCCAACTCGACTAACCCCGTTAACGGAAACCTCAAAAACTCAAACTTAAAAGAAAAGAATTAATACTAATAAATTACATACCGGGATACGGGCTTTACAACTTCAGCCCCTGGACTTTCAACTTTACAACAGTTCCTCACGAAACTTAATCTTTTCTAAATAAAAATCTCGGTTATTACATAGTAAATTGCATTTTTAGTACCTGTGGTTATGTGACTTCTTTAAAAATAGTACCTGAAAGGAGTATGGGCGAAACAACCCCTGGCACTAACGGATCAAATAGACGGTGTTAGTGACCAGAGACTACATTTGGAGCAAAATCGTATAACTCAGGACCAATCTTTGACTTATTGAAGTTCAGGTACTCCTTTCAAAGAAATCATATAACCACAGGTACCAAAAATGCAATTTACTCTATTTATATATATAATGATTAATTTATTTAATTTATTAAATTATATTAATATAAATAATTTAATAACAAAATATATCATTAGAAAGTTTTCGTTAAAATAATTAAAATATATAAAAACCGTATAAAAACCACTTTCATTAATAAAATTAAAAAAATGAATACAAGGCAAAGAAGTAGGTGTTTTTATATTGGGAAATTAATTAAAATGGACCAACTTCGTTTTTCACTTACACAAATACCCCAAATATCTCCCATTTTGCAAAATTGTCCCACAATCCCGCGATATGGGCCTCGATCGCGGGTCCAAGCAAAATGGTCCTCGATTTTGACCCGCGATACCCCGCGATGGACCCCCTAAAATGTCAAGCTTACAAGTTTGGTCCCTGTCCGTGATTTTCACTTTTGGTCCGCGATTTTAGGCTATCATTCCATGTTTTTGGAGTTTTACACGTGTTTTTGCATGGTTTTACTGTTTTTTTCCACACTTTTTGTCTTAGATTGTTCAATTATGTTCAATTATCGTACTGTTGTCATTGAATTTGTGGTTGCAATTCATCTTCCCCACTGAAATTTCATCTATAAAGATCAGTAAAATGCATTCCATAATCGTTCATCACATCTATTCCATTGTTCTTTCTTGCTTTTTTTCTTGCAATTGTTCCTTCTTGCTTTTTTTCTTGCAATTATTCTTTCTTGCTTTCTTTCTTCATCATTTCAGTTTTTTGTTTCTGAGATATTATTGAAAAAATGAGTTCAACTGTTGAAAAAGCTAAGCTATATTTATGTTGCGATGGTGAATGGGTGCAAGACAACAATAAGTGGAATTTTGCTTATAAATCTAAGCATGGTGTAAAATTGTCAGTAAACATTACACATAAGAAGTTTCTTGCATACGCCATGCAAAAATGTTGAATCGAACCTTCTGTTGTTTGCAAGTTAGTGTACAAGAATGATGATGGGTCCAGAGGCGGACCCAAATTTTTTTTCTTACGGTGGCACCTTTGACGAACCTAAAAATTTTCCACATCGCCCGATGTTGTTTTAGCCTAATTCCATTGCTTTGAGATTTTTTTTTATTTTTTCCTGGATTTCGAGGAACTTTAAAAAAAAATCAATTTCGAGAGAACTTTTCGGGTTTTTTTGGTTGATTTTTAAGAGTTTTTTTTTTTGGATTTTTGGTTGATTTTAGAGTATTTTTTGATACGGTTGCACCATTTAAAACGATACGGTTGCACCCTCCAAAATAATACGGTTGCACTCTTCATACAGCTACATAAATTTACCCTTCGCCGGACGAACGATACGGTGGCCCGTGCCACCGTATCCCACACTCTAGGTCTGCCATTGGATGGGTCAATCTTGGAGTTAACCGACGATGGAGATACCTCTGGTTTTATGCAATTTGCAGCCTAGTCAGAAAGACCTCCATCACTTTTTTGTATTATAGCAAAGATAAGGGACCTAAGTTGTATAATAGCAAACTTTGGGGACCTAAGTTGTAATTTAGCGAATATAAGGGACCTAATGTGTAATTTAGCAAGGTTTAGGGACCTAAGTTATAAACCAGCAAAGATAAGGGACCTAAGTGGTATTTTAGCAAAGTTTGGGGACCTAATTCGTAATTTACTAAAGATAAGGGACCCAAGTTGTATAATAACAAAAATAAGGGACCTAAGTTGTAATTTAGCAAAGATAAGGGCCCTACTGTATAATTTAGTAAACTATGTTTAGTAAACTATATTTACAGTTGTAATATTTAACACAATACTCTAAAATATTTTCGAAATAAACGCAACTTTTTTTAAAAACACAATACTCTAAATTTAACACAACACTCTAAGATATTTTTTTTTAAAAACACGATACTCTAAAATAAACACAACACACTAAAATATTTTTGAAATAAACGCCATTTTTATAAAAATCACGATACTCTAAATTTAACACAACACTCTAAAATAAACACATACTCTAAAATATATTCGTACTAAACGCCATTTTTAAAAAGACACGATACTCTAAAATAAACACAACACACTAAAATATTTTCGAAATAAACGTCATTTTAAAAAAAATCACAATACTCTAAATTTAACACAACACTCTAAAATAAACACATACTCTAAAATATATTCGAAGTAAACGTCATTTTTTAATAAAACACGATACTCTAAATTTAACACAACGCTATAAAATAAACACATACTCTAAAATATTTTCGAAGTAAACGCAATACTCTAAAATTAACACAATATACTAAAAGAAACACACACTTTAAAATATTTTCCAAACAAACACATAGTCTAAAATAAAGACATATATAACATGTATTTTTTAAAATAATAAAAACTACAACGGGGTTATGAAAACTTACCAAACCTACATCTTCGTTCTAAAAATCCTCACGAACCGAGTCGATCCAAGTGCGTAGGGAGTACGAAATCTTTGAGAGAGTATAGAGAGTGGGGGGGGTGGTCGGTTTGTGGTCCAAAGAAAGGAATAAATAGGGCCGCGATCGAGGTGGGGTGGGTGGCGGTTGGGTCTTTAATATTAGGGTTTCCACCACAGGCCAACACGTGGCGCGACAACACCGCAATCAAGGCTTGGGGTAAAAATTGTAACTTTTTTTCGCTGATCAGGGGCCATCGCGGGCTAAATTCGAGGGGGGGTTTTGTAACTCAAAGTCAAACTTGGTCCATTTTAATTAATTTCCCTTCTATATTTTAGAAAATAATTAGGTTTTATTACAAAATATATGCTTGTTCCACTTTTTTCCACCTTATTCTAAAGGGTGGGGGTGAACACTTCTTTTCCACCCATTGTTCCACATATTATGTCATATTCAATGTACCAAACACGCCCTAATTTGGAATGACAGATTTAAAAAAAAAACTTGACTTTCTGCGTAAATCTCTCCCCATAAGTTTACTGAATAAGTCACTTTGATTATCATAAATCCCCACTATCAAGCAATCATGTATAGCTGACCGAATAAGTTGTGAGTTTCATTAAACTAACAAACAAATCCTAAGCCTACTTATTGTATTTTTAACCTATGTTGCTATATGTACCTCTATTTATGTTACAATCAAATAAAATCTTGCATTGAAAATTTTAAATTGTAAGTTTTACTGATTAGGTAGAGGGTATTTAGCAGTATATAATGGTTTCGTCGCTTTTGTAGAACGTCTTTTCAAACATTCGTTTTAATACTTCAAATAACATCTCAAACATTCAAGTACTTAATTTACACGTAAAAATGCATGAAACTACAATGGATTTGGCCTAACGTTTAAGATATTATAATTAAAAGTACAAAAATAATGGTTTTAAAAATACGTTATATAACCAAAGGGCCTTTGGCCTAACAGTATGGAAGCCTTTGTCCTCGTAGAAGGTCAGGAGTTCAAACCTCACCAAAGATGAGGAGCGTGTGTGAGTTTAATTGTTGCATTTGCTGTATATGATGAATATCATATACTTAAAAAAAAATTCATCATATAAAATAAGAATCCGACAAATGTTTAACTTTTTTTTTGATGATTTTTATTGAAGTTTCATATCTCTCTTTTAAGAGATTGTCACCTAATCGATTTAAATTCTATATGATTTAAATATATACTAGTATACAACCATGAACATTTAACCAATTCAACTCGACAACTCAAATTGACATCTGTTTATTTATTTATTAAATGTCTATAACAAAATTGGTACACTTTCTAACACGCATTTATTAACACAAAAATAGTACTTGGTTCAACATTGTTGTTGAAACTTTGTGTTTCTACATTCGCTAACTGCAACCAACTGGTTCAGTATCCGTATCCAACAACCGATTTGGAGTAATAACCATTGGTTAGAATAGTACTCGTGGACCCACATTCGCTTTCCATAAGCGAAACCGTTGACCTATCGAGCTTGATTGACCATGGGCAGTGATTAGTTTGACCACCTGAACCAACATGAGACGATGATCGTTGCATCCTGACTGCTCGTGGCACGTTTCTTTCTTCAATAGAATGTCTCCTCTTAATACTACTGTAAGAATGTCTCTCGTGGGCCAAAGGCAGATCCACATGGCGCTGCTTAGGAGCACTATGGGATCGTACTTTGGCCCTTGATGACTTGGTGTTGGCCATATAACTTGGACACACCCCAAAATCATCTAATGTTTCAGTATAGTCAGCTACAGAATAAGTAGAATGTGGTCGAGAATGGTCAGGTTTCGTGTAGTATAATGGTGTGGTTTGGGAAAAGTCAACACGGCTCGTTTTCAAAGGCTCGGGTGAGGCATATGACACTCGTTTCGGATGACCACTATCCATTTCTTCTACGATCTTGATGTTTTCTTCCATTAGTTCTTGATTATAGAAACCCTGATGATGAAATCTATGATCTTGGGTTCGGCTTTGTTGGGCACGGGCTCGAGCCTGAACCGTGACTAGCGCGTGCATGCAACGGAGAGTCTCGGCCGCTTGTTTTCGCACTAGGTGACCCCTAACCAACGCTTGAAGCTTCACTAGTCCTTTCAATGCATATAAAGCTTTTCTTGCCAAGTAAGAGCGGAAAACCGATTGAATCTTTATGGCGGCGGCGGCCTCTTGGACAACTATGGTAGTGACAGTGGCGGCGGTGGTGAGATGCATTATGGTGTTTGCGTCCACTTGTATTTTTGGCGCCATTGGCGAAGCTAATTGGGTGTTGTATTTCAAAGTCTCGGGTGGCAAAGATGTGGGAGTATTGGATGTATTGTGAGCGGGGTTGGGAGTGGTGGTGGCGGTGGCGGATGATCGCCGGAAACTCCATCTACGCTTCTCCTTGGGAGTTGTGTGGACGGGGGATGGTGGGTTTTGGTGGGTGGCGAGTGGTGGTTGATTGGTGGTTTTGTCTTTCTTTCCGGCCAACAAATTCTTGATCCATTTAGTGGTCTTTCCCATGTCTAAAGTGGCATTGGACGAGTCAAAGGCAATAATTTGTAGATCTGGATCTATCGTTCTCATTCATTTCTTGCTCTCAAAATCATTCATCACTATTCAATTATATTTGTAGATCCCAAGGGAATACTTATATGTTTTTCTTCAACCACTTTTTTCTTTCTTTTTAATTTTTTTCTTTCATTTAGGTTTATTTAAGTTATCCCAAAACAAATTTTTAGTTAAAAAATAATTATTTTGGAATAAAGATAAGTTGTTACAAAATTGATTGTTTCCTCCCTATCCACCAATAAAGTGAAGACATAACATTATTTTCATTTAATATCGTTTTGTATAATTAATGGTTATTGGTTCAATATTCATTACCAGAAAGGTGCATAAATATAATATAGGAAAATTAATTAAAATAGCCCAAGTTTGAAAGTGACTTACCAAAATACCCCAAAAAATTATTTTCTTACTAAAATGCCCATTTTTTCCGCGGAGGGAGCCCTCTATAGCGGGCAGGGACTAAAAGTGTAAATTTTTGCAAGATTATTTACACTTTCAGTCCCCATAGCGGGCCATCGCGGGCCGCGTTTGAGCCATCGCGGGCCTCGATCGCGGGGGCCAGGGACTGAAAGTGTAAATATTTCTTACAAAAATTTACACAATTGGTCCCTGCCCTCGATCGCGGGATCTTGTCGCGGAAAAAAGGGACATTTTGGTAAGAAAATAATATTTTAGGGTATTTTGGTAAGTCAACTTCAAAGTTGGGGTATTTTAATTAATTTCCCTATAATATATGTTGAAAGACGAACAATCATGAGACAAAAGAGTTAAAGGTGACAGAGGATAATAAAAGATATGGACCATTGATCATTTTTAAGTTTACCTTCACCTATAAATTACGTATTTCACATGAATTGATCTGGTGCATTTCATTATTGGTGATCTTGAACCAAAATTGATTCAAGTGTCCAGATACCTCCTTATGTTTTTCATCTCATCATAACTTCTGTCCTGACTAGAATTTCAAGCCCATTATAATTGATATATATATATATATATATATATATATATAGAGAGAGAGAGAGAGAAAGAATCATGCAAGAAGTTAAACATTATGCAAGAACGCGAGAAGTGTGATATTATATATGATTACACGGCTTGTGGGTGTGTTTAATCATATATGATTAAACGTCTATGTATTGCCAATGTAACATGTGTTTAATCATATATGATATCACACTTCTCGCATTCTCGCAAGGTTTAGCCTCTCGTTTGTATCTGCCCCTATACACACACACACACACACACACATATATATATATATATATATATATATATATATGGTTGAGTTACAGTGAGAAGTAGTTATCAACCGTTGGATGAAAATAGACGCATATTATGATGAGATGCAACGAGATAAGATCCGCCTAATCAACTCCTTTTTAAGCCGTAATTCATGGGAGGACATTTGATTAACAGTGATCAACGATTCAGATCCATTTCTTACGTTTCTCACGTTAACCTCAACTTCTCACACCATCTTTCGCCTATATATATATATATATATATATATATATATATATATATATATATATATAGGCGAAGAATCGCGTGAGACGTTGAGGTTAATGTGAGAAATGGATCTGAACCGTCAATCCCTTTTAGAAGAAGAACCGTGTGAGAAGTTGAGGTTAACGTGAGAAGCGTGAGAAGTGGATCTGAATTGTTGATCACTTTTAATCAAATACCCTCCCATGAATTGCGTCTTAGAAGGGAATTGATCTGGTGCATCTTATCTCGGTGCATCTCATTCTAATGTGTGTTCATTTCTCATCCAACGGTTGATAACCACTTTTCATGTTTCTCACGTTAACCTTAACTTGTCACCGGAACCCAGCCCTCTCTCTATACACATATATCTGTATAAATTATTGATCTACATTGTACGTTGGCATCTATGCCAGCCTGAGGATGCATGGAGGAAGCTTAGGCTAAGGCGGTTTTATTGATTAAAGATTTATGCCCACATGAAATTGGTGATCCAAGATATATAAGTACTTGATCATATTTGGTTTTTTTTGGGTAGCAGGAGTTTCCTTTTATCTTAATGGGCCAACAATTGAGAATGGGCTTATGGCCTATATACATTTGGCGTATCCTATGAGTTATGATTATTTACCAAACGCTTATTTGGTAGACACTTACCAAATTATATTACCTCACCTGATAAATATGGTAAGGATTCCGATAAAAATGATGAAAACGACCAAGAGTGTTATCCGGTAAGTGAGGGCGACGACTTTTACTCGGTTAGCGTTTACATGGTAAATTGTTGCATACGATGTTGTTATAATAAACTAAAATCTATTTTACCGATAAACACTTACCAGGTAAATGTTTGGTAAATTGCTCCTTAATTAGAAGTCAATGAAAATCGATTTTTTGGTTGTGTATCTTATGATTTAGGGGTGTTTGTTTTTAACTTGATATTAATAGATGGGATTAACATGGTAAGGGGCCGTTTACCAAATGTTTATCCAGATAAGCGCTTATCAATCAAATTTAACACTATCAGTTACTTATCGAGTAAGATTTTAATCCACCAAATCGGTTTCGTATGCAACAATTCACCCGGTAAGCGTTAACCGTGGTAAGAGTCGGTCGTCATCACTTACCGAGGTAAGACTCTCGGTCCTTTCATTCCCTCTTACCAGGTAAGATTTTTGGTCCTTGTCATATCAATCCGGTAGGTAATGTGACTTGGTAAACACTTACCCGAGTAAGTGTTTGGTAAACGAGCCCTAAATTAGCTCACATGACCTTAATGCATTAAGTTAATATTTTTTTTTCAAGATCACCGTTCCATTACAATTCTTAATTCTATGTCTCGCTAAGAAAAAATTGTTTACCACATATACATAAATAAAAAATTGGAATCAAACAAATATACTTAATTGTTTTTCAATATATTTTTAGTTATTAAATATTATGTTATGAAGTAGTTGAACTCATATTATTTCACTTTATTTCACTTTTTGTTATTTAAAAGATCCATGAACCAATTTATTTTAATCCAATACATAGACATAACGTTAAATGGTAATTTCTGGTGTTTAGACAATTTGTTTAGGACCAAAATCAAACAACAATGTACCTTAAATCATCTAAATAGATTAATACTTGTAGATATAACGCATAAAAATCAAACAACCTCTTAGTGTTATATAACACACCATGAACAGAAATTTTAAATATCATTACAACTTAAACATCTAAATTATAGGTTTAAATCAAATAATCTTAATTAAACAACAATGTTCAGTAGAAGATAACATAGTTTGGAGAATATGCTCCCTAACATAGGTCCTCACATCACATCCTTGCCTACTAGTTAGCTTAACGCTTAGTAAGTTCATGATTTTTTATAAGAACCAACACTTTCTAGATCTCGACCCCACACACACAACTGTTAGCTCGAATAGTAATGACAAACATACAAGTAATGGGGGTGAATACAATTTCAAAAAAAAGTCACTTAATTTTAATTCTTATTGATCTTTTAAAGCAAGAATTACACAAAGAAAACAAAATTGATGCGGAAAAGAAAAACGATTTTAAAATCTATTATAAACAATCTTTCACTTAGAAAACAATAACACAACTTAACATAGAGAGGAGCTATGTTGTTTGGAGAGTTGTCGATTTTTGCTTGTTCATGTATAGAATTCTCGGAAAGCGAAACCTTACATGGGAGAAAAGTTATATTTTATATACTACCATGTGTATTAAATGAGACTCCTTCCAAAATATTACACTGTATGTGACTGCAATAAAATCTGAGTTACCGTCTAAGACCATCCGCATCGGAGCTGCTGGTTGGAGCTGAACACCATCGCCCCAGCGCTGGTTCCTGGTTGGAACCCAGCGCTGGTTTGCCAGCCAGTGGTTGTTGTTTGTGGGTTAGAATAAAAATAAAAATAAATATAAAAATAAATAAAAGATGGGATGGTGGTGTGGGATGGATGTGGGGGTTTGTGGGTTAGAATGGGTTGGAAGTAGAGGTGGCCAAATTGACCCGAACCGACCCGACCCGAAACCGGCCAAGAACCGGTTCTGGCCCGACCCGGTTTCAAGCCCGAGAGCCGGGACCGGTTCGTGTATTTAAGAATTTTCTCGACCCGACCCGGCCCGGGACCGGTTCGTGACCCGACCGACCCGATTTTTTTCAAAAAACTTATAGCCGTTAGAGAGCCGTTTATAGCCGTTGCCAACCCCTTTTTGACCGTTTTTGGCTCAAAAATACCCCCTCCAACCCCATATAAATACTAGGGGTGTTATGGAGTGATCACCACCTTACAATTGCTTACAAAACGCAAAAAACGCTTACAATTCTCATTTCTCGGCTCTCGTTATATTCGTTTCTCGCAAAAAACGCATACAATTCTCATTTCTCGGCTCTCGCTATATTCGTTTCTCGCAAAAAAACGCATACAATTCTCTAGTCTCTAGTCTCTACTATCAAAAAAATGGCCGAACAAAATTACACCGTTGTTGCCGATCATTCACGAAAAGCAGCGGTTTGGGAGAATTTCAACTTGGTAAAATTTCCCGACGGTACAAAAAAAGCGCAATGCAAACGGTGTGGAGATTTCTTAAAACCCGAATCAAATAGCACGTTAAAGCGCCACTTCGAGGAAAGATGCAAGAGGTTGAAATCGGGTGACGATCCAACTCAACCCATACTTGACAATTCCGGTCAAGTATGGTCGTATGATAATGATCTCGCCCGAGAAATGCAAATGAAATGTGTCATTCAAATGGCGTTGCCGTTCGGACATTTTGACAATCCTCACATTACAAACATGATCAAAAATGGGTTCCAACCACGCTACACTTCGGTAAGCCGTCAAACTCTTAAGCGTGATGCTTTAAAATATTGGAATAAGGTTCAAAAAAATATGCGAGAAATGTTTTTAAACTTACCCAACAAAGTTTCTTTAACTTGTGATGTATGGAGCGCACCATGCGGATTGCCAGATTCTTATATATGCATAACGGCACATTGGATTGTGCCGGGATCGTGGCAATTATGTAAACATGTAATCACGTTTGAGCTCTTTGGTTCGCCACATTCGGGTGAGCGTCAGTTTTCTATAATTATGAGATGTCTTCAATATTATAATTTAAAAAATAAAGTTATTAGTATTTCGTTTGATAATGCTAGTAATAATACGGCATGCGTAGACCGATTACGTTTGACTTTATCCCCTATTTTAGAGGGAAAATTATTTCATACACGTTGTTGCGCACACATAATAAACTTAGCCGTTCAAGACGGCTTAAGTAAACTTAATGAGCCTTTAACTAAGTTTAGGCTTATGTTACGCCGAATTTTCACAAGAAATAAAAAAATGCAAAACTTATATAAAGATTATTGCAAACAAGTCGGTTTTAAAGCTTTGGGACCGGCGCACGATATGCCGGTTCGATGGAATTCGACTTGGAAAATGATGGATAATTTATTAAGACAACAACAATAAATTCAAGCATTTTATAACATTCATTACCCGGATAACACGATAACTCAGGATGATTGGACAAGGATTCATGGCTTTCACGATATTTTGGGCGATTTCAAAACTGCAACAACTATGTTATCCGGTGTTTATTATCCAACGAGCCCTTTACTTTTAAATCAACTTTATATTTTGGCAAGTAAAATTGCTCAATACGAACAGGATTTGCACTTTCACGACGTGGTGAAACCAATGAAAGAAAAATTGGTAAAATATTTTAAAAAGATCCCCTTCACTTTTCTTTGTGCCGCGACATTAAACCCGTTTTTAAATGTTACGAGTGTCGAAGTTTTAATACAAGCAATATGTGTATCGTTTGGTTTGGATTCTCTTACAAATTCTAGCTTTTCAAGGAAACGCATACAACAATTTAATACTGATTTTCATCAATTATATGAGATTTATAGAGTTAATTATGGGGGAGGAAGCCAACAAACTCCTACACCTCAAATGTTTTCACCGGGTTCTAGTAGGAGTTGTGGCCGAAACCGAGAAGACTTAATGCAAACTTTAATGCAATCGGTTGTCATGGAATCTTCTAAAAAAGCTAGATATGATGGGGATAATTTGGGTGAATTCAATCAATACGTACGTACTAATTTTATAACGGCATCCTTCACAAACGTCGTAGATGTTGAATCCCTAGATTTATTAGAATGGTGGAAAAATAAACAATCAAGTTTCCCAATTATGGCCACTATTGCACTTGATATACTAACAATCCAAGATAGTACTGTAGCTTCGGAGTCGGCCTTTTCTCTTAGTGGCAGGATCATATCGGAGCGTCGGACAAAATTAACCCCAAAATCGGTGGAGTGCTGCGTATGTCTGAAGGATTACTTGGATGGAGAAGACCGCATTCAAAATCGAACGAACCTGGAGGATGATCTAGAAGGCGTGGAAGAAAACTTATTCGAAAACGACACGGGTGATGGGGGCGGAAGTTCGGGAGCGGGTGGGACTTCGGGAGCGGGACCTTCGAATGTTTAGAATTTATGTATTGTAACTTGTAACTTGTAAGTTTGTAACTTAAAATTATATATAAATTATATAACGTAAAAGTGTATTTTAGTGATATATATTATAAATAAAACGTATTTTTAAAGTGTATTTTACTTATCCAATGATTCCAATCCAATTTTTCTTTGTTAAAGTTTAGTAATTAATTATTATACAAAGAAAGTAGTTAAAAAACAAAAAAATCGCAGGCCCAAAACAGAACCGGTTCTCGGCCCGGCCCGGCCCGGTTTTATGAAAACCGGTTCTACATACCATTAAACGGGTCAGGGGCTTTCGGTTTAAACCCGACCCGACCCGACCCGGTTCTCACCTGACCCGGTTCTCACGGTTACTGTTTGGAACCGGTTTGTCCCCCGACCCGGCCCGAACCCGATTTTTGGCCACCTCTAGTTGGAAGAGAAAAATGATGTGGCGCTGATGTGGCAGTGAAAAAGTGTGGGTTAGTGAGGGATGGATGCTCTTGGTCTAACAAACATCAAACGCCTTTGCATCCACTGGAACGTAGATTGACGGCAGACACTGCATCTCTGCCACTCACGACAGCGACCAATCCCCTTCCCCTTCTTGGCCTTCTACAACCACTCTCATCACTCGGTTCTCAAAGGTTAGGGTTTTGATTTCTAGTTTATGTTTTGATTTTTGGAACTTTAAAATTGTCATGTGAATTCTTTAGATATCGATTTTGTGTTTCTATTAAGAAACTTGAATCATTTTTCTGTCATACTAATAAACTAAAATACTCAATCCCAAACAAAACCAATATACAATATATGATGAATATTTGATCAAAACCAAAAAAAATTCAATTGAAATATGGAATCAAAATACAAATAGGCTAGTTATTATAAGTTTTAGGATATGAATTTATACTCTTCATTAGTTTTTTTGTCATTGCAATTTACAATTATGCTATACTACTTTTAGTTAAATTTAAGAGTCATGGATAAATATTTGATCAAAAGAAAATAAAACTCGTTTCATCATATGTTGTAACACCCGGATTTTGGGGTAAGTATAACTTCAAGTTTTATAGATAATTTCACCTTAAATTGGTCTTTTGGAAGTACTAGGAGTGTTGGTTGGGTTGGATATTGCTTTTGAAAAAGAATCAAATTTGGTCGGAAAAATCAACTTCTCGCGCCCACACAGCCATTTGCTCGCGCCCGCGAGATTATGCTCGCACCCGCACAGCTAAATGCTCGCACCCACGAGACGTGTGAAGCCCCTTTTAAATTCGATTTTTTCCTCCTTTTTCTTCATTTTTTTCTTCACCAACCTTTCTCCCCTCTCTTCCAAATCGGTCCAAACCCATCTATTTTACCAAATAAAAATCTTCAAGTGCATTTAGAAGATTGAGAGCTAGGTATTCAAGCCTTGTGTGTGGAAGCTCGACATCTTCATCTTCTTCATCATCTCCTCACCATTGTTGACCAAATTTTGGGGTTTTCTTATAAACCCACTTGTAAGTTCATCCTCCCTCTTTCTAAACTTTCATATGAGTTAAGAATGCTCCATTGATAACTTCCTAGTGTTTATATTTCTCAAATTTCGGTTTGGATGATTTTGAGAAAAGCTAGGTCAAATTGTGGTTTTGGGTCAAAATGGAGATTTTGATGTAATATGTTTGGGTGAACGATTCTAGGTGGTTGGATATGAACATTTATGGTTGAAAACTTGTGGATCTAGGTTTTTGGAAGTTTTGGTTTGAAGATCTAAGTTTCTTCAAAGGAGCTCAAGATGGGGAAAATCTAGATTTAACATAAATCTAGTAAGGTGAGTTCAAGTTGGTTTGTGAAAACGTTGTACATGCCAAAAATATTGTTTTTAAAGTGATTATGTATTTACATGAAAATTATCCATTATTGAGTTATTTGGTGGGTTTTGATTTATCGAAGTGTTTAATTTTATAAAATCTTATAAAACACCCATATTTGGGATTTTTGGATATTTAGATAAATAAATCATGGTTGAAAGTGTTTTATTAATTTATTGCATAAATTGAGGTCATTTGGTCAAAATACATTTTTAGTATTGTGGGGATTATGGACAGTTTATGATACGGTGTTAGGTCACGTTAGTGGAATAGAAGTATAGGGACTAATCGTGACATATCTTGTAAATACCCTTTGGGTATAAATAGTTTGCTTAAACCTAGTATTAGGGTTTAATGATCATTGTTTAGCTTTTCCAGTTTACCATTGTAAGGCTCTACCAAGATCTTTCTGTTCATCTAATGCAAGTGAGATTTATGACGTATAATGCTATATTGTGTTGATTCATTGTGATTGAATTGCTAATCTGGGATCCACAATTGGTATCATAGCAGAAAGACGTCTGATTCAAAGGTAAAATTCTTTTCTGATCATTCAAAAGTTTAGTCGACTGTTTCATCCAAACGATTTTTCATTGCTTTGATTTTGGTGTAAAAACTTGAAATTGAGGCTTGAAAAAACTTCTCTATTGTGTTTCTGAAATCATATTGAGTTTTGGATTGTTTTGGTTAAGTATAAAATCATCAATTTTTGAGTTTTTGATTTCTGGGTTTCTTGCTCCCTGTTCTTGAGAAAAACTGAATTTTTGCTTCAAAAGTGCTTGTTAAATCGATTTGGTTAGTTGTTTTTGCATTCCCTACTTGTTTGTTTTGGTTCTAAAGTGTTTGCAGAAAATACCCAAGTCAAAAGTGGTGCAGAAAATCGATTTCCAGGTAAGTTTTTCGAGTTCCAGTGTTTGATTTCGGTACTGTTCTTGAGTTCCGGTACTGGTTAATTCCGGATCCCACTTAGTACCGGATCCCAAGTTCCGGATTCGTCACTTCCGGTATTGTTTTCAATTCCAATTCCTAGTTCCGGATCCTTATAATTCCGGATCTTGTTGCTTGATTCCGGATTTTTGTTTCTGGATCCCACATTGTACCGGATCTCTACACTTCCGGTATTCGTTTCCGGATCTTTGATTTCAATTTCTAATCCTAATTCCGGATCGCTATATTCGGATCCTCAGATTCCGGATCCTCAAATTCCGGATCCCTATATTCCGGATCCAAAGATTCTGGATCCTTAGATTCCGATCCTCTGATTCCGGATCTTGTCAATCTGCACACTTATTTCAGTTTCCATTAGACTCTATTTTTCCAGTATTCCTTTTTGTGTTTTCCTGATCCCTTATAGGATTTGCGTTAGGTTACCACTCCCTTAGGAATTTGCGTTTAGTTTGCGTTTAGTTTGCGTTAGTTTGTGCGTTAGACCACTCCTTTACCTTTGAATCATACCACACGTCTTACGATCACACTAGTTCTAACAATTAATGCTCAAGACGCATTAGCTATCGGATCGGAATTCAAGCCTACGATCTTGTACCGCGGGGAGTATAATGTCTGGAGGGATAGGTTTCTGTGCTTCATCCATACTAAGCCGCTATATGAAGAAATTCTCCGATTGCTAAAGGAAGGTCCGACTATTCCACCATTGATGGACGTCCCTGCACAAGAAGGTGGACCTCCAGCCCATAAGGTGCCCAAACCATACGACAAGTTGACGGTTGAAGAAAAGCGGAAAGCCGATGGAGATACGTTGGCGAAGACTTATCTAGTATACAGTCTTCCCAACAATATCTACTGTAGCATCGACAACTACAAAGACACGGCTAAAGGTATGTGGGACCAGCTTGCTAAGATTATGCAAGGCAGTCGTGAAGGTAATCAGATGAAGATCACAAACTGCCTCACCCGCTACGAACCCTTCAAAGCCAAACGAGGGGAATCACTCACTGAAACCTACGAGCGTTTCTGCACACTCCTCAACGATCTGCATAAGAACAGCATCTTCAAGTCGAACCTCGAGTGCAACATCAAGTTTCTCAACAACCTTCAACCTGAATGGAAGGGATTTGTTCTACACGTCCACCACAACCGATCTTTAGAGAGTCTTCCGCTGCATGAGCTTTACGAGATGTTGCTCCAGGATGAAGACGATGTACGTGAGCTGATGGGAGATCAAAAGTCCAATGAGAAGACGAAGGAAGATCCTCTTGCCCTTATGTCTCACAAGAAATAAAAGCAAGCACAACGCAGTTCGTATAGGGAGGAAGCGCAAAGCGAATCTGAACACGAAGATGAGGAACCTGAGAGTGATTCTGATCCCGAGCTCGATAGTATCAAGAAAGCAGTTGCCTTGTTGTCTCGGGAGTATGCTCGGAAGAAGTTTTTCAAGAAGCCGACCAACAACAACCAGCGATACTCCACAAATACAAAGCGTCGGGATTATAAAGACAAGTACGAAGGCAAGCGCAAGACTGATGATGGAAGGAAGAGGAACGATGAAGGGAAGCGATCTGAAGGAAAGTCTGATGATCGAGCTGATGATGAACCCGTGAAATGTTACAACTACGGAAGGCGCTGCCACTTCGCAAAAGACTGCCGGAAACCTGTAGTACACAATGCAGAGTACTACAAGAACAAGATGCTCCTATCAAGGCAGAAAAAAGCGGGCAAAACGCTACTGGTGGAAGATGATCGTTGGCTCCTTCAGACTGATGAAGAGAACGAAGATGAGGAAGCTCATATGTGTTATACTGGCCTCAACCCAGAAGAATCCGATTCTGAAGATGACTCTTCCGGAGAGAAGAAAGACAAAAGCGAGTGCCAGGTATGTAGCTTTTCCAATGCTAACTTAATTAATCAGATGAAAGAAATGGTGCATACCTTAGATTCCTTCAAACTTAAGGTTAAAACCAAAGATGCCCAAATCTCTAAGCTAGGAGCCGATGCTAAGATTAAATATGATACCATAGGCAAGCTGGCTATTGAAAAGGCTGAGGACAAGTGTGTGATACAAAACTATCAAACTGAATGCTCGGCCATTTCAAAGAGAGCTGAAATCCTCGAGACTCAAATATTTGAATTTACACAAAAGTTAGAAAAGTCTCAGGAAGAGTATTCAAAGAGCGTTGTAATTCAAGAGAATGTTCAAAAAGAGAATGAGTTTTTGACCACTAAGCTTAAGGATCTTGAATCCAAACTTGGTCAATCTGAACAAACCATCCACTTGAACAAACCAAAGGAGTTCAAATATTACAACTCACAATGGGGACTCGGATATGATAATCCGTGTTACCTAAAGAAAATCTTGTCTAAGGTTCCCATACTTTATGAATTCAATTTCATGGGCCTAGATAAGAAATATCTCGAGTACAAGATTAAGTTGACTAAGCCATCTCCGAAAGATGAGGAGAAAGAGGATATTAAAAGAAAAACTGGTATACCTCTACCACCAATAGAGGCTAAACCTAAAAATGATAATCCTAAGTCTGAAAATAACACAAAATCGGAAGATGAGCCGCCTTGGAAAAACATAAATGTACAGATACCTTTCGTGTACGAAACGCTTAATGCGTCCTACTTAAAGAGCAAAACTCCTTATCTATCCAACGATTACATCGACATCTGTTCGCTGGCCAAAATGGTTGAAACCCCGGTTCCCGTTCCGGCATCAACAGATGTAGATTCTAGCGATAAATCGGAGTTCAAACGTTATGTTCCACCTCTGATTTTGGAAAACATCATTTTCAAACTTGAAGAATCGATTGCGAGGGATAATGTCATTTATGAAACCGAAAGGATTGTACTGTTAGATACTATCGAGAAACTCAAAGAGAACAAACCCGAGACATTACCCGAATATGAAAGAGCAACTTATCGAACCGAGATTGCTAAGTTGACTTCTCAACTGTCCGCTTTGGCGACAGAAGCTTTAACGCTGAGAATGGCTAAGGACAATCCAGTGGATACTCTAATGACGCCTGTCATTCCTGAAACAATCTCGTTTGACTTCGCTCCGATCTACTCGGATAGTTCCTCGTGTAAAGCCTTTATAGGAGTGTCTGATGACACAAATGATAAAGATTTGAGTTTTAAAGATAAAGGTAAGGCCATCCAACCCGATTCTGTTCAAAAGAATCTTTTTCCAGTTTTTGATAATCCATTTGCGGATAACTCCTCGTCCGACTCAGATGGTGAAACCCCACTTGATTCTGCTCGCAGATTTTCTGAGTTTATGAATTCCATGGCTTGTCATGATGATGATTTTTCTAAGATTGATTTTGCTCCAAAGCTTGCTAGTCACACTCAATTCTTAAAAAAAATGCCTGAACCGGTTAATTTTGAAAAGGGTGAATGTTCTAAATCTAAAACCGTTTCTTCGACCATTTCAAAATCTAAATCTAAACGTCGGTCAAAGAAACGTGCTAAATCCGGTAAGAACTCTTCCAAACAACCAGTTTACTCAAGCTCCTCTGACAATAATTCTAATGTAATTTCAGATAGAACGGGTCGGGGGAAAGCTGTTCGGAGAGAGTGGGTAGAGAAGAAGGCTAAGATACGACCTGAGAAGACCGAGTCATTTACTCTTTTTTCGCTTATTAGGAAAAATAACAACAATCATGATTTTTGTTTGAATAACTCTGTTGACCATGGTTTTAAATTTCCAGTTAAACTTGATAATGTTCAGCAATTGATTGAATTTTAGCGTGATTATGTTTGTTGTTCTTTATGTGGAGTGAATGATTTGATTATGTCTAAACATGCATCTGATTGGTTTGGTACGTATCATGTTTTTAATTCCAATGCTTCTCATAAGTCCTCTAGGAAAAGACCCAGATCTAAACGGGTCTCAAACAAAGGTGCTGCACCTAACACCCAAGGCCCATTTACAGATGGGTACCTAAACAACATTAATTTTGTTTTGCGGCCCGGTCATGTGTGGTTTCTCGACTCTGGATGCTCCAAACACATGACTGGTAAACGGGAGCTACTCACCAACTTCAAGGAGAAGTACTGTGGTGATGTTCGATTCGGCAATGATAACGTGGCCCCGATCATGGGCTACGGCAACCTAGTTCAGGACAACCTCACGATCAAGCGTGTGTCCTACGTTGAAGGTCGTGGTTACAACCTCTTCAGCATCGGCTAGTTTTGTGACAAGAATCTTGAAGTCAGATTCAAGGCAAAGAGAAGCAGTATTCGTGATGACGATGGAACGGAGATACTAGCCGGTACTCGACGGACGAACCTCTACACCATCAATATTGCCGCCGTGAAGACCGACAAAGCCGTATGTCTACTTTCCAAAGCCACTACTCAACAGAACCGGCTGTGGCATCGACGGCTCTCTCATTTGAACTTCAAGAACATCAATAAGCTGGTGCTGGGTGGACTCGTCAAGGGTATGCCAGAACTGAAGTTTGCAAAGGAACATCTCTGCTCCGCCTGCGAGATGGGAAAGATGAAGAAGGTGTCCCACAAGCCGAAGCCGATTCCTAGCACGTCAAGACCTCTAGAGCTGATCCATATGGATCTTTGCGGCCCAATGCGCGTCTAAAGTATTAGCCATAAGAAGTACGTCTTAGTAATGGTGGACGACTACTCAAGATACACCTGGGTCAAGTTCCTTCGTTCAAAGGACGAGACTCCTGGTGTTATAGTCAACCACCTGAAGGGAGTTCAGAACAATCTGCAGCTGACCGTCACCGCGATTCGCACGGATAATGGAACCGAGTTCAAGAATCACATCATCGGTGATTTTCTCACATCAGCTGGAATTTCGCACAACTTCTCGGTGGCCAGAACTCCACAACAGAACGGCATGGTGGAACGACGCAATCGCACTTTGGTGGAAGCGGCACGCACCATGCTCACTCAGTACGGACTTCCAATATTCTTATGGGCCGAAGCTATAACAACGGCGTGCTACACTCAGAATCGGTCTATCGTTCACAAGCGTTTCAACAAGACGCCATACGAGGTCATCAACAAACGCACCCCCAACATCATCTATTTTCATGCGTTCGGGTGCAAGTGTTTCGTGTTGAATGATAAGGATGATCTCGGCAAGCTCAAGCCAAAGGCGGACGAAGGGATTTTTATCGGCTACTCTACATCTTCTGAAGCATACCGAGTCTACAACAAAAGGACCAAGAGTGTCATCGAGAGTATAAATGTGTCCTTCGACGAATTGGTCGATTTGGATTCTGGACATACCAGTTCAGAACCCGTGCTTACTGGAGTGCTGGCTTCTGATCACTCTCAATCGGAACCCAAGCACACAACAGTAGATCCTTCGTCGTCCAATACGTCGAAATCACAACCATCTGAGTTAGATCTACTGTTTGAGAATTTTTATAATGATTTTTATCTTCCCCCTGTTTCTACTGATGCTTCTTTGAATGCAGATGGAGATGTAGTGGTGTCGACCAACATATCCGGTCCTCCACCTACCCCCAACGTTACATCATTGGAGGACTCACCCACTTCACCCGTGTTAGCGGCGACGCCATCCTCAGGTACAACAACGGTGACCGCGACTCCCTCAACGGTGGTTCAACCCACTCCGTCTACCCCCAAAACAAGCACCAGTACTGACGCAACTGCTGAATCTTCGTCAACTGCTAATGTTCCTTCACCCGCGGTCGCTGAACGCTTACATCCGGTTCCATCTCTAGAAGCGGTTAAGAAACTATCCCTAGGGTCCTACATTGATGCTGACAATCCAGAACCTCTCTCGGATCCGCTACCTCACACACGGAAATGGACTCGAGCGCACCCCCCTGAGCAAATTATTGGAGATCATTCCGCTCCTATTCAAACTAGAGCAACGACGGAAACTGAAGACGAAGCCGCCCCTGCACTTCTGAGCAACACTAAAAAACGGGCGGCGACGGGAAATGAGTTCCTCTTCTCCATATTCCTGAGCAATGTTGAACTAGCGACAGTTTTTGATGCCCTACACGACCCAGACTAGATAATGGCCATGCAGGAGGAACTGAACGAATTTGAAAGCCTCAAAGTGTGGCGTCTGGTCCCTCGCCCGAAGAACAGAACCATCATCAGCACGAAATGGATCTACAAGAATAAGAAGGACGAGAATGTGGTCGTGGTTCGTAACAAGGCCGATGTCTCACATTCCTGCCGTATCCAAGGTTTCTTCAGCTGATAGTCGCGTACTTCATGGCGACCGATCTCACCATACCTCGACGCGCCGACCATGAGGTAATGCTCTCTACACGTATGACTAGGATCCAGAACAAGGTAGTGATACCGGACCTAGTCCCCATGGTGATCCCAACTGACTTACTAGCTATCGCGGACCAATCGGCACCGAGTGTGATAGCTTATAGGAGAGAGAACAACCTAGACGCTCCGATGGTCCAGCCATATCCGGCAGGACCTGCCCAAGGAGCGCGACCCAAGAGGCGTGAGGGTCCTCGTAAGCGAGGCAGAGGGGTCCGACGAGTAGGGGCTCGCGGACGGGGAGTGCTGAGAGAAAACATAGTGAGGGGAATAGGCGTGGGCGGTGCCGGTTGGTCAACACACGATGCTAGTTCGTCCAGACCCCCATCCACTCCACCACGTACACCGACTCCACCTAGAGACGAAGATCAAGCTCTGCACGACATGGAGGTGGAAGATGTATCCCGAGAACAAGTCGCTGAAGAGGCTGCCTCCTCTTCCAGCTCCGAGCCTGGCTCAGCCTCCGGACCAGCTTCCGGTTCCGCCTCTGGCTCACAATCAGGGTCCGACTCTGAGTCTCAATCAGGCTCGACTTCCGGTTCCCAACAAGAGTCATAGGAATCCGGTAGTGAGGCAACTGAGTCGGATTGTAACACCTTAAAATCAGGGCCAATTTGAACCTCAAAATTTAACAAGGTAAATCAGAATATCATCCAAACTTTTATATATATAAGTAGAGAATTAACTATGAGTGTTCATTTATACATAGTTCGAACTCTTCAAATAACCTATTAATCTAATCATGTCAACTATATTTAGATTAAATTGGTTATCTAAGCAATTCATCCAAAACTCCTCGCATCAGCTAATTCCTCCGCTTATCCTCAAAAGTCGAATACTCAAAAGCACTCGTCCCACTTCCCATTACTTCCTTGAGCTTGTACCTGGTAAAAAAAAATTAATTTGAACGATTAGGCTTACGCCTAGTGAGACATCCGAATTCAAATTAAAACATTAACAACTTTGAAAAATCAGATATCCAAAGCATATAAACAAACCTGGTTTGTCACCATTCTTACCGTACTCGTACTTGTCTCATAGTGACGAGAACATACCCGATCCCGTGACTATGACTGACATTCAGAAAGGCATATCATCATATTCAAGAGCCTACTACGAATCATTGTAGATTTTAGATCATCGCTCCTATCCAAGAAATTACAAGTTACTTTATTCCTATTTCTTGGAGTGGAAGTAGAGATTACAATTTACTTTATGCCTACCTCTGACCTTCTCATAGAAATCAGGAATTACAATTTACTTTATGCCTATTCCTCGATTTCTACACTATGAAATGAAAATTACAATTTACTTTATGCCTATTCTCCATTTCCACGTAAACGGGAATTACAAATTACTTTATGCCTATTCCTCGTTTCACGTCACACTATGAAATAGGAATTACAACTTACTTTATGCCTATTTCTCATTTCACAACACCTTTACGAAATGGGAATTACAATTTACTTTATGTCTATTCCACATTTCAGGTCAACGGGAATTACAATTTACTTTATGCTTATTCCTCGTTAAAATACTAACAGTACCTATGGATCCATTACACTTACTAGTGTATATGTGTAATAACATATCACGCTACTTCTCGTAACATATTCTTAACTCTAAGAATATTAAACCCTTTATCGCTTCTTTATTCTCAATTGTTTCCCTTCCAAATACTGTAATCAAAAGTATTCCGAACTCAATTTATGGAATTATTCGAAAACATATTCTAATTTAGAACCAAACCCCTAACTGGATTCTAAGCCTAATCCGGTTCCATTTAATACCGGACTCAAAGCCCATTCTGGAATTCTTTATTTCCGGATTATAAAGCCCAATACCGGAATTTAATTAATATCGGATCCCATAAGCCCAAGGCCCACTTCCGGAATTTCATTAAACACCGGATCCAATCGGCCCACTTCCGGAATTCTTTAAACACCGGATCCAATCGGCCCACTTCCGGAATTCTTTAAACACCGGATCCAATTGGCCCACTTCCGGAATCCATTAAATACCGGATCCGACCCAATCTTCCGGAATCCAATCCAATACCGGAACCGGTTCACTTCCGGAATCCATTTCAATACCGGATCCGGTCCACTTCCGAAATCCAAACCCAGTTCCGGAATTTCTCTAATACCGGGACTTCGATTCTGGGTCATCGATTTACGTCAATTTAACTAAAAAACTCGTCTAAAAATTTAGATTGTTGCTCGATTTAAATTCAATACAAAAATATACCAATCATTCAGACATTTTATATATAAAAATCTGATTCAATTTCAATTGGTAAGGTTTTAGATGAACGGATGAACTCACCTGGAAAGAAGCTGTTAACCCAGCAATTCAATTCTTCCTTCTCTGATTCACAACCTAACGAAAGGTGATTCAATCTTAATGTTACCACACTGATTAAGAAACAAAAGAAGAAGATTTCAAAAACCCTTACCACACGAAAACTAGAGTTCCAATTCTTTCTTCTCTTTTCTTCTTCTTTCTTTCTCTCTGAATTTCTTTGCCGACTCCAGTAATACTGAATTGAGATAATATCTCAATTCAGCTTACCCCATCTTTAAGTATTCTCCACTTTCAATAAATGACTAAACAACCCCTCAAGTTAATTTTCAACATTAACTTTAAACTTTGGCCAAAATACAAAATCAACCCTAGAGTTTATATTTACAAATAGTCCACAACATAGACTAAATTACAAATCGATCCCATTTATATTAAACTATAATATAATGGAATTTCGAGGTGTTACACGAATGATGATGACGATGACGATGACACACCCAACCCCGAAGCCATATCTGTAGAGACAAGGAGAGCGGAGGGTGAAATAGTCGAAAAAGAAAAAGAAAGTGAGGTTGTGCATGAAAGGCGAAGTAAGAAAAAGAATGAGAGTGAGCGTGTGATGGAGCAATCTTCACAGGTTGCTCCCAACCAGCCTCTACCAAGCCAGGCAGCCACATCTGCTATCCCGTTGCATCCGTTGCGACGGGGTATTGAAGACGTCGTGGGCCTAGCGACGCAACTGCACACCCCACCTAGCCACTCTGTTTCCTCTCAAAAGGAAAAGGTTTCAACTTCACACGGGGATTAAGCACAACTTCCACCGGTCTCTCACTTGGAGAGTACTGGTGTTGAAATAAGAGAACAACCTCCCCCGTTCTCGACTTCTTTCAGCGCACGTATGAGTCTAGATCCATTTGCTGATTCTATTCATTTGGCTAGTGTCATCTACTGCTAACGTCGAGAGTCTTCGTGCCTCGACCGGAATGCCCAAAGTGAGTCTACCTTTCGGTAGCTTGCAAGGACAGGGCGGAAGACCTGCCACGACTACCATTATGCCAACCGTGAGCGTAGGCGGTACTGCGGTGCAATCCACCACAGCTACTATAACTCAGCTGCTAAGTGCTTCAGGAGTTACTCACCCAGAGTTCGTCTCCAAGGAACAAATTGACGGCGCCTTAAAGGTTGTTCAAACAGAGATCTTGAAGAAGTTGTCCGATGATATGGCCTTTATCAGAAGGGTCGTCGCGGGTAAAGGCGTGGCTACTAAACTTCCCCCAGCACAACCACAGATCCGAATGCCTCCGCCAACTCCAACCCCGAGCATACAGAACATGAGTGTCGAGGCTCTCAAAGCCGCATTACTGGATAAACTACTTTCCCAGTCCAACATCGGCGCCTCATCGGAAGCTGACCTAGTGAGTATATTACGCTCACAATCCCAACATCCACCCCCGGTCACTCCAACTGATCCACATGCCCAAACCAACGCAAAGCTTGATACACTTACCAACACTCTAACAGACGTCAAGAAGGACCTCGAAACTCTATCCGAGAGGGTTGCCAGATTAGAAGATACATTTAAGGGTCAGGCACAGGGCTCAAAGCGACGACATAATGATCAGGAGGATCCTGACCAGCATGAGGGGGGGGGGGGGGGGGGGGGGAAGAATGAGACTGACTGAGCCGTCATCTGCAACGACAGAACCTTCAACAGTACTACCATCCAAAACAACTCCAACTGAAGACTCAGAAATGGTTCAGGACATGGAGTTGTCTACACCGGTCAGGGAAACAGTGCCAGAGTCAACAGACCCAACGGTTGAAAAGCCCGAGGGTCCATCAGAAGAAATCTTATTGCTGACGGTTCCGGAGCGGCCAGTCCTAGAATTGATCGATGAGGTCTCAGCTGGCGATCCATAACAAGAAAGAGAATGGAGAGAGAAAGCCGTGATAGCCATCCAATCAGAGACAGATGCTTTGTGGGATTTTTCTGATGAAGATGAGCTTATGAATGACGACGACTATGACCAGTTCCTCCTCCAGAGCGAACATGTATCGACTTCTCATCCAGATATTCACGATACTGCAGGTACTTTAGAGCTTCCAACTCCAGACCCGGTACCGACTCCACCTCAACCTGCTCAACCAGCTCGTTGGGAACGAGTCCGGATATTGGTTCCTTATCTGGAGAAATCACAAAAGAAGATTTTTGCTCACTGGATTAGGCCATTTGACCCGGTAAAGTGTCATGGGGTCTCATTCTTGAAAGATCCAGTCCGCAAACAATATTTGGAGGTAATGAAGCGCAGCAGAATGGTCCATCAAGTCCGCACGCAACACAGGATTACAGAAATTTTGGAGATCGTGTCCGATAAGGTTCTCAGCGTATGGTTCCCGGTTTTCACTGTCAAAAGGGACGACGGAAAGGAATGGACGTTCTCGGAAGCCGACTTCAGGCATCTATACCTGAATGACTTCCCGGTACTGCTTAAAGAGTTAAAGACTCGCATCATCCGACCGTTACCCTACACCAAAGCCCTCTACACGATAAAGAGATATATGAAGTGCACGATTACGCTCGCCTACATCAACGACTTCCAGTTGGGCTTATAAAGCAACCAGAAAAAGATCAACATTCTGAAGCCCAATCTGAATCTTCTCGAAGACGTACATGTACATTCTATTCTATCCAAACCAGAAACAGGTATTGTGTATCTGAACAACCAAGGGGAGAAACAGTTCATGAGAATCAGCGAGGTGCACAAGTTCAGTGAGGGAACGCTGATGAAGATACAGACTGTGCTGAAGAAGATTATAGAAGAAGAAAAGAAAGCGTCGCCAGAAAGCTACGTCAACGTTAGAAAGTATATAGCTGAAGATCTTCTCAAAGCAATTGAAGAACGGCTAGAGTTCGGAAACTCCATTCGGCACTTTGAGATTCAATTCGCTATTCAAAAGTGATATATCCCTAACTGGCGTGATATCGAACTTCAATTCCAAGGGGGAGATTGTTAGGTCACGTTAGTGGAATAGAAGTATAGGGACTAATCTTGACATAACTTGTAAATACCCTTTGGGTATAAATAGTTTGCTTAAACCTAGTATTAGGGTTTAATGATCATTGTTTAGCTTTTCTAGTTTACCATTGTACGGCTCTGCCAAGATCTTTCTGTTCATCTAATGCAAGTGAGATTTATGACGTATAATGCTATATTGTGTTGATTCATTGTGATTGAATTGCTAATCTGGGATCCACATATGGTATTTTGAAAATACGAATGTGTGAGTAATTGGATTTTGGTCAATCTCGACCTTACGAACATTTTGGAAATTGTAAACCTTTTTGGTTTGGGGAAAGATGTGTTTTGATTATTTTGGCGAGTAAATCTTAGGTATTGATATTTTAACGATTTAACTTACGAGTGTAAATCTTTTGGTATAAATGCACCTTGATGGGTGTTTTGGAAAATTATTTGTCTTAATCTAGAGTTGCGTGGAGTTACTAATGTATATGGAGCATGTTTCGTATAAACGTGGGATATTTACGTTTTATTGCATTTGGTGACTTTTAACAAATGGTATTTTGATTTATTGAACTTGTGGCTCGGTATTTGTAACACCCACAAAATTGGAAAGAACAACTAAATAAAATTTTCAATAAAATAACCACTTAAGGAAAAAATTCCTTCTACAAACCATTCTTGGAATTACCTCAATATAAAAACATTATATTTTCAACAATCAAAACCTAAGTCATTCGCCAAGACTATAAAAGGTCGGGTGTTACTCAACCCCAAAATCAAGTTGTTATTCTCTAAATACGGAAGACTTCACCAAGCTACTTACTTCTTGAGCACACAACTAGCTCTCCGCTCTTCACAATGTCACTAGAACTACATCTCAACCGGAACCTGTTGCACGTGCCGAAAAATAAAAAGCTTAGGCTAACGCCTAGTGAATTCAAGAGTTTTTATCATGGTTATATAATTCAACGAGAAAGGTGCAATTAAAGTCATGAGTTCAGAAAAAGGATTTACTTTAAATGCAAACCATCCATTTTCCAACGCACACAAACCCCGTAACGAAAGCTTTAATATAAAACGACTCTCAAAATGGACTCAACCCAAAACCCTCTTGAAAGATGAAATAGTAATTGGTTTCCAAAATTATAAAATCATGAGTAAATCGTTATTATTCAAAACATTCCAAACGCAGACGAGGCATAAATCACAAGCCATAAAATATGGAAAACAATCCATAGAAATATAACGCGTCACTGAAAACATGGATAAAATAAATACCCAAACAACACCTTTCGGTGACGGGGGAAACCCGATTCCATTGTATGTGGCGGAACACAAAGTTAAGCCACATAGCTATGTTATTGAACTACACCTCAGGTTGTGACTCTATTGTTTGCTTTAACAAGCTCCAACTCAATTCGAACTTTATTGGCTGCTAGCTAAGCTACACCTCAAGTCCCCAAACCAGGAACGGGTGGCACCACCGTATTCTTTATTTCCTGTTGTGCCCAGCTACACCTCAAGGATACACGATCTTATTGCTTGTTCATTCTCGTAAGTTACACCTCAAGGTTTCCTTTGAACCTTTATTGTCTACTTACTAGCATTTAAGAATTAGAGTCTCGGCTCCTTACTTGATACCCGAAGATGTTCAACCCTCGTGCACAAGAGTTAGAACATCAACCACGAAATTTTGGAGTACAACCCAAAGTGGTTCCTCTCCACAACGTCGGGACACAAAATGCCACCATGGCATACTTCCCAAAATGAAAAACACCAAGGATTTCCACTTATAAAGATATGACCGACTCATATGCCTATGGATACAATGCATTATGGCCTAAAGGTACATGACTCCACTTTAATGACACACGCACTCAAAACATGTACTCTTCAAATAAAATGAAATAAATGCAACTGGCGATCAAAGCTCTACATTTAATTGTTAAAATCCAGACAAATGTCCTCAAGACTCATTAAAGTCATAAACTGGGCCATAAGCTCAACCAAAACCAATTAACCACGCACTCATGAAAACAAAATAATGCATTAAACGTATATAATCCACGTTTATGCGAAATATGCTCCATAGACTCGAATTACTCAACACAACTCTTAATTAAAGACACATCATAGTGCATTTATACCCAAAGATTTACAAACGTAAAATAAATCATTTAAAATAACAATACTTAAGGTTCATCCATCAAAATACCCAAATTACGTCTTTTCTCAAACCGAAGGGTTTACGACTTCTAAAATGTTCACAAGGTCGGAAATGACCCAAAACCCAACGACTCACACTTTCATGCTTCAAAACATACCACCACATAAAATTATGTATATTTTCAACAAAATGCAAAAAGTGTATTTTTACTAGATAACCTTCAATTATGCATTAAATATCAAAACACTTCCATTAATGCTTATTTTATCAAGTTATCCAAAATTTCCAAAAGTGGTTATTTTGCAAGATTTATAACAATCAAATATTCCAAGTAACCAAAATCCACCAATTAGTTTAACAACGAATATTTTCATGTAAAACACACACAAATACTTGAAAAAGAACATTATTGGCATGTACAACGTTTTCACAAATCAACTTGAACTCATCTTGCTAGATTTAGGTTAAATCTAGATTTCCCCCAATTTGAGCTCCTTTGAAGAAACTTGAATCTTCAAGCCAAATCTTCCAAAACCTAGATCCACAAGTTTCCAACCATAAATATCCATATCCAATCATAAAGAATCATTTCCCAAACATCTCACATCAGGATCTCAACTTATACAAAAACCCTAATTTCCATAGATGAAAGAAAAGTGAAGATTACCTTTACCACAACTTGAATCTACCAACAAAACATCTCCGGGGTTACCAAAATAAAGGTTTGGGAAGTGAAGATGAACTTACAAATGGGTTCTTAGGAAAACCCAAAGCTTGCTCAACCATGGAGGAAAAGTGATGTAGAAGATGGAGAAGGTGAAGATCTTGAAGCTTTAAAACCCTTGAAGCTTATTTCATCACACTCACCTTAGTATTCTTGGATAAGAGGCAGATGGGAAAAGAGAAATGGAGGATTTAGGGTTCTTGGGGAGAAAATCGAGTGGGAGAGGAGAGGGAATGGATTGGATCTGATTTATAAAAGGTAGGAGAGAGAGGAGGGAAGGTTGAGGGTGAAAAAGGTAAAAAATCCCGTCAGACACAATGCGGACGTCCGCTTGGAGTCCTATGCGGACGTCCACTTGCATCAGGTCCAATCTTCTGCTGCTTCCGCTGAAGCACACGCGGACTTCCACTAATGCGAACGTCCGCTTGCACCATGCGGACGTCCACTTGACCCTGGTATCCGGGTTTATCACCCGATCACTGTTTTGGTCATAACTTTTTCGTTTTAGCTCCGTTTTCGCTTCAAAAAGGCCCGTTGGATTCGTATTTGAACTCTTCATCAAACAAAACCATAAAATCTAGGATTCAAACCAAAATATTATGTTTCATAATTATCTTAAAAGATCGATACCTTCCAACGATTGGGGTGTTACAGTATTTGATTATGTTGGGTTTTGGGGACATTTGTTTAAGTTTTCATGGCTCAACATAGAGCTTTGGTCATGATTTATATTTATTTGAGAATTACATGTTTTGGATGCACTAGTTCATTCGTTTGGAGTCATGTAATGTTTTAGGCCTTATTGTTATGGATCCATAGGCACTCGAGTTTTACGTTCAATGATGGGACGTTAGTTTTCCATATTATAGAACGAAATACACATCTAGGTAAGGTGTAAGTCCTATGTGTTAGTATGTTTCTTGGATGGGATAACTCAATGTATAGACCTAGAGGGGTTGAAGTAGCCGAGCTCGACATCTAATACGTGAATCTCGAGAACACTGATAAGTGGACCTAACTTTGTGTGCCCGTCACATTCAATGGAACCGGGTCTCCCCCACCGAAAGTTGTTGTTTTGGGTATTTACTTTTATCCATGTTTTCGGTGACGTAATTATATATTTCAATGGATTGTTTTCCATGATTTATGGGCGATGTATTATGCCTCGTCCTTGTTTGGATGTTTTGAATAATGGAGTTTTATTCACGTTTATATTAGTTGGAAACCTAACATTTATCCACGTTTTGAGTGAGCTTTGGATTTGAGTTTGTATTTGGGAAATGCTTTATATGAGAGCTTGTCACATAAATTGGTGCGTTGGGAAAATGGGTTGATTGCATAATTATTATAAGTCCTTTTGGAAATTATGTTTTCAAACTACATCCTTTTCGTTTAACGAATTATTCAATCATGATGAAAACTCTTGAACTCACTAAGCGTTAGCATAACATTTTTATTTGTCGGCATGTGCAACAGGTTTCGGTTGGGGAATAGTTCTAGTGTCACTATAAAGAGTGGAGAGCTAGATGGGTGTTCAAGAAGTAAACTTTGTATTGATTTGAGTAGCACCAGACCTTTTATAGTCTTGGTGTAGGACTTGTTGGGGGATTTCGGAACAATATCGAGAGAGAGAAACAGAGTGACGATTATAACTTGGATAAAGAACATAGATCGCGTGAGAGCTCGCTTTTCGTAAGTGATATTTCGACCCTATACTGCCCGGGTATCACGAAATTCACTCGAGGATAATCTTTATTTTTCAATGTATCGATTAAGGCAGAAATCGACTCCTACTTATACACCTTAGAAAATCGTAACCGACCCATATTGATACTGATAATAATATCTCATTTAATGAGATTGATTGTGGAATTAAAGAGGGCAGTTACAAATGTGAAAACACATTCCAGACGCTGGCGCCAGTCTCCGCGCCAGTCAACTAGAGCCAGCATCAGCGCCGGTAAACGAACAGAGCCTGGCGCCAGTATCCGCGCCAGCCAACTAGCCAACAAACAAACAGAGCCTGGCGCCAGTCTTGGCGCCAGCACTGGCCCCGACGCCCAGTTCACAAAAACACTTTGTAACGTGCCAATCTTAACCGTCCAACACAACCGGGTTCTAGTTAGCTTACACGAATGTGCACTCCACACCTCCTAACTCATGTTATAGCTTAGCTAACAACCCCATTATTATCTTTGTGAATCCAATTACACAAAATGAACCTGATGATTTCACTAAAATCACCAACATTCCTCCCCCATTTTAGTGCAATCCTTGATTCACAAAATAAAAGTTCAATACAGGTAAACAAACTCATGCATAAATGAAAATATCTAAAAGATTGAATTTCCATCTTAGTACATTACACATTTCAAATACTCGAGAATCCGGGTGTCCTATGGATTGAACCCGTCAACCCATTTGAGTACCAGAAAATAACATACACATGAATTTAAATGATTCTCTAAAGTATAAACTTGACACTATACAGGCCATGTGTCCTTATCCATTCGTGAGTGCATCAAAGCCAAGTCCAAGCTTCTTGAAGCGGCCACACTTCACACTTATATAGGTAGTTCTTTTCTTCATGCACCTGCACATGCATTTTTACAAAAGAACAATTACCTCCTTCACTTGCAGTACCGAGCACATACCGTGGGATGATCGTCTTGTGCTCCAATCCCTTAGAGTGAGCTTTCCCATTGAATTCAACTTCTAACGTTGTATTAGAAGGGAATTGGGTATCTCAATGTTAGAGATTTAGATGGACTTTAATCCCATCCCTATAACCGACTTGTGAACCAAGTCCCTAGCTAACCCCTTCGTCAAGTGGTCCGCTAGATTTTGTTGCGACCGAACAAATTCAACCGAAATCACCCCATTCGTGATTAGCTCACGAATCATGCTATGTCTAACACCTAAGTGTCTAGACTTGCCATTATATACTTGACTATAAGCTTTAGCCAAAGTAGCCTCACTATCACAACGGATAGAAATGGGTGATATTGGTTTCGGCCATAATGAATTTCATGAACCAAATTCCTTAGCCATTCCTCCTCTTTACCGGCAGCGGCTAATGCCACAAATTCCAACTCCATAGTCGAACTCGTGATGAAAGTTTGCTTCTTGGAAGCCCATGAGATGGCACCTTCCCCAAGCAAGTACACCCAACCACTCGTAGAAGAGTGATCTTCCAAATTGGTGATCCAATTTGCATCCGAATATCCCTCCAATATTGAAGGAAACCCGACATATGACAAACCATAATCAATGGTTTTCTTCAAGTATTTCAATACTCGTCTTATCGCTTGCCAATGATGAATACTAGGATTACTAGTATACCTACTCAACTTTCCTATGGCAAAAGCGATATCCGGCCTAGTGCTTGTCATGGCATACATCAAGCATCCAATAGCCTTTGAGTACTCGAGTTGTGACACCGCTTCACCCGAGTTGGGCATAAGCTTCACACTCGGATCCCATGGAGTACACACCGGAGAACAATCAAAGCAATTAAATTTCTTTAATACTTTCTCAATGTAATGAGATTGCGTAATTGCAATCCCTTTGTTCTCACGCTTGATCCTTATACCAAGGATCACCTCCGCCTCTCCCATATCTTTCATGGAGAAACTCAACGACAAAAACTCTTTGGTTTTCCCAACTTGATTTTGGTCGGTGCCAAAGATCAACATGTCGTCAACATATAAGCAAATGATTACACCGTTACCGGATGTGTCAAATTTGCTATATACACACTTGTCCGCTTGTTTATCATAAAACCGTTGGACAAGATAACCTCATCAAATTTCTGATGCCATTGTTTGGGTGCTTGTTTCAGTCCATACAATGATTTTACAAGTTTACATACCTTATGCTCCATCCCGGGCATAACAAAACCTTCCGGTTGTTTCATGTAACCTTCTGGTTGTTTCATGTAAACTTCCTCCTCCAAATCACCATTCAAGAATGCCGTTTTGACATCTATTTGGTGAATCGCTAAATTGTGGATAGCAGCTAAGGCTATAAACAATCTAATCGTGGAGATCTTTACTACCGGGGCATAGGTATCAAAATAATCGATGCCTTCCCATTGCCTAAATCCTTGGATTACTAATCAAGCTTTGAACTTGTCGATTGATCCATCCGCTTTCATCTTCCTCTTGAAGATCCACTTGCATCCCAAAGGTTTGCAACCTGGTGGCAAGTCCGATAATACCCAAGTATTATTCCCCATGATGGAGTCCATCTCATCGTGTATTGCTTCTTTCCAGAAAGCAACATCTTGAGACTTCATAGCCTCATCAAATGATTTTGGATCCTCCTCAACACTATAATAGTAAAGGAATTGGGATCCAATCTCATCTCTTGATCCCTCTACCAAGTATACATGGAAATTGGGACCAAAGGATTTTTCAATCCTTCCTCTTTTGCTCCTTCGAAGCATCGGAGATTCGGTTGGAACAATTGCTTGTTCTTCAACCTCACTAGTTTCACTAGTACTTGGAACTATGTCCTTTGGCCTAGGCATTGAAGAGAATCTAGTCTCATCAAAATTTACATCTCTCGATTCTATAACGGTGTGAATCGCTATAGAATCATTAGGTTCAATAACATAGAACCTATAAGCTTTGGAATGCTCGGCATATCCAACAAAGATGCAGTCAATACCTTTCTCACCCAAAGTCTTCCTTTTGGGTTCGGGTAGTCGAACCACCGCTCGACAGCCCCAAACTCGAATATAACTCAAGTTAGGCCTTTTCTTGAACCAAAGTTCATACGAGGTAATCTTGTTCCTTTTATTGGGAACTCGATTCAGCAAATAACAAGCCGTAAGCATGGCTTCACCCCAAAATCCATCACTCAAACCCGAGTAGGATAACATAAAGTTCACCATTTCTTTGAGAACTCTATTTTTCCGTTCCGCCACACCATTTTGCTATAGTGTATAAGGCGCCGTAGTCTCATGAATGATTCCTACGGATTGGAAAAACATGGGGTCGTAATACTCCCACCACGATCGGTGCATAAACACTTTATAAAGCAATTCATTTGCAATTCAACCTTCGTTTTATAAATTATAAATTTAACCAACGCTTCATCTTTTGAATGTAACAAATATACATAGCAAAAACGTGAAGCGTCGTCAATAAAAATGACAACATACTTTTTATTACCAAAAGACGGAGTTGAATGCAAATCACAAAGATCACTATGAATAAGCTCAAGCACCGACGAGTCCCTTTTCACGTTAGGAAAAGGTTGTCTGGTGATCTTTGTTAACATGCAAGTTTTACACTTCTCGGTTTTAATATAAAAAACCGGAATAAGACCGTCTTTTGACATTTCAACCATCCGCTTAAAATTAACATGACCAAGCCTTGCATGCCATAAATTAGAATCAACACAATTGCTATTTGCAACAAAAACAGAATTTGAAACAAAATTCATTTTATTCAAATTCAACATAAACATATTATTTAACAAATAACCAAATCCTACAAAAGAGCCACCCTTTGACAAGATAAACTTGTCGGACTCATAAACTTGCCTATATCCTAACTTATTCAAGATACTACCGGAAACCAAATTCTTTCGAATTTGTGGTACAAACAAAACGTCTAAAAGTTCAACTATTTTTCCAGAACTAAACTCTAGCCTAACTAAGCCACGTCTAAGAATGGAGCAACCGACTCGTTCCCCATGCGTAACATTGATCCGTCTTCAACCGGTTCCAAGGAGGTGAACCAACGGCGATCTTTGCACACATGACTTGTAGCACCCGAGTCGATCCATCAAGCGACATCATCATCCTGCACGTAAAAAGATTCGGATATTAGTGGTACATAATTCAAATTTGAATTAAAACCAAAAATTCTGACCTTGCCGTGGGTTTTGATCCTTGGATCCTTGCCCACCATCACTTGTGCTTGCTCTATTCTTACTCTTGACAACCCGACAATCACGCTTGAGATGGTCGGTCATCCCACAGGTCCAATAGGTTAATTTAACCTTTTTATTGGGCCCTTTCTTGGCTTCGTTGAACTTCCGTTTTCCCTTGAAATTGTTAGACTTTCTCTCTTCCACCATGTTCACCGAAGGTGCAGAAACCTCTTTTATCTTAGGTTTCTCAGCCTCTTGCGCCCGAAGAGATTCCTCTATGCGCAAGTGACTACCGAGTTGTACAAGGGACAACTCTTCCTTCTTGTGTTTCAACATATTTTTGAAGTCTTTCCAAGAGGGGGGCAATTTATCAATAATACTCGATATGAAGATGGATTCGTCCATCTTCATATCATGTTGAGCATATTGTCTAAGAATGCGAAAGAGTTCATTGTATTGCTCCATCACCGGCCTTGAGTCCACCATCTTGTAATTATTAAAATTACTAACCATGAACTTCTTACTAGAAGCATCCTCCGCCATGTATTTGGACTCAAGAGAGTCCCATAGCTCTTTGGCGGATTCAACGTTTTGATAGATATCAAAGAGGGAGTCACACATACCGTTTAAGACGTGGCCATGACAGATGTAGTCGTCATTCTCCCATTTGCTGCGACGTTGGGTCATCTCCAACGTCTCGTTTTCCATCACCTCCGGTATCGGGGTGCTTAGCACGTACACGACCTTCAACGTCGTCCACAAGAAGTGCATCTTCTTCTGCCATCTACGGAAATCAACGCCTTCGAACTTCTCAAGCTTTGTGAACTTGGACGTCATGTCTCTCACGGACTGATCACTCACCATCTCTCTCACGATGAACAAATATCACTTACGGAAAGCGAGCTCTTACGCGATCTTTGTTCTTTATCCAAGTTATAATCGTCACTCTGTTTCTCTCTCTCGATATTGTTCCGAAATCCCCCAACAGGACTTAGGATATTGAATTGTTGAAGTTGTTACGTTTTGATTATTGAGGTATTTTCAAGGATGGTTTGTATAAGAAATTTTATCCTTATTCGTTTATTTAATCGAAGTTTTTGTTTAGTTGCTCTTTTTAATTTTGAGGGTGTTACACTTGTATCAGAAAAAAATGATGGGAGATCAATGGATGAACAATTGTTTGGTTACTTATATTGAAAAAGACCTTTCTACTAAGGTTGATAATGAAAATATCATAGATAGGTTTTAAAAAATGAAAACTCAACGAGGTCACTCTTGAATCTGTATAGGTTTGATTGTTTGAGAATGTAATATCAGTATCTTTGATATATGTATTTTAATTCGTGCTCCCCCTCGTGTAAGTTCTTGGCTCCGCCCCTGCATGTATCCGACATCTCCTAAGGGGTCACATCAATTGTATATTAGGACAAACATGTTACTTCATGTTCTTCAAAGAATATTCTTATCAAGTACAAGGTTGGCTAGATTTGGTCTGAGAACTCCGCCAAGTGAATCAAACAGTTCTGCTGAAAGACAGATGAATGTTCGATTTTATGTAGATCGGTAGATGGTAACTTGGTTTGATGTCGAATAATGTACATTTGATCAGCATAAGGAGATATACTTTCACTTTATAACGGCTAGTCTTTGATTCACTTAACAAATTAAATAAGAACCAAGCTATTACAAAGAAGCATTACAAGTATAAGAATCAGATGTAAATGAGAAACTAGAAGTAAATCAGGAGGTAATCAACAAATTATTGATGACCCAATAACAAGCAAAACACATTTTCAATGTGTATCATCCTTTCATGGGACGTGGAATATATTTAGCATGCTCAAGGCTCTCCAAAGGCAAATGGATAAGTACATAACATACTCATATAATCATGATAACATATTTAGAAGAAACCACACATATGTGTGCATTGCTATTTGGAAAAACTTGGCACATGACCTACACATACCAAACATACATGTAAGTACTTGTACCATTAATGGAACACTTGTACTACTTTGACATAACATCTCATACTAAACAAATGATGGTCAAATATGGGTTAGCGCAACTTGTGTGCGACCTCGAGGTCACATTTAAGATCATTTACATCTATGAGAGCTCAAGTCAATTCGCTTGACTGAACTAGCATTAAGTGGTCAATGTGGCATTGTGTGTGAGCATGAGCTTGTGTCGCTTAAATGGTGCGAGCCTCAAACTTGCCTGTATAATTCACCTAGTTGACCTTTAAACTTTTGTTCAACACCATATTCATCATACAGTGACCTATCGTGGCCCATTGTACTAGCATATGTATCTACTATTTAGCAATTAGCATACCCAAACATCACTAACATATGGTGCTAGAATTCGAGCTTGTAACCACTAGACATCACCCTTCACGTATTCATAATGTTCTAGTTCAATTCATGGCCTTAAGGCCTCATACATGTTCCATACCAATGCCAATCAATTAAACAAAAAATCTAAGCTACTAAATAAACACATAAACATTAGTTTGGGTATATATCAAATCCTTACCTTAATTAATTAACTTGTTGATTTAATTATGAGACTTTAAGCACCAACTTGCTAACTTCTTTGTCGAAATTTTTTCTTGGATCTTGCTTAGGAACAACCTAACAAGAGTAAAATCAAATGGCAACTTGTTTTTGCCATTTGATGCTTCATGAATATGAGGTTAATACTCCATCCGAGTAATTGTCACCCTCCAAAATCGTGACCTCCATGAATACATCCAATTTGAACATATTTAAACCTTTTTCACTTTTTTTATGACAACATGTACTCAGATTCAAAAACCTATATCTTTCACTGTCCTAAAGCTACACTTTCTCCGCTGCCACCGCCACCGTATATATATGAAATAATCTCTAGATATGTGATATTATATTTGTCTATGAAATATCACATACCATTTATATGGATGTTACTTTTTTATCATCTAATCTTTAACATATGTATTATATATAACTTAATTCATGAGTCATTGTCACTGCAAGATTTGATTATTCATTTATCATGAGAAAAAACTTTGATATTTTGAAGAATTTTTCTACATAAAAGACAAAGCTACGTTAGTTTGCCCCATAAAATGTTCATTGAACATGTGTATCGTAGACTCGTAGTGTTTATTTACCTATCTATATACTTACTAAATATTTACCCACGTGCTTGTTTGTTTAATTGTTTCCAAACTAGGAAATACATAATCGCTATAAATTTATTTAATTAAACTTATGTTGGATTCAAGAGAATATTAGGTGGTGTTTGGCTCATTAGAATTCAAAAAAATTGAAGTGGTTAATTCTATTGATTAAATTTCGTTTATATGTTTGGTTCATTCTATAACTTTTAATATGAAATTCTAATTCTACAATAATTCCAGGGCTTTTGGTTAGGAAATCTAATTCTATATCATCCAATTATTTTGAAAAAATAAATAAATTTCAAGTTTGGATTTGGGTTCATAATTTTAGACTTTTTAGAGTCATTAGCGTTTGTTTTTTAAGAGATGTTGAAGTCTAAAGTTTGATTTCACTTCAGACATATAAGAGATGGTGTTGAAGTTTAAAGTATGAGGCAATGATACTGTTTGTTTTTGTAAACTGATCAACGTCTGAGTGTGTATATAATTGTTTATTTTATCCCTAAAAATTTCGACTTATATACATCAATTGAAGTGAGCATTGATGATCGAAAAACGAAAAAGAGAAGAAGGATGATGTCAGATTTTACGAGGTTATGGAGTTTTAATCATAGCTCACACACCGAAGCCCCGATTTAAGCGATGCAACATGTTCTGGAAAGAAAACGCACAATGTACTATCTTCCCGTTTAACATTTTTACAAATTCGAGGTGCATTTGGGCTAAAACGACGTTGAAATCAAAAGAATTCACTTAATTTATCATATAGGATATTAAGGATTAAGAGACTTTAAAAAAAATCTAAATCATCTTATATCTGAACAAATCTAACATATAGTAAATAAGAGTTTTTTTTTTGGAAAAAAAACAAACATCACCAATTTAAAAACAAAAGCACTAAAAAAATTAGGCCTATGATATCACGAGCTATCCATTAACCCACTAATTTATTATCTACTAATTTAAATTATGTGACCGACATGAAAAGATTAGTTCACTAATTAAAAAGTCCATTAATCACGAAAAAATGAGGATGTTTATAACATTAGAACATAGAATTCTATACCTTAATTTAACAATCTCCACCTTCGTTTTTTCTGACTTTCAAAGTTCATGGATTAGCAGAGCCGTTCCTGAGGGAGGGCGGATCGGACGTACGCCCAAGGCTCAAAGAAAATAGTGGTCCAAAATTTTTTAGTATGTATTATATAGTAGTAATTAAAAAAATTGTAAATAAAAAGGACAAAAAAAGTTGGTATATAATAGGACCAAAAAAATTTAACATTATATTAAGGGTCCAAACATGTATTAATTAGTTACATTAGACAATACATTTTGTAAAAAATTCATTGTTTTTCATTTGCTCATTATTTCTCTAAGTTTTTTTTATCTAGTACTAACATCTAAAAACTATTTTTGACTAGATACCTTGCTATATACTCCATTACTCATCTTCTACATACTCTTTTTATTATTACATTCGCATAAATTTTATTTTTGTGCTAGAATATAGTAGATTTCTTGTTATTAACTAAGAAAACTTCTACCTATTGAAAACAACTACCCACTATATGAGACGACCAAACTTATATCTATATTCAGGATTTCAAAACTATCGTATTTTTTTCACATACATTATTGACTCCTTATTACCTAATATTGAGTGGATGAATCTTAAGTACTCGTTATCTTATAATCGAGAATAGATTCTCAGAATATAACACCAACATGGACTTTTGATTCGAAGATTGATAGTTCTAAAAAAGTTTGTTTAAACTCTAAAAGTTTAAAACGGTGATGAAAACTATTAACACTAGGTAACATGTAGAAACTCAACTGATTTATGTTGATTTACTTTAAGTATTACTTCGAATGGTCAACATAGTGACCTCAAATGATTTTATTAAAGGCATATCATAAGATGCCTTTGATGATGGAACAGATTGACGATGTTATGTAAAAATGATATGGTAGATAATATTAGTTTAGAAATAATTATTAATCGATCTTGCACTAGAAATACCGGGAAAATGGTTTTATATAAATTAGTATTTCTTAAACTCAATGTTATTTTTGATGATATCAATAATATATTGAAAAAAATTGCATTTATCGAGGGTCCATTTTCACATATCGCCCAGGGCCTAAATTTTTTCAAGAACAGGCCTGTGGATTAGAATAGAATTCATATTTAGTAGTCTTAAATAAGTTTACAAGCTCAAAAAATTCTACTTAAAGAAATGATAAACAAACAATCAATATAATATAACAATGCATAACAGTCAAATAAATAAATTGTATCATCATATAATATTTATTGAAAAGGGTATCTCCTAAACCAAAAGGAAAAGGGATTTAAGGGTTTGATTAATTTTATTAACAAATACAAAGATCTAATTAAAGACACCCATGTGATATCACCACATATTAAGAAAAAATAAAAAAGGAAACTAAAAGTTTTATGCATGATCATTCGAAACATACGGTGGCAAACTCGCCGGCGGCATGGCAACCATGGAACCTTCACTCCAAGACCGCCTGATCGGATACGAAACTTTAGCGACAGCGGAGCAATGACCACCGTCGGAATATTTATGAAGAGCGCAGGTGCAGTTACTGTGGTAAGGCCTCCTTCGAACAACCATCTCGTCGGTGGATATGCAGCCGCCGTATAGTCTCTGAAACATCCCATCTCCGGCAGCTCCGGTGTCCATGATGATCTTTTCCGGTGGCCACTATATATGTGTTAATTAGTCTGTATGAAATAGAAAGCGAACTAATATATAAGATGGTGTATGGAAATTAGAATCTCATATGTGCGTGTGTGTGTGTTAGTGTGTATATATATATATATATAATATAGAAAGAAATAAAGGAGCAACGTGTTGACCGAGGAGACTTGTCACGCACTAAGTAAAATTGTGTTATGTTTGTTTAAGGTTCTACTTGTAGTTTTCGACAATAAATATGGAAATTTGATACTTGATCTAATGGGGCATATTTCCCACATAGGGTGTAACGAAACCATAACGGGGGTTAATTTTTATATGTAAAGGGTTCGGTGTAGAATTTGGAGACGATATTATCTGTTTTTATCTAAACCTGACACTGATATATACATATATATAATTGAGACCGTGTAAGAACTTTTTTTCTTAATGTAAACCATAGTAATATAGGGTTTGTAAGAAACTAGAAACCTTTGTATTCTATCCCTATCATAATTGTTTGTCTCAATTCACAACCTTACTTAAATGGGCTCACAAATCCCATTTATCGTCAATATGAGATGAGTTATTGCAAATGGACATCCAATCCTTTCTCGAATCCATCAGGGTTAGGAGATATTTGGGGGAATAAATTGTGAGCGGGGTTCGACCCCACTCCAATTCCTATTCCTAATGGACAAACAATTGGAATCAAAACTAACGAAGATCATCGTAAATTTACGACAACACTAACAGTTTAAAACAGAAATAATCAAATGCTTTTTATTAAAGTGGCATGCAACTATCTCATTCCCCACACACAGTGTCACAGTGACGTATATTTAAGATATTTTATCAATAATTTATATATATATATATTTTTTAAACGAATATCAAATAAACTACCTTTAAATACAAAAAAGTATTATATATTTGGAATGTATAATTACTAATTAGGCCTTCTTGTGGCGGCAGCATATACGGGCATCTAGAAGCAGCGGCTGAATGGAAATGAGCTTAGGAGTAGCCGTGTCTTTATGGCGTGACCCCGTACGGATTTTGTTTTCTTAGGTTTTGCAACTTTGACCACCAACTCATTCTAATTTATGCTCTATTATGAGTTTATTATCTACTTTAATTTATGATTAAACTACAATTTTGGTCCTTGGTCTATGCAAAACCTATAAAAAATAGTCTCTAAACTTTAATAAGTACATAGATAGTTATCACAATTTGCATTTTACTTTGAAAAATGAATTGCAACTTAACTTTGTTGGTCGAAGAATCATTAGTTGAGGGACATTTTATCTTTTCCACTTACTTTTTAAATAAAATATATTTTGTATGCAAACGGTGTCAATATATATATATATATATACCTAGGGTTGTAAATGAACCGAACGTTCAGCGAATCATTCGGCGGGAAGTTCGTTTATGTTCGTTTATTTAATAAATGAACGAACATGAACACGTTTTTTTGTTCGTTTAGTTAAATGAACGAACATGAACAATGGTCTCGTTCGTTCATTTATGTTCGTGAACTTTCGTTCATTTATGTTCGTTAATGTTCGTTCGCTTACGTTCGTTTATGTTCGTTTATGCATGTTTATATATAAACATATTTATATAATATGAAATTAATGTTTAAAATCATCAAGTAAATTGATCTTTCAGAATTTATTTTTTATATCTCCTAAGTTAACCCGGTTTTTCATTTTGTTAAGATATTTTTTAGGAACGAAATGACGAGTACGGTGGTTGGCTTTTGTTCATTTGGGTTCGTTCGTTTATGTTCATTTATGTCCGTTCGTTTATGTTCATTTAAGTTCGTTCGTTTAACTCTTAATGAACGAACATAAACGAACACGAACAAACAAAAATTCTTAACAAACGAACATGAACACAAAAAATCTCGTTCGTTTACCGTTCGTGTTCGTTTGTTCGGTTAAGTTAAACGAACGAACATGAACAAGTCTCCGTTCGTGTTCGTTTGGTTCGTTTACAGCCCTATATACACCCACACACATTGTATCCCTATAGTCCGTCATCTTCCGTCTCTAAGCATCACCCCCTTCTTGAGCATTGCAAACCCTTTTGACTTTTTTTTATTGCAAATCCTTTCAACTTACATTGCATTGTTGATCCCCAATGGCCCTGCCTTAACTTCTCCAAACTTGGCAAAAAGGGAGTACTTCATGGAGATCCTCATCTAGGTAGGTTTTGTTTTGCTCATTTGAGCCACCGATCGAACAAGGACGATGAATGAGTTTGGGTTGAGGGGACGGTGGTCATAAGTTGGTCCTATGGTTTGTGGGTGACAGTAGTTACAATGAGTTGCAATGGTGCAAGGAGAAAGAGAATGGCAGGTTGTGGGTTCCCGATGATGGTGGGTTCTCTTGATGAATTGACGGTTTTGTTGTAGGCAGTGCGTAGAGGTGAGGGTACTTGATCACGGTGAAGGTGGTAGTGTTTGGAGAGGGCCACCATACACGCTTCTCAACCGGGGGTGAACGAATAGGTCAAAAGGCACTACAACAAAGTTGAGTTTATAGGACGCCTAAAACAAATAATCATCCTAATAGAATGTTTTATAGGTCCAAAGTTTATAGGACCAAACAAAAAAAAACTTATCTAAAAGTGTTACTAAAAGTTTATATGAGGCTTTTGGGCGTCGTAAGAAGTATTTTACAACATTTTTCAAATAAATCATCCTATTAACTATGTTATAGGAGACAATTTGAAAAATGGTTCTATATAAAACAAGTTTACTCTAAAAAGATGGGTTTATAGGACACTTATCAAAAGCGTCCTATAAAATTAGATAATACGACACTTTATTTTGAAAATGTTCTAAAAAACTTGTTATGGTGTTTGAAAGCGTATTTAACTTGTTGTAACACTTTTAGACATAATGCCTTTTTGTTCAATCCTATAAACTCAGGTCATATAAAACACTCTATTAGATGCTTATTTAATTTAGACGACCTATAAACTCAACTTTATTATAATGAAGGTGACTAAAAGACACAAAAATGGACATACAAAAATGTTCTCAGACATGACGGACTGTTTTTTATAGAGTTAATTGTAGGGACACTTTCCAAAACAAACTACAAATTATAGTGACCGTTTCTATATTTATTGAAGTTTAAGGACAATCTTCATAGTTTTGTGCAAATCCAAGGTACCAAAATTATAGTTTACTTTTAATTCTTTTTGACAAAACATATTTTTATCAAACATTCTTCATTTTATTATGTATGATATATATATAGAGTTGGGTTTTGGTGAGAAGTGTTAAATTTGGTGAGAAGCGTGAGAAGTGGTTATCAACCGTTGAATGGTAAATGAATGAACATTAGGATGAGATGCACCGATCAATTCCCTTTTAAGCCACAATTCATAGGATGGTATTTGATTAAAAATAATCAACTGTTTAAAAGTACTTCTCACCAAAAATGACACTTCTCATATGATATCTCTCTCTCTCTCTCTCTCTCTATATATATATATATATAGGGTCAGGTTCAGAGAAAACCTACAAAAAACGAAAAACTGAAGAACACCCTGGTAGCCCTTCATCTTCATCTGGACGGTATGCATTTGTGCATACAAGTAATTTGTAACATGCACAAGTGCATAATGCACTTGTGCATAAAAACCAAAAAACAACATAATTTACCTGTATGCACAAGTGCATACCGTCCAGATGGAGGGGCACCAAGGTGTTCTTCAGTTTTCCGTTTTTTAAGGTTTTCCTTGAACCTTCCTCTCTCTCTCTCTCTCTCTCTCTATATATATATATATATATATAGAGAGAGAGAGAGAGAAAGAGAGAGAGGTTCAAGGGAAAACCTCAAAAAAAGGGAAATTGAAGAACACCCTGGTGGCCCTTCATCTGGACGGTTTGCAGTTGTGCATACAAGTAAATAGTTGACTTTTTGGTTTTATGCACAAGTGCATTATGCATTTGTGCATATATGTACAAATGCATGTTACAAATAACCTGTATGCACAAGTGCATACCGCCCATTTGAAGGGCTCCTAGGGTGTTCTTCAGTTTTCCGTTTTTTTTAGGCTTTCCCTTGAACCTGACCCTATATATATATATATATATATGGTTGGATTCCGGTGAGAAATGAGAATTTTGATGAGAAGCATGAGAAATGGTTATCAACCGTTAGATGAGAAATGAACGAACATTAGGATGAGATGCGCGCACCGAGATATGATGCACCGGATTAACTCCCTTTTAAGCCGCAATTCATGGGAGGGTATTTGATTAAAAGTAATCAACGCTTTAAAAGCACTCCTACAAAAAATGACACTTCTCCCTGATATCATGCCTTATTGGGTTAGGTTCCGGTGAAAAGTGTCAAATTTGATGAGAAGTGACGAATATTAGGATGAGATGCACTTCTCACAAAAAATGACACTTATCACGTAATTCCATGCCGTTATTGTTATTTCTTATGACAAATGTATATAACTTTGATATATACGTATTTATTTACAATTTATGAATATTAACACTTGATTATAGCTTATTTGTGGCTGCAACAACAAGCTTCTTGTGGCTTACCGAACATGTACAGAAATCAAGATTATATATTATAAATGCAAACAATGCAATTTTGTTAAAAAAACGAAATATACAAAATTGCATTGAACTTTTAAACCACACGTCACACCCATCTCGTATCAAAGCCAGGTTTCACAAAGAACTGTTGATGCATGTTTGCTTAATGTGTTGTTACCCAAGAAAATGTGAATCACATGTTGCATTTGTTACGATGATTACATGAATAGACTGTTTTATAAAACTGTTATATATATCTTATCTTAAATATGAAAGACTCTTAAAAATAACCCCTAAAGCTTCATGTACCATTATTTAATGTTAATTACTTAAAATTTCTTAAAAACAACTACTGAAGCTTTATATACCGTTTTTAATGCTAATTACTTGATTAATACTTCTCTCTAACAACCTTCAAATCCTTAAATCGTGGACTGTTATTAATTAATTCTTATCTTTAACCACTTTCAAATCCTCAAATCATGAACTCCTTAAAAATCGTCATTCTTAAACAAATTTATAAAAAAACATGACCGTTTTTTTAACCACACATTAAAATTGAGATATATCAGACTGTATTGCGCGAGTAAACTTCTAGTAAATATAAATATATATATGTAAGATTTGAAGCACAAGTATCGTGTGAAATAAGATTTCACAAATAAGACATCACGTGAAGTTGGGTTAATTGATGAAAGTGGTTATAGAATAAAAATATGAGATCACACAAAAGATATTGATTTTGAATAAATGGCACAAATCTTGTTACAATTTGGCAATTTTCACACCTAACTTTTACCTAAAACATTTGCCTTTCTTTTGTATATCTAAAAATGAAATTTCCCATTTTGTGTTTTCGTATTTAAATTAGAAAAAGAACCAATTCTTTATGCCATATTCTTTTTACATACGTTTTTATTTACTTTTTTTTTTCCTAAGGCATACGTTTGTAGTTTTGACATCACACACTCGAGTTTATTTTTGGGTTAATCATAAAAGTAACAATTTGTCTATTAATTGGGTTGGTTGACTTACAAATTCTTCCCTTGTCATTATCTCTATGTAATTGTTTTTCTCTAGCTTCTTGCTAGTTTTATAAATTTTTGTGGTTAAAAAAAAATACGTTTGTAGTTTTGAATATCACTTTTTAGATTTGCAATTTAATAATAATAATAAAAAATGACCCGGATTTTTTCACGTTTATGTTATTCAATTTAATTGATCGCGTGTTTTGTTAAACAATATGAAAATCTATTAATTCTAAAGTATTGTACATTGTGTACACGGCTGTAAAAATATAAATTGAACTTGCGTTTAATTATATCGAATATTCAAAATTAAACATTAGATAACTTTATATTTTAATAAAAAGTTAAACACACACACGATTATATTTAATGTTCATTTTTATTGACCAAATTTATTTCATTAATCGATTTTTTAAGTTTGGATAAAATAATTAATGGTTAAACTTTAAAAATGTGGACTTTCGAATTGAGAGCTCAAATAATAAAAACAAGATTCTTACGATGACACATTTATTTCATAAACATGTTCGTTAATTAATTTGGGGGGAAATGAAAGAAGATATGTTTAATTGTTTAATTGTTTGTTAAGTGTCTAATATACATTTATTGAATCACATTAATTGTTTGACTGTTTGTTAAGTGTCTAATACACATTTGGTAAGTGTCTCAATTTAACTTAAATTAAAAGTCTTCAACCCATTAAAGACATAATATATATATATATATATATATATATATATATAGAGAGAGAGAGAGAGAGAGAGAGAGAGGGGTGGGTTCATACAAGAACGATAACTATTTAAGAAAACAAGAAAAGCATCACGCAAAGAAAACAAGAAAACCATTAAGAACCTTCATCTCTCTCTCCCATGTATGTATTACCCCAAGATACCCTATGTTCGTTGTGCAACTCGACCCAAATACATCACGCCAATAATAAAGCATCCACATAATGCAAGTATATTTGTAAATGTTTTCATGTCATTCGAAATCCATCCTCATATGCATGCAAGTAATATGAACGGGTTTTAACCAATTTTAGTAAGTGAAACATGTACAAAACAATCATTGTGAGTGTTAAAAAGATTAAGGGAACTCACCTGCAACTCGGCTAATTGACGCCCTAACCGAAGCTCACTTTTCCACCAATCGAACACCTAAATTGGGGTAATAGAAGTGATGTTAAACTCCCTAATTATGCCCCAAAACATATCTAAGACAACCCTTAAGTGATACCACAATTCTAGCCTAAAACAGTACGCGAAACGAAACCGAAAACGCGAAACAGAGTCTGGCGCTATTGCCCGTGCTAGTCAACTCGCGCCACAAAGGGCGCGGGGCACTGGACAGCCTTTGGCGCCACTTCCCGCGCTAGCTAACTAGCGCCACAACTCGCTCGGAGCGCCTGCATCCGATTTTCAGCCGAAAATGGCTCTTTCTCACTCCCAACTCAACCCAAGTCGATTTTTTGAGCCTCCAACTTGAGGTAATCGATGGTCTAACCTTTCCCCACAATTCCCAACTAAAAAAACATCAATTAGACCCAAAAATCCATTCAATGAATCATTCATTTTAATCCCAAGGTCATTTTCTTGACCAAAACCTAAAACCTCCATTAAAGAGATGTAAGCTCCGTAATTAGAAGCTCACAACCTTCAAGATGATTCACTAATCCTTCCACCTCCAATGGTTTTCAATCAACACATTAGAAATAGGAAGGATTATGATTCTTACACACCCAACCCTTAGCTCAAACAAGAAGGTAATAAAATGGGAGGAAATCATACCTTGAAGATGAGTCCTCCAAGCCCCTATGAAGCAAATCTTCTAATTTCCTTCTTCCCCAAGTTGTGCTTCTTGAATCTCTCTTCTCCCCAACTTGTTAGCCGTCAAAATGCAAGAATGGAAGGGTTTTGCTCATCTTAAAACTCTAGTTTTGCCACTAAGTCCTCAATTTCCAATCTTTCTCACTTAGGCCCCAAAACTTCCATTTATTCCAAAAATTTGCAAGAAAGAAAAGATATGGGATGTTACATCACCTCCCCCTTATTAGAATTCCGTCCTCGGACTTCCATCAGTGAAAAGGTGCGGGTACTTTGTCCTCATCTCGGATTTGGTTTCCCATGTCGCTTCCTGACCCTTGTGGAATCGCCAATGCACCTTCACCATGTTGATATCTTTGTTCCTCAATTTCTTAACCTTACGGTCAGTGATAGCTTTGGGTTCCTCAACAAAGGTTAATTTCTCATCAACTTGCACTTCATGCAACGGTATAGCCATATCAACTTCCGCTAAACACTTCCTTAGATTCGACACGTGGAAGGTGTTGTGGATTGTATGCAACTCTTCGGGTAGTTCCAACTTATACGCTACTTCCCCAATGCACTCGATAATCTCAAATAGTCCAATGTAGCGGGGACTCAACTTTCCCTTCTTTCCGAAACGTAACACCCCTTTCCAAGGGGATACTTTTAGCATCACTTTATCCCCAACTTGAAATTCGATGTCCTTACGCCTCTTGTCCGCATAGCTCTTTTGTCGATCACGCGCGACTTTCAATCTTTCTCTCACTTGAACGATCTTATCCGCAGTCAACCGTACTATCTCAGGTCCGGCCAGTTGCTTCTCTCCGACCTCGTTCCAACAAAGTGGTGTCCGGCACTTCCTACCGTAGAGTACTTCATAAGGTGCAGGTATGCTCACATGATAACTATTGTTATATGCAAATTCGATCAACGGTAGGTGATTCTCCCACGAGCCTTGGAAATCTAACGCACAAGCTCGTAACATGTCTTCCAAAGTTTGTATAGTCCGCTCTCTCTGGCCATCGGTCTGCGGATGATATGCGGTACTCATCTTGATTTGAGATCCCATTTATCGTTGAAAGTTCCTCCAAAAAGTCGATGTGAATCGGCTATCGCGATCTGAAACTATTGATGACAGTACACCATGGCGGGTCATTATCTTGTCAATGTACAATTTTGCTAACCTCTCCATCGAATACGATTCTTTTATAGGTAAGAAATGCGCCGATTTGGTGAGTCGATCCACAATCACCCAAATGGCGTCAAAGCCCCTTGGGGTTCTTGGCAACTTCGTCACGAAATCCATTGCAATTTGATCCCACTTTCAAACCGGGATGTCCAAGGGTTGGAGTTTACCGTACGGTCGTTGGTGCTCCACCTTTACCCATAGGCATGTAGTACACATCTCCACGAAATATGTTATATCCTTCTTCATGCCCGGCCACCAATAATTTTGCCGCAGATCCCCAAACATCTTATTGGTTCCCGGATGGATGGAGTACTTTGACTTGTGAGCCTCCTCCAATATCAGTTTTCGGACATCACCCAGCTTTGGAACCCAGCTTCTACCATTGAGGCATTTTAACCCTCGACTATCCTTTACCAAAGAGTCCACTTTCCCTACCATTCTTACTTTCTTAAGGTTCTCGACCGCTAACGCTTCCGCTTGCCATTTCTTTATTTCTCCCAATAGATTGAATGTGACCTCGACTCTTAGAGCCAAAATCTTCGCAACTTCACCTCTTTCTTTACTACTTAAGGCGTCGGCCACCACGTTGGCCTTCCCGGGATGGTACTAAATCTAACAGTCGTAGTCAGTCAACAATTCCATCCACCTTCGCTGTCGCATGTTTAACTCTTTTTGGTCAAAGATGTGACGAAGGCTTTTATGATCTGAGAAGATTTGACACTTCGTCCCATACAAGTAATGCCTCTAAATATTTAAGGCGAAAACAACGACTGCCAATTCCAAATCGTGCGTGGGGTATCGCTTCTCGTGATCCTTCAATTCACGGGATGCATAAGCAATCACCTTCCCACGCTGCATCAAAACACATCCCAAACCTAGTTTCGATGCGTCGTTGTACACCACAAAGTCTTCTGTTCCATCCGGTAAGGTTAGAATCGGAGCACTACTCAACATTTCTTTTAATTTCTGAAAGGCTTCTTCTTGGCTTTCAGTCCAACTGAACTTGACGTTTTTCTTAGTCAAGGAAGTCAACGGAGTAGCAATCCTCGAAAAATCTTTGATAAATTTCCGGTAATACCCCGTTAACCCAAGAAAGCTACGGACTTCTGAAGGTGTTCTAGGCGGTTCCCAGTTCCTAATAGCCTCCACTTTTGTTGGATCAACTTTAATTCCACTCTGGGACACTACATGTCCTAAGAACTTCACTTCCCGGAGCCAAAATTCACATTTTGAGAACTTGGCGTAACGCTTCTCCCGCTTCAATAATTCCAATACGACCCTTAAATGATCTTCGTGCTCTTTCTCCGACTTCGAGTAAATAAGAATATCGTCTATGAAGACGATCACAAACTTATCCAAGTAGGGTTGGCATACCCTATTCATCAAATCTATAAACGCGGCGGGGGGTTCGTCAGTCCGAAAGGCATCACTAAGAATTCTTAATGCCGTAATGAGTTCGGAAAGCCGTCTTTGGAAGGTCTTCTTCACACACTTTGAGCTGATGGTATCCCGATCTCAGATCTATCTTCGAGAAGTAGCTAGCCCCTTGCAACTGATCAAACAAGTCGTCAATTCTGGGAAGCGGATACTTGTTCTTAACGGTGACTTTATTGAGTTCACGGTAATCTATACACATCCTCATTGTCCCATCCTTCTTCTTCACAAAGAGTACCGGTGAACCCTTCGGCGAGGTACTCGGTCTCACAAACCCCTTGTCCAATAACTCTTGAAGTTGGGTCATCATCTCCTTCATTTCGGATGGTGCCAACCGATATGGTACGCGAGCTATTGTAGCGGCTCCCGGCACCAAGTCGATCCGAAACTCGATCTGACGATCCGATGGTAGATCGCTTAAGTCATCCGGGAATACTTTCAGGTACTCTCCCACTATTGACACCTCCTCTACCCCACGTTTTTCCTTTTTAGCATCCACTACATAGGATAGATAACTTTGACATCCCTTCCTTAAACACTTGGTAGCTTTAATCATAGAGATAAGGCTAGACTTCCTATCTCGACGATTCCCATAAATCACTACCATCCCCCTATCCGGTAGGTGGATATGTATTAACTTTTTATTACACACAATGTTAGCGTTATTTTTCGCTAACCAATCCATCCCCATTGGCATAGGGTACAATTGCAACGGTACTAAGCTCCCTTCTACATCTATAGAACACCCCTCAACCACATCGCTAATCGACACTCGATTATCATCGGCGGTCTCAACCTCTAAGGCATGATCTAAACGCTTGGGTTTCACTCTCAAACACTTCACAAAATCAGGAGTTACAAAAGAGCGGTTCGCCCCTGAATCAAATAACACTTTGGCACAAATAGAGTTCACCAAAAAGGTACCTGTCACGACATCCGGAGTCTCCTCCGCCTCAACCGCAGTCATATGGAATGCACGCCCCTTCGCGCGTGCCTGCTCTGCCCCTTTCTCATTTCCCTTGTTCACATGACGTCCCCCTGAAGACACTATCCCTCCTTTCTTCAACTGTGGGCAATAGTACTTCATATGATCCACCGACCCACACTGAAAGCATGATTTTCCACTCGTGCAATCTCTCGATAGATGGCCCGACAATCCACACCGATAACAAGACTTCGAATCCGACACACACTCACCACGGTGAACCCGGTGACACTTCCCACACGGTGTAACAACCCAATCTAAATAAAGCATACAAGGCAAAAGAATTACAATATTGGGTCCCAAAATACATTACATCTGTCTCCAGACTTAGGTTGGCGGAAACAACCTATACACAACTGAGAATAATTACCACTAAAAGTATGAGTGGCACTGTCTCTAACTGCACCTGTACTCTATCCTGCTCTTGCTCGCTTACCGGAGCCTCCTATTATCTGCTTACCTGAAAGGTTTAGTTTGGAAAATGTGAGGGTTAGACCATGAGGTCTAGTAAGCTCCCTCCTGACAGTTCTCAAAATCATTTCAAAACAGTTGATAACTTTCAAATATCTTTGCATAAACTTTCACATAACTTTTCATAAACTATCACATAACTTTACATAAACTTTCACGGATAAATCCGCTCCCGTAAATGGCACCCTGAAGTCACTCAAGAGTGACAACGAGTCAGTCTCACACTGCCTTACAGGGTCACTATTCCCATGGCATAAACGGGTCACTCCTCCCGGTATGAGCACTGGCGGGCCACACCTCCCGACTTAGCCAGTTTACGTCTACCACAATGTATGCATACATCTCACATAAAACTTTAAACAAACTTTCATGCAGTTAAAAGCATAAGAATAAAACATGGCATTTCTCATCATGTACTCACTTTAAAAAACACGTTAAAAGTCACGTATTTTAGTTACAAAAACTCACCTGGTGCGTTTAACATCTTGCTTTACTTTGCTTCTGACTTACAATCAGGTTACCTGAGAAATGGATGAAATATAAACTGCTCAGACCCTAAAACCAATTTTCCGGACACCATCCGGATTCAATTTACCAGATGCCCGCTACTTACCAGGTACACATACCGGTACTACCACTTACCGGTTAATTTAAAGTTACCGGGCGAAATCTACTATCCGGACATCAATCCGGACACGGTCCTAGCTTACCGGGTAACAACTTTCCGGGTGCCCACCTACCGGACCTTACCGGGTGTTTGACTTACCGGAACTATCCGGTTTACTCGACTTTCCGGACAAACTCTACTATCCGGACGTCACTACCAGATTCCTCAGGTTACCGGGTTCGTAGCGTCCAGAAACCTGCTAGACTGGGCTTACCTGGTACCCCAGGGGAACTTACCGGACGACGGCTGAGTCCATTATTGGGACCGAAATCGGCTATTAAGCTCTCGACACAGCGATATAAGAGCTAAAACTCAAACATCAGATATTCACATCATTTCTTAAAATTCTCTTGACAATAAATAGACACAAAGATGATGTCTAAACCCTTCTTAAACTATCATTCTCAACTTTTCAACAAAACCCTCAAATAATCCAACAATCTAGTATAACGTAGAAATCTGAGAGTGAAGATTACCTGATAGGAATGTAGGATGAACACTCAATCCACTATATCTTCCAACTTTTAATGATTGATACTCTTCTTCTTCAATTTCACTTGAATACCAAAAATATCTCTTCCTCTTCTCTCTATATCTCTAAGCCGTCATCACTCAAATGACTTCTAGGGTTTGAGCCCTATTTGGGGCTTTTTATACCTGCCCCAAAACTTACAAAATTAGCCCCTGAACTTTTGTCTTTACATATTTCACACAAAACTTAAACTTTTCCAATTTAGGTCTCGGTTATTACAACACTCCCCCCTCAAAATAATTCCTTCCCCGGAATTCCATTATCGAAAAGATGAGGGTATCTGGACCTCATGTTTGCTTCCACTTCCCAAGTTGCCTCTCGTCCCTTATGATACCTCCACCGGGCCTTTACTAGTCGGATCTCTTTGCTCCTCATTTTGCAAACCTTACTACTCACGTTTTTTATCGGTTCTTCTACATAAGTCAACCTCTCATCTATACTGATGTCCCCCAAAGGAACAGCCACATCGGCTTCTGACAAACACTTCTTTGAGTCCGAGACATGAAATGTCGGATGAACACCCTTTAATTCCTCTAACTCGCTCAATAATGGCGAAAGTCAACTCCTTACCCCCTGTAATTCTTGCAAGGTCGCCATCATTTCAGATTCCCTCATCTGTTCCCCATAACTGAGGCGTGCATCACACTACGAATTCCTCCAAAAATTTCATCGAGTACCTCAAGATCGCGCACTATCTATTCAACTTTCATAACTTCGACGGACCAACAGACGTAGTCCACCTTACCTTTCTCTCAAACTTCAAGGTTCCAAAGTCTTATGTTTTTCAATCTAACCAACTTAGTTCTACTCGGTCACCGCAAATTGTTCGGATGAAAAACATAACCGTACACCATACTTTGGAACCGTCCTCGGCGAGTCACCACTTTGCTATGTCGTGCCAACTTGTACTATTTACTTGCAACCTCTCCGAATACTATACTCGCTTAAATACCACTAGAACATCCAAGGCCAATCGCGCCTCCATTTGCTCGCTCCCGTCCCCACGTCGGGACTCATGGTTTTAAAACACGTCTACTTACGGTCTCTCCTACCTCTTTAATTCCTTGAAAGAAGGGATTTTGGCAGAAATTCCCCACTACAACAACAAAAATCTTAGACCATGAATAATCACTCACTTGACAACTTGGCACAAGGTCACCCTTGCACATCCCGACGAACTCACACGAGAGAGTTCCCTTCTCGGGTTACATGTAATTCCAGATTACTTTTTCCAATCGGCATACATCTATGCAGATCATACTCTATTCCCGACTCACATCAGCTACAGCTCGACAACTAATTCGTACGTTCTCACCACTTCATTACTTCACACTTAACGTGACTAATTGTAGGAACCTCCATACTCCCTTATTGGAGTGTTCACCTATCCGAATTGAACTTATCCTGAAAACACATCAATTCTTCACCGCTTGCCACAAGCGTTCAGTCATATGTAGCATAACTTCGGTTACCCTCGCTCGACAAGGAGGAGTAATCATGCTCACACAAAACCATTCCTTATTGCTTATCACTGAACGACCAATTCATTTGAACATTTCTCACAACTACACTAACTCAAATCATTCAACTGCCTTGTCCACTTCTTTCCTGCACAAGACATACATAAATCCCCTTCCTCAATACTCTTTCCAGGAGTTCGCACACTTACTGATGTCAATCTACACACACCATTCCACCCTTTTTGATGTTACTGTCAAGCTTACTGCTTTTAACCTACTCACTTAGTCCGACATGCTATCTTCACCTCCCCACTTTAGCGTGGAGCACCGCCCTCCAAGCATTACTTGCCCCTTTCTTCCGATCTTCCCACATACTGATAACACTTTCTCATTATTAAACATACTAAACGGTTGCACCCAAAATTCTAACTTAAGGTATCCAACCAAATTATATCGAAATAACACTGGTGTTCGAAGTCACTACACGTTCTTTGATCTCCAATTATTACCTTCTTGGATAATTCCTTCACACTTAAGAAACAATTCACATTCTTCAAAGATTTCGCATCTACTACACCACATTTTCGACTAACCCATCCGTCATCTTCTTTAAACTTCCAAGGATTTCAAAATTATACTTACTTAGCGACTCACAAAACCAAAAACACTTGGTTTCTTATTTGGGTAACCACCCACTACCGCTCCGACATTCTATTCCGATGATATCCATATCACATCGCCAACTTACAAACCACGTGCTCCAACAGCTTGATTAGCAAATCGAACACCTCATCCAAAAACCCCGAAAAGACTTCCATCTGATGCTTCCTCTATCTAACATCGCATCACACACTGGATGGCACATTCATCTTGTCCATTGATGCCACTACTCGTCCGTACATTCTCCACCCATAACATCACACTGCAGACCAGGTCTCTCATGGTCATTCGTACACAATTCAACTTGCATTTGCATTCTCTCGCATAAATGACCGGGTCTATCCCGCTACTTTGTCTTTCCCCAACTCTAGTTGAATCACAACTCACGAGTTTCCTATTACTTAGACATACTCGTTTCTTGCTAGTTCTTTGCGATTCCAAACCATTACATAGACAGGGCACATTCCCTCACAGATCGACATAATCTATACACTCACGTCGTTTGTGCTAAATACTTCATCCTTTACGAACCATCCACCTCGTAAGTAAAACGCTTATCTAAAACAGCAGCCTTTCACTATCTTAACACCCCTACAAGGTGGTCCTTCAACTTTCAACCTTCTGATTCAAATCTTCGGCCTCATACACCTTACACAGCTGCCGACTTCTACGCCAATAGCCGACCTGTCGATACTTCCTTAACCTATTCTTCAACAAGGGTCCCTTACTGAACCTAATCTTTCCAACATATCATAATCAAATTCACATCCCGTCGTCCTCATTTCAAACTTACTCGTGCAACGTCAATATTACAAGATCACCTTAAAACTCTTATTCGACGTCGAGGATATTTCATCCTTACTTCCCCACACTACTCATAACGAGTTGCTAATACTAACACTTTGATGACTTCTAGTCTTTCCTCCGGACACAACCGTCCTTCGGCAGCTGTATTTCCGGTCACCGAACAAGGGTACAGACCCTCATACAATCGACACTAAAATCCACTTCCGACTCTTCCATTGTCCACCTCTTCTCTTGAACACAAATACCAAAACTATAAACATTCTCCCCTGATTTGTCCAACACCTCTCCACTCTCGGAGTTCTTCCTTTGCTTAAAATGTAATACTCTACGACCTAGTGACTTCATGCATGACAACGCGATAAATAAATCATTTCACACTTTTAACATTTTAAAGAAATATCGCTTGGAAATAATTTGGGTACACATGACCCCGACACCCTCATAACTCCGATGCTCTACACAACGATCTCGAGAATCGCTCGCACGCAACTTTTCAGTAAAAACGCAATCTTACTCAACCAAAATGACGTTGTTACGACAGTACATTTTGACTGAAAATCTTTTTATACGACGAAATTCTGAAAGAAATTACCGACACGAAATAAACCGGTCGGTTCCCACACTCATTTATATGACATCGACATTTCAATACTCATTTTGGTTATAAAAGTTTTGCTGGCAAACGTTTTCTTGACTTTTGCAACAATTTAACTTATCATGAAAAGTGTGAAGTATTTTGCAAATTGCTAAGCTCAAAATTTCATTATGCGACGTAAATGGAATTGTCTTTTCTTTAAATATATGCTTGCACGTGCTGACTCAATCCTGACCAAAATTTCTATTTACGCATTTGCTTTTAAATCATGAAAACTCATGTAACACACACAAGAACGCAATGCATGAAACTCTACTCGCAATTGAAGACTACTCACTCAAACAAGGTCAATCGCTTTACTCAGGCAACTTATCATTGATACTTGATAACTCTATTTTTAGAGTTATTATTCCCTTTTATTTTTATTTTATTTTGTCAAATTTTAGCCATTTCACTTCTCAAAATCCCCATTCTTGGTAACATTCACGAAAATGAGCAAAAAGAGTGAACCATAGTCTTTAATAAATTATTTGGTGGAGTTTTATTGCTTTTTCACGAAAATCTCGCAGTGACTTGCGCATCCCACTCCAGACCCCACTATCGAGCAAAGAAGAAGACAAAAGAAAATCAACTATTAGTTGGGAAGTAAAAATTCTGGAGAATAGAATATTCAAATGGCAGAAGTATGGGATTGAGAAGTACAAGCATCTTCCTAGAAGCATGGCATCAAGTACACCCATGGTACTTTAAAAGTTGACTTTTTGGAAAGGTGATGGATCCTTTGGGTAAAAGAACTAAAGACTTGTGGATAAAAGTATTGCACAAAGAAGCTGAATCTTAATACTTTTCAGTCTTTATTCTCTAGTTAAAACCCATTTTTGTGTAAAACCAACCTTTCCTCTTAGTATATAAAGGGGTGTTAAGGTTCCATTTATTATCATCCAAGAAATCTCCAACTACCACATTAAGTGTTAGTGTAGTTCTAGTTGTTAGTTCATCATTTACTGCAGTAGTTCTCTTTAATTTTCTTTATTTTCCATTCCTAGTATAATTGTAGTTTCTCGTAATCAGTGGTAGTGACGTATCTTCGTTCCCCACTGCGGTTTTAATACAAGTCACTTTCAGTTTACTTATGTGTAATTCTTCATCTTTTGTTTACTTTACTTCGGAAATGTTAGGCTAAACATCCTTTAGGATGTAGGAAAGAGAAGTACCTGGATTTTATGAAAAATGCTTGAGTAATCTTTATACTTGGAATATTTGTTGTTTTGGTTATTCACTCTCGATTATTGCCCAATGATGCGAACAAGCCGATCACTTGTAAGGATCTAAAGTCTAGTTCTTAACTTAGAAATGAGTGGAATGCAGTGACACGAGCTTGGATAATGCTAGGGGATTCAAAAGAATTCTTATGACACTTGCAAAAGTGAGGTCGGCACAGTGAGCTAATCTCAACCCACTGGAGTAGTAGGCAAGCTAGTTGGTGTATTTAAAAACACTTAAGAGTATTTGTCTCTACACATTCCATCGAGGCCTGAAAATGTCCATTTTTGAGATTACCATTGACAAAACAACAAGTACTAAGAGTATGGGATTTTTACTTGACGGTGTGAGTATTTTGTAACCGGATTTTTCTAGTGAAAATGCCCACCTCAAGTACAAGGATCACTTTTGGGATCAGGTATTTATTATAAAATTTAGGGAAAATCTAACCTACATTCCTTCTTTTAAATCTTAAGTAAAATCGTTAAAGTAGCATTTCACCGAACAAACCAAAATATTGCTTCTTCTGTAATTGAAACCTGTAAAAGGAGCTCATGAGAACCATATTGTCTTGATTGCCCAGTCTCTGTGGATACGATTCTGGTATTTTACCAACTATTACTTGCTGTGACGATCATAGTGGTCAGTGTACACTTGCACTTCCCACTGTGGACAGTTTGCAACTCACTGCGATTAAATCACATATTTCTCACGTACCAATACTCTACTTTCGACCAGTGGTCGCCCTCTCGGCCTTGCAACAACTTGCCAAACATACATTCAACGGTCCACTTACTCAACTATTTCATATTATTTTCGTCTTGATCAATTATCTCACATTCTACCTCAACACGCTTTCGGTCCTCTACAGAAATCTCTCTTCAATGATCCTGCCACTAAACAACTCGACTAAAGAGTCAGGGCTCTAATCCTCCACTCGCTCTTGAATTGGCACTTTCAAGATCTCGACACTGTCCTTCTTACCTTCCCAACTAATCTACCTCACGATTTCCACAACTGGGACTCACCAGAATCGGGAGTCTACTCAAAAGCGATCGCTCATCCTCTTCCAATCTACAAAGATCTACCTCTAGACGAATCATAACATTCTATACAACATTCCGTCTCTACGATGTATACATACATCACATCATGAATGATGTCTCACGATACGTTCCCAACAACGGGTCTCACTCTACCCCTCAGGGATCTTGCTGACATTCTAGATTACTGGAACACGACATATAAACTAGCTTGAGGCTACAACATCGGAATAATAAGGTAGATTAAGCACATACATGTACCTGTAAGTTCGCAATTACACTGGCCAGGTGTAATCCCAAGCTTACCTCACATGACCGTCCTCGGTACCCTATTAGTCTAACTCTACGATAGTGTCCTCCTAACGCATTTCCTGATTCTCAGTTGTGATTTCTACTCTCAAAGTTTAAGTTTAGGCCCATCCGGTCACCTAAATCCCTTAAACTATGGCTCTGATACCAATTGTAACAACCCAATCTAAATAAAGCATACAAGGCAAAAGAATTACAATATTGGGTCCCAAAGTACATTACATCTGTCTCCAGACTTAGGTTGGCGGAAACAACCTATACACAACTGAGAATAACTACCACTAAAAGTATGAGTGGCACTGTCTCTAACTGCATCTGTACTCTATCCTGCTCTTGCTCGCTTACCGGAGCCTCCTATTATCTGCTTACCTGAAAGGTTTAGTTTGGAAAATGCGAGGGTTAGACCATGAGGTCTAGTGAGCTCCCTCCTGACAGTTCTCAAAATAATTTCAAAACAGTTTATAACTTTCAAATATCTTTGCATAAACTTTCACATAACTTTTCATAAACTATCACATAACTTTAAATAAACTTTCACGGATAAATGCGCTCCCGTAAATGACACCCTAAAGTCACTCAAGAGTGACAACGAGTCAGTCTCACGCTGCCTTACAGGGTCACTCTTCCCATGGCATAAACGAGTCACTCCTCCCGTCATGAGCACTGGCGGGCCATACCCCCCGACTTAGCCAGTTTACGTCTACCACAATGTATGCATACATCTCACATAAAACTTTAAACAAACTTTCATGCAGTTAAAAGCATAAGAATAAAACATGGCATTTCTCATCATGTACTCACTTTAGAAAACACGTTAAAAGTCACGTATTTTAGTTATAAAAACTCACCTGGTGCGTTTAACATCTTGCTTTACTTTGTTTCTGACTTACAATCAGGTTACCTGAGAAATGGATGAAATATAAACTTCTCAGATCCTAAAACCAACTTTCCGGACACTATCCGGATTCAACTTACCGGATGCCCGCTACTTACCGGGTACACATACAGGTACTACCACTTACCGGTTAATTTAAATTTACCGGGTGAAATCTACTATCCGGACATCAATCCGGACACGGTCCTAGCTTACCGGGTAACTACTTTCCGGGTGCCCACTTACCGGACCTTATCGGGTGTTTGACTTACCGGAACTATCCGGTTTACTCGACTTTCCGGAAAAACTCTACTATCCGGACGTCACTACCGGATTCCTCAGGTTACCGGGTCCATAGCGTCCAGAAACCTGCTAGACAGGGCTTACCTGGTACACCAGGGGAACTTACCGGACGGCGGCTGAGTCCATTATTGGTACCGAAATCGTCTATTAAGCTCTCGACACAGCGATATAAGAGCTAAAACTCAAACATCATATATTCACATCATTTCTTAAAATGCTCTTGACAATAAATAGACACAAAGATGATGTCTAAACCCTTCTTAAACTATCATTCTCAACTTTTCAACAAAACCCTCAAATAATCCAACAATATAGTATAACGTAGAAATCTGAGAGTGAAGATTACCTGATAGGAATGTAGGATGAACACTCAATCCACTATATCTTCCAACTTTTGATGATTGATACTTTTCTTCCTCAATTTCACTTGAATACCAAAAATATCTCTTCCTCTTCTCTCTATATCTCTAAGCCGCCATCACTCAAATGACTTCTAGGGTTTTGAGCCCTATTTGGGGCTTTTTATACCTGCCCCAAAACTTACTAAATTAGCCCCTGAACTTTTGTCTTTACATATTTCACACAAAACTTAAACTTTTCCAATTTAGGTGTCGGTTATTACACACGGCATCTCACTCGCCCCACGAGTCACTCGGGGCTCCAGCCTAAAGGCCCTTCCTCTCCTCGCAGCGCCTCCCGGTCCATCCCATTTCCTCTTATCCCCAATCCTCTCAGTTCGTTGGCGATCCTTTTCTTTCTCAGTTAGATCGGCTGCATTTATGGCCGATTGGAAGGTGGTAGGGTTTCTTGCCAAAACCAACTCTCGGATACTACTCTTCAACCCATAAAGGTACCGCTCAACCCGACGCTCCTCGTTTGGTACATACAACTCCGCAAAACGAGCCTTCTCCATAAACTTAGAGGTGTACTCCCTCACAGTCATCTCCCCTTGTTCTAACTTCAAAAATTCCTCTTCCAACTTTTTGATTGCCGCTAGAGGGCAAAATTGAGCCTTGAACTTGCCCACAAAATCTTCCCAAGTCATAGCCTTAGCCGCTGACGATCCCTTTCCTCCAGTTTCGGCATCCCACCAAAAGATGGCATCCGACTTCAACATTGATAGGGCATAAATCAATTTATCTCCCTCGGCACACTTGAATGTGTCAAATACCAATTCCATCTCTCGAACTATATTGCTAACACTGGATCGTATTCCCCCTTAAAAGTAGGAGGTTTGCAAGACGAGAATACTTTGTAGTTGCATCCTTTAGCAGCCGACTCATTCACCACTAGGGTTGGGGATTGCGGATGACTACCCTCCCTTGACACGAGTGGACTAGACATTCCCGAACCCGTCTTACTTACACTCTTCTCCTTACTTTCCGACGCCGACCCATCACGATGGTTCATCCAATGTTGGTCCCGAAAGGCCTAAACAAGTTTGTAGAAGGGGGGGGGGGGGGGAATACAAACACACTATTTTTCTTTTCTAAATTGTTTATTGATAAATCATTAACAATTTACAGCTTGTTGCGGAAACAAGATTAAGGATAAACCTAAATCTAAACAAGTTGGAACACTAAGTTTTCTTGCACTAAGAAAGATAAGGAGATTACTAATAAAATCCTATCTTAAGAGAGATTTGAACTTGTCCAGAGTTAGCAAGTTACTTCAAATGAAGTGAGTTCATCTCTTTATATACTGCATGCATTTAATGCAAATCAGTATACACTTTACACGTGTCATCAGCGGATTGGTTGCATGTCATTGACCTTTGTTGACAACCTTAGTAGCCGCATGAATGAACAGTGTAGTATCAGAGTGGTTGTACGATTTCAGATTTTTGGAGGTTCTTTTCTGACATTTCGTACGGTGGCGTGCAAGGGAGGTTAAGACAAAAGTACTTTGTACGGAGGACTTCATGATCAGCTTTCGTTGATTCAGCGATTATCATTTACTATTCAGCGAATGATAAAGTTCAGCGATAGCTAAAGTCTTGTACTTGATACTTCACGTTGAGTGGACAAATCTGAGTCTTCGCTGATCCGCATCAGTTCATTAGGAGACTTGTCGCTGGTTCTTGAGCTTGATCTTCGACTTCAGCGTAGAACCTTTGTTGACGTGAATCTTGTCTTCAGGGATCATAAGTAAACAACTAACTTATCAGCGATCATCATAAGGACTGAACAGACTCAGCGATATGGTGAACAGTGTTCGCTGAATGTTTAATCTAAAAGTGCGAGAGTTCCTATCAGCAGTACTGTAAGATCTTATTACTTATCAGCGATAGTGAAACTCTGATACATATTGTTTACTTACAATTTTCACTAAGTATTTAAGATAGGGTCATTATCAAATCACTGAGGGTTTGGATCAACAATCTCCCCCTATTTGATTATGACATAGCAACAAAAAAAATTGCTATTTAATGAAAACATAAGGATAAAAAGAACTCATAAAATATTTGTCCCTTTTACTGTTTTCTGGGATCTTTTCAGTACTGATGGAGTAAAGTACATTCGCTGAAATCTTTCTTTAAATCTTTGAATCAGGTTACAATATGAATAAGAAAGATTACAAGTACAAGCGAAATATATTACAAGTACTGAAGGATGACTGATACAATAGAGAATGAGGTGATTGTTGTCAGCCTTCAAAGGGTTCTTCCTTAATGAGAAGTTCATCAAGGGTTGTCTTTTCAGTTGGAATCATCCAGTCAGGAACCTTTTCTCCTTTATTCTTTAGCTTCAGAGCAGCTTCAAAAATCAAGGGTTTTAGGTGTCGTGCCTGAATGTCTTTTCTGAAGTCGCACCAGTAGATGAGATCTCTGAGCTGTTCGATTGGAGTGATTGGAAGCTCAACGATCCGTTGAAAGCATTTACGTCCGTCGTAGTCAAGAAAGAATATTCCATAAGGATTACTGATGACTTTACCAGGGACGAAAAGTTCACATGGTGGCAAAGAGATGTCAAGGGAAGATAGATCAGGATCAGGACCAAGTACTTCAGCGCGAGAGAAACCAATTCCAGTTTCATTTCGTATGACAGGACCTGAGTTTGAATCTTGACGTTTCTTCTTTGGTGAGCCCCTTTTTCTTTTCGGCTTTAGATCAGGAACAGGAGGAATATCCACACAAGAAGATATCAAATCGATCTGTCTGTTTATCAGCTTTTCGAAATGATCCTTGTACTTAGATTGTGATGGTTGGATAGCTAACCTCATCTCCAGCCCTTCAGAGAGACCATACCTTTTTACAGTGTCAGCACGAAAGGTTTCAGATGAGCCATTTTCTCTGAACAGTTTGATGTCAACAATAGGTACTCCGATGGAGGTTCTTCCAGAGATGAATACCTTGTTGATCTTCGTTGGACGATATCTGAAGTGGATTTTCTCTTTACACCAGATCAGGGTGGTCTGAGAAACTTCAGCTTTCTTTTCCACGATCTTCTGGGCTTGTTCCCAAAGCTTTCGTTGGATTTGAATGGGAATACGCTTCAGCTTGGGGTCTTTGACAGATTCTTGAGTGAGCTTGATGGCGTATTCTCTGTCTTTATCTTCAGCTTCCTTCCTTTCAGCGATGAGGCGTTCAGCTCTGAGATGATCCTGGTATTCAGCTTTTGAAATTCTGAACTTAGGAGGAACTGAAGGTAGTTGATCGCGCCTTAGAATGATTCGCTGATCCTCGAATCGCTTTATCATTTCTTCTCTCCTCTTTTGATCTTCTTCACTCAGCTTTTGAGGAACTGAGGAAGGTCTGTTTCTGTGCGAGAGAGGTTGTTCTTCTGGTTCATCAGTCACAGAGATTAAATCTAAGACTGGGATTATGTCTTCAGCGGTAGCTGGAATTATTGGTGAAGTCGCAATAGTAGATCCTTCAGCGATATCCTCAAACAGGGGAGAGGACTAGCTGAAACGCAGCGATCTTACAAATAAGAACTGGGTAGAAGAACTTAGGTAGAAAGGATAGAAAAAAAATGTGGATGTGTATGGTGTTTGTGGAATGGATAACTGATTGTTCAGAGATGATCAGGGAAGGAAAAATAAGTTTAGTGTACCTGACAAATCGGCTTTGCAAGTAGGATCGCCAGATTATCATCTTCAGCGATGTCTTTGTCTTTGCTTTTCTCAGCGCCAGAGGCTGAGTGCTTTGTCTTTGTTTTTGTCTTCTCCCCTGTGGATTCGGTTATCACGATCCCTTTAAGAGCTTTTCGAGGATCATGTTTGACGACAAATAATTCGTCATCTTCATCATCATCATCATCATCGTTCCTTGGAGAGGAGGATGGTTCAGCTTCAGGGATGTCGATGTCTTCGTCTTCTTCTGCTTCGGATTCCTCAGCATCTTCTTCGAGTTGCTCCCCCTCAGATACAGAGGCGAGGTTCTCGGTTCCCTCAGGGTTTTCATCTCCCTGAGGTCCAGTAATCAGATCTTCATTACCCTCTCCCCTGATAGATTCATCATGGGAAAGGTCTTCAGCGCTCTTATTTTGATCTTCAACGCTCTTCTCTTGTTCAGCGCTCTTCTCCCCCTCTTTCTCATGATGGGCGGGGGAGGAATGGGTAGACTCAGCATTGGTGTTATCTCTGTCTTCTGGGCCAGAGATTTTCACACAACCTTCAAGCTTAGCTATTCTGTCTTCTAGGCCAGAAATAGCAGGCGTGATTTTCTTCAGCTCTTGGCGATCCTCTGCGGTGAATGAGTCCAAAATAGGTGCAGGGGCTGGAGCAGGAGCTGGATTGTTTGCCTTGTTCACCAGCGTCTCGATCATTATCTTGACAGAACTAAGGTCGGTCTTCACTGAGCCCAAGTCGGTCTTGACCACTGACATATCACCTTCGAGTGTACTAACCGATTTCTTCAGCGTTGTAACCTCGCTGGAAACGGTGGAAACTGACGATTTGAGATTGGTGTAGTCAGTGTAGATGTCGGAGAGCACTTTGGCAAAGTCGGCGAGAGTTTTATCAAGGTCTTTGATGTCATCAGAGGAGGCTTTCTTTTCCACCACAGCAGTCAGCTTCGTCAGATTCTCTCCAGCGTTTGTTACAGCTGTAGAGTTATTTGATAGACCGATGGTGAGATCTGTAAGTTTCATCTCCATGGACTTCAGAGACTGGTTGATGTCTCCCAAATAAGGACCTGTAACATATAAGTACTTGTGAACAAAGGAAAGCTCAGAAGTTTCAGGTTTAGTTACAGTGTTTAAGGTGGGATCTGTACCTGCAGGAGCGTTGACGAACTCATCAAAGTTTCGAGTCCCTCCATAGTGTTCCATATCTCCCTCAAAAGTTCCGTGAGGGATGGAGATCTCTGCAGGTCCTTTCTTCGTCATTCGCTGAGAAGCTTCAACGGCTTCTTGAATGATGGCATCTCCAGTTTTAGCTGGAGGAGTGTCCAAAGAAATAGAGGGAGGATCGAAGGATAAGAATTGGGGTTGGGTTTCAAGTTCAGCGTTGGATTCGCTAAGAAGTACTTCATCAGTCTTTTGAGAGACTGAAGAAGGTTGGGTAGATTCCAAAGTTCTAACCTCAGCGTTTAAGGACGCTGAAGTAGGTTTAGAAGGGATGGCTTGAATTGGTGTGGCAGAGCGTACCACGGAACTTTCCTTCAGCTCTTCAGAATGAGCTGAGGAGTCTTCAGCATGGAATTGCTGGGGTTGCTCCTTGGTTTTCTTGATCCTTTTGGAATCAAGAGGGGTAAGAGATTGTTTCCTTTTCTTAGAAGGAATGGATTTTGTGGCCTGGGAATCAGCGAGGGGTATTGTCGCTGAAGGAGCCACAGAAAGCGGAGAATTAAGTAGAGTGAGAAGGGTAGAGAGACGTACCTCGTTGGCGACAGGCTTGAAGTCGAGAACTTTAGGGCCAATCTGAGAGAGTTTCAGATCACCCTCTTCAGGATAGCTGTCCTTCAGGCCATATTGAAAGATGGCGCTGATGAATCGTGGGTAAGGAACCCATGTTGGTCGGTCAGCGGCAGAATCAACACGTTGAATGAGGTCTTCATAGATGATGGAGGCCCAGTCAATGTTGAGACCTTTCAGCAGTGCGTAACCCATGGCCTGCTGAGGTTGAGCGGCTTGATCAGAAGATCCAGATTTCGCTGTCATGCAGCTGATCAGATGAGCGAAGATGAAGTTCATCTCGCTGGGCATCTTGGATTTCTTTATCAGCGTCAGCTTCTTCTCAGGTAGCTTGTCTCTTCCAGTCTCCCAGATGTAACCCATCGCATCAAGGAAAGCAATGATTTCTTCCCTGTCAGCGTGCTTCTTGTGGTCATGTAATGGAATGAAAGGATTTTCTGAGGTAGCGTTAAGGAATTTCAGAGCTTTGCGGATTATTGCGGGGGTTATCTTGATGGTGCCATACTCAGTATCGCTGAGTATGCAGTCGATGGTTTTAGATGGATCTTTGGCGGAGGGTAGGTCGGTGTGTCTGGCAGAGTACCAGAATTGGGATAATAGACGCTGACTGGCAGGAGGTGTGATTGTCAGTGCTGTGTAGATGGGGCTATTCTTCAAAAAATTTACAGCGTCGTCTAGATGGGATACCTGCTTCCGAGGAGGAAACTCGAGAAGCGCTGAGAGGTTGTTTGCCTTTGTCCAGTCTAGTTGATCCAGCTCAAACTTAACCTGAGGAGCTTTAGTGATTTCCAGTTCCTCAGAATCAGCGGAGATGGACTCAGCGGTAACATTCAGCTTTGAAGTTGCCATTTCACTGTATTACCAGTTCAACCAAAGATGTTAACAAATAAGAATTATCTTAATGTGGAAAGAAAATTTCCATTAAGATTTTTCGAATTTTGTCCATTTCATCCAGACAAAAAAGTCTTAATGAAGATTAGGGTTTTTCTTGTTTTAAAAAAAACGAATATAACACCCATAAGCCTTGTATTCCAGTTTCAAAAAAAATGGATACGAAAGAAGAACAAGTTTAAGATTTTAGATTTAAAACTTGAAGAACAACCATGAAATGGTTGTGTTTATAAAACCATGAAAGAAAGTGATTTTATTTTTGAGTTCTTTTGTTTGATCTTGTGTAAAACAATGATAAGATCGAAAACAAGTTATTCGCATTTGATAATAGACAAGAACATATTAACCTTGAGTTTGATGAAGAAGATGATGAACAGTTCTTGAAGATTGAGAGCACAAAATGCAACAGTGTTCTTTTCTTGCGGAGAAAGATTGATTCGCGTAAAAGACAAATATAAACTTTGAGAGTGTTTATATAGGAAGAGAGTAGAGAGAGAAAAACTTGAGCGGGAAAGTTTTTCATCATGACACGGACACGTGTTTGCATTTGATTGGATAGACAACGAAACGTGCAAACGTGTGTCAGAAAAAGAGCGTGCCTGGTGTTATCCGTTGCAATGACGTCACAACTGTCCTTTCACATTCTTTCGTTGTCTCTGAGGTTTTGAAAGAAAAAACTCAGGGACTCTTTGGAAAATATGAAGCACTGAATAGAAATATCAGTGAGGGTTTTAAGAAATTTCAAAATATCTCTGTTAAGGAAGAGATATTTAGCGATGAAAGAATTTGAAATCTTGCATTTTCATGCGTTTTGTCAGAGAGAGAAAACATACCTTGATATCAGTTTAACCAAATTTATTCAGAGAGAAGATGATGAAATGGATTGTACAAGTTTATTTTATCCGAGAGCCTATACAAGAATGTATAAACGTATCGCTGATTAAATGTGAACCGCTGAAGATTTATCCTTCAAAGTTCAGCATTCCAAGCTCGCTGATGAGAAAGTTGAATCTTGTCTCATCAAGAGGTTTGGTAAACAAATCAGCTAACTGATAATCAGTTGGGATAAAATGAAGTTCTATATCACCATTCATCACATGATCTCTGATAAAATGATATCTGATTTCTATGTGTTTTGTCTTTGAGTGTAGCACTGGATTGTTTGCTATAGCGATGGCACTTGTGCTGTCGCAATAGATTGGAATTTTGGAGAGCTGAAGATCATAGTCTAGTAGTTGATTTCTCATCCACAAGACTTGAGAACAGCAGCTTCCAGCGGCTACATACTCAGCTTCAGCTGTGGAAGTGGACACTGAGTTTTGCTTCTTACTTGTCCAACTTACCAGCTTTCCACCCAGGAGCTGACATCCTCCTGTGGTGCTTTTCCTATCCATTTTGCAACCTGTAAAATCACTGTCTGAATAGGCGGTTAGATCGAATCCTGAATCTTTGGGATACCAAAGACCTAGATTCGCTGTACCCTTAAGATATCAAAAGATTCGCTTTACAGCTTTCATATGGGATATCTTAGGTTCAGCTTGATATCGTGCGCACAGACATGTTGCAAACATAATATCGGGTCGGCTAGCTGTAAGATACAGTAGTGAGCCGATCATCCCACGGTACAGCGTGACATTGACAGGAACACCCTTTGTGTCCTTATCAAGTATCAGCGGTGGTGCCATAGGGGTTTTCATAGCTGAACTTTCAGTTAAGTCGAATTTCTTCAGCATATCTTTAACATACTTTCCCTGATTTATAAAAGTTCCTTTTTCAGTTTGCTTAATCTGAAGACCAAGGAAATATGTTAGTTCACCCATCATACTCATTTTATACTCATCTTTCATTCTATCAGCGAAACGAGTACAAAGCTCAGGGTTAGTAGAACCAAATATAATGTCATCAACATATATTTGAACTAAAATGATATGACCTTTTATTTTTCTAAAAAACAAAGTTTTGTCAATCTTACCTCTTTCAAATTTTTCAAGGTGGAGATAAGTAGAAAGAGTGTCATACCATGCACGAGGAGCTTGCTTCAAGCCATAAAGTGCCTTATCCAGTTTATAAACATAACCTGGACGCTTAGGATCTGAGAATCCTGGAGGTTGTTCCACATAAACTTCTTCATTCAGCTTTCCATTTAGAAACGCTGACTTAACATCCATTTGATGTACATTGAAGTTTTTGTGTACAGCATATGCTAAGAAAAGACGAATAGATTCAAGTCTTGCTACTGGAGCAAAGGTTTCGTCATAATCTATGCCTTCCTCTTGTCTGTATCCCTGAGCAACAAGACGAGCTTTGTTGCGAGTTACAGTACCATGTTCGTCCAACTTGTTTCGATAGACCCACTTAGTGCCTATCACTGTTTTGTCAGTTGGTCTCCGAACAAGTTTCCAAACTTTGTTTCTTTCGAATTCAGTCAGCTCTTCTTGCATAGCGCTGACCCAGTTTGGATCTCTTAGGGCATCATCTATTTTCTTTGGTTCAGTTAGAGAAATAAAGTTAACAAATAAACAAATATTACCTTCACTTCTACGAGTCTGAATACCAGCGTTGGGATCACCAAGAATTTGATCGATTGGGTGATTTACAGTCCATCGCTGAGCCGGAGCATGTGTCGCTGACTCAGTCTGAACTGGAGAAACTGAAGATGAGGCTTCAGCTACTTCTGGATTATCAGCTAAGAGAGGAATGCTTGCATTTGTCACTTCATTCACTGATTGCTGAGAAATAGATGGAATTTCTGAGACATTTGGATCAACTGCGGGTATAGTGTTTATAGGAACAGCTGAGACCCAAGATGTTTCAGCTTCACTATTCTGCATATTGGAAATGATAGTAGGACCATCATTTTCAGTTGTATGAGCATGAGTAGTGGGAACATCTTCTGAATCACCAAGATGAGAAAACATCCATTGATTCAGTTCTTCTGTATCAGCGTTCGGTTTAGAGTTCGCTGAACGGGATTCGTCAAACGTGACGTGAATAGTTTCTTCTACAGTTTGTCTTCTTCGGTTGAAGACTCTGAAGGCTTTGGAAACTGAGGAGTATCCAAGAAAGATTCCATCATCAGCCTTAGGATCAAACTTTCCAAGGGCATCTTTGTTGTTCAGTATGAAACACTGACAACCAAAGATGTGAAGAAAGCTGATTGAAGGCTTTCTCCCATGAAAAAGTTCATAGGATGTCTTTTTGAATCTTTTGACTATCAGCGACCTGTTTTGCGTAAAACAAGCCGTGTTGACAGCTTCTGCCCAAAGCTGAGTAGGCAGGTGAGAATCGCTGAGCATTGAACGTGCAGCTTCAATAATTGTTCTATTTCTTCTTTCAGCGACTCCGTTTTGTTGTGGTGTTCTCACTGACGAAAAGTTGTGAGAAATACCCTTGCTCTCAAGGAAGGAATCAAGAGAACTGTTTTTGAATTCAGTTCCATGATCACTCCTTATTGAGCGAACAGTCATATTGTTCAGAGTTTCCATCTTCCGAACAAAGGTGATGAGTTCTTCAGGGGTGTCACTCTTAGAACGGAGAAACATTACCCATGTGTAACGAGAGAATTCATCAACTATGACCAGAGTATATTTCTTTCCAGCGATGGATTGTTTGTTAACGGGGCCAAACAAATCCATATGGAGTAGTTGAAGAGGAGATGACACTGAGGAAACTTGCTTGGACTTAAAGCTTGCCTTGGTCTGCCTTCCTTTTTCACACGCTGAACATAAGGATTCTTTGGCGTATGAATGTTGAGGTAGACCAGTGACTAACTCTTTGGATGAAAGAGTATTCAGTGTCTTGAAGTTGAGATGTGAGAGCCTCTTGTGCCATAGCCAGTTGACATCAGAAGATGCCTTTGAGAAGAAGCAGGAGTTTTCAGTGGTTGTTGAGTCCATGTTTATAACGTAAACATTTTCCAAACGATAACCGCTGAGAGCTATCTTCTCCTTTTTGTCAGAGACAAAGCATGATTCCTTAGTGAAAATCACTTTGTTATCCATGTCGCAAAGCTGACTGATGCTCAGAAGATTATGCTTCAGCCCTTCAACATATGCGACTCTTCTGAAGGATGTTGTACCATTTGAAAGTACACCATACCCTCGGGTGTGTCCTTTTCCATTTCCACCGAAAGTCACAGAGGGACCCTTCTCTTCCTTGTATTCAGCGAGCAGGCTTTTCTTTCCAGTCATGTGTCTAGAGCATCCGCTATCGAGATACCAGATACCCTTCTTAACCTGCAATACAAAGGAAGATTAGTTTTTCTTGGGTACCCACTTCGCCATGTATACGCGTTTGTCAGTGGAAGAGGTTGGAATGGGTTCAGCAGTCTTCGCAGCATTTGAAGATTCAGCTTTGTCTTTCTTCACTTTGGTCAATTTCTTGACCTCAGAGGTAGGAGTCACCTTGACCTGACTTGCAACTGGTTTGGTCTTCTTGGGTGCTATCTTCACCTTAGCTATCTTATCAGCTTTGGTGGCTGTGGGACACTTACTTGCAATATGATCGGTAAGTCCACAGTGATAACATTTCCTATAACTAAAATTAGTTCTAGGACCACTTGAGTGCTGAGCTTTTAATTTGGAATTAGAAGTGCCAGCACCAAGTACACTATTGGTTTTTGAAATAGGACGAACATTCAGTTCTTCAGATTTCTTACCAAGGACATCTACTCTGAGTCTAGGAGTAGGTCGCTGAACTGATCCAGAGGTCTGATTTCTAGAACCAGATGAATGAATCACCAAGGCTTTAGAAGCATTCAGCTTAGGTACTAAAGTACCCTTCTGAGGATTTTGATAAATAACAATTCCTTTACCTTTGTCTTTAGAGACAGAGGTAGGTTTTGAATAAACCATTTTCTCCTTACCTTTTGAGGTAGGAGTTTCCTCAGGGATTGGTGTAACCGACGAGGAGTACTGAGATGAAGAAGTGTCAGCTATTGAGGATACGAACGTTCCAAATTTAAGCATTGAACGTTCAGTGGTTGGTATTGGAGTATCATATTTATAACCCAGACCACGTTTATCACTCAGAGGAATCTGAGCCTTAATTATCTCAGTGATCTTTGTTGAAGAATTACACCATCCTTCAACAGTAGCTTGTTCAGCTTTTAATGCAGCGATAGCTTCCGCTCGTTCGATTTTGACTAGCTGATTTAAATGGACTTGATCTTTAAAATCTTCTTCAAATTTAGAAAGCTTTTCTATTTGAAGGTGGCAATTTTTAAGCTTTTCAGCGAGATCAAGATTTTGGTTTTCAACCACAGCTTTGCCGTTCATGGCTTCGTATAAACTTCTAGTCAGTAGTTCGATTTTACGGAGACTATCAGCTTCATCAATATTTACAATATTGGTAAAGAAGGAAGGTGATACCTGAATGGCAGATGTTGAAGTGGAGGGAATGTCTGAACTTTCTTCCTCTTCTTCAATCTTGGCCATGAGACATTGATTTGCTTCATCATCTTCAGAATCAGATGATGAGGCTTCTTCATCAGAAGCAGCCCAATCATAGTCAGCCATCAGGCCTTTTCCTTTCTTCTTAAAGCTTTTCAGCTTTGCATACTTCTCCTTCAGCTTTGAGTATTTGTCGTCTTTATTCCTTGGAACAAAGGATTTCTTTGTAAAAGCTGGAGGTCTCATGATTTTCTTTGACCTGCACTCGTTAGCGAAATGACCTGTCTTTTCGCAGTTGAAACAAGTAGTAGTAGCCTTATCAACAAAAGCTGATGACTTAGGCTTGTCAGCTATAGAAAGAGTTTTGTTCTTTCTAAACATTTTCTTCTTGACGAATCTCCTGAACTTTTTAGTTAGGAGAGCCAAGGATTCATCATCATCTGAAGAATCAGAATCTGATGACCTTTCAGAGTTACTTTCTAACTCAGTGATAGTGACCACGGGTCGCTGAGTAGAAGGTTCCTCTGAGATTAAAGCAACAGGGGTGCTTTTGGAATCTTTTACAAGATTCTTCTTAAGATGGCTAGATTGCTCATGATTCAACAATGTGCCATATAAGGTAGCAAGTGTCATTGATCTTAGATCTTTTGACAGCTTGAGACACATGGAATAATTGTCCCAGCTTTCAGGTAAACATTCTAAAACTTTGTCAGCACTTCAAAGTTAGAATATTCCTTACCAACCGTTTTTAGATCTATAATTAAGCAATTAAAACGTTGATGTACTTCAGAGAGAGTTTCATTCTTACCAGAGATGAATCTTTCGTATTGTCTTACCAGGTTGATCTTTCTTGAATCCTGGACTTCAGACGTTCCTTCATACTGAACACATATTGTGTCCCACATGGCTTTTGAGGATTTCAGGTTCATGACGGAATGGTAGACTTCGTCAGGAAGGGCCATGGATAGTATGGATCTGGCTTTTGTATCAATAGCCACTTTCTTCTTGTCTTCATCGGTCCAATGATGGATTTCCTTTGGAATCAGCCTTTCTGGAATAGCAGCTCTAGTTGCAGTGGCTGGAACTGCAGGATCAATTGTTACAGGGATGTGTGGGCCGTTTTCAAGATAGTAAGGTATAGTAGGGTCTACACCTTCTAAGAAGAGTGTCATCCTATTTTTCCATAAGTTGAAGTTATCTCTGGAAAATCTAGGGGGTTTTGCAAGAGAACCATTGTCTATATAGTGAGTGTTTGTGTTTGTGTTGGCCATTTTCAAATAATAGCTAGGAAGAGAAATATCTTAGATTAGATCTTGTTTATGAGATTAAACAAATCCGCTCTGATACCACTTGTTGGTCCCGAAAGGCCTAAACAAGTTTGTAGAAGGGGGGGGGGGGGGGGGGGAATACAAACACACTATTTTTCTTTTCTAAATTGTTTATTGATAAATCATTAACAATTTACAGCTTGTTGCGGAAACAAGATTAAGGATAAACCTAATTCTAAACAAGTTGGAACACTAAGTTTTCTTGCACTAAGAAAGATAAGGAGATTACTAATAAAATCCTATCTTAAGAGAGATTTGAACTTGTCCAGAGTTAGCAAGTTACTTCAAATGAAGTGAGTTCATCTCTTTATATACTGCATGCATTTAATGCAAATCAGTATACACTTTACACGTGTCATCAGCGGATTGGTTGCATGTCATTGACCTTTGTTGACAACCTTAGTAGCCGCATGAATGAACAGTGTAGTATCAGAGTGGTTGTACGATTTCAGATTTTCGGAGGTTCTTTTCTGACATTTCGTACGGTGGCGTGCAAGGGAGGTTAAGACAAAAGTACTTTGTACGGAGGACTTCATGATCAGCTTTCGTTGATTCAGCGATTATCATTTACTATTCAGCGAATGATAAAGTTCAGCGATAGCTAAAGTCTTGTACTTGATACTTCACGTTGAGTGGACAAATCTGAGTCTTCGCTGATCCGCATCAGTTCATTAGGAGACTTGTCACTGGTTCTTGAGCTTGATCTTCGACTTCAGCGTAGAACCTTTGTTGACGTGAATCTTGTCTTCAGGGATCATAAGTAAACAACTAACTTATCAGCGATCATCATAAGGACTGAACAGACTCAGCGATATGGTGAACAGTGTTCGCTGAATGTTTAATCTAAAAGTGCGAGAGTTCCTATCAGCAGTACTGTAAGATCTTAGTACTTATCAGCGATAGTGAAACTCTGATACATATTGTTTACTTACAATTTTCACTAAGTATTTAAGATAGGGTCATTATCAAATCACTGAGGGTTTGGATCAACATCCAACGATCCAATTTGTCTTGAAGTTTCCCCATTTTAGCGGCAAAGGCCTCTTGAGTCACAAATACTTGACCTCCCGTTGCCGAGCTCTCTTTGCGAGACCCTTCTCGCTCAACCGGTATCTCAACACTTTTTGCTCGGCAAGCAACCGGGGTCTTTTTCTTTGCACGAGTTCCTCCCGCTAGTGTGGTAGCCCTTCGTGGTACAGTCTCACGTCCCCTACCACGACCTCTTCCCCTTCCTCAAGTGGTCGTTGGTCTCGGAGGGTCCACCGGTCCGTCCGCAAGGACCTCCTCGGACGTGACTACCCTCACACTGGGCACCGACCTGCTCCTCAATGTTCTTTTAGACATGGCGTAACTGAAACAAATCACATAACACAAACGTTTAATACCAAACTTCATACTATGAGGCATGTTAAGCATCCCCACGTGCCTGTAAATTCGGAATTACATTGGCCAAATGTAACCCCTAATTTACTTCACATGTTGATCCTTATCACCCCGTCCTATATGTCCTTCCTAAGGCGTTTCCTATGGGCATCCTATATCTCGGTTGTGTCCCTAACCTCAAAGTTTAAGTTTAGGCCCATCCGGTCACCTAAATCCCTTAAACTACGGCTCTGATACCATTTGTAACAACCCAAAATAACCAAGCAATAACATAACCAAAAAGCCCATAAGGGTTCCAAATACATTAACGGTTAACAACATTCTCAGTGATTAAAGGTTCACATACGATTACAACTGAGATGTCTATCATAGGAATTAAAGTAACGAATAAGGTCCTCTAACAAGTCGCCTCTAGACTTCAAGCTATCCCCTTTCCCTTGGAAGATGCACCTATCACGTTCTTACCTGAAAATGGTTTTTAATTTTGAAAAGCAAGGGTTAGACCATTAGGTCTAGTGAACTCCCTGGCAAACAGTTTGAAAATCACCGCAAAATAACATGTAACAGTCATAACCGCCTAAAGGCCCATTTGGAAAAGTGAAAGCACACATAACAGTTGCACAACGTCCATAGCCTCACCTACCACACGGTAGCAACCACGATCGGGGCCCAAGCAGACTCCCCTCTCGCCCTCGGGGCCCAAGCAGACTCCCCTCTCGCCCTCGGGGCCCAAGCAGACTCCCCTTAGCCTCGTATGTGGGAAACGGATTCCACACATACAAGAAAATCATCACGCCAAGAAAACAAGAAAACCATTAAGAACCTTCATCTCTCTCTCCCATGTGGTATGTATTACCCCAAGGTACCTTATGTTCGTTGTGCAACTCAGCCCAAATACATCACGCCAATAATAAAGCATCCACATAATGCAAGCATATTTGTAAATGTTTTCATGTCATTCGAAATCCAACCTCATATGCATGAAAGTAATATGAACGGGTTTTAACCAATTTCAGTAAGTGAAACATGTACAAAACAATCCTTGTGAGTGTTAAAAAGATTAAGGGAACTCACCTGCAACTCGGCTAATTGACACCCTAACCGAAGCTCACTTTTCCACCAACCGAACACCTGAATTGGGGTTAATAGAAGTGATGTTAAACTCCCTAATTATGCCCTAAAACATATCTAAGACAACCCTTAAGTGATACCACAATTCTAGCCTATAACAGTACGCGAAACGAAAACCGAAAACGCGAAACAGAGTCTGGCGCTACTGCCCGCACTAGTCAACTCGCGCCACAAAGGGCCCGGGGCACTGGACAGCTTTTGGCGCCACTTCCCGCGCTAGCTAACTAGCGCCACAACTCGCGCGGAGCGCCTGCATCTGATTTTCAGCCGAAAATGGCTCTTTCTCACTCCCAACTCAACCCAAGTCGATTTTTTGAGCCTCCAACTTGAGGTAATCGATGGTCTAACCTTTCCCCACAATTCCCAACTAACAAAACATCAATTAGACCCAAGAATCCATTCAATGATTCATCCATTTTAATCCCAAGGTCATTTTCTTGACCAAAACCTAAAACCTCCATTAAAGAGATGTAAGCTCCCCAATTAGAAGCTCACAACCTTCAAGATGATTCACTAATCCTTCTACCTCCAATGGTTTTCAATCAACACATTAGAAATAGGAAGGATTCTGATTCTTACACACCCAACCCTTAGCTCAAACAAGAAGGTAATAAAATGGGAGGAAATGATACCTTGAAGACGAGTCCTCCAAGCCCCTATGAAGCAAATCTTCTAATTTCCTTCTTTCCCAAGTTGTGCTTCTTGAATCTCTCTTCTCCCCAACTTGTTAGCCGTCAAAATGCAAGAATGGAAGGGTTTTGCTCATCTTAAAACTCTGGTTTTGCCACTAAGTCCTCAATTTCCAATCTTTCTCACTTAGGCCCCAAAACTTCCATTTATTCCAAAATTTTGCAAGAAAGAAAAGATATGGGATGTTACAATTTTGTTCGTTATCGTGTTCTTTTAAATAGTTAATGTTCTCGTTTGATCCTCCCTCTCTCTCTTTATATATATATATATATATATTATAAAACTGTATTACTTTATATAGAATCCGGTAAAACCATATAAAAGTTATATGAATTTTTTTGATTATAGGAACATTTTAAAAAGAATATATCCAATATGTGAAAACACATGCACATATAGCATGCAAAGGTCTTGACCATGTAAACAAAATGTGACTCAACAAATTATTCGAACACATCATATTCAAATCAAATATTGTGTGTAACGAATAATTTTCTATTAAAATTCCTCATATTCTTCAAATAACCCAAAAAGTCACCAGGAATCGCAACCAAAAAGGATCAAGGCGAAAATTAATTCTAGAAATATATTTCAAGTATGTCACATTGTTATGTTTCAATTTGGATTTATTTCTTGTTAATGTATGGGTATATTCGTCAATTTCATCAATTTATTTTTATTCATACATATAAAAAAATATGCTAAAATAATTCATTTTTAACAGGTCGATCAAACGTAAAAATAATTAAGTTCAAGTCTTCTCATTTAATTTATTTTCTCATTATATTCCATCCAACCCTCAAATGTTAATGTATTTTAATACATAAGGTCGACTATAGTATTGAGTTTCATGATCTGTGTTATAAATCGGTAAAAACTCATCAAATTTCTAGATAACTAATTTCATATGAATATTTTTAGAACAACATTCATTATGTGAAATATGTATGTATATATAGCTAACAAGGTCTCCTGATCGATAAACCATGTGAACTAATACAACTTACAAAACAAATTATTTGAGCACAACATTTGATAGAAATAATATAAAAGCTAGAAAACAGACAAAGAGAAAATCAACCCGTGTGTATATCGAACAAATTCAATTAGAATTCTTGATCTTCTTCACACAACTCAACAAGTGTCCTCCCACCACGGGAGATGTCGGTCGTGGGTTCCACAGTTGGAGATGAATAAGGCGAAGAAGTACGACTTGCAGAAACCACCAATGCCAAGGAGCCTTCACTCCAAGCTCGTCTAGAAGGAAAGAAAACGTTGGTTACAGGGGACACATGAGAGCACTTCCCATGCATCTTATGAAGGGCACAACTACAGTTACGGTGATAGGGTCGTCTTGTGATCTCCACATCGCCATGAGCGATACATCCTTCGAATCCGCCAGCACGGAAAAACCCATCTCCGGCAACCGCCCCGGAGGCCATTCTTTGTTGATTAGACTCCTACCAATGGATGATATAGTTCAAATTCCCTCTAGCTTCCTCTATTTCCCCTTTGCAAGTTTTCACATGTTATTCGGGTATATTAGCAACAAATAAGACCCCTTTTTAGGTTGTTTAAGAGTGTGTGGTAGAGAAATGGTCTATATATACATATTTGTGGTAAATGGAGTGTGTTTGAATAGTCATTCTACTTTTTTAAAGTGATGTGTTTGTTAAGTTTTTTGTTTTAAGTCCTACACTTCTATTTGTCCTAATAAATGCAATAACATTTTCAAAAAATTCAAAATTAGTATCGTTGTTATTAGTATTATGTAATATTAATTACTCCAGAGGAATTCAATAACGTTCAACGACTATGATCGGTCTCTTAACAAATTAACAAACACATAAAACAAAATATGTCTTGTTTCTTTCGTTACCAATCGAATCCCAACAAATTAAAAGATCATGGATAATTAATCTTCATACACACTCTATTCTCACTGAGAATATATATATATATATATATATATATATATATATATATATATATATATATATATATATATATATATATATAGCCATAGGTTCAATAGAGAAGTCCAAATATTTAGAGAAATAGAGAAGTGATCTTGACCATTCATTCGGTCAAGATCGGTTATAATTGGTCAAAAGTTGCGGCTTTGACTGGTCAAAAGTTGCGGTTGTTCCAAAAATAGAAGGACAATTTCGTAACTTTTACAAAAAACACAGGTTGAGTTCATATATGAATATGTGTGATTCACATATGAACTATACGTTCATATATGAACCTTTGTAATTCACATATGAACTCTTTATAACTAATTCATATATGAATCTTGTGATTCATATATGAACCTTTGTGTTTCATATATGAAACTAATTAACTGTAGGTTCATATATGAATCAGTTGAACCAATTAACTGATTCATATATGAATCAGTTGAACCAATTAACTGATTCATATATGAATCTTTGTTTTCATATATGAACCTTTGTAATTTACATATAATTTTTTTTAACTAATTGATATATGAACCTTTATGTTCATATATGAACCTTTGTGATTTATATATGAATTTTTTTTAACTAATTCTCATATGAACAAATTAACTGATTCATATATGAATCACAAAGGTTCATATATGAATTAGTTAAAAATATTTTATATGTGAATTACAAAGGTTCATATATGAACACAAAGGTTCATATATGAACACAAAAGTTCATATATGAACCTGTCCCGCGTATTTTTTACGAAAATACCCCTCTATCTTGTGCAGACCACGCGCAGACCACACGAGGAATTATCCTCTGCTTCTCGGTCAAAGCCGCCGATCTTGACCGAATGCATGGTCAAGATCACTTCTCTATTTCTCTAAATATTTGGACTTCTCTATTGAACTCTTCCCTATATATATATATATATGTATATGTATAAAGGTTTCTTTTGATTGATTCAAGGTGGAGAGGAATATTTGTGGAGTGTCAAAAAGTTATCCAAGGTTTGAAAATATTGTAATGAACGTTTGGTTTTATCAAAGCTTGTGAAACTATATTTTGTATACATAATTACAATTCTTTCATGGTTTTATCTAGAAATTCTCAAAAAGTGGGGGGGGGGGGGGGGGAAACTATATTTAATTTTTATGATGTCTTATTATGTTTGATTCTATTGGTTTGAATCGATGGTTATGAAGCATAAACTTCGTTTTTAGTATTGCAAAACATGTTTTGATATCATTGCCAAATCAAATCATAAACACTATTTATATCACAAAAATTGTACATGAAAAATACATGATACGCGATGCTAAAGTATCTATTCCAGTAGACTCGATGTAGGTTAAACTTGATATGTTTAGATATACATTTTTAGCGGTGCTTAAAAAATCGACCAACCTAATCCGAAAAAATCAACCCGAGGTAATCCGGCATATAATCGATACAAAATTAAGGCAAACCGAATTTATTGGGTTGAAATTGGGTTAGGTCCAAAGTAACCCGATAACTCGATGAAAGTTTTTGTGGGTTCTTTAAAATTATTTGTATTTTTCCTTAATATGTATAGGGTGCCAAAAACGACCCGGCTTATAAGAGGACATTATTGAAAAGTTATATGTAATATTTAAATATTTGATGAATTTGTATGTACAACGTAATCACATTAATTATTAATTGTTAAATTAAAGATGATATATTTTTTAATAATCTAAAACTACATATAATTTTCAAGAAAAATAATGATTTAAATGAATAAATATTGAATTTAGTAATCATTTATTTCAATAATAGAATTGAAATTTAAAAAAAAATTGGGCATTGGTTAACTTTTGTTGGAATTAAACATGTTTTGATGTTTAAGAAACATGATTTTGAGGGAAAAGTTGAAGCAAAATTGGAACAAATTTCACAACCACTACCACCACCTAATATGCATTTATATGTTTATATGTGAGTGTATATATGTGTATCTGTTAAAGGAAAACTAAACATAACAACAATAAAAGGGAAAGAATGAATCTATCTTTCTCATTATCTCATTAATTATAAGCCCTTTAAATAGGGATGAGATACAAGTAGATAATTACGAGAGATATAAGATCTAACCTGTAACGTCCCAAAAATTACAAGGAAATTTAAATTTTCTAAAACATATATTCCATTATAAAACAACCACAATTTAATAAACCGTAACTCAATTAAAGTTAATGCCGTCAACTCAAATAGTCAAAAGAAGTTATGCAGCGGAAATATTATAAATAAATCTAAAGGTTTAAAAGTATAAATTCCAACAATTCTCGGCGCCCGCGCTTTGTGTGTGTACCGTCAAGCCCGACTGCCGCTCGCACCTGAAATCACAACTGTCAGGATCGAATCTTAACAAGATTAACAATACTTAGAATTCAGAATTAAAGAATCTGCGGAATAGAACTTTAATTCCCACAATCAAAGAACAATATATCAAAAAACACACAGTTGTTTGTATTCACTAAATCGACTCACAAGCTTACAACCAAACCTCAATCTTGATGAACAGGCTCAATCAAGACGACTTCTACTTCTCTAGAAATAGGGTTCTAAACCTTGAGGTTAATTCTCTCTGAAATCAATTTCAGTATCTCACGAATACGTTTTTTTTTTTAATAGCTATCTATTGAAATCTATTTATACACAATAATTACAAGATAACTATCAAAAGTAAATTGATCTTCTGAATCTTCTTTAAGCATATCTTGATCAATTCCTTCTTTATCTCCAACCATGTCGCATACCAAACTTATCACTTTAGCAGTATTAACTTCATTCAGCACGAGCAATACTAATCTTCTCCAGCAGTATTAATTTATTCCAGCAACATTAACTTGTTCCAGCAGCATTAACATGACTAGCAGTACTAACAATGATCTAGCAGTATTAACTTTGTCTTGCAGTAGTAACCATTGCATAAGCAGTACTAACAGATTTTCGTTATGCACCAGCAGTACTAACTTTTGTTCAGCAGTATTAATAATGTACCAGCAGTATTAATATACCAGAAGTATTAACTTCGTTCCAGCAGCATTAATGTCTCAGCAGTACTAACCTTGATCTAGCAGTAGTATCTTTGTTCTGGCAGTACTAACGTTGATCTGGCAGTAGTAATGTTGTTCTGGCAGTATTAATCATACTTAGAAAATCTTCAGTTCCCAACAATCTCCCCCTAACTTGACTTTTTAGGATGAGAAGTCAAGTTCTTCAGATGATGCTTCCAAAACTTAATCATGAACGCATAAATCAGGATTCACTCCAAGACTTTGATTGAGAATTCTTCTCACCAAGTATCTTCCCATTTCAGAATCCTTGCTGCAAGTCAACTTAGTATGTAGCATTCCATTCAATCTTTTCTTGCTATGTTTGTACACCACATCCACCAAATAATACTCATGGTATGTATTGTCAAGAGAGATGACATACACTCCACAGTTTTCCATAAGCATCCAGTTGGTAATGACTTGAAAATTTCTTTCTATCCTATTCTGAACTGCTTCTGGTTTGAACATTTGGCACAGGTATTCAAGTACCATTTTGGTGATGGACATTCCACTTTCAGTCAGCATATTTCCATAAAGCTTCATTCCTACCTTGAACATCTCTTCCAAGTCTGATCTAGAGCACATCCTTAAAAGTTTTCCCCATGTAGAACTGACCTCAAACTTCCCATCTGCTCTTTTTACTCTAATGTACTCCTTTCTCTGATCTTTCAAATTATCCCAGAATATGATTTCAGGAGCCATAGAAGCTAATGGTTTAGCTTGAATTGGATTAGTATCAACCACAGTAATATACATATCACATTGAGCATTTGACTGTGATTGTACATTGCTTGATTGCCCTGATGGAGTTGCCACTTCTTCTTCAGCAACTTTTGGATCAGATTTCTCTTTCACTGCTTCCTCCTGGGCTTCTTCTACAGTTGATTCCACCCTTGGCTTCTTTACATCTTTCTTCTTTGAAGCTATGGACTTTGTTCTTGGACTTTTGGTTGACATCATCTTTGTTCTTTTGAAAGATTTAACAGCTTCAGGAGTGGTTTCAGTTGTTTCTTCTTTGTGGCTCTTAGCAGCACTAACAGTTTCTGCTGCTTTTTGTTTTTCAGCAGCAGTAACCATTTCTACTGCTATAGCTGTTACTGCTTCTTTTATAACCTTTAATGTTGCTGCTTCAACACTATCCTTCACAATCCAAAATATCTCTGCATCAATCTCGGATTTAGTTGCAGGTACTGCTTCCTTCTCACTTTCAGATACTGCTGCATCAATAAGATTCTTTAAAATTTCAGTTACTGCTGCTTCAGTCTCAGACACTGCAGCATTATCTGTTTCTACTTCTTTCTCAATCTCAGCAGTATTAACTGTTTCTACTGCTGGTTCTGTTTCTGCTTCCTTTGTAATATCAGCAGCAGTAACCGTTTCTGCTGCTTTTTCTGTTTCTGCTTCCTTTGTAACTTCTACAACCTGCTCAGCCTCCCCCTCAACCTTATACTCATACTCCCCCTCAATGTTTGCATCCTCCATGTTTAGATCAGAGTCTAACTCCCCCTTTTTGGAAGCATCAGAGGTTGTTCCTCTCCTTCTCAAAACATACTGAGCTTTCTTCCTTCTTTGTAGCAGTTTGGTGATCAGCTTCTTATTCTTTTCTATCTTGGTGTTTTGATGAAGAACCACCTTCTTAAGCTCATCAATCTCCTTCTGCTGATCCATGACCTCAATGTTGATATTTGCAATAGTTTCCATCAATTCCTCATAAGTATATCTATCCTCACCTGATTTAGAAGTGTTTACCTCCCTTTCAGGATCATTGGAAGTTTTAGCAGGTGTCTCTTGCCTAGCAAAAGCACTACCTACCCCCTTGGTTTCTTGGCACCTGGGACCTCTGGATGATTTCTCACCCTGAGTTGCCGTGAGGAAGGTCTTAGTTATTTTACCACTGGCCTTCTCTTTGCTAGCAGAAGTAGTGGCAGCCTTGCGACTCACATGCTCAACCTTCTCCTTAGTGAGCACCTTCTTGGGGTTGGGAGACACCCCTGTGGTTTCCCTTTCGATATTCTCTAATGGAGAATGCTCCACTAGAGGGCTTAAAGGCTTCGGGCTCTTAGGAGATACATCAAGGGAAGGAACCTTGTGTACCTTTCTTCTTTCAAACTTTTTGGTTATTTTGGGAGTGGGTCGTACAAGAATGGACTGAGGGATTACTTTTGTGATGGAAGGTTGGGATTGGTCATCAGTGGGTGTGTCTAATGTGGGCCTTGACCCTGATGCCATACCTTCAATGGTGTGGGACACAACCATCATTGTAGAGAACAATGGTGTGTCAACTCCTTCCGAGTCCCTAGGAAGTCTTCTCATATTTGAGAAAACCTTCCCTTTAGGGGGTTTTGGTACATATACCTCAGCAGATTGAGGTAAATCCGTCAATTCATGGTTAATAACTTCTTGGACAAACCTTGGATACATGTAAAATCTCTTTTTGGATTCTAGGTTTGCCACAAGATCATTGCTGAAAAATTGTACTTTCTGGCAGTGGATAAGCAGACCAAGGCATACGCAATGGGACTGCTAAACTCACTCCATCCAGTTGTTTTCTTTGAAATACAGTGCATAAGGGTATGAACAAGAAATCGCCATTGGTTGAAAAACTTTGACTTGTAGAATTTAAAAACTCCAATGGGACCTTCATACCCCATTCTTTGTAAAGTTGAGTATAGTTCTTCATTGGAAATAGAAGTTATACCTGAGGCATCATCCAATCGAAGGGTGATGCGAATGAGTTCTTCTGAAACTTTCAAGGGTTTGTCACATACCCTTGTTTGGATGACTTTCTGTCCATCTTCGGATTCTACGGTGGCATTGGCCCAAAATTGCGTCTGATGCTCGATGTAGATTGTCGGATTCACCGTTAGGGCATAAGAAATATGAGTGGATTTGAGAAAATCCACAATGTCGTGAAATCCTGCGGCCTGCTTCGGCTTCTGAAGCATTGCTATCTCATTGTGCTCATCGACAAACTCCATTGTCGTCGTTCTTCCTGAGGATTTGGATAGAAAACACAAAGATTCTAGGGAGAAAAGGGTCAGAGCGAGAGAGAGAAGGTGAATGCAAAGAGACGTTATGAGCTTTGGCGGGCTAAAGGAGTATTTATAGCAGTACTAGCCCTGATTTTCTTTAAAAGCAGTATTAACTACTGAGCAGTATTAACTACAAAGCAGTATTAACTACTAAGCAGTATTAACCGCAAAGCAGTATTAACTACTAAGCAGTATTAACTACTGAGCAGTATTAACTACAAAGCAGTATTAACTACTGAGCAGTATTAACTGCAGAGCAGTATTAACTACAAAGCAGTATTAACTACAAAGCAGTATTAACTACTGAGCAGTATTAACTGTAAAGCAGTATTAACTACTGAGCAGTATTAACTGCAAAGCAGTATTAACTACTGAGCAGTATTAACTGTAAAGCAGTATTAACTACTGAGCAGTATTAACTGCAAAGCAGTATTAACTACCAAGCAATATTATTGGCTAGAACACTGGCAGTAGTAACTCTGCACTGGCAGTAGTAACTACACTTACACTTTTCAGCACTTGTCAATCTGAGGTACATAGAAGATTATGAGAAAGAGAGTTAGTAGCACCAAATATATGAAGAAATACAGGTATAAAAACAGAAAATCATGAATTTATTCAAGGTTGATCATGCCCACACTTGTTACCAAAAAGGTGAATCTACCCACATCAAAAGCTTTTGTGAATAGATCAGCAAACTGGTCATTTGTATGAACTTTAGCAACTTGAATTAATTTCTTTTCATTGCAATCTCTAATAAAGTGATACCTGATCTCTATATGCTTTGTTTTTTAGTGTTTGACTGGATTATTAACAATGCTAATAGCACTGTTGTTGTCAATGAAGATTGGAGTGTGAAGAAATGTTACCCCATAGTCCAACATCTGATTCTGAATCCATAGAACCTGAGAGCAGCAGCTATATACTCAGCCTCTGTGGTAGATAAGGACACTGTGGTTTGTTTCTTACACTGCCAAGATACTAGTCTTGTACCCAAAAACTGACATCCACCTGAAGTAGACTTCCTATCCATGTTAGCTCCACCTAAGTCACTGTCTGAGTATGCAAGCAAGTCAAATGAAGAATCATAAGGATACCAAAGACCTAATCTAGGTTGCCCTCTTAGGTATCTAAAAATTCTTTTGACTGCATGAAGGTGTGATTGCTTAGGTGTAACCTGAAATCTGGCACAAACACATACTGGAAACATAATATCTGGTCTAGAGGCTGTGAGATACATGAGTGATCCAATCATAGATCTGTAATGATGGACATCCACATCCTCCCCCTCAAGATCTGCAGTGATCTGTTTGTGTGTTTCCATTGGTGTGCTTGCTGTCTTTGAGTCTGTTAAACCATACTTGTCCAGGATGTCTTTCACATATTTGGATTGACTTATGAAAATCCCATCTTTCCTCTGTTTCACCTGAAGCCCAAGAAAGAAAGTAAGTTCTCCCATGGAACTCATCTTGAAGCTCTTGTGCATTAATTCTTCAAACTCTTTACACATGTGATCATTTGTGGATCCAAAGATGATGTCATCCACATAGATCTGAACAAGTAGTGTGCCTTTCTTTCTCCTCTTAATGAACAAGGTCTTGTCAATAACTCCTCTTTCAAAGTCATTGTCTAAGAGATAGGTAGACATGGTGTCATACCATGCTCTTGGGGCTTGATGTAAACCATAAAGTGCCTTCTTCAACTTGTACACTCTGTCAGGGTGCAATGGATTCTCAAATCCAGGGGGTTGACAGACATATACTTCTTCATCAATACTTCCATACAGAAATGCACTTTTTACATCCATTTGGTAGACCTTGAACTTCATGTATGAGGCATAGGCTAGAAATAGCCTAATTTCTTCAATCCTTGCCACTGGAGCAAAGACTTCCTCATAGTCTATTCCCTCTTCCTGAGTATACCCCTGTGCAACCAGCCTTGCTTTGTTTCTGATCACTATTCCTCTGTCATCCTTCTTGTTTCTGAAAATCCACTTGGTGCCAATTGCTCTATGACCTTTTGGAAGGTCCACCAAGTCCCAAACATCCTGTAATTTAAACTGTAGCAGCTCCTCTTGCATTGCTTCTATCCAACTTGGATCTTTCATAGCATCATAAGCCTTTTTGGGCTCAATTTGGGATAGAAAGCAAGTAAGGACAGTATTAACTGTATTCTGCTGCTCTTGTAGCTCTTGAAGCCTGCTTTGCTTCCTAGTCATCATGGGAGATGCAATATCTCCAATTACCAACTCAGGAGGATGATTTTTCTGAGTTCTTGTTGGATGACCTGCTTCCTCTTGTAAGTTCACATCCAGATTTGACTCATTTAAGTCTGGATTTGCTTCAGCTTCTTCAGTCACCTCAGATTCTCTAGAATTTGGACTTGAAGACTGATTTTCCTCTGCTCTTCTCTCTTCTTCAATCTGAATTGGTTCAGCTGCCTTTTCTTGTTCACAGAAACCAACAGGATCAATGGTAGGGAGAGGAAATATCACAGACTGAATTCTGTGATCTGATGGAAGTGCATCCCTTTGTCCTGCATTTACATCATTACTGAAACCCAAAGAATTAGAGAGTGCATCAATGTCAAATAGCCAATCAGGACCTGAACCAATAGGATTTGGTGTGTTCTCATTGCATTTGACATTGGCACTTTCTTCAATTATTCTAGAAGAGGTATTAAAAACTCTGTAGGCCTTACTCTGAGATGAGTAACCAACAAGAAAGCCATCATTTGCTTTGCTATCAAACTTACCTAAGTGAGATTTGGTATTGAGAATTGTACAAGGACATCCAAATGGTTTGAAAAATCCAATAAATGGTTTCTTTTTATGAAAAAGCTCATAAGGTGTCTTGTTTTTAGGCTTTATTACTAAAGCTCTGTTTTGAACATAACAGGCAGTATTAACTGCTTCTGCCCAGAAAGTAGTTGGTAATTTGGAATCTGCTAACAAAGATCTAGCAGCCTCAATCAGTGTCCTATTCCTTCTCTCAGCAACACCATTCTGTTGTGGAGTCCTAGGAGCACTGTATTGTCTCTCAATGCCTTTTTCTTCACAAAAGGTGTTTAGATCAAAGTTTTTAAATTCAGTCCCATTATCTGATCTAATGACTTTTACTTTTTGATTTGATTGGTTTTTAATTCTAAGAATAAATGATTAGATCAGTCCACTTGTCTCATCTTTGGTCCTCAGAAAATATACCCAAGTAAATCTAGAGTAATCATCAACAATAACTAAACAGTATGATTTCTTGCCAATACTCATCACATTTGTAGGGCCAAACAGATCCATATGCAACAATTGAAGAGGATTTGAAATAGTGTTTATCTCTTTGGACTTATGAGAAGTTTTGTGTTGTTTACCTTTGAGACAAGCAACACAATGATCATCACATGAATATACTTTTGATGGTAAACCTCTAACAAGATTGTTTTTGACAAGTTTATTCATTGTTTTAAAGTTCATGTGACACATCCTTCTGTGCCAAAGTGATGATTCATCCAATGAAGCTTTTGACACCAAACAGTTTAGGGATGAATCAGATGAAACACTTTCTAAATCTAAACAATATACATTATCCTTTCTAGGAGTTCTCAATAGTATCATGTTTTCATCAACTACCTTGAATCCAGGAGCAAGAATAATGCATTCAGAATCAGTAAATAATATACTATGCTTCTTATCACAGACCTGTGATACACTTAACAGGTTGTATCTTAATTGCTCAACATAGTACACATCCTCAAAGGTCATCTTACCTTTTGACACATCACCTTTACCACTGATCTTACCTCCTGCTGGATTATTACCGAAAGCAACATGTCCTCCATCAATTCTTTTGAAATTCTTGAGGCAGGCCATGTTACCTGTCATGTGCCTGGAGCAACCACTATCAACATGCCAAATGCTCTTCCCCTTGAGCTGTTGATTGCACTGCACATTAGATAAAACAATTAGTTTTTATTGGGAACCCAAGCCAAAGTGGTCTTGGGTCTCCCTTGCTCATCAAAGTACTTACATTTAGTTTGAATGAGCTTTTCAACCTGAGGAACTGCAGTACTGGAATACTTTGTCAAAATGATGGGTTTAGCAGCACAAACAGTATTAGCAGCACTAACTGAGTTAGCAGTATTAACACTGGAAGCAGTATTAGCAGCACTAACATAGTTAACAGTATTAACACTGGAAGCAGTATTAGCAGCACTAACATAGTTAACACTGCTAGCAGCAGTACTATCTTTAGAAGAAGCACTAACAGAGTTAGCAGTACTAACACTGTTAGCAATATTAACTTTTGAAGAAGTACTAACAGTGTTAGCAGCACTAACACTGCTAGCAGCACTAATTTTTGAAGAAGTACTAACAGTGTTAGCAGCACTAACACTGCTAGCAGCATTATCTGAGGCTGCAATACTTTTAGGAACCCACATTGTGACACATTCTTTTTCAGGCTTTTTCTTCATGTGGCTTGTGGCTTTAGTTTGTTTCTTAGCCACATGGTTCCTAACAGGTTTCCTATAACCAGAGGATTTTTGAAAACTTCTTTGAAAATTCATTCTTTGGTTAACAGGATTAAAATAACAGTGTTTGGCAAGATGATTCAATTTGCCACAGATAAAACAAGGCTTAATCCTTTGCAGATCAACTCCTTGCTTTTGTGCCCACTGATTATTCCAGTTTCTTTGATTTCCCCTCTTATTATCATGTTTTTGGGGCTTAGTCTTTTGAGAAAACTTGCAAGAACTATGTTCACAGGTATTGGATTTCACAACAGTGGTCTGTGTATAATGAACTCCCTTTCCTTTTTCAGATCTTTTCATCTCATTGTTCTTGTCCCAAGGACTTCCACCATCCTCATTAGTCTTGATGTGATTTTCTAATGGGATCTCATCACTGACAGTCTTGTTCTTTTTCTTAGACTCTTCTTTTTCAGTCTTATCTTCAACAACAACTTCATCTAATGGATCTACTTTAGTAGCTCCTTCAGATAAGTCCTTACTATCCATGGTTTCTAACAGGTCTGATTTAGGAGGGATGTAAGTGTTGTTGTAGGGTGGGGGTGTGGCATTGTACCCTAGGCATGTTTTCTTGTTACTGTGGACTTGAGCATTTATTATTGTGTCCATGGCTTTAGAAGCTTTTGAAAACTTTTCAACATCAAGTTTTACTTTCTCAAGTTCACCTTTTAATTTCTCACATTCCTCTCTAGATTCTTTTAGTTGGAACTCCAGACCACCCTTTTCCCACTTCCAGTAATTGGTATCATATGAGTGTTGAAGTTCATTGGCTTGAAAAGCCTTAATTTGTTCTTCAAACCTCTCAACAATCAACACATAATCTCTTCTATCCTTTTCTAGCCTCTTAAGGTCATCACACATTCCCTGATTGTGATCTCTATACCTTTTAACAGTGTCTATATAAGTTTGAGAACAGAGTTTAGATTGTACCTCAGTGGGAAGATCTGAAACTTCAGCCATAAGTGCTTGATTTTGGATGGCCTCTTCTGCTTGATCACTCCAATCAAATCCCATTCCTTGTTGAGAGACAAGAGCTTGAATAGAGTTTCTGTTTTGATTGGAGCTTCCAGCCTGAGTTTGTTGATGGCTGTTGTGAGATGATCCACCTCTGCATTCCCTGGCAAAGTGTCCCATCTTGTGACACTTGTAGCATTCAACTTTAGACTTATCAAAGCCAGCACCATCTTCTCTTCTTTGGGAAAAGTTGTTTCTCCCAGTCCTTTTTATGAACTTCTTCACCCTCATAGACAGCATAGCCATCTGCCACTTGATATCCATCTCTTCAAGATCATCAGCATTAATTTGTTCTAAGTCATCATTAATTAAAGATGAGTTAACATGACTAGAAAAGAAAGCTTCAAGTACAGAGTCAGTGGCCTTTTCTTGATTGACTCCTCCAGCAGCACTAACTGATTCAGGGTTAGCAGTAGAATCAGGTGATGCTGAAAGGAGTGCAGCATTATGAACATATCCAGAGGGCTTCTTCTTGGCTTCAACCTCTGCTTCAAAGACTCTAAGATCATTGTAAAGATCATCAAGCTCTTTATCTTCCAGTTGGTCATTCTGTCTGAAGGACACAGTATACATTGTCCACTCTTCACCTAATGATCTTAAGAACTTTCTGTTAACATCATCAGCCTCCATCTTGACTCCTACTGTGGCCAATTCTCCAATCAGCTTATTAAATCTATCAAAAGTTTGAGTCATAGACTCATTCTTGGTAGAAGTAAAGTTTTCATACTGCTGTTTGAGAATTGCCTTCTGATTCCTCTTGGTGCTTTTGGTGCCAGTGAATCTCTTTTCCAATGCATTCCACAAAATCTGAGCATCAGTGCAGTGTTGAAATTGATGCTGATATTCATTGGGAATAGCCAAAAGCAGGGTGCTTAAGGCCTTCATCTCTATTTGTCTGACTTTTCTCTCTGCATCAGTCTTTGGAGGAGGTCTTTTTCCATTTGGTCCAGTTCTTCCTTCAGCACAAGGACCATTCTCTATGATATCCCAGATGGAATAATCAGTAAGCAGAATGTACTGCTTGATTCTAATTTTCCACATGTCAAATTCATTGGGTCTGAGCATGGGAACCTTAGAAACAAGAGTACTGTTTGATTCAAAAGAATTTTCCATAATGATTGTAGAATTCTAAGAAACACAGGCTCTGATACCACTTGTCAGGATCGAATCTTAACAAGATTAACAATACTTAGAATTCAGAATTAAAGAATCTGCGGAATAGAACTTTAATTCCCACAATCAAAGAACAATATATCAGAAAACATACAGTTGTTTGTATTCACTAAATCGACTCACAAGCTTACAACCAAACCTCAATCTTGATGAACAGGCTCAATCAAGACGACTTCTACTTCTCTAGAAATAGGGTTCTAAACCTTGAGGTTAATTCTCTCTGAAATCAATTTCAGTATCTCACGAATACGTATTCTTTTTTTAATAGCTATCTATTGAAATCTATTTATACACAATAATTACAAGATAACTATCAAAAGTAAATTGATCTTCTGAATCTTCTTTAAGCATATCTTGATCAATTCCTTCTTTATCTCCAACCATGTCGCATACCAAACTTATCACTTTAGCAGTATTAACTTCATTCAGCATGAGCAGTACTAATCTTCTCCAGCAGCATTAATTTATTCCAGCAGCATTAACTTGTTCCACCAGCATTAACATGACTAGCAGTACTAACAATGATCTAGCAGTATTAACTTTGTCTTGCAGTAGTAACCATTGCATAAGCAGTACTAACAGATTTTCGTTATGCACCAGCAGTACTAACTTTTGTTCAGCAGTATTAATAATGTACCAGCAGTATTAATATACCAGAAGTATTAACTTCGTTCCAGCAGCATTAATGTCTCAGCAGTACTAACCTTGATCTAGCAGTAGTATCTTTGTTCTGGCAGTACTAACGTTGATCTGGCAGTAGTAATGTTGTTCTGGCAGTATTAATCATACTTAGCAAATCTTCAGTTCCCAACAACAACATATTGGGAAAGGGTAAGCTAAACGCTTAGTGAGTCCTACCACACACGCAGGTAGCAACCCCACGTATATCGCTCCTACTCGCAAGTAGGTAACACCACTATCACCACGAATATAAACCACATAATAATTAACGTATAAATACAAGCTCAGTCCCACCGAGCCCTCGGTCCCACCGAGTAAGATAATATAGTTGTACTAGCTCAGTCCCACCGAGCCCTCGGTCCCACCGAGCCCCTCAGTCCCACCGAGGTGTACACAAATTACATACCATTCACATAATAATTCAACAATCACAACTATTTATCACATCCCAACTAGTCCACGTAAACACGTAATAACACGTAATAGCACGTAACACAAAATAACGTTACACATGAAATTCCTAACTACGCGGTGAGAGAACTCACCTCGAATGCGCGCCTAGATCACAAACAATAGTCCAAGCTCCACAATCCAAAATCACTTCCCAACACCTAAACGAACGTTAAAATGTATTAACGCGAGACCCGGACCCTAAAACACGACGCACGCTTAAACTGTCACTAAAATGACTTTTCTGTCTAGCCAAACAGGTCTGTTCGGGACCTGTTCCGACCTCCCCAAACACAGAAAATCCTCAATTACATTACATCACCAGAAAGTGCTCTGAGTTAGGGTTCCAAGGACATATTATACTCCTCCTAACGATTTTTCTACAGTTTAATACGGATTTTACAAAAACTGTTCGCAGAACAGCGAAAACAGAACCTTTCAGTACAAAACGACGATTTGACCTAATCTACGTTCCGAACTGGTTTTTGCACAAAACATAGAAAAGTTACTAGACTCAAAATGGGAACTTTCGGTATCGATTTCGCCCCAATCCAAGTTACGAGGAAAAAGTTACGGTTTAAGCAAAACAGTGGCAGATTACTAAATTTTCACATGAAATGACACTATTGATTATTAACCCGTTAAGTCGTGGCTTAATCCCAACAGACCCGAAAAGCATATGAACTACTGAATATGGGTTACCCTAGGCTGGACAACATCCGTGCACCACCCCCTGCCGCCTCCGGCGGCGGTGGTGGTTGGCGGCGTTTCTTTGACATACGATAACAACAAACGAGAAATAGACGAACTTACCTCGACGAACCCTTCTTCCTCCTCTTTTCCGACCAAACTTGCCGGCGATCGCCTCCTTCCTCCTGTCTCCTCGTCGCCGGCAGCAACCTCTATCACCCTCTCGGTTTCTCTCTCACTCTCTCGGCTTCTTTCTTGGCCGAACACACAACAAAGGGGGATGGGGAAAAGGGTTTTTGGGAGTTGTTTAAGTGAAAATGAAAGGGGAAGGGGGAGGGGATGACTAAAGGTTGTGGTGGTTACTAGCATGAAACCGAAGGGAAGGGGAAGGGGGAAGGGGGCGTCTCTTGGCTTATCCCTTGCCATACTTTGGTGAAATGCCCCAATTAGCCCCTCAACTTTCCTTTCCTTGCAAAAACCCAAAAAGGTTGACTCATTTAACTTTTTGGTCCGATTCGACTAACCCCGCTAATGGATCCCACGTTAAAATAAAAGCTTAAAAAAAAATAATAAGAAGAAGATACACACCGGGATACGGGCTTTACAACTCTCCCCCACTTGGATCAGACGTCGTCCTCGAAGTCTCGACTGACGAATAAATCGGGATAGTTCTCGCGCATCTCCGCTTCGGGCTCCCACGTCCACTCTGAACCCTTCCGGTGCTGCCACTGGACTTTTACCAGTCCAATAACTTTGTTCCGCGAGGTTCTCGTTCTCCTGTCGAGAATGGCAACCGGCTTTTCCACGTAGTTAAACCGCTCATCGATCTGAACGTCCTCCAGAGGAATCACGGTAGACTCGTCAAATACACACTTCCGTAATTGAGAAACGTGAAAGGTGTTGTGAATCAAGCTCAGTTCTTCAGGTAACTCTAACCGGTAAGCCACTTTCCCCACACGGGCGATGATCCGGTAAGGCCTAATATAACGAGGCCCTAGTTTCCCCCGCTTACGAAACCGGATCACCCCTTTCCAGGGTGAAACCTTCAACAACACATAATCACCCACCTGAAATTCTAAGTCGGATCGCCTCTTGTCGACGTAGCTCTTCTGCCGACTCTGTGCAGTAACCAAACGGTCCCGCACCATCTGAATCATCTCGGTCGTCTTCAACACAATGTCAGTACTCCCTAACACCCGATGACCAACCTCGCCCCAACAAACGGGCCTCCTGCACTTCCTACCGTACAACAACTCGTACGGCGGCATGCCAATACCAGAGTGAAAGCTGTTGTTGTAGGAAAATTCTGCTAGAGGAAGGTGCTGATCCCATCTACCTCCAAAATCGATAACACAAGCTCGAAGCATATCTTCGAGGGTCTGAATGGTTCGCTCGCTCTGTCCGTCCGTCTGCGGATGAAAAGCCGTGCTAAAGTGTAACCGTGTACCCATCTCTGACTGGAACTTCTCCCAAAACCGGGAGGTAAAATGAGTGTCCCTGTCAGAGACAATCGAAACTGGCACCCCGTGCCTGGCCACGATCTCACGTACAAACACCTCCGCAAGCTTTTCCGCCTAGGAGCTTTCCCTGATGGCCAAGAAGTGAGCACTCTTGGTCAGACGGTCAACGATCACCCAAATGGCATCGTTCCCACGGGGAGTCCTTGGGAGTTTCGTTATGAAGTCCATAGTAATCATTTCCCATTTCCAAACCGAGACCTCCAACGGCTGCAATTTCCCATGTGGTCGTTGATGTTCCGCTTTGACCTTCCGACAGGTCATACATACCTCAACACATCTAGCAACATCCCGTTTCATGCCGGGCCACCAATAACCTTCACGCAAGTCTCTGTACATCTTTGTAGCTCCCGGGTGAATCGAGAACTTGGACTTATGTGCCTCATCCATTAGTACCTGCCGGTTCCCACCGATGAATGGAACCCAAACCCTACCATGTCGAGTTAACAACCCCCGACTGTCACGAACAAAATTCGGGATTTCCCCCGACACTCTTTCCCGCTTTGCATTTTCCTCCAAAACAGCCACCTCCTGAGCGCTTCCTATCGACTCCAGAATCGGTGTAACCACTGTCAATCGCTGACATAATCCCCTCAGTGGCTCACTGACCGGATGTCGGCTGAGTGCGTCCGCAACCACGTTCGCTTTACCCGGGTGGTAAAGTATCTCGCATTCATAATCCTTGACCACATCGAGCCACCTTCGCTGACGCATATTAAGGTTCTGCTGATCCATCAAGTACTTGAGGCTCTTATGGTCAGTGTAGATCGTACACTTGACACCATAGAGATAGTGCCTCCAAATTTTAAGGGCAAACACTACCGCTCCCAACTCCAGGTCATGAGTCGGGTAATTTGCTTCGTGAGGCTTCAACTGCCTAGAAGCGTAGGCTATGACCTTGCCGCGCTGCATAAGCACGGCACCCAAACCCTGATGTGAGGCATCACAATATACTACCAAATCTTCCATGCCTTCGGGCAAGATTAACACAGGAGCCTCGCACAAGCGCCTGCGTAGCTCCTCGAACGCCTTCTGTTGTTCCTCACCCCAACTGAACGCCGCAGATTTCTTCGTCAATCGTGTCATAGGCATCGCGATCTAGGAGAAATCCTAAATAAACCTTTGGTAATACCCTGCCAATCCTAGAAAGCTTCGCACCTCAGAAGGAGTCTTCGGCACCTCCCACCACATCACTGCTGAAATCTTAGCTGGGTCGACCATAATACCATTCTGATTCACGACATGTCCTAGGAACTGGACCTCTCGCAACCAGAACTCGCACTTGGAAAACTTAGCGTATAACTTCTCTCGCCTCAATACTTCCAACACTTCTCGAAGATGCACCTCGTGCTCCTCCTTGGACTTTGAATACACCAGAATATCGTCGATGAACACAATCACCGATCGGTTCAACATCGGACTACACACTCGGTTCATGAGGTCCATGAATGCTGCCGGTGCATTGGTGAGCCCAAAAGGCATCGCCACGAACTCGTAATGACCGTACCGCGTACGGAAAGCCGTCTTCTCCGTGTCCTCACTCCTGACCCGCATCTGGTGGTACCCCGACCGTAAATCAATCTTGGAGAACCACGAGGCCCCCTGAAGCTGGTCGAACAAATCGTCAATCCTTGGCAAAGGATAACGATTCTTTACCGTAAGCTTATTCAGCTCCCGGTAGTCTATGCACATCCGCTGCGACCCGTCCTTCTTCTTCACGAATAAGATAGGTGCTCCCCACGGCGAACAACTCGGTCTAATGAACTCCTTCTCGAGAAGCTCCTGCAACTGGGCGTACAGCTCTTTCATTTCTGGTGGAGCCAGGCGATAGGGTGCCTTGGCCACCGGAGCAGCACCCGGAATCAGATCGATCCGAAACTCTACCTGTCGTTCGGGAGGTATCCCCGGCAAATCCTCGGGAAATACGTCGGTGAACTCCCGTACAACTGGCACGTCTTCCGCAGACTCCTTCGCTTCCCCAACACTCGTGTCTATCACGTATGCCAAATACCCCTGACCACTATGCTGAAGGTACCTCCGAGCTCTCGCAGCCGAACATATGGCCGTAGTCCGTCTAGACGAATCTCCCTGTACTAACAGTTCTCCCTCGCTTGGGGTTCGAACTCGCACTTGTTTGTGACGACAAACAATCTCCGCGTCGAACTTATCCATCCAATCCATGCCCACAATCACACAAAGCTCCCGCATAGCGATCGGGATCAGATCGATGGGAGACCGCACTCCTGAGATCTCTAAAGTGCACCCGCGAAACACGTCTGTGACCGTCAAGGTCCTATCATCAGCCACCTCAACAACAAGAGGATGACTCATACGTCCTACCACTCGGCCCAAACCCTCGCTAAAAGTGCGAGACACAAAAGAGTGAGTAGGCCCGCTATCAAACATCACAACCGCAGGCACCGAGTTAACTAGGAATGAACTCCCGTATCTGCTCACTAGTGAGTACAATACTCGCATTCGGTTCAACATCGTTGTTCCTCCTTGTGATGGTCATCCTAGGTAGTTAATACCACGAGCTATTAGTACATAATAACTCCTACTAACAACGCTCACACTCAACTCCTCGGATTCCTCATGACTTTCCCCAACTCGAACATTGATCCTGTGCTTCCGGTAGTAGGAGCTCTACTACTACCATCTACACCTATCACTGTCCGCTCCGAGTCCCATCCCGAGTACCCAAGTAGTTGCTCGCCCAAACAAAACCATACACGTATGTCCATACTGACGCATATACACACTCTTCCTAGCTCCCTAGGAATAAACATAATACCCCACTACCCTTGCTAGGGCGGAACCCCCACTAACCCTGACGAGTCGCCTCGTAAACGCACAGTTGTATACAGTGGAAACCAGATAGACATTCGAATATAAGATTCTATCCTACAACGGTTGGACTCAAACAAGAGCTGCGCAATAGAACTAAATCTAACATTCTAAGGCTATTCGGTTCCTACCGCATACAACCTATAGTGCATTCGCTTAACAACCTATCAAAGTTAGCATAAGTTCCTAATAGCAAGTAACAACCATACAATACAGTGTATTAAGCACCAAGCAATCTAGCATACATACTCCTATGTTCTAGAAAGCAAGTTAGCAGACGTACTCATATGTAAACGCTATTCCCAGCTCACTAGGAATTTCATCTCATCCCACTACCCTTGCTACAACGGAATCCCTGCTAGCCATAACGAGTTGCCTCGCGAATACCCAGTCGCATGCAACGTGAATCAAATAGACATTCGAATACAAGATTCTATCCTAGAACGGTTGGACTCAAACAAGAGCTGCGCAATAGAACTAAATCAAATATTCTGAGGCTATATGATTCTGACTGCATACAACCTATAGGGCCTTCACTTAACAACCTACTATAACTAGCATTGATTCCTACTAGCAAGCAGTCATCATACTGTACAGTGTAAACAACATAGGCAATCTAGCATGCATACCCTATGCCTAGAAAGCAATAAATACACTAAGCACTGTACCTTTCCACATAGCGTCGGCTGACTGTACACACTGCGCCCCCGATCACCGTTTCCCAAACGGGTTTTCCTTTTTCCTTTATTCTCAAAGATTTTAGTAAAAGAGTTTAAAACTTCATAGCCGCAACTTGAGACCAAACACACCGAGATGTGTTTGATTCACTCAAGCTGTGCTCTGATACCAAGTTGTACCGTCCCAAAAATTACAAGGAAATTTAAATTTTCTAAAACATATATTCCATTATAAAACAACCACAATTTAATAAACCGTAACTCAATTAAAGTTAACGCCGTCAACTCAAACAGTCAAAAGAAGTTATGCAGCGGAAATATTATAAATAAATCTAAAAGTTTAAAAGTGTAAATTCCAACAATTCTCGGCGCCCGCGCTTTGTGTGTGTACCGTCAAGCCCGACTGCCGCTCGCACCTGAAATCACAACATATTGGGAAAGGGTAAGCTAAACGCTTAGTGAGTCCTAACACACACGCAGGTAGCAACCCCACGTATATCGCTCCTACTCGCAAGTAGGTAACACCACTATCACCACGAATATAAACCACATAATAATTAACGTATAAATACAAGCTCAGTCCCACCGAGCCCTCGGTCCCACCGAGCCCTCGGTCCCACCGAGCCCTCGGTCCCACCGAGTACACAAAAATATGTTGATACAAGCTCAGTCCCACCGAGCCCTCGGTCCCACCGAGTACACAAAAATATGTTGATACAAGCTCAGTCCCACCGAGCCCTCGGTCCCACCGAGCCCCTCAGTCCCACCGAGGTGTACACAAATTACATACCATTCACATAATAATTCAACAATCACAACTATTTATCACATCCCAACTAGTCCACGTAAACACGTAATAACACGTAATAGCACGTAACACAAAATAACGTTACACATGAAATTCCTAACTACGCGGTGAGAGAACTCACCTCGGATGCGCGCCTAGCTCACAAACAATAGTCCAAGCTCCACAATCCAAAATCACTTCCCAACACCTAAACGAACGTTAAAATGTATTAACGCGAGACCCGGACCCTAAAACACGACGCACGCTTAAACTGTCACTAAAATGACTTTTCTGTCTAGCCAAACAGGTCTGTTCGGGACCTGTTCCGACCTCCCCAAACACAGAAAATCCTCAATTACATTACATCACCAGAAAGTTCTCTGAGTTAGGGTTCCAAGGACATATTATACTCCTCCTAACGATTTTTCTACAGTTTAATACGGATTTTACAAAAACTGTTCGCAGAACAGCGAAAACAGAACCTTTAAGTACAAAACGACGATTTGACCTAAGCTACGTTCCGAACTGGTTTTTGCACAAAACATAGAAAAGTTACTAGACTCAAAATGGGAACTTTCGGCATCGATTTCGCCCCAATCCAAGTTACGAGAAAAAAGTTACGGTTTAAGCAAAACAGTGGCAGATTACTAAATTTTCACATGAAATGACACTATTGATTATTAACCCGTTAAGTCGTGGCTTAATCCCAACAGACCCGAAAAGCATATGAACTACTGAATATGGGTTACCCTAGGCTGGACAACAGCCGTGCACCACCCCCTGCCGCCTCCGGCGGCGGTGGTGGTTGGCGGCGTTTCTTTGACATACGATAACAACAAACGAGAAATAGACGAACTTACCTCGACGAACCCTTCTTCCTCCTCTTTTCCGACCAAACTTGCCGGCGATCGCCTCCTTCCTCCTCTCTCCTCGTCGCCGGCAGCAACCTCTATCACCCTCTCGGTTTCTCTCTCACTCTCTCGACTTCTTTCTTGGTCGAACACACAACAAAGGGGGATGGGGAAAAGGGTTTTTGGGAGTTGTTTAAGTGAAAATGAAAGGGGAAGGGGGAGGGGATGACTAAAGGTTGTGGTGGTTACTAGCATGAAACCGAAGGGAAGGGGAAGGGGGAAGGGGGCGTCTCTTGGCTTATCCCTTGCCATACTTTGGTGAAATGCCCCAATTAGCCCCTCAACTTTCCTTTCCTTGCAAAAACCCAAAAAGGTTGACTCATTTAACTTTTTGGTCCGATTCGACTAACCCCGCTAATGGATCCCACGTTAAAATAAAATCTTTAAAAAAATAATAAGAAGAAGATACACACCGGGATACGGGCTTTACATAACCTATCTCTAATATGTTTATCTCTATCTATATCGTCATATCCTTTAGACGATGACACTTATCCCACAACACTCCCTCTTGTGCCGGGTTAAAGGAGTGATTGTGCACAATTGTTGCCTCGTTAAAACCTTACGCCAAAATAAAAACCCAGTGGGAAAAAATAAAAATAGGACGAAAGAAAGAGTACAACGCACCAGTTTCTTTGCAATACATAGACTTTTCCTTTAGTCTAATTTTCTTTTAGATTCGTACATTAATCATAAAGAGTTAAGAAAGCATGATGGTATATGTTTGGGCAAAAATTCACCAGTCTCGACCACGACCAAGGTAAGGAAAACATTTATTACACTTATCCATAATACGGTAAAATCACAGTACTTTATTCCCTGATCAAAGTCAAAATCGATAGATATTAACCTCACGACACTCGACCGCGACGTCGCCTAGTACACACATCCGTCGTGTGGAACCTTGCGACCTCGACCGACTAACGTGCAATATTACTGATACGTTTTTTCAGCGATTAATGCAGGAATCAATGACATTGATGACCAACGGCTATAACCGACGAAGACCATTTACAACAGTAAAGACGACGTCCGTTACATCTGTTAAACGAGGCATTTAAGAAGTCAATTAATGCACCCGAAGACTATAAAAACAAAGGTTCAATCATCATTTGGGACATCTGATCTCACTCAATCTGGTATCACACATCATTTGAGAACATCTGAACTCTGAAGAATACTCGAAGCAAAGAATTCTCTCTCAACAGATCGCTCTCGACGCACGACTTTCATACACGACACTTAGTTTTTACACACGATACACCAGTCTTTTACATTCGAAACACTTGTTACTTTACGTTTAAAGTATCTCCTTTCATCTGTATTGTAATCACTGTACGATCGACACTCGAAACATAAGGATATCGCCCCTGTTTGGCGACCATAGTGCAGCAACGACTTCCACAGTCGTTCCTTGGGTTTTTTCCTCGTTGAGGTTTTTCCAGCGTCACCAAAATCTCTGTCTCATTTACATTTTCCGTCTTTGTCGTACGCTTTGTCGAAAGATTCCCTTCTTTAGTTGTTAAATTCCACAATCAACCTTAAGTTATCCTTTTTGACGATTTTTGGCATTAACAGTTTGGCGCCATCCGTGGGACCCCATCTAGAGAAAATCTTCGACAAACGTGCGTCTTACTAACGGATTCTTGGAGTACCCTCTTTTTCTGCTTCAGGAAAATGGCAGATCGCGGAGATCAAGAGCAAATCATTGCCCAGATGACCGAGGAGCTTGAGAATGCACAAGGCGCTCCTGAGATAATTGACGAATATCACCTGGAGGAAGTTGTCCTAGATCCAAGAAAGCCTGATCGGAAAATCCTCATAGGATCATCCCTTAATCCCTGCCTAAAAGACAAGCTGATATCTTTCTTGCAGGAACATGCTGATTGTTTTGCCTGGTCGCACGAAGACATGGTCGGCATAGACCATGGCATCATTTCCCACAAGCTCAACATCGACCCGTCGTTCAAACCTATCAAGCAAAAGCGCAGGAAATTTGCTCCTGAACGGAATAAGGTGATAAATGACGAAGTTGACAACCTCTAGAAGACAGGAAAAATTTGAGAAGTAAAGTACCCCGATTGGCTTGCTAATGTCGTGGTCGTGGCCAAGAAAAATGGCAAATGGATGGTCTGTATTAACTTCACAGATCTCAACAAAGCCTGTCCAAAAGATCCTTTCCCATTGCCACATATCGATGCCATGGTCGATGCGACGGCAGGACATGAACTGCTGACGTTCATGGATGCTTATTCTGGATATAATCAGATCTTGATGCACGTCGAGGACCAGGAGAAAACTGCATTCATGACGGATCGAGGTATATACTGTTATAAAGTTATGCCTTTCGGACTAAAAAAATGCAGGTTCTACCTACCAACGTCTAGTGAATAAAATGTTCAAGGATCATCTTGGTGACACAATGGAAGTGTATATCGATGACATGCTCGTAAAGTCGAAACAAGCAATTGACCACATCGAGCATCTGAGGCAGTCGTTCGACATCCGTCGGAAGTATAGCATGAAGCTCAATCCGACAAAGTGTTCCATTGGTGTTAGCACCGGGAAGTTCTTGGGTTACATGGTCACTCGTCGAGGAATCGAAGCTAATCCCGACCAGATCAAAGCTATTATCGAAATCAAATCTCCGATAAATTTCAAAGAGGTCCAAAAGCTCACTGGTCGGGTGGCAGCTCTGAACAGGTTTATCTCTCGATCCTCAGATAAATGCCATCTATTTTACAATGTCCTCAGGAAAAACAGAGGCTTCGACTGGACCGACAGTCATGAGCAAGCATTGAAGAAACTTAAGGAGTACATGACGTCGCCTCCTCTGTTATCAAAACCTCACGATCATGAGGTCTTGCAGCTGTATTTGGCTGTCAGTCCTAATGCAGTAAGTGCTGTCCTAGCACGAGAGGATGAAAAGCAGCAACTACCGATCTACTATGTAAGTAAATCTCTCTTAGATGCCGAAACCAGGTATTCCTCTATGGAAAAGTTGCTTTTATCGCTAGTCACAGCTGCCAAGAAATTGCGACATTATTTTGAATCACATCCTATTACTGTCATGACTAACTTTCCTCTTAAGTCTGTCCAGAGGAAACCTGAGTTGACAGGTCGTTTGGCAAAATGGAGTATATATCTCAGCAGTTACGACATCGATTTCAAACCCAGGATCGCGATCAAATCGCAAGCATTGGCGGATTTCATTGCTGACTTCAGCCCTGAATTGGAAAAAGAAGCAGAGCTCGAAGTGTCTACTGTAGCGACTCACGACGACGTACCTTGGACTCTATATGTCGACGAATCGTCCAACAATAGAGGTTCAGGCCTAGGCATCGTCTTAAAGTCGCCACAGGGGGGCAAGGTAGTGTATTCAGTCCGATGCGACTTTAAAACCACCAACAACGAAGCTGAGTGTTTGGGCAAAATTTCACAGGTCTCGACCACGACCAGAGTTGGTAAGACACATGTTATGAGCTATACCTTGTATTAAGATAAGGTCCCGACGAAGACCCAAAGAACCTCCGTCGTCCCTCCTAAAAGGTAAGTCGAGAGTTCCTCACGACACTCGACCTCGACGTCGCCCGTTCCGCACGACCGTCGCATAAAACCGTGCGACCTCGACCGACTAACACATTATACAACTGTTATATTTGTTCAAGTGTTTAATGCGGGAGTCAAAGTCATTTATGGACAACGGCTATAACCGACGAAATCAGTTATGAGCATCTAAACTCACATTGAAGACGACGACCGTTACAACAATCATCAAAGATCTTAATGATTCAATTAAAGTCATCCGAAGACTATAAAATCTCAGCTCAATCATCAGTTCAGAACACCTGATCAACATCGAATAACATAGAGAGAGAGATAGAACAAGTGCATCGAACAACAGAAGCAAACGCAAATACTCGAAGAATATTCATTCGAAGCAAAGAGATCATTCATAGAAGATCACTCTCGACGCAAGAGTCTCACTCTCGACCAACAGTTCACATATTGTTTTCACACACGACGCACACTGTTTTTACATTCCAAACACTTGTACTTTACATTTCGAAGTCTTTCCCTTCATTTGTATTGTAATCTCTGTACGATCGACACCCGGAACACCAAGGACATCGTCCCTGATTGGCGACCATAGTGCAGCGACGACATCCATTGTCGTCCGCATGTTTTTACCTCGTTGAGGTTTTTTCTACGTCATCAAATCCTCTGTCCCATTTTCATTTTTGTCTTTGTCGCACGCCTTTGTCGAACGATTCCTTTCTTTAGTTGTTAAAGTCCTGTTTGGGCAAAATTTCACAGGTCTCGACCACGACCAGAGAAGGTAAGATGCATGTCATGAGCTATACCTTGTATTAAGATAAGGTCCCGACGAAGACCCAAAGAACCTCCATCATCCATCCTAAAAAGGTAAGTCGAGAGTTCCTCACGACACTCGACCTCGACGTCGCCCGTTCCGCACAACCGTCGCATAAAACCGTACGACTTCGACCGACTAACGCGTTATGCAACTGTTATATTTGTTTAAGTGTTTAATGCAGGAGTCAAAGTCAATTATGGACAAACGGCTATAACCGACGAAATCAGTTATGAGCATCTAAACTCACATTAAAGACGACGACCGTTACAAACAATCTTCAAAGCATTTAAAGATTCAATTAAAGTCATCCGAAGACTATAAAATCCCAACTCAATCATCAGTTCAAGACACCTGATCAACACCGAATAACACAGAGAGAGAGATAGAATAAGAGCATCAAACAACATAAGCAAACACAAACACTCGAAGAATATTCATTCGAAGCAAAGAGATCATTCATAGAAGATTACTCTCGACGCAAGACTCTCGCTCTCGACCAACAGTTTATACACAGTTTTCACACACGACGTACACTGTTTTTACATCCCAAACACTTGTACTTTACATTTCGAAGTCTTTCCTTCATTTGTATTGTAATCTCTGTACGATCGACATCCGGAACACCAAGGACATCGCCCCTGATTGGCGACCATAGGGCAGCGACGACATCCACTGTCGTCCGCAGGTTTTTTCCTCGTTGAGGTTTTTCCTGCGTCATCAAATCCTTTGTCTCATTTACATTTTTGTCTTTGTCGAACGCCTTTGTCGAAAGATTCCTTTCTTTAGTTGTTAAAGTCCACATCGACCTTAAGTTGTCCATTTGGTGCGATTTTTGGCATTAACAGTTTGGCGCCATCCGTGGGACCCCATCTAGAGAAAATCTTCGACAAACGTGCGCCTTGCTAACGGTTTTCTTGGAGTTTTCTTTGTTCTCTGTTACAGGAAAATGGCAGCCCCTGGAGATCAGCAGCATGTCATTGCTCAGATGTACCAGGAGCTTGAAGTCGCCCAAAATCAAATCAACGCCATGGCGGAGCAAAGCCGTAGAGCAGCTAAAGAGATCGCACGGTTAAGTAATCCCTTTGAACCTCAGAGTGGTCCTAGGCCATTCGTTCAGAATCCAGGCCAAGGATCGTTCGGTCAGAATGGTCCTCGACCATTCGCGCATAATCCAGGTCCAGGATCAGGTCCGTTCGCTCAGAATTAGCATCCAGGTCCGACTATGCAAAACCAGCAGCCAGGACCGTTCAATCCAAATCCCCAGTTCGGGACGGTCCCTCCTCAGCATATAAGGCCACCACCCATGCAGAATGGATCGCAGCCATTTCAAAATGGGTCGCAGCCATTTCAGAACGGGTCGCAACCGTATTTTGTTCCTTTCAACGGAGATGCCAATGGCTCGTCGCATGTCAATGGCACCAGCCCAGGAATCAATCCGCAAGCAGGGGAAAATCTCAACCTCAATGACCCCGTCGCCCAGCGATTGAAAATGCTAGAAGATCAGAACGAGCGCGTCCTATCTTTGCTCGCCAAGTTGCCTGGGGCAGCCGTGTTCGTCGACGTCGAGCCCCGATCAAGATTTCAGGCGTCACCCTTCATCGCTGAGATCGCGACTGTCGAGGTCCCGAAGAAGTACAATGTCCCCGCCTTCACGCCCAAGTACTCGGGAGCGACCGATCAGACAGAACACGTCGCGCAGTATAAGCAGCTCATGTGGACGATCTCAATCCCACACATGTATCAGGAAGTCTGTATGTGCAAAAGCTTCGGTGCAACTCTCACTGGTCCTGCCCTCCAATGGCTGATTAATCTCAAACCCAAGTCCATCGGGTCGTTCGCTGAATTAGTCAATCAATTCTCCCAGCAATTCGCCAGCAGTCGCAAGATGGAGAAGCCGACCAGTGACTTGTATTACGTCGTGCAGAAGACCAGTGAGTCTATCCGCAGTTATTTCAATCGATTCAATGCGGAGATGATCAGCATTCGCAATTGTTACATCAAGACCGCGATCGAAGCCTATAAGCGTGGTCTGGACGACAGTTCAGGTTTATACACTGACCTGACTAAGTATCCTCCGGAGAATTTCTAAGACGTCCGAGCTCGAACCCTAGCGTATATGAGAGTAAAGGACGACGCTGCCTTTCGTCGCAAGCATACCGACGACAAGAGGTCGTTAGGCGTAAAGAAGCCAGAGTTCAAGGCGAAAGCGTTTTCCAAAATGGAGCCCGCCCGCCAGATTTCGAACGTCCGATTCAAGACAAAAGTAGAGGCTAAGACCACGACCAAATTTCCTCAATACCCCAAGATATCCTCTTACGGATTCAAAGGGTCCACTAAAGATTTGGTCGAAGCTCTGAAGACCGCCCAGGCGACTATTCGATGGCCAACGAAGTCCGGTTAGGACGATGCTAAGAAAGATAAATCTAAATGGTGCGACTTCCATGTCGACCATGGTCATGCGACAGATGATTGCATAGCCCTTAAAAAAGAGCTAGCATATCATGTCCCGAAAGGAAATCTCAAAGATATCATCGATGACGCCGATACCCCAGCTAGCGGTCGTCGACCGTCAACCCCTGAGCATGCAAAGGTCGTCAATTGCATCACCGGTGGTTCAGACGTGTGTGGTCTGACATATTCTGCAGCCAAACGTCACGCCAGTCAGGCACCAGACGATCGGCCTATTCCGTGTTCATCAAGGTCCAGAGGAGATTTGGAGTTGGAAGCTATGAAGGTCGTATTCGACCAAGTCGACCTCGGCGACTCGTATCAGAAACACCACGACGGGTTGATCATTCAACTAAACGGTTGGTAATTGTTTATCTCGACGAGTCTTGGTCGATGGGGGCAGTTCAGCGAACGTCATCTTCATTGACACCATCAAGGCCATGGGAATCGATCGCTCGGAAATCACCCGACGTTCAACAACTTTGGTCGGTTTCAATGGAGAAGCGACGAGCACATATGGAGATATCATCTTGCCAGTCTACGCCGGATGAATCAACAAGCAGACCAAGTTCAGCGTCATCGACTGTGCATCGACCTATAACATCATCTTAGGCCGAGCATGGATCCATGAGATGAAGGCCGTTCCCTCGACGTGTCATCAGACTCTGAAGTTCCCTACGCCGTGGGGAATCCAGGAAATCAAGAGTGAGCCGAAAGTCGCTCGTGACTGCTATAAATCCACTCTGAAGCCGCAAAAGTAAATCGTCTAGCAGACACAACACGACCAAAAGGTCTCGACAGGTTTGTCCTCCTATCCTTAAAGACAAACTCATGCCTTCTCTACAGGAGTATGCCGACTATCTTGCCTTGTCGCACGAAAACACAGTCGACGCAGACATAGATGGTATTTTCCAAGATCCCTGCGTCGATTTGTCATTTAAAACCTTATTTCCTCCTGAAAGGAATAGGATAATAAATGACAGGGGGCAAATACCCCGTCAAATAAAAGAAATATATCTGAGAATGTACGTATCCTAATCTCTTCTCTCTTCCTTCATACGATTTCTCATCACGAACGATTACTGACTTAAGCATCAGATGGTTGTTGGCTAGTCAACGACCAACCTCCAATATTATTTTATCGCAGAAACGTACGGCAATAATCACTAAGTCTACTATGTGACTTTAAATTCGCAAGGTCGCTCGACATAGACGATCACATCTACGACTTGATCATTCTTCTGCAGGGACACACGATTCAAGCTCGTCGCACAACTTAGTCATATGATCGCAAAGTCTACACGACTTTTTTCTAAGTTTCTTAAACGTAGAAAAATTTATTACTCTGAATGTATGCTTTGGTCGCACATTCCTATGTTTGTTTACACGATTTACAAGCGCTATGTCTTACATTCTAAGTTATTGCGTTGCAATAGATGCCTAAGTCGCATGATTTCTATTATATTATACTCAGTAAATTTCATAATTGACATGTTATTTACTTACTGAATATACAAACCATGAGTACGACGGAAATTTAAATTTCATTCCCTGAATATTTTATCATTTACATTCAAAATAACTCGACCACTGACAGTCGAGCAGCAAAAGAAATGACAAATAACAAAGACATTTCCTAAGGCAAAGGGGGAGTGTCGGTCGCGTCCCTGCTTGACGCCTCACCCTGGAGACCTTCCTCCTCCTCCTCGTGATCCCATCTCTTCGATAGAGGTCCCTTGAAAACGCTCCTTGAAAGATAAGAGCTGATATTTCCCAGATACGGAAATAACTTCGTCCCATCAAGGACATAGTCAGTCAGGAGGATCGTCGACAACGTAAAGTTGATCATCATGACTTCCTCCTCATCCTCTCCCGTATTTACACCCTTGCCCCTGGCGGTTGATGAAAGGGTCGACGAGGATATAGAAGACATCATCGCCGGTTGCGCAGTATGAGACATCGTCGCCGGTTGTGCAGTATGAGACATTGTCGCCAGTTGTGCAGTATCTACGGATCTAATCCAATCACTGTCCATATCCAGCATCGCCACCCGCACAAGTACATACCTCATCCTCCATTTGCGATCATTGACAGCAGTGTTCAAAACTAAGGTACGATCACCTTTAAGCCTTGAAAGTAAACTATAACGACGATATTGATCGCTCATGACTTTATACGCCACTCCCAGTGCGAAGTAAGTCGCTCGGTGACTAGAATGACTCTCCAAAGCTGGGGCATCAGTTGCCTCGGCGACAGGTCAAACTCACACAGAAATGCCTTGGCCAGAGGAAAATACGGCCAGTGGAAGCCCATCTTAAACAGGTATTCGTATATAACGACGTACCCCTCGGGGTACATTTCCGGTCGAACCTTGCCAACCTTGCTTACGGTAATCCCCACGTGAATCCTCGCTAGACTTCTAAAGTCGTCGAGATCTTCTTCATTTCTAATAGTGCCTCTGGGCTCCGTCGACATTTCTAAAATAACAGCTGGTAAGCACAATCGTACGTCAGTAGGACGTCACGACCTCGTTCTCTCTTCGACTTCTCGTTCAGTTAGAATTAAACCAATTCGGTTCCGAAACAACCAAGGTATTTGTAACACCCTCAAATTTGGAACGAGCAACTAAAAAAAAATTCAATAAATAACCCAACAAGATAAAATCATTTCTACAATTCACTCCTTAATATACCTCGGAATTTAAACATTAATTCCCAAAACTCACGCAACGTAAAAACATGGAAACCATCCATTTAAATATATTCTTTCGTTGGAAACTTAATACGAAGCAAAACTCACGCAACGTAAAATGTATTAAAATCCAAATACCATAGAATAAAACTCCAACAGTTAAAACGTCCAATAAGAATGTAACATAAATCCGTCCATCAATCATGGAAAACAATCCATATGCATGTAATATAACCTCAACAATGTGAATAGATAAATTTCCCAAAATCAACACCCTTCGGTGACGGGGGAGGCCCGATCTCATCAGATGTGGCAAACACATAAATTAAACCACGATTAAATAAATGTAAGTAAGCTTCTTGGATGTGGAAAACGGATGACATCAACCATACTAGGTCTTTAGTAAATCCTTGGCATCAATCATACTAGATCTTTAGCTCATCTTAGACATCAACCATACTAGGTCTTTAGTCCATCTCAGACATCAACCATACTAGGTCTTTAGTCCGTCTTCGGCATCAACCATACTAGGTCTTTAGCCCCTCTTAGACATCAACCATACTAGGTCTTTAGTCCAAGCCCTCAAGTTCAACCATACTAGGTCTTTACCTTGGAAAACCCACCATCCAAAACAAGCTTACTTAACTTAAAAATTCATACATGACCTCAAAAGAATAACTAATGCATTCAAACTCATGTAAATCTCAAACATAATGCAACTCATGCAATGCAAACCCCAAGCCCACGTCGAGCTTAATAAAACCGGGCGAATGCCATCAAGACTCAATCGAGTCCAAAACCGAGCCCTCTGCTCAAAGATCTAATGATCATTTATCAACATTAAATCATGCAAATGAAATGCAATTAATCATATGACACATCCTAGACTCCACCCCGAGCATGTAAATATCAATCATGTGCAATAAAATGCATCTAAACATCATTTAGGTAAACAAGTACCACAAAACTGTTATTAACCCGAAACCTGACACGGTTAAGCAAAAAGGGTTTTCCCAAAGGACTCACACCCTTATAATTCTCAAAATGACACATAACACTTAAAAGTGCATTTCCCAAATGTTTTATTAAAATCAAATACGCTATCATGATTAAACCATCAAATAAACCTCATTTTGAGCAATTAATCTTTTAAAGACAAAATATGGTTTCTAACCATCCAATTATCCAAAAGCCCCAAATATGGGTGTTTTAAACATTTATGAAGATAAACACTTCGAAAGAGTTAAACTATCCAAATAACTCAACCATAAACATTTTCAAGTAAAACACACAAATATGTGTAAAATACTCATTTTGGCATGTACAAAGTTTTCGCAAAGTAACTTGAACTCACCTTTGCTAGATTAAGCTATATCTAGAGCTCTCCAAACGTAAGCTCCTTTGATGAAGTTTGCATCCTAAGGCAAAAACTTCCAAAACCTAGATTCATGATTTTCCAATCATCAATATTCAAATTCAACCATACCAAATTGTTTCCCAACATTTTACACCAATATCTTAACATATGCCCAAACCCTAATTTCCATAATGAGCTATAATGTGCAAGGAAGGTAAGAGATCAAGTATAAGTGAGTGTTTAGCTTAACATTCGAAGGAAAACTCACCTTAGAGGGTTGTTATAAAGAAACCCCAAAACCCTAAATGATGGAAGAGGAAGTCCTTTGAACACTTGAGTCTCCTTGAAGATGAGAATCACTTAATGACCTAGAGATGGAGAAGGTTTCTCATAAAAGTGGTGGATGAGATTCATAAATGATGAGAGGTAAAAGGAAGAAGAGACTTACCAACCTTGAGAGCAAAAACGTCAGGATCGATTCCAAACAAGAATAATTATACTTAGAAATCAGAATTAAAGAATCTTGCGGAATAGAACTTTAATTCAAACACACTCAATGAACAACTAATCAGAAAACACAATCTGTTTGTATTCAATACTTCAACTCACAAGTTTACAACCAAACCTCAATCTTGTTGAACAGGCTCAACAAGACGACTTCTACTTCTCTAGAAATAGGGTTCTAAACATTGAGGTTAATTCTCTCTAAAACAAAAACGAATTCTTATGATAAATCTCTCCGAATAGCTATCTATCAACATCTATTTATACTAAATAATTACAAGATAACTATCAAAACAAAATTGATCTTCAGAATATTCTTTCATGCTTATCTTCAATCATTCCATCTTTATCTCCAACATTCTCGCATTCCATAATTATGATCACAAGCAGTATTAACATCGTTATGCACAAGTAGTACTAACATTGTTCCAGCAGCATTAACTTTTACTTGCAGTACTAACTTTGCTCTGGCAGTAGTATTGTTGTTCTGGCAGTACTAACCATACTTGGAAAATCTTCAGTTCCCAACAATCTCCCCCTAACTTGAGTTTTTAGGTTGAGAAGTCAAGTTCTTCAGATGATGCTTCCAAAACCTAATCATGAACACATAAATCAGGATTCAAACCCAGGCTTTGATTGATAATCCTTCTCACCAAGTATCTTCCCATTTTAGAATCCTTGTTGCAAGCCAACTTAGCATGTAGCATTACATTCAACCTTTTCTTGCTGTGCTTGTATGCAACATCCACCAAATAATACTCATGATATGTATAGTCCAGTGTGATGACATACACTCCACATTTTTCAATGAGCATCCAGTTGGTAATGGCTTGAAAATTTCTTTCTATCATATACTGAACTGCTTCTGGTTTGAACATTAGGCACAGGTATTCAAGAACCAATTTGGTGATAGACATCCCTTTCTCATTCAGCATATTTCCATACAGCTTCATTCCAACCTTGTACATCTCCTCTACGTCAGATCTAGAGCACATTCTGATAAGTCTTCCCCATGTAGAACAGACCTCAAACTTCCCATCTGCTCTTTTGACTATAATGTACTCCTTTCTCTGATCTACCAAGGTATCCCAGAAGATGATCTCAGGAGGCATGGAAGATAATGGGTCAACTTTGATTGGATCAGTATCAACCATAGTGATATACATATCACATTGAGCATTACTTGGTTGACCTGATGGAGTTGCTACTTCTTCTTCAGCAACCTTTGTATCATCTTTCTTTTCTGGAACATCCTCTTCTTTTTCTTCTTCTACCACTGGTTCTACCCTAGGTTTCTTGACAACTTTCCTCTTGGTAGCTATAGACTTGGTTCTTGCTCTTTTCAGTGACACCAGCTTTTCACCCAGAGTTTCTTCTTGCTTTTTAGGAGTGTCATGTTTGGCTTTAATCAAAGCCTCTGCAACTTCAACTTCTTCCAAAGTAGGCTTTTTAGTTTCTGTTGCTTCCTTTGTTTCTGCTGCTTCTTCCTTTGTAGATACTGCTTCTTGCATGGTTTCTGCTGCTTCTTTTGTTTCTGCTGTTGGTTCAGTTTCTGCTTCTTTCTGAATTTCAGCAGCATTAACCTTTTCTGCTGCATGATCAGTTTCTGCTTCTTTCTGAATTTCAGCAGCATTAACCTTTTCTGCTGCATGATCAGTTTCTGCTTCTTTTGCAATTTCTTCAACACACTCATTCTCCCCCTTTTCCTGTGCACTCTCCATGTTGAATTCAGCTTCTGACTCACCCTTTTTGGGAGCATCATTGTTAGGGCTTCTTCTTTTAAGAACATACTAAGCTTTCTTCTTCCTGTGCATCAACTTTGTAATCAGATTCTTATGCTTCTCAAGCTGTGTTTGTTGATATAGGACCACTTTCTTGAGTCCATCTATCTCCTTTTGCTGACTTACAACATCTGTGTTGATATTGGCAATGGTTTCCATCAATTCCTCATATGTATATCTATCCTCACCTTGTTTAGGAGTTTTTACTTCCTTTAAAGGATCACTGGAAATTTTAGTAGGTGTCTTTTGCCTAGCAAAAGCACTGCCTACCCCCGTGGTTTCTTGGCACCTGGGACCTCTGAATGATTTCTCATTCTGAGTTGCCGTGAGGAAGGTCTTAGTTATGTTACCACTGTCCTTCTCTGTGCTAGCAGAAGTAGTGGCAGCCTTGCTACTCACATGCTCAACCTTCTCCTTAGTGAGCACCTTCTTGGGGTTGGGAGACACCCCTGTGGTTTCCCTTTCGATATTCTCTATTGGAGAATGCTCCAATAGAGGGCTTAAAGGCTTTGGGCTTGTAGGAGGTACATCAAGGGAAGGAGCCTTGTGTACCATTCTTCTTGTAAACTTTTTGGTTATGAGAGGAGTGGGTCTTTGAAGAATGGACTAAGGAATTTCTTTGGTGATTGAAGGTGGGGTTTGGCAATCAGTGGGTTGGTCTAATGAGGGCCTTGACCCTGATGCCATACCTTCTTGTGTGTGGGACACACCCATCATTGTAGAGAACAATGGAGTGTCAACTCCTTCCGAGTCCCTGGAAGTTCTTCTCATATTTGAGAAGACCTTTCCTTTAGGGGGTTTAGGTACATATACCTCCGAAAATTGAGGCAAATCCGTCAATTCCTGGGTAATCACTGCTTGGACAAACCTTGGGTACATACAAAAACTCTTTTTGGATTCCAGGTTTGACACAAGATCATTGAAAATCATTTGTGAAAAATTAAACTTCCTGGCAGTGGCCAAGCAGACCAGGGCATAAGCAATGGTACTGCTAAACTCACTCCATCCAGTAGTTTTCTTTGAAATGCAATGCATTAAGGTATGAACAAAGAATCGCCATTGTGTAGAAAATTTAGACTTGAAAAACTTAAAGATTCCAATGGGACCTTCATACCCCATTCTCGTTAAATTTGAGTATAGATCGTCATTAGGAATAGACGTCATACCTGAGGCATCATCCAATCGAAGAGTGATGCGAATAAGCTCCTCTGTAACATTCAAGGGTTTGTCACACACCCTTGTTTTGATGATTTTTTGCCCATCTTCAGACACCACAGTGGCATTTCCCCAGAACTGCTTCTGATGCTCGGTGTAGATTGTCGGGGTCACCGTTAGGGCATAGGATATATGCGTGGACTTGAGGAAATCCACAATGTCGTGAAAACCTACGGACTGTTTTGGCTTCTGGAGCATGGCAATCTCGTTGTGTTCGTCGATAAACTCCATTGTACCTGAGGATTCTTGATAGAAAACAGAGATTCTTGGGAGAGAATAGTTAGAAAGAGAGAGAGATGAATAGAATTCAAAGAGACGTTATGAACTTTGGCGGGCTGAAAGAGGTATTTATAGCAGTATTAGCCCTAATTTTTCTTTTAAAGCAGTAATAACGACACATGCAGTATTAAGTACGAAGCAGTATTAACTATGTACTGGCAGTAGTAACTATGCACTGGCAGTAGTAACTATGCACTGGCAGTAGTAACTATGCACTGGCAGTAGTAACTATGCACTGGCAGTAGTAACTATGCACTGGCAGTAGTAACTATGCACTGGCAGTAGTAATTTTTCAGCACTTGTCAATCTGAGTCATACAGAAGATCCTGAGAAGAAGAGTTAGTAGTACCAAATATAGAAGGAAATACAGGTATAAAAACTGAAAATCATGACTTTATTCAAGGTTGATCATGCCCACACTTGTTACCAAGAAAGTGAATCTACCCACATCAAAAGCTTTTGTGAATAGATCAGCAAACTGGTCATTGGTATGAACTTTAGCAACTTGAATTAATTTTGTTTCATTACAATCTCGAATAAAGTGATACCTGATCTCTATGTGCTTTGTTTTTTAGTGTTTGACTGGATTGTTAACAATGCTAATAGCACTGTTGTTGTCAATGAAGATTGGAGTGTGAAGAAATGTTACCCCATAGTCCAACATCTGATTCTGTATCCATAGAACCTGAGAGCAGCAGCTTGCAGCAGCTATATACTCAGCTTCTGTTGTAGATAAGGACACTGTGGTTTGTTTCTTACACTGCCAAGATACTAGTCTTGCACCCAAAAACTGATATCCACCTGAAGTAGACTTCCTATCCATGTTAGCTCCACCCAAGTCACTATCTGAGTATGCAAGTAGATCAAAGGATGATTCATATGGATACCAGAGACCTAATCTAGGTTGCCCTCTTAGGTATCTAAATATCCTCTTGACTGCATGAAGGTGTGATTGCTTTGGTGTAACTTGAAATCTGGCACATACACATACTGGAAACATAATATCTGGTCTAGAGGCTGTGAGATACATGAGTGATCCAATCATTGATCTGAAATGATGGACATCCACATCCTCCCCCTCAAGATCAGCATTGATCTGTTTGTGTGTCTCCATTGGTGTGCTTGCTGGCTTTGAGTCTGATAATCCAAACTTATCCAGGATGTCTTTCACATATTTGGATTGGCATATGAAAATCCCATCCTTCTTCTGTTTCACCTGAAGCCCAAGGAAGAAAGTAAGTTCACCCATGGAACTCATCTTGAAGCTCTTGTGCATTAACTCCTCAAAGTCTTTACACATGTGATCATTTGTGGATCCAAAGATAATGTCATCCACATAGATCTGAACAAGTAGGGTGTCCTTCTTTTTCCTTTTAATGAATAAGGTCTTATCAATGATTCCTCTTTCAAATTCATTTTCCAAAAGATAGGTAGACAGGGTGTCATACCATGCTCTTGGGGCTTGATGTAGACCATAAAGTGCCTTCTTTAACTTGTACACTCTGTCAAGATACAATGGATTCTCAAATCCAGGGGGTTGACAGACATACACTTCTTCATCTATAGTCCCATTTAGAAAAGCACTTTTTACATCCATCTGGTAGACCTTGAACTTCATATATGAGGCATAGGCTAGAAACAACCTAATTGCCTCAATCCTTGCAACTGGAGCAAAGACTTCCTCATAATCTATACCCTCTTCCTGAGTATACCCTTGTGCAACCAGCCTGGCTTTGTTCTTGATCACAATTCCTCTCTCATCCTTCTTATTTCTGAAAATCCACTTGGTGCCAATTGCCCTATGACCTTTTGGAAGGTCCACCAAGTTCCAAACATTCTGTAGCTTGAACTGTAGCAGCTCCTCTTGCATTGCTTCTATTCAACTTGGATCTTTCATAGCATCATAAGCCTTTTTGGGCTCAATTTGGGATAGAAAGCAAGTGAGTACAGTATTAACTGTATTTTGCTGATCTTGTAGCTCTTGAAGTCTGCTTTGATTCCTAGTCATCATGGGAGAAGCAATGTCTCCAATTACCAACTCAGGAGGATGATTTTTCTGAGTTCTTGATGGATGACCAGATTCCTCTTGTAAGTTCACATCCAGATTTGACTCATTTAAGTCTGGATTTTCTTCAGCTTCTTCAGTCACTTCAGACTCTCTGGAATTTGGACTTGAAGGCTGATTTTCCTCTATTCTTCTCTCTTCTTCATTTTGAATGGGTTCAGCTTCCTTTTCTTGTTCACAGAAGTCAACAGGATCAATGGTAGGGAGTGGAAATATCACAGACTGAATTCTGTGATCTGATGGTGGTGCATCCCTTTGTCCTGCATTTACATCACTACTGATACCCAAAGAATTAGTGAGTGAATCAATGTCAAATAGCCAATCAGGACCTGAACCAATAGGATTTGGTGTGTTCTCATTGCATTTGACATTGTCACTTTCTTCAATTATTCTAGAAGAGGTATTAAACACTCTGTAAGCCTTACTCTGAGATGAGTAACCAACAAGAAAACCATCATCTGCTTTGCTATCAAACTTACCTAAGTGAGATTTGGTATTGAGAATTGTACAAGGACACCCAAATGGTTTGAAAAATCCAATAAATGGTTTCTTTTTCTGAAAAAGCTCATAAGGTGTCTTGTTTTTAGGCTTTATTACTAAAACTCTGTTTTGGACATAACAAGCAGTATTAACTGCTTCTGCCTAAAAAGTAGTGGGTAATTTTGAATCAGCTAACAGAGATCTAGCAGCCTCAATTAGTGTCCTATTCCTTCTCTCAGCAACACCATTCTGTTGTGGAGTCCTAGGAGCACTGTATTGTCTCTCAATTCCTTTTTCCTCACAAAAGGTGTTTAGATCAAGGTTTTTAAATTCAGTCCCATTATCTGATCAAATGACTTTCACTTTTTGATTTGATTGGTTTTCAATTCTAAGAATAAAAGATTTGATCAGTCCACTTGTCTCATCTTTAGTTCTCAGAAAATATACCCAAGTAAATCTAGAGTAATCATCAATAATAACTAAACAGTATGACTTCTTGCCAATGCTCATGACATTTGTAGGGCCAAACAGATCCATATGCAACAACTGAAGAGGATTTGAGATAGTGTTTATCTCTTTGGACTTATGAGAAGTTTTGTGTTGTTTGCCTTTGAGACAAGCAACACAATGATCATCACATGAATAAACTTTTGATGGTAAACCCCTAACAAGATTATGTTTAACAAGTTTATTCATTGTTTTAAAATTCATGTGACACATCCTTCTGTGCCAAAGTGATGATTCATCCATTGAAGCTTTTGATACCAAACAGTTTAGGGATGAATCAGATGAAACACTTTCTAAATCTAAACAATACACATTATCCTTTCTAGGAGTTCTCAATAGTATCATGTTTTCATCAACTACTTTGAATCCAGGAGCAAGAATAATGCATTCAGAATCAGTAAATAATATACTATGTTTCTTGTCACAGACCTGTGATACACTTAACAGGTTGTATCTCAATTGCTCAACATAGTAAACATCCTCTAATGTCATCTTACCTTTTGATACATCACCTTTACCACTTATCTTACCTCCTGCAGGATTATTCCCAAAAGCAACATGTCCTCCATCAATTCTTTTGAAATTCTTGAGGCAGGCCATGTTACCTGTCATGTGCCTGGAGCAACCACTATCAACATGCCAGATGCTCTTCCCCTTGAGCTGTTGGTTGCCCTGCACATAAGATAAATCAATTAGTTTTTATTGGGAACCCAAGCCAAGGTGGTCTTGGGTCTCCCTTGCTCATCAAAGTACTTACATTCAGTTTGGATAAGTTTTTCAACCTGAGGAACTTCAGTACTGGAGTACTTTGTCAAGATGATTGGTCTAGCAGCACAAACACTAGAAGCAGTATTATCTTTAGAAGAAGTACTAACAGTGTTAGCAGTACTAACACTGCTAGCAGCAGTATTGCTTCTAGAAGAAGTACTAACAGTGTTAGAACTTAGAAGCACTAACACTGCTAGCAGCAGTACTATCTGAGGCAGCAGTACTAACACTAGTGCTTTTAGGAATCCACATTGTGACACATTCTTTTTCAGTCTTTTTCCTCATGTGGCTTTTGGATTTAGCTTGTTTCTTAGCCACATGGTTTCTTACAGGCTTCCTATAACCATTTGATTTTTGAAAAGTTCTTTGAAAATTTATCCTTTGGTTAATAGGATTGAAATAACAGTGTTTGGCAAGGTGATTCAATTTGCCACAGATAAAACAAGGTTTTGGTCTGTTAATCCTTTGCAGATCCACTCCTTGTTTTTGAGCCCACTGATTATTCCAGTTTCTTTGATTTCCCCTCTTTTTATCATGTTTTTGGGGTTCATTCTTTTGAGAATTCTTGCAAGAACAATGTTCACAAGTATTGGAATTCACAACAGTGGTCTGTGTATAATGAACTCCCTTTCCTTTTTCAGATCTTTTCATCTCATTGTTCTTATCCCAGGGACTTCCACCTTCCTCATTAGTCTTGATGTAATTCTCTAAGGGGATCTCACCACTGACATTCTTGTTCCTTTTCTTAGACTCTTCTTTTTCAGTTTTATCCTCAACAACAACTTCATATAATGGATCTACTTTAGTAGCTCCTTCAGGTAAGTCCTTCCTATCCTTGGTTTCTAACAGGTCTGACCTAGGAGGGATGTATGTGTTGTTGTAGGGTGGGGGTGTGGCATTGTACCCTATGCCTGGTTTCATCTTACTGTGGATTTGAGCATTTATTATGGTGTCCATGACTTTAGAAGCACATGAAAACTTTTCAACATCAAGTTTTACTTTCTCAAGTTCTCCTTTTAATTTCTCACATTCCTCCCTAGACTCTTTCAGTTGGAACTCCAGACCATTCTTTTCCCACTTCCAGTAGTTTGTATCATATGAGTGTTGAAGTTCATTGGCTTGAAAAGCCTTAATTTGTTCTTCAAACCTCTCAACAATCACTACATAGTCTCTTCTATCCTTTTCTAATCTCTTAAGGTCATCACACATTCCCTGGTTGTGATCTCTATACTTTTTCACAGTGTCTATACAAGCTTGAGAACAGAGATTAGATTTTACCTCAGTAGGAAGATCTGAGACTTCTGCCATGAGTGCATGATTCTGAATTGCCTCTTCTGCTTGATCACTCCAATCAAATCCCATTCCTTGTTGAGAAACAAGGGCTTGAACAGAGTTTCTGTTCTGGTTGAAGCTTCCAGTCTGAGCTTGTTGATGGTTGTTTTGAGATACTCCACCTCTGCATTCTCTGGCAAAGTGTCCCATCTTATGACACTTGTAGCATTCCACTTTAGACTTGTCAAACCCAGCACCATCTTCTCTTCTTTGGGAAAAGTTGTTTCTCCCAGTCCTCTTTATAAACTTCTTCACCCTCATAGAAAGCATAGCCATCTGCCACTTGATATCCATCTCCTCAAGATCATCAGCATTAATCTGTTCTAAGTCATCATTAATTAATGAGGAGTTAACATGACTAGAAAAGAAAGCTTCTAGTACAGAATCATTTGCCTTCTCCTGATTGACTCCACCAGCAGTACTAACTGATTCAGGGTTAGCAGTAGAATCAGTTGATGCTGATAGGAGTGCAGCATTATACACATATCCTGAGGGCTTCTTCTTGGCTTCAACCTCTGCTTCAAATACCCTAAGATCATTGTAAAGATCATCAAGCTCTTTATCTTCTAACTGGTCATTCTGTCTGAAAGACACAGTATACATTGTCCATTCCTCACCTAATGATCTTAGAAACTTCCTGTTTACATCATCAGCCTCCATACGAACTCCAACTGTATCCAATTCTCCAATCAACTTATTAAATCTATCAAAAGTTTGAGTCATAGACTCATTCTTTGTAGAAGTAAAATTTTCATATTGTTGCTTAAGAATTGCCTTCTGGTTCCTCTTGGTGCTCTTGGTACCAGTGAATCTCTTTTCCAATGCATTCCATAAAATCTGAGCATCAGTGCAGTGATGAAATTGGTGCTGATACTCATTGGGAATAGCCAAAAGCAGAGTGCTTAAGGCTTTCATCTCTGTTTGTCTAACCTTTCTTTCTGCATCAGTCTTTGGAGGGGGTCGTTTGCCATCTGGTCCAACCCTTCCTTCAGCACATGGACCATTCTCTATAATATCCCAGATGGAATAATCAGTAAGCAAAATATACTGCTTGATTCTAATCTTCCACATGTCAAACTCATTAGGCCTGAGCATGGGAACCTTTGAAACAAGAGTACTGTTTGATTCAACTGTGTTGTCCATAATGATTGTAGATTTCTAAGAAACCAAGCTCTGATACCACTTGTCAGGATCGATTCCAAACAAGAATAATTATACTTAGAAATCAGAATTAAAGAATCTTGCGGAATAGAACTTTAATTCAAACACACTCAATGAACAACTAATCAGAAAACACAATCTGTTTGTATTCAATACTTCAACTCACAAGCTTACAACCAAACCTCAATCTTGTTGAACAGGCTCAACAAGACGACTTCTACTTCTCTAGAAATAGGGTTCTAAACCTTGAGGTTAATTCTCTCTAAAACAAAAACGAATTCTTATGATAAATCTCTCCGAATAGCTATCTATCAACATCTATTTATACTAAATAATTACAAGATAACTATCAAAACAAAATTGATCTTCAGAATATTCTTTCATGCTTATCTTCAATCATTCCATCTTTATCTCCAACATTCTCGCATTCCATAATTATGATCACAAGCAGTATTAATCTCGTTATGCACAAGCAGTACTAACATTGTTCCAGCAGCATTAACTTTTACTTGCAGTACTAACTTTGCTCTGGCAGTAGTATTGTTGTTCTGGCAGTACTAACCATACTTGGCAAATCTTCAGTTCCCAACAAAAAATCGCACCTAGCAAAGGTGAAATCGTCCCTTGAAGAGAAACAGCAGAAAATGACCTAATGAGCTGCCAAACTCGCTGATAAACAGCCCCTCGGTCCCTAAGCGCGACATTGACACATGCGACAATGCCCAAGGCATTGTCGCCCTCCATGTACTGCTCTCTGCTTGATTTTCCAATTCGAGCCCCCATCGCGACATTGACACATGCGACAATGCCCGGGGCATTGTCGCTGGTCATTGTCGCCGTCCATGCCCCACCTACTGTCCAACGATCCTTTTCCAACCCGAAACCGATTCTTGAGCTCGAGAATAAAGTTGGGTACACGATAGCGCTTGCATGCATGAAACCTCACATTGGCCCTTGACAAATAATGCAGATTTGGGGTGTTACAATTCTCCCAACCTAAAAAATGATTTCGTCCCCGAAATCTATATCCTTTGCAACCCAAGGTCAACCGACTGACCGTCGACCATAATTCATCCATTCCCAACTGGCATCTAAATTTCCCACCTCGTCTGTAAAGGCAATTCCTCAAACAATTTATTACCAACAATTCCCTTCAAGTACTCTGTACTTATGTCCGGAAGAACACTCCGACAACTTGAATAATTCCTGGTCAAACGACTTCGGTTGTCACCCAACCTTAGATGTTCCATACATTCTGATTACGGTTCAGACTCTAAGTCAATTCAAGGCCTAATTAATACTGAGACCAACTGAATCTTCTAATTTCAATTGTCCTTATCGTTAACGGCCGTCCACATCCAACGAGTTCTAATATACTCCAAGAATCTATCCCAACAATCATAAAACCAACAAGTCCTTTAACCATACGCGAAGGTTATTCCACTACAACTACTCATCACAATTGAGTATCTTAAGATTACTACTACCATTAACATCATCCTTTTAAAATTGGCTACAATCCCCTGATTACACTAACGGCTTCCGACCTCAAGTCCACAAAGGTTGACGCCTAGTCATATCACCAAGCTTTGAACTCTAACAGGACTACACACATGAGTTCTGATTACTGAGTGTTTCCACAACCTCAAGGTTATCAACAAAGTGGCTACACTAACCTCGAAATGCGTTAACGCAAGTCTAACCCTCAAATTACTATAAACACATTGACCTTGCTACCGATATCACCCGGCCTATAGTCACAACACGTGCCTGAACGCCCAACTCTTCACAGCGAGGTTCTACACACTTATTTTCACTCGGGTTACTCAATCATCTCAAGGTCCTAATGAGTTCAAGGTTTTCAAGCGAACATTTAACAAAGATGCCCATTAACAAAGTCTTTAACAATTTTTCAACACAAAGATTTTCATATCCAATAAATCATACGCATGGAAAACTACTATCAGTTAGGTATCTATGCAAAAATGGACGCGCTCGTCCCACATATGAAATCATGTTGAAAATTATTTCTTTGCAGTTCAGATTGTTCACAAACGCAAAAAGCATAATAAACAACTTCTTTAAAATTAACCGCCATAGTTCTAGTATGGATTGACTCATGACATGTACGTAACGTAACTACCCGACTTTAAACAGGGTGCAACAAAAGGTATGCATGTGTTTCCAAAGGAACCCAAACGACATTTGACTCCAAAATTTATTTTCCAACCATAAGATGGCATGGAACAAGATTTACCAATCAAATTCGTGTGAGTCAGTTTATTATACCAAACAGAAACGATTCCTAATTACACCTCAGTCAAAACACAAAACGACTTGTGTAGGCTCCAAATTTAAAGACCAAACCGATCCGTTTCCAAAATTTTCTCATCCGGTCATATAATGACACATGAATAAAACGTTTTTGGCAAATTTGTACACAACAATGCGTCTTTCCAAAACATACTAGGAAATAAGTGTTAATAATTTAGTGACACCAAAAAGGGGTTTAAACCTATTTTCAAATTCCAAATTGCACCAACGGTGCGCATCAATGTTCAAAACATAAGGAATTCCACGCACTATAGTTTTATACAAACAAGTTTTATAAAATCTTTACCACGAATTACTTTCGTCAAAATTTCGCACTTGGAACATAAAACGTCAAAACGTCGTCGCTTAAAAATGTGTTTGTCAAAATACTCCAAAATACACATTTCCTCCAAACCAACAGGTTTTCAATTTTCCAAAAATATTCGGCCAATCAAAATTGACCAATGTCGACGACTCATACATTTTTATTTTTCAAATATCAGTATTGTAAACCATCCGTGATCCTCACACCTCTAAAACATGCTTTGACCAAATGGTCTCTCGTTTAAACAAGGAGTTAATAAAACATTTCATGCACGACTCGTTTATCAAAATGTCGAAAAACAATGGTTACCATGATATGCATACCCCTAAGTCGATATAACACATTTACGCGAAAATGATAATAAAACATTTAACTGACCGAAAGCGCACCAAACTATTTGTTATGAAATATTACCAAAATATCCTTTCATGCATCACTTAAGCCATGTATAAGTCGATTCATACCCTGAACTAATTGCAACGTAATACTTGATCACACAAACTCTTGAAAGAAAAGTTACGCGACACTAGAGTTCCAAAACTCATCTTTTCTTAGTCGCCTTGTGGCATAAAATTAACTTTACTCAACAAAACTCGAGTGAGACCAAATGCCCAACTTAACTCGTAAAATTTTCACATAAGCAAATAGAGTATGCACATTGTAAAATTGTACCCACACGACACAAAACGTCGTACAATAAAACTCCATGAAATTCCACGAACTCAATGACTCCAAGTCAACAAAATAGCACCAAACATTGTGCTTCCAAAGTTAAATTTCATTAAGCAAAATCATGGCTAAAATACCAAAATCCAAAATCCCTTCTATGGTAATACCACATAAACAACATTGTTTAACAATTCACATTAAACAAATTCTCCAAAATAACTTTACATAGACGTAATGGAAGATAACTTTCCGTCCAAACTCTAACATATGTGGAGGAGATCCAATGTTAAAGTTATAAGCCGTAGTCACTTGCCCAACATCTTAAACGTCATAAAATATGGATATCACTGTATCATAAAGTAATGTTGAACAATAATAAAACGGAACAAGTTCCGACGGGCTCACAACTCCCGTAATAAAATACTTTCATGCAGGTTCAAAACCCATGATTTAAAATCTTGTGTGTGTGCTAAACATTTCCCAAAATTGTAACACAATCCATATATGGATTTGAAACACAAGAAATACTTAATGCAATTTATTTTCAAAAAATAAATTTCGTGCATAATTTAGTCGGCACTCAACGTCTCAACTCATACTCCTAAAAAATCCTCCGGTCCACTATTTTCACCCGGATACTTTAACCTCTTAAGGCTAAGTCGGAAATTACCTCGATAAACCTTACGGTTTTTCCCCAATTCAAAGTCGGCTTAATAAGCCTATGGTTCTAGTCCAACCATCAATCTTGATCCAAAACGGTTTGCTTAAAGCAAGTATCATGCTTAACGTCACTTCAACTGACTAATAATAGAATCGTCCATATATTCCAACGACTACTAGTTTAGAACCTTCTTCACTACCCCCAACGATCATCACATTAAAGTAATTCAAGTACGCACATGTACTAGTAGGTTCACCATGACACTGGCCAGGTGTCACTATGAACGCATCATACATGATTATCCTTGTTACTCTCGACGTGACTCTCGTTTCTAACAACATCCATCAACTTCAAAACATCCTATCTTAAAGTGCCTAAAGGAGAATTTCACTCTCATTTACTTAAACAAACGCTAGTTTGAGTCTAGGTATCCAAAATCAACACCTAAATCTCTCAAACTTATGCTCTGATACCAACTTGTAACACCCTCAAATTTGGAACGAGCAACTAAAAAAAATTTCAATAAATAACCCAATAAGATAAAATCATTTCTACAATTCACTCCTTAATATACCTCGGAATTTAAACATTAATTCCCAAATAGAATAACTTAAACGGGTGTTACTTAACACAACACAAGTTGCTAATTCCAAGTACGTGCGGAAGACTTCACTACTCAAGTTACCTCTCGTGCACTCTACTATCACTCGCCACTTCACAATGTAGCTAGAGCTACCCCAACCTGAGCCTGTTGCACATGCCGACAAATAAAAAGGGTTAGGCTTACTCCTAGTGAGTTCAAGCATTTTATCATGACTGTATAAAAACATAAATTAGGGATTAGTGATTTTAGTCATGATTCAACAAATCTTTAATGAAAGTTTGCGACAAAGGTTATCCTTTCCAAAAAGTTCTAAAAATAGACATAAATGACTCATTTTCCAATGCACCCAAATCCATGGGAATCTTCCCCAAAAGTGTAAAGCGTTTTCCAAAAATTAGTTACGAACCCCAACCCACTCAAATACGTGAATAAATCTAGTTTTAGGCAAAACCTTCAAATACGGTTGACAATACATACTCAACCCGTAAAAACATGGAAACCATCCATTTAAATATATTCTTTCGTTGGAAACTTAATACGAAGCAAAACTCACGCAACGTAAAATGTATTAAAATCCAAATACCATAGAATAAAACTCCAGCAGTTAAAACGTCCAATAAGAATGTAACATAAATCCGTCCATCAATCATGGAAAACAATCCATATGCATGTAATATAACCTCAACAATGTGAATACATAAATTACCCAAAATCAACACCCTTCGGTGACGGGGGAGGCCCGATCTCATCAGATGTGGCAAACACATAAATTAAACCACGATTAAATAAATGTAAGTAAGCTTCTTGGATGTGGAAAACGGATGACATCAACCATACTAGGTCTTTAGTAAATCCTTGGCATCAATCATACTAGATCTTTAGCCCATCTTAGACATCAACCATACTAGGTCTTTAGTCCATCTCAGACATCAACCATACTAGGTCTTTAGTCCGTCTTCGGCATCAACCATACTAGGTCTTTAGCCCCTCTTAGACATCAACCATACTAGGTCTTTAGTCCAAGCCCTCAAGTTCAACCATACTAGATCTTTACCTTTGAAAACCCACCATCCAAAACAAGCTTACTTAACTTAAAAATTCATACATGACCTCAAAAGAATAACTAATGCATTCAAAATCATGTAAATCTCAAACATAATGCAACTCATGCAATACAAACCCCAAGCCCACGTCGAGCTTAATAAAACCGGGCGAATGCCATCAAGACTCAATCGAGTCCAAAACCGAGCCCTCTGCTCAAAGATCTAATGATCATTTATCAACATTAAATCATGCAAATGAAATGCAATTAAGCATATGACACATCCTAGACTCCACCCCGAGCATGTAAATATCAATCATGTGCAATAAAATGCATCTAAACATCATTTAGGTAAACAAGTACCACAAAACTGTTATTAACCCGAAACCTGACACGGTTAAGCAAAAAGGGTTTTCCCAAAGGACTCACACCCTTATAATTCTCAAAATGACACATAACACTTAAAAGTGCATTTCCCAAATGTTTTATTAAAATCAAATACGCTATCATGGTTAAACCATCAAATAAACCTCATTTTGAGCAATTAATCTTTTAAAGACAAAATATGGTTTCTAACCATCCAATTATCCAAAAGCCCCAAATATGGGTGTTTTAAACATTTATGAAGATAAACACTTCGAAAGAGTTAAACTATCCAAATAACTCAACCATAAACATTTTCAAGTAAAACACACAAATATTTGTAAAATACTCATTTTGGCATGTACAAAGTTTTCGCAAAGTAACTTGAACTCACCTTTGCTAGATTAAGCTAAATCTAGAGCTCTCCAAACGTAAGCTCCTTTGATGAAGTTTGCATCCTAAGGCAAAAACTTCCAAAACCTAGATTCATGATTTTCCAATCATCAATATTCAAAATCAACCATACCAAATCGTTTCCCAACATTTTACACCAATATCTTAACATATGCCCAAACCCTAATTTCCATAATGAGCTATAATGTGCAAGGAAGGTAAGAGATCAAGTAAAAGTGAGTGTTTAGCTTAACATTCGAAGGAAAACTCACCTTAGAGGGTTGTTATAAAGAAACCCCAAAACCCTAAATGATGGAAGAGGAAGTCCTTTGAACACTTGAGTCTCCTTGAAGATGAGAATCACTTAATGACCTAGAGATGGAGAAGGTTTCTCATAAAAGTGGTGGATGAGATTCATAAATGATGAGAGGTGAAAGGAAGAAGAGACTTACCAACCTTGAGACCAAAAATTGCACCTAGCAAAGGTGAAATCGTCCCTTGAAGAGAAACATCAGAAAATGACCTAATGAGCTGCCAAACTCGCTGATAAACAGCCCCTCGGTCCCTAAGCGCGACATTGACACATGCGACAATGCCCGAGTCATTGTCGCTAGGCATTGTCGCCCTCCATGTACTGCTCTCTGCTTGATTTCCAATTCGAGCCCCCATCGCGACATTGACACATGCGACAATGCCCGGGGCATTGTCGCTGGTCATTGTCGCCGTCCATGCCCCACCTACTGTCCAACGATCCTTTTCCAACCCGAAACCGATTCTTGAGCTCGAGAATAAAGTTGGGTACACGATAGCGCTTGCATGCATGAAACCTCACATTGGCCCTTGACAAATAATGCAGATTTGGGGTGTTACAATTCTCCCAACCTAAAAAATGATTTCGTCCCCGAAATCTATTCCTTTGCAACCCAAGGTCAACCGACTTACCGTCGACCATAATTCATCCATTCCCAACTGGCATCTAAATTTCCCACCTCGTCTGTAAAGGCAATTCCTCAAACAATTTATTACCAACAATTCCCTTCAAGTACTCTGTACTTATGTCCGGAAGAACACTCCGACAACTTGAATAATTCCGGGTCAAACGACTTCGGTTGTCTCACAACCTTAGATGTTCCATACATCCTGATTACGGTTCAGACTCTAAGTCAATTCAAGGCCTAATTAATACTGAGACCAACTGAATCTTCTAATTTCAATTGTCCTTATCGTTAACGGCCGTCCACATCCAACGAGTTCTAATATACTCCAAGAATCTATCCCAACAATCATAAAACCAACAAGTCCTTTAACCATACGCGAAGGTTATTCCACTACAACTACTCATCACAATTGAGTATCTTAAGATTACTACTACCATTAACATCATCCTTTTAAAATTGGCTACAATCCCCTGATTACACTAACGACTTCCGACCTCAAGTCCACAAAGGTTGACGCCTAGTCATATCACCAAGCTTTGAACTCTAACAGGACTACACACATGAGTTCTGATTACTGAGTGTTTCCACAACCTCAAGGTTATCAACAAAGTGGCTACACTAACCTCGAAACGCGTTAACGCAAGTCTAACCCTCAAATTACTATAAACACATTGACCTTGCTACCGATATCACCCGGCCTATAGTCACAACACGTGCCTGAACGCCCAACACTTCACAACGAGGTTCTACACACTTATTTTCACTCGGGTTACTCAATCATCTCATGGTCCTAATGAGTTCAAGGTTTTCAAGCGAACATTTAACAAAGATGCCCATTAACAAAGTCTTTAACAAAATTTCAACACAAAGATTTTCATATCCAATAAATCATACGCATAGAAAACTACTATCAGTTAGGTATCTATGCAAAAATGGACGCGCTCGTCCCACATATGAAATCATGTTGAAAATTATTTCTTTGCAGTTCAGATTGTTCACAAACGCAAAAAGCATAATAAACAACTTCTTTAAAATTAACCGCCATAGTTCTAGTATGGATTGACTCATGACATGTACGTAACGTAACTACCCGACTTTAAACAGGGTGCAACAAAAGGTATGCATGTGTTTCCAAAGGAACCCAAACGACATTTGACTCCAAAATTTCTTTTCCAACCATAAGATGGCATGGAACAAGATTTACCAATCAAATTCGCGCGCGTCAGTTTATTATACAAAACAGAAACGATTCCTAATTACACCTCAGTCAAAACACAAAACGACTTGTGTAGGCTCCAAATTTAAAGACCAAACCGATCCGTTTCCAAAATTTTCTTATCCGGTCATATAATGACACATGAGTAAAACGTTTTTGGAAAATTTGTACACAACAATGCGTCTTTCCAAAACATACGAGGAAATAAGTGTTAATAATTTAGTGACTCCAAAAAGGGGTTTAAACCTATTTTCAAATTCCAAATTGCACCAACGGTGCGCATCAATGTTCAAAACATAAGGAATTCCACGCACTATAGTTTTATACAAACAAGTTTTATAAAATCTTTACCACGAATTACTTTCGTCAAAATTTCGCACTTGGAACATAAAACGTCAAAACGTCGTCGCTTAAAAATGTGTTTGTGAAAATACTCCAAAATACACATTTCCTCCAAACCAACAGGTTTTCAATTTTCCAAAAATATTCGACCAATCAAAATTGACCAATGTCGACGACTCATACATTTTTATTTTTCAAATATCACGTATTGTAAACCATCCGTGATCCTCACACCTCTAAAACATGCTTTGACCAAATGGTCTCTCGTTTAAACAAGGAGTTAATAAAACATTTTCATGCACGACTCGTTTATCAAAATGTCGAAAAACAATGGTTACCATGATATGCATACCCCTAAGTCGATATAACACATTTACGCGAAAATGATAATAAAACATTTAACTGACCGAAAGCACACCAAACTATTTGTTATGAAATATTACCAAAATATCCTTTCATGCATCACTTAAGCCATGTATAAGTCGATTCATACCCTGAACTAATTGCAACGTAATACTTGATCACACAAACTCTTGAAAGAAAAGTTACGCGACACTAGAGTTCCAAAACTCATCTTTTCTTAGTCGCCTTGTGGCATAAAATTAACTTTACTCAACAAAACTCGAGTGAGACCAAATGCCCAACTTAACTCGTAAAATTTTCACATAAGCAAATAGAGTATGCACATTGTAAAATTGTACCCACAAGACACAAAACGTCGTACAATAAAACTCCATGAAATTCCACGAACTCAATGACTCCAAGTCAACAAAATAGCACCAAACATTGTGCTTCCAAAGTTAAATTTCATTAAGCAAAATCATGGCTAAAATACCAAAATCCAAAATCCCTTCTATGGTAATACCACATAAACAACATTGTTTAACAATTCACATTAAACAAATTCTCCAAAATAACTTTACATAGACGTAATGGAAGATAACTTTCCGTCCAAACTCTAACATATGTGGAGGAGATCCAATGTTAAAGTTATAAGCCGTAGTCACTTGCCCAACATCTTAAACGTCATAAAATATGGATATCACTGTATCATAAAGTAATGTTGAACAATAATAAAACGGAACAAGTTCCGACGGGCTCACAACTCCCGTAATAAAATACTTTCATGCAGGTTCAAAACCCATGATTTAAAATCTTGTGTGTGTGCTAAACATTTCCCAAAATTGTAACACAATCCATATATGGATTTGAAACACAAGAAATACTTAATGCAATTTATTTTCAAAAAATAAATTTCGTGCATAATTTAGTCGGCACTCAACGTCTCAACTCATACTCCTAAAAAATCCTCCGGTCCACTATTTTCACCCGGATACTTTAACCTCTTAAGGCTAAGTCGGAAATTACCTCGATAAACCTTACGGTTTTTCCCCAATTCAAAGTCGGCTTAATAAGCCTATGGTTCTAGTCCAACCATCAATCTTGATCCAAAACGGTTTGCTTAAAGCAAGTATCATGCTTAACGTCACTTCAACTGACTAATAATAGAATCGTCCATATATTCCAACGACTACTAGTTTAGAACCTTCTTCACTACCCCCAACGATCATCACATTAAAGTAATTCAAGTACGCACATGTACTAGTAGGTTCACCATGACACTGGCCAGGTGTCACTATGAACGCATCATACATGATTATCCTTGTTACTCTCGACGTGACTCTCGTTTCTAACAACATCCATCAACTTCAAAACATCCTATCTTAAAGTGCCTAAAGGAGAATTTCACTCTCATTTACTTAAACAAACGCTAGTTTGAGTCTAGGTATCCAAAATCAACACCTAAATCTCTCAAACTTATGCTCTGATACCAACTTGTAACACCCTCAAATTTGGAACGAGCAACTAAAAAAAATTTCAATAAATAACCCAATAAGATAAAATCATTTCTACAATTCACTCCTTAATATACCTCGGAATTTAAACATTAATTCCCAAATAGAATAACTTAAACGGGTGTTACTTAACACAACACAAGTTGCTAATTCCAAGTACGTGCGGAAGACTTCACTACTCAAGTTACCTCTCGTGCACTCTACTATCACTCGCCACTTCACAATGTAGCTAGAGCTACCCCAACCTGAGCCTGTTGCACATGCCGACAAATAAAAAGGGTTAGGCTTACTCCTAGTGAGTTCAAGCATTTTATCATGACTGTATAAAAACATAAATTAGGGATTAGTGATTTTAGTCATGATTCAACAAATCTTTAATGAAAGTTTGCGACAAAGGTTATCCTTTCCAAAAAGTTCTAAAAATAGACATAAATGACTCATTTTCCAATGCACCCAAATCCATGGGAATCTTCCCCAAAAGTGTAAAGCGTTTTCCAAAAATTAGTTACGAACCCCAACCCACTCAAATACGTGAATAAATCTAGTTTTAGGCAAAACCTTCAAATACGGTTGACAATACATACTCAACCCGTAAAAACATGGAAACCATCCATTTAAATATATTCTTTCGTTGGAAACTTAATACGAAGCAAAACTCACGCAACGTAAAATGTATTAAAATCCAAATACCATAGAATAAAACTCCAGCAGTTAAAACGTCCAATAAGAATGTAACATAAATCCGTCCATCAATCATGGAAAACAATCCATATGCATGTAATATAACCTCAACAATGTGAATACATAAATTACCCAAAATCAACACCCTTCGGTGATGGGGGAGGCCCGATCTCATCAGATGTGGCAAACACATAAATTAAACCACGATTAAATAAATGTAAGTAAGCTTCTTGGATGTGGAAAACGGATGACATCAACCATACTAGGTCTTTAGTAAATCCTTGGCATCAATCATACTAGATCTTTAGCCCATCTTAGACATCAACCATACTAGGTCTTTAGTCCATCTCAGACATCAACCATACTAGGTCTTTAGTCCGTCTTCGGCATCAACCATACTAGGTCTTTAGCCCCTCTTAGACATCAACCATACTAGGTCTGTAGTCCAAGCCCTCAAGTTCAACCATACTAGGTCTTTACCTTGGAAAACCCACCATCCAAAACAAGCTTACTTAACTTAAAAATTCATACATGACCTCAAAAGAATAACTAATGCATTCAAACTCATGTAAATCTCAAACATAATGCAACTCATGCAATGCAAACCCCAAGCCCACATCGAGCTTAATAAAACCGGGCGAATGCCATCAAGACTCAATCGAGTCCAAAACCGAGCCCTCTGCTCAAAGATCTAATGATCATTTATCAACATTAAATCATGCAAATGAAATGCAATTAAGCATATGACACATCCTAGACTCCACCCCGAGCATGTAAATATCAATCATGTGCAATAAAATGCATCTAAACATCATTTAGGTAAACAAGTACCACAAAACTGTTATTAACCCGAAACCTGACACGGTTAAGCAAAAAGGGTTTTCCCAAAGGACTCACACCCTTATAATTCTCAAAATGACACATAACACTTAAAAGTGCATTTCCCAAATGTTTTATTAAAATCAAATACGCTATCATGATTAAACCATCAAATAAACCTCATTTTGAGCAATTAATCTTTTAAAGACAAAATATGGTTTCTAACCATCCAATTATCCAAAAGCCCCAAATATGGGTGTTTTAAACATTTATGAAGATAAACACTTCGAAAGAGTTAAACTATCCAAATAACTCAACCATAAACATTTTCAAGTAAAACACACAAATATTTGTAAAATACTCATTTTGGCATGTACAAAGTTTTCGCAAAGTAACTTGAACTCACCTTTGCTAGATTAAGCTAAATCTAGAGCTCTCCAAACGTAAGCTCCTTTGATGAAGTTTGCATCCTAAGGCAAAAACTTCCAAAACCTAGATTCATGATTTTCCAATCATCAATATTCAAAATCAACCATACCAAATCGTTTCCCAACATTTTACACCAATATCTTAACATATGCCCAAACCCTAATTTCCATAATGAGCTATAATGTGCAAGGAAGGTAAGAGATCAAGTAAAAGTGAGTGTTTAGCTTAACATTCGAAGGAAAACTCACCTTAGAGGGTTGTTATAAAGAAACCCCAAAACCCTAAATGATGGAAGAGGAAGTCCTTTGAACACTTGAGTCTCCTTGAAGATGAGAATCACTTAATGACCTAGAGATGGAGAAGGTTTCTCATAAAAGTGGTGGATGAGATTCATAAATGATGAGAGGTGAAAGGAAGAAGAGACTTACCAACCTTGAGACCAAAAATTGCACCTAGCAAAGGTGAAATCGTCCCTTGAAGAGAAACATCAGAAAATGACCTAATGAGCTGCCAAACTCGCTGATAAACAGCCCCTCGGTCCCTAAGCGCGACATTGACACATGCGACAATGCCCGAGTCATTGTCGCTAGGCATTGTCGCCCTCCATGTACTGCTCTCTGCTTGATTTCCAATTCGAGCCCCCATCGCGACATTGACACATGCGACAATGCCCGGGGCATTGTCGCTGGTCATTGTCGCCGTCCATGCCCCACCTACTGTCCAACGATCCTTTTCCAACCCGAAACCGATTCTTGAGCTCGAGAATAAAGTTGGGTACACGATAGCGCTTGCATGCATGAAACCTCACATTGGCCCTTGACAAATAATGCAGATTTGGGGTGTTACAATTCTCCCAACCTAAAAAATGATTTCGTCCCCGAAATCTATTCCTTTGCAACCCAAGGTCAACCGACTTACCGTCGACCATAATTCATCCATTCCCAACTGGCATCTAAATTTCCCACCTCGTCTGTAAAGGCAATTCCTCAAACAATTTATTACCAACAATTCCCTTCAAGTACTCTGTACTTATGTCCGGAAGAACACTCCGACAACTTGAATAATTCCGGGTCAAACGACTTCGGTTGTCTCACAACCTTAGATGTTCCATACATCCTGATTACGGTTCAGACTCTAAGTCAATTCAAGGCCTAATTAATACTGAGACCAACTGAATCTTCTAATTTCAATTGTCCTTATCGTTAACGGCCGTCCACATCCAACGAGTTCTAATATACTCCAAGAATCTATCCCAACAATCATAAAACCAACAAGTCCTTTAACTATACGCGAAGGTTATTCCACTACAACTACTCATCACAATTGAGTATCTTAAGATTACTACTACCATTAACATCATCCTTTTAAAATTGGCTACAATCCCCTGATTACACTAACGACTTCCGACCTCAAGTCCACAAAGGTTGACGCCTAGTCATATCACCAAGCTTTGAACTCTAACAGGACTACACACATGAGTTCTGATTACTGAGTGTTTCCACAACCTCAAGGTTATCAACAAAGTGGCTACACTAACCTCGAAACGCGTTAACGCAAGTCTAACCCTCAAATTACTATAAACACATTGACCTTGCTACCGATATCACCCGGCCTATAGTCACAACACGTGCCTGAACGCCCAACACTTCACAACGAGGTTCTACACACTTATTTTCACTCGGGTTACTCAATCATCTCATGGTCCTAATGAGTTCAAGGTTTTCAAGCGAACATTTAACAAAGATGCCCATTAACAAAGTCTTTAACAAAATTTCAACACAAAGATTTTCATATCCAATAAATCATACGCATAGAAAACTACTATCAGTTAGGTATCTATGCAAAAATGGACGCGCTCGTCCCACATATGAAATCATGTTGAAAATTATTTCTTTGCAGTTCAGATTGTTCACAAACGCAAAAAGCATAATAAACAACTTCTTTAAAATTAACCGCCATAGTTCTAGTATGGATTGACTCATGACATGTACGTAACGTAACTACCCGACTTTAAACAGGGTGCAACAAAAGGTATGCATGTGTTTCCAAAGGAACCCAAACGACATTTGACTCCAAAATTTCTTTTCCAACCATAAGATGGCATGGAACAAGATTTACCAATCAAATTCGCGCGCGTCAGTTTATTATACAAAACAGAAACGATTCCTAATTACACCTCAGTCAAAACACAAAACGACTTGTGTAGGCTCCAAATTTAAAGACCAAACCGATCCGTTTCCAAAATTTTCTTATCCGGTCATATAATGACACATGAGTAAAACGTTTTTGGAAAATTTGTACACAACAATGCGTCTTTCCAAAACATACGAGGAAATAAGTGTTAATAATTTAGTGACTCCAAAAAGGGGTTTAAACCTATTTTCAAATTCCAAATTGCACCAACGGTGCGCATCAATGTTCAAAACATAAGGAATTCCACGCACTATAGTTTTATACAAACAAGTTTTATAAAATCTTTACCACGAATTACTTTCGTCAAAATTTCGCACTTGGAACATAAAACGTCAAAACGTCGTCGCTTAAAAATGTGTTTGTGAAAATACTCCAAAATACACATTTCCTCCAAACCAACAGGTTTTCAATTTTCCAAAAATATTCGACCAATCAAAATTGACCAATGTCGACGACTCATACATTTTTATTTTTCAAATATCACGTATTGTAAACCATCCGTGATCCTCACACCTCTAAAACATGCTTTGACCAAATGGTCTCTCGTTTAAACAAGGAGTTAATAAAACATTTTCATGCACGACTCGTTTATCAAAATGTCGAAAAACAATGGTTACCATGATATGCATACCCCTAAGTCGATATAACACATTTACGCGAAAATGATAATAAAACATTTAACTGACCGAAAGCACACCAAACTATTTGTTATGAAATATTACCAAAATATCCTTTCATGCATCACTTAAGCCATGTATAAGTCGATTCATACCCTGAACTAATTGCAACGTAATACTTGATCACACAAACTCTTGAAAGAAAAGTTACGCGACACTAGAGTTCCAAAACTCATCTTTTCTTAGTCGCCTTGTGGCATAAAATTAACTTTACTCAACAAAACTCGAGTGAGACCAAATGCCCAACTTAACTCGTAAAATTTTCACATAAGCAAATAGAGTATGCACATTGTAAAATTGTACCCACAAGACACAAAACGTCGTACAATAAAACTCCATGAAATTCCACGAACTCAATGACTCCAAGTCAACAAAATAGCACCAAACATTGTGCTTCCAAAGTTAAATTTCATTAAGCAAAATCATGGCTAAAATACCAAAATCCAAAATCCCTTCTATGGTAATACCACATAAACAACATTGTTTAACAATTCACATTAAACAAATTCTCCAAAATAACTTTACATAGACGTAATGGAAGATAACTTTCCGTCCAAACTCTAACATATGTGGAGGAGATCCAATGTTAAAGTTATAAGCCGTAGTCACTTGCCCAACATCTTAAACGTCATAAAATATGGATATCACTGTATCATAAAGTAATGTTGAACAATAATAAAACGGAACAAGTTCCGACGGGCTCACAACTCCCGTAATAAAATACTTTCGTGCAGGTTCAAAACTCATGATTTAAAATCTTGTGTGTGTGCTAAACATTTCCCAAAATTGTAACACAATCCATATATGGATTTGAAACACAAGAAATACTTAATGCAATTTATTTTCAAAAAATAAATTTCGTGCATAATTTAGTCGGCACTCAACGTCTCAACTCATACTCCTAAAAAATCCTCCGGTCCACTATTTTCACCCGGATACTTTAACCTCTTAAGGCTAAGTCGGAAATTACCTCGATAAACCTTACGGTTTTTCCCCAATTCAAAGTCGGCTCAATAAGCCTATGGTTCTAGTCCAACCATCAATCTTGATCCAAAACGGTTTGCTTAAAGCAAGTATCATGCTTAACGTCACTTCAACTGACTAATAATAGAATCGTCCATATATTCCAACGACTACTAGTTTAGAACCTTCTTCACTACCCCCAACGATCATCACATTAAAGTAATTCAAGTACGCACATGTACTAGTAGGTTCACCATGACACTGGCCAGGTGTCACTATGAACGCATCATACATGATTATCCTTGTTACTCTCGACGTGACTCTCGTTTCTAACAACATCCATCAACTTCAAAACATCCTATCTTAAAGTGCCTAAAGGAGAATTTCACTCTCATTTACTTAAACAAACGCTAGTTTGAGTCTAGGTATCCAAAATCAACACCTAAATCTCTCAAACTTATGCTCTGATACCAACTTGTAACACCCTCAAATTTGGAACGAGCAACTAAAAAAAATTTCAATAAATAACCCAACAAGATAAAATCATTTCTACAATTCACTCCTTAATATACCTCGGAATTTAAACATTAATTCCCAAATAGAATAACTTAAACGGGTGTTACTTAACACAACACAAGTTGCTAATTCCAAGTACGTGCGGAAGACTTCACTACTCAAGTTACCTCTCGTGCACTCTACTATCACTCGCCACTTCACAATGTAGCTAGAGCTACCCCAACCTGAGCCTGTTGCACATGCCGACAAATAAAAAGGGTTAGGCTTACTCCTAGTGAGTTCAAGCATTTTATCATGACTGTATAAAAACATAAATTAGGGATTAGTGATTTTAGTCATGATTCAACAAATCTTTAATGAAAGTTTGCGACAAAGGTTATCCTTTCCAAAGAGTTCTAAAAATAGACATAAATGACTCATTTTCCAATGCACCCAAATCCATGGGAATCTTCCCCAAAAGTGTAAAGCGTTTTCCAAAAATGAGTTACGAACCCCAACCCACTCAAATACGTGAATAAATCTAGTTTTAGGCAAAACCTTCAAATACGGTTGACAATACATACTCAACCCGTAAAAACATGGAAACCATCCATTTAAATATATTCTTTCGTTGGAAACTTAATACGAAGCAAAACTCACGCAACGTAAAATGTATTAAAATCCAAATACCATAGAATAAAACTCCAGTAGTTAAAACGTCCAATAAGAATGTAACATAAATCCGTCCATCAATCATGGAAAACAATCCATATGCATGTAATATAACCTCAACAATGTGAATACATAAATTACCCAAAATCAACACCCTTCGGTGATGGGGGAGGCCCGATCTCATCAGATGTGGCAAACACATAAATTAAACCACGATTAAATAAATGTAAGTAAGCTTCTTGGATGTGGAAAACGGATGACATCAACCATACTAGGTCTTTAGTAAATCCTTGGCATCAATCATACTAGATCTTTAGCCCATCTTAGACATCAACCATACTAGGTCTTTAGTCCATCTCAGACATCAACCATACTAGGTCTTTAGTCCGTCTTCGGCATCAACCATACTAGGTCTTTAGCCCCTCTTAGACATCAACCATACTAGGTCTGTAGTCCAAGCCCTCAAGTTCAACCATACTAGGTCTTTACCTTGGAAAACCCACCATCCAAAACAAGCTTACTTAACTTAAAAATTCATACATGACCTCAAAAGAATAACTAATGCATTCAAACTCATGTAAATCTCAAACATAATGCAACTCATGCAATGCAAACCCCAAGCCCACATCGAGCTTAATAAAACCGGGCGAATGCCATCAAGACTCAATCGAGTCCAAAACCGAGCCCTCTGCTCAAAGATCTAATGATCATTTATCAACATTAAATCATGCAAATGAAATGCAATTAAGCATATGACACATCCTAGACTCCACCCCGAGCATGTAAATATCAATCATGTGCAATAAAATGCATCTAAACATCATTTAGGTAAACAAGTACCACAAAACTGTTATTAACCCGAAACCTGACACGGTTAAGCAAAAAGGGTTTTCCCAAAGGACTCACACCCTTATAATTCTCAAAATGACACATAACACTTAAAAGTGCATTTCCCAAATGTTTTATTAAAATCAAATACGCTATCATGGTTAAACCATCAAATAAACCTCATTTTGAGCAATTAATCTTTTAAAGACAAAATATGGTTTCTAACCATCCAATTATCCAAAAGCCCCAAATATGGGTGTTTTAAACATTTATGAAGATAAACACTTCGAAAGAGTTAAACTATCCAAATAACTCAACCATAAACATTTTCAAGTAAAACACACAAATATTTGTAAAATACTCATTTTGGCATGTACAAAGTTTTCGCAAAGTAACTTGAACTCACCTTTGCTAGATTAAGCTAAATCTAGAGCTCTCCAAACGTAAGCTCCTTTGATGAAGTTTGCATCCTAAGGCAAAAACTTCCAAAACCTAGATTCATGATTTTCCAATCATCAATGTTCAAAATCAACCATACCAAATCGTTTCCCAACATTTTACACCAATATCTTAACATATGCCCAAACCCTAATTTCCATAATGAGCTATAATGTGAAAGGAAGGTAAGAGATCAAGTATAAGTGAGTGTTTAGCTTAACATTCGAAGGAAGACTCACCTTAGAGGGTTGTTATAAAGAAACCCCAAAACCCTAAATGATGGAAGAGGAAGTCCTTTGAACACTTGAGTCTCCTTGAAGATGAGAATCACTTAATGACCTAGAGATGGAGAAGGTTTCTCATAAAAGTGGTGGATGAGATTCATAAATGATGAGAGGTGAAAGGAAGAAGAGACTTACCAACCTTGAGAGCAAAAATCGCACCTAGCAAAGGTGAAATCGTCCTTTGAAGAGAAACAGCAGAAAATGACCTAATAAGCTGCCAAAACCCGCTGATAAACAGCCCCTCGGTCCCTAAGCGCGACATTGACACATGCGACAATGCCCGAGGCATTGTCGCTGGGCATTGTCGCCCTCCATGTACTGCTCTCTGCTTGATTTTCCAATTCAAGCCCCCATCATGACATTGACACATGCGACAATGCCCGGGGCATTGTCGCTGGTCATTGTCGCCGTCCATGCCCCACCTACTGTCCAACGATCCTTTTCCAACCCGAAACCGATTCTTGAGCTCGAGAATAAAGTTGGGTACACGATAGCGCTTGCATGCATGAAACCTCACATTGGCCCTTGACAAATAATGTAGATTTGGGGTGTTACAGTATTTTTCAACACGAAACCCTGAACACCCGACGAGCAAAATTTAAAATTCGAATTTGCCATCCTACTTTCAAATTTTGGGGGCAAACTGTTTGGGCAAAATTTCACAGGTCTCGACCACGACCAGAGAAGGTAAGACGCATGTCATGAGCTATACCTTGTATTAAGATAAGGTCCCGACGAAGACCCAAAGAATCTCCATCATCCCTCCTAAAAAGGTAAGTCGAGAGTTCCTCACGACACTCGACCTCGACGTCGCCCGTTCCGCACGACCGTCGCATAAAACCGTGCGACCTCGACCGTCTAACGCGTTATACAACTGTTATATTTGTTTAAGTGTTTAATGCAGGAGTCAAAGTCATTTATGGACAAACGGCTATAACCGACGAAATCAGTTATGAGCATCTAAACTCATATTGAAGACGACGACCGTTACAAACAATCTTCAAAGCAATTAAAGATTCAATTAAAGTCATCCGAAGACTATAAAATCCCAGCTCAATCATCAGTTCAAGACACCTGATCAACACCGAATAACAGAGAGAGAGAGAGATAGAACAAGAGCATCAAACAACAGAAGCAAACACAAACACTCGAAGAATATTCATTCGAAGCAAAGAGATCATTCATAGAAGATCACTCTCGACGCAAGACTCTCGCTCTCGACCAACAGTTTATACACAGTTTTCACACACGACGTACACTATTTTTACATTCCAAACACTTGTACTTTACATTTCGAAGTCTTTCCTTCATTTGTATTGTAATCTCAGTACGATCGACATCCGGAACACCAAGGACATCGCCCCTGATTGGCGACCATAGTGCAGCGACGACATCCACTGTCGTCCGCAGGTTTTTTCCTCTTTGAGGTTTTTCCTGCGTCATCAAATCCTTTGTCTCATTTACATTTTTGTCTTTGTCGCACGCCTTTGTCGAAAGATTCCTTTCTTTAGTTGTTAAAGTCCACATCGACCTTAAGTTGTCCCTTTGGTGCGATTTTTGGCATTAACAGTTTGGCGCCATCCATGGGACCCCATCTAGAGAAAATCTTTGACAAACGTGCGTCCTACTTACGTTTTCTTGGAGTTTCTTCTGTTCTCTGTTTCAGGAAAATGGCGACTAACGAACAATCCGCTGACCCAGCACATGAAGGACTCGAAAATGCACAAGATGCACTTAAAGCAATCAACGATTATCGCCTGGAGTAAGTCATTATAGATTCAAGCAAGCCTGACCAAAAAGTCTTAATCGGGTCGTCTCTCAATCCTTGACTCAGGGAAAAGTTAATATCTTTTTTGCAGGAACATGCTGATTGTTTCGCCTGGTCGCATGAAGATATGGTCGGCATAGATCCTGACGTCATCTCTCACAAGCTCAACGTCGACCCATCGTTCAAACCTATCAAGCAGAAACGACGGAAATTTTCTCCTGAAAGGAATAAGGTGATAAATGACGAAGTCGACAACCTTCTCAAGACAGGGAAGATTCGAGAGGTAAAATACCCCGATTAGCTTGCTAAAGTCGTGGTTGTAGCAAAGAATAATGGAAAGTGGAGGGTCTGTATCGACTTCACAGACCTCAATAAAGCCTGTCCAAAAGATCCTTTTCCATTACCTCATATCGACGCCATGGTCGACGCGACAGCGGGGCACGAACTACTAACGTTCATGGATGCCTATTCCGGATATAATTAAATCTTAATGCACGTCGAGGACCAAGAAAAAACCGCATTTATGACGGACCGAGGTATTTACTGTTATAAAGTTATGCCTTTCGGACTAAAAAATGCAGGTTCTACCTACCAGCGTCTAGTGAATAAAATGTTCAAAGACCATCTCGGCGACACGATGGAGGTGTATATCGACGACATGCTGGTCAAGTCAAAACAAGCGATCGACCATGTCGAGCATCTGAGGCAATCGTTTGATATCCTTAGAAAGTATAGCATGAAGCTCAACCCAACGAAATGTTCCTTTGGCGTCAGTGCTAGGAAATTCCTAGGATATATGGTCACTCGCCGAGGCATCGAAGCCAATCCCGACCAGATCAAAGCCATTGTCGAGATCAAATCTCCTCGAAATTTCAAAGAAGTCCAAAGGCTCACTGGTCGGGTAGCAGCTCTAAACAGGTTCATCTCCCGATCTTCAGATAAATGTCACATATTTTACAACGTCCTCAGGAAAAACAGACGCTTCGACTGGACCGACGATCATGAACAGGCATTGCAAAAGCTCAAAGAATACATGATGTCGCCTCCCTTATTGTCGAAACCTCGCGATCATGAAATCTTGCAACTATATCTGGCTGTTAGCCCAAACGAGATAAGTGTTGTCCTAGCACGAGAAGATGAAAAACAGCAACTGCCAATCTATTATGTAAGTAAATCTCTTCTGGACGCAGAAACCAGGTATTCCTCTATGGAAAAATTGCTCTTGTCGCTAGTCACAGCTGCTAAAAAACTGCGACCTTATTTTGAGTCGCATCCCATTACTGTCGTAACTAACTTCCCTCTTAAGTCTGTCTTAAGAAAACCTGAGTTGATAGGTCGCTTAGCAAAATGGAGCATATATCTCAGCAGCTACGACATTGACTTCAAGCCCAGGACCGCGATCAAGTCGCAAGCCTTGGCCGACTTCATTGCTGACTTCAGCCCTGAGTTAGAGAAAGAAGCAGAGCTCGAGGTATCGACTGTGGCGACTCACGACGACGTGCCCTGGATCTTACACGTCGATGGGTAATCCAACATTAGAGGCTCAGGACTAGGCGTCGTCTTAAAGTCGCCACAGGGGGGCAAGATGGTATACTCAGTTCGATGCGATTTCAAGACTACCAACAATAAAGCTGAATACGAAGCCCTGATCATAGGAATGAATATGGCCTACGACTCGGGGGCAACTGCGTCACATGTCAAAAGCGACTCTCTCCTGGTAGTGAACCAGATCAATGGAAAATTCACAGCCAAATATTCAAAAATGACAGCATACCTGAAGGTAGCAAAAGAGAAATCCGAAAAATTTAAATCTTTTTCTATCGAACAAATCCCGAGAGACCAGAATACTCAAGCCGACGCTTTAGCAAATTTCGGGCCTGCTTTAGTCGAACCCATATTCGACGTTATTCCCATGATCCATCTGGCGACATCGTCTATCGAAAACATCGATGTCGTCCAGATCGAGGATGAAAAAGATGATTGGTCGTGCGACATCCGGAATTTCCTTATGCACGACCAACTCCCAGAAGACAAGATGGAAGCCCGGAAGATCAGATTCAAAGCATCTAAATACACCATAATTGGAGATAAGCTCTATCGACGATCATCGACATGATTAAACCTAAGATGCGTCATTAGCAAGAGTCAGGTCCAAAAATTCCTTCACGAGATGCACGACGGCGAATGTGGCAATCATTCCGGTGGTCGCAGTTTGGCTAATCGTATCTCTCAACAAGGGTATTTTTGGCCAACATTGCGACAAGACGCCGTCAAGTACGTCCAGAACTGTGACCTTTGTCAGCGACATGCAGGTATGTCACATAAACCCTCTGAACCTTTGCACTCAACACTTATCCCATGGCCCTTCACGAGGTGGGGAATGGATATTGTCGGCAAGCTACCCCCGGCCCCGGGGCAAAAGGTATTCCTCCTTGTACTTACCGATTATTTTTCCAAGTGGGTTGAGGCGGCTGCTTTTTCCCAAATCAGGGACAAGGAAGTCATCTCTTTTATCCAGACTAACATCATATACAGATTTGGGATTCCGTCCGAAATCGTCTATGACAACGGATCCCAATTCATAAGCGACAGGACCCAACAATTTTGCGAATACAGGAGTATCAAGTTAACAACCTCGACTCCCAGATACCCTCAGGCGAACGGACTTGCTGAATCAAGTAATAAGACCATTATAGCTTCGATCAAGAAAAGGTTAAAAGCTGCAAAAGGAAGATGGGTCGAAGACCTCCCTTCAGTCCTATGGGCAAATCGCACGACACCGCGCACGTCCACAGGACAAACCCCTTTCTCTCTCGTCTACGGTTGCGAAGCAGTCCTGCCAATCGAAGTCCAGCTCCCAACTTCGAGGCATATCTTCGTCGACCACAACATGATTGATTTAAATTATGATATCGACGCCCTCGAGGAGCTTAGAGAATCAGGCTTGATCAGAATGGCATCTCAGAAGCAAGCAGTCGAGCGACATTTCAATAAACATGTCAAAGTCAAAGTCTTTCATGAAGGCGATTACGTCCTCCGTCGAGTGTTCCAAAACACTCAAGAACTCAATGCCGGCAAGCTTTCTATTAAATGGGAAGGTCCTTACCGCATCTCCGAAGTCGTTGGTAAAGGAGCCTATCGACAATCAAGAAATCCCACGCAGTTGGAATGCGACGCACTTGAAAAAGTATTTTTTCTAAAATCACCTTCCTCTCATGCAACTTAATTGTTTTATCACAGGGGCACATGATTCAAATTTCATCATGAAATTTGGTTACACGATCATAAGGTTTGAGCGACCTCTCGATCTAAGTTTCTGGATTTAGAAAAATTTTGTACGGTCAAACACATCAATAATTGAGCCTATCAATACAAGTCAAACGTATGATATTTCAATCGTTATATTGCTATGAATGCCTAAGTCGCACGATTCTTTGCTCGTTCTATACTTAACAAAGTTATACGGTTGATATTACATCTATGTACGACATATGTAAATCGAAATAAAAAATCGACAAAAGGATGAAATTCATTTACGAAACGAACGACTACATAGGAACGACCGACGGTCGAGTATACAAAGTTAAAAAACATAGCATCTCCTAAATCTAGAGAAGAGCGTCGATCGTATCCTCAGTCTCGACCTTCGAGTCCTCGTCGTACCCGAAAACACGCTAAGAAGCTAATGCAAGGATCAAACGAGTATGTTAGGCGTTATCTGACGCCCTACGCCGCGACATTTTCAGAATGCGGCTCTTAAGATTAATGTTAAGGTTAGAGGAAGGAATATGATCTTCTCGACGGTCAACTTCCAGTCCAACATCTCCTCTATCTTCGTGTATCTAACAAAAGAAGATTGAAACATCTGTAAAATACAAAAGGGCTATGTTAAACAAACATTCGGTGGAAATATTGGGAACATGAGTTTCGAAAGAAAAACTCACAAAGAACGCTAGTCCAGCTAAACGCGATCCCGTCTCTTCGATGGAGATCTTTTGAAAACGCTCCTTGAAAGATAAGAGCTGATATTTCCCCAGATGCGAAAATGACTTCGTCCCGTCTAGGACACAGTCAGTCAAGAGGATCGACGACAACGTAAAGTTGATCGTCATGACTTCCTCCTCACCATCTCCCGTCCTTATACCCTTGCCCCCGACGGCTGACGAAAGGGTCGACGTGGATACAGAGGACATCGTCGCCAGATGCGCAAGATCCACGAACGTCACGTCTATCGCAATCAAAGTCTTCACCGACTCGGACATAATCGTTCTCAAAGAGTCTCCAATCCTTGAAGGCTTGAGAGAAATCGAAAAACTATACCTCGTATGGACACTCAAAAAACTTCGAAAAGTATTGAGCAAAGAACAGCAAGGGATCAAAAGAAGAATTCCGCACTAAGAAACTTTTCAAGAGGATATAAGAGGAAATGGTCCATTATGATCCCTATTTATGCACTCGATCGTGTCAGGTCAAGCCCTTTGATGATCGCCACATGTCCCCGTCTTTTCGTATGACCACACGGATCATAGACACCTGTCATCGACAGCTGGTAAGCACAATTGTGCGTCAGTATGACGTCACGACCTCGTTTTCTCTTCGACTTCTCGTTCTGTTAGAATTGAACCAATTCAGTTCCGAAACAACCAAGGTATTTTTCAACACAAAACCCTGAACACCCGACGAGCAAAATTTAAAATTCGAATTTGCCATCCTACTTTCAAATTTTGGGGGCAAACTGTTTGGGAAAAATTTCACAGGTCTCGACCACGACCAGAGAAGGTAAGACACATGTTATGAGCTATACCTTGTATTAAGATAAGGTCCCGACGAAGACCCAAAGAACCTCCGTCGTCCCTCCAAAAAGGTAAGTCGAGAGTTCCTCACGACACTTGACCTCGACGTCGCCCGTTCCGCACGACCGTCGCATAAAACCGTGCGACCTCGACCGACTAACGCGTTATACAACTGTTATATTTGTTCAAGTGTTTAATGCAAGAGTCAAAGTCATTTATGGACAACGGCTATAATCGACGAAATCAGTTATGAGCATCTAAACTCACATTGAAGACGACGACCGTTACAACAATCATCAAAGATCTTAATGATTCAATTAAAGTCATCCGAAGACTATAAAATCCCAGCTCAATCATCAGTTCAAGACACCTGATCAACATCGAATAACATAGAGAGAGAGAGAGATAGAACAAGAGCATCGAACAACAGAAGCAAACACAAATACTCGAAGAATATTCATTCGAAGCAAAGAGATCATTCATAGAAGATCACTCTCGATGCAAGACTCTCACTCTCGACCAACAGTTCACATATTGTTTTCACACACGACGCACACTGTTTTTACATTCCAAACACTTGTACTTTACATTTTGAAGTCTTTCCCTTCATTTGTATTGTAATCTCTGTACGATCGACACCCGGAACACCAAGGACATCGCCCCTGATTGGCGACCATAGTGCAGCGACGACATCCATTGTCGTCCGCAGGTTTTTTCCTCGTTGAGGTTTTTCCTGCGTCATCAAATCCTCTGTCTCATTTTCATTTTTGTCTTTGTCGCACGCCTTTGTCGAACAATTCCTTTCTTTAGTTGTTAAAGTCTACATCGACCTTAATTTGTCCCTTTGGTGCGATTTTTGGCATTAACACTGAGTATGAAGCCTTGATCGTGGGAATGAATATGGCCCACGACTCGGGGGCAGCCGCGTTACATGTCAAAAGCGATTCTCTCCTGGTCGTGAATCAGATCAATGGAGAATTCGCAGCCAAAGATTCAAAAATGACAGCGTACCTAAAGGTAGCGAAAGAAAGATCCGAAAAGTTTAAATCTTTTTCTATCGAACAGATTCCAAGAGTCCAGAACACTCGTGCCGACGCTTTAGTAAACCTTGGATCTGCTTTGACCGAACCAATATTCGACAGTATTCCCATGATCCATCTAGTGACATCGTCCATCGAAAATGTAGACGTCGCCCAGATCGAAGACCAAGAAGATGATTGGTCGTGCGACATTTGAAATTTCCTTGTGCACGATCAACTCCCAGAAGACAAGATGGAAGCTCGAAAGATCAGATTCAAAGCATCCAAGTATGTCGTGATTGGAGATAGGCTCTATCGACGATCATCGACAGGCTTAAACCTTAGATGCGTCATCAGCAAAAGTCAAGTTCAGAAAATCCTTCAAGAGATGCACGATGGAGAGTGTGGCAATCACTCAGGAGGTCGCGGTATGGCCAATCGTATCTCTCGACAAGGCTATTTTTGGCCAACTCTAGGACAGGACGCCATCAGGTATGTTCAGAACTGTGATCCCTGTCAACGACATTCAGGTACGTCCCACAAACCTTCCGAACCTTTACACTCGACACTTATCCCATGGCCCTTCATGAGGTGGGGAATGGATATTGTCGGTGTTTGGGCAAAATTTCACCAGTCTCGACCACGACCAAGGTAAGGAAAACACCTATTCCTTTTTCTTATAACGAAGGTAAAATCATAGTACTTTCTCTCACGATCCAGGATAAAATCGAAAGTCTTTTACCTCACGACACTCGACCTCGACGTCGCCTAGTTCACACGACCGTCGCATAAAACCATGCGACCTCGACCGACTAACGCTCTATACGACTGTTATGTTTGTTCAATGTTTAATGCAGGAGTCAACACCATTAATGGACAACGGCTATAACCGACGAAGTCAGTTAAGAACATCTAATCCAGCATTAAAGACATCGACCGTTACGGCAGTTACCAAAGTCCTTAATGATCCAATTAAAGTGCCCGAAGACTATAAATATCAAGGAGAATCATCATTTAAAAGGACGGAACACAGATACAACATAGAACATCAGATACAAGCACTCGAACTCTGAAGAACATTTGAAGCATAGAAATCGCTCACAGAAGAATCTATGTACGATCGACACCAGAAACACAAGGACATCGCCCCTGTTTGGCGACCATAGTGCAGCGACGACTTCCACAGTCGTCCGCGGGTTTTTTTCCTCGTTGAGGTTTTTCCCGCGTCACCAAATGTCCTGTCTCATTTATATTTCCGTCTTTGTCGCACGCTTTTGTCGAATGATTCCTTTCTTTAGTTGTTAAAGTCCACATCGACCTTAAGTTGTACTTTGGTGCGATTTTTGGCATTAACAGTTTGGCGCCATCCGTGGGACCTCATCTAGAGAAAATATTCGACGAACGTACGTCTTACTAGCGGTTTCTTGTAGCCCTTATGTTCTCTATTTCAGGAAAATGGCGAATAGTGGAAACCCAGAACCAACCGCCATCCCATCGCGTGAGGGGCTCGAAAATGCACAAGATGCTCTTATAGCAGTCAACGATTATCACCTGGAGGAAGTCATCCTCAATCAAAGCAAGCCTGAGCAAAAAATCTTTATCGGATCATCCCTCAGTCCCTGTCTCAGGGAGAAGTTAATATCTTTTTTGCAGGAATATGCTAACTATTTTGCCTGGTCGCATGAAGATATGGTTGGCATAGATCCTGATGTCTACTCCCACAAGCTCAACGTCGACCCATCGTTCAAGCCTATCAAACAGAAGCGAAGGAAGTTTGCTCCTGAAAGGAATAAGGTGATAAACGATGAAGTCGACAACCTTCTCAAAATAGGGAAGATTCGAGAAGTGAAGTACCCCGATTGGTTGGCTAACGTCGTGGTTGTCGCGAAGAAAAATGGCAAATGGAGAGTCTCTATCGACTTAGCAGACCTCAATAAAGCTTGTCCAAAAGATCCCTTTCCACTACCTCACATCGATGTCATGGTCGACGCGACAGCGGGGCATGAATTACTGACGTTCATGGATGCCTATTCCGGATATAATCAAATCATAAGCACGCCGAGGACCAAGAAAAAACCGCATTTATGACAGACCGAGGTATTTATTGTTATAAGGTTATGCCTTTCGGACTAAAAAATGCAGGATCTACTTACCAGCGCCTGGTGAACAAGATGTTCAAAGACCGTCTTGGCGACACGATGGAGGTATATATCGACGATATGTTGGTCAAATAGAAGCAAGCCATAGACCACATCGAGCATGTGAGGCAATCGTTCGACATCCTTCGGGAATACAGCATGAAGCTTAACCCGACGAAATGTTTCTTCGGTGTCAGCGCTGGGAAGTTCCTGGGCTACATGGTCACTCGTCGAGGAATCGAGGCTAATCCAGACCAGATAAAAGCGATTATCGAAATAAAATCTCCTAGAAATTTCAAGGAGGTCCAGAAGCTCACTGGTCGAGTAGCAGCGCTGAACAGGTTTATCTCTCGAGCCTCAGATAAATGCCATCTGTTTACAATGTCCTCAGGAAAAATAGAGGCTTCGACTGGACCGACGGCCATGAGAGGGCATTGCAAAAACTTAAAGAGTACATGACGTCGCCTCCCTTATTGTCGAAACCTCGCGATCATGAAGTCTTGCAACTATATCTGGCTGTTAGTCCAAATGCGGTAAGTGTCGTCCTAACACGAGAAGATGAAAAGCAACAACTGCCAATCTACTATGTAAGTAAATCTCTTCTGGACGCAGAAACCAGGTATTCTTCTATGGAAAAATTGATCTTGTCGCTAGTCACAGCTGCTAAAAAACTGCGACATTATTTTGAATCGCATCCTATTACTGTCGTAACTAACTTGCCTCTTAAGTCTGTCTTAAGAAAACCTGAGTTGACAGGTCGCCTAGCGAAATGGAGTATATATCTCAGCAGTTACGACATCGATTTCAAACCCAGGACCGCGATCAAATCACAAGCCTTGGCAGACTTCATCGCTGATTTCAGCCGTGAACTGGAGAGAGAAGCAGAACTCGAAGTGTCAGCTGTGGCGACTCACGACGACACACCTTGGATCTTACATGTCGACGGTTCATCCAACGTTAGAGGTTCAGGACTAGGCGTCGTATTGAAGTCGCCATAAGGGGGCAAGATGGTATATTCGATCCGGTGCTATTTCAAAACCACCAATAACGAAGCTGAATACGAGGCCCTGATCATAGGAATGAATATGGCCTACGACTCGGGGGCAACCGCATTACACATCAAAAGCGATTCTCTCCTGGTGGTAAACCAGATCAATGGATAATTCGCAGCCAAAGATTCAAAAATGACAGCGTACTTAAAGGTAGCAAAAGAAAAATCCGAAAAATTAAAATCCTTTTCTATCGAACAAATCCCGAGAGACCAGAATACTCAGGCCGACGCTTTAGCAAATCTCGGGTCTGCTTTGGTCGAACCTATATTCGACGCTATTCCCATGATCCAGCTGGCGACATCGTCCATCGAAAACATCGATGTCACCCAAATCGAAGAGGAAGAAGAAGATTGGTCGTGCGACATCCGAAATTTCCTCGCGCACGACCAACTTCCAAAAGACAAGATGGAAGCCCGGAAGATCAGATTCAAGGCATCTAAATATGTCATAGTTGGGGATAAGCTCTATCGACGATCATCGATAGGTTTAAACCTAAGATGCGTCATTAGCAAGAGACAGGCCCAGAAAATCCTTAAAAAGATGCACGACGGTGAATGTGGCAATCATTCAGGCAGTCGCAGTTTGGCTAATCGTATCTCTCGACAAGGGTATTTTTGGCCAACACTGCGGCAAGACGCCGTCCAGTATGTCCAGAACTGTGATCCTTGTCAACGACACTCAGGTATGTCACATAACCCCTCTAAACCCTTGCACTCGACGCTTATCCCATGGCCCTTCATGAGATGGGGAATGGATAATGTCGGCAAGCTACCCCTGACCCCGGGACAAAAGGTATTCCTCCTTGTACTCACCGATTTTTTTTCCAAATGGGTTGAGGCGGCTGTTTTTTCCCAAGTAAGGGACAAAGAAGTCATCGCTTTTATCCAGACTAACATCATATGCAGATTTGGGATTCCATCCGAAATCGTTTGTGACAACGGATCCCAATTCATAAGCGACAGGACCCAACAATTCTGTGAAGCCAGGAGCATCAAGCTGACGACCTCGACCCCCAGATATCCTCAAGCCAACGGACTCGCCGAGTCAAGCAATAAGACCATTGTAGCTTCGATCAAGAAAAGGCTAAAAGCTGCAAAGGGAAGATGGGTCGAAGAACTCCCTTCAGTCCTATGGGCAAATCGCACGACGCCACGCATGTCCACAGGTCAAACCCCTTTCATGCACGACTCGTTTATCAAAATGTCGAAAAACAATGGTTACCATGATATGCATACCCCTAAGTCGATATAACACATTTACGCGAAAATGATAATAAAACATTTAACTGACCGAAAGCACACCAAACTATTTGTTATGAAATATTACCAAAATATCCTTTCATGCATCACTTAAGCCATGTATAAGTCAATTCATACCCTGAACTAATTGCAACGTAATACTTGATCACACAAACTCTTGAAAGAAAAGTTACGCGACACTAGAGTTCCAAAACTCATCTTTTCTTAGTCGCCTTGTGGCATAAAATTAACTTTACTCAACAAAACTCGAGTGAGACCAAATGCCCAACTTAACTCGTAAAATTTTCACATAAGCAAATAGAGTATGCACATTGTAAAATTGTACCCACAAGACACAAAACGTCGTACAATAAAACTCCATGAAATTCCACGAACTCAATGACTCCAAGTCAACAAAATAGCACCAAACATTGTGCTTCCAAAGTTAAATTTCATTAAGCAAAATCATGGCTAAAATACCAAAATCCAAAATCCCTTCTATGGTAATACCACATAAACAACATTGTTTAACAATTCACATTAAACAAATTCTCCAAAATAACTTTACATAGACGTAATGGAAGATAACTTTCCGTCCAAACTCTAACATATGTGGAGGAGATCCAATGTTAAAGTTATAAGCCGTAGTCACTTGCCCAACATCTTAAACGTCATAAAATATGGATATCACTGTATCATAAAGTAATGTTGAACAATAATAAAACGGAACAAGTTCCGACGGGCTCACAACTCCCGTAATAAAATACTTTCGTGCAGGTTCAAAACTCATGATTTAAAATCTTGTGTGTGTGCTAAACATTTCCCAAAATTGTAACACAATCCATATATGGATTTGAAACACAAGAAATACTTAATGCAATTTATTTTCAAAAAATAAATTTCGTGCATAATTTAGTCGGCACTCAACGTCTCAACTCATACTCCTAAAAAATCCTCCGGTCCACTATTTTCACCCGGATACTTTAACCTCTTAAGGCTAAGTCGGAAATTACCTCGATAAACCTTACGGTTTTTCCCCAATTCAAAGTCGGCTCAATAAGCCTATGGTTCTAGTCCAACCATCAATCTTGATCCAAAACGGTTTGCTTAAAGCAAGTATCATGCTTAACGTCACTTCAACTGACTAATAATAGAATCGTCCATATATTCCAACGACTACTAGTTTAGAACCTTCTTCACTACCCCCAACGATCATCACATTAAAGTAATTCAAGTACGCACATGTACTAGTAGGTTCACCATGACACTGGCCAGGTGTCACTATGAACGCATCATACATGATTATCCTTGTTACTCTCGACGTGACTCTCGTTTCTAACAACATCCATCAACTTCAAAACATCCTATCTTAAAGTGCCTAAAGGAGAATTTCACTCTCATTTACTTAAACAAACGCTAGTTTGAGTCTAGGTATCCAAAATCAACACCTAAATCTCTCAAACTTATGCTCTGATACCAACTTGTAACACCCTCAAATTTGGAACGAGCAACTAAAAAAATTTTCAATAAATAACCCAACAAGATAAAATCATTTCTACAATTCACTCCTTAATATACCTCGGAATTTAAACATTAATTCCCAAATAGAATAACTTAAACGGGTGTTACTTAACACAACACAAGTTGCTAATTCCAAGTACGTGCGGAAGACTTCACTACTCAAGTTACCTCTCGTGCACTCTACTATCACTCGCCACTTCACAATGTAGCTAGAGGTACCCCAACCTGAGCCTGTTGCACATGCCGACAAATAAAAAGGGTTAGGCTTACTCCTAGTGAGTTCAAGCATTTTATCATGACTGTATAAAAACATAAATTAGGGATTAGTGATTTTAGTCATGATTCAACAAATCTTTAATGAAAGTTTGCGACAAAGGTTATCCTTTCCAAAGAGTTCTAAAAATAGACATAAATGACTCATTTTCCAATGCACCCAAATCCATGGGAATCTTCCCCAAAAGTGTAAAGCGTTTTCCAAAAATGAGTTACGAACCCCAACCCACTCAAATACGTGAATAAATCTAGTTTTAGGCAAAACCTTCAAATACGGTTGACAATACATACTCAACCCGTAAAAACATGGAAACCATCCATTTAAATATATTCTTTCGTTGGAAACTTAATACGAAGCAAAACTCACGCAACGTAAAATGTATTAAAATCCAAATACCATAGAATAAAACTCCAGTAGTTAAAACGTCCAATAAGAATGTAACATAAATCCGTCCATCAATCATGGAAAACAATCCATATGCATGTAATATAACCTCAACAATGTGAATACATAAATTACCCAAAATCAACACCCTTCGGTGATGGGGGAGGCCCGATCTCATCAGATGTGGCAAACACATAAATTAAACCACGATTAAATAAATGTAAGTAAGCTTCTTGGATGTGGAAAACGGATGACATCAACCATACTAGGTCTTTAGTAAATCCTTGGCATCAATCATACTAGATCTTTAGCCCATCTTAGACATCAACCATACTAGGTCTTTAGTCCATCTCAGACATCAACCATACTAGGTCTTTAGTCCGTCTTCGGCATCAACCATACTAGGTCTTTAGCCCCTCTTAGACATCAACCATACTAGGTCTTTAGTCCAAGCCCTCAAGTTCAACCATACTAGGTCTTTACCTTGGAAAACCCACCATCCAAAACAAGCTTACTTAACTTAAAAATTCATACATGACCTCAAAAGAATAACTAATGCATTCAAACTCATGTAAATCTCAAACATAATGCAACTCATGCAATGCAAACCCCAAGCCCACATCGAGCTTAATAAAACCGGGCGAATGCCATCAAGACTCAATCGAGTCCAAAACCGAGCCCTCTGCTCAAAGATCTAATGATCATTTATCAACATTAAATCATGCAAATGAAATGCAATTAAGCATATGACACATCCTAGACTCCACCCCGAGCATGTAAATATCAATCATGTGCAATAAAATGCATCTAAACATCATTTAGGTAAACAAGTACCACAAAACTGTTATTAACCCGAAACCTGACACGGTTAAGCAAAAAGGGTTTTCCCAAAGGACTCACACCCTTATAATTCTCAAAATGACACATAACACTTAAAAGTGCATTTCCCAAATGTTTTATTAAAATCAAATACGCTATCATGATTAAACCATCAAATAAACCTCATTTTGAGCAATTAATCTTTTAAAGACAAAATATGGTTTCTAACCATCCAATTATCCAAAAGCCCCAAATATGGGTGTTTTAAACATTTATGAAGATAAACACTTCGAAAGAGTTAAACTATCCAAATAACTCAACCATAAACATTTTCAAGTAAAACACACAAATATTTGTAAAATACTCATTTTGGCATGTACAAAGTTTTCGCAAAGTAACTTGAACTCACCTTTGCTAGATTAAGCTAAATCTAGAGCTCTCCAAACGTAAGCTCCTTTGATGAAGTTTGCATCCTAAGGCAAAAACTTCCAAAACCTAGATTCATGATTTTCCAATCATCAATGTTCAAAATCAACCATACCAAATCGTTTCCCAACATTTTACACCAATATCTTAACATATGCCCAAACCCTAATTTCCATAATGAGCTATAATGTGCAAGGAAGGTAAGAGATCAAGTATAAGTGAGTGTTTAGCTTAACATTCGAAGGAAGACTCACCTTAGAGGGTTGTTATAAAGAAACCCCAAAACCCTAAATGATGGAAGAGGAAGTCCTTTGAACACTTGAGTCTCCTTGAAGATGAGAATCACTTAATGACCTAGAGATGGAGAAGGTTTCTCATAAAAGTGGTGGATGAGATTCATAAATGATGAGAGGTGAAAGGAAGAAGAGACTTACCAACCTTGAGAGCAAAAATCGCACCTAGCAAAGGTGAAATCGTCCTTTGAAGAGAAACAGCAGAAAATGACCTAATAAGCTGCCAAAACCCGCTGATAAACAGCCCCTCGGTCCCTAAGCGCGACATTGACACATGCGACAATGCCCGAGGCATTGTCGCTGGGCATTGTCGCCCTCCATGTACTGCTCTCTGCTTGATTTTCCAATTCAAGCCCCCATCATGACATTGACACATGCGACAATGCCCGGGGCATTGTCGCTGGTCATTGTCGCCGTCCATGCCCCACCTACTGTCCAACGATCCTTTTCCAACCCGAAACCGATTCTTGAGCTCGAGAATAAAGTTGGGTACACGATAGCGCTTGCATGCATGAAACCTCACATTGGCCCTTGACAAATAATGTAGATTTGGGGTGTTACAGTATTTTTCAACACGAAACCCTGAACACCCGACGAGCAAAATTTAAAATTCGAATTTGCCATCCTACTTTCAAATTTTGGGGGCAAACTGTTTGGGCAAAATTTCACAGGTCTCGACCACGACCAGAGAAGGTAAGACGCATGTCATGAGCTATACCTTGTATTAAGATAAGGTCCCGACGAAGACCCAAAGAATCTCCATCATCCCTCCTAAAAAGGTAAGTCGAGAGTTCCTCACGACACTCGACCTCGACGTCGCCCGTTCCGCACGACCGTCGCATAAAACCGTGCGACCTCGACCGTCTAACGCGTTATACAACTGTTATATTTGTTTAAGTGTTTAATGCAGGAGTCAAAGTCATTTATGGACAAACAGCTATAACCGAAGAAATCAGTTATGAGCATCTAAACTCATATTGAAGACGACGACCGTTACAAACAATCTTCAAAGCAATTAAAGATTCAATTAAAGTCATCCGAAGACTATAAAATCCCAGCTCAATCATCAGTTCAAGACACCTGATCAACACCGAATAACAGAGAGAGAGAGAGAGAGAGATAGAACAAGAGCATCAAACAACAGAAGCAAACACAAACACTCGAAGAATATTCATTCGAAGCAAAGAGATCATTCATAGAAGATCACTCTCGACGCAAGACTCTCGCTCTCGACCAACAGTTTATACACAGTTTTCACACACGACGTACACTATTTTTACATTCCAAACACTTGTACTTTACATTTCGAAGTCTTTCCTTCATTTGTATTGTAATCTCTGTACGATCGACATCCGGAACACCAAGGACATCGCCCCTGATTGGCGACCATAGTGCAGCGACGACATCCACTGTCGTCCGCAGGTTTTTTCCTCTTTGAGGTTTTTCCTGCGTCATCAAATCCTTTGTCTCATTTACATTTTTGTCTTTGTCGCACGCCTTTGTCGAAAGATTCCTTTCTTTAGTTGTTAAAGTCCACATCGACCTTAAGTTGTCCCTTTGGTGCGATTTTTGGCATTAACAGTTTGGCGCCATCCATGGGACCCCATCTAGAGAAAATCTTTGACAAACGTGCGTCCTACTTACGTTTTCTTGGAGTTTCTTCTGTTTTCTGTTTCAGGAAAATGGCGACTAACGAACAATCCGCTGACCCAGCACATGAAGGACTCGAAAATGCACAAGATGCACTTAAAGCAGTCCACGATTATCGCCTGGAGTAAGTCATTCTAGATTCAAGCAAGCCTGACCAAAAAGTCTTAATCGGGTCGTCTCTCAATCCTTGACTCAGGGAAAAGTTAATATCTTTTTTGCAGGAACATGCTGATTGTTTCGCCTGGTCGCATGAAGATATGGTCGGCATAGATCCTGACGTCATCTCTCACAAGCTCAACGTCGACCCATCGTTCAAACCTATCAAGCAGAAACGACGGAAATTTTCTCCTGAAAGGAATAAGGTGATAAATGACGAAGTCGACAACCTTCTCAAGACAGGGAAGATTCGAGAGGTAAAATACCCCGATTAGCTTGCTAAAGTCGTGGTTGTAGCAAAGAATAATGGAAAGTGGAGGGTCTGTATCGACTTCACAGACCTCAATAAAGCCTGTCCAAAAGATCCTTTTCCATTACCTCATATCGACGCCATGGTCGACGCGACAGCGGGGCACGAACTACTAACGTTCATGGATGCCTATTCCGGATATAATTAAATCTTAATGCACGTCGAGGACCAAGAAAAAACCGCATTTATGACGGACCGAGGTATTTACTGTTATAAAGTTATGCCTTTCGGACTAAAAAATGCAGGTTCTACCTACCAGCGTCTAGTGAATAAAATGTTCAAAGACCATCTCGGCGACACGATGGAGGTGTATATCGACGACATGCTGGTCAAGTCAAAACAAGCGATCGACCATGTCGAGCATCTGAGGCAATCGTTTGATATCCTTAGAAAGTATAGCATGAAGCTCAACCCAACGAAATGTTCCTTTGGCGTAAGTGCTAGGAAATTCCTAGGATATATGGTCACTCGCCGAGGCATCGAAGCCAATCCCGACCAGATCAAAGCCATTGTCGAGATCAAATCTCCTCGAAATTTCAAAGAAGTCCAAAGGCTCACTGGTCGGGTAGCAGCTCTAAACAGGTTCATCTCCCGATCTTCAGATAAATGTCACATATTTTACAACGTCCTCAGGAAAAACAGACGCTTCGACTGGACCGACGATCATGAACAGGCATTGCAAAAGCTCAAAGAATACATGATGTCGCCTCCCTTATTGTCGAAACCTCGCGATCATGAAATCTTGCAACTATATCTGGCTGTTAGCCCAAACGAGATAAGTGTTGTCCTAGCACGAGAAGATGAAAAACAGCAACTGCCAATCTATTATGTAAGTAAATCTCTTCTGGACGCAGAAACCAGGTATTCCTCTATGGAAAAATTGCTCTTGTCGCTAGTCACAGCTGCTAAAAAACTGCGACCTTATTTTGAGTCGCATCCCATTACTGTCGTAACTAACTTCCCTCTTAAGTCTGTCTTAAGAAAACCTGAGTTGATAGGTCGCTTAGCAAAATGGAGCATATATCTCAGCAGCTACGACATTGACTTCAAGCCCAGGACCGCGATCAAGTCGCAAGCCTTGGCCGACTTCATTGCTGACTTCAGCCCTGAATTAGAGAAAGAAGCAGAGCTCGAGGTATCGACTGTGGCGACTCACGACGACGTGCCCTGGATCTTACACGTCGATGGGTCATCCAACATTAGAGGCTCAGGACTAGGCGTCGTCTTAAAGTCGCCACAGGGGGGCAAGATGGTATACTCAGTTCGATGCGATTTCAAGACTACCAACAATAAAGCTGAATACGAAGCCCTGATCATAGGAATGAATATGGCCTACGACTCGGGGGCAACTGCGTCACATGTCAAAAGCGACTCTCTCCTGGTAGTGAACCAGATCAATGGAGAATTCACAGCCAAATATTCAAAAATGACAGCATACCTGAAGGTAGCAAAAGAGAAATCCGAAAAATTTAAATCTTTTTCTATCGAACAAATCCCGAGAGACCAGAATACTCAAGCCGACGCTTTAGCAAATTTCGGGCCTGCTTTAGTCGAACCCATATTCGACGTTATTCCCATGATCCATCTGGCGACATCGTCTATCGAAAACATCGATGTCGTCCAGATCGAGGATGAAAAAGATGATTGGTCGTGCGACATCCGAAATTTCCTTATGCACGACCAACTCCCAGAAGACAAGATGGAAGCCCGGAAGATCAGATTCAAAGCATCTAAATACACCATAATTGGAGATAAGCTCTATCGACGATCATCGACATGATTAAACCTAAGATGCGTCATTAGCAAGAGTCAGGTCCAAAAATTCCTTCACGAGATGCACGACGGCGAATGTGGCAATCATTCCGGTGGTCGCAGTTTGGCTAATCGTATCTCTCAACAAGGGTATTTTTGGCCAACATTGCGACAAGACGCCGTCAAGTACGTCCAGAACTGTGACCTTTGTCAGCGACATGCAGGTATGTCACATAAACCCTCTGAACCTTTGCACTCGACACTTATCCCATGGCCCTTCACGAGGTGGGGAATGGATATTGTCGGCAAGCTACCCCCGGCCCCGGGGCAAAAGGTATTCCTCCTTGTACTTACCGATTATTTTTCCAAGTGGGTTGAGGCGGCTGCTTTTTCCCAAATCAGGGACAAGGAAGTCATCTCTTTTATCCAGACTAACATCATATACATATTTGGGATTCCGTCCGAAATCGTCTATGACAACGGATCCCAATTCATAAGCGACAGGACCCAACAATTTTGCGAATACAGGAGTATCAAGTTAACAACCTCGACTCCCAGATACCCTCAGGCGAACGGACTTGCTGAATCAAGTAATAAGACCATTATAGCTTCGATCAAGAAAAGGTTAAAAGCTGCAAAAGGAAGATGGGTCGAAGACCTCCCTTCAGTCCTATGGGCAAATCGCACGACACCGCGCACGTCCACAGGACAAACCCCTTTCTCTCTCGTCTACGGTTGCGAAGCAGTCCTGCCAATCGAAGTCCAGCTCCCAACTTCGAGGCATATCTTCGTCGACCACAACATGATTGATTTAAATTATGATATCGACGCCCTCGAGGAGCTTAGAGAATCAGGCTTGATCAGAATGGCATCTCAGAAGCAAGCAGTCGAGCGACATTTCAATAAACACGTCAAAGTCAAAGTCTTTCATGAAGGCGATTACGTCCTCCGTCTAGTGTTCCAAAACACTCAAGAACTCAATGCCGGCAAGCTTTCTATTAAATGGGAAGGTCCTTACCGCATCTCCGAAGTCGTTGGTAAAGGAGCCTATCGACAATCAAGAAATCCCACGCAGTTGGAATGCGACACACTTGAAAAAGTATTTTTTCTAAAATCACCTTCCTCTCATGCAACTTAATTGTTTTATCACAGGGGCACATGATTCAAATTTCATCATGAAATTTGGTTACACGATCATAAGGTTTGAGCGACCTCTCGATCTAAGTTTCTGGATTCAGAAAAATTTTGTACGTTCTAACACATCAATAATTGAGCCTATCAATACAAGTCAAACGTATGATATTTCAATCGTTATATTGCTATGAATGCCTAAGTCGCACGATTCTTTGCTCGTTCTATACTTAACAAAGTTATACGGTTGATATTACATCTATGTACGACATATGTAAATCGAAATAAAAAATCGAAATAAAAAATCGGCTCTTAAGATTAATGTTAAGGTTAGAGGAAGGAATATGATCTTCTCGACGGTCAACTTCCAGTCCAACATCTCCTCTATCTTCGTGTATCTAACAAAAGAAGATTGAAACATCTGTAAAATACAAAAGGGCTATGTTAAACAAACATTCGGTGGAAATATTGGGAACATGAGTTTCGAAAGAAAAACTCACAAAGAACGCTAGTCCAGCTAAACGCGATCCCGTCTCTTCGATGGAGATCTTTTGAAAACGCTCCTTGAAAGATAAGAGCTGATATTTCCCCAGATGCGAAAATGACTTCGTCCCGTCTAGGACACAGTCAGTCAAGAGGATCGACGACAACGTAAAGTTGATCGTCATGACTTCCTCCTCACCATCTCCCGTCCTTATACCCTTGCCCCCGACGGCTGACGAAAGGGTCGACGTGGATACAGAGGACATCGTCGCCAGATGCGCAAGATCCACGAACGTCACGTCTATCGCAATCAAAGTCTTCACCGACTCGGACATAATCGTTCTCAAAGAGTCTCCAATCCTTGAAGGCTTGAGAGAAATCGAAAAACTATACCTCGTATGGACACTCAAAAAACTTCGAAAAGTATTGAGCAAAGAACAGCAAGGGATCAAAAGAAGAATTCCGCACTAAGAAACTTTTCAAGAGGATATAAGAGGAAATGGTCCATTATGATCCCTATTTATGCACTCGATCGTGTCAGGTCAAGCCCTTTGATGATCGCCACATGTCCCCGTCTTTTCGTATGACCACACGGATCATAGACACCTGTCATCGACAGCTGGTAAGCACAATTGTGCGTCAGTATGACGTCACGACCTCGTTTTCTCTTCGACTTCTCGTTCTGTTAGAATTGAACCAATTCAGTTCCGAAACAACCAAGGTATTTTTCAACACAAAACCCTGAACACCCGACGAGCAAAATTTAAAATTCGAATTTGCCATCCTACTTTCAAATTTTGGGGGCAAACTGTTTGGGAAAAATTTCACAGGTCTCGACCACGACCAGAGAAGGTAAGACACATGTTATGAGCTATACCTTGTATTAAGATAAGGTCCCGACGAAGACCCAAAGAACCTCCGTCGTCCCTCCAAAAAGGTAAGTCGAGAGTTCCTCACGACACTTGACCTCGACGTCGCCCGTTCCGCACGACCGTCGCATAAAACCGTGCGACCTCGACCGACTAACGCGTTATACAACTGTTATATTTGTTCAAGTGTTTAATGCAAGAGTCAAAGTCATTTATGGACAACGGCTATAATCGACGAAATCAGTTATGAGCATCTAAACTCACATTGAAGACGACGACCGTTACAACAATCATCAAAGATCTTAATGATTCAATTAAAGTCATCCGAAGACTATAAAATCCCAGCTCAATCATCAGTTCAAGACACCTGATCAACATCGAATAACATAGAGAGAGAGAGAGATAGAACAAGAGCATCGAACAACAGAAGCAAACGCAAATACTCGAAGAATATTCATTCGAAGCAAAGAGATCATTCATAGAAGATCACTCTCGATGCAAGACTCTCACTCTCGACCAACAGTTCACATATTGTTTTCACACACGACGCACACTGTTTTTACATTCCAAACACTTGTACTTTACATTTTGAAGTCTTTCCCTTCATTTGTATTGTAATCTCTGTACGATCGACACCCGGAACACCAAGGACATCGCCCCTGATTGGCGACCATAATGCAGCGACGACATCCATTGTCGTCCGCAGGTTTTTTCCTCGTTGAGGTTTTTCCTGCGTCATCAAATCCTCTGTCTCATTTTCATTTTTGTCTTTGTCGCACGCCTTTGTCGAACAATTCCTTTCTTTAGTTGTTAAAGTCTACATCGACCTTAATTTGTCCCTTTGGTGCGATTTTTGGCATTAACACTGAGTATGAAGCCTTGATCGTGGGAATGAATATGGCCCACGACTCGGGGGCAGCCGCGTTACATGTCAAAAGCGATTCTCTCCTGGTCGTGAATCAGATCAATGGAGAATTCGCAGCCAAAGATTCAAAAATGACAGCGTACCTAAAGGTAGCGAAAGAAAGATCCGAAAAGTTTAAATCTTTTTCTATCGAACAGATTCCAAGAGTCCAGAACACTCGTGTCGACGCTTTAGTAAACCTTGGATCTGCTTTGACCGAACCAATATTCGACAGTATTCCCATGATCCATCTAGTGACATCGTCCATCGAAAATGTAGACGTCGCCCAGATCGAAGACCAAGAAGATGATTGGTCGTGCGACATTTGAAATTTCCTTGTGCACGATCAACTCCCAGAAGACAAGATGGAAGCTCGAAAGATCAGATTCAAAGCATCCAAGTATGTCGTGATTGGAGATAGGCTCTATCGACGATCATCGACAGGCTTAAACCTTAGATGCGTCATCAGCAAAAGTCAAGTTCAGAAAATCCTTCAAGAGATGCACGATGGAGAGTGTGGCAATCACTCAGGAGGTCGCAGTATGGCCAATCGTATCTCTCGACAAGGCTATTTTTGGCCAACTCTAGGACAGGACGCCATCAGGTATGTTCAGAACTGTGATCCCTGTCAACGACATTCAGGTACGTCCCACAAACCTTCTGAACCTTTACACTCGACACTTATCCCATGGCCCTTCATGAGGTGGGGAATGGATATTGTCGGTGTTTGGGCAAAATTTCACCAGTCTCGACCACGACCAAGGTAAGGAAAACACCTATTCCTTTTTCTTATAACGAAGGTAAAATCATAGTACTTTCTCTCACGATCCAGGATAAAATCGAAAGTCTTTTACCTCACGACACTCGACCTCGACGTCGCCTAGTTCACACGACCGTCGCATAAAACCATGCGACCTCGACCGACTAACGCGCTATACGACTGTTATGTTTGTTCAATGTTTAATGCAGGAGTCAACACCATTAATGGACAACGGCTATAACCGACGAAGTCAGTTAAGAACATCTAATCCCGCATTAAAGACATCGACCGTTACGGCAGTTACCAAAGTCCTTAATGATCCAATTAAAGTGCCCGAAGACTATAAATATCAAGGAGAATCATCATTTCAAAGGACGGAACACAGATACAACATAGAACATCAGATACAAGCACTCGAACTCTGAAGAACATTTGAAGCATAGAAATCGCTCACAGAAGAATCTATGTACGATCGACACCAGAAACACAAGGACATCGCCCCTGTTTGGCGACCATAGTGCAGCGACGACTTCCACAGTCGTCCGCGGGTTTTTTTCCTCGTTGAGGTTTTTCCCGCGTCACCAAATGTCCTGTCTCATTTATATTTTCGTCTTTGTCGCACGCTTTTGTCGAATGATTCCTTTCTTTAGTTGTTAAAGTCCACATCGACCTTAAGTTGTACTTTGGTGCGATTTTTGGCATTAACAGTTTGGCGCCATCCGTGGGACCTCATCTAGAGAAAATATTCGACGAACGTACGTCTTACTAGCGGTTTCTTGTAGCCCTTATGTTCTCTATTTCAGGAAAATGGCGAATAGTGGAAACCCAGAACCAACCGCCATCCCATCGCGTGAGGGGCTCGAAAATGCACAAGATGCTCCTATAGCAGTCAACGATTATCACCTGGAGGAAGTCATCCTCAATCAAAGCAAGCCTGAGCAAAAAATCTTTATCGGATCATCCCTCAGTCCCTGTCTCAGGGAGAAGTTAATATCTTTTTTGCAGGAATATGCTAACTATTTTGCCTGGTCGCATGAAGATATGGTTGGCATAGATCCTGATGTCTACTCCCACAAGCTCAACGTCGACCCATCGTTCAAGCCTATCAAACAGAAGCGAAGGAAGTTTGCTCCTGAAAGGAATAAGGTGATAAACGATGAAGTCGACAACCTTCTCAAAATAGGGAAGATTCGAGAAGTGAAGTACCCCGATTGGTTGGCTAACGTCGTGGTTGTCGCGAAGAAAAATGGCAAATGGAGAGTCTGTATCGACTTAGCAGACCTCAATAAAGCTTGTCCAAAAGATCCCTTTCCACTACCTCACATCGATGTCATGGTCGACGCGACAGCGGGGCATGAATTACTGACGTTCATGGATGCCTATTCCGGATATAATCAAATCATAAGCACGCCGAGGACCAAGAAAAAACCGCATTTATGACAGACCGAGGTATTTATTGTTATAAGGTTATGCCTTTCGGACTAAAAAATGCAGGATCTACTTACCAGCGCCTGGTGAACAAGATGTTCAAAGACCGTCTTGGCGACACGATGGAGGTATATATCGACGATATGTTGGTCAAATAGAAGCAAGCCATAGACCACATCGAGCATGTGAGGCAATCGTTCGACATCCTTCGGGAATACAGCATGAAGCTTAACCCGACGAAATGTTCCTTCGGTGTCAGCGCTGGGAAGTTCCTGGGCTACATGGTCACTCGTCGAGGAATCGAGGCTAATCCAGACCAGATAAAAGCGATTATCGAAATAAAATCTCCTAGAAATTTCAAGGAGGTCCAGAAGCTCACTGGTCGAGTAGCAGCGCTGAACAGGTTTATCTCTCGAGCCTCAGATAAATGCCATCTGTTTACAATGTCCTCAGGAAAAATAGAGGCTTCGACTGGACCGACGGCCATGAGAGGGCATTGCAAAAACTTAAAGAGTACATGACGTCGCCTCCCTTATTGTCGAAACCTCGCGATCATGAAGTCTTGCAACTATATCTGGCTGTTAGTCCAAATGCGGTAAGTGCCGTCCTAACACGAGAAGATGAAAAGCAACAACTGCCAATCTACTATGTAAGTAAATCTCTTCTGGACGCAGAAACCAGGTATTCTTCTATGGAAAAATTGATCTTGTCGCTAGTCACAGCTGCTAAAAAACTGCGACATTATTTTGAATCGCATCCTATTACTGTCGTAACTAACTTGCCTCTTAAGTCTGTCTTAAGAAAACCTGAGTTGACAGGTCGCCTAGCGAAATGGAGTATATATCTCAGCAGTTACGACATCGATTTCAAACCCAGGACCGCGATCAAATCACAAGCCTTGGCAGACTTCATCGCTGATTTCAGCCGTGAACTGGAGAGAGAAGCAGAACTCGAAGTGTCAGCTGTGGCGACTCACGACGACACACCTTGGATCTTACATGTCGACGGTTCATCCAACGTTAGAGGTTCAGGACTAGGCGTCGTATTGAAGTCGCCATAAGGGGGCAAGATGGTATATTCGATCCGGTGCTATTTCAAAACCACCAATAACGAAGCTGAATACGAGGCCCTGATCATAGGAATGAATATGGCCTACGACTCGGGGGCAACCGCATTACACATCAAAAGCGATTCTCTCCTGGTGGTAAACCAGATCAATGGATAATTCGCAGCCAAAGATTCAAAAATGACAGCGTACTTAAAGGTAGCAAAAGAAAAATCCGAAAAATTAAAATCCTTTTCTATCGAACAAATCCCGAGAGACCAGAATACTCAGGCCGACGCTTTAGCAAATCCCGGGTCTGCTTTGGTCGAACCTATATTCGACGCTATTCCCATGATCCAGCTGGCGACATCGTCCATCGAAAACATCGATGTCACCCAAATCGAAGAGGAAGAAGAAGATTGGTCGTGCGACATCCGAAATTTCCTCGCGCACGACCAACTTCCAAAAGACAAGATGGAAGCCCGGAAGATCAGATTCAAGGCATCTAAATATGTCATAGTTGGGGATAAGCTCTATCGACGATCATCGATAGGTTTAAACCTAAGATGCGTCATTAGCAAGAGACAGGCCCAGAAAATCCTTAAAAAGATGCACGACGGTGAATGTGGCAATCATTCAGGCAGTCGCAGTTTGGCTAATCGTATCTCTCGACAAGGGTATTTTTGGCCAACACTGCGGCAAGACGCCGTCCAGTATGTCCAGAACTGTGATCCTTGTCAACGACACTCAGGTATGTCACATAACCCCTCTGAACCCTTGCACTCGACGCTTATCCCATGGCCCTTCATGAGATGGGGAATGGATAATGTCGGCAAGCTACCCCTGACCCCGGGACAAAAGGTATTCCTCCTTGTACTCACCGATTTTTTTTCCAAATGGGTTGAGGCGGCTGTTTTTTCCCAAGTAAGGGACAAAGAAGTCATCGCTTTTATCCAGACTAACATCATATGCAGATTTGGGATTCCATCCGAAATCGTTTGTGACAACGGATCCCAATTCATAAGCGACAGGACCCAACAATTCTGTGAAGCCAGGAGCATCAAGCTGACGACCTCGACCCCCAGATATCCTCAAGCCAACGGACTCGCCGAGTCAAGCAATAAGACCATTGTAGCTTCGATCAAGAAAAGGCTAAAAGCTGCAAAGGGAAGATGGGTCGAAGAACTCCCTTCAGTCCTATGGGCAAATCGCACGACGCCACGCATGTCCACAGGTCAAACCCCTTTCATGCACGACTCGTTTATCAAAATGTCGAAAAACAATGGTTACCATGATATGCATACCCCTAAGTCGATATAACACATTTACGCGAAAATGATAATAAAACATTTAACTGACCGAAAGCACACCAAACTATTTGTTATGAAATATTACCAAAATATCCTTTCATGCATCACTTAAGCCATGTATAAGTCGATTCATACCCTGAACTAATTGCAACGTAATACTTGATCACACAAACTCTTGAAAGAAAAGTTACGCGACACTAGAGTTCCAAAACTCATCTTTTCTTAGTCGCCTTGTGGCATAAAATTAACTTTACTCAACAAAACTCGAGTGAGACCAAATGCCCAACTTAACTCGTAAAATTTTCACATAAGCAAATAGAGTATGCACATTGTAAAATTGTACCCACAAGACACAAAACGTCGTACAATAAAACTCCATGAAATTCCACGAACTCAATGACTCCAAGTCAACAAAATAGCACCAAACATTGTGCTTCCAAAGTTAAATTTCATTAAGCAAAATCATGGCTAAAATACCAAAATCCAAAATCCCTTCTATGGTAATACCACATAAACAACATTGTTTAACAATTCACATTAAACAAATTCTCCAAAATAACTTTACATAGACGTAATGGAAGATAACTTTCCGTCCAAACTCTAACATATGTGGAGGAGATCCAATGTTAAAGTTATAAGCCGTAGTCACTTGCCCAACATCTTAAACGTCATAAAATATGGATATCACTGTATCATAAAGTAATGTTGAACAATAATAAAACGGAACAAGTTCCGACGGGCTCACAACTCCCGTAATAAAATACTTTCGTGCAGGTTCAAAACTCATGATTTAAAATCTTGTGTGTGTGCTAAACATTTCCCAAAATTGTAACACAATCCATATATGGATTTGAAACACAAGAAATACTTAATGCAATTTATTTTCAAAAAATAAATTTCGTGCATAATTTAGTCGGCACTCAACGTCTCAACTCATACTCCTAAAAAATCCTCCGGTCCACTATTTTCACCCGGATACTTTAACCTCTTAAGGCTAAGTCGGAAATTACCTCGATAAACCTTACGGTTTTTCCCCAATTCAAAGTCGGCTCAATAAGCCTATGGTTCTAGTCCAACCATCAATCTTGATCCAAAACGGTTTGCTTAAAGCAAGTATCATGCTTAACGTCACTTCAACTGACTAATAATAGAATCGTCCATATATTCCAACGACTACTAGTTTAGAACCTTCTTCACTACCCCCAACGATCATCACATTAAAGTAATTCAAGTACGCACATGTACTAGTAGGTTCACCATGACACTGGCCAGGTGTCACTATGAACGCATCATACATGATTATCCTTGTTACTCTCGACGTGACTCTCGTTTCTAACAACATCCATCAACTTCAAAACATCCTATCTTAAAGTGCCTAAAGGAGAATTTCACTCTCATTTACTTAAACAAACGCTAGTTTGAGTCTAGGTATCCAAAATCAACACCTAAATCTCTCAAACTTATGCTCTGATGCCAACTTGTAACACCCTCAAATTTGGAACGAGCAACTAAAAAATATTTCAATAAATAACCCAACAAGATAAAATCATTTCTACAATTCACTCCTTAATATACCTCGGAATTTAAACATTAATTCCCAAATAGAATAACTTAAACGGGTGTTACTTAACACAACACAAGTTGCTAATTCCAAGTACGTGCGGAAGACTTCACTACTCAAGTTACCTCTCGTGCACTCTACTATCACTCGCCACTTCACAATGTAGCTAGAGCTACCCCAACCTGAGCCTGTTGCACATGCCGACAAATAAAAAGGGTTAGGCTTACTCCTAGTGAGTTCAAGCATTTTATCATGACTGTATAAAAACATAAATTAGGGATTAGTGATTTTAGTCATGATTCAACAAATCTTTAATGAAAGTTTGCGACAAAGGTTATCCTTTCCAAAGAGTTCTAAAAATAGACATAAATGACTCATTTTCCAATGCACCCAAATCCATGGGAATCTTCCCCAAAAGTGTAAAGCGTTTTCCAAAAATGAGTTACGAACCCCAACCCACTCAAATACGTGAATAAATCTAGTTTTAGGCAAAACCTTCAAATACGGTTGACAATACATACTCAACCCGTAAAAACATGGAAACCATCCATTTAAATATATTCTTTCGTTGGAAACTTAATACGAAGCAAAACTCACGCAACGTAAAATGTATTAAAATCCAAATACCATAGAATAAAACTCCAGTAGTTAAAACGTCCAATAAGAATGTAACATAAATCCGTCCATCAATCATGGAAAACAATCCATATGCATGTAATATAACCTCAACAATGTGAATACATAAATTACCCAAAATCAACACCCTTCGGTGATGGGGGAGGCCCGATCTCATCAGATGTGGCAAACACATAAATTAAACCACGATTAAATAAATGTAAGTAAGCTTCTTGGATGTGGAAAACGGATGACATCAACCATACTAGGTCTTTAGTAAATCCTTGGCATCAATCATACTAGATCTTTAGCCCATCTTAGACATCAACCATACTAGGTCTTTAGTCCATCTCAGACATCAACCATACTAGGTCTTTAGTCCGTCTTCGGCATCAACCATACTAGGTCTTTAGCCCCTCTTAGACATCAACCATACTAGGTCTTTAGTCCAAGCCCTCAAGTTCAACCATACTAGGTCTTTACCTTGGAAAACCCACCATCCAAAACAAGCTTACTTAACTTAAAAATTCATACATGACCTCAAAAGAATAACTAATGCATTCAAACTCATGTAAATCTCAAACATAATGCAACTCATGCAATGCAAACCCCAAGCCCACATCGAGCTTAATAAAACCGGGCGAATGCCATCAAGACTCAATCGAGTCCAAAACCGAGCCCTCTGCTCAAAGATCTAATGATCATTTATCAACATTAAATCATGCAAATGAAATGCAATTAAGCATATGACACATCCTAGACTCCACCCCGAGCATGTAAATATCAATCATGTGCAATAAAATGCATCTAAACATCATTTAGGTAAACAAGTACCACAAAACTGTTATTAACCCGAAACCTGACACGGTTAAGCAAAAAGGGTTTTCCCAAAGGACTCACACCCTTATAATTCTCAAAATGACACATAACACTTAAAAGTGCATTTCCCAAATGTTTTATTAAAATCAAATACGCTATCATGATTAAACCATCAAATAAACCTCATTTTGAGCAATTAATCTTTTAAAGACAAAATATGGTTTCTAACCATCCAATTATCCAAAAGCCCCAAATATGGGTGTTTTAAACATTTATGAAGATAAACACTTCGAAAGAGTTAAACTATCCAAATAACTCAACCATAAACATTTTCAAGTAAAACACACAAATATTTGTAAAATACTCATTTTGGCATGTACAAAGTTTTCGCAAAGTAACTTGAACTCACCTTTGCTAGATTAAGCTAAATCTAGAGCTCTCCAAACGTAAGCTCCTTTGATGAAGTTTGCATCCTAAGGCAAAAACTTCCAAAACCTAGATTCATGATTTTCCAATCATCAATGTTCAAAATCAACCATACCAAATCGTTTCCCAACATTTTACACCAATATCTTAACATATGCCCAAACCCTAATTTCCATAATGAGCTATAATGTGCAAGGAAGGTAAGAGATCAAGTATAAGTGAGTGTTTAGCTTAACATTCGAAGGAAGACTCACCTTAGAGGGTTGTTATAAAGAAACCCCAAAACCCTAAATGATGGAAGAGGAAGTCCTTTGAACACTTGAGTCTCCTTGAAGATGAGAATCACTTAATGACCTAGAGATGGAGAAGGTTTCTCATAAAAGTGGTGGATGAGATTCATAAATGATGAGAGGTGAAAGGAAGAAGAGACTTACCAACCTTGAGAGCAAAAATCGCACCTAGCAAAGGTGAAATCGTCCTTTGAAGAGAAACAGCAGAAAATGACCTAATAAGCTGCCAAAACCCGCTGATAAACAGCCCCTCGGTCCCTAAGCGCGACATTGACACATGCGACAATGCCCGAGGCATTGTCGCTGGGCATTGTCGCCCTCCATGTACTGCTCTCTGCTTGATTTTCCAATTCAAGCCCCCATCATGACATTGACACATGCGACAATGCCCGGGGCATTGTCGCTGGTCATTGTCGCCGTCCATGCCCCACCTACTGTCCAACGATCCTTTTCCAACCCGAAACCGATTCTTGAGCTCGAGAATAAAGTTGGGTACACGATAGCGCTTGCATGCATGAAACCTCACATTGGCCCTTGACAAATAATGTAGATTTGGGGTGTTACAGTATTTTTCAACACGAAACCCTGAACACCCGACGAGCAAAATTTAAAATTCGAATTTGCCATCCTACTTTCAAATTTTGGGGGCAAACTGTTTGGGCAAAATTTCACAGGTCTCGACCACGACCAGAGAAGGTAAGACGCATGTCATGAGCTATACCTTGTATTAAGATAAGGTCCCGACGAAGACCCAAAGAATCTCCATCATCCCTCCTAAAAAGGTAAGTCGAGAGTTCCTCACGACACTCGACCTCGACGTCGCCCGTTCCGCACGACCGTCGCATAAAACCGTGCGACCTCGACCGTCTAACGCGTTATACAACTGTTATATTTGTTTAAGTGTTTAATGCAGGAGTCAAAGTCATTTATGGACAAACGGCTATAACCGAAGAAATCAGTTATGAGCATCTAAACTCATATTGAAGACGACGACCGTTACAAACAATCTTCAAAGCAATTAAAGATTCAATTAAAGTCATCCGAAGACTATAAAATCCCAGCTCAATCATCAGTTCAAGACACCTGATCAACACCGAATAACAGAGAGAGAGAGAGAGAGATAGAACAAGAGCATCAAATAACAGAAGCAAACACAAACACTCGAAGAATATTCATTCGAAGCAAAGAGATCATTCATAGAAGATCACTCTCGACGCAAGACTCTCGCTCTCGACCAACAGTTTATACACAGTTTTCACACACGACGTACACTATTTTTACATTCCAAACACTTGTACTTTACATTTCGAAGTCTTTCCTTCATTTGTATTGTAATCTCTGTACGATCGACATCCGGAACACCAAGGACATCGCCCCTGATTGGCGACCATAGTGCAGCGACGACATCCACTGTCGTCCGCAGGTTTTTTCCTCTTTGAGGTTTTTCCTGCGTCATCAAATCCTTTGTCTCATTTACATTTTTGTCTTTGTCGCACGCCTTTGTCGAAAGATTCCTTTCTTTAGTTGTTAAAGTCCACATCGACCTTAAGTTGTCCCTTTGGTGCGAGTTTTGGCATTAACAGTTTGGCGCCATCCATGGGACCCCATCTAGAGAAAATCTTTGACAAACGTGCGTCCTACTTACGTTTTCTTGGAGTTTCTTCTGTTCTCTGTTTCAGGAAAATGGCGACTAACGAACAATCCGCTGACCCAGCACATGAAGGACTCGAAAATGCACAAGATGCACTTAAAGCAGTCCACGATTATCGCCTGGAGTAAGTCATTCTAGATTCAAGCAAGCCTGACCAAAAAGTCTTAATCGGGTCGTCTCTCAATCCTTGACTCAGGGAAAAGTTAATATCTTTTTTGCAGGAACATGCTGATTGTTTCGCCTGGTCGCATGAAGATATGGTCGGCATAGATCCTGACGTCATCTCTCACAAGCTCAACGTCGACCCATCGTTCTAACCTATCAAGCAGAAACGACGGAAATTTTCTCCTGAAAGGAATAAGGTGATAAATGACGAAGTCGACAACCTTCTCAAGACAGGGAAGATTCGAGAGGTAAAATACCCCGATTAGCTTGCTAAAGTCGTGGTTGTAGCAAAGAATAATGGAAAGTGGAGGGTCTGTATCGACTTCACAGACCTCAATAAAGCCTGTCCAAAAGATCCTTTTCCATTACCTCATATCGACGCCATGGTCGACGCGACAGCGGGGCACGAACTACTAACGTTCATGGATGCCTATTCCGGATATAATTAAATCTTAATGCACGTCGAGGACCAAGAAAAAACCGCATTTATGACGGACCGAGGTATTTACTGTTATAAAGTTATGCCTTTCGGACTAAAAAATGCAGGTTCTACCTACCAGCGTCTAGTGAATAAAATGTTCAAAGACCATCTCGGCGACACGATGGAGGTGTATATCGACGACATGCTGGTCAAGTCAAAACAAGCGATCGACCATGTCGAGCATCTGAGGCAATCGTTTGATATCCTTAGAAAGTATAGCATGAAGCTCAACCCAACGAAATGTTCCTTTGGCGTCAGTGCTAGGAAATTCCTAGGATATATGGTCACTCGCCGAGGCATCGAAGCCAATCCCGACCAGATCAAAGCCATTGTCGAGATCAAATCTCCTCGAAATTTCAAAGAAGTCCAAAGGCTCACTGGTCGGGTAGCAGCTCTAAACAGGTTCATCTCCCGATCTTCAGATAAATGTCACATATTTTACAACGTCCACAGGAAAAACAGACGCTTCGACTGGACCGACGATCATGAACAGGCATTGCAAAAGCTCAAAGAATACATGATGTCGCCTCCCTTATTGTCGAAACCTCGCGATCATGAAATCTTGCAACTATATCTGGCTGTTAGCCCAAACGAGATAAGTGTTGTCCTAGCACGAGAAGATGAAAAACAGCAACTGCCAATCTATTATGTAAGTAAATCTCTTCTGGACGCAGAAACCAGGTATTCCTCTATGGAAAAATTGCTCTTGTCGCTAGTCACAGCTGCTAAAAAACTGCGACCTTATTTTGAGTCGCATCCCATTACTGTCGTAACTAACTTCCCTCTTAAGTCTGTCTTAAGAAAACCTGAGTTGATAGGTCGCTTAGCAAAATGGAGCATATATCTCAGCAGCTACGACATTGACTTCAAGCCCAGGACCGCGATCAAGTCGCAAGCCTTGGCCGACTTCATTGCTGACTTCAGCCCTGAATTAGAGAAAGAAGCAGAGCTCGAGGTATCGACTGTGGCGACTCACGACGACGTGCCCTGGATCTTACACGTCGATGGGTCATCCAACATTAGAGGCTCAGGACTAGGCGTCGTCTTAAAGTCGCCACAGGGGGGCAAGATGGTATACTCAGTTCGATGCGATTTCAAGACTACCAACAATAAAGCTGAATACGAAGCCCTGATCATAGGAATGAATATGGCCTACGACTCGGGGGCAACTGCGTCACATGTCAAAAGCGACTCTCTCCTGGTAGTGAACCAGATCAATGGAAAATTCACAGCCAAATATTCAAAAATGACAGCATACCTGAAGGTAGCAAAAGAGAAATCCGAAAAATTTAAATCTTTTTCTATCGAACAAATCCCGAGAGACCAGAATACTCAAGCCGACGCTTTAGCAAATTTCGGGCCTGCTTTAGTCGAACCCATATTCGACGTTATTCCCATGATCCATCTGGCGACATCGTCTATCGAAAACATCGATGTCGTCCAGATCGAGGATGAAAAAGATGATTGGTCGTGCGACATCCGAAATTTCCTTATGCACGACCAACTCCCAGAAGACAAGATGGAAGCCCGGAAGATCAGATTCAAAGCATCTAAATACACCATAATTGGAGATAATCTCTATCGACGATCATCGACATGATTAAACCTAAGATGCGTCATTAGCTAGAGTCAGGTCCAAAAATTCCTTCACGAGATGCACGACGGCGAATGTGGCAATCATTCCGGTGGTCGCAGTTTGGCTAATCGTATCTCTCAACAAGGGTATTTTTGGCCAACATTGCGACAAGACGCCGTCAAGTACGTCCAGAACTGTGACCTTTGTCAGCGACATGCAGGTATGTCACATAAACCCTCTGAACCTTTGCACTCGACACTTATCCCATGGCCCTTCACGAGGTGGGGAATGGATATTGTCGGCAAGCTACCCCCGGCCCCGGGGCAAAAGGTATTCCTCCTTGTACTTACCGATTATTTTTCCAAGTGGGTTGAGGCGGCTGCTTTTTCCCAAATCAGGGACAAGGAAGTCATCTCTTTTATCCAGACTAACATCATATACATATTTGGGATTCCGTCCGAAATCGTCTATGACAACGGATCCCAATTCATAAGCGACAGGACCCAACAATTTTGCGAATACAGGAGTATCAAGTTAACAACCTCGACTCCCAGATACCCTCAGGCGAACGGACTTGCTGAATCAAGTAATAAGACCATTATAGCTTCGGTCAAGAAAAGGTTAAAAGCTGCAAAAGGAAGATGGGTCGAAGACCTCCCTTCAGTCCTATGGGCAAATCGCACGACACCGCGCACGTCCACAGGACAAACCCCTTTCTCTCTCGTCTACGGTTGCGAAGCAGTCCTGCCAATCGAAGTCCAGCTCCCAACTTCGAGGCATATCTTCGTCGACCACAACATGATTGATTTAAATTATGATATCGACGCCCTCGAGGAGCTTAGAGAATCAGGCTTGATCAGAATGGCATCTCAGAAGCAAGCAGTCGAGCGACATTTCAATAAACACGTCAAAGTCAAAGTCTTTCATGAAGGCGATTACGTCCTCCGTCTAGTGTTCCAAAACACTCAAGAACTCAATGCCGGCAAGCTTTCTATTAAATGGGAAGGTCCTTACCGCATCTCCGAAGTCGTTGGTAAAGGAGCCTATCGACAATCAAGAAATCCCACGCAGTTGGAATGCGACGCACTTGAAAAAGTATTTTTTCTAAAATCACCTTCCTCTCATGCAACTTAATTGTTTTATCACAGGGGCACATGATTCAAATTTCATCATGAAATTTGGTTACACGATCATAAGGTTTGAGCGACCTCTCGATCTAAGTTTTTGGATTCAGAAAAATTTTGTACGTTCTAACACATCAATAATTGAGCCTATCAATACAAGTCAAACGTATGATATTTCAATCGTTATATTGCTATGAATGCCTAAGTCGCACGATTCTTTGCTCGTTCTATACTTAACAAAGTTATACGGTTGATATTACATCTATGTACGACATATGTAAATCGAAATAAAAAATCGACAAAAGGATGAAATTCATTTACGAAACGAACGACTACATAGGAACGACCGACGGTCGAGTATACAAAGTTAAAAAACATAGCATCTCCTAAATCTAGAGAAGAGCGTCGATCGTATCCTCAGTCTCGACCTTCGAGTCCTCGTCGTACCCGAAAACACGCTAAGAAGCTAATGCAAGGATCAAACGAGTATGTTAGGCGTTATCTGACGCCCTACGCCGCGACATTTTCAGAATGCGGCTCTTAAGATTAATGTTAAGGTTAGAGGAAGGAATATGATCTTCTCGACGGTCAACTTCCAGTCCAACATCTCCTCTATCTTCGTGTATCTAACAAAAGAAGATTGAAACATCTGTAAAATACAAAAGGGCTATGTTAAACAAACATTCGGTGGAAATATTGGGAACATGAGTTTCGAAAGAAAAACTCACAAAGAACGCTAGTCCAGCTAAACGCGATCCCGTCTCTTCGATGGAGATCTTTTGAAAACGCTCCTTGAAAGATAAGAGCTGATATTTCCCCAGATGCGAAAATGACTTCGTCCCGTCTAGGACACAGTCAGTCAAGAGGATCGACGACAACGTAAAGTTGATCGTCATGACTTCCTCCTCACCATCTCCCGTCCTTATACCCTTGCCCCCGACGGCTGACGAAAGGGTCGACGTGGATACAGAGGACATCGTCGCCAGATGCGCAAGATCCACGAACGTCACGTCTATCGCAATCAAAGTCTTCACCGACTCGGACATAATCGTTCTCAAAGAGTCTCCAATCCTTGAAGGCTTGAGAGAAATCGAAAAACTATACCTCGTATGGACACTCAAAAAACTTCGAAAAGTATTGAGCAAAGAACAGCAAGGGATCAAAAGAAGAATTCCGCACTAAGAAACTTTTCAAGAGGATATAAGAGGAAATGGTCCATTATGATCCCTATTTATGCACTCGATCGTGTCAGGTCAAGCCCTTTGATGATCGCCACATGTCCCCGTCTTTTCGTATGACCACACGGATCATAGACACCTGTCATCGACAGCTGGTAAGCACAATTGTGCGTCAGTATGACGTCACGACCTCGTTTTCTCTTCGACTTCTCGTTCTGTTAGAATTGAACCAATTCAGTTCCGAAACAACCAAGGTATTTTTCAACACAAAACCCTGAACACCCGACGAGCAAAATTTAAAATTCGAATTTGCCATCCTACTTTCAAATTTTGGGGGCAAACTGTTTGGGAAAAATTTCACAGGTCTCGACCACGACCAGAGAAGGTAAGACACATGTTATGAGCTATACCTTGTATTAAGATAAGGTCCCGACGAAGACCCAAAGAACCTCCGTCGTCCCTCCAAAAAGGTAAGTCGAGAGTTCCTCACGACACTTGACCTCGACGTCGCCCGTTCCGCACGACCGTCGCATAAAACCGTGCGACCTCGACCGACTAACGCGTTATACAACTGTTATATTTGTTCAAGTGTTTAATGCAAGAGTCAAAGTCATTTATGGACAATGGCTATAATCGACGAAATCAGTTATGAGCATCTAAACTCACATTGAAGACGACGACCGTTACAACAATCATCAAAGATCTTAATGATTCAATTAAAGTCATCCGAAGACTATAAAATCCCAGCTCAATCATCAGTTCAAGACACCTGATCAACATCGAATAACATAGAGAGAGAGAGATAGAACAAGAGCATCGAACAACAGAAGCAAACGCAAATACTCGAAGAATATTCATTCGAAGCAAAGAGATCATTCATAGAAGATCACTCTCGATGCAAGACTCTCACTCTCGACCAACAGTTCACATATTGTTTTCACACACGACGCACACTGTTTTTACATTCCAAACACTTGTACTTTACATTTTGAAGTCTTTCCCTTCATTTGTATTGTAATCTCTGTACGATCGACACCCGGAACACCAAGGACATCGCCCCTGATTGGCGACCATAGTGCAGCGACGACATCCATTGTCGTCCGCAGGTTTTTTCCTCGTTGAGGTTTTTCCTGCGTCATCAAATCCTCTGTCTCATTTTCATTTTTGTCTTTGTCGCACGCCTTTGTCGAACAATTCCTTTCTTTAGTTGTTAAAGTCTACATCGACCTTAATTTGTCCCTTTGGTGCGATTTTTGGCATTAACACTGAGTATGAAGCCTTGATCGTGGGAATGAATATGGCCCACGACTCGGGGGCAGCCGCGTTACATGTCAAAAGCGATTCTCTCCTGGTCGTGAATCAGATCAATGGAGAATTCGCAGCCAAAGATTCAAAAATGACAGCGTACCTAAAGGTAGCGAAAGAAAGATCCGAAAAGTTTAAATCTTTTTCTATCGAACAGATTCCAAGAGTCCAGAACACTCGTGCCGACGCTTTAGTAAACCTTGGATCTGCTTTGACCGAACCAATATTCGACAGTATTCCCATGATCCATCTAGTGACATCGTCCATCGAAAATGTAGACGTCGCCCAGATCGAAGACCAAGAAGATGATTGGTCGTGCGACATTTGAAATTTCCTTGTGCACGATCAACTCCCAGAAGACAAGATGGAAGCTCGAAAGATCAGATTCAAAGCATCCAAGTATGTCGTGATTGGAGATAGGCTCTATCGACGATCATCGACAGGCTTAAACCTTAGATGCGTCATCAGCAAAAGTCAAGTTCAGAAAATCCTTCAAGAGATGCACGATGGAGAGTGTGGCAATCACTCAGGAGGTCGCAGTATGGCCAATCGTATCTCTCGACAAGGCTATTTTTGGCCAACTCTAGGACAGGACGCCATCAGGTATGTTCAGAACTGTGATCCCTGTCAACGACATTCAGGTACGTCCCACAAACCTTCTGAACCTTTACACTCGACACTTATCCCATGGCCCTTCATGAGGTGGGGAATGGATATTGTCGGTGTTTGGGCAAAATTTCACCAGTCTCGACCACGACCAAGGTAAGGAAAACACCTATTCCTTTTTCTTATAATGAAGGTAAAATCATAGTACTTTCTCTCACGATCCAGGATAAAATCGAAAGTCTTTTACCTCACGACACTCGACCTCGACGTCGCCTAGTTCACACGACCGTCGCATAAAACCATGCGACCTCGACCGACTAACGCGCTATACGACTGTTATGTTTGTTCAATGTTTAATGCAGGAGTCAACACCATTAATGGACAACGGCTATAACCGACGAAGTCAGTTAAGAACATCTAATCCCGCATTAAAGACATCGACCGTTACGGCAGTTACCAAAGTCCTTAATGATCCAATTAAAGTGCCCGAAGACTATAAATATCAAGGAGAATCATCATTTCAAAGGACGGAACACAGATACAACATAGAACATCAGATACAAGCACTCAAACTCTGAAGAACATTTGAAGCATAGAAATCGCTCACAGAAGAATCTATGTACGATCGACACCAGAAACACAAGGACATCGCCCCTGTTTGGCGACCATAGTGCAGCGACGACTTCCACAGTCGTCCGCGGGTTTTTTTCCTCGTTGAGGTTTTTCCCGCGTCACCAAATGTCCTGTCTCATTTATATTTTCGTCTTTGTCGCACGCTTTTGTCGAATGATTCCTTTCTTTAGTTGTTAAAGTCCACATCGACCTTAAGTTGTACTTTGGTGCAATTTTTGGCATTAACAGTTTGGCGCCATCCGTGGGACCTCATCTAGAGAAAATATTCGACGAACGTACGTCTTACTAGCGGTTTCTTGTAGCCCTTATGTTCTCTATTTCAGGAAAATGGCGAATAGTGGAAACCCAGAACCAACCGCCATCCCATCGCGTGAGGGGCTCGAAAATGCACAAGATGCTCCTATAGCAGTCAACGATTATCACCTGGAGGAAGTCATCCTCAATCAAAGCAAGCCTGAGCAAAAAATCTTTATCGGATCATCCTTCAGTCCCTGTCTCAGGGAGAAGTTAATATCTTTTTTGCAGGAATATGCTAACTATTTTGCCTGGTCGCATGAAGATATGGTTGGCATAGATCCTGATGTCTACTCCCACAAGCTCAACGTCGACCCATCGTTCAAGCCTATCAAACAGAAGCGAAGGAAGTTTGCTCCTGAAAGGAATAAGGTGATAAACGATGAAGTCGGCAACCTTCTCAAAATAGGGAAGATTCGAGAAGTGAAGTACCCCGATTGGTTGGCTAACGTCGTGGTTGTCGCGAAGAAAAATGGCAAATGGAGAGTCTGTATCGACTTAGCAGACCTCAATAAAGCTTGTCCAAAAGATCCCTTTCCACTACCTCACATCGATGTCATGGTCGACGCGACAGCGGGGCATGAATTACTGACGTTCATGGATGCCTATTCCGGATATAATCAAATCATAAGCACGCCGAGGACCAAGAAAAAACCGCATTTATGACAGACCGAGGTATTTATTGTTATAAGGTTATGCCTTTCGGACTAAAAAATGCAGGATCTACTTACCAGCGCCTGGTGAACAAGATGTTCAAAGACCGTCTTGGCGACACGATGGAGGTATATATCGACGATATGTTGGTCAAATAGAAGCAAGCCATAGACCACATCGAGCATGTGAGGCAATCGTTCGACATCCTTCGGGAATACAGCATGAAGCTTAACCCGACGAAATGTTCCTTCGGTGTCAGCGCTGGGAAGTTCCTGGGCTACATGGTCACTCGTCGAGGAATCGAGGCTAATCCAGACCAGATAAAAGCGATTATCGAAATAAAATCTCCTAGAAATTTCAAGGAGGTCCAGAAGCTCACTGGTCGAGTAGCAGCGCTGAACAGGTTTATCTCTCGAGCCTCAGATAAATGCCATCTGTTTACAATGTCCTCAGGAAAAATAGAGGCTTCGACTGGACCGACGGCCATGAGAGGGCATTGCAAAAACTTAAAGAGTACATGACGTCGCCTCCCTTATTGTCGAAACCTCGCGATCATGAAGTCTTGCAACTATATCTGGCTGTTAGTCCAAATGCGGTAAGTGCCGTCCTAACACGAGAAGATGAAAAGCAACAACTGCCAATCTACTATGTAAGTAAATCTCTTCTGGACGCAGAAACCAGGTATTCTTCTATGGAAAAATTGATCTTGTCGCTAGTCACAGCTGCTAAAAAACTGCGACATTATTTTGAATCGCATCCTATTACTGTCGTAACTAACTTGCCTCTTAAGTCTGTCTTAAGAAAACCTAAGTTGACAGGTCGCCTAGCGAAATGGAGTATATATCTCAGCAGTTACGACATCGATTTCAAACCCAGGACCGCGATCAAATCACAAGCCTTGGCAGACTTCATCGCTGATTTCAGCCGTGAACTGGAGAGAGAAGCAGAACTCGAAGTGTCAGCTGTGGCGACTCACGACGACACACCTTGGATCTTACATGTCGACGGTTCATCCAACGTTAGAGGTTCAGGACTAGGCGTCGTATTGAAGTCGCCATAAGGGGGCAAGATGGTATATTCGATCCGGTGCTATTTCAAAACCACCAATAACGAAGCTGAATACGAGGCCCTGATCATAGGAATGAATATGGCCTACGACTCGGGGGCAACCGCATTACACATCAAAAGCGATTCTCTCCTGGTGGTAAACCAGATCAATGGATAATTCGCAGCCAAAGATTCAAAAATGACAGCGTACTTAAAGGTAGCAAAAGAAAAATCCGAAAAATTAAAATCCTTTTCTATCGAACAAATCCCGAGAGACCAGAATACTCAGGCCGACGCTTTAGCAAATCCCGGGTCTGCTTTGGTCGAACCTATATTCGACGCTATTCCCATGATCCAGCTGGCGACATCGTCCATCGAAAACATCGATGTCACCCAAATCGAAGAGGAAGAAGAAGATTGGTCGTGCGACATCCGAAATTTCCTCGCGCACGACCAACTTCCAAAAGACAAGATGGAAGCCCGGAAGATCAGATTCAAGGCATCTAAATATGTCATAGTTGGGGATAAGCTCTATCGACGATCATCGATAGGTTTAAACCTAAGATGCGTCATTAGCAAGAGACAGGCCCAGAAAATCCTTAAAAAGATGCACGACGGTGAATGTGGCAATCATTCAGGCAGTCGCAGTTTGGCTAATCGTATCTCTCGACAAGGGTATTTTTGGCCAACACTGCGGCAAGACGCCGTCCAGTATGTCCAGAACTGTGATCCTTGTCAACGACACTCAGGTATGTCACATAACCCCTCTGAACCCTTGCACTCGACGCTTATCCCATGGCCCTTCATGAGATGGGGAATGGATAATGTCGGCAAGCTACCCCTGACCCCGGGACAAAAGGTATTCCTCCTTGTACTCACCGATTTTTTTTCCAAATGGGTTGAGGCGGCTGTTTTTTCCCAAGTAAGGGACAAAGAAGTCATCGCTTTTATCCAGACTAACATCATATGCAGATTTGGGATTCCATCCGAAATCGTTTGTGACAACGGATCCCAATTCATAAGCGACAGGACCCAACAATTCTGTGAAGCCAGGAGCATCAAGCTGACGACCTCGACCCCCAGATATCCTCAAGCCAACGGACTCGCCGAGTCAAGCAATAAGACCATTGTAGCTTCGATCAAGAAAAGGCTAAAAGCTGCAAAGGGAAGATGGGTCGAAGAACTCCCTTCAGTCCTATGGGCAAATCGCACGACGCCACGCATGTCCACAGGTCAAACCCCTTTCATGCACGACTCGTTTATCAAAATGTCGAAAAACAATGGTTACCATGATATGCATACCCCTAAGTCGATATAACACATTTACGCGAAAATGATAATAAAACATTTAACTGACCGAAAGCACACCAAACTATTTGTTATGAAATATTACCAAAATATCCTTTCATGCATCACTTAAGCCATGTATAAGTCGATTCATACCCTGAACTAATTGCAACGTAATACTTGATCACACAAACTCTTGAAAGAAAAGTTACGCGACACTAGAGTTCCAAAACTCATCTTTTCTTAGTCGCCTTGTGGCATAAAATTAACTTTACTCAACAAAACTCGAGTGAGACCAAATGCCCAACTTAACTCGTAAAATTTTCACATAAGCAAATAGAGTATGCACATTGTAAAATTGTACCCACAAGACACAAAACGTCGTACAATAAAACTCCATGAAATTCCACGAACTCAATGACTCCAAGTCAACAAAATAGCACCAAACATTGTGCTTCCAAAGTTAAATTTCATTAAGCAAAATCATGGCTAAAATACCAAAATCCAAAATCCCTTCTATGGTAATACCACATAAACAACATTGTTTAACAATTCACATTAAACAAATTCTCCAAAATAACTTTACATAGACGTAATGGAAGATAACTTTCCGTCCAAACTCTAACATATGTGGAGGAGATCCAATGTTAAAGTTATAAGCCGTAGTCACTTGCCCAACATCTTAAACGTCATAAAATATGGATATCACTGTATCATAAAGTAATGTTGAACAATAATAAAACGGAACAAGTTCCGACGGGCTCACAACTCCCGTAATAAAATACTTTCGTGCAGGTTCAAAACTCATGATTTAAAATCTTGTGTGTGTGCTAAACATTTCCCAAAATTGTAACACAATCCATATATGGATTTGAAACACAAGAAATACTTAATGCAATTTATTTTCAAAAAATAAATTTCGTGCATAATTTAGTCGGCACTCAACGTCTCAACTCATACTCCTAAAAAATCCTCCGGTCCACTATTTTCACCCGGATACTTTAACCTCTTAAGGCTAAGTCGGAAATTACCTCGATAAACCTTACGGTTTTTCCCCAATTCAAAGTCGGCTCAATAAGCCTATGGTTCTAGTCCAACCATCAATCTTGATCCAAAACGGTTTGCTTAAAGCAAGTATCATGCTTAACGTCACTTCAACTGACTAATAATAGAATCGTCCATATATTCCAACGACTACTAGTTTAGAACCTTCTTCACTACCCCCAACGATCATCACATTAAAGTAATTCAAGTACGCACATGTACTAGTAGGTTCACCATGACACTGGCCAGGTGTCACTATGAACGCATCATACATGATTATCCTTGTTACTCTCGACGTGACTCTCGTTTCTAACAACATCCATCAACTTCAAAACATCCTATCTTAAAGTGCCTAAAGGAGAATTTCACTCTCATTTACTTAAACAAACGCTAGTTTGAGTCTAGGTATCCAAAATCAACACCTAAATCTCTCAAACTTATGCTCTGATGCCAACTTGTAACACCCTCAAATTTGGAACGAGCAACTAAAAAATATTTCAATAAATAACCCAACAAGATAAAATCATTTCTACAATTCACTCCTTAATATACCTCGGAATTTAAACATTAATTCCCAAATAGAATAACTTAAACGGGTGTTACTTAACACAACACAAGTTGCTAATTCCAAGTACGTGCGGAAGACTTCACTACTCAAGTTACCTCTCGTGCACTCTACTATCACTCGCCACTTCACAATGTAGCTAGAGCTACCCCAACCTGAGCCTGTTGCACATGCCGACAAATAAAAAGGGTTAGGCTTACTCCTAGTGAGTTCAAGCATTTTATCATGACTGTATAAAAACATAAATTAGGGATTAGTGATTTTAGTCATGATTCAACAAATCTTTAATGAAAGTTTGCGACAAAGGTTATCCTTTCCAAAGAGTTCTAAAAATAGACATAAATGACTCATTTTCCAATGCACCCAAATCCATGGGAATCTTCCCCAAAAGTGTAAAGCGTTTTCCAAAAATGAGTTACGAACCCCAACCCACTCAAATACGTGAATAAATCTAGTTTTAGGCAAAACCTTCAAATACGGTTGACAATACATACTCAACCCGTAAAAACATGGAAACCATCCATTTAAATATATTCTTTCGTTGGAAACTTAATACGAAGCAAAACTCACGCAACGTAAAATGTATTAAAATCCAAATACCATAGAATAAAACTCCAGTAGTTAAAACGTCCAATAAGAATGTAACATAAATCCGTCCATCAATCATGGAAAACAATCCATATGCATGTAATATAACCTCAACAATGTGAATACATAAATTACCCAAAATCAACACCCTTCGGTGATGGGGGAGGCCCGATCTCATCAGATGTGGCAAACACATAAATTAAACCACGATTAAATAAATGTAAGTAAGCTTCTTGGATGTGGAAAACGGATGACATCAACCATACTAGGTCTTTAGTAAATCCTTGGCATCAATCATACTAGATCTTTAGCCCATCTTAGACATCAACCATACTAGGTCTTTAGTCCATCTCAGACATCAACCATACTAGGTCTTTAGTCCGTCTTCGGCATCAACCATACTAGGTCTTTAGCCCCTCTTAGACATCAACCATACTAGGTCTTTAGTCCAAGCCCTCAAGTTCAACCATACTAGGTCTTTACCTTGGAAAACCCACCATCCAAAACAAGCTTACTTAACTTAAAAATTCATACATGACCTCAAAAGAATAACTAATGCATTCAAACTCATGTAAATCTCAAACATAATGCAACTCATGCAATGCAAACCCCAAGCCCACATCGAGCTTAATAAAACCGGGCGAATGCCATCAAGACTCAATCGAGTCCAAAACCGAGCCCTCTGCTCAAAGATCTAATGATCATTTATCAACATTAAATCATGCAAATGAAATGCAATTAAGCATATGACACATCCTAGACTCCACCCCGAGCATGTAAATATCAATCATGTGCAATAAAATGCATCTAAACATCATTTAGGTAAACAAGTACCACAAAACTGTTATTAACCCGAAACCTGACACGGTTAAGCAAAAAGGGTTTTCCCAAAGGACTCACACCCTTATAATTCTCAAAATGACACATAACACTTAAAAGTGCATTTCCCAAATGTTTTATTAAAATCAAATACGCTATCATGATTAAACCATCAAATAAACCTCATTTTGAGCAATTAATCTTTTAAAGACAAAATATGGTTTCTAACCATCCAATTATCCAAAAGCCCCAAATATGGGTGTTTTAAACATTTATGAAGATAAACACTTCGAAAGAGTTAAACTATCCAAATAACTCAACCATAAACATTTTCAAGTAAAACACACAAATATTTGTAAAATACTCATTTTGGCATGTACAAAGTTTTCGCAAAGTAACTTGAACTCACCTTTGCTAGATTAAGCTAAATCTAGAGCTCTCCAAACGTAAGCTCCTTTGATGAAGTTTGCATCCTAAGGCAAAAACTTCCAAAACCTAGATTCATGATTTTCCAATCATCAATGTTCAAAATCAACCATACCAAATCGTTTCCCAACATTTTACACCAATATCTTAACATATGCCCAAACCCTAATTTCCATAATGAGCTATAATGTGCAAGGAAGGTAAGAGATCAAGTATAAGTGAGTGTTTAGCTTAACATTCGAAGGAAGACTCACCTTAGAGGGTTGTTATAAAGAAACCCCAAAACCCTAAATGATGGAAGAGGAAGTCCTTTGAACACTTGAGTCTCCTTGAAGATGAGAATCACTTAATGACCTAGAGATGGAGAAGGTTTCTCATAAAAGTGGTGGATGAGATTCATAAATGATGAGAGGTGAAAGGAAGAAGAGACTTACCAACCTTGAGAGCAAAAATCGCACCTAGCAAAGGTGAAATCGTCCTTTGAAGAGAAACAGCAGAAAATGACCTAATAAGCTGCCAAAACCCGCTGATAAACAGCCCCTCGGTCCCTAAGCGCGACATTGACACATGCGACAATGCCCGAGGCATTGTCGCTGGGCATTGTCGCCCTCCATGTACTGCTCTCTGCTTGATTTTCCAATTCAAGCCCCCATCATGACATTGACACATGCGACAATGCCCGGGGCATTGTCGCTGGTCATTGTCGCCGTCCATGCCCCACCTACTGTCCAACGATCCTTTTCCAACCCGAAACCGATTCTTGAGCTCGAGAATAAAGTTGGGTACACGATAGCGCTTGCATGCATGAAACCTCACATTGGCCCTTGACAAATAATGTAGATTTGGGGTGTTACAGTATTTTTCAACACGAAACCCTGAACACCCGACGAGCAAAATTTAAAATTCGAATTTGCCATCCTACTTTCAAATTTTGGGGGCAAACTGTTTGGGCAAAATTTCACAGGTCTCGACCACGACCAGAGAAGGTAAGACGCATGTCATGAGCTATACCTTGTATTAAGATAAGGTCCCGACGAAGACCCAAAGAATCTCCATCATCCCTCCTAAAAAGGTAAGTCGAGAGTTCCTCACGACACTCGACCTCGACGTCGCCCGTTCCGCACGACCGTCGCATAAAACCGTGCGACCTCGACCGTCTAACGCGTTATACAACTGTTATATTTGTTTAAGTGTTTAATGCAGGAGTCAAAGTCATTTATGGACAAACGGCTATAACCGAAGAAATCAGTTATGAGCATCTAAACTCATATTGAAGACGACGACCGTTACAAACAATCTTCAAAGCAATTAAAGATTCAATTAAAGTCATCCGAAGACTATAAAATCCCAGCTCAATCATCAGTTCAAGACACCTGATCAACACCGAATAACAGAGAGAGAGAGAGAGATAGAACAAGAGCATCAAATAACAGAAGCAAACACAAACACTCGAAGAATATTCATTCGAAGCAAAGAGATCATTCATAGAAGATCACTCTCGACGCAAGACTCTCGCTCTCGACCAACAGTTTATACACAGTTTTCACACACGACGTACACTATTTTTACATTCCAAACACTTGTACTTTACATTTCGAAGTCTTTCCTTCATTTGTATTGTAATCTCTGTACGATCGACATCCGGAACACCAAGGACATCGCCCCTGATTGGCGACCATAGTGCAGCGACGACATCCACTGTCGTCCGCAGGTTTTTTCCTCTTTGAGGTTTTTCCTGCGTCATCAAATCCTTTGTCTCATTTACATTTTTGTCTTTGTCGCACGCCTTTGTCGAAAGATTCCTTTCTTTAGTTGTTAAAGTCCACATCGACCTTAAGTTGTCCCTTTGGTGCGATTTTTGGCATTAACAGTTTGGCGCCATCCATGGGACCCCATCTAGAGAAAATCTTTGACAAACGTGCGTCCTACTTACGTTTTCTTGGAGTTTCTTCTGTTCTCTGTTTCAGGAAAATGGCGACTAACGAACAATCCGCTGACCCAGCACATGAAGGACTCGAAAATGCACAAGATGCACTTAAAGCAGTCCACGATTATCGCCTGGAGTAAGTCATTCTAGATTCAAGCAAGCCTGACCAAAAAGTCTTAATCGGGTCGTCTCTCAATCCTTGACTCAGGGAAAAGTTAATATCTTTTTTGCAGGAACATGCTGATTGTTTCGCCTGGTCGCATGAAGATATGGTCGGCATAGATCCTGACGTCATCTCTCACAAGCTCAACGTCGACCCATCGTTCTAACCTATCAAGCAGAAACGACGGAAATTTTCTCCTGAAAGGAATAAGGTGATAAATGACGAAGTCGACAACCTTCTCAAGACAGGGAAGATTCGAGAGGTAAAATACCCCGATTAGCTTGCTAAAGTCGTGGTTGTAGCAAAGAATAATGGAAAGTGGAGGGTCTGTATCGACTTCACAGACCTCAATAAAGCCTGTCCAAAAGATCCTTTTCCATTACCTCATATCGACGCCATGGTCGACGCGACAGCGGGGCACGAACTACTAACGTTCATGGATGCCTATTCCGGATATAATTAAATCTTAATGCACGTCGAGGACCAAGAAAAAACCGCATTTATGACGGACCGAGGTATTTACTGTTATAAAGTTATGCCTTTCGGACTAAAAAATGCAGGTTCTACCTACCAGCGTCTAGTGAATAAAATGTTCAAAGACCATCTCGGCGACACGATGGAGGTGTATATCGACGACATGCTGGTCAAGTCAAAACAAGCGATCGACCATGTCGAGCATCTGAGGCAATCGTTTGATATCCTTAGAAAGTATAGCATGAAGCTCAACCCAACGAAATGTTCCTTTGGCGTCAGTGCTAGGAAATTCCTAGGATATATGGTCACTCGCCGAGGCATCGAAGCCAATCCCGACCAGATCAAAGCCATTGTCGAGATCAAATCTCCTCGAAATTTCAAAGAAGTCCAAAGGCTTACTGGTCGGGTAGCAGCTCTAAACAGGTTCATCTCCCGATCTTCAGATAAATGTCACATATTTTACAACGTCCTCAGGAAAAACAGACGCTTCGACTGGACCGACGATCATGAACAGGCATTGCAAAAGCTCAAAGAATACATGATGTCGCCTCCCTTATTGTCGAAACCTCGCGATCATGAAATCTTGCAACTATATCTGGCTGTTAGCCCAAACGAGATAAGTGTTGTCCTAGCACGAGAAGATGAAAAACAGCAACTGCCAATCTATTATGTAAGTAAATCTCTTCTGGACGCAGAAACCAGGTATTCCTCTATGGAAAAATTGCTCTTGTCGCTAGTCACAGCTGCTAAAAAACTGCGACCTTATTTTGAGTCGCATCCCATTACTGTCGTAACTAACTTCCCTCTTAAGTCTGTCTTAAGAAAACCTGAGTTGATAGGTCGCTTAGCAAAATGGAGCATATATCTCAGCAGCTACGACATTGACTTCAAGCCCAGGACCGCGATCAAGTCGCAAGCCTTGGCCGACTTCATTGCTGACTTCAGCCCTGAATTAGAGAAAGAAGCAGAGCTCGAGGTATCGACTGTGGCGACTCACGACGACGTGCCCTGGATCTTACACGTCGATGGGTCATCCAACATTAGAGGCTCAGGACTAGGCGTCGTCTTAAAGTCGCCACAGGGGGGCAAGATGGTATACTCAGTTCGATGCGATTTCAAGACTACCAACAATAAAGCTGAATACGAAGCCCTGATCATAGGAATGAATATGGCCTACGACTCGGGGGCAACTGCGTCACATGTCAAAAGCGACTCTCTCCTGGTAGTGAACCAGATCAATGGAAAATTCACAGCCAAATATTCAAAAATGACAGCATACCTGAAGGTAGCAAAAGAGAAATCCGAAAAATTTAAATCTTTTTCTATCGAACAAATCCCGAGAGACCAGAATACTCAAGCCGACGCTTTAGCAAATTTCGGGCCTGCTTTAGTCGAACCCATATTCGACGTTATTCCCATGATCCATCTGGCGACATCGTCTATCGAAAACATCGATGTCGTCCAGATCGAGGATGAAAAAGATGATTGGTCGTGCGACATCCGAAATTTCCTTATGCACGACCAACTCCCAGAAGACAAGATGGAAGCCCGGAAGATCAGATTCAAAGCATCTAAATACACCATAATTGGAGATAATCTCTATCGACGATCATCGACATGATTAAACCTAAGATGCGTCATTAGCTAGAGTCAGGTCCAAAAATTCCTTCACGAGATGCACGACGGCGAATGTGGCAATCATTCCGGTGGTCGCAGTTTGGCTAATCGTATCTCTCAACAAGGGTATTTTTGGCCAACATTGCGACAAGACGCCGTCAAGTACGTCCAGAACTGTGACCTTTGTCAGCGACATGCAGGTATGTCACATAAACCCTCTGAACCTTTGCACTCGACACTTATCCCATGGCCCTTCACGAGGTGGGGAATGGATATTGTCGGCAAGCTACCCCCGGCCCCGGGGCAAAAGGTATTCCTCCTTGTACTTACCGATTATTTTTCCAAGTGGGTTGAGGCGGCTGCTTTTTCCCAAATCAGGGACAAGGAAGTCATCTCTTTTATCCAGACTAACATCATATACATATTTGGGATTCCGTCCGAAATCGTCTATGACAACGGATCCCAATTCATAAGCGACAGGACCCAACAATTTTGCGAATACAGGAGTATCAAGTTAACAACCTCGACTCCCAGATACCCTCAGGCGAACGGACTTGCTGAATCAAGTAATAAGACCATTATAGCTTCGATCAAGAAAAGGTTAAAAGCTGCAAAAGGAAGATGGGTCGAAGACCTCCCTTCAGTCCTATGGGCAAATCGCACGACACCGCGCACGTCCACAGGACAAACCCCTTTCTCTCTCGTCTACGGTTGCGAAGCAGTCCTGCCAATCGAAGTCCAGCTCCCAACTTCGAGGCATATCTTCGTCGACCACAACATGATTGATTTAAATTATGATATCGACGCCCTCGAGGAACTTAGAGAATCAGGCTTGATCAGAATGGCATCTCAGAAGCAAGCAGTCGAGCGACATTTCAATAAACACGTCAAAGTCAAAGTCTTTCATGAAGGCGATTACGTCCTCCGTCTAGTGTTCCAAAACACTCAAGAACTCAATGCCGGCAAGCTTTCTATTAAATGGGAAGGTCCTTACCGCATCTCCGAAGTCGTTGGTAAAGGAGCCTATCGACAATCAAGAAATCCCACGCAGTTGGAATGCGACGCACTTGAAAAAGTATTTTTTCTAAAATCACCTTCCTCTCATGCAACTTAATTGTTTTATCACAGGGGCACATGATTCAAATTTCATCATGAAATTTGGTTACACGATCATAAGGTTTGAGCGACCTCTCGATCTAAGTTTCTGGATTCAGAAAAATTTTGTACGTTCTAACACATCAATAATTGAGCCTATCAATACAAGTCAAACGTATGATATTTCAATCGTTATATTGCTATGAATGCCTAAGTCGCACGATTCTTTGCTCGTTCTATACTTAACAAAGTTATACGGTTGATATTACATCTATGTACGACATATGTAAATCGAAATAAAAAATCGACAAAAGGATGAAATTCATTTACGAAACGAACGACTACATAGGAACGACCGACGGTCGAGTATACAAAGTTAAAAAACATAGCATCTCCTAAATCTAGAGAAGAGCGTCGATCGTATCCTCAGTCTCGACCTTCGAGTCCTCGTCGTACCCGAAAACACGCTAAGAAGCTAATGCAAGGATCAAACGAGTATGTTAGGCGTTATCTGACGCCCTACGCCGCGACATTTTCAGAATGCGGCTCTTAAGATTAATGTTAAGGTTAGAGGAAGGAATATGATCTTCTCGACGGTCAACTTCCAGTCCAACATCTCCTCTATCTTCGTGTATCTAACAAAAGAAGATTGAAACATCTGTAAAATACAAAAGGGCTATGTTAAACAAACATTCGGTGGAAATATTGGGAACATGAGTTTCGAAAGAAAAACTCACAAAGAACGCTAGTCCAGCTAAACGCGATCCCGTCTCTTCGATGGAGATCTTTTGAAAACGCTCCTTGAAAGATAAGAGCTGATATTTCCCCAGATGCGAAAATGACTTCGTCCCGTCTAGGACACAGTCAGTCAAGAGGATCGACGACAACGTAAAGTTGATCGTCATGACTTCCTCCTCACCATCTCCCGTCCTTATACCCTTGCCCCCGACGGCTGACGAAAGGGTCGACGTGGATACATAGGACATCGTCGCCAGATGCGCAAGATCCACGAACGTCACGTCTATCGCAATCAAAGTCTTCACCGACTCGGACATAATCGTTCTCAAAGAGTCTCCAATCCTTGAAGGCTTGAGAGAAATCGAAAAACTATACCTCGTATGGACACTCAAAAAACTTCGAAAAGTATTGAGCAAAGAACAGCAAGGGATCAAAAGAAGAATTCCGCACTAAGAAACTTTTCAAGAGGATATAAGAGGAAATGGTCCATTATGATCCCTATTTATGCACTCGATCGTGTCAGGTCAAGCCCTTTGATGATCGCCACATGTCCCCGTCTTTTCGTATGACCACACGGATCATAGACACCTGTCATCGACAGCTGGTAAGCACAATTGTGCGTCAGTATGACGTCACGACCTCGTTTTCTCTTCGACTTCTCGTTCTGTTAGAATTGAACCAATTCAGTTCCGAAACAACCAAGGTATTTTTCAACACAAAACCCTGAACACCCGACGAGCAAAATTTAAAATTCGAATTTGCCATCCTACTTTCAAATTTTGGGGGCAAACTGTTTGGGAAAAATTTCACAGGTCTCGACCACGACCAGAGAAGGTAAGACACATGTTATGAGCTATACCTTGTATTAAGATAAGGTCCCGACGAAGACCCAAAGAACCTCCGTCGTCCCTCCAAAAAGGTAAGTCGAGAGTTCCTCACGACACTTGACCTCGACGTCGCCCGTTCCGCACGACCGTCGCATAAAACCGTGCGACCTCGACCGACTAACGCGTTATACAACTGTTATATTTGTTCAAGTGTTTAATGCAAGAGTCAAAGTCATTTATGGACAATGGCTATAATCGACGAAATCAGTTATGAGCATCTAAACTCACATTGAAGACGACGACCGTTACAACAATCATCAAAGATCTTAATGATTCAATTAAAGTCATCCGAAGACTATAAAATCCCAGCTCAATCATCAGTTCAAGACACCTGATCAACATCGAATAACATAGAGAGAGAGAGATAGAACAAGAGCATCGAACAACAGAAGCAAACGCAAATACTCGAAGAATATTCATTCGAAGCAAAGAGATCATTCATAGAAGATCACTCTCGATGCAAGACTCTCACTCTCGACCAACAGTTCACATATTGTTTTCACACACGACGCACACTGTTTTTACATTCCAAACACTTGTACTTTACATTTTGAAGTCTTTCCCTTCATTTGTATTGTAATCTCTGTACGATCGACACCCGGAACACCAAGGACATCGCCCCTGATTGGCGACCATAGTGCAGCGACGACATCCATTGTCGTCCGCAGGTTTTTTCCTCGTTGAGGTTTTTCCTGCGTCATCAAATCCTCTGTCTCATTTTCATTTTTGTCTTTGTCGCACGCCTTTGTCGAACAATTCCTTTCTTTAGTTGTTAAAGTCTACATCGACCTTAATTTGTCCCTTTGGTGCGATTTTTGGCATTAACACTGAGTATGAAGCCTTGATCGTGGGAATGAATATGGCCCACGACTCGGGGGCAGCCGCGTTACATGTCAAAAGCGATTCTCTCCTGGTCGTGAATCAGATCAATGGAGAATTCGCAGCCAAAGATTCAAAAATGACAGCGTACCTAAAGGTAGCGAAAGAAAGATCCGAAAAGTTTAAATCTTTTTCTATCGAACAGATTCCAAGAGTCCAGAACACTCGTGCCGACGCTTTAGTAAACCTTGGATCTGCTTTGACCGAACCAATATTCGACAGTATTCCCATGATCCATCTAGTGACATCGTCCATCGAAAATGTAGACGTCGCCCAGATCGAAGACCAAGAAGATGATTGGTCGTGCGACATTTGAAATTTCCTTGTGCACGATCAACTCCCAGAAGACAAGATGGAAGCTCGAAAGATCAGATTCAAAGCATCCAAGTATGTCGTGATTGGAGATAGGCTCTATCGACGATCATCGACAGGCTTAAACCTTAGATGCGTCATCAGCAAAAGTCAAGTTCAGAAAATCCTTCAAGAGATGCACGATGGAGAGTGTGGCAATCACTCAGGAGGTCGCAGTATGGCCAATCGTATCTCTCGACAAGGCTATTTTTGGCCAACTCTAGGACAGGACGCCATCAGGTATGTTCAGAACTGTGATCCCTGTCAACGACATTCAGGTACGTCCCACAAACCTTCTGAACCTTTACACTCGACACTTATCCCATGGCCCTTCATGAGGTGGGGAATGGATATTGTCGGTGTTTGGGCAAAATTTCACCAGTCTCGACCACGACCAAGGTAAGGAAAACACCTATTCCTTTTTCTTATAATGAAGGTAAAATCATAGTACTTTCTCTCACGATCCAGGATAAAATCGAAAGTCTTTTACCTCACGACACTCGACCTCGACGTCGCCTAGTTCACACGACCGTCGCATAAAACCATGCGACCTCGACCGACTAACGCGCTATACGACTGTTATGTTTGTTCAATGTTTAATGCAGGAGTCAACACCATTAATGGACAACGGCTATAACCGACGAAGTCAGTTAAGAACATCTAATCCCGCATTAAAGACATCGACCGTTACGGCAGTTACCAAAGTCCTTAATGATCCAATTAAAGTGCCCGAAGACTATAAATATCAAGGAGAATCATCATTTCAAAGGACGGAACACAGATACAACATAGAACATCAGATACAAGCACTCGAACTCTGAAGAACATTTGAAGCATAGAAATCGCTCACAGAAGAATCTATGTACGATCGACACCAGAAACACAAGGACATCGCCCCTGTTTGGCGACCATAGTGCAGCGACGACTTCCACAGTCGTCCGCGGGTTTTTTTCCTCGTTGAGGTTTTTCCCGCGTCACCAAATGTCCTGTCTCATTTATATTTTCGTCTTTGTCGCACGCTTTTGTCGAATGATTCCTTTCTTTAGTTGTTAAAGTCCACATCGACCTTAAGTTGTACTTTGGTGCAATTTTTGGCATTAACAGTTTGGCGCCATCCGTGGGACCTCATCTAGAGAAAATATTCGACGAACGTACGTCTTACTAGCGGTTTCTTGTAGCCCTTATGTTCTCTATTTCAGGAAAATGGCGAATAGTGGAAACCCAGAACCAACCGCCATCCCATCGCGTGAGGGGCTCGAAAATGCACAAGATGCTCCTATAGCAGTCAACGATTATCACCTGGAGGAAGTCATCCTCAATCAAAGCAAGCCTGAGCAAAAAATCTTTATCGGATCATCCTTCAGTCCCTGTCTCAGGGAGAAGTTAATATCTTTTTTGCAGGAATATGCTAACTATTTTGCCTGGTCGCATGAAGATATGGTTGGCATAGATCCTGATGTCTACTCCCACAAGCTCAACGTCGACCCATCGTTCAAGCCTATCAAACAGAAGCGAAGGAAGTTTGCTCCTGAAAGGAATAAGGTGATAAACGATGAAGTCGGCAACCTTCTCAAAATAGGGAAGATTCGAGAAGTGAAGTACCCCGATTGGTTGGCTAACGTCGTGGTTGTCGCGAAGAAAAATGGCAAATGGAGAGTCTGTATCGACTTAGCAGACCTCAATAAAGCTTGTCCAAAAGATCCCTTTCCACTACCTCACATCGATGTCATGGTCGACGCGACAGCGGGGCATGAATTACTGACGTTCATGGATGCCTATTCCGGATATAATCAAATCATAAGCACGCCGAGGACCAAGAAAAAACCGCATTTATGACAGACCGAGGTATTTATTGTTATAAGGTTATGCCTTTCGGACTAAAAAATGCAGGATCTACTTACCAGCGCCTGGTGAACAAGATGTTCAAAGACCGTCTTGGCGACACGATGGAGGTATATATCGACGATATGTTGGTCAAATAGAAGCAAGCCATAGACCACATCGAGCATGTGAGGCAATCGTTCGACATCCTTCGGGAATACAGCATGAAGCTTAACCCGACGAAATGTTCCTTCGGTGTCAGCGCTGGGAAGTTCCTGGGCTACATGGTCACTCGTCGAGGAATCGAGGCTAATCCAGACCAGATAAAAGCGATTATCGAAATAAAATCTCCTAGAAATTTCAAGGAGGTCCAGAAGCTCACTGGTCGAGTAGCAGCGCTGAACAGGTTTATCTCTCGAGCCTCAGATAAATGCCATCTGTTTACAATGTCCTCAGGAAAAATAGAGGCTTCGACTGGACCGACGGCCATGAGAGGGCATTGCAAAAACTTAAAGAGTACATGACGTCGCCTCCCTTATTGTCGAAACCTCGCGATCATGAAGTCTTGCAACTATATCTGGCTGTTAGTCCAAATGCGGTAAGTGCCGTCCTAACACGAGAAGATGAAAAGCAACAACTGCCAATCTACTATGTAAGTAAATCTCTTCTGGACGCAGAAACCAGGTATTCTTCTATGGAAAAATTGATCTTGTCGCTAGTCACAGCTGCTAAAAAACTGCGACATTATTTTGAATCGCATCCTATTACTGTCGTAACTAACTTGCCTCTTAAGTCTGTCTTAAGAAAACCTGAGTTGACAGGTCGCCTAGCGAAATGGAGTATATATCTCAGCAGTTACGACATCGATTTCAAACCCAGGACCGCGATCAAATCACAAGCCTTGGCAGACTTCATCGCTGATTTCAGCCGTGAACTGGAGAGAGAAGCAGAACTCGAAGTGTCAGCTGTGGCGACTCACGACGACACACCTTGGATCTTACATGTCGACGGTTCATCCAACGTTAGAGGTTCAGGACTAGGCGTCGTATTGAAGTCGCCATAAGGGGGCAAGATGGTATATTCGATCCGGTGCTATTTCAAAACCACCAATAACGAAGCTGAATACGAGGCCCTGATCATAGGAATGAATATGGCCTACGACTCGGGGGCAACCGCATTACACATCAAAAGCGATTCTCTCCTGGTGGTAAACCAGATCAATGGATAATTCGCAGCCAAAGATTCAAAAATGACAGCGTACTTAAAGGTAGCAAAAGAAAAATCCGAAAAATTAAAATCCTTTTCTATCGAACAAATCCCGAGAGACCAGAATACTCAGGCCGACGCTTTAGCAAATCTCGGGTCTGCTTTGGTCGAACCTATATTCGACGCTATTCCCATGATCCAGCTGGCGACATCGTCCATCGAAAACATCGATGTCACCCAAATCGAAGAGGAAGAAGAAGATTGGTCGTGCGACATCCGAAATTTCCTCGCGCACGACCAACTTCCAAAAGACAAGATGGAAGCCCGGAAGATCAGATTCAAGGCATCTAAATATGTCATAGTTGGGGATAAGCTCTATCGACGATCATCGATAGGTTTAAACCTAAGATGCGTCATTAGCAAGAGACAGGCCCAGAAAATCCTTAAAAAGATGCACGACGGTGAATGTGGCAATCATTCAGGCAGTCGCAGTTTGGCTAATCGTATCTCTCGACAAGGGTATTTTTGGCCAACACTGCGGCAAGACGCCGTCCAGTATGTCCAGAACTGTGATCCTTGTCAACGACACTCAGGTATGTCACATAACCCCTCTGAACCCTTGCACTCGACGCTTATCCCATGGCCCTTCATGAGATGGGGAATGGATAATGTCGGCAAGCTACCCCTGACCCCGGGACAAAAGGTATTCCTCCTTGTACTCACCGATTTTTTTTCCAAATGGGTTGAGGCGGCTGTTTTTTCCCAAGTAAGGGACAAAGAAGTCATCGCTTTTATCCAGACTAACATCATATGCAGATTTGGGATTCCATCCGAAATCGTTTGTGACAACGGATCCCAATTCATAAGCGACAGGACCCAACAATTCTGTGAAGCCAGGAGCATCAAGCTGACGACCTCGACCCCCAGATATCCTCAAGCCAACGGACTCGCCGAGTCAAGCAATAAGACCATTGTAGCTTCGATCAAGAAAAGGCTAAAAGCTGCAAAGGGAAGATGGGTCGAAGAACTCCCTTCAGTCCTATGGGCAAATCGCACGACGCCACGCATGTCCACAGGTCAAACCCCTTTCTCTCTCGTCTATGGTTGCGAAGCAGTCTTCCCGATCGAAGTCCAGCTCCCAACCTCGAGGCATACTTCCGTCGACCATAACCTGGTTGATTTAAGTTATGACCTCGACGCCCTCGAAGAGCTCAGAGAATCAGCCTTGATCAGAATGGCGTCACAGAAACAAGCAGTCGAGCGACATTTCAATAAACACGTCAAAGCCAAAATCTTTCAAGAAGGCGACTACGTCATCCGTCGAGTGATCCAAAACACTCAAGAGCTCAATGCAGGAAAGCTTTCCATTAAATGGGAAGGTCCTTACCGCATCTCCGAAATCGTTGGTAAGGGAGCCTATCGGCTCCAGACCCTAGACAATCAAGAAATTCCGCGTAGTTGGAATGCAACGCACCTAAAAAAGTATTTCTTTTGAACTCACTTTCCTCTTATACAAATTTCTATTCATCTCGATAAATTACTGACTTAAACATCGGAGGGTCATTGATTAGCCAAACGACCGACCTTTGACAAAATTCTATCGCAGGAACATACGACATAAGTGCCCAAGTATAGGACTTGATCGTTTTATCACAGGGGCACATGATCCAAGTTTCAGCGTACGATCTAGTTACACGATCACAAGGTCTAAACGGCCCCTCGACCTATGTTTCTGAACTTAGAAAACTTTGTACACATCGATGACGTATATTCGAGTTTATCAATGAAATTCAAATAATTTATGTTTTCATCACAATGAATGCCTAAGTCGCATGATTCTTCGCTCATTATATACTTGGCGAATTTTACATTTATCTACGGCATATGTAAATCAAGATAAAAGCGCGAGTTCAACAAAAGGATGAACTTCATTTACGAAACAAACGGTTACATACGAACGACCGACGGTCGAGTATTCGAAAACAAAAACACAGTCAAGACTCATTACATGCCAATAACTCGACCACCAACGGGCGAGCATGAAAAACATAGTTCGTAAAACCGAAAATAGGGAAGTGTGTCGATCGCATACTCAGCCCGAAGTCTCGACCCTTGAATCCTCGACGCACGTTAAGGAGCTTATGCAAGGATCAAACGAGTATGACAGGGCTGTCTCCCAACATTTTGCCGTGACATGTGATAAAGAAGAGTCCACAGTATTTTGAGAATGTGACTCTTAAGATTAATGTTAAAGGTTGGAGGTAGGAATATGACGCTCTCGACGATCGACTTCCGGTCCAACGACTTCTCTGTCTTCGCATATCGAAAGAGCAGAGATCGAAGCATCTGTAAAAACGAATATGTCAAACTAAGAAAAACATCAAAAACATGAGTTTTGAAAGAAAAACTTACAATGAACGCCTGTATGGCCATATGCAGTCCCGTTTTTACGACGGAGACCCCTCGAAAACGCTCCTCGAAAGATAGGAGATGATATTTCCCCGGATGCGGAAGTGACTCCGTCCCGACAAGGATACAGTCAATCAGGAAGACCGACGGCGGCATAGAGTTGATCGTTATAACGTCCTCCTTACCCTCTCCCGTCTTTTCACCCTTGCCCTCGTCGGCTGATGAAGGGGTTGACGTGGCTACATAGGACATCGTCGCCAGTTGCACAGGATCCACGAATGTCGCGTCTATCGCAATCAATACCTTCACCAACTCATACAGAATAACTCTCAATGGGTCATCGACCTTTGGAGACTTGAGAAAGATTGAAAAAACTATATCTTATATAGACGCTCAAAAGTTTCGAAAGATTTTCAGCAAGTTAGAAATCCTAGCAATTTTGGAAACTATTGAGCAAAGAACAACAAGAAAACTCGCTTTAGAAACTTTTCGAAGGCCACAAAAGAAAACGATCCATTCTGATCTCTATTTATGCAAAAGATCATGTCAGGACGAGTCTCTTGATGACCAGCATGTGTTCCCTCGTCCCTTAGATCGTCGACAGCTGGTAAGCATCACCGTGCGTCAGTATGACATCACGATCCCGTTTCTTTTTCGACTTCTCGTTCAGTTAGAATTGGACTAATCCAATTCCAAAATAACTCTCAACACGTGTCAAGATCCCGAGCACCCGACAAGCAAAATTTAAAATTCGAATTTGCCATCCTACTTTCAAATTTTGGGGGCAAACTGTTTGGGCAAAATTTCACCAGTCTCGACCACGACCAAGGTAAGGAAAACACCTATTCCTTTTTCTTATAACGAAGGTAAAATCATAGTACTTTCTCTCACGATCAAGGATAAAATCGAAAGTCTTTTACCTCACGACACTCGACCTCGACGTCGCCTAGTTCACACGACCGTCGCATAAAACCATGCGACCTCGACCGACTAACGCGCTATACGACTGTTATGTTTGTTCAATATTTAATGCAGCAGTCAACACCATTAATGGACAACGGCTATAACCGACGAAGTCAGTTAAGAACATCTAATCCCGCATTAAAGACATCGACCGTTACGGCAGTTACCAAAGTCCTTAATGATCCAATTAAAGTGCCTGAAGACTATAAATATCAAGGAGAATCATCATTTCAAAGGACGGAACACAGATACAACATAGAACATCAGATACAAGCACTCGAACTCTGAAGAACATTTGAAGCATAGAAATCGCTCACAGAAGAATCGCTCTCGACGCACGACATCAGCACACGACACTTCACTGTTACACACGACGCACATTGTTTTACATTAGAAAACACTTGTTACTTTACATTTTTCGAAGTCTTTCCTTCATTTGTATTGTAATCTCTGTACGATCGACACCAGAAACACAAGGATATCGCCCCTGTTTGGCGACCATAGTGCAGCGACGACTTCCACAGTCGTCCGCGAGTTTTTTTCCTCGTTGAGGTTTTTCCCGCGTCACCAAATCTCCTGTCTCATTTATATTTTCTTCTTTGTCGCACGCTTTTGTCGAATGATTCCTTTCTTTAGTTGTTAAAGTCCACATCGACCTTAAGTTGTACTTTGGTGCGATTTTTGGTATTAACAGTCGGCAAGCTGCCGCCTGCTCCATGGCAAAAGGTATTCCTTCTTGTACTTACGGATTATTTTTCTAAGTGGGTAGAAGCGGCTGCTTTTTCCCAAGTTTGGGATAAGGAAGTCGTCTCTTTTATCCAGACTAACGTCATATGCAGGTTTGGGATTCCATCCGAAATTGTCTGCGACAATGGATCCCAATTCATAAGCAACATGACTCAACATTTCTGCGAAGACCGTAACATCAAGCTGACGACCTCGACCCCCAGGTATCCCCAAGCAAACGGACTTGCTGAATCGAGCAATAAGACCATCATCGCATCGATCAAGAAAAGGTTAAAAGCTGCAAAGGGAAAGTGGGTCGAAGAACTCCCTTCGGTCCTGTGGGCGAATCGCACAACGCCGCGCACGTCCACAGGACAAACCCCTTTCTCCTTGGTCTATGGTTGCGAAGCAGTCTTGCCGGTCGAGGTCCAACTCCCAACCTCGAGGCATACTTCCATCGACCACAACCTAGTTGATTTAAGTTATGACCTCGACGCCCTTGAAGAACTCAGAGAATCAGCATTGATTAGAATGGCGGCACAAAAATAATCGATCGAACGACATTTCAATAAAAATGTCAAGACTAAAGTCTTTCGAGAAGGCGACTATGTCTTGCATCGAATGTTCCAAAGCACTCAAGAGCTCAATGCAGGTAAGCTTTCCAGCAAGTGGGAAGGCCCTTATCGTATCTCAGAAGTCGTGGGTAAAGGTGCCTATCGGCTCCAAACCCTCGACAATCAAGATATCCCACGTAGCTGGAACGCAACACATTTGAAAATGTATTTCTTCTAAACCCTTTTCTCTTATACAATTTTTTATTCTCATCACAATGGTCACTGACTTAAGCATCGGAGGGTCATTGGTTAGCCAATGACCAACTTCTGACATTGTTTTATCGCAGGATCGCACGACATAAGTTACTATGTCTATCACATGACATAAGTAATCGGGTCTGCTACATAACATGATTATCTGATCGCATGGACGCATGATTCAGATTCATCGCACGATTTAGAATATCGAAATCTTATGATTCATGTTTTAGTCATTGTGTTTCAATAAACGCCTTTGTCGCAAGTACCTACGTTTGTTATATATACGACTTATGTTCTAAACATTGCATTTCGATGAATGCCTAAGTCACACGTTTTCTTTGTTCATTTTCTCCCACAATTGATCTTATGACTGTCTGCGACATGTATGGGTTGAAATATTGTGCAAGTTCAGCGGAAAGGTAAAATTTCATTCATGAAATAGTTAATTTACATCTAAAACAACTCGACCACCGACGGTCGAGCATTCAAAAGCGAAACTAAAAAAGTTTTTCTAAGGCAAAGGAGGATCGACGGTCGCATCCTTGCCAGAGGCATCGCCCTTTGAACCTTCATCCACCTCTTCCTCCTCAATCTCCTTCTCGTCATCGGAGTCGAGATCCCTCGCAGAACCGACGTCGCTCAGGTAGTAGGCAAGTTCTTCCGACGCCAAAACAAGGGGATTCTTCCCTAACAAGTGTCGCCTCATAATCGCCGCCCGAGCAGTGAGTCGACCCAAGGCAAAGACGGACTTAACTTCGTCCTTAAGCTCCTTCACCTCTTTCTCCAGCTCCGCCACCCTAGACTTTGATACCTCAGCTTCTTTTTCATTCGCAGCTAAGGATTCCTTAGTCTTATCCAACTTTTCCCTTTGGTTGGCAATCACGGACAGAGATTGTTGCCATCGCTGGTTTGCCGCATCCTTTGCTCGTCCAACGACCTCTAACTCTTTCACAGCCTCGTCAAGATGCTTGGACATAGCTTCTTCACGCTCCACGGCGACGTTCTCCCTCTCTAACGCCGCATTTCCCCTCTCATGAGCAGAAGAAATCCGACCCCTTATCTTCTCCGTTTCAGCGCGCAAGGCAAGAGAAGACTGGAATGCCTGTAAGGCATAAAATGCATGTTAGTAAACATACGACAAGGTTAAAACAATGATAAAATAACACATGTTTTGAAAGAAAAACTTACCAGAAACGCCAGTCCGACAACATGAGATCCCGTCTCCTCGATCGGGAATCCCTCGAAGCGCTCCCTGAAAGAAGAGAACAAATACTTCCCCAGGTGAGGAAACAAATCCGTCCCGTCTAGGACGTTGGAAGCCATAAAGTTCGACGGCAACGTAAAATTGACCGTCGTGACCTTAACCTCTCCCATCGCCTCTCCCTTGCCCTTATCGGCCGACAAAGGGGTCGGCGTGGTAGACGGAGACTTCGCCGTTTCCGCTGGAGGCGCCGAACTGATAGGTATCGCGTCGATCGCACCTGAAGGCGTCTTCGTCTTCGTAGGTGATGCGACCGACACCTTCGCCTTCTCAGGCGTGACGACTCTCGACGAGTCATCGGACTTTGAAGACGGTTCCCTCGGAATTGTCATCCTCGTCTTCTTCGGTACCACAGACTCAATAGTCGAGGTCTTTTGCCTCTTTTCCTTGCCCTTACGGGCGAGCTCAAGCTGAGCTGCCCTCTTAGCACTGGCAGTCAGCACCTTTCCTTGAGATTCTCCAGGAAACAACGAAAGGAAAAGAGATTACACAAGGAACATTAGGGAAAAGGTCGAGGTCGTAGTTTCCGGATAAAATGATAGTATCCGGAAACCTCTGTATGAAGGTTTTTAGACAAGGCAAAGTTACCCGGTAAGTCTTGATTTCTTGTAGCTTCCGGATGAAATTAAGTACCGGATGGTATCCGGATTACCTTGGTTTCTGGATGTCATCCGGATTAAATATGTATCCGGTAAGAATTGTATTCGAAAAGTTTTATATCCGGAAAGCTTAGGTATCCGGTAAGTTGAGGGTATCCGGAAAGTTGTGTTATCCGGATAGTTTGAGGTGTCCGGAAACTATTATTGTCCGGTCACTTTTGAGTACCCAGTAACTTTAAGTTTTGCTGACTTCTGGAAGGGTATGATTTAGGAATTGAAATACAATCCTAGTAGCTTGAACACATTTACAGTTGAATGGTCGTGTGTTAGGCTTAAAGGTTGTTCTGGTTTGATACTATGCAGATGTGTAGTAAGTGTAATGGATCCATAGGCACTAGTTGTTATGAACACATGGAATAGGCGTGTGGACTAATCGTTATTCCAGTATGTGTGAGAAATTGTGGAATAGGCGTGTGGATTAATCGTTATTCCCGATTTCTAAGGAAGAGGAGAGATTGGCATGTGTAATTGTAATCTCTACTTCATTTCCAAGAATTGGGCATGTGTAATTTCGATTTCTTGGATATGAGCATTAATCTAGAATCCATGGAGATTCGTAGTGCGGCTCTGGAATATGATAAGAGCATTAATCTAGAATCCGTGGAGATTCGTAGTGTGGGCTCTGGGACATGATATAATGACTGACTTGGTGTCAGTTATATTCATAGAATCGGGTTTAATCCCGTCATCGAAATATGGTTACGCATGTGGTAAGAAAAAGGGTAAACCAAGTTTGTTATGCCTTGTTTACATTGATTTTATAAATATTATTTTGAAACTGAATGTTCTCACTAGGCGTTAGCCTAATCGTTTCAAATGATGTTTTCTTACCAGGTACTAGCTCGGGGAAATAAAGGGATGTGGGACGAGAGCTTTTGGATTAGCGGAGAAGATATTGAATATTGAAGTTTTGATGTATTGCTTAGATAACCTAGTTAATCTGATTATAGTGACATGATTAGATTAATAGGTTATTTGAAGAATTCGATATTTGTAAATATGACTTCATAGATATTTCTCTTCTCATATATAAGTTTGGAAGTTTTATGTTTAAATCTTGTTATATTTTGAGGTTTAAATTAGCCCTGAATTTTAGGGTGTTACAATATGGTATCAGAGCATTAGTTTAAGCGAACTAGGTATGCTAAGTAAGATACCTAGACTTAAGCTGAGATGAAGTAAGATATGATATGTGAGAAATGGGTAGAAGTACAAAGACGAGATAGTCTTAGAGTTGACAGGAAATACGTGAAATTAGTACTGTAACGATGGTAACGAGGATTCTCATGTATAGTATGTTCGCAATTTCAATTAGCTACTGTCATTATGAATATATTGTTACATAAGCATTCTTGATTCTAAATTGTTACAGTGACTAATAATCGGTAAAGTACGTTTTGTATATCTAGTTTTGTGTAACCATTTTTATGGTTATTTTTGTGATTATTACCAGAACGATGGTGAATACGCCACCGAGGTCCTCTAATTCTTCGGAGGACAGAGCAGTAAATGATTGGGGGTTGGAGGGACAACCTGGAATGGGCGGAACTCATGAGAGCCCGTCGATGTTACATTTTACGAGAGGAGCGGATAGTCAGGTACACGGAACGGGTACCAGTACCGCCACCCAAGAAACGCCAGAATCGACGGTGGAGTCGCATATGATGGAGAACATGACTCGAATGATGAATGCCGCCATGGCACAACAAACTGAAATGTTTATGAAAGCACTGAATGATCGAAGTGCGGAGTTACGGCGAACGGGGACGGATACTGGGATAATAAATCCAATTGGTAACCATGTGATAGAAACAGAAAGAAGGGTGGAAAGAGTATGCTCGTACAAAACATTTCTAAGCTGTAAACCACCCGAGTTTACCGGAGCAGATAATCTAGTGGCGTGTATGAATTGGCTAAGAGAAATGGAACAAGCTTTCAGGGCTTGTGAATGTGATGAGAAGTCAAAGGTCAGATTTGCGTCTCAAATGTTAAGAGGTAATGCCCTGACTTGGTGGAATGTGGTGACGGCTATAATCACGGCTCCAGTCTTGACTGCTATGACTTGGGAGTCATTCAAGAAAAAGATATTGGAAGAGTACTGCAATGAAAACGAGATGGATAGAATTGAAGAAGAGTTTCGGACTCTTAAGAAGGGTAATATGTCGGTTAGGAAGTATACTGAAACTTTTATGGAGAAGTTGAACTTGGTGGGGAATGTGGCTCCAAATGAGAAAGAAAAGATTAAAGCGAGGGTTTGCCAGCGGACATGATATCCCGTGTACGAAATGCTAAAGCTTCAACGCTAAGGGAGACAATTGAGGAAGCTAAGGTTATGGAAGAGGTCTACGCTAAAGAAAAAGAAGAAAAGACTCAAGTTGGAGAGAAACGGAAATGGGAAGGCTGGTCAGAGTCTTCTCAGAAATCGAAAGCATTTGGTAAAAGTGTTCGTTATGAATCGCGTCGTGAACCGAATTGGTGTCCGAAGTGTAGGAGTAAGCACTATGGACCGTGTCGGGTGACAGCATTGGAATGTTTCAAGTGTGGTAAAAGTGAGCATATTATGAACAATTGTTCGGTACAAGGGTTAACATGTTACGTGTGTAAACAACCAGGTCACTTCCGTCGGGATTGCCCAAAGCTGAAAAAGGGCGGAGACCAAAGCAAGAAACCAGATGTTCCAAAGCCAACGGGTCGGGCATTCCAAATGACAGCTGATGAGGCTAAAGAATCGAAAGACGTCGTCTCGGGTATATTCCTTGTTAATTCCCTTCCTGCGCGCATTTTATTTGACTGTGGTGCAAATTTGTAGTTTGTATCCAAGTCGTTCTTTCTCAAATTAGTTATGCCTGTCACTACTTTGGAAGATGCCTTAGTAGTTGAGGTAGCTAACGGGGGTCAAGTCTTGGTTCGCGAAAGACTGGAGGGTTGTTTTATTTCAATAGGAGAAACGAAATTTCTGATCGACTTGTTGTTGATGGAAATTGGAGGGTTCGATGTGATTGTGGGTATGGACTGGCTGACAGTCAACCAAGCAGAGATTTTTTAGGCAAAGAAATTAATCCGGATCCCGATGGCTGATAAGAATGATGTACTCATCTTTGGGGAAAAGCGAAAAGGGGAAGTTCCGTTAATCTCTGTTGCTAAAGCGCGTAAGTGCTTGATGAAAGGATGTTCATCATATCTAGCGTATGTTCTAGATATGAAGTTAGAAAAGAAACAAGTGGAAGATATTAAAGTGGTACGTGAATTCCCGAACGTATTTCCCGATGATCTTCCAGGCCTACCGACTGAACGGCAGGTAGAGTTTCGTATTGACCTTATCCCTGGATCGACACCAATTGCGCGTGAACCGTATCGCCTAGCGTCGGCTAAAATGAAAGAGATGATGACTCAACTTCAGGAGTTGTTGGATAAAGGTTTTGTTAGACCGAGTTCATCACCTTGGGGAGCTCCGGTATTGTTTGCTAAGAAAAAGGATGGCACTATGAGATTGTGCATCGATTACCGTGAGTTGAATAAGGTGACAATTAAGAACAAGTATCCGCTTCCTAGAATTGATGACCTGTTTGATCAACTCCAAGGTGTGGGATGATTTTCCAAGATTGATTTGAGGTCGGGGTACCATCAAGTTCGAGTAAGAGATGAAGATATTCCGAAGACAGCATTCAGAACAAGGTACAGGCATTATGAATTCCTTGTAATGCCATTTGGGTTGACTAATGCTCCCGCCGTGTTCATGGATTTGATGAACAAAGTATGTCGACCATTCTTAGATAAGTCTGTCATTGTATTCATTGATGACATACTTATTTATTCGAAGAATGAAGACGATCATGAACGTCATCTTCGTGAAGTGTTAGAAGTGTTGAGAAAAGAGAAATTGTACACAAAGTTTTCGAAATTTGAATTCTGGTTAAAAGAGGTACAATTTCTCAGGCATGTAATTACCTCGGAAGGAGTCAAGGTAGACCCAGCAAAGATCGAAGCAATGACGAACTAGGAGACACCGAAGAGCGCATCTGAAATAAGAAGTTTCTTAGGCCTAGCCGGTTACTACCGAAGGTTTATTAAAGACTTCTCAAAGATTGCTTCTGCTTTGACTGTGTTGACTCGAAAGAACGTGAAGTTTGTTTGGACAAAGAAACAAGAATCGGCTTTCAAAACTTTACGTCAAAAGTTATGCGAAGCTCCTATTCTTGCCTTACCAGAAAACAGAAGATTTGGTTGTGTATAGCGATGCTTGAAAGATGGGTCTAGGATGTGTATTGATGCAACGTGGCAAGGTGATTGCTTATGCATCAAGGCAACTTAAAGAGCACGAGAAGAATTATCCTACTCATGATTTGGAATTAGCAGCGGTTGTTTTTGCATTGAAGCTGTGGCGACATTATTTATATGGAACGAAGTGTACTCTTTATACTGATCACAAGAGCTTGAAACGTGTCTTTGATCAAAAAGAGTTAAACATGAGACAGCGACGCTGGTTAGAGTTACTTAAAGATTACGATTGCGAATTGCATTACCATCCCGGTAAAGCAAATGTCGTAGCTGATGCTTTAAGTAGAAAGGAATACAGTGGGTGCTTGAAAACGACTAACGCTAGAATTGACGTGACGTCAAGTCTGATTGAAAGAATAAAAGAGGCACAAGCGGAGGCCTTACGGGAAGAGAATCTTAAAGATGAAGTTATGAGCAAGCGGCATCTGCAACTGACTGAAGATAGCCGTGGAATTAAATTATTCCAAGGTCGTGTTTGGGTACCAAAAGTTGGAGGAAATCGAGAGTTAATTCTCGAAGATGCTGATAAATCTAAGTATTCTATACACCCTGGGAGTACTAAGTTTGGTTTGTGTGGTGAAATCAAATCCACAGAGACTGGACAATCAAGACAATATGGTTCTCATGAGCTCCTTTTACAAGTTTCAATTAGAGAGGAAGCAATAGTTTGGTTTGTGTGGTGAAATAACTACTTTGACGATTTTGCTAAGATTTTAAAAGGAGGAATGTAGGTTAGATTTTCCCTAGATTTTATACTAAATACCTGGTCCTAAAAAGTGATCCTTGTACTTGAGGTAGGCATTTTCGCTAGAAAAGCCCGGTTACAAAATACTCACACCGTTAGATAAAAATCCAATACTCTTAGTATTTATTGTTCTGTCAATGGTAATCTCAAAAATGGACCTTTTCAGGTCTCGATGGAATGTGTAGAGACAAATACTCTAAGTGTTTTTAATACACAAATTAGATTGCCTACTACTCCAGTGGGTTGAGATTAGCTCACTGTGCCGACCTCACTTTCGTAAGTGTCATAAGAATTCTTTTGAATCCCCTAGCATCATTCAAGCTCGTGTCACACGTTCTACTTATTTCTAAGTTAAGAACTAGACTTTAGATCCTAGCAAGTGATCGGCTTGTTCGCATCCTTGGGTAAAAATCGAGAATGAATGACCAAAACAACAAATATTCTAAGTATAAAGATTACTCAAGCATTTTTAATAAAATCCAGGTACTTCTCCTTCCTACATCCCAAAGGATGTTTAGCCCATACTTAAAATAAAGAAAACAAAAGAGTAGAAGTTTCACATAATTAAACTGAAAGTGACTTGAATTGAACTCACAGTGGGGAACGAGAATTCGTCCCTGTCACTGTGTACTTCGAACTACAAGTTATACTAAGGAAATAAAATACAAAATTTTAAAGCTAGCTACTGCAGTAAATGAAAGACTAACACTAATGTAGTAGTTGAGCGAATTTAAGACTAAGCCAAGCATATCATAAATGGCACCCAAGTGCTCCTTTATATACTAAGAGAAAGAGTTGGGTATTACACAAAGAGGTGGGTATTTCTAATGGGTAAAGACTGCAGTATAATGACAGAAATCAGCACTTTGGACAATCTTTTTACCCAATAGACCCTTCACCAAGTCAATCTCTAAGTACAAGAAGGTGTACTTGTTGTCATCTTTAAGGAAACTACTTTGTATTTCTCCAGCCCATATTTCCCTGTCATTTGAACCTTCTAAACTCCAGAATACTTGCATCCCAACTACTAGTTTCTTTTGTCTTCTTGCTCTGCTCGAATGGTGGAAAACCGGAGTGGGCACAACAGTGGTCACTGCAGGATAAATCGTGAAAAACACCCAAATTCCACCAAATAATTTATTAAAGACTATGGTTCACTCTTTTTGCTCATTTTCGAGAATTGTTACAAGAATGGGGGTTTTTAGAAGCGGAATGGCTAAAATTGACAAAATAAAATAGAAAATTCAAGGAAATAATAACTCTAAAAATAGAGTTATCACAACCTCAAACTTAAACCATTACTTGTCCCCAAGTAATAAAAAGAAAGAAAATAAAATAATAATATATATATATATAAAATAATGCACAAGAGCTTTCAGGGACTTACTGGCTTCTCACTCTGACTGGGTGTTGATCTCCCTCCATAGGTACTTCTTTCGGTTCCAAAATCAAAGCTTCACTTTTGTACTTGACGAAATATTTCCCTTGTTCACAATTGATCAATAGGACATTTCTTGGGTTCGAAAGGTTTGTGGCTTTGAATATTTTTCCAAGGGGTTTAGAACGAAATTCCAAACATGGACCGACGATCTCGCTTTGAGATTTTTATTTCCAAAAGTGAGTGGTTTGTATTTTGCATGGGTAAGTACGTACACTTTCAGGCTTTATTTGGGTATGGCTATTTTTTTCTTGAAAGTGGGTATTCTGATGGTCCAGAATAGGCACACCATCTTTTTCTGGGAGTGAGCACTTTGATGGTCCAGAAAAGGCACACCATCAATTTTGTTAGTGATACTCCGTTTTTCTTCTGTTTTTGTATTTTTGTGTTTTTCTTTTTTTTTGGAGGTGGGTATGGTTTACCCACCTCAAACTTATGACCTCACAGTGTCCCCACTGTGGGAAGACTGGAAGTCACTCTGGAAGTTCCCACCTCAAACTTAAAACTGCACAGTGTCCCCACTGTGACATGGAAATAGGGATGAACGAGGTGTTTTGGGGATGCAAAAAGGGTCGTGTTTGGATGCGAAAAACGGCCTATATCATGTCATGGTGACAAGTTGAGATTTGTACTTACAAAAGTGACCTTTTAAGTCGGAAGTAGAAAGTTGTACCTTGAAATGGAAACGAGATCAAACAAGCATTCAACTAAGAAAATACGTTAGTAACCCAAAATCACCTACTCAGCAGTAGGATTTCCATGCATCATTAACCAAAAGTTTAAAAGCAGCAAATAGTGTCAAATGCCTAGCCATAGGCAGAATACGAACATCATACACAAAAATAAAGTTGTTTTTGGAGCAGTAAAAGAGTGGAATCAAAGTTTTAACAAACCATTAGTGGGTCGGGGTTGCTTGCGGTGAACTGTCGCCAGAATCTTCCTCCTCGAAATCATCCTCACTGTCATATGAGGGGCAAATACCTTCTGGAAACTCGGGGAGCTGTGCAGCGAGCAGGGGATCAGCACCCTGGTACATCTGATTGAGAACTGCATCACGGTCCCGAGTATACATCCAGAACAACTCATTGGCTCGGTTGGCATGCTTCTGCTGGGCCTCCATTAGTTCAACGCGATAGGTGAGAGATGTCAATGCTTGCATAATTGCTGTCAGGGGGTTGCTTGTGCTTGCGGTTCCTGCAGTTGGCTGACGCAGTGGGGTACCGGTTCTTCTCACAGTGGGATCATCAGTGTTGCCCACTATGTGATCATCAGCGATGATCATAGTGGGATTGTCAGCGGGATCATCGGTTGGGACAGTGATTACTCTTCCCATTTTGCGTATGGTTGCCATACTGATATTGCTTGTTGAAACAAGCCACTGATCATCTGCAGCTGAGGGTACTCCAGCATCGATTAGTAATGAAGTGATTAAACAAGGGAGTGGCAAGATTACTTTTTTACGAGTGCGGGTTTGATGAATGGCAGCGTGCATGACAATCCCCAGATTGATCTTTTTCCCAGTGAGGATGCAATATAACAAGGCACACTTGTGCATTGAAAGAGTTGTATCATGTGATGTTGGGGATACAGAGGCACGGAGAAATTGGTACCACACAGCGGCCTCTGTGGTAAGGGAGCTAGCGTGCAGACACTTCCTCTGGCCATCTCTATCCCATGGCTTTCCTTCAACTGCTATCTCTTTTAAAATAAGATCCTCATCTGCCGGGGTCATTTTATTCAGAAACTGTGAAAAGTCACAAGCTTCCGGGATCCTTCCTAGAACCCGATTAATTTCATATGCTGTATAGTTCACGGTTCGACCCTGGACTTTTACAATGGGGTCCTTCTTTTGGGAAGCCTCGGCGTAAAACTCCCGCACCAACGAGGCATTTGCTCGACGATTGGCAGATGCCAATGTCGACCAATCTTGCACTAAAATTCTATCTTTGACAAATGGGTTGGCCTCTATAAAGTCGGGGTCGAAACCCCTCTCTAAGTTCAACTTTTGATTAGAAATAAAAGCATAGTGGGCTGCTGCTGGAGTGGTAAACTGCCTGGGCACCCCACTGGGGGCATGTTCAGTCCCCACAGTGGAATGGTGTGGGTTTTCAGATGGCATTTGCCCATCTCCAGCATCAGTTTCAACAGATGAACTCAAAGAGGGTTGGAGACCCTTACCTTTCCCAGACGATGCTTTTCTCAGCTTCTTGGTGGGTGATTTCTACGACATGGTCACCTTAGACCTGGTGACCATTCCTCTTTTCCTCATAGCCCGAATGATGGGGTTCTCCCCAATGTGGGCAGCCTTCCGCAGTGCTTCCATATCCACGGTATTGTCCATTTGGCTGTAATGGTGTTGGTATTCTTCCTCTACCTTTCTTCTCAGCTATTCTTCTTCATGGAACACTTCAGCCTCTGCCCTTTTTCTTTCTTCCTCGAATATCCTCTCTTTTTCGGCCTTAATCCTTGCTTCTTCCAATCTCCTTTCTTCCTCCTCTTTTCGCACCCTTTCCTCTTCCTCTCGCCGCCGTTTCTCGACTTCTTCTTTTCTTTTTCGAATGGCAGCCATTCTTAGGTTGAACTCCTCTTCCAATCTTCTTTCTTCCTCCTCGGCCTTTAATGCCTCTTCATCAAGATGGCTTTGATTGGAGTCCGCAACTTTCGATGAAGAAACACCCCTCGGACTTTCTTGCTTGGAAGAACCCGTGTCTGGAATATCAGCGACTATCGGATTTTCGCCGGAGACCGGCGGCGGTTCATTTAAATCGCCGGTGATGGTTTCCAGCGGGTGGCTTTCTGTGGTTCGGCGGGGGACCGCCGGACGTGTGGGTGCCTCAGGGTTGGTGTTGGGTCATCAAGATTTGAAGATGACCTCATGATCTCCTTTTATACTTTGAAAAACATTTTATACTTAGAGAAATTTTGGATGCATGGTTCTTTGTAATGGCTTGTACAAGATAGCAAATGTTCGGTGAAGTCGAAGATCAACCGAAACCAAGCTTGAAGACTCTCTACTTGTGGAAAATAGAAGACTCTCGGCAACTTTCAAACAAGTCATCACCACCGAAATCCCTTGACATTTCGGTGGCCTTCTCTCCACCGAAGTTATAGAACATCTTCGGTGGCCTTCTCCCACCGATGACCCTTTCGGTGCTCCTCTCACCACCAAAATATACATGTAACTTCGGTGGTCCTCTCACCACCGAAATATACATGTAACTTCGGTGGTCCTCTCACCACCGAAATATGCTTGTAATTTCGGTGGTCCTCTCACCACCGAAATATACATGTAACTTCGGTGGTCCTCTCACCACCGAAATATGCTTGTAATTTCGGTGGTCCTCTCACCACTGAAATATGCTCGTAATTTCGGTGGACTAGTTACCACCGAATCCTACTTGCAACTTCGGTGGACTAGTATTCTTTCCACCGAAGACTTGTCAAATCTCGGTGGAAACCACTTCGGTGCTAAAGGCTCAAGACAGAAGATCATTTATTATGGGACAATATCCTCCAGCAGAGAAAAGTGACAGTTTGTCTTTTTATCCACCTTCAACTAAGGTCCCTGTTATCTGCTCAAGCTACTCTGTCTGCACCTAGTGAAAAGTGACAAGGACTTCACAGCTTTCCAGAAGTCAACATCCTCAGCAAGTGTGAAGATGACAAGTGTCCCAAGCATTCAATGCTTGCACACTCCTTGTCACTATAAAAGGAAGAGCTCTCCATACTGAAACATACATCTTGAGAGACTTTGAAGATTACTGTGAGCTCTTGATATTCTACGCAAACTGGAAGAATTCTCTAAGTGCAAGAATTTCCAGTTTGCTTGAAAAACTTTATAGCTTTGTTCTAAGTGTTCTTAGTTATTTTGTTGTATACTTTGTGTAAGATTGTTAGAATAGTTTATCTGTTCTTTTCCGCAACAGTCTTAAGTTTTCTATGTGTAATTCTTGTTGAAAGATTTTCAATAAAAGAATTAAAATTGTGAAAATTTTGAGTATTGTATTCAACCCCCCCCTTCTACAATACTTGTTATAGCCATCTGGGACTAACAAGTGGTATCAGAGCAGAAAGTTTAATTCCATAAACTTGATCTGCGATGGCTGCCTCCTCTTCCTCTACTGTGGAAAACTCTTTTCAAAATAACTTTTCTCAAAATGGCTCCATTTCAAAACCTCCTAAGTTCAATCCCAACAACTTCTCTTTGTGGAAAAGCCGCATGATGTTGTTCATGGAAGGAGTGGATACTAGATATCCAACCATTCTCCAAGAGGGACCCATTATCCCCAGAGTTTGGGCTCGCTATGAAACGCAGAGGCCGGGTAAAGAAACCATGGAAAAAGGTGATTCTGATGATTCGTCTGATGAAGAAAAATCTGCTGCTACTGGTCGTTACATTCTTAAAAATCCTAAGAAATATACTGATGAGGAAAAACGACTTGTGTCTCTTGATTCTAAAGTTAGAACTATCATTGCTCTCTCTCTTCCTGATGAAGTGTACCATTCTCTGGTAAATCTCTCTACTGCCAAAGAGATGTGGTCCACTCTGTGTGTTTTGTATGAAGGTACAAATGAAGTTAAAAAGAGCAGAAAGATTGCTCTTGTTAGAAATTATGAACTCTTTTCTTATGAGAAAGGAGAATCTCTCTCCAACTACTATAATCGCTTTAACAGTCTTCTTAATGACTTAAAGCTGTTAGGTAGAGTGTATGACAATGAGGAAGTCCTGTGCAAATTTATGGACTGTCTTCCCGATTTTTGGGAAAATATCTGTACTTGTATAAAGACAACCAAGGATCTTGATCATATGCCTCTTACTGCTCTTTATGGTACTCTTTTCAACTATGAGCAGACGAAACTGCAAAAGTTTATAAAGAACTCTTCTCTAGCTCTCCTGAGTGACTCTTCCAAAAAGACTAAGTGTTTTCCAAAAATCACCTACCCATCTGACTCTGACCATAATAGTCAAGAAGATCCCAATGATCATTCAGAAGCATATCTTAGTGATGCTAAGGATGAATGTGAGGAAACTTCAGCTGATAAATTATCTGATGAAATGGCCATGTTGGATGGGCACTCTAAATCCAAATCTCATCTCTCTTCTGGAAAATCTAAGTTTGATAGAAATTCATCCCCTTCTCTCTCCAAACACTCTCCTTTGGATAAATCTAATGAGGAATGTTTTAACTGTGGTAAAAAGGGTCATTTTGCTTCTGAGTGTAAGAGTAAACAGTTTGAAAGACCCAGAACTGCTTCCTCAGGCCGATTTTCCTCAAAATCGGAAAGATCCAAATATGATTCCCAAAAGTTCAGCCAACACCTCTCTTCTGCAAATTTTGACCGGGCTGAAAGATACAAGGAAAAATACAAGAGAGAAAAGGAAAGAAATGAAAGACTTATCAGAAGAGGAAAGGGTCTGCCTGCTAAATCTTATGATTTAGCAGATGAACCCACATCTGAAAGCGAATGACTCCTCAACTGCTCTTGTATCAGCTAAGTGCTTCTTCTACTCTTCACAGGTACATACTATGTGTTATCTATCTTTTATGAATTCCCTTATTTCAAACTCTTTTGCTATGTGTCCATAATTTCTGCCATCACATCTGAAAACATAAATTTTGGAAATTTTATTTGGCTAGTCTCTGGGTGTTGTTTCTTTCTTAAAAAGAAATCCTCCAAAATTTTTCCAAAAATAACTTTATGACTTCTCATACCGATTTTCTTCTTAAATCTGTGAGTTTCAAAATGTCCAATTCAAAAGAAAGGATTTATGTACTCCCAATTTTTGAAATATGAATTCTATGTGATGCACCCCCATTCTTTGTTATCTCTTCAAAATCTTTGAGCAAAAGTTAGGAAAAATGTCAAGTTTCTAAAAGGAACTCTCTTTATAGAAAATGCTATATCTGTGGTGATATTTCTCATTTTGCCAAAGACTGTGTAAAATAAAGAATTATTCTGAGTGATATAAATTCTTTTCATTCTTTTTCTTCTAACCCAAAAGGACCCACCTTCAAAATGGGTACCTGGAAATTAAATTCTTTGTGATTGCAGATTTTGAGCTGGGCAGATGGATCTATGTGAACAAGTGAGAAAGTTGACAAAACCTTAGAATTCTTCACTCTCATGACATCATAAGCATGTTGATGTCATTCTCATGACATCACCATCTCCAATCTCTTAAAATTCCATTTCTTTTCTAAACCTCACCACCGAAATTTTCCTTAACCACCAAACCAAAACCATATCCCACCATACTTTACTTCCCATCATATGTTTTGCCTCCTCGATCGGTGGTACCCCTCAAATTCGGTGGAACTCTTCAAATTCGGTGGTGAAACCCTTCTAAATTCGGTACAATCCTTCAAACTCCTCGGTGGAATCCTCACACCGATCCACCACCGAGTCTACACCGACCCACACCAATTCCACACCGAATCTCCACCGATCCACCACCTCAAATCTCTCCACCGATCCACCACCTCAAATCCCTCCACCAATCCACCCACTACAAACTCTTCTACAGATGTCACCTCAAATCCTCAAACTCAATCTTTTTGGGTCATCAAATTGGAAGATGAAATTCCAATCTTTTCTTCACTTTGAAGATTTTCTCCATAATGTCTTAGAAGTTTTACTACTGATTTTCCACCGAAAATCCTACCGAAAATAGCCAATTTTCGGTGGATTCTCCTTCATTTTCGGTGGAAAAGTAAAAAAAAAAAAAAAAAAAAAAAAAAAAAAACCTACCGTTTTTCCACCGAAAATCCCACCGAAAATAGCCTATTTTCGGTGGATTCTCCTCAATTTTCGGTGGAAAGGTAAAAAAAAAAAAAAAAAAAAAAAAAAAAAAAAAAAACTGGTCTTGGTTCTGGCCGATCTTTTCATTTTCTCTTGGTGTTTTTCCTACGTCGGCCGCTGAGGGGGAGAATTCATCTGAGGGGGAGCAACATAAACCCTCAGTACTCATATACAGCGACCAACTTGAAAAAATGAGGAAATCGACGGACCGGTCAAGGGGGAGCACTTCAGTCCGGGCGGATCTAACTGAGGGGGAGAAACACAAAGACCGTCTGATCTAACTGAGGGGGAGCAAAACAAAGACAAAGGATGCTGATGCTAAACATGAAAAGATGCCAAGATGCAACAGTTGGGCAGAAGTATCCTAAGGCTGCTGATCAAAATGAAGAATCCTCAAGCCAGACACAAGTTTCAACTCGCCCCTCCAAAGATGCAAGTAATATTCATTCTGTTTATACTGTTTATACTTCTTTCCTTTTCCTTTCGATTATTTGTACAGCTATACCTTTTTATTTTTTTCTTATATGTAAATATCATATATACATACACACACAAAAAAAAAAAAATGGACTGTGTGAAAAAGAACCCAAAAGAGTAAAGAAGGGTCAACTTGCATTATTCACTGTCTTACTCATGTTTTTCTAAGTATGGATGTCATCATCAAATAGGGGGAGATTGTTGGGTCATCAAGATTTGAAGATGACCTCATGATCTCCTTTTATACTTTGAAAAACATTTTATACTTAGAGAAATTTTGGATGCATGGTTCTTTGTAATGGCTTGTACAAGATAGCAAATGTTCGGTGAAGTCGAAGATCAACCGAAACCAAGCTTGAAGACTCTCTACTTGTGGAAAATAGAAGACTCTCGGCAACTTTCAAACAAGTCATCACCACCGAAATCCCTTGACATTTCGGTGGCCTTCTCTCCACCGAAGTTATAGAACATCTTCGGTGGCCTTCTCCCACCGATGACCCTTTCGGTGCTCCTCTCACCACCAAAATATACATGTAACTTCGGTGGTCCTCTCACCACCGAAATATACATGTAACTTCGGTGGTCCTCTCACCACCGAAATATGCTTGTAATTTCGGTGGTCCTCTCACCACCGAAATATACATGTAACTTCGGTGGTCCTCTCACCACCGAAATATGCTTGTAATTTCGGTGGTCCTCTCACCACTGAAATATGCTCGTAATTTCGGTGGACTAGTTACCATCGAATCCTACTTGCAACTTCGGTGGACTAGTATTCTTTCCACCGAAGACTTGTCAAATCTCGGTGGAAACCACTTCGGTGCTAAAGGCTCAAGACAGAAGATCATTTATTATGGGACAATATCCTCCAGCAGAGAAAAGTGACAGTTTGTCTTTTTATCCACCTTCAACTAAGGTCCCTGTTATCTGCTCAAGCTACTCTGTCTGCACCTAGTGAAAAGTGACAAGGACTTCACAGCTTTCCAGAAGTCAACATCCTCAGCAAGTGTGAAGATGACAAGTGTCCCAAGCATTCAATGCTTGCACACTCCTTGTCACTATAAAAGGAAGAGCTCTCCATACTGAAACATACATCTTGAGAGACTTTGAAGATTACTGTGAGCTCTTGATATTCTACGCAAACTGGAAGAATTCTCTAAGTGCAAGAATTTCCAGTTTGCTTGAAAAACTTTATAGCTTTGTTCTAAGTGTTCTTAGTTATTTTGTTGTATACTTTGTGTAAGATTGTTAGAATAGTTTATCTGTTCTTTTCCGCAACAGTCTTAAGTTTTCTATGTGTAATTCTTGTTGAAAGATTTTCAATAAAAGAATTAAAATTGTGAAAATTTTGAGTATTGTATTCAACCCCCCCCCTTCTACAATACTTGTTATAGCCATCTGGGACTAACAAGTGGTATCAGAGCAGAAAGTTTAATTCCATAAACTTGATCTGCGATGGCTGCCTCCTCTTCCTCTACTGTGGAAAACTCTTTTCAAAATAACTTTTCTCAAAATGGCTCCATTTCAAAACCTCCTAAGTTCAATCCCAACAACTTCTCTTTGTGGAAAAGCCGCATGATGTTGTTCATGGAAGGAGTGGATACTAGATATCCAACCATTCTCCAAGAGGGACCCATTATCCCCAGAGTTTGGGCTCGCTATGAAACGCAGAGGCCGGGTAAAGAAACCATGGAAAAAGGTGATTCTGATGATTCGTCTGATGAAGAAAAATCTGCTTTCGGTGGATTCTCCTTCATTTTCGGTGGAAAAGTAAAAAAAATTCATCTGAGGGGGAGCAACATAAACCCTCAGTACTCATATACAGCGACCAACTTGAAAAAATGAGGAAATCGACGGACCGGTCAAGGGGGAGCACTTCAGTCCGGGCGGATCTAACTGAGGGGGAGAAACACAAAGACCGTCTGATCTAACTGAGGGGGAGCAAAACAAAGACAAAGGATGCTGATGCTAAACATGAAAAGATGCCAAGATGCAACAGTTGGGCAGAAGTATCCTAAGGCTGCTGATCAAAATGAAGAATCCTCAAGCCAGACACAAGTTTCAACTCGCCCCTCCAAAGATGCAAGTAATATTCATTCTGTTTATACTGTTTATACTTCTTTCCTTTTCCTTTCGATTATTTGTACAGCTATACCTTTTTATTTTTTTCTTATATGTAAATATCATATATACATACACACACAAAAAAAAAAAAAAAAAAAAATGGACTGTGTGAAAAAGAACCCAAAAGAGTAAAGAAGGGTCAACTTGCATTATTCACTGTCTTACTCATGTTTTTCTAAGTATGGATGTCATCATCAAATAGGGGGAGATTGTTGGGTCATCAAGATTTGAAGATGACCTCATGATCTCCTTTTATACTTTGAAAAACATTTTATACTTAGAGAAATTTTGGATGCATGGTTCTTTGTAATGGCTTGTACAAGATAGCAAATGTTCGGTGAAGTCGAAGATCAACCGAAACCAAGCTTGAAGACTCTCTACTTGTGGAAAATAGAAGACTCTCGGCAACTTTCAAACAAGTCATCACCACCGAAATCCCTTGACATTTCGGTGGCCTTCTCTCCACCGAAGTTATAGAACATCTTCGGTGGCCTTCTCCCACCGATGACCCTTTCGGTGCTCCTCTCACCACCAAAATATACATGTAACTTCGGTGGTCCTCTCACCACCGAAATATGCTTGTAATTTCGGTGGACTAGTTACCACCGAATCCTACTTGCAACTTCGGTGGACTAGTATTCTTTCCACCGAAGACTTGTCAAATCTCGGTGGAAACCACTTCGGTGCTAAAGGCTCAAGACAGAAGATCATTTATTATGGGACAATATCCTCCAGTAGAGAAAAGTGACAGTTTGTCTTTTTATCCACCTTCAACTAAGGTCCCTGTTATCTGCTCAAGCTACTCTGTCTGCACCTAGTGAAAAGTGACAAGGACTTCACAGCTTTCCAGAAGTCAACATCCTCAGCAAGTGTGAAGATGACAAGTGTCCCAAGCATTCAATGCTTGCACACTCCTTGTCACTATAAAAGGAAGAGCTCTCCATACTGAAACATACATCTTGAGAGACTTTGAAGATTACTGTGAGCTCTTGATATTCTACGCAAACTGGAAGAATTCTCTAAGTGCAAGAATTTCCAGTTTGCTTGAAAAACTTTATAGCTTTGTTCTAAGTGTTCTTAGTTATTTTGTTGTATACTTTGTGTAAGATTGTTAGAATAGTTTATCTGTTCTTTTCCGCAACAGTCTTAAGTTTTCTATGTGTAATTCTTGTTGAAAGATTTTCAATAAAAGAATTAAAATTGTGAAAATTTTGAGTATTGTATTCAACCCCCCCCTTCTACAATACTTGTTATAGCCATCTGGGACTAACAGTTGGTGCTTAGCCTTTTGCTTCTAGCCATTGTTAGGGTTTGGGAAGGGTTTTTCGGTTATGGTTCGGTGTCTTTGAGAGAATGGAAAAGAAGAGTCTTTTTCAATATTTGGAAGTAAAAGTAGTTTTTAAGAGTTAAGTGGTTTTTGGAATTGAAGAGGTTTTGTTTTTCTTTTGGTATTGGAGGGAACGATTGGGAGAGAGAGAAAAAGAAAAGAAATGATGGCTTTTTTCTTGGGACAAGGCAATAGGACATGTGGCAGCAAAAAGGTGACACCTTGTGTAAGAAAAGTTGATGTGTGTCAGCCTTGGTCCCCTCAAAAACTGTCCTATCCTTCTTCAGAAGCGGAGTGGGGAACGCAGGGACTTGCATCTGTCCACTGCGAAGCTTTTTCTTGACTTTTCCTTCAAAAGCTGAAAATCTCTCCTACACACATTAAAACAAACTACCATGCAGAATTAAAAAGACTAAAAATAATAAAAAGGCAGCAAATAACTGAAATAAAATATTTACAAGTTGTTTGACTTTTCTTAACCATAGTGGAGTGGAGAGTGGGATGGAATGTGAGCACTCTCATTCAGAAAATGTTTCACCCTCTGCCCATTGACTTTGAACGTTTGACCAGACTGTGGGGACTTTAACTCCACTGTTCCAAAGGGACTCACCTTGACAATGGTATATGGACCCGTCCATCGTGATTTTAGTTTACCCGAAAAGAGTTTAAGACGAGAATTGAACAATAATACCTGTTGTCCTTCCATGAACTCCCTATGGTTGATTCTTCGATCATGCCACATCTTGGTCTTTTCTTTGTTTAACTTTGCATTTTCATAAGAATGGTGTTGGTGCAAGTGTACCACATCTCTATATATTTATATATATTTATTTTGATGATTACAAACACACCGTATTATTGTTTATCTAACAATTTAATCCAAGTGTGCAGTTGTTGAAGAACACGAAGTTTTTATCTGAAGGGTTCAAGACGGAAGTGTTTACGTCGTCATTATTGCTTATAACTAATAATGATAAACACCCTAAAATAATATACCACTTGGATATTTCTAAAAACCCAACAATTAATTTTAATAAGGTTTTGAGAAGATCCAGCAAGATTTGGGTGCTGTCCTGGAAGCTGACTTTTCCTGACGGCGGTATACCGCGGCGTTACAGCCGGTATACCGCGGGTACACTTTTGCCGGTATACCGCGGGTGTTCAGCCGGTATACCGCGGCAGGCCGTGTGCATCTCTGATTGGTTGAAGTTACCTTTTCCTGACGGCGGTATACCGCGGCGGTACAGCCGGTATACCGCGGGTACGTTTTCCTGTCAACTTTGCATGTAGCCGTTGGTGTGTCAGTCACCTTTTCTGACGGCGGTATACCGCATGCATTTGGCGGTATACCGCGCCTCACAATACCGTTGGAGATGCTATGTATAAATGATGCTTGCTGGTAATGAAGACCTCAGACAACACAACAGTAACAAGCAACAACAAACAGCACCTCTCAGCTCTCTCATCTATTTATATATATATATATTTTATAAAACATTTTTTATAAAATATCCAAGTGTGAGATATTATACAAGAGTGATTACCCATTGTGAGTTATACTCCTCTTGTAAGTATTTGAATAACGGGTGTGTGATCCTGTACATCTCATAGCAGAAGCTTGAGAATCAATTACGTTACCTTTGTACTTGGTTTGTATTTCTACCGTAAAGAATACATTTATTGGATCGTGTCGGGAAGTGTCTCGGCTGCTGGTTTATCACAGTTGGTGGTAAATCAGTAAATCTCTGTGTCAAGTATCTCTATCCCTTATCTCTTTATTTATTCCGCTGTGCTATATTATATTTATTTATATAAACTGCTTTGCATTTATATTTATTTATATAATCTCTGTGCATTTAAATTATATCTGTTTATATAATTGTTGTATATTTATTTGTTTATACTCTGATTTATTTATACTGTTTCAGTACTGTATTTATTTGTAAAAGAATTTTTGAAAGTAAAAGATTTTAAATACAACCTTACCCCCCCCTTAGGTTGTCCAACATTTGGTATCAGAGCGGGGCTTTCAAAAATCGTCTATTTAATTTTTTTTAAAATCCGTTTTTGTTATGGCTCAACAAAATGCTTGGTTTTCTAAATCTCTTCTTATTGATTTCGAAAATTTTGATCTTTGGGCAAATTCTTTTGAACGTTGTGTTCGTGGGATAAATCAAAAAATTTGGGATATTATTATTAAAGGAAATTTCAAACCCACAAAATTTCAAAACAACAAAGTTGTTGAAAAACCTAGCTCGGAATGGTCCGACGAAGATGAGGCTAATTATTGTTTAAATTATGAAGCCAAAAATTTTCTCTTTTCGGTTCTTACTAACGATGATATTGAGCGTGTTTATCTCTTTGAAACTGCTCGTGATATTTGGGAGAACTTGAACGTCACCTATGGTGGAAACTCAAAAGAAAAGAGAGACGAAACCCGAGATCAAAGAAATGAAGAAACGTGTCTCATCGTCGACTGCGAGAAAGAGGTATGTACTTCATACTCAAGTTATTCTAGTTGTAGTGATAACGATGATGATATTGATATGTCAAATGTCTCTTTTCAAAAATTGATTGTTCTCGTAAATAGTTATAAAAATGAGAATGCTAAATTAAAAGAAGAATTATTATTATGTCAAAATGAGTTGAATAATTGTAAACAAACCATTGCATGTGATAATAAAATCAAAAATGAGTTAAATGATAAAGTTATCACTTTAAAAAAGAAAGCATGCGAAAATATTGTTTGCAAATCTTGCATTGTTTTAAATGATAAAATTGCATGCTTAAGTGAAAATAAAAAAGAAAGTGTTGCATGTACAAAATGCGAGTCTCTTGAAAATGAAGTTGCATATTTAAATGCTAAATGTAAATCGCATGAGAAAGATAATCTGTTAGATAATGCATTTCAAAATAGCAATGATAAAGTGCTTAAAATGCTAAATATGCCTAATCGTATAAATTGTCGTAAAGGCATTGGTTCCGATACATGTGTTGATAAATGTTCGTGTAAACCCATTAAAAGATTTTTTGCATCTCCTAAAGTTGAAACGAGAAAACCCTATGTGCAAAAACCCCCATATATGTCAAAAATGAAAAATGTGAATTATGGGAGGAAACCGTATGCTCGTATGTATAATAGTAATTTTTCTAAACCTAATGCGAATATAAATGCTTCATTTTATGTGTATGATAAATACAATCGCAAAATTAAAATGGTTAGAAAATGGATTCCGAAAGGAATGTTTAATGTTGATAATCCGGGTGGAATGCGTTTATGGTTTTAAACCATTTTTATGGTTTTGTATGTTTGTCGTGTTTATGTCGACAACATATTTTTTTTTGCAGTTTATGTTTTATACTAACTGTTAAAAGGACTCATAAGAAAAGGGTACCACGAAATATTTTCTTTGCCTTTTGTACGTGTTTCCTGACGAGGATATAATACGTGGTTACCTGCCGAGGTTATAATACGTGGTTACCTGCCGAGGTTATAATACGTGGTTACCTGCCGAGGTTATAATACGTGGTTACCTGACGAGGTCATAATACGTGGTGTTTTTTTTTTTTTTTTTTTTTTTTTCACATAAAATTAACCGAATATTGAAGCCTTAAGATCCGTTTTGGTGCAAGTGTTTCGTATTGGTTTGTATATCTTTGTCTCTATTGCTTTTTGCATTTTATTTTATCCCTCAAATTTTATAAAATCAAATTGATATCGTTATTAATTTGAGGGGGAGCGTTTTAGCTCTTTTACCCATGAGTTTATGCTCTCTCAATTATATGCATATTTTGAGGGGGAGCATCTCTCGAGGGGGAGCATACCGTCTTTCTTGACCCTTTTTTGTTTCGACAAACGGGGGAGAGAAACCGCATATGCTCTTGCTTAGCGGTTGTGTTTGTCATCATCAAAAAGGGGGAGATTGTTGGTGCAAGTGTACCACATCTCTATATATTTATATATATTTATTTTGATGATTACAAACACACCGTATTATTGTTTATCTAACAATTTAATCCAAGTGTGCAGTTGTTGAAGAACACGAAGTTTTTATCTGAAGGGTTCAAGACGGAAGTGTTTACGTCGTCATTATTGCTTATAACTAATAATGATAAACACCCTAAAATAATATACCACTTGGATATTTCTAAAAACCCAACAATTAATTTTAATAAGGTTTTGAGAAGATCCAGCAAGATTTGGGTGCTGTCCTGGAAGCTGACTTTTCCTGACGGCGGTATACCGCGGCGTTACAGCCGGTATACCGCGGGTACACTTTTGCCGGTATACCGCGGGTGTTCAGCCGGTATACCGCGGCAGGCCGTGTGCATCTCTGATTGGTTGAAGTTACCTTTTCCTGACGGCGGTATACCGCGGCGGTACAGCCGGTATACCGCGGGTACGTTTTCCTGTCAACTTTGCATGTAGCCGTTGGTGTGTCAGTCACCTTTTCTGACGGCGGTATACCGCATGCATTTGGCGGTATACCGCGCCTCACAATACCGTTGGAGATGCTATGTATAAATGATGCTTGCTGGTAATGAAGACCTCAGACAACACAACAGTAACAAGCAACAACAAACAGCACCTCTCAGCTCTCTCATCTATTTATATATATATATTTTATAAAACATTTTTTATAAAATATCCAAGTGTGAGATATTATACAAGAGTGATTACCCATTGTGAGTTATACTCCTCTTGTAAGTATTTGAATAACGGGTGTGTGATCCTGTACATCTCATAGCAGAAGCTTGAGAATCAATTACGTTACCTTTGTACTTGGTTTGTATTTCTACCGTAAAGAATACATTTATTGGATCGTGTCGGGAAGTGTCTCGGCTGCTGGTTTATCACAGTTGGTGGTAAATCAGTAAATCTCTGTGTCAAGTATCTCTATCCCTTATCTCTTTATTTATTCCGCTGTGCTATATTATATTTATTTATATAAACTGCTTTGCATTTATATTTATTTATATAATCTCTGTGCATTTAAATTATATCTGTTTATATAATTGTTGTATATTTATTTGTTTATACTCTGATTTATTTATACTGTTTCAGTACTGTATTTATTTGTAAAAGAATTTTTGAAAGTAAAAGATTTTAAATACAACCTTACCCCCCCCTTAGGTTGTCCAACAAATGGTATCGTAACTCTTCTAGCTCATGCAATTGTAAACTCCTCTTAATTTCCGCAGCACCCTCACTCATGTTAAGCTCTTTAAGGGCCCAAAATGCCTTATGCTCCAATTCAATCGGTAAATGGCAAGCTTTGCCAAAAACTAATTTAAATGGAAACATTCCCAAAAGAGTTTGTAGGCCGTGCGATAGGCCCAAAGTGCATCATCAAGTTTGGTTGACCAATAATTACGATGTGGTTTAACGACTTTTTCTAAAATACTTTTGATTTCACGATTTGAAAGTTCGGCTAAACCGTTGGTTTGCGGGTGGTATGCGGTGGCCACTCTATGATGTATATCATATTTAGCAAGGACCGAGGCCATGACTTTGTTTACAAAATGGGTGCCTTCGTCATTGATCAATGCCCGTGGTGTTCTGAATCGAGTGAAAATATTTTTATGCAAAAATTTCACCACGATATTGGCATCATTAGAATGACACGCAATGGCTTCCACCCATTTCGAAACATAGTCTACCGCAACCAAGATATAAAAATTATTATTAGAATTTGGAAAGGGTCCCATGAAATCGATCCCCCAAACATCAAAAAGTTCTACCTCTAAAATGTTGTTAAGGGGCATTTCGTTCCTTTGTGAAATGTTCCCGGTGCGTTGACATTGCTCACAATTTTTCACAAAGGCAAAAGAGTCTTTAAATACAGTGGGCCAAAAGAAACCACTTTGCAAAAAATTTGCAGCGGTGCGGGTTCCACCAAAGTGGCCACCGTAGTGGGATGCGTGACAACCATAGAGTATTTGATGTTGCTCACTCCAGTGGATACAACGCCTCAATATTTGGTCCGTCCCTATCTTATACAAGAAAGGGTCGTCCCAAACATATTGTCGTGTATCATGTAAAAACTTTTTAAATGGTTGTCCACTCATCCCATGGGGTTTTAGTCCACTTGCTAAAAAGTTGGCAATGTCAGCATACCAAGGAATATTATTTTCGAGATGTTGGGCTGATAACAATTGTTCATCGGGAAAATTTTCTCTGACCGGAGTGGGATCAACAGTGCCCACTATCTTCTCGAGCCTGGACAAATGGTCAGCTATCTGATTGCTTGTTCCTTTTCTATCAACGATCTCAAGGTCAAATTCTTGCAGCAATAAAACCCACCTAATCAAGCGTGGCTTGGAATCAGCCTTGTTGATCAAGTATTTTATCGCTGCATGATCCGTGTGCACTATGACCTTCGTCCCTATCAAGTACGACCTGAAACGATCAAAAGCAAACACCATCGCAAGTAATTCTTTTTCAGTTACTGTGTAATTAATATGAGCTTCAATCAGTGTTTTACTTGCATAATAAATGGGGTGAAAAACTTTGTTCTTTTTCTGTCCGAGAACATCCCCCACAGCCCACTCGCTGGCATCACACATCACTTCGAATGGGAGTGACCAGTCAGGAGTGGTCACTATGGGTGCTGTGACTAAGGCTTCCTTGATTGTTTCAAAAGCATCTTGGCATTCTTTCGTAAAAATGAAATCTTTTTCGTGTTGTAACAGGTTGCATAGGGGTTTTGTTATTTTCGAAAAATCTTTGATGAACCTCCTATAAAAACCTGCGTGACCCAAGAAACTGCGATTACCTTTTACTGTTGTGGGTTCGGGAAGTTGTGCCATGACCTCAAGCTTGGCTTTGTCAACTTCCAACCCTCTCCTTGAGACAAGATAACCTAGGATAATACCTTCTTCTACCATAAAATGGCATTTTTCCCAATTCAAAATAAGGTCGTGGGTCTCACATCTCACTAGGCTTTTCACTAAATTTCCTAGGCAGTTGTCGAATGATGTCCCTATCACAGAAAAGTCATCCATAAAAACTTCTATGGTGTCCTCAATCATGTCGGTGAAAATGGCCATCATACAACGTTGGAAAGTGGTTGGGGCATTACACAATCCAAATGGCATCCTCCGGAATGCAAAAGTACCGTAGGGACAAGTAAAGGTGGTCTTTTCTTGGTCCTCGGGGGTGATGTGGATTTGGTTGTATCCGGAGTATCCATCTAGAAAAAAATAAAATTCCTTTCCCGCTAACCGATCAAGCATTTGGTCGATAAAAGGTAGGGGGAAGTGGTCTTTCTTACTGGCCAGGTTGAGTTGTCTATAGTCCATGCATATCCTCCACCCCGTTACAGTTCTAGTGGGAATGAGCTCGTTCTTTTCGTTCTTCACTACGGTCGTCCCTCCCTTTTTAGAGACACATTGGACGGGGCTCACCCATCTACTACTAGCAATGGGATAGATAATACCGGCATCTAACCACTTCAAAACTTCTTTCTTAACTACTTCTTTCTTAACTACCTCTTTCATGATGGGTTCAACCTTCTTTGAGGTTGGACTTTCCCAGGGTGGTCACTCTCCAAGTTAATCTTATGTTGACAGAGGGAGGGGCTAATACCTCGAATGTCTGCTATGGTCCAACCAATTGCCTTCTTATGCTTTATCAACAAATCGATTAGAAGTTGTTCTTGTTTCTCACTAAGTTTAGAAGAGATAATAACGGGAAGTTTATTATCCTTAGCGAGATAAGCATATTTCAAGTGGGAAGGCAATGGTTTAAGCTCTAACTCGAGAGGTTGTTCTATTGAAGGGGGTTGAACATTTCTATCCTTAAAGTCTAGAGGTTCAAAGGCTGCCACTACTTCGTTACACTCATCCTCAAAAGTGTCCTCACTTTCTAAGTCGGAGTGCTCACTCTCACTTCCCACTGTGGGGACGGAGTCAAAACAGTGGGTTTCACTAATCGAACTCAAAGCAAAACAGTCTTCAGTATCTATATACTTCAGGGATTTAAATACATTAAATGTCACCTCTTGGTCATTAACTCTCATCGTGAGTTCTCCTTTGTGTACATCAATCAAAGTTCGTCCGGTTGCAAGAAACAGACGTCCTAAGATGATTGGGATTTCTTTATCGGCCTCATAATCTAGAACTAGAAAACCGGCTGGGAAGATAAATTTATCCACTTTGACCAAAACATCTTCTATTTTACCCTTTGGATAGGCAATGGACCGATCGGCTAATTGTAATGTCACGGTTGTAGGTCTAGCCTCTCCAATACCTAACTTGTTAAAAATGGATAGCGGCATCAAATTGACACTAGCTCCCAAATCACAAAGTGCTTGACCTACTTCTTCTCCTCCTATTGTGCATGGAATGGTGAAACTACCCGGGTCTTTCAACTTAGGTGGAATCTTGCTAGTAAGGAGGGCACTACATTCTTCGGTCAAAGCCATAGTCTCAAACTCACCTAACTTTCTTTTTTTTGTTCAAAATATCCTTTAAAAATTTAACATAGCTTGGCATTTGCTCGAGAGCTTCTACCAAGGGTATGTTAATGTGTAGCTGTTTAAAAATGTCTAAGAATTTTTTAAATTGAACATCGACATTTTTAGGCTTCATTCTGTCAGGAAAAAGTATGCTTCGTGGGTCAATTTGAGTTTGCTGTGGTACTGGCTTTGGAACAGTAGGTTTTGGAACAGGTCCAAAAGTGGGAAGGTCAGGGATGTCGTTCCCCACTGTGGGGATGACAGTGACTTGAGGAGTGCCCATTGTGGGAATTACAGTGGGTATTTGAGGCGAATCATCAGACTCGAAAACGATATCTTTCAGATCCTTTCCACTCCTCAGTGTTATGGACTTGACATGTTCTTTTCCTATCACCCTAGCGTGTTCGGTATCACTAGGTAACGTCCCTGGTGGTCTATTCTTAACTTCAACGGCTAGTTATCCTACTTGAGTCTCTATGTTCCTAATGGCTGCTTGAGTTTGATTCATGAAACCTTTGAGAATTGATTCAAGTGATGGTTGAACCTCAGCGACTTGAGTTCCTCGTGGTTGGAATTGTTGTGAGGACTGCCCTTGGTGAAAGTTCTGTGGGGACTGCCCACTGTGATGTGGGGACAACCCACTGTGATGTTGCTGAAATCCAGGGGGATTGTGTGGTCTTTGCTGGGCATGACTCGCCCCGTGGGGTTGGAGTCCTGGATTACCAGCCCAAGAGAAATTTGGGTGATTTCTCCAACCTGGATTATAAGTCTGTGAGTATGGGTTGTTTCTCGGATTTGTTCCTATAACATTAACGGCTTCGGGATTTGCTGGACAATAGTCAAAAAGATGCTCCTCTCCACGGAGGGAGTAGTTTTCGGCTAGATGAGTTGCAGAATTGACTTGGCCTCTATTTTGGTTCAACACGATTTTTGTTAAGGCCACTAACTGTGCATTCATGGTTTTGAGTGCTTCGGAATCGATGGTGTTGGTCTTTGGTACTATTTCTCTAGGATTGGACCACTCGGTATTGTTGTTGGACACTTTTTCTAAGATTTGATATCCTTCATTGTAGGTTTTACTCGTGAATGTTCCACCGGCTGTTGCATCTAAGATGATTTTGGCTGCATTGGAAAGACCATTGTAAAAGGTCTCCAATTGGATGCAATGTGGGATGCCATGATGTGGGCACTTTCGAAGTAAATCTTTAAATCGTTCCCATGCATCCGAAACAGCCTCATCTTCTTCTTGCATAAACAAAATTATATCATTTCGAAACCTTACATTCCTCGTTGGCGGAAAGTATTTTTGCAAAATTTTATCGGCAAGTTCTTGCCAAGTGGTTATGGAGTGAGGTGCATGCGAGTTCAGCCATGACTTTGCCTTATCCCTTAGTGAAAAAGGGAAAAGTCTTAGTCTTAACGCTTCATCACTCACACCTTGTAACTGAAAGGAATCGGTCATTTCCAAGAAAGATTTTAAGTGCGAGTGCGGATCCTCAGATGGTGATCCTCCGAACTGACCCATGGCTTGGATCATTTGAAACATCACTGGTTTGAGTTCAAAATGAGTTGCAACAATGTTGGGTCTTAAAATTCCGGAGCTCAAATCACCAACTCCAGAAGTAGCGTAGTCCCGTATTTTTCGATCTTTGCTATCGGCAATCGTCATTGTGGTCTCCACTATAGGTGGTGGTATTGCTGCCATGTTTACAGTAGGGATCACAGGGGGTTGTCGATTTGTGTTCTTGTTTTTACATCTTCTTCGAAAAGTTTTTTCTATTTCAAGATCGATTGGTACCAAAGGTTCGTGTTGTTGTCGTGGCATGCAACACGAACAGCTTAGAAAAACGAGTTACTCGGGCTCGAACAAAAACTAATGTCTTGAGATTTAAAATCACGCCAGTCCCCGGCAACAGCGCCAAAAACTTGGTACGTGCGAAATATGTGTTTTAATCGCAGTGGGTTGCACACTGTCCACAGTGGGAAGTGCAAGTGTACATTGTCAACTATGATCGTCACAGCAAGTAATAGTTGGTAAAATACCAGAATCGAATCCACAGAGACTGGACAATCAAAACAATATGGTTCTCATGAGCTCCTTTTACAAGTTTCAATTAGAGAGGAAACAATAGTTTGGTTTGTGTGGTGAAATAGCTACTTTGACGATTTTGCTAAGATTTTAAAAGGAGGAATGTAGGTTAGATTTTCCCTAGATTTTATACTAAATACATGGTCCTAAAAAGTGATCCTTGTACTTGAGGTAGGCATTTTCGCTAGAAAAGCCCGGTTACAAAATACTCACACCGTTAGATAAAAATCTCATACTCTTAGTATTTATTGTTCTGTCAATGGTAATCTCAAAAATTGACCTTTTCAGGTCTCGATGGAATGTGTAGAGACAAATACTCTAAGTGTTTTTAATACACAAATTAGCTTGCCTACTACTCCAGTGGGTTGAGATTAGCTCACTGTGCCGACCTCACTTTCGTAAGTGTCATAAGAATTCTTTCGAATCCCCTAGCATCATTCAAGCTCGTGTCACTACGTTCTACTTATTTCTAAGTTAAGAACTAGACTTTAGATCCTAGCAAGTGATCGGCTTATTCGCATCCTTGGGTAAAAATCGAGAATGGATGACCAAAACAACAAATATTCTAAGTATAAAGATTACTCAAGCATTTTTAATAAAATCCAGGTACGTCTCCTTCCTACATCCCAAAGGATGTTTAGCCCATACTTAAAATAAAGAAAACAAAAGAGTAGAAGTTGCACATAATTAAACTGAAAGTGACTTGAATGGAACTCACAGTGGGGAACGAGAATTCGTCCCTGTCACTGTGTACTTCGAACTACAAGTTATACTAAGGAAATAAAATACAGAATTTTAAAGCTAGCTACTGCAGTAAATGAAAGACTAACACTAATGTAGTAGTTGAGAGAATTTAAGACTAAGCCAAGCATATCATAAATGGCACCCAAGTGCTCCTTTATATACTAGGAGAAAGAGTTGGGTATTACACAAAGAGGTGGGTTTTTCTAATGGGTAAAGACTGCAGTATAATGACAGAAATCAGCACTTTGGACAATCCTTTTACCCAATAGACCCTTCACCAAGTCAATCTCTAAGTACAAGAAGGTGTACTTGTTGTCATCTTTAAGGAAACTACTTTGTATTTCTCCAGCCCATATTTCCCTGTCATTTGAACCTTCTAAACTCCAGAATACTTGAATCCCAACTACTAGTTTCTTTTGTCTTCTTGCTTTGCTCGAATGATGGAAAACCGGAGTGGGCACAACAGTGGTCACTGCAGGATAAATCGTGAAAAGCACCCAAATTCCACCAAATAATTTATTAAAGACTATGGTTCACTCTTTTTGCTCATTTTCGAGAATTGTTCCAAGAATGGGGGTTTTTAGAAGCGGAATGGCTAAAATTGACAAAATAAAATAGAAAATTCAAGGAAATAATAACTCTAAAAATAGAGTTATCACTGTACATTGATGAAGTGGTGTCAAGGCATGGTATACCGGTGTCTATAGTGTCAGATCGTGATAGTCGGTTTACCTCGAGGTTTTGGCAATAACTACAAGAAGAATTGGGTACGAAAGTTAATTTGAGCACTGCTTATCATCCGCAAACTGACGGGCAAAGCGAAAGGACTATTCAAACTTTGGAAGATATGCTCAGGTCGTGTGTATTGGATTTTGGAGGTAACTGGGATGCGCATTTACCTTTAGTGGAATTTGCATATAACAATAGTTATCATTCCAGTATTGAAAGAGCACCTTTCGAAGCTTTATATGGTCGGAAATGTAGAACGCCAGTGTGTTGGTTAGAAGTCGGAGAGAAACAGTTTGCCGGTCCAGAACTGGTACAACAAACAGCTGACAAGGTGAAAGAAATTTGGCAGCATATGAAAGCAGCTCAGGATCGACAAAAGAGTTATGCTGATCCGAAAAGAAGACCGAAAGAATTCCAAGTTGGGGAGCGCGTAATGCTTAAGGTATCCCCATGGAAAGGCGTGATAAGGTTTGGCAAACGTGGAAAGTTAAGTCCTCGTTTTCTAGGACCTTTCACTATAACTAAGCGAGTGGGATTACAAGCTTATCAGTTGGATCTTCCACCTGAATTGGAAGGCATCCACAATACCTTTCATGTTTGTTACCTTCGGAAATGTTTAGCCGAAGAGAACGATGTGATTCCACTTACTGATGTAAGAGTGGACGAAAAGAGCCGCTGTGTAGAAGAACCAGAAGCAATTTTGGAAAGATCGGTGAGAAAGTTACGAAATAATAAGGAAGTGGTTATGTTAAAGGTACAGTGGAAGCATCATCGAGGTTCTAATGTGACTTTAGAGTCAAAAGAGGATATGAAAATTAGATATCCTCACTTGTTTACCTGACTTTGATTTCGGGGACGAAATCATTTTCAAGTTGCGGAGTATTGTAACACCTCGAATTTCTCCATAATATTATTTTAATATGAATAGGGGTCTATTTATATTTTGTTTTAAGCTTTGGATTGTTTTGTAATTATATAATTCGATGGGATTAAAAATTACAAGTGATCAAAGTTTAAATGCTATTTTTGGAAGTTTGGAACTTGAGGGTGTGTTTGATTATTTTGGAAAGTTGGGGGTTACTTAAGAAAAGGGGTTAGGCTGAATTGAGATATTATCTCAATTCAGATTGTTGGAGTCGGCAAAGGCAGAGAGAAAGATAGAGAGAAAGAAGAGAGAAAGAAGAAGAAAGGAGGAGAGAAAAAGAAGAGATTACGCTGAAATCTTGGTAAGTATACAAAAGGGTTTTTGTAAGTTTGATTTACAGTAGCAAGATGGTATCTATATTTTAATCTGATTTCATCTAGTTGTTGTTTTAATTTGGAATCAAATTGTGCAGAGAAGTGGGTTTATCACCTTCAAGGTGAGTTCATTCACTTTTTGCTTAAATCCTTGTTTTCTGTCAAATTAAATGTTAAGACGCTTGTATAAACTGTTTTGGGACTGTATGGTTGTGTTTAAAACAAGCTGAATGGAACAGACATGGTTTTGGGTTGAATTTCTAAGCTGCAGGTCGTAGTTTCCGGATAAAATGATAGTATCCGGAAACCTCTGTATGAAGGTTTCCGGACAAGGAAAAGTTACCCGGTAAGTCTTGATTTCTTGTAGCTTCTGGATGAAATTAGTTACCGGATGGTATCCGGATTACCTTGGTTTCCGGATGTCATCCGGATTAAATATGTATCCGGTAAGAATTGTATTTGAAAAGTTGTATATCCGGAAAGCTTAGGTATCCGGTAAGTTGAGGGTATCCGGAAAGTTGTGTTATCCGGATAGTTTGAGGTATCCGGAAACTATTATTGTCCGGTCACTTTTGAGTACCCAGTAACTTTAAGTTTTGCTGACTTCTGGAAGGGTATGATTTAGGAATTGAAATACAATCCTAGTAGCTTGAACACATTTACAGTTGAATGGTAGTGTGTTAGGCTTAAAGGTTGTTCTGGTTTGATACTATGCAGATGTGTAGTAAGTGTAATGGATCCATAGGCACTAGTTGTTATGAACACATGGAATAGGCGTGTGGACTAATCGTTATTCCAGTATGTGTGAGAAATTGTGGAATAGGCATGTGGATTAATCGTTATTCCCGATTTCTAAGGAAGAGGAGAGATTGGCATGTGTAATTGTAATCTCTACTTCCTTTCCAAGAATTGGGCATGTGTAATTGCGATTTCTTGGATATGAGCATTAATCTAGAATCCATGGAGATTCGTAGTGCGGCTCTGGAATATGATAAGAGCATTAATCTAGAATCCGTGGAGATTCGTAGTGTGGGCTCTGGGACATGATATAATGACTGACTTGGTGTCAGTTATATTCATAGAATCGGGTTTAATCCCGTCATCGAAAGATGGTTACGCATGTGGTAAGAAAAAGGGTAAACCAGGTTTGTTATGCCTTGTTTACATTGATTTTATAAATATTATTTTGAAACCGAATGTTCTCACTAGGCGTTCGCCTAATCGTTTCAAATGATGTTTTCTTACCAGGTACTAGCTCGGGGAAATAAAGGGATGTGGGACGAGAGCTTTTGGATTAGCGGAGAAGATATTGAATATTGAAGTTTTGATGGATTGCTTAGATAACCTAGTTAATCTGATTATAGTGGCATGATTAGATTAATAGTTTATTTGAAGAATTCGATATTTGTAAATATGACTTCATAGATATTTCTCTGCTCATATATAAGTTTGGAAGTTTTATGTTTAAATCTTGTTATATTTTGAGGTTTAAACTAGCCCTGAATTTTAGGGTGTTACAATATGGTATCAGAGCATTAGTTTAAGCGAACTAGGTATGCTAAGTAAGATACTTAGACTTAAGCTGAGATGAAGTAAGATATGATATGTGAGAAATGGGTAGAAGTACTAAGACGGGATAGTCTTAAAGTTGACAGGAAATACGTGAAATTAGTACTGTAACGATGGTAACGAGGATTCTCATGTATAGTATGTTCGCAATTTCAATTAGCTACTGTCATTATAAATATATTGTTACATAAGCATTCTTGATTCTAAATTGTTACAGTGACTAATGATCGGTAAAGTACGTTTTGTATGTCTAGTTTTGTGTAACCATTTTTATGGTTATTTTTGTGATTATTACCAGAACGATGGTGAATACGCCACCGAGGTCTTCTAATTCTTCTGAGGACAGAGCAGTAAATGATTGGGGGTTGGAGGGACAACCTGGAATGGGTGGAACTCGTGAGAGCCCGCCGAGGTTACATTTTACAGGAGGAGCGGATAGTCAGGTACACAGAACGGGTACCAGTACCGCCACCCAAGAAACGCCAGAATCGACGGTGGAGTCGTGTATGATGGAGAACATGACTCGAATGATGAATGCGGCCATGGCACAATAAACTGAAATGTTTATGAAAGCACTGAATGATCGAAGTGCGGAGTTACGGCGAACGGGGACTGATACTGGGATAATAAATCCAATTGGTAACCCTGTGATAGAGACAGAAAGGAGGGTGGAAAGAGTCTGCTCGTACTAGGCTAATATATTATTCCGACGTCATACCATCCATCATGAGAGAGTAAGTCTCCTCGTGGTCAATCCAGGGCGTTGTGAGAAACATTGCGCCAAAGGAGAGCCTTATACATTAGGACTTTATTATTCTCGTTACGCTTTCTGACAAAGACTTGGTTATGTCCTACGGGCTTTACACTTGGTGGGTTAGCACTACCGGACCAAATACCCGATTCTTTGTCAAAGAATATAATTCTTTCTGCATTGTTTCTTTAGGTCAATATGCTCTTTGTTGATATTATTCAACTTAGTGTGGTTTGATGTCGTCGTGCTCTATCGTCTTACGAGCAATAGTATATGTGAATAAATCATCACTGAGTATATATGATCTGTTCATTGACTCATATGTACTCTCATAGTTCATTTAATATTTTCTTTATCTCTAGAATCAATATTAACTTTGGAGCGTCCTCCAGTGATGATTCATGGACATAATTAGAGATAATCTCATGAGAGTTTTATGTATTGATGATAAATGGATGTGCCTTACTATTCTCTTCCTTTAGAATAGTATTCATTGAAACAAGTAGCTTCTACCACTTCCATTTGGTAGCTACGACCTCAACCACACCTCCACTATGTATGATTGCAACGCACTTTCCAATGGCGTTGTGCCCCTATTGGGGACTTTTAACCTTACGGATATATTAGCAGCTCGTATGTGTGATCTTGTCACATATGGAATAACATTTAACATATCAGGTATCGAGTCTGATTCGTTTGACTTCAACTTTACGTTGTGAAGTTTGGGGATCAAAATGAGACAGAGCGGGAACAATCCATGACAGTTCCTGTCGTTCCCTTGGAAAATACCTTTTCCTATATCCCCCTAACGAAGGGAAGACTGTCATCAAAGTGACAATCCGCAAATCATGCGATATTAGGATCACCCGTCAAAGGTTCTAAATAACGGATAATTGTTGGAGATTCATTTCCAACATATATACTTAATCGTTTTTAAGGACCCATTTTGGTGTGCTGTGGGGGCGCAATTGGAACATATACTACAACCAAACATGCGTGTGTAAAAGATCAGGCTTATATCCAGTTACCATTTGGTACGCGTGATATAGGTTGGCTAGTAGTGGGTCTAAAAACAAATAAGTAAAGCTGCATGTAATATTTCATAACCCCAGGGAGATGTGAGTAAATTGGTGCACATAACCAATGCCTAACTACCATCTATATTCTTTTGATGATAATTTATACGCGACCTTTTTATATACATATGGGGTATAAGAAACTCTACGTTGATCCCAATACATATGCAGTAATCATCAAATCCTTACGATGTATATTCTTCAGCATTCCAAGTCATGTACACTTGATGAGATAATCAGGGTGGTGAGCCCTGAAACGTATAGCTAGTGCTAGGAGTGCAGCATTTCATGTGGACAATAATACGACATGCGTTCATCGTGTCGAAACCAGAAACAAAAAGTACTTTAATGGCCCGCATTCTGGATGTTTATGTCCATAAATATCACCATGTATTCGTTGTAAGAATGTAATATTTTGGTATTATTTCCTTAGCTTTAGGATGGTATAATTCCTGTATTGGCTAAGGATCATGGCACACAAAATTTCTAGGTATTCGAGAGGGCATATTACGATGATGGTGTTGCTTCTTGTACTGCAGAAGTCAATAATTGCAATTTGGTTAATTCCCTCGTTGCACTCAAAAGAGAATATGTCTATACGTGTTTTGAAATATATGGATCACTATGTCATGACCATGGGGTCCTACGTGGTTATGCCGAAACATATATGTGTCATTGTCCCAAAGTTCTTTATTGGTGACAAAATATGATTTAATGACATAGATAAGCCATTAATTTGATACATTAATTTCTCTAATATATGTTGCTTTCATATCATTAGATTTGATGTACATATACCCATTTCCATTCTTATAATATGGTTTCTGATTGGTACGAATAGGTTCCTATTAATATAGTGCTTTAGTGATTGAGCTTGTGTCGTTAAGCAACAAGTGACAGTCCATCGTCTAAGTGTTTGGAGGAATTAAAAGTTATTAATTCAATGAATAATAATCTATTTCTTAGGATTGTATGAGATTTCACAAAAACAATTAAGTTCTCCTCGATACATTCCTACATGGAACGAAGAACATTGAGAGTTTTGTATCTGTTTTGATGTATTTCTTTTCATCTATAACGGTTATATATTCGGTTTTACAAGCTAAAGAAATTAATTAATACATAAAATAAATTTCAAAGAACCTATGCTCGTTCAATCTTAAATTAATATGAGATATAGTTCATTTTCAATTTGCGAAAACAAATCACTCAATCTATTGGATTTCCAGGTAGTAGGGGAATCACATGGATTACTTAAGTCCCTAGAAACCTTAGGGCTATTTACACATGTTTGACAAAATCCAAATCGATGTCTTGCGATTTAATTAATTTGGATATAACATTGTTAATTATGGAGCTTTTGGTAAGAGGCCAAAATGAATATGAGTTTGGTATATAAAGTCAATTTAATTGTTTTAATATCTTAATAGTGTTTTAGATGATTTGTCATTAGACATATAAATATTAGTTTTGACATAAAGTCAAATTCAAAATTTTAATATTTATGGATTTGTTTTTTGGTAAAAGACCAAATATAAGGTGTGTGTGTGGGGGCCTGGGGGGAGGGGTGTAACTTCCAAAATTTATTTATAAGATTATAATTAATGACTAGGAACTCATAATCAAGATAAATATTTGAATTATAACAATTATGAATTAAGATAAGTATTTGAATAAAATAAAACATTTGAAATAAATAAGTAAATAATATTAACAAATAAAATTAAACACACCTAGTAAAAAAGGCTAATATATAACAAATAACATTCATTAAATTATAAAAAGATTATAATAGATCAATTGTAATTAAGTTATAAAATAATACTGATACGATAATTATGTATTCAATAACACCTGATGAAGAAACGCAAATTTAATTATTATTTAACAACCCATAGGTTTAGATACGGATTCTGACCCCAATTTCTCAATTTTTTGTTTACAGCTAAAAAAAATTAAAACAAAATCACATAAACATTTAATTGGGTAATTATATCAAAATCATAATAAAATCCCGTATAAATTCAAATAATTATTTTTTAATGTGATTTCTTAAAATTAATATCCATTTTTTATTTATTTAATTATCTTAAAAAATCATTTGACAACAAAGTAATTTGTATAGTTCTTCAAGAAAAGAAAAAGAAAGTAAAACCTATAATTAATTAAATTTTTTTCTTTGTCGCACACGTAACCATTTGTTAAGAAAATCAATATCATATTATGAATTTACAAGTCACAAGGTAAGCAATTGAAACCGGTAAGAAAAAAATCCATATTTTATTTCTTAATAGTAAAATAAAGTTAATATTGCCATCAATATCAATTCATCATGCATCAACAAGGAAAATAATCATTCATCTACAAAATAATCAATATTTAATTTATCATATAATTGGATGAACGTAAGATTAAATAATTAAAGTTACCACAAATCAGTGTGTTACTTATATGAATCCTAACTTGCTTCAATATTCAAATAGCTTAAAATATAAAAATGCTTACTTGAACTGCAGTAGTTGTAGAAGAATTGATTGATGAGGTAGCAGATAGACGACGAGCAACGTGCTGAAAACGTGTTAAAAGAAAACTAAACATAACAACAATAAAAGGGAAAGAATGAATCTATTTTTCTCATAAGCCCTTTAAATAGGGATGAGATACAAGTAAATAACTACGAGAGATATAAGATCTAACATATCTCTAATATGTTTATATCTATCTATATCGTCATATCCTTTAGACGATGACACATTTATCCCACAATAGTATTTGCTTTATTAGAATAACACATAAAAATGTAATTAAAGTTCAGTCGACTAATTCTAACCCAATTAAAATCTTCACATCCATGCTAAACATGCAATGAGTTCTATTATTCTAAAGTATCTGCAATTTTTAAATGTTTAAAATCTGCACATCATCATTTTGACTTTGTTTTCCGCGTGGTTTACTGAAATCTTTGAAAGTGGGACTTAAGGTTTAATAACTCTATAAAGCGTCCTTGTGGTTCTCGTTTTGCTCTGAAAATGGTCTCCCGTCACTAACTCCGTTAATTTTCTTCGTTAATGACAGGGGCATTTTTGTCCATTTACATTTTCCTCCTTTCTTAATGAGGCCCATGCAATCAATCCAACTGATAAACCATCGATCAACTTAAACCCTGTGTTCCTCTCATCTCTTCTAATCGACAAAATCATTGCTTCCCTTTATCTGATCGATTTCATCACAATTCCTTACTCATTCAATTAGAGAACAAAAACTAGGGTTTTCAGTGGAAGATTAGAAGGAGTGAAATCTAAATGTCAATCCCATCATGGATGATTATAACAGAGGAGTGGAATCCAAGTGAAATCTATGGTATGGTTTCTTCTCGTCAATAACTTCTCATCTTGTGATAGCTTCATGATAATCATTGAATTATTGTTGAAATCATCAAAATTTTATGTTGAGACCATGTAATTTGGTAATCGCAAAATATGGTGGTCACTAAATTTTTTTGTTATCATGGAATATGTAGTGCTCATTGAAACTTTTTTTGTTGTATTATAGAATGTAGTGCTCCTTGGATTTTATTATTATAAAATATGTAGTGTTTATCAAAATTATATAATATGTAGTGCTCATTGAAATCATTGAATATATAGTACTAATGGCAGAACTATTAGAACTAAGTTTGATTGATTTTTTTTTGCTATAAGTTTGATTGTTTTTTTTCTTTTTCTTTTTTGTTCGCAGAAATTTATCCCACGCTGATAACAACTAGAATCGATCATGGAGGTGTTTTCACAGCCTTTCCGGGAAGACGGTACGTAAATGGTAAACATAATTTTGTTGATTTGGTTAACACATTTGAACTATTTGTTCATGGATTTGATAATATGATGAAAGAATTGGGGTACAATGAGAAAGAACGAACGTATTACCGTTTCTTGATTCCTAATAGTGAATTGGATTTTGGTTTGCAAGTTTTAAGGAGTGATCAAGACATTTTAAACCTTTTAAATTATGCCCGAGAGATCAAACTGATTGATATCTTCATAAAACATGGTAAAACAAGCTTGTCTACTTACTTTGCATCCCCAAATCCCAGTAATGCTGGGTTGGAAACTAATTTACAACATGACGTAGATGAAAGATTTATGGTTGTTGTATGTGGTTGGTACCTCTTATTTCAATAAAAGGCTAAATAAGTGGTTGGAGATCCACATAATACATCTCTGACGTGTCAACAGAAGCAATACTGGTCTGAAATGGCATAAACAACAGTAAACATGAACCCAGAGAAAAGCTTTTAGATTAATTGAAACACTGATCAACATACAACAAAATACAATTTTCTCATTCACTGTACTCTTTCTCAAATTACAACAAAACTCAAATTACATTGATAATTTTGAACAAAATGGCCTAAGATTCATGAAAATGCAAATTATACGGCAAGCCTTTCAGGGAAGCTTCAAAACTGTTGTTGGTAGAACGATCTGATTCAAATCTTGATAACTAGCTTCAAAACTGTTGTTCGGTTGTCAATTTCAACTCCAATTCCATACACTTTCTTCGAAGCTCCTCCATATCAGAAATATTTACAGATGAATTATCCCTAAAAGTTTCCCTGTCAGAAGCATTGTCTATGTCAGGTTCAGCATGATTCTCCTTTTCGAGCCTTGGGGCACTAAAATCAGATGAAAAATGGATGAACTGCTAGAAATCCCTGAGTTGGAATGAAATGGAACCAAATTTGCAGCAATTGATTCTTCCTCATTGAACTCATAACAAGCTGAACGGAACAGGTTAAGACAACTTGTCATTCTCCATAAGTAAACTTGTCAGTTTGTTCAGTTTGTCAGAACAAACGACCCAATATTCGGTTATCGAAAGACTTCAATTATGCAGAGTTGTACCAAGCTACAAACTGTTTCTCTTCAAATAACTTTTTATCAGAAGGTGGATTTGGTCCTGTGTATGAAGGAGAGCTGAAATGTGGGTTGAAAGTGGCTGTTAAACAACATAAAGATGCCGATTTTCAAGGAGAGAAAGAGTTCAAGTCTGAAGTCAATGTGCTTAGCAAGGCAACACACCCAAATTTGGTCATGCTGTTAGGATCATGTACAGAAGGAACACACAGACTACTCGTTTATGAGTTTTTCTGCTACGGTTCATTGGATCAGCACTTATCAAGTAAGAAGAAATAGATTCAGTGGTTAGCTTCTCGGTCGTAACAGATAACTGAATATTCTTAGTGATGATAACTGTTTATAAATGTGTAGAGCATGAACTTACTTGGGAGAAGAGAATAAAAATTGCACTTTTATACTATAATCATAGAAAGGTCTTAGAATATACATATTTCTTTTGTTTTTTGATGAAATGTAATTCCAAAACCCTTGTTCTTCTTCTCAGTAACCATAACCAGTTTTAATAGTTTGACCTGTAAGCTAATTTTTCATCATATAATAATTGATGAGTAGATGGAGAAGTTATAAAATGTGGTTCATTGCCAAAGAAACCAACAGTCTAATGGTCCTTCCAGTTATTGACAAGCCAACATGAAAATTGGCCCTGTGTATAAAAACTATCATATCCTTCCACTTATTGACAAACCCCTGCATATAAAAATTATCATACTGAAAACAATGATCCTTCCAGCTATTATTGAACAACTCTCTCTCTCTCTCTTAAGTGTTTCTGGCATGCATCAACAAGTACTGCTTGGATATGGGACAAAGTAATTTGCTTCTTCAACCATTTAAAACAATCGAGAACAAAAGAATAACGAATACAAGCAGCAAGGTGGGGAAATTGTACCTGGAAGCAAATATGGAGTAATCCCGAGGGGAGTAAAAGTATGGAAACTAAAATCACAGCTACGATCAAAACTCAACAAAATGGGGCCTAGAAGTACCTCAAAATTTCTGATCGAACTACCTGTTCAATCAAATTCAAGCCATTTATGATCGAAGTACCTGCTCAAGCTCACAGTCACTTCTAATTGGAGTACCTCCAAATTTCTCATCGAAATCGCCTGCAGCATGTAATTTGGAAATCGATGGTCGAATCAAGAAATTAGGGTTGTTTTTTTAATCGATTAGAGGAAGGGAAGGAGTAAACGATCGATCAGAGGAAGGGAAGGAGTAATCGATCATAGGTGGCGGAAATCGATGGTGGAATCAGGAAATTCGAGGCTGCTATTTTGAATCGATTAGAGGAAGAAAGTTGGTAGGAATCGATCGATCAAAGGAAGAAAGGATGAAGCGATCGATGTGTTTGGTTTTGATCGAGTTCAATGGTTAATAAAAGACAAAATCTAAATGGACAAAAATGCCCCTGTCACTAACGGGGAGAAAATTAACGGAGTTAGTGACAGGGACCATTTTCAGAGCAAAATGAAAACCATAAAGACGCTTTATAGAGTTATTAAACCTTCGGTCCCACTTTCAAAGTTTTCAGTAAACCAAAATTATTATTTAGATTTCTAGTTCTATTATTCTAAAGTATCGCAATTTTAAATGATACAATTTTTGTTTTATTTTATACTAATTTTGCTTTTTGCATAAGTTTATTGGGCTAATGTAGTAAATATTAAATACAATAATTTTTAAAGAAGGTTCCATAAGTTTGGGGGTGGTATTTGTGCACTATTTGGGACTTATGTTATGAATGTTGGGTATTTATGGACTTTTAAGTTTTAACCCAATAATAATTACTGCTAAGTAACTAAGTAAGCTCCAAAAAAATAAAATAAAAATGGTAATGGTAATGGTAATGGTAATGGTAATATTTTATTAAACATAGATTTTATTAAATATTTTGATTTTACCATCAAATATTAAATAATTTGCATAAAATAATAATGGAATTTTTTAATGCTACAATAAATTTCGTCGGTATCGTAATCATTGTCAATAAACACATACATAATTTGGAACAAAATATTTTAATAGAAAATGTTATATTTTACTTGGTAAAAAAAGTTTTACATTGAATGGAGGAGTAATATGATTCGGTAAAGTCATTCAATTCCCACTAACTTATTGCCTAAAATAGTAGTTAAAAATATAAGAGTAAATTACGGATTTGGTCCCTGTGGTATTCTGAAATTTTGGATTGGGTCCCTCTTAAGATTTAATTACATATTAGATCATCGTGGTTTGTGTTTTGTTTCGGATCAGGTCCCTCTATCTAACCCCATTTAACCATGAGTCGTTAAACCCCTCACGTGCCTCCCACGTGAGGGGCAATTTTGTCATTCTAAAATAACCCTTACTTTTAATATTGTTTTTGAAGTATCCATCGATTACAAACATCCTGAAATTAAATTGATTAGACCGACCAAGCAAACGAAAAGTAGGTTTCGATTACAAACATCCTGAACTCAAATTTTGTGTTCGATTTCACATTTGAATACAACTTGAGGAGCAGATTTCGAGTTCTATTTCAGGGTTGATTGGGATTTCAATTTCGATTTCAATTTCAATTTCAAGTTGATTACTCTCAAACCCAACAACACGTAAACTCTTTTGATTTCGATTTTAGGAGCAGACGAGTTCGATTTCAGGGTTGATTTCGATTTTTACTCTCACGCCCAACAATAGGTCAACTTTGATTCAATTTTGATATCGATTTGAGGAGCAGACGAGTTCAACTGTTGATTTGGATTTCAATTTCGATTTATGGGTTGATTACTCTCAGACCAAACAGTAGGTAAACTTGGATTCAATTTTGATTTCGAGTTGAGGAGCAGATTTCTAGTTCGATTTCATGGGAATTTTGGATTTCAATTTCGACACCAAGAGGAAGTCGATGCTTTTACCAATTTTGATTTCGGTTATAGGGTACTGGATAGATAAACTTTGGTTTCAATTTAGAGTTTGTGTTAATTGAGGTTTTTGAAGTTCTTTTTTTACTCCTATTTCTCTATACACGGCTTGTATTATTAGCTTTAGAATATTTTGCTTCCAGGAAAAGACCCGTGTATAAGCTACAACTGTAATAGTCATATAAAGTTGATGGTTTTTGTTTTTGCATATGCAACTAGTGTTCTCAAACTCTAGAGAAGGCATGAAAAATCTATACCTGATGCATTTTGACTATGTGGTGCATAAAATAAATGAGAGTTGCATAGCCACTGGAAATTCTGAGTATGTTAATGATGAGATTCAACCAATAGCTTCTGTTGCATTACCCAGATACTCGAACAGTGAAAGACTCAATATGGTACAGATAAAGCTTTCTGTTATCGTGCATTCCTTCTCATATATACAAGTACATGAAAAGCTTTGATGATGGGGATTCCATATTCTTGAGAGAACTTCGAAAATCCAAGAATGAACTTGAAGGATCAATCATAACAATGAAGAATTTCTTTGGGATTGACAATATTTGTGAATTATGTAATGTTGGGAATTATGAAATGTTATATTTTTTATTATTCATATGTCACAATCTTTGGGAATTGTGTAGTTATTTCTGTAATGAAAATTTTCAGTTTGTTCAATATTGAGTTATGGAATTCTATTGCAAATTATGTATTATTGGAACCTGTTTTTGCACCTGTTTGCGCAGACCTTTATACACAATCTGTGTTAGCACATGTTTACACAGATGTACACATGTTTTGCCACACGTTTACACAGATTTACACAGATCTATGTTTGCACAGGTTTACACAGGTTTATACACAATCTGTGTTTGAATAAGCTGTTTTCTACAAGCTGTTTTTTACAAGCTGATTTAATAAGCTGCTTATTACAAGCTGTTTGAATAAGTTGTTTTCTACAAGCTGATTTAATAAGCTGCTTATTACAAGATGTTTGAATAAGCTGTTTTCTACAAACTGTTTTTTACAAGATGAGTTAACAAGCTGTTTATTACAAGCTGTTTTCTACAAGCTGTTTGAATAAGTTGTTGTTGTTTGAATAAGTTGTTTTCTACAAACCTATTCTTTACAAACCTGATTTTGCAATAAATTCACATACATATAAACCTGTTTTTTACAAACCTATTTTTGCAATAAAGTCACAAACATACAAACCTGTTTACTGTTATATACACAAGCATACACACATATTCACTGTTATAAAAACAAGATCACAAACCAAAGATCAAAATTCAACCCAAGACATAGTTTAAAACCAAAAGATCAAAGTTCAACCCAAGACATAGTTTAAAATTCAAGTTTAAACCCAAAAGATCAAAATTTAACCATTAAAACTGTTAGATCTGAAGTTTTGTCAATAAACCAAGTGTTGAAGATCTGATAAGAAGACTCAGATGTTCTGAGTAGAGAAGTCAGAGGTCTGACTGTGAAAGCTCAGAAGTATTGATGAGAGAAATCAGAAGTCTGGAAAGAGAAGTCAGATGTCTGAGTTAAGGAGTCAGAAGATCTGAGAAGCGTTATCAGAAGAATGTTCAGAAGTTCTGAACTACCTGTTCAGAACTTATGACGAGATACTTTACTTAGTATTTTATAAACTAATTAGGACACGTGTTATGTTCTTATTAGTCTTTCTTATTTGTACTGTAGCTTTAAGATGTCCGTTGCAGTATAAATAGTAGTTAGCTCTACGTTGCTAACTGATTGATTTTCCCATATATCTTTGTATTCATTCTTTGTAATCTTTGAGATTCTCTCTCTCTTAGATCTGTAATTCTGTTCATCATTGAATACAATTGGGCTTGATCATACAACTTCTCAATTACTGCTTTCTATATTGATTGTAAGATTAGATCATGTTCTTTCAATTGGTATCCCCCTAAACCTAACTCCCAATTGCCTGTCCTTTGCATGTTCTTGAATTATGCCCCTGTTTATTGCACTTGGCACATGTAACAGTCTTCCCAACCCTCCTGATGTGTGTCTTTGTTGCTTTGACAACCTTTTCAGCCAACTCGTCCAATGTCTTCCTTCTTCTTTTCTTGGGCCTGCCGCCTGCCTACTTGAGTATGGTGTGTAGGTGGGGTCAATGCCATTGTACAAACAGACTTTGGCCACAATCTTCTTCCATTTGTTGGGAAAATCTTGAGAGCATACATAGCCTTCCAAGTCTCTAGCCAATATGTTCGGTCAACCCACTTCTCTGGTAAGTCCACATTTATCCCATTCAATGCCATGTTCCAGTTAGCTGCAACTGCATGCTTAAAAGGCATTCCAGTCAACTCCCACCTTCTACATGAACAAACTCCATTATTCACATCTACTACGCATTGGTCCATCCATGGACCATTCACTTGGTACGGGTCCCCCCCATTCCAAATAACAATGTACTTGGTAGCTTCTATCTTGATAGCATCGAACATCTTAGTAGCCACAGGTGTAAGAGGACCATCAACCTTTTGTATCATATTTTGTACAATCACAATTCTTTTCATCAGGTACTCTCTTATGTACTCTAAAGCTGTGATAATTGTTTTGTCCCTCCCATCAACTAATTGCCTATTAAACACTTCACACATATTGTTCAAGAGGACATCACTGTGGCATCTTCCTGAAATGGGATAAAATAAATAAGTATCATTGAAATGGGATAAAGTGGCATCTTACTGGTATGTTAAAAAAGAAATACCTGTAAAGTGTGATCTCGGCCAATGATGTGGAGGTATTTTGTTCAAATACTCATATGCAGACACATTGAAATCTTTCAAGTTATTCATGGCTTGTTGTAACTCTGGTAGTGTTGATGATGTTGCACACTTCCAAAGATGTTCCTTGTATACCCTCCCCTTCCATGCATGTTTCATATTCTCGTGTATATGTCTTAAACAATACCTGTGCTCAACACACGGAAAGACTTTTTCCATAGCTGGAATTATGCCCTATATTAAAGCATACTAAGTCAGATAATATGAAAGCAAAGTAAACCATATCTAAAAGCAAAGTAAGCCATATCTAAAAGCAAAGTAAGCAATATCTAAAAGCATGGTAAACATACCTTTTGTCTGTCGCTTATGAATGTGAAATTGGAATTAGCATACATATCCAAATCATCTCCAAGACATTCCAAAAACCAAGTGCATGAGCTTGTTGTTTCGGCCTCAACAATTGCATACGCCAACGGATATATACCATGGTTACTGTCAATGCCAACTGCATTTAGGACTTGTCCAGGGAAAGGTCCTTTCATGAAGCTTCCATCAAGGCCCAACAAGTCTCTACCACCCGCCATAAAACCCTTCTTCAATGCTCCTAAGAAAACATAAATCCTTTTAAACCTTCTTGTTTCATTGTTTGGGTTAAGATCAATTTCCACATCCAACTTTACAGTGGTGTCTGGGTTTGATCTTTGCAACTCTAATATGTAGTCCCTCAACAAGCTATATTGCTCCACATGGTCTCCTGTAAGTTTCTTGAGTGCCAATTGTTTTGCCCTAAAAGACTTCATCTTTGAAACTTTAATTGAATACTTCTGTTCCAAGTTGATTTGCAAAGCCTTCACAGGGATATCTGGGTTTGCAACTAGTGTGTCTGAAATCTATTGAGATAAGAAAGTTGTTGTACACACGGTAACTTCTCTTGAATGAAGGCATTTGTGGGTTTCTACATATGTTTTAACCATCCACGTACCATCATATTTACCTGGGGATATGTGCAAAACCCATGGGCAACTTGCCTTTACCTCTTTACCCTTGCTTGACCCACATACTTCTTCTTTTAGTTCTGGAATATTTCCTCTACATACCGCCCTTATCCTTTGAAGATAATTCTTCACCACCACAATTTCCCTCCTAGTCTCAATGGCATGTTGATCAATCATCTTTTTTATTCCTTCTTTGCTACCAAAAACCTGGGCGACATAAAAATTGACATGCGTTTCAAGTCCGGTGTTGGATCCCTTTTCCTTTCTTAGTTTCTTCAAGTAATTAAACCTTTTGATCTCCAAATCAGACTCATCGGTGTTGCTTTCAAAATCTTCCAACTCCAATAATGCATCATCATGATCAATATCTTCTTCGTTTTCCACATTGTTAACTACACCATCATCCAATATGTTTTGATCATCAAATATAAACTCACCTCTATCACTCTCTTCATTTACCTCATTCTTTTGATTTCCCATTGTTTCATCAGATAGATTAAAGTCGTCAAATATATTATCACCTCCAACGGCCTGATTCTTATCAACCCATTCAAGGAACATCCCGCTATTTAGATCTCGACTAGCTTCACTGTAAACCTCTATAATTTTGCAGTGAGGAGCATATTTTAAAAGATTTAATACATCAAGATCATTTTGTAAAGCTTGTAGGCCAAAATCTAAGTCTTTGCAAGGAATTTTAAAATGGCAAACAGTAGATGCATCATCTTTGATACCGATTTCTTTCATCATAGCTCTCAACTCATGTATCGAAAACTCCTCGGTATTAACTAAATCAACAAACTTATATGTACCATTTATGTATTCCCTACCGGGACAAGTCGTGAAAAGACCTCCATGATAAATCTTCAATGTAATCAACGTTGGATAATCGTCTGCAAACAAAAGCAATGAAACCGATCATCGAACGAATGAAAAAACCAAACCTTATTCCATTCGAATAAAACCAAAAAAAAATCAACAATACAGACTTGCAAAGGCTTGGATTTAAGTGGAAATCTATCATTCGAACAAAACCAATGAAATTCATTCAAATAAAATCAGTGAAAACCGTGAATTTAGATAAACCTACCATAAACTTCAAGAATATGTTGCTCAGTTAAATCCGTTCGAAGTAGCCAAGATGTGTTCACCATTGGAAGAAGTTCACGTGAAGAAGATCACAAACAGAAAGAAATTCACGAGAAGAAGATCACAAACAAGAACTTCACGGGAAGAAGATCAAGAACATGAAGAAGAAGATGAAGATCGCCAATTTGAATTACACAGAGAAGTTCTATAAGGCAGTTTCAATGTATACGGCTATTTTCTGCTATGATACGGCCCTTATACTTCATATTACACGTATAGGATCAAATATAAGGGTTTATAAAAAAAGAATTAAAAAGGGATTTTTAGAATGACATAAATGCCCTCACATGGAGGGCACATGAGGAGGGTTAAATGTCAGTTATCTAACGGGAGTTGGGTGAAGGACCTGATCCAAAACAAAACATAAACCAAAGTGACCTAATCAGTAATTAAATCTTAAGAGGGACCCAATCCAAAATTTCAGAAAACCACAGGGACCAAATCCGTAATTTACTCTAAATATAATTTTATTTTCCGTAATATAAAAAATAAATTGTCTAAAATGAAGATTACATAAAAAATGTTGTTATTTTTAAAGGACATGACATCTGATCTGATAAGAGTATTTGGGAACACATGATTGGAGTAATAAACTAGCCTATTAAGGCGAGGATCTGTAGCTAGACGGAAGTTGGATGTAACAGCCCCAAAACATACAACAACAACTCATAGCATATTAAACCAAAAGGGTTTTGAATAAACTAAATACATTACACTCAACTCAAGGTTTGCAGCAGTTAAGCACATCCATAACTGAGATTTACTAAGTCTTTACTCGTGACTACAACCCTCTATTAAAGTCATGCCTCTTCTATGACATCACTTCTTCTCCTTTCCCTTGAACGAACTTCCAACTAAACTCCTATTTGAAAAGGGGTTTCAGTTTTACAAAAACGAGGGTTAGACCAAAGGTCCAGTGAGTTCCTCAAGTTTTAGCATCAAACCACGAAATACATTCAAAATGAGTTATAAAGCATTTATAAATGATTCACACCTTTAAAACCGTCATGCACACACACAACACATGTAGATGGCACACGCTTAAGTCATGCTCACCTGGGACAACGCGAATGGACTCACACCTGCCCTCAAACGAATCACATGAAACGGATTCATCCATTCCAAATGGGTCACACACCCATGTCAGGCAATTACATGTCCCACCCCTAATGAATGCACACTTTGAATTTCCCCACAAAACCGAATATACTTTATGTCATGGTAAAAACATGCATTTCAAATAAACATCATATGTATTCAAAGTTGTACATCAATATAAGTTGTAACAACCCACTCCAAAATATGCCAAAATAAGACACTAATTAAAATAAACTGCCAACATGACCCATAGTTCACACTGTCAAGAATTCAAAACTTGGGTTCGCGAAATAAACCCTAATTACAACTGAGAATATCTAAATATTAAATTTCAAGGGAAGGTCTACTAATGCCATTCAACACGCCCGTGCTCACGTCTTCTCTTTCCCACTAGTGGAACTGCCTCTAACCTGCTTACCTGAAAAGGATTTCAGTTTTGAAAATGCGAGGGTTAGACCACAAGGTCTAGTGAGATCCCTCAGTTACTTCCACACCACAAATAACATTTAAAAGAATTTGCGAAAACAATAAATAATAATCAGTTTTGGCAAATTAGCATCCACACACGTATAACTGAAATTTCTGTCCGGTCACCCACACCCGTGACCTGATCTAGGGCACACACCCGCCCTTAAGAACAGACCTAGTCCGTTCAGACAATCCATAATTCCATATGGGACACACCCCCCATATACAACACACCATGCATAAATGAATTATATGCAAGCACACAATAAATAAGCACACACGTACGAGTAAATAAACAAGTACCATTAAACTTTAGTTTAGAAAAACTCACCTGGAGTCCTTGCTAAGCATTCCTTACTCGAAATCAACTGTCTTTACTCGCACCTACATTTGGACCCAACACACGTTACCCGGTAAGACTACTATCTGAAAAGTCTCGAGCCAGAATAATATCAGGTCCTAAGTCTCGGTCTCAAAATAATTTAGTTCTGGATCCACCATATTTAATTATACCCACATCCACTATGTTTCAATAATTCCACTTCCAATATATTTATTAAATTTCACTTCCATTGTATTCAAAATTTCGGTCCATATTGGAATCTGCAATTTAGCCCACGAGATGGAAATATGAGAATTTGTCCACTCCTTTTCTCCCATTAAATTCCACCCAACAAATCCATAAATAGGATTAGGCCCACGTGGAAGAAGTGTTGGACGCACACACACACCGGATTACAACCTCACGGCCCAAAATGATGGATTTACAAACCATTAAACCAATTGTTCCATTAAATAAATCCAAACCAGGTCACAATGAAATTTGGGTCAAGCCCAATTTCCGGTCCACTATCTTTTGGGAAGTTGGATTAATTAATTCGCATTGAGAAAGGTCCAACGAAAAAGGGTGCCGGAAGCCCAAAACATAGCATTCCGGATCAGCCCCACTTCCCTCCACTAATTCCGGCCCAAGTCTAAAAAATTGAATCCCGGATCATGTTTCTAAATAAATACAGTTCCGGACTCACTTTTATGGATTTAAATTCCGGAACCTATTTCAAGTTGGGCCATTCCGGATCCACCTAAAATCCAATGCTCGACTCCGGAACTAAGGGTTCTGGATCTATCTTTAATCCAATACCGGAACTATGGGTTCCGGATCACAGCACACTCCGGGACTACTGGGTTTTATTTCTTTATCGACTACGCGATTACTCAGATGTCTAAATCGATTTCCACACAGTTCCATTCTGATGTTAAATTATCGGGATTAAGGGAACATCACTTTACCAACTAATTAATTTAGCTAATCAACGGTTCTTAATTTTTATCGATTAGAAATATCATCCAGACTCATTTTTCTTCATTAACCAAACTCCACATTCTAACTTTGATTTCAACAAGATAATATTAAACCAGAGATAGTAATTACCTTGCGATGCTTCCACACACTCTCGATTGAAGGATTCTGGATTGAACTGATTGCCTTGCTTTGCACCCTATTTCACACCTCAGCCGCACACAGTGATCTAGGTAATTTTTTTGTGAATCCTTAGGGTTTTTAAACCCTTTTATACCTTTACCAAGCACACTCAACTTATATATTTTTTTCACACTTTACACACCAACTTTTATTTATTCCAAAAAGACACGGTTATTACATAAGTAATTTATGAAAACTCACCTGTCATCCACGCTTAATCGCACACTTGGAGCTACGAGAAACAAAACAAAAAATCATCACTAACAGGCATTAAGACAATCCCCCAATCGGTGCCTCACACCCAGTTCCAAACGAGAAACAAAACATAAAATGAAAAATAACCCAAACAGTCCTTTGCGGGGCTTGGACCGCGGCTTCAGGCTGCAGCCTAGCCCGTGCAAGTCGTTGGGTTTCAGCCTCTAGGCCTCCAGGCCTGCACGAGTATTTCTGTCAAAACCCTCACCTCCTCTCAATCCCAAACTTTCCAAAACTGATATTAAGCCTCCAAGTCGAGGAAATCATTGACCTAACCCTTTTTAATCAATACACAATCATCAAAGCAACAATTTACTCATTGAAATCCATCTTTGAAGAACACACTTTCTCAAAAATCCAAAAGATGAAGGACCCTTGAAGGATAACTTCATTAATGGTGATTTTTGTCCAAACTCAAAGGAAATCAATCATTTCTCAATCAAAATCAAAGAATCCGAAGCGTTTTAATCGAAAACACTTCAAGGATGAAAACCCCAAAATTCTAAACCATAAATCCCACTAGAAACCATGGGAGACAAGAGATAAGAATGGTTACCTTGAAGAAAATGACCTTTGAATCCTTGGAACAATCTGCTCCTTCAACAACCCTTTCATGAAATGCTCAAACTCTCTCTAGCCTCTCCTTTTAGCCACAATACATATGAATGAGGGATGGGAAGGGTTTTGAGGGTTTTATCCTCATTTACCCTTATTTTCACAAAATCTTCGAAAGTTGAAAGAATCCCACTTATCACCCTAAACTCCTCAAAACTTGAAATATTAAGGATCCTAGGTTATTACATTGGAGCTAGAGGGCTAGAGGGCTAGAGATTGAGAGCAATGTCAGTTAACCGACAGTTAGGATTCCAGTCACGTGCATGGTGATTCTAACCCGTCCATTAGTGGTGGAGACAGTAGCGGGAGGTTGGTGTTGAGCCCCCCATAACAGTTCCCTCTAATATTATTAAATAGAAAACAAAACGTATATGTTAGGATTATCGAGATGCTCTTATCCTTTTCTTAGTTCCTATAGTATATGTTAGAATCCCACTTATCACCCTATAATATGAAATATTCAAATCTTTTAACAATTCACAAACATAAATCAAAATATTCAGGATTTTTTTTATTAACTTACACACTCATCATAACTCAAATTTCCTCTCAAAATCTTATGAAAAAAGAACTAACATTAATTGCATAAAAAAAAATTAGCTTATAAGCTAGTTTTTTTTGGTATGACCATAAGCTAGTTTTTGAAATGCTATTTGAAGTAACTTTTCAGTAGTTTTTTGTGAATATTTCAATATTGTCTCCATTATTTTTTAACTATTATTATAAACAAATATTAATTTTTTAAACTTAATTATTATTAATTAATAAATATTAACTTAAAATTATTAAACTAAATTTTAATTATACGTTATTGTTAATCATATAAATTATTTTTATATATTTTTAATATAATCAATATATTTTAATTATCAATTACTATTATCGTTTTAATTATTATTTGATTATTTTTTTTCATATTATATGTAACGGTTATTTAAAATAATAAGTTAATTAATATTTTTTCTAAAACTTGTTTTAACAAATTCAAAACTTATGGTATATATGTTATAATAAATTTTAATTTTTTTAATTAACATGTTATATTATTTAATTTTCTTTACTACATTGCTTGTATTAATTAACATATTATATTGCTATAAATTTGTTTTAATTATATAATTAAATATTTTAATTGATAGTTTTTCGAAGATGTCCTCTTTGGTCATTTTGCATGTTATAAGATAGTTTTAATTTGCCAAACATGACTTCTTCATCAGCTAGCTTATGAGTCAACAACTAACTTATCAGCTACCAAACATAGCCTAAATCCATTAACTCCAATGGTTAAAAATGTCCAATAAGTCACGTTTTACGATTGCAAGATTTTTAAAATGATTATATCATTTAGTTGTTTAATTAATAATTACTGGAATATTGATACACATGGGGATCTCGAAGTGGACGACGAGTGCTGCCCCTCTACTATGCATGCTTGACCATGACCACCAAACATGTTTGACTTATAATTAGTCACCATGGTACATAAAGAATGGATATTAATAGCTCCCTAATTAAGTTAGAGCCCCCTCTCTAGAGAATTTAAACCCTACTCGATCCTTTCTTCTTCTCTCTTCAACCATCTGCAAGTTTTCCGCACCCTAATTAAGTTAGGACTAGTGGTCTTTGTAATATGGCGGGGTTTACGTTTTGCACGTCCGTTTTGAGGTCGTGTGTATGGACAAGAGAGACGATGAAGGATGCCATTGCTAGCTAAAAATTGTTGTTGAAACATGTGACTTGTAAATTCGGAACCTCCATCACTGTAAAAGATTTTAATAGATTTGTCAAGTTGGTTTGTAACTAATTTGTGGAATTGTTGTAAAATATCGAAAGCTTGGGACTTAAGATGCGTCGGAAAAAGCCACGTGAATCTGGAATGATCATCGACAAAGATTATCTAGTATCGATATCCTTCCGATGAGATAACGGGGGCTGGCTTCAGATATCACAATGGATAATTTCGAGTGGTTTTAAAGCACGTTTGTGATCAACTTTAAACGGTAATATGTGGCCTTTTGCTAGTTGACATGGTTCATATATTGTAGGATTTGGCATTTTGGCAATAGTGAAGAGACTGATAAGCGACCTTGTTTATTTAAAATTGAGATAACATCATTATACACATGTCCTTTATGTCTCCAAGACGAGCCACCCTCATAACCGGCAACAACAACAACCATCGATTCACCACCCTCGGTTTCTAACCCACCCCCATCTCCCGTACAAACACCACCACCGCAAACCACACACCCCATGCAAACACATATACCACTGGCACCACCCACACATCCCATGAAAACTCGCGCCAAGTCTGGTATTTTCAATCCAAAGTACCTGACATTCATCTCCGAGCATTCTAACGGACTTCTTCCCGCATTTTTAGCCAATCCTGTCCCTAAAGGCTACAAATTGGCTGCCAAAATCCTGCCTGGATCGCTGTCATGGACGACGAAATTCAAGCTTTTAAATCATACAATACGTGGGATCTCGTTCCACGTCTCGGGATACAAACGTGGCTGGCTCGAAATGGGTTTTTCGAACAAAATTTAAAGTTGACGGATCAGTGGAAAGACTTAAAGCTCGGCTAGTTGCACAAGGTTTCACCCAAGATAATGGCTTCGATTTCACACATACTTTCAGCCCCGTCGTTAAAGCTGCTACCGTTCGCCTCATTCTTAGCATAACTGTCATGCGCAAGTAGAGTCTCCGAAAACTTGACATCAAAAATGCGTTTCTTAACGGTCTCTTACACGAAACGGTATACATGGAACAACCACCAGGTTATATCGGTGACAGTTTCACGTATGTCGTGTAAAAAAAGACGATATATGGCCTTAAACAGGCTCCAAGAGCCTGGTTCAGATGCTTCAGCGATTTTCTCACCGGCATTGGGTTTCGAAATAAGCGGGTAGATAACCTTTCTTTTTATCTACACCCAAGGAAAGTCCCTCCTTTATGTGCTCGTCTATGTCAACGATATCATTGTTACCGGCAACGACAACCACCTCATTCAAAGGTTGATCAATCATGTGCAAAAAGTCTTCGCAATTAAGGACTTAGGTAAACTTGGCTATTTTCTTGGGCTAGAGGTAACCTACACACCAACCAACATCTTTCTTGGTCAACAAAAATACGCTCATGATGTTCTCGTTCGAGCACAATTACATGAAAGTAAACTGATTAGCACCCCGATGATTGTTGCTTAACATCTCAGTCATAATGGAGAACATTTCAACGGCCCAACATTATACCGATCCTTGGTTGGTGCACTTCAATACCTTAAACAAGGCCCGACATTTCCTACGTTGTAAATACAGTTAGCCAATTCATGCATACACCTATGAATACTCAATTCCATGCCGTTAAACGAATTCTCCGATATGTCAAAGGAACCATTACATCCGGACTAACCTTTACTCACACCTCTTCTCACACGCTATATGCCTTCTCCGACGCAGATTGGGGAGTCTGCCCCGACACTTGGCGATCAACATCTGAGCATAAAATCATTGTTGGTCCGAATACCGCGCCCTCACAAACACGGCTGTCGACGCCGTCTGGATAACCAATCTTCTCACCAAGTTACGACTACTGATTACGTAACCTCCGGCACTCCTTTGCGATAATAAGAGTGCTCTATTCATCAGTCAAAATCCGATAGCACACAAACGAGCTCACCACATTGCCCTTGACTATCACTTTCGGGAACTAGTTCAAAACGGTTAGCTTTTTACTAAGCTTGTTCCAAGAAAGCTCAATGTTGCTGATCTCCTCACCAAGAGTTTACCAAAACCACTGTTTCTTCTTTTCGGTCAAAGCTTTGCGTAGGTCCAAGACACCATGCCACGCTTGGAGAGGGTAATAACACCCTAATTAAGTTAGGACTAGTGGTCTACAAAATTAGTTACAACTCTTGGTTGTTATAGTTGTTATCTTAATCTAACTAGAGTTAGACTTCAACTATACTTTGTAAACTTTTATTATAAATTAATGTATTCTCAATCCATCAATCAATTAAGAAGGAAACGATATTATTTAGTCTCTCAGATATTAAGCCTTCTTATGTATCAAGTGATCAAAGAATCATGAAAGACTCCTAAACATTACTAAAAATAAACATATGAAGGTCTAGGGGATGTTAAAACAATGATGACCTAGACAAAAGAAAAGTTGTGCATCTCAGTTGTGTTACCATAACGTTAAGAATGTGAGAAGAGTGTCTAAAAAAATCTATATCGGGAAAAGAATGCTTAACGAAAGCATGATATATATACTAATTATTTGAGAACATCCCAAAATGTGAGATCTGTGATATCCATTCTAGTTCACTCGTTTAATTTAGTTGATTTTATTTATTAAACAAACATAAAGGGAAATTGTGTAATTTGCTACATTGATGACAACTCATATATATATATATATATATATGACGGTAATCAAACGAGAATCAAAAATAGGTTGAGAACCATGAAAACCGATCTAGGCCATTAATTGATTTTAATCTATGAATATTAAAGGCAATGGCATTTTTGTGATATTTTTGAAATTTGAGACTAATTATTAGATATATGTCAAGTTGAAAGGGGCAATTACGTCAAACATCCCTCTAAATCTTTCTATTTTCAAGATCTTGGTTCCAGATCTAAGATGGTGATGGTGGTTTTCCCCTTCCTTCCCCCTTTTTTCCGGCCCCCTTACCTGATGATCTTCTCCTCTGCTGTAACACCCTCAAAATTTGGAAAGAGCAACTAAATAAATCTTTCAATAACACATCCAAAGGAATAGAATTCCTCCCTATAAGTCAATACGGAAATTACCTCAATTTAAAATCTATGATTACCCTCAAACAATTTATAATTCAAGGCTTATTACAAAGGCTAAATTCACACCGGGTGTTACTTAACACAAGTGCAAGTTGCTAATCCCAAAATAAGTGTGGAAGACTTCACTAAGCAGATCACTTCTCGTGCACTCTACTGGCACTCATCACTTCACAGTGTAGCTAAAGTTATTCCCAACCTGAACCTGTTGCACATGCCGACAAATAAAAAGGGTTAGGATAACGCCTAGTGAGTTCAAGAGTTTTATCATGACCATATAATTCATAAAACGAGAGAGGTGTAATTTAAGTCATGAGTTCAAAAGAATTTACTTTAGATGCAAATCACCCATTTTTCCAACACACACAAATCCCGTGCTGAAAGCTTTAATATAAATTGATTCTCAAAATGGACTCATCCCAAAACCCACTTGAAAAGTGAAATAGTATTTGATTTTTAAAATGATTGAAATCATGAACAAATCGCTATTATTCAAAACATCCCAAACACGGGTGAGGCATAACCCACAACTCACATACCATGGAAAAATAATCCATATAAATATAATACGTCACCGAAAACATGGATAGAAACAAATACCCAAAGAAACACCTTTCGGTGACGGGGGAGGCCCGTTTACATCGCACGTGACGGAACACAAAAATGGGTCACATTACCATGAAGTAAAACAAACACGTGGACTATTCTCACAATATAACGAGCTCAATCACTCCAGATCTATTGCCTGTGGAGACTAGGGAGCCCCCAACTTCAACCACTCCAGGTCTATACATTGGGTCACTCCAAGTCCACAAAACAAGCACATTGGGATTACACCTTACTGTCCATGGGACGCTGCTCGACCATATAGGCCACACCTTACTTACCATGGAACCCGATGCCTATCCCGTGCCAAGCACATCTGGAATTACACCTTAATGCCCATGGGACGATGCCCGGCCATATAGGCCCACACCTTACTTACCATGGAACCTGATGCCTATTCCGTGCTATAATAAGATAAACCAGCGTCTCATCATTGAACGTAAAACTCAAGTGCGTATGGATCCATAGCAAATAAGGTCTAAAACATTACACGACCCCAAACGAATGAACGAACGCATTCAAAACATGCAATTCTCCAGTAAACATAAATCACGACCAAAACTCAACTTTAGGCTATCAAAACTGGACAAATGTCCCCAAGACTTAACAAAATCCATTACCGAGACATAAGCTCGGCTAACTCAAAGGATCAATCGTGAAAAGCCATAAAATGAAGTTAAACGTAGCAACACACGCTTTTGTAAATAAATAATTCGAATCCATGTAAACCCAAAACAAGACGTTGGGTTGGGACAACCCTCTTTTCCAAGAAACTCATATCGTTACATTTCCAAATCGTCCCGTAACGGACTATATGCATATTTCCAAAATATACACTAAAATGCATTTTCGTATAAAGTAGACTCCATTTACAAAATAAATCCTCTAAACATTTTCATTTACGATGTATCTACCAAATTTCCCAAAAATCCCAAATATAGGTGTTTTACAATATTTACAAAGTAAAATACTTCAAAAGGTCAAAACCCACCAAGTAACTCAACAATTAGTAATTTTCAGGTAAAACACATAAGTACTTGGAAAAATAACATTTTGGCATGTAAAACGTTTTCACAAATCAACTTGAACTCACCTTGCTAGATTTAGGCTAAATCTAGATTCTTCCCAAACGTAAGCTCCTTTGAAGAAACATGAATCCTCAAGCCAAATCTTCCAAAAACCTAGATCCACAAGTTTCCAACCATAAATATTCATCCCCAAACACTTAGGTGCCGTTTGGTTCACAGAAACTGATGGAATCTGGTGAAATTGGAATGTCAGATTCCTTTGACCAGATTCCATTCTAGTGTTTGGTTCACTCTTTTGTATAAATGGAATCTTTAAAATTCCATTGAATTCCATGAAGTAGCCATTTTTCATTCCATCACTTAACCAAGGTATTCTGAAGGAATGGAATTGAACATTTTATTATTTCCAAAATTACCCTTGCCTTAATTTAGCTTTTATCACCTGCCATCTTCACAAATCAGTAGACAAGCCTCTCTCTCGTTTTCTCTCCATCGTCGCAAAGCTCCTTCCTCGACTGATCTGGTAAGATTTCGATTTATCTTTCTTGCTTGCTTGGATTCGATTTTTGGTTGTCTTTCTGCTGATTTCGAATTATGTTTCTGCTTGGTTTTGATTTATCTTCCTGCTGTTTCGATTTATCATTATGTTTGCTTTCAATTTTTGCTTTGGTTCGATTTGATTTCTCTTGTCGACTGCTTGCTTTCGATTTCTGACAGATTTCATTTTGTCTGTGGATTTACATTCTGTTTGCAATCTGTGATTTTACAATCTGTTTGCAATCTTTTTTTGTGATTTTACAATCTGTTTTTGCAATCTGTGATTTTACAATCTGTTTGCTACTGATTTTGTGAATTTACAATCTGTTTGCAATCTGTTTCATGTGTGATTTATGTCTCTGTTGCTACTGATTTGTGAATTTACAATCTGTTTGCTACTGCTTTCTGTTACATCTGGTTCTATGAATTAACAAAAGGGTATTTTGGTCATTTACCCAAATTTCATTCTAATTCCAAAGCTACATTCTGTGAACCAAACAGACAGATTCCAATTCCTTTAACAGATTCCATTCCAATTCTGTCAACCAAACAGCTGGTCAAACCTGACAACATTCCATTCCAATTCCTTCAAAGTCAAATTCCTTTGACAGATTCCATTTCATCCAAAAACATTCTGCGAACCAAACGCCCCCTTAGAATCATTTCCCCAACATAATACATCAAAACCCTAACTTATACCAAAACCCTAACTTTCATAGATGAAGAAAAAAAGAAAATATTACCTTAACCACAACTTGAATCCACCAACCAAAATACTTATAGAATCACCAAAATGAACCACACATTCCAAATCTTCAAAATGGAGAAAAAGGGTTGGATGAAACCCTATAAACTTGATGAAGAAGATGAAGTGAAAGAGTTCTAGAAAGGTTAAGATTCATAAAAATGGTGAGGGGTTTGATTTTGGGGAAGAAGGATGAAGAGAAGATGAAGGATTTAGGGTTTGTTGGGAGAAAATCGGTTTAGAGAGAGAGAAGTCTGAATTGGGTGTTGGAGATGAAATGAGGGAGGAGAGAGGGAAAGTCTTAAAAGCAAACAAAATATCTCATCAGACACATCACGGACGTCCGGCTGGAAGCCCATGCAGACATCCGACCTTGACCTGTCCGAACCCCCATTTTCCTCTGTTGCTTCCGCGGACGGCCCGCAGGCTTCCGCGCTGACGCGGACGTCCGGCCTTGCGCCCATGCGGACGTCCGCAAGTCCAAAATTCGGTTTTCCAATTTTTGGGGTGTTACATCCGCCGTTGCCGTCAAAGAACCAACAATTGCATACTTAGTTTCGAATTTCTTCTCCCAATCATCCAAAATTACGATCTCCTTTACCGTGAGTCCATCAAGAGATCTAATAACATCTTCATCATTCTTACTCATCTTGGCTAGAGCTCTGCTCTCATCATTCTTACTCATCTTGGCTAGATCTCTGCTCTCATCTTACCCAGGGCCGTAGAAGGATTTTACGGTGGTGACGTCGAATATACGACCCTTAACGTCGATGTATATAGGATTTGATGGATAAGAGATGTCGTACTCCAGAGCCCACTTCGCCGAAGGTGACGTGTATTGGCAGAGTTAGATCGAATTGGAGGTCATATGCACAAGCTAGTCAGCCGAAGAAGTCTGCAAGTCAACGATCCGGAAGAAGCAGATCACACAAAGTTGTCATTATGTTGTTATTCCATTTTGAAGGTTCTCGCCGTAGAAAAAATTGTAAATCGTGCTTCTGTTGGTCTAGGGTTAACTCCATTTGATTGGTTTTTTTTGGCTGGGTGTGAGTCCAAAATTGGGAAAGAGATTAGCATGTGCTTGATTATAGGCATAATTATTATTGTATTTCGTTAGGTGAAAATAGATTACAGATGATATTTGTGTTTGATTTCATGTAGTGAAATAAGGTTAGCTTGTGTTTTATCTGGTGAATTGGGTGTTTCATATGGTGAATATGTGTGTTTCATATGGTGAATCTAGGTGTTTCATATGGTAAATCTGTGTGTTTCATATGGTGAATCTGTGTGTTTCATATGGCGAATCTAGTGTGTTTCATTTGGTGAATGAATCTGTATGTTTTATTTGATGAATGAATCTGTATGTTTCATCTGGTGAATCTTGTTACCAAAATAACAATTATGCCCTTTTTATGTGATGAAACAACTTTTAATTAAAACTATTAGATCAAAACAAAATTACGGCTTAGATTGCTTCTCACGGTTCTCGATCTTTTTTTGGTTCTCACTTGATTTAACCCCTATATATATTTGTTATTTATATGTTTTCATATTTATCATTTTAAAATACTAAAATAATCTCTCCTCCCTCGGCCTCTCCCTGCCATCGGCGACGCTGACTCCATAAAAAACTAACATCCATCTTGAATTTTCTTCACCATCTTCAACCTCCATCAAAAGTTGATCTCCCTCAGCTAGAAGCAACAACATTACAACAACAGCAACAAAAAAACACAGACCCTCCTTCCCATATTTTTCCGGCGAAACGCCATCCTCTCCTGACCATGTTTTCTTGCGAACACCAACTTCTCTCTGTCCCTGTTTTTTTGGGAAACATCAATCTTCATGCCCTTGTTTTTTACGAACACCAAACAATCGTGACCACATCTACAGATCTGGAAAACATTATGTCGACCATTCTCTGGTCATCACATACCCGACGACTACGCCTTCCACCTCCATCCACCCATGAAACCTTCTTTTTACATTGAATTCAGATCTCCAAACAAACATGAAAGAACAGAGAAGCCCGGTCTCGATCTCTTACTCAGATTATTCTACTCAACATCTGAACCATATCTTGTGAACGGTTGAGCAACGATGGTGTGCACATTGCATCCCACAACAGAACCACCATTTGCAAAATGTGCACATTGTGTGGTTTGCACACGGTGTTCATAAAAATTGGTGCACAATGGTGTTCACATTGTGCTCAGATCGTGTTGTATAAAATTTGGTTCACAATGGCGTTCCATAGGACTCATCGGCGGACCTAGTTAAGGGTCAACGGTGGCACGTGCGACCGTATTGTTTCTCCACCGTAAGGTAAAAAAATATAGGTTCGTGAAAGGTGAAACATATCGTTTTAGAATGTGCAACCGTATTATATAAGAAGGTCCAACTGTACCTCGTAATCAACCAAAAAACCAAAAAAACTTTTGAAATCAACCAAAAAACCAAAAAAGTCCCTCTAAATTGATAAAAAATCCCTCGAAATCAAACAAAAAAACTTTAAAAATCCCTCGAAACGGTGGAATTAGGCTAAAAACACATCGGGAGATATGAAAAAATAGGTTCATTAAAAGTGCCACCATATGAAAAATATTCATGTGTCCGCCCCTAATAGACCTGTACAAAAATTGGTCTACAATGTGCTCAAATATTTTTTATGTCATAAGAGTGGTGGTGGTCGAACGTGTGTGTGTGGGGGGGGGGGGGAGAGGAGAGGTCGACGGAGATAGGAGAGAAGAGAGAAAAGAAGAGAGAGCGGATTTACAAATACTCACAATACCCTTTCTTTAATTCTTATATTCAAAAATACCAAAATTAATAATTTCTTAATTTATTATGATTTTTCGGTTATATTAGATCTAACAATTATGCAAGAATCTCAAGATAAGGCCCCTCATAACTCTCATCTTGAGCATTATTTACGTCTCGTTTGTGTGTTTTTCTCCTTTTAGTTGTGTTTATTCTTTATTTGTTCGTGTTTCATCCTTTTATTATTTCATTTTCATTTGGAGTTGTTGAAGATGTTTATACAGTTATACACATCATTTTTGTTTAAAAATCATAACTATTGAGATTGTGGCACAAGCTGGCCAATGTGGGAACATCTGGGCCGATTTGGATAAGGTTTCTAAAAGCCACTTTTTGGATTGCACGGAACTTCTCAAGATAAAAAAATCTGATGCTCTCATATAATTAGAGGAAGATTGGTGCCTTTGTTCAAAGGATTGTTTAAAGCTTCTCTCCAAAGGATAAAATGATGCGAGCCTTATCTTTTCACCTCTTATACTTGGAGCCGTGTTCATCCATTGAAGACTCAAAAGTTCTCTAAGAATATCTAGAGTTGAAGTCGTTAATTTCAAGTCTTTAATTTCTTATATTTATTTCTTGTATTTATTTTATTGTATTTACTTTCAAGCATTAGAAATTTTGTACATTGTCTTGCTAGTGCGGCGATGTAACACCCACAAATTTGGAATGAGCAACTAAACAAAAACTTCGATAAAATTCCTTCTACAATAAAATCAATGGAAATACCTCAACTTTAAAAGCATAAAAAAATTACTCCAACATTCAATAACTTAAATCACACCAAAACTAAGTAAGGGCGGGTGTTACTTAACCCAATTACAAATTGCTATTCCCAAATATAAATGTGGAAGACTTCACCAAGCTAAACGTTCATCGAGCACACAACTAGCACTCAGACTCTTCACAGTGTTGCTAGCACTATTCCCCAACCGGAACCTGATGCACATGCCGACAAATAAAAAGGTTAGGCTAACGCCTAGTGAGTTCAAGAGTTTATATCATGAACAAAATAATTCGTTAAACGAAAAGAGCACAATTTAAATCATGATTTTCCGAAAAAGATTATATAAATATGCAAACAACTCATTTTCCCAACGCACACAATTTCAGTAACGAAAGCTCCAATATATAACGGTTTCCAAAATGAAATCAATTTCATAACTTACTCAAAAAGGTGGATAAATATTTAATTTCCAAATAATATAAACATGAATAAAACTCTATTATTCTAAACATCCAAACATGGATGAGGCATAATATGCCGCCCACAAATCATGGAAAATAATCCATATAAATATAAAACGTCACCGAAAACATGGATAGAGATAAATACCCAAAACAACACGTTTTCGGTGACGGGGGAGACCCGGTTCCATCGAATGTGGCGGGCACACAAAATTAAGCCACTTATCAACGTTCTTGATTATAATCATAAAACATATCAAGCTCATCACCTTTAGCCTACACTTGTGGAGTATCAACTTCAACCCCTCTAGGTATGTACATTGAGTTATCCAAATCCAATGGAATATATTAGCACATAGGTCTTACACCTTACCTCGATGCCTAAATATGCCTCAATGTGGAAAACTAGCATCCCATCATTTGCATAATACCCAAGTACAAGGACATCAAGTTCAACCACCCACATAACAAAGATAAAGTTCCCATTAAACCAAATGACTGACTCATATGCCTATGGATCCAATGCATTACCGTCTAAAATGTTATATGACTCCAAACGAGTGAACAACCGCTTTCAAAACATGTAATTCTCCAATAAAAATAAATCATGACCAAAACTCGACTTTGAGCTATCAAAACTGGACAAATGTCCCCAAGACTTAACAAATCAATTACCGAGCCATAAGCTCGACTAACTCAAAAGATCAATCGTGAAAAGTCATAAAATGATATTAAACGTAACAACACACAATTTTGTCAACAAATATTTCAAATCCATGAAAAACCCGAAACAAGACATTGGGTTAGGACAACCCTCTTTCCCAAGGAACTCACACCGTTACATTTTCAAATCGTCCCATGATGCACTATATGCATATTTCCAAAATACACACTAAAAATGCATTTTCTTATCAAGTAGACTCCATTTATAAAATAAATCATTAAAACATTTTCACTCATGCTTTATTCGCCAAAATACCCAAAAATCTCCAATATGGGTATTTTACAAGATTTACAAACTCAAACACTTCAAATAATCAAAACCCATCAATTACTCAACATTTGACAATTTTCATGTAAAACACATAAACATCTTAAAATGAACATTTTTGGCATGTACAACGTTTTCGCAAATCAACTTGAACTCACCTTGCTAGATTTAGGCTAAATCTAGATTTTTTCCAAATATGAGCTCCTTTGAAGAAATTGAATCCTCAAGCCAAATCTTCCAAAAACCTAGATCCATGAGTTTCCAACCATCAATAATCATATTTAACCATTTAGATTCGTTCCCCAAACATTTTACATCAATATCTCAACTCATACCAAAACCCTAATTTCCATAGATGAAGAAAAGAGAAGATTACCTTAACCATAACCTGGATCCACCAACCAAACACCTCTAGAGTTACCAAAACGAACCACAAACTCTAAATCCTCAAAATAGAGAAAATGGGTTGGATGAAACCCTAGAAAACTTTGATGAGGAAGATGAAATGAAAGGATTCTTGCTTTAGCTTCCAAAACCATGATAGATGAAGAATGGACACTTGAAAACTTGATTCTTGGGGTCTAAAAGGCTCAAAATCGACATTGGGGGTGAAGGGTTTCAGTTATTGGGGAGAGAAAAACAAAATGGGTGAAGTGGGAATGAGAAAAAGGCTGAAAATCGCGTTTTTAAGATCCTGGTACCCCAGGCGATAGTGACATGCGATTGTGACAGTGTCACAATCGCTGGCACAATCGCACGGGTTGTACCGAGAGTTTTTGGCATCCGGCGATTGTGCGCATGCACTATAGCACAGAATGTACCGAAACTTGTTTTGGCCATAACTTCTTCGTTTTAGCTCCGTTTTTGCTCCGGAAATAACTGTTGGACTCGTATTTGAATTATCCATCCAACAATACTATAAAATCTAGGATTTAATCCAAAATCCTATTTTTCATATTTATCTTAAAATATCGATACCTTCCAAAGATCGGGGTGTTACAGGCGACATATTTTAATTCTATACTAATGAGAATGTTTCATGAATATTTCTTTACTCCTATTATGTTCTCTATTTTTATTATAAGATAAGCACTTCTTTAGGTGTGAGTCAAATCTAAGACTAGTAGGCAACCTCTGGGTCTTGTCATTTTTACTAACCCTTAGACTTGGTCACTTGAGTCGGGATTTTAACTCAACGCGAACAATCCGATCACTTGTAAGTGTTAATATTAGATCTTTGACCCATAGATGGGCGGATCTGGAAATACATTTCGAGACAAAGGGACTCTTACAAATGTTTTTGTGACACTTGTTTTTTACCATGAGGTTACTATAAATGTCTTAGATAGTGCTTACACATGTATTCTTTTCTTTAGTTTAATTTTCTTTACTTAAATATTAAAATCACCAAACTCGCTCAAAATATTTTTTTCTTCTCTAATTGAAATCGGTGTACTCTCGACTTAATACTCGAAACTTTGAAGTCCAATCCCCGTGGATACGATCTCGGAATTTTTACCACTTTATTACTTAAAAGCAATCATAGTGTCCAATGTATACCTGCATCGTCACTGTGGGGACACTGTGCCCACTGTGAGGACCTATACAATTTCTGCTACCATCCTCTTATATATGTATAAATAAACATACATATGTGTGTGCGTGAAGGTCCAAACGAGAACATCTTCATTTTACAAAAAAAACATGAGTACACCCTCATCACATGTGATAATTCACGTGAGGGACGTGGTGGTGTGTGGGAGACTTGGCACGTAGGTCCTCTGGGTTTCTGATTTAGTATCACGTGTGATTGACTCTAGTAAAAAGGTGTTCTCGCATTTTCATGTAATGAATGTGTTCTTGTTTGAACCCATCCCTATATGTTTGCGTGTGTGTGTATTGCTAGCTATAAAGATATCATGTGTCTTGTACATCATGGGTATTGTGTAAGATATCTGGTTAGCGGATAAATTGTGATAACGATAAATGATAATATTGGGGCGCAATGGTGAGAACTGCCATCTGTAATCGAATGAGAAGCTAGTAGTGGCATAACGAGATGTTAGCGTATTTAAAGAAAGGTATGCACATGTGTTATATGCTCAAGTGTTTATGTGTGAATAATATACTACAAAAGTTATTTGATATGCATAATTATGTAATGAAGCTTATCATGTTACCAAAAATTTGAATCCAGATGTCAATTCGACAAATTTACATCTAGTTGTGGCTAGTGCTTCATATAGAAAGTCATACCTTGAATACATCATGCGACACGTTTCAATGATGATATTGTTGGAATAATCTAGATATGTATTTGATAGATGATGATAACATGATGATAAGTAATCGTACCTGATGATCCTGAGGACCCGGTGAAAGCATTGAACATGTTTGCCATTGATTGTCAGGTTCCCAGATTAAGATGATTGTGTTTAGATGGGTGTATGAATTCGGCTGAGATGAGAGCCGAATTGGGGAGAGGCTGCACAATTCTCCTCGTCTTAGGGTTTAGGTTTATGCATTTATTTATAATAATAGTATTTGCACCTTTAACCCTTTGGTGTTTAATATATGCCATATAAGTCCCCAAAGTTCCAATCACCTAATGGGAAACCCTATAGTATGTCAATAATGATAAATACGCCCATCATATATTTACCAGACATAGGGATTTCAATTATTGTCAATTATCATATTAGGAAGGATAGATGATCAGTGACGGTCACAATTAACGTGGTTCCAACATTCTCCCACTTGACCAAGCGATCATTTATCTATGAGTATCATTAAGTCCGGCCGGGATAATACTCATTTTGTTTTAAACTGAAATCACAGTCAATAAGTACAGTCGTAGAGAAGATCATCTACTCAGGACCCCCACTAGTCAAACTATGACTCAAAATTTAAAACTGAATAAGCAATGATCAATTGACTAAAACAAATTTTGTTATAATAATGTCCATACACCATTATGAGCTCAAAGCGTAACTAATAGACAAACATAATCTGAATATAGAGGAAAAATTTTATTAAGATAATAATAATCAGTAAGTACAATATGCTATCAAATTAAGTCTTTTGTAAGCCCCATCTTTGACACGTGTCCTACGAAGACGTTAGGAGGAAGACCTTTGGTCATCGGATCCGCCAGCATATCTTTCGTACTTATGTACTCAATACAAAGAACATTTTCCTCAACCCGTTCGCGTACAAACAGATACTTTGTATCGAGATACAATCCAGCGCCAGTTGAACTGTTACTGTTCGAGAAGGTTACGGCAGCTGAGTTATCACAGTAAAGCTTCAATGGTCTAGAAATGGAGTTGACGATTTTGAGTCCACTGATCAAGTTCCTCAACAACACCCCATGACAAGTGGCATTATAAACGGCAACGTATTCAGCCATCATGGTGGACGTTGTAGTCAGCTTCTGTTTATGACTCCGCCAAGAGATAGGTCCACCAGCTAACATAAATATATACCCAGAAGTAGATTTTTTATCTTCCTTGCTTTTAGCAAAGTCGGAATCAGAATAACCCACTACTTCTAAGTTGTCACTTCTTCTAAAAGTCAATTTGTAGTCTTTGGTCCCTTGCAGATATCGAAGAACTTTCTTTGCCGCTTTCCAGTGTGCTATTCCGGGATTAGATAAGTAACGTCCCAACATACCAGCGATATAAGCGATATCTGGTCGAGTACAGACCTGAGCGTACATAATGCTCCCTACTACTGACGAATAAGGTATCATCCTCATTTCTTCCTTTTCAATCTCAGTGCTCGGAGCTTGGAAAGAACCAAATACGTCCCCTTTAACTACTGGAGCTACAGTGGGTGTACAGTGCTGCATGTTATAGCGTTTTAAGATACGGTCAATGTAAGCCTTTTGAGAAAGACCTAAAACGCCATTTTGCCTATCTCGATGTATTTCGATACCAATGACATAAGAGGCATCACCGAGATCTTTCATGTCGAAATTCTGCGAAAGCATCCGCTTCGACTCATGCAGCATATCCAAGTTGTTACTTGCAAGTAGGATATCATCTACGTACAAAACAAGGATTATAAAGTTACTCCCACTGATCTTGAGATAGGTGCATTGATCCACTTGGTTCTTTATAAAATCTTGCCCTTTCACGATTTTATCGAACTTGAGGTACCATTGTCGTGATGCTTGCTTCAACCCGTAAATGGATTTCTTCAACTTGCAGACCATGTGCTCTTTACCTTCTGGAATGAATCCTTCAGGTTGCCGCATGTATACATCTTCTTGCAAGTCTCCATTTAGGAAAGCGGTCTTGACATCCATCTGATGTAACTCTAAATCATAATGAGCTACAAGTGCCATGACGATCCTTAAAGAATCTTTACGAGAGACAGGAGAGAAGGTCTCTTGATAATCGATTCCTTCCTTTTGAGTAAAGCCTTTTGCAACCAGTCTGGCCTTATAGCGTTCGATGTTTCCTTTCGGGTCTAATTTTGTTTTGAAGACCCATTTACAACCGATGGTTTTGGATCCTTCAGGAAGTTCAACCAAGTCCCAAACATCATTATGCTGCATGGAATTAAGCTCTTCAATCATGGCTTCATTCCACTGAGTGGCCTGATCACTGTCAACGGCTTCTCTATAAGAGGTAGGATCAGTAAGCTTTCCAATGTTCTCAACTTCAGTTACAAAGGTTACGAAATCATCAAAATTTGTGGCCCTGCGTGCCCTAGATGATCTCCTGAGTTGATTTTCAGGTTCAGTAACAGGAGGAGTGGGATCAGCGACAACAGTCGGAGTGGGATCAATATGAGGCGATGATGATGTTCCCTCAGCTTCTTGGTTAGGAAGAGTTGGATCACTTAGATCAGTGATATTAGGAGCAGCGTTGGGTACAAGAGGAATTATCGGAGGAATGAAAATTGCGGAATGATGGTTTCCCCCCGCTTCTTGTACTTCTTGCAAATCTGAATCATGATTTGACGTGCTCCCACTGACCTTTGAGTTCTCAAGAAATGTGGCATGCTGCGTGTCAATGATTCTCGTAGTGTGGGAAGGACAGTAAAATCGATAACCTTTTGAGTTATCAGGATAACCGATAAAGAAACATGTAAGGGTTTTAGGATCCAGTTTCTTTAAGTTAGGGTTATAGACTTTTGCTTCGGCAGGACAGCCCCATACTTTCATATATTTTAGACTTGGTTTCCTACCTGTCCAGATCTCATAAGGAGTTTTAGGGACAGATTTTGATGGAACCCTATTGAGTATATGAACAGCTGTTTTTAATGCCTCAGTCCAAAGGAAAGTAGGTAAGTTAGTGTCAGCAAGCATACTTCTTACCATGTCCATTAAGGTTCTGTTTCTCCTTTCAGCAACACCATTTTGTTGAGGAGAACCAGGCATGGTGTACTGGTTAATTATGCCATGTTCCTTGCAAAAATTATAGAAAGGACCAGGAGCTTGACCAATATCAGTATGTCTACCATAATACTCACCTCCTCTATCTGATCTCACAACTTTTATTTTATGATCAAGTTGGTTTTCAACCAAGGTTTTAAAAACAACAAATGTTTGTAGAGATTCAGATTTTTCCTTAATCAGATAAAGGTGCATATAACGAGAATAATCATCAATGAATGTAATGAATGATGTATGTCCTGTGATTGATGCGGGATAGGGACCACTAATATCAGTGTGAATTATTTCCAACAAGTTGGAACTTCTAGTGGCTCCTTTCTTATTCCCTTTAGCCATTTTGCCTTTGAGGCACTTAATACATGTTTCAAAATCACTAAAATCAAGAGAAGGTAAGATTCCATCCTTCACAAGTCGTGTCATGCGATCTCGTGAGATGTGGCCAAGACGTTTATGCCACAACATGGAGGAATTCTCTGATTGTTTAGTTGATTTTGTTGTTTTAGTTATATCATCAATATTAAGAGACAACAAAGATTGTGAGAAATTATGATCTAGTTCTAACTTATACAGTAATCCATCCAAAAAACCACGACCAAGCAATTCATTATTATGAGTAATAGCAATCTTGCCGCAACCATGAATTATTACATAACCTTCAAGGTCTAGTCTAGCTATGGATACAAGGTTCCGTGTAATTCTCGGTACATATAAGGTATCCACTAGTCTAATACACTTTCCGGTACTCATATGTAAATTTAAAGTTCCCATGGCTTCGACATCTAAGAGATCACCGCTTCCAACTCTAAGTTTTCTTTGCCCCTTTGGTAGCTTCTGGATTGTAAGGAATCCCTGTATTGAGTTTGTCACATGAACCATAGAACCAGAGTCACCCCACCATGTATTAATTGGAACATCAGTAGTAAAAGAATCAAATATTACATAAAGAAAATTACCTTTCTTAGCTAGCCATTCCTTGAACTTAGGGCAATCTTTCTGTCCATGCCCTTTTGCACGACAGAATTTACAGTTAGGTTTGCCTGTCAAGGGTTTAGAGCCAGAGGCAACAGCACCATGATTATTATCCTTTTGAACTTTATTTATAGTCTGATTACCTTGATTACCCTTCCTTTTCTTGGAATTAGCAGTAGTTGTCAGGTGAACAGCTTCAGGTTGAGTCAGCTTTAGGCGATCCTCCTCTTGCACACACATTGCTATCAGTTCACTTATCGACCATTTATCCTTCATTGCGTTATAGTTGACTTTGAAGGTGTCGAACCGAGCAGGCAAAGAGGTCATTATGAAATGCACAAGAAAATTATCAGAGACCTCCATTTCAAGACTCTTAAGCTTGTGAGCCATATCAATCATCTTCATGATGTGTTCACGGACACTGCTATTTCCTTCATACTTCAGAGTGAGCATTTGTAGCATTAAGCTACTCGCATGTGCCTTAGAAGATCCCTTGAAGTGATCCTCAACAGATTTGAGGTAGATTTTGACTTTATCAGAATCAGGAATAGCTCCTCGGATACTGGGGTTGATGGAGTTCTTGGCCATCATTAGTGACAAGCGATTTGACCTTTCCCACTTTTCAAACTGAGCTGCAGAAGACTCATCAGTAACAGCAGCGGGTTCATCATGGCGAATGGCATAGTCAAGGTCTAACATCCCCAGAGTAAGAAGTAGTTGATCCCTCCATGAAGCAAAGTTCGCACCAGTGAGAGGCTCAATGCCAAAGTTAGGTACTGATTTGGAAAAGAGGATATAAGTTATAGAAGATTAAAGTAGTGACGTAGTTATCTATAAAAGGCAGACTAAGTGATTTCTCCTAAAGTAATGGAACTAAAGTAATGTCAAAGTATGAAGGCCCAACAGTAATATTCCTTAGAGAAATTAGCCTATGACCATTATAGTGAAGAAGCTAGTGATAAGTAGACTTATTGTAAACACCCTAAACAAGAAGTCAAAGTAAGGCTCTACTTAGATGTTACATCACCTTTGGGCAGAAATAACTAATATCTAAGCAAATATGAGCATTAGGTTCATGCAACACAATGCTTATCTTTTGACCTTTGGGCACAAAATAAAGCATCGTGTGTATTATGCATGCAAAGAGTTCTCTTGACACACAGATATATTAAATCACCTTTGGGCAGAATTAATATACTCAGTGTTTATTATGCAAAAGGAAAAAAAAATATGCAACATGAGAATCATATTTGACCTTTGGGCACAAATAATGAGACCATGTATATTAGTGCCAAAAATTAACGCGATTGGAATGGTTTTGATCACAAATTACTGTTAATCTCAAGCACTCCTGTGCGCGGATCCAACTTTGGCGTTCTAATCGGGGAAAATCGATCAGAAGCAATTTTTTAAGCAAATCTATTAAAAATCAATCGGTTTAATGGAACCGATCACAAGTAAGGAATCGATTATAAACAATATTAGGTAAACCGATTAAAATTTTCAGCAAATCAATTAAAATCAATCGTTTTAATGGAACCGATCACAAGTAAGGAAATTTTCTGGTTTGAAAAAATTTCTGATTCGAAAATTTCTGAATTCGAAAAAAACTGGTTCGAAAAAAAAACTGATTCGAAAAATTTCTGGATTCGATCGAAAAATTTCTGGGTTCGATCGAAGAAAAAAAAAAATTTCAGGTTCGAAAATTTTCTGGGTTCGATCAGAAATACGATTAACATATATATACGAAAAATTGAACAACAATTTAATTTCAATATGAACGTATGCAAAATTATGAATCCATTCAAAACAATTTTCAATTGTAACATGTAATTCAATTCCATTATAATCGCATATCAATAGAAAAAACGTGAATGGAATCACCAAAAACAAATACAAATCATGAATCAATTATGAACCATAGGCTCTGATACCACATGTTGGAATAATCTAGATATGTATTTGATAGATGATGATAACATGATGATAAGTAATCGTACCTGATGATCCTGAGGACCCGGTGAAAGCATTGAACATGTTTGCCATTGATTGTCAGGTTCCCAGATTAAGATGATTGTGTTTAGATGGGTGTATGAATTCGGCTGAGATGAGAGCCGAATTGGGGAGAGGCTGCACAATTCTCCTCGTCTTAGGGTTTAGGTTTATGCATTTATTTATAATAATAGTATTTGCACCTTTAACCCTTTGGTGTTTAATATATGCCATATAAGTCCCCAAAGTTCCAATCACCTAATGGGAAACCCTATAGTATGTCAATAATGATAAATACGCCCATCATATATTTACCAGACATAGGGATTTCAATTATTGTCAATTATCATATTAGGAAGGATAGATGATCAGTGACGGTCACAATTAACGTGGTTCCAACAGATATGTCATTAGTAGTAAATGGCTTGGTGAGATCCATTACCTTTAACAACAATCTATCCTTCGGTGTTATATAATTATATACGTCATGAAATGATGTTTTCATAAAGATTGTTTGTGTGGTACTTTCTTCGACAAAACACACCGACCTCAATAAGTTGTTTGGTCTACATTAATATATGTGTAAATTTCAAATGTAGTAAATTTAATATGTGAGTAATAGTGGTAAGTACCGTACCCTAAGGAACCTATCAAGAAATTTCCGATATGAGATAGTTTACATGCCAATTGAAAAAGACGCGCTTGTTAAGTCGTGAGATAGCTTTATGAAAAGCAACTTATGATAGCTGATTTACGATTTAATCTTAAGCGGTTAGCAAACGGTCAATAAGTCTCGAGTCTTTCAGACTCCTCCCTATCGGTCACCGGTTCAAGCTCAAGGTCACTGAGATTTTCCAGACTATTCTCCAGGACTCGTACATTCTATAGTCGACATACATACAAACTGACCAAGACGCTTGATAATTAATAAAAAAACCTTATCTTTTTTAATAAAATCAAAAAATAAATTAACTTATTGTTATTAGACATATTTCTAAATTTGTACATATATTATCGTTAGCTCATAACCAAATAATAATTTTGAAGTCATAATATCCAATTTTTATTCCCACCTTATTAAATTCATAACTGTGATTTAAAACACCATAATAAATGTCACCTAAATAATTTAAATCACGTTGACATTGCTTTACATTTTGGGGGAGAAACAAGGTTAGTTTTTAATAATTGAACTCGTTAATTCCAAAGACATTTTCCAGTCGTAATTTAATAAGACCACACTTACAAACCTTCAAATAATAATAATAACATTAAATTTAAAATTTATTAAAGAGTGAATTGCATTTTTAGTCCATGTGGTTATATGATTTCTTTGAAAGAGATACCTAAACTTCAATATCTCAAAGAGTGGTCCCTGAGTTTTTAAATTTGCTCCAAATGTAGGACCTGGTCACTAACCCCGTCTATATGGCCCGTTAGTGCCATGGGTATTTTCGTCCATCTATCTTTTCCCTCTCTTTTTAACCAAATCTTCTACCCACTCTCGACTTTAAGAACAAATACACCTGGTTTCTTCCTTCTCCCACCTCTCACACTCTGCTTTCTTCATTCCTTCCAAAAATGGTGATATGCTACTGTGGTTGTGAAGCAAGTTTAAAAACATCTTGGACACATGCAAACCCTGGACGCACGCAGGTTCTATTCTTGTGGAAGTATGGTAAGCCCCCTGTTTCCTCCAATTTGTTAACATTTCATGGATTTTCTGGTATTAACCACCAAACTCCAAAATTCTCCCTATTTTCACTTCTACAGGGTAAAAGGTGTTCCTTTTTTGGATGGTTTGATCCACCAATGGCAATTTGTGCTAGGGCTATAGATGTTGTCCCTCGGTTACTCAGGTCAAAGCACAAACTTGAAGAAACTACCAACTCAAGAGAAAGTGAGATTTGGAAATTGCAGTTGCTTTTGGTTCTTAGTTGGGGTTTCTTTGGGATTTGCATGTATACTTGTATGAAGTAAATTGTAGTGAAGTTAGTGTTGGGATTTTGGTTTAAGATCAATGTAAAGAAGTGAATAGATGTAAGTTAGTTTTGGGATTTTGGTTAGTAGCCACTACTTTGTTTATGATGTAATGTTAAGTGCAAATTAGAATCAATGAAATGCTTTCTGTTTGACACAATAGCCCTTGTTTTGGTTGAAAATTGTGTTGACATTACACAATATATTGAAATGGTTTGTATTTAACAAGTACATAAAATGGTACCAACACAGTTATAATACCAACACATAAACAATACCAACATATTGACAATACCAACATATAACTACCAAGATATTGACAATACCAACACATAACTACCAAAAGACATTAAAGAGGCTAAACATAACTACCAAAATACATTAAACAGGCTAAAAGCCTTGCATACCATACATACACATATATTGTTTATCAACCATAAAAAACTACCACCAACAAGTACCAAAAACACATTGTTTATCAAACATCAACCACCAAACACATTGTTTATCAAACATCAACCACCAAACACATTGTTCATACAGAAGGTTGTGAAGCTCCTTCCTTCCCTTTACATGTCCTTGAGTTGTGCCCCAATTGTTTACACTTATCACAAGTGACCGTGATCCCTTTCCTTGATAGCTTGCCAGTCCTCCTCTGGCTTTGACATCTCTTCAGCTGTCTTCTTCCTCTTTTTATTTGGCCTGCTCACTTGTGTATGATGATCTGGTGGAACCAAAGTTGTCATGCAGTTTGATTTTTCCTAAAGCATGCTTCAATTGATTGGCTCAATCTTAAAGCTGTACATGTCCCTCCATGTGCTTAGCCTGGATGATTGGTGCACCCATGATTCAGGTTCCTCATTGATTCCATTCACTGCCATATTCCAGTTAGTAGCCACTGCATGCTTACAAGGAATTCATGTTAATTCCCACCTTCTACAAGAACATGTCATTTCTCTAACATCAACTATGCACTAGTGATTCCAAGGTCGAGATACATGTCATAACAACAATATCAAAAGCAGGTTCATGTGCAGGCTACAACCACGAGACAAGTATAGGGGCATGTGTTTGTAACACACGTGATACCTATCTCCTCCATTATACACCACCTGGTATTTACTTCCTTCCTTATTCACACTGTCCATTATCTTGTTTGCAGTTGGGGTCAGTGGTCCATCACAACCATCAATCACTTTTAAAACATTTATAATTCTCTTCATAAGATACACTCTAATGTACTCCAAGCAAGAATGAATTGGTTTGTCCCTAGCATCAATGATTTGCCTGTTGAATACCTCACACATATTATTTAGAAGCACATCAGAGTGACATCTACCTGTATGCATCACCAACACATAAACAATTGGTTTGACTTAAAAACATGTATGATGTATACACAGATGCATTTATTAAGGTTATTTACTTGTGAAGTGTGATATGCTCTAATGTTGGGGGGGGGGGGGGGGGATCTTATTCAACCATGCATAACAATCCTTATTGAATGCTTTCAAGTTCTCCATTGTTGTTCTAAATTGGGTGACAGTAGGAGTTGTTGCACACTGCCACAAATGATCCTTGTATGCCTTACCTTTCCAATGAAGCTTCATATTATCCTGTATGTGCCTAAGACAGTATCTATGTTCAGCAGAAGAAAACAACATTTGAATTGCTGGAAGAATACCTATAACGTCCCAAAAATTACAAGGAATTTAAAATTTTTAAAGTAACATTTCATTAATAAAAACTCATTTAATAATTCAATCATTTCATTTGCAAACTCATAATTAATATTCTCACGAACAATAAACAGCGGAATAAATGTCTAAAATTAAAGTCATAAAAGTAATCAACTCTTCCCACGCGCCAGTGTGTACTCGTCACGCCTTGGAGCCACTCGCACCTGAAACCACAATTTATTGGGAAAGGGTAAGCACGAAGCTTAGTGAATTCAGACACCATAAATAACACAATTATTCCCACACCACCTCTAAACAGATAATTGCACATAAACAGCATACAAGTCTACGAACAAATCATAAGCATGCATACCTACACCATCCCACCCAAAGGCATAAGCTGGTCCACCCGACCACACGATAACCGTGCAAGCATTACCCGGCTCCCCCGGGTTCCTACGCCACCCGCGTATACAACCTTCGGTCCCACCGAGTTACTACGCCACCCGCGTATATAAACCTCGGCCCCACCAAACTCCTACGCCACCCGCGTAGTCATAACAATAAAGGTCCGACTAGACACCCCACTATTTAGTCCCGCATCACAAACAATTAAAACTACCACACACGTACAAATCGTAATGTAAAAATAACCGACATTAGTTATAGTGAGAGAACTCACCTCGTAAGCGTGCCTAGCTCACAAACAATAATTCAAGCTCCACAAATCCAAGATCACTTTCCGACACCTAAACGAACGTTAAAACGTATCAATACGAGGCCCGGACCCTAAAACATGACGCACGATTAAACTATCACTAAAACGACTTTTTGGCTTAGAGAACCAGGTTTGTTCGGGACCTGTTTCGACCTCCTTAAACCCAGAAAATTCTCAATTAAAAATAACTACCCGCTAGGTCCGGGTCTTAGCTTTCCAGGGACGTATCGCACGCGCTCTAACGATTTTTCTACAATTTATTATGGATTTTACAAAACTGGCTAACTGCACAGCGAAAAACAGCACCTTTCGTTATAAAACAGCAGTTTGACACTAGTTACGGTCCGAACTGGTTTTTCCGCAAAAAATAAGAAACTTACTAGACTCAGAATGGGAACTTTTGGAACTGGGTTGGTCCCAATCCGACATTCCTATCAGAAGTTATGGCTTTCCCAAAACAGTGGCAGAAACTGTGACTTTTAAAACGGAACGCGATCTGCCACATCCGGACCTGCTGTATAAACATCCAATTTACGCCTAGCTAGAGGCCGAACCGGACTTCCGCTAAAACACGAAAAGTGTGCCCGGCACAGAATGTGAACCGTGGGCAGCGGATTCGCCTCAATCCGAGCTACGAAGGAAAAGTTATGGACGAAATAAAACGGTGGCAGAAAAGACCTTTTCACATAAAATGACGATTTTGAAACGGTTTAATGTTTTCGCGATTGGGGTTACGGTTTAGCTAATAAGGTTCAGGTTTTAGGTAATCTGTGCTGGACCGTTGCCAGCACCACCCACTTCCACCTCCGGCAGTGGTGGTTTGCGGCGGCGGCGGTTCGGTACTAAAAGAAAACGACGACGCAAGGGACGATCCCACAAACGATATACGAGCCACAAGCACACACCCACCCACGTACTAACCGGACAACCCCGCCCGCCACAGCACCGGACTGGTGGCGCACGGCGGCGACGCACACCGCCGGCAGCCACGGCTGCGGCGGCGGCGATGGTCTTGAGGTGCTTCGGCGACAACGAAAGAAAGAAACAACGGGGAGTGAGTCTTACCTCGGCGATAACAACACAGCAGCGGCACCAAACTCCGGCACCTCCTTCTCTCTTGATCTCTCCCTCTCTCGCTGAAACTCTCTCTCCCTCGCCGGCAGAAAGTACACCGGCGGCAGTAGCTGCTTTGGGGTGGTTCGACGGTGGTTTAGCGAGAAGAAGAAGGTAGTAGGGTTTCTTCCTTTTGGTTTGTTTGCGATGGAGATACAAAACGACACAAACCGGCCCATGCAAAGCCTCAAACCAACAATACACTATTAGTCCCTAGGTTTTAATTCATTTCCAACTTTAACCCAATTAAATTAGAATTTTAGTATTTAACCCCTTAGGACAAAAATGTTTACAACTAAGGTTTTTCCCCGACAAAGCTTATTATTACGTGATCAATTAGAGATATATTTTATAAAACGTAAAATTAAAACCGTACCGGGACACGGGCTTTACAACTCTCCCCCGCTTGAATTAGACTTCGTCCTCGAAGTCCACGTTCGCAAATAGCTCCGGATAGTTCTCCCGCATCTCAGCCTCAGGTTCCCAAGTCTCTTTCGGTGTTGCCACTGGACTTTCACTAACTGGAATCTAAATTTCTTACACCGTCTAAAAATTTCTCGAATACTTTTCTTACCAACAAAACTCCTTCAAGAACACTGAGATTACGATCGGAAGAACACTCCAACGACTGGAATCATTCCTAGTCAAACGATTTCGGTTGTTCTCCCAACCTTAGATATTCCATACATCCCAATTCAAATTTCCAGCTCTAACCATTCTAAAGGTGCTCACCAATATACCCTACAGGATACTCGAATCTGATCATTCCTACCATTAACTTCCACGAGTTCTACTAGACTCCCAAAATTTATTTCACACGAATCATCAAACCAACAGATTTATAAACACACACGAAGGTCATTCCACCATAATCATTCATCACGAGTAAACATCTCAGGGTTTCTACTACCATCACCATGATCATTTTAAAATCGGCTACGAATCTCTGCTTACACTAAAGGTGTTTGGCCTCAAGCCCAAAAGTCGACACCTAAATATACCACTTACCTCAAAAAGGTTACTACGCATTTATTCTCTTAATTACAAAGGGCATCATTCCCTTAACCGATACTATTCGGCCTACAGTACCAACACGCGTGGAATACCCAACCTTCCACCGTCGACGTATCTTCCACACTCGCTCTACGAGGACAAGTTACACTGTATCGAGGATACACCTTGACGTATACCTCCCAGGTAATGCCTCAAGGCCCGGCACATCGGAACTACCTCCCAGGTATAAGTCCCAAAGGCGTGGATCGCCACACAAACCTCCCAGGTAAGTGCCCAAGACTATAACCCCCTAGAGCCTACTGGAAAGTCAAAGTCATAAAACATGAATACCGGGGTCCCACCCCGAGATACCCAACCGACCATTACCAACGACTGACTGACGTGACCAAGGATCCAATGCAAAACAATCTACCAACAACATGTCTATCCCGGAATGACTCACTCACCCAAACATGTAAATACTCAACGTGCAATAAATGCAAACTGTGCAACAAAACAACCCATCAACAAGACTCCCCATCGAGCCATTAAAACCGTGCAATTGACCCATGACTATCTCAAAGTCAAAACCGAGCAAAATGCTCCACGCTTGCTAGACCCATAAGTCGATCAAGAACGCGTTTAAATAAAGTTTAAGCAAGCAATACTCTAAAATCAACATTAGTCCCAACCTCAACACGGGTTAAACAAAAGAGTTTTCCAAAAGGACTCACACCCTTAAAATTCTCAAAATGACACATAACACTTAAAAGCGCATTTCCCAAATGGTTTACAAAATCATTTACAAAATATTTTCAACGTCAAAATTTTTCATCTCAAAAAGATCGTATGCAATAAAACTACTATTACCAGGTCGGTAGTTACGCAAAAATGGACACACTCGTCTCACATAGTAAAATCATGTTGAAACTCATTCTATTGTCGTTCAGTTTATTTACAAAACACAAAGCGTAATGAATAATTTCTTTAAAAATGAACCGTCGCGGTTCTAGTTTGGATTGACTCATGACATGTACTTAAAGTAACCGCTCGACCTTACACCGGGTGCGACAAAAGTGTGCACATAATTTCAAAATCAGTCCCACGACATTTGACCCCAAAATTTCTCTTTTTAAACATAAAATGTCGTGGCACAGGGTTCACCAACAAATTTTTACGCTCGTCGGCTAGTCATACAAAACGATGAAACAGTTTACAATATGTTTTTGTTAAAACACAACTGTCTCGTGCAAGTTTCAACTTAAAGATAAAAACCAATCCGTTTCCATCATTTGAAAATATCGACTAAAATCTCATAAAATCTCAAAAGGTGGGGTTCTTTAAATTGATTTCCAAGATTTCCCCAAATGGTCACATAAACAAATGAGATATGCACCTCGTGAAATTAAACCCACACGACTCAACGTGCCGTAAAACAAAACTTATTTTAACCAAATCACTCAAATAGTTTTATACAGACATCGTGGAATGTAACTTTCCGTCTCAACTCTAACATATGTGAAGGAGTTCCAATGTTAAAGTCACAAGCCGTAGTCACTTGCCCAACATTTTAAACACCACAAAACACGGATATCGTCTTACCCGAAAGAACCGTTGAAAAATAACGAAATGAGACAAATTCTAACAAAGTTTGCAACTCCCGTGATAAAACGATTTCATGCACTTTCAAAACCATAATTCAAAATCTTGTGTGTGTGCTGAACATTTCCCAAAATTCCAAAACACCAACCATAAAAGGATTTGAACACAAGAATTAGATAATGCAATCTATTTCAAAATCAAACTTTGTGCATGACTTAGTCGGCATTCTACGCCTCGACTCCTACTCCTCCAAATCTCTCCGATCCACTAACGTCATCCGGACATTTAAACCTCTTAGGCAAGTTGGGAAATTACATCAAATAATCCCTACGATTTTCCCTCAAATCAAAGTCGGCTCTATAAGCCTATGATTCTAGCACAATCATCCATCTTGGCCCGAAACAAACATCATCCTCATCGTCACTCCAAGTGACTAATACTAGAATCGTACTTTTATTCCAACGACTACTAATTTATAACCTTCGACACTACCCCAACGATCATCCCATCAAAGCAGATCAAGTACACACCTGTACTAGTAGGTTTTTCTATAGTCGTTCCTCCTTGTGATGGCTATTCTGGGTAGATATTACAACGAGTTATTAGCACATAATAACTCACACTAACAACGCTCACGCTCAACTCCTTGGATTCCTCGTGACTTTCCCCGACTCGAGCACGGATCCTGTGCTTCAGATAGTAGGAGCTCTACTACTACCTTCCACACCTATCCTCACTCGTTTCGAGTCCCGTCCCGAAGTGCCCAAGTAGTTCCTTGCCGAAAAACTATACACATATGCCCGCACCGGCATAGGTACACACTCTTCCTAGCTCCCTAGGAATTCCACCCAACTCCACTACCCTTGCTATGACGAAATCCCCACTAGTCATGACAAGTCGCCTCGCGAATGCACAGTCGCACACAGTGTAAAACCAGATAGATGTTCGAATATGAGATTCTATCCTACAACGGTTGGACTCAAACAAGAGCTGCGCAATAGAACTAAAGCCGACATTCTAGGGCTATTCGGTTCCTACCGCATACAACCTATAGTGCATTCACTTAACAACCTATCAAGGCTAGCATAAACTCCTATTAGCAAGCAATAAACATGTAGTACAGTGTAATAAGCACCAAACAATCCAGCACACATACTCCTATGTTCTAGAAAGCAATCTAGCATACATACTCATATGTAAACACTCTTCCCAGCTCACTAGGAATTTCATCTCCTCCCACTACCCTTGCTACCACGGAATCCCTATTAGCCATAACGAGTTGCCTCGCGAATACCCAATCGCATGCAGCGTGAATCAAATAGACATTCAAATACAAGATTCTATCCTAGAACGGTTGGACTCAAACAAGAGCTGCGCAATAGAACTAAATCAAATATTCTAAGGCTATGTGATTCTTACTGCATACAACCTATAGGGCCTTCGCTTAACAACCTATTATAACTAGCATTAATTCCCACTAGCAAGCAATCATCATACAGTACAATGTAAACCACATAGGCAATCTAGAAAGCGATAAATACACTAAGTACTGTACCTTCCCAAATGGCGTCGGCTGACTGTACACACTGCGCCCTCAATCACCGTTTCCCAAACGGGTTTTCCTCTTTCCTTTATTCTAAAAGATTTTAGTAAAAGAATTTAAAATTTCATAGCCGCAACTTGAGACCAAACACACCGAGATGTGTTTGATTCACTCAAGCTGTGCTCTGATACCAAGTTGTAACGTCCCAAAAATTACAAGGAATTTAAAAATTTTAAAGTAACATTTCATTAATAAAAACTCATTTAATAATTCAATCATTTCATTTGCAAATTCATAATTAATATTCTCACGAACAATAAACAGCGGAATAAATGTCTAAAATTAAAGTCATAAAAGTAATCAACTCTTCCCACGCGCCAGTGTGTACTCGTCACGCCTTGGAGCCACTCGCACCTGAAACCACAATTTATTGGGAAAGGGTAAGCACGAAGCTTAGTGAATTCAGACACCATAAATAACACAGTTATTCCCACACCACCTCTAAACAGATAATTGCACATAAACAACATACAAGTCTACGAACAAATCATAAACATGCATACCTACACCATCCCACCCAAAGGCATAAGCTGGTCCACCCGACCACACGATAACCGAGCAAGCGTTACCCGGCTCCCCCGGGTTCCTATGCCACCCGCGTATACAACCTTCGGTCCCACCGAGTTACTACGCCACCCGCGTATATAAACCTCGGCCCCACCGAACTCCTACGCCACCCGCGTAGTCATAACAATAAAGGTCCGACTAGACACCCCACTATTTAGTCCCGCATCACAAACAATTAAAACTACCACACACGTACAAATCGTAATATAAAAATAACCGACATTAGTTATAGTGAGAGAACTCACCTCGTAAGCGCGCCTAGCTCACAAACAATAATTCAAGCTCCACAAATCCAAGATCACTTTCCGACACCTAAACGAACGTTAAAACGTATCAATACGAGGCCCGGACCCTAAAACATGACGCACGATTAAACTGTCACTAAAACGACTTTTTGGCTTAGAGAACCAGGTCTGTTCGGGACCTGTTTCGACCTCCTTAAACCCAGAAAATCCTCAATTAAAAATAACTACCCGCTAGGTCCGGGTCTTAGCTTTCCAGGGACGTATCGCACGCGCTCTAACGAGTTTTCTACAATTTATTATGGATTTTACAAAACTGGCTAACTGCACAGCGAAAAACAGCACCTTTCGTTATAAAACAGCAGTTTGACACTAGTTACGGTCCGAACTGGTTTTTCCGCAAAACATAAGAAACTTACTAGACTCAGAATGGGAACTTTTGGCACTGGGTTCGTCCCAATCCGACATTCCTAGCAGAAGTTATGGCTTTCCCAAAACAGTGGCAGAAACTGTGACTTTTAAAACGGAACGCGATCTGCCACATCCGGACCTGCTGTATAAACAGCCAATTTACGCCTAGCTAGAGGCCGAACCGGACTTCCGCTAAAACACGAAAAGTGTGCCCGGCACAGAATGTGAACCGTGGGCACCGGATTCGCCTCAATCCGAGCTACGACGAAAAGTTATGGACGAAATAAAACGGTGGCAGAAAAGACCTTTTCACATAAAATGACGATTTTGAAACGGTTTAATGTTTTCGCGATTGGGGTTACGGTTTAGCTAATAAGGTTCAGGTTTTAGGTAATCTGTGCTGGACCGTTGCCAGCACCACCCACTGCCACCTCCGGCAGTGGTGGTTTGCGGCGGCGGCGGTTCGGTACTAAAAGAAAACGACGATGCAAGGGACGATCCCACAAACGATATACGAGCCACAAGCACACACCCACCCACGTACTAACCGGACAACCCCGCCCGCCACAGCACCGGACTGGTGGCGCACGGCGGCGGCGCACACCGCCGGCAGCCACGGCTGCGGCGGCGGCGATGGTCTTGAGGTGCTTCGGCGACAACGAAAGAAAGAAACAACGGGGAGTGAGTCTTACCTCGGCGATAACAACACAGCAGCGGCACCAAACTCCGGCACCTCCTTCTCTCTCGATCTCTCCCTCTCTCGCTGAAACTCTCTCTCCCTCGCCGGCAGAAAGTACACCGGCGGCAGCAGCTGCTTTGGGGTGGTTCGACGGTGGTTTAGCGAGAAGAAGAAGGTAGTAGGGTTTCTTCCTTTTGGTTTGTTTGCGATGGAGATACAAAACGACACAAACCGGCCCATGCAAAGTCTCAAACCAACAATACACTATTAGTCCCTAGGTTTTAATTCATTTCCAACTTTAACCCAATTAAATTAGAATTTTAGTATTTAACCCCTTAGGACAAAAATGTTTACAACTAAGGTTTTTCCCCGACAAAGCTTATTATTACGTGATCAATTAGAGATATATTTTATAAAACGTAAAACTAAAACCGTACCGGGACACGGGCTTTACAATACCCTATATGCAAATTAAGACAACAATTAAGCACAATATTTCCAATTAAGACAGTCTATGCTAAATAAGACAAAAATATGCAAATTAAGTCCCTGTATGCAAATTAAGTCCCTCTATGCATATAAAGACAGAATATGCAAATTAAGTCCCTATATGTAATTAAGATAGATGTATGCAATTAAGACAGGATATGGCAATTAAGACAAGAATTAAGTAATTGAGACATAATTTAAGTAGTTAAGACAGATCATACCTTTTGCCTATCACTGATAAACGTGAAGTTGGAATTGGCTTCAAGACCAAGGTCATCTCCAAGGTACTCTAAGAACTACTGCCATAAACTTGTTGACTCAGACTCTACCACTACATAAGCCACTGGGTAGATGCCATGGTTGGGGTCAATACCTACTACTGTCAATACTTGTCGAGGAAAAGGCCCCTTCATAAATGTCCCATCTAATCCCAACAAGTCCCTATTACCAGCTCTAAACCCTCTTTTCAAAGGTCTCAAACAAATGTAAACCCTTTTGAATTTTCTCCTATCACTCTCAGGGTTACCTTCTTCCTCAACTTCCAACTTAACAGTGGTATCTGGGTTGCACCTTTTCACCTCAGACAAGTAATCCCTCAACTGACTATACTGTAATTCATAGTCCCCCCAAATCCTCTTGTTGACTAACTGTTTTACCCTCACTGATTTGGAAGGTGATACCAGAATTTCAAACTTCTCTGACAAATGGGATTGGAGTGATCTCAAAGGCATATTTGGATCTAGCTTCAGCTGCTCTGTGATATGCTTGGACAAATAACTTGCAGTTGCCATACCTACCTCTCTTGTTTGGAAACATTTGTGAGTGGAGAAGTAGGTTTTGACTTTCCAAGTTACTTCCCTTTTAGAACTTGAGAGGTATAAAACCCATGGACAAGTGGGCCCATTGGACTTTCTCCATTTACTCTTTCTGCCTTTTCCAGGCCCACTAGGCCCACATTCATCCTTTAAGTGAGGCAATGTACCCCTGCAAATTGCCCTGAGTCTTGATCCATCATTTTTCACCACAACTATGTCTCTCCTAGTCTCAATTGCATGTTGTTTGATTAAAGCCTTGATTGTGTCTTTGTTACCAAAGGACTGTCCTAAGTAAAAGTCAACACCCTGCCCATTATTCTCTCTATGGTCATCTTTTTTGCATTGACTAGCTACATCAATTTCATCTTCATAATCAAAATTGTCAAGGTCAAAAGGATCTACATCACCATGTACATTCTGGCTATCACTTTCTTCTCCACCTACTCCTATCCAGTCTCCCTGTGTATCCAGCTAATCATCTACTAATGCATCAAACTCATAAAATGAATCATAGCAATTGCTATCATGAATCTCAATATCCCCAAGGTTCCCACTTTCCTGGCATGCATAATTGTTCAAGTCAACTACATGGTTGACATCAAGGCCATTGTTCTTGTCAACCACATTGTTCAAGGCAACTTCATTGTTTAAGTCAAGTGTTTGGTTTAAATCAACCCCCTGCCCCAACTGAACCCCCTGACCTTGTCCTACTTCTGGTAAATCAGATTCCAATCCAATGAAAGGATCAAAGGAAAAATGCAAATTATCAAAACTTTGGTTCAAATCAATCTTTTCCTCAGCATTTGTTTTGCGATGTTTTGTGTAAACCTCAATCTCTCTAACCATAGGGACATACTTTAACAAGTTTAATATATCATCATCATTACTTAAACCTTGCAACCCAGTATCAAGGTCAGTGGATGGAATCAAGAAATGGTAAAACATTACCTCATCCTTGTGACCTAATGCTCTCATCATATCATGGAACTGATGAACCGCAAGGTGATCAGTGTTAATCAAATCAACAAAATCAACATTACCATTTATGTATCTTATTCCAGGAGCACTTGGAAACAAACCTCCATGGTTGATTTTTGCTGTTATCAACGTTGGGTAAATACCTAAGACAAAAGAGAAGAAAACCGGGTTACAAAATGCATGTGTGTAATACATGAAGTAAACACTCAAAACAGAGGATAATGCTTACTATAAACATCTGAAAGAGTCCAATCTTCATCTAACTCAGTTCTTAGTATCCACGATGATGACATTAAAGAGGGTTGTTGTTGATGATTATCCGTTTGAAAGAGTAATGAGAGTGAGAGTGAGTTTGGTTAGATTCAGTGGGTATACAAATCGACTTGGTTTCCTAAATTAATGAGGTGGTTTTGTTAATTTGAGAGGGAAAAGATAGATGAACGAAAATACCCCTGGCACTAACGGACCAAATAGATGGGGTTAGTGACCAGGTCCTATATTTGGAGCAAATTTGAAAACCCAAGGACCACTCTTTGAGATATTGAAGTTTAGGTACCTCTTTCAAAGAAATCATATAACTACAGGGACCAAATATGCAATTCACTCTTTATTAAAAGAATATTGAGTAAACTACTATTTTCGTCCTTGTGGTTTGTTACTTATAACAATTTTCATCCCTAGTATTTAAAAATTGCTTTTTTCGTCCTTGTAGTTTATATTTAATTTCGATTTTCGTCCTTAGGACTAATTATGTTTAAGTAATCAGTTAAATCAAGGGTACTTATGTCTTTTCTCCTTTTTTTATCTGATTTTCTAATACAATATTAAACCCATCATAATAATCCACTTGTTTTATCCCATTAAAAAATTAAACCAAACCAACCGCCTCTACCCAACCGTGGTCTCTTCTCCAGCAACCTTTCTAATTTTCTCTTCTTCGGCCACCCCATCTTCAGGTTTAGAAGAAAGGACTTGTTTTTCTTCAATGTAATATGAGGTTATGAGTGGAATTTTTACTTCAATCTTGGTTTTTTTTTTACTTCAATTTTGAGGTTAAGAGTCAAATTCAAGGACAAACAGTCCACAATTAAAAACATTCGACCCATAAATATAGGAAAATTCAATCTAGAAAATAAAGAACATTCAACAAAAATTAGGTTACTTTGTATAAACCTGAAGGAGAATTGAAGAACAATAAGGGGAAATCCAAATACAAACTTGGGTAATTAATCCCCCATTATCACCAAATAATTTGTTTAGCTTATTCTAGAATCTAGACTATAGTTTCACATGGTTAGTGGTTATTGACCTCTTGATTCTAAATCACTAGAAATTGATTTTTACTCCTCACTAGCACCATCTCGTTCTTCCAATAAATCAAGAAAATGAATTACCATCCTCTTGTTCATCTGAGGAGCCCTTTTAACCTTTTCAGACCATGAAGTACTTTGGTTACTTTCACAAAGCACTCACGTAGCTCTTGAGAGTTCATATTTTATTCGGTATTGTCTACATGAGACTCCCTCCCGGTGTGACCTCCCGTCAGGGAATGTCTGTCGACTTCGAAAAGCCCTTTATGGCCTCAAACAAGCTCCCCGTGCTTGGTTTAAAAAATTCAGCAATACTGTCATCTCATTGGGGTTCTCTCCGAGTAATTATGATTCTGGCTTGTTTACTCGAACTACTGCTGCAGGTACTATCTTACTTCTGTTGTATGTTGATGATATGATCATTACCGGCAGTGATTCTACAGGTATCACCCATCTCAAAAAGTCTCTCAGCTCATGTTTTGAGATGAAAGATTTTGGCAAACTACACTACTTTCTTGGACTTGAAGTTCTATCATACTGTTCCGGCATCTATCTCTGTCAAGCCAAGTACATTTCAGATCTGTTGTCCAAAGCTGGGATCACGGACAACAAAGTTGCATCTACACCCATTGAACAAAATCTGCACCTTGCTCCGAATGCCGGAACCCCGCTGAAAGACCCTACACGGTACCGTCAACTAGTTGGATCTCTGGTCTACCTGACTGTTACTAGACCAGATCTTGCCTATGCAGTTCATATAGTTAGCCAATTCATGGCTGCCCCGTGCTCAGACCACTATGCCGCTGTTCTTCGTATACTTCGGTACCTCAAAGGGACAATGTTTCATGGGCTTCATTTCTCATCCACTTCATCCTTACAGCTTCGTGCCTTCTCAGATGCTGACTGGGATGGTGACATAATCGACCGTCGTTCCACCACAGGCTATTGTTTCTTCCTTGGTGACTCTCTTATCTCCTGGCGCAACAAGCAACAATCGCTGACAGCTCGGTCCAGCACTGAAGCGGAATATAGAGCCTTAGCTGACACTACTCAGGAACTCGTATGGCTACGCTGGCTACTATCTGATATGGGTGCCCATTAATTTTCCCCAACACCATTATGGTGTGACAACAACAGTGCTATTCAGATTGCTCACAATGATGTATTTCATGAGCGTACCAAGCACATCGAGATTGACTGTCATTTCACTCGACAACATGTTCTTCGCAAGACGGTTAAACTTCTTCCAATCTCAACCATTGATCAGACTGCAGATATCTTCACCAAAGGTCATCTCCCAGGACGTTTTCGGGATCCTGTTTCCAAACTCAATTTGGCTCATTCTTCCCCTACTTGAGTTTGAAGGGGGGTGTTAGAGTATTATTGTCAATATGTATAGTTCAGGGTCCTTTCTGTAATTATGAATAATTTACCTTGTATAAATAGAACACTTAGGGTTCATTATTAGGTTAGACACTTTAGTTGTAACTCTCTCTCATTATATGAAAACCAGCCGATTCAGCCATCTCAAGTGTGTCTCCCAATCTATCAATCGACTCTCCAATTCTAACAGGTATAGTAAGGCAGAGAAGGTAGCAGAGTAAATACGGGGAAAACACGGGTTTTATTTGGTAGAGTGTTATCTTTGATAGGGGATAGGGGAAGAACATAGGACAATAGAGGGTGAATAGAGGGAGAGAAGACAACGTTAAAAGGAGATCAGAGAAAACATTGGGGAGGAGATCGGTGGTACACGACGGTTAAAGGGGGATGTGATGGTGGTGTTGCAATGGTGGCAGTAGCAGAGAAGACAAGTAGACAGCGTTAGTGGCAGTCGATGGAGAACAAGGCAGTGGAGAGCATGTGAAAGCGGCCGAAGGCGGTGGTCAAACCAAGGTCCATATCAGAGCTCATCCATGATTTTCAGAAGTTGTTTCGTCCAAATGTGTTGATCGACGGGACCAAATATGTGGAAGAAGATTGACGATACACGACCGTTGGAGGTGGTGTTGGTGTTCACCGGAAATAGAAAGGGAAATGCAATGAGGAGGCAGCCGCAGGGGTGGGTGTTATCTCGGTAGGGACTTAGAAATTAGGGTTTAATATTCATATATATTACATTTCTTTTTATTGTGTTACACTTAAACTTTTAATTGAAAATATAAAAAGTAAAAGGACAGTAATACCCTTGACTTAACTGACTTTTAACAGAGTTAGTCTTAGGGATGAAAAAGAAACAAAATAGAAACCACAAGGACTAAAAAAGCAGTTTTTAAAGATCAGGGACGAAAATCGTTATAAACAACAAACCATAGGGACAAAAATAGTAGTTTACTCAATAATATTTTTTAAATAATAGACATATATGGATAAATGACCGTGTTAGAAGTTGACGTTAACGTGGAAAGTGTGAGAAGTGGATCTGAACCGTTGATCATTTTTAATTAAATGTTCTCTCGTGCATTGTGGCTTAGAAGTGAATTGATTCGGCACATCTTATCTCGGTCATTTTATTCTAATGTGAGTCCGTTTCTCATATAACCCCTTCTCACACTTGTTACATTAACAACAATTTCTTACCAGAATCCAACTCTCACACACATAACTTAACTATACACTTATGTAATTAGACATATTATTATTATTATTAATCTTAATTATTATTATGTTACAAGTTATTATAAACTATAATTAAGGATTTGATTATTACAATGATTATGATTTTAATCCTGAATTTTGAGCCTATGCTTGTGTTGTCGTAAACTACACTCGAAGGGTAAAATGGTCATTAACGACACCCGATGCAGAGTCACCGACGATATATGTATCGAGAGATCGCTCTTTTATTATCTCTAGACGTTTCGGCGATCATCCGAAACCAGCAGCAAGCAAAGCAAGGACCCTCTTCTTTCCTAATTCTCCAAGCCCTAATTACTTCATAAGGTAACTCCAATCTCTATCTAATAATCTTTCCTTTATTTACCGATTCATTCTCCTTTTAATTCATCATTCAACTTTATTGATTACATACTGCTTACCAATTACATTCAAACTCTCACGGTCTAAACAAAACGTGATTTCGATTGTAATTCATGTTAATAGACTAAAACCCCCATTGAAGTTTACCAATTTTGCTTATTGCCAATTAGGTTTTTCCAGATCTGAAAGGAGATCACACAACTAAAGCTCGAAAATGAAAATTTTCGATAAATTCAAGATCTGGGTTTTGTTGATCTGTTTGGTATTTCAATCGGGTCATGGGTTTTATCTCCCTGGTAGTTACCCTCACAAGTATGTCGTAGGCGATCAATTGTCTGTGAAAGTCAACTCTTTGACTTCAATTGATACAGAAATCCCATATAGTTACTACAGTTTACCCTTCTGTCAACCCCCAGAAGGTGTAAAAGATAGCGCTGAGAATCTTGGTGAGCTTTTAATGGGTGATAGGATCGAAAACTCGCCTTATAAGTTTAAGATGCACACCAATGAGACCGAGATCTTTCTTTGTCAAACGAAACCCTTATCGAGCGATGAATACAAGTTGTTAACAAATCGAATCGATGAGATATATCAGGTCAATTTGATTCTTGATAATTTGCCCGCGATTCGGTATACTAAAAGGGACACTTATTTCTTGAGGTGGACTGGTTATCCAATAGGAATCAAAGTTCAAGATTCGTATTACGTGTTTAATCACTTGAAGTTCACTGTTTTGGTTCATAAGTACGAAGAGACGAATGTGGCTAATGTCATGGGAACTGGGGATGCTGCTGAGGTGATTCCGGTTGGAAAACAGGATTCTGATGTTCCTGGATATATAGTTGTGGGGTTTGAGGTAACACCTTGTAGCTACAAACACAATGCTGAATCTTTAAAGAATTTGAAAACTTATGGTAAGTATCCATCTAAAATCATATGTGAAGATAACACTGTGACCATGGCTATAAAAGAAAACGAGCCTGTGGCATTCACATATGAAGTTGCATTCGTTGAAAGTGATATCAAATGGCCATCAAGATGGGACGCTTATTTGAAAATGGAGGGAGCAAAAGTTCATTGGTTTTCGATCTTGAATTCTCTCATGGTTATCACTTTCTTGGCTGGGATCGTTCTTGTGATCTTTTTAAGAACGGTTAGGCGGGATTTGACTCATTATGAGGAGTTAGATAAAGAGGCTCAAGCCCAAATGAACGAAGAGTTATCGGGTTGGAAGCTAGTTGTAGCCGACGTTTTTCGTGCTCCGAGCCATCCGGCACTTCTTTGTGTCATGGTTGGAGACGGGGTTCAGATTCTTGGAATGGCGGTTGTGACCATCATGTTCGCGGCTCTCGGGTTCATGTCACCTGCGTCTCGTGGGACCCTTGTCACGGGTATGTTAATCTTTTACATGGTTCTTGGAATCTTGGCTGGTTACGTTGCTGTACGTATGTGGCGAACCATTTTCTGTGGGGAGCACAAAGGATGGGTCTCCGTTTCTTGGAAAGTCGCGTGCTTTTTCCCTGGTATCGCGTTCTTGATCCTCTTCACCTTAAATTTCCTCTTGTGGCATTCAAACAGCACTGGCGCGATCCCGTTTTCTTTGTTCGTCATCCTCATTTTGCTATGGTTTTGCATCTCCGTTCCTTTGACTTTTGTCGGTGGTTACTTTGGTGCAAAAGCGCCTCATATTGAATATCCCGTGAGAACTAATCAAATTCCACGCGAAATACCCGCCCAAAAGTACCCATCTTGGCTTTTGGTTCTTGGTGCGGGAACTCTCCCATTTGGGACCCTTTTCATCGAGCTCTTTTTCATCATGTCTAGCATTTGGATGGGTCGGGTTTACTACGTTTTTGGGTTTTTATTCGTGGTTTTGATCCTTTTGGTGGTTGTTTGTGCCGAGGTTTCGCTAGTTTTGACTTACATGCATCTTTGTGTTGAAGATTGGAAGTGGTGGTGGAAATCTTTCTTTGCTTCTGGATCCGTTGCATTGTACATTTTCTTGTACTCAATTAACTATCTGATTTTTGACCTAAAGAGCCTAAGTGGGCCCGTTTCGGCTACCCTTTACTTAGGTTACTCGCTCTTGATGGTTCTAGCCATCATGCTAGCCACGGGGACCGTTGGGTTGCTTTCTTCGTTCTGGTTCGTGCATTACTTGTTCTCATCGGTGAAGCTGGATTGAAAGAAAGTTGGGTTGTTGTTACACATGGTTTTATTCATCTTGTATTTTGTTTTTCGTTCGGTTGTATTGTAGGAAATACGAATAATTAAGTTGGGTTTTTATTTTTATTTTCTTTTATGGTATTAGAGTTCGATAGCAAGAACTTAGTTACAAATGGAAGAAGAAGAAGAAGAAGATGATGATAGGTGGTTTGTATGTTATGTGGAGTTTCTTTCTTGTTTTGTTAATTGAATGAATTTCTATGAAATTTGGGTTCTATTTGATGTTAAGAGTTGCATATTTTCACAACCGCTTGCTAAGTGGTTGGGTTAAGAGCCGAGTGCCTACTCTATGGAATCTGTTAATTGAATGAATGAATTTCGCTGTTTGACAGTTGCTGAATGATTTCGTGCAAAATGATTGAGTGGTCAGAATGATTAAGAGGTTCTTATGATATAATGCAAAATGATATATGGTTATTTGGTAATTGTTTTTTATGAAATTAGGGCGCTAAATGGTTTAGGTTTACCCAAGATACAAAATTATTTAGAGGAACCACAAGGGTTGTGGCTTACTGGTTAAGGCCTTGGGGGATGTGGTGGAATATCCTATTTGTCCAGGGTTCGAATCCAGGCGTACACAACTTGTGGCCACTGAGGTTTAATCAGGGCTGATGTCTTAGAGTCATAATTTGCCAAGGGATTAGTCTAGACATAGCCTAGGACACCCTTCCAAAAAAAAATCATTTAGAGGGTTTTAGAACCGTTAAGAAGTAATTTTTTTGCCAAACAATATATTCACGTCTTAACGATTCAGAGGTTGCCATTTAATGAAAAGCGTTTGCATTTAATGAAATTTTTAAGAGGTAAATAGACAACCCCAACATCTGGATTATATGTATGTGTTTCAGCAGTGTTTCAATAATTGCATAATCATCTTATATCATTGGGTTTATACAACATGATGCAGGAATCAGGATCTAAATGCGTAGTTTTTGGTATAGTTTCCATATTATCAATATGAAATGATTTTGACTTGTTTTAGCAACAAAACCATGAACTCAAGGCTAATGGTTTGGTGCAGAATGATTAAGTGGTCAGAATAATTAAGAGGCTTATGATATAGTGCAAAATGAAATATGGTTGGTATTTATTTAGAATGAAATCAAGATGCTGAGCGATTAAGGGAGACCCAAGATGCTAAATCATTCCGAGGGTTTTAGAACAATTAAGAGGCAAACTTTTCTTTTGCCAAACAAGATTCACCTCTGAGCGATTTAGAAGTTGCCTCCTAATGGAACTATTAAGTGGTAAACAAACAACCCCTCATTGGAATTATTAGTTAACTAGTGTCATGTATCGTAGTAGAAGAAGGAAAAACATGTAACGAAGGAAAAGAGAATCTCTAGCCGAGTACTAGGCAAAGCCTCTTGATTTTAGTTGTTTTAAGTTGTCGTCCTAGATTGGTATAGATGAACCACAAATATATAGGCATTGTTTTTTTGTTATTTTTTTTCATTTTTAGCTCTTAATCACCACTTATGTCCGATTCGGTCAGACGTTTTATAATTCAGACTGTTTGTTTTTATTTCCAGAGCCTTTTATCTCTTAATATGACCGGGACAAAGAAGTAGTAACCCTATCTCTTAAATCTTCTCTTATTTTTGTTCATCATTATTCTTTCGATTTCAACGTCAATTTTGGTCCAAATGCACCGCGAATTTAAACTCAAAACACAAAGATTGTAGATCTGTGTGTTGACTTTCCAGAACATCTTGAATCCCTTAAATCCGGGCTTCGGTGTGCTAGATATGATTAAAACTTCACAGCCTCGCAAATCTGTCAGCATTTTTTTTGTTTCTTTTTTTCCGTTCCATCCTTCGATCATCGATACTCACTTCAATTGAAATTAAACTTCAAACTTTAGCACCTCTTAAAAACCAAACGCTCCCTTAGATATTTACAATCAAGTCGATTATTTTATTTTCTCCCTAGTAACCATTTGTAAAGACTTCGATTTTGTTTCAATATTATAAGTTGCAAGATCGATAAATGATATCATATCTCTTAGTGGGTAACTACTAAGGTGTGATACAACTGGTTTTTACCAATTTATTTAATTCGAGAATCTATATGTATTGTTTAAGAGCATCTCCAATAGATTCTCTATAATTTTTCTAAAATAGAGACTTAAAAGTCAAATTTTCTAAAATGGATTACATTTAACTCCAACAGATTCTTTATTTTAGAGATTTCAACATCCATTATATTATTACAATATTGTTTAAATTTATCATTCCAATTCATTTTTTAAAATAGAATTTATATACAATAATAATAACTCAACCTTATTGGTGGGAATGAATAAAAAAGTAATTTCACTCTCCATCTAGCAAGTTTTAGAGAATTCTCTAAACTTGGAGTTTTCTCTATTTTAGAAAACAATATAAAAAAGATGTTGGAGTAATATAAGGTGTGTTTGGTACACTGGACATGACAGTACAGAACAGAACAGGGTCCACTGTCCCACGTTTGGCAGGACCTTTATGTGGAACAGACTGGAACAAGGTGGAACAAACTAGAACAACCCTGTTCCACCCCCACCCCATGGAACAAGCTGGAACAAGGTGGAAGTGGAACAGACTTATGTTTTACCAATATAACCTCAAAATAAAATATAATTCTCTTTTAAAACATCAAATACACCTTCTATTTCATATTTTATTCATTCTTTAAATTTAACAAGGGTATATTGGTCAATGTTATCTGTTCTGTTCTATCCAGTTCTGTCTTACCAAACGTGGAACAACTGTTCTGTCCTGTCCTGTTCTGTCCCATCTTGTGTCCTGTCCTATCCTGTCTGCGTACGAAACGCACCGATAAAGAACAAAAATGTATTTTTCTCTATTTCACAAAAGCTTTTGGAGATGCTCTAAATGATTGTAAACATTGTATTGTTACCGAAATCCCCTTTCTGGAAAGTTCAATCTGACATTCCCATTGGTTGTATTGTAGTAAAGTCAAAGAAAGTTGAAAACTTTGCACCAATGTGAAAAATGGGTGGACTAATCAGTGACGTAAATGGGAATACGTCTCCTCCTCTATTGTTTAGATCTGTAATATATGTTAAAGCTAACGTCTATCGCTCAATGAACAAATCCTGAGGTCTCTTTTGCAGTTAGGTTAAAAAATATGCGAAAACCATGTTGTCCTTCATTAAACTCAAAATGATGCGAGTATAGTGACTCTAACTTCAACGTTGATTTCGACCTACATGAAGATCGACTTTCAAGAGCTCAAAACATGAAAGTTGTAGCTATTTTTGTGGTCTTTTCACACCATCTTGAATCTCATTCATATGTGCTTAGATGTGTAAGAGATGATCGATATATAGCATCATACAACTTAGTTTTTCATTTAGATGTTGTGCAATTCTCAAAGCACGACGTACAAATTGTGATGCATGAGAAATATGGATTAATTAGAGTCGCACCTTTTTTCTTGGGTACCAAGTAGAAGACAATGCATGGTGGAGAATTGAGAACAGTTCATGCATGGATGCCAACTAGCAATTGTACCATGCATGATACACATAAGAGGCGTCATCAGTAAACCACATCCCTAAGCCTTGCCATCTCCTTTGCTTCCTTGCTAAGATTTGCCTCACCTATAAATACCCCATGCGAGAGGCGGACTCATAAATTTTTTCAAACGGTAGCACACTATAATTAATATAATATAAAATATTCCCAAAAATAATTACAAAAAATATTGTTTGTGCCTAATGTGTCGTTGTCTTTTGGTGACGGTCAATATATAATCATATACCCAAAAATAATTACAAAAAAAGTGTTTTCATAGGATTGAGCAACAACTCCTAGATTTGTTCTCCGCGTGTCTTCATCTTTTGGAAACGATCGATGACATCTTCAATAACAACCTTATCATGTGCTTCTTTTTCGATAGCACAAATGAGAGCACCATCCAAAAATTCATCGGAAATTCGATTACGTAGATCCGTTTTCACTCAATATCAAACTTTTCAACCCGCTAAATTTGCCACTCATATTGCTAGCACCGTCATAACCTTGTCCTCTTACCTATTTCATAAATATAGTTGATAAATAAAAGTAGATAAATAAAGTAAATAAACTAGCAAAGTTAATAAACTAATAAAGTTAATAAATTAATAAAGTTAATAAAGTTAATAAAATTATTAATAAGGCGTTTACCTGTGTGAAACTCAATCCATATTTTGCAAAGAAAGCACCAATAGCAGATTTAAGACTTAAAGCCGATGTATCCGTCACATGAACAAAGCCAACAAATCTCTCTTTAACAACTCCATCTTTGTCAACAAATCTTAAAACCACGGCCATTTGTTCTTTTCTAGAGCAATCACTAGACTCGTTCACCAACAATGCTAATACATCATCACCGATTTCCCCAATAATTGATTTCAACACTTCTTTCGCGAAACAACTAACAAGATCTTTTTGAATCTTTGGAGATGACATTTGATTGTTCTTCGGTGCATTGCCTAATATAACCTTTTCAAGAGCCTTATTTGTTCTTGCGATTAACTTTAAAGTCCCCAAGAAAAGCCCTTTGTACAATGAATTTTCCGACTCATTGTGGCCACAAAATAGTAAAGAATTCTCCAACAAGTATCTACAAGCTTCAACCGAAGCAGTCAATCGCATGTGATACTCGGTCTTCAAGATTTGTGCTTTCTTTAAAACGGCGAAAGCAATTGATTGATTTTGGTTAAGTAAATCTTCACATTTTTTTAGTGCTCTAACTATTCAAGTCACCCTCATGAAGCGTAAGCCTATCCTTTTTACTCCAACTATTGAAACCTTTCGTCACAAATGCATCAATCCCATGACCCCCGCCTTGGTCTTTAAACAAGTAACAAGGCAAACAATATGCTCGGTCTACTTTTACGCTATATTCCAACCATTGAAATTGATCAAACCAACCAACAACAAACCGTCTTGCTTTAGCCCTATAATTGTCGTTGGAAACTCATGTCCTCTTGGTTGACAAGGCCCCCTAACCAAGTATTTCCATCTAATTTCATCTCTTTGATTAGGATTATAGGTTATAATTTTAGGCCTCTCCGATGGATCCCACGGAAGATTGTCTATATCAATCACATTGATGGATGAAATGGATGGCGATGCATTATCGGTTGAGGTTGAAGTTCAAGCTTTCCGTTTAAAAAACTTTTCCATAACAACTAATCAAATAATCAACTGTAAAATTTAAATCAATCAATCACCATTCACCAAGTAACTAAAAATCTAAAATAATCAAGTAATCAAGACATCAAGTAATCAAGTAATGAAATTCTAAAAACCAAGTAATCTATATAACTATATTCTATATTATAATCAACTAAAATTCTAAAAACAAAGTAACTAATCACTAATCAGTAATGAAATCACATTATCAGCTTATCACAATATTCTATAAACTAATCAGACATAGGTAATGAAATCAACTGGAAGTTTTAGGTTATAGGTTTACCTAATCATCGAAGAACAAATCACAAATGGGGGAAGAGCCGATTCAGACATCTGACGATTTGGAAGCTTCCTCTGTTCGACAATGGCAATTCTTCCTCTGTTCTCGATTTCAATTTTGGCTTCCTCTGTTCTCGATTTCAATTTTTGCTCTGCTATGTAAAACAGTAAGGACTAAGGAGGGGAGGCGGTAATAATTGAGAAGGAGGAGCCGATCAATTTTAGAAGTGGGTAAAAAATTGAGGATTTTGGACTTTAGGGAATAGGGGTTATAATTTATGGGTTTCTAATTTAGTTAAGTATTAGTCTATTGGGCTTTTAATTATTCAATCCATTAGTTAGATTTTAGGACTGATATATTATTGGGCTTAGTTAGTTAATTTTTTAAAAGTTTTTAGACAATCAGACTCACCCTCGAGGTTTCCAAATTTAATACGGTTGCACCCTCTAAAATAATACGGATGCACTCTTCGTACGACATAAGAATTTTACCCTTCGGCAGAAGAACGATACGGTGGCACGTGCCACCATATGCCCTAAGGTAGGTCCACCATTGCCCCATGCATGCAAAGAGAAAAATACACCAATACATCTCTAGATATTAGAAGTCATCTTAGACTTCTTCTCCTTCTTCCTCCTTGTTTATCCTCTCGTCGGTTTATATATATATATATATATATGTTCATTTGAGAAGTGCTAAATATATGAGAAATAGAGAAGCAATCTTCGCCATTCATTCGGTCAACATTTGCGTCTTTGACCGAGAAGCAACGGATAATTCCTCGCGTGGTCTGCACAAGATAGAGGGGTAGTTTCGTAAAATACGCGGGACGAGTTCATATATGAATCTGTGTGATTTACATATGAACTATTTCTTCATATATGAACCTTTGTAATTCACATATGTTAGAGCATTATTGTATTCAAGATTTACTATATTGTAACTGTATATGTAAAGTCAATGTCTTGGAAAGTCAACTTAGCTTATGCCTTTATACCTTGTATGTTATGGGTATAAATAGGTGTGTCATGTAATAGTTAGATATAACTTTGGATTAACTCTCAGGAACTCTTTGTGTCATTTTGTACTCACACTTTGAATATATGAATGACATATTCTGTCATTACTTTCTCTCTCTAGATTACACTTTGATTGTTTGCTAGATATTTGGGACTTATCTTTTGGTATCAGAGCTAAACAAGATTTCAAGCAGATTCAGAACCAAATCAGAGATTTTTTACACTGTTCACTGGATTCGGATCATTCATATCTTCATCACTGTTCATCTACTGTTCATCTTGGATTCTCGATTTCTAACATTTTTGGACCATTTGGATTGATTCTTGACATCACTGGATTCGGTTTTCATCCCTGATCATCTTCATTTCAAGAATCTTAGCCAAATTCTGCACAGAATTCATCAATTTGAAGAATTTGTGACCGTTTGTTCGAAAAACACATTCCTACTGTTTTTGAATCAAAATTCAATTAAACTGATCGAATTAGAATTTGTAATCAACTAAGAAAGTGTGTGGAATCAAATTGCGAACAAATCGGTACAAATTTCATTAAAATTGATCAAGAATTGAAAAAGATATGACAGATTTAGTGATTTTTGGGAATAAGTGAAGAACTCGGATCATTCATATCATTTCGGATCATTCAAGGAAGGATTCGGATTCAAAGCAAACTGTGATTTTTGACTTGTAATTTTTTTTACAAGTGTTGGTTTCGGATCAGTTTATTCCGAATTGTGCTTGGATTCACATCAGCTCAATCCGAGTTGTGCTTGGTTTCAGATCAGTCTAGTCCGAATTGTATTGATTCCGCATCAACCTTGTCCGAATTGCATTGGATTCGGATCAGTCTAATCCGAGATCTTGTGGTTTCACATCTGTTTAATCCGAATTGGCTTAATTTCGGATTAGCTTAATCCGAATTGGCTTGTTTTCGGATCAGCCTAGTCCGAATTGCATTGGTTTCGGATCCGTCTAGTCCGAATTCATGTGGTTTCGTATCTGTCTAATCCGAATTGTGGTGGTTTCGGATCTAGTGCAATCCGAAATCTTGTGATCAGTGTTGGATCCGAATTGTGAGTCTACAGTGTTGAATTTTTTAAAAGTTTGTTAAAAAAAAGTATTTCAAGAAAAAAAAATTATATAGAAATTTTTTCTATAATGTATTTCATACACTTTAAGAGTTAAAAAAAAATTATATAGAATTTTTTTTATAGTGTATTTCATACACTTTCTGTTTGAATTTATGAAAGATCCAATACCTAGTGCATATTTCTTATCAAGATGTATCATTCAGAGGAGATAGAGAGAAAATGGACTCTTCCTGATGCAAAAGATGAGATCAAGCGTCTTGATCGTCAAGTTATTAGACACATGACTCTTTTTAGTGAAGTCTCATATGAAGAAACAAAGCTTAAATCTGAGAAAACTAAATTGGAAGATAAAGTTTCTTCTCTTGAGTCCGAACTGAAAGCAACACAAGAGAAGAACAAGACACTTGACATCTCAACTGATCAAGAAAATATAAAAAAGCTTCAAGGGAGTATAAAGGCATTGGAAGAAGAAAATGCTGTTCTGAAGAGACAAAATTCCGACATTTCTTCTTCAAATGAAAATTTTATTTTAAAAGAACAAAATGTTAAACTTACTAAAAGAATTTCTGATCTTGAAGTTTATATTGCATGTCTTGAAACAAAGAAAGACAACTCAAGATTGCACGAACAAATCGAGAAACTTCAAGAGAAAGTAACAACTCTTCAAAGCGAAAATGCTGATATGAAGAGTAGGGAAGACAAGAGAGAGAAGGGAAACTCATATTTATGAGATTAAATAAAAAGAGTTCAAGAAAAAGGAACAACGTTGGAAAGTGAAAACGTTGAATTAAAGAAGAAGCTTTCTGAATGTGAAAGGGTGTCACCTTCTTCAAAGAAAGTTCTTGAAGAAAAGAAAGCAATTGAACAGAAATACATAAAACTTTTGAAACAAATCTCCGATTTTGAAAAAGTTTTATTTTTAGAAAAAGAAAAGCTCGAAAAAGAAAGAGCTGGATTTGGAATTGAAAGAAAATATTTTGATCAAAATTAATGAGCTTTCCGTGAAAATCTCAAATCTAGAAAAGGTTTTGGAAAAAGAAAGGAAATATTCAGCGGAAAAGAAAAATCTCTTTGAAAAGGAAAATAAAATCCTTAAAAAGAAAAATATGGAAACTTTCAAAGAGATAACTGATAAAAGAAAATTCTTGGAAAAAGATTTTGAATCGGAACGCAAATATTTTGAAGATGCGATTCTTAATCTTACCAAAAGATTATCTGGTTTATCAGCAGACATTATAAGGATCAAATGATCAAATCTGATCTCCAAAAGAAATTTGATCTAATTTTTAAAGAGAAAAATGTTTTGATAAATAAAATCAAAGAACTTGAAGACATCATTTTTAAATTTGATGTTTCAAAGCAGGTCAGTCCTGACACTATCTTTCAGACTCCATTTGTTGATTCAAATGATTCTGAATGCTCTTTTAAAACTGCTTCAAGTTCAAGTTTTAAAAACATTCCTTCTAAACAATTTAATAGATCAACTGATTTATCAAAAGATCAGATTCGTTCAACAAATCTCTTCTATAATCCTTTGTTTGATAAATCAGATAATAAACCAAAAGTGCCTAAAGTTAATACTTCCAATTCTAAAGAAGTTCCAGTCTTCAAAAAGGTGAAGATGGAATGGAGAGTTAAAGGCACAACAATTCCAAAGAAAGATGTGTCAAAATCATCTGCTTCCACATCAAATGCTAAAAAGAAGAATGCGCTGAAAGGTAAATCTTCTGCTAAACCTAATCCTATTCATTCTGCAAATCATTTGATTAGGTTGGCACATAAGAAAATTTGTTGTTCTTACTGTGGATCAAATGATTTTGTGCATAAAGACTATACTTCTTATTGGTACGGTACTTACAGAGTTTCTTCTAAGAAATCTACACCTAACACACTAGGACCCAAGTACCGTTGGGGTACCAAAATCTGCTTAATCTGTTTTGTAGGTTCTTCATGTGTTGTGATGAATGTTACATATATACCACACATATGACTGAAAACAGAAGAGAAGCGGTGATTTTTTTTGAAGAGTACATGTGCCATTAAGGAGGAGCAAAGAGATTATGGCTTCTAAACATCTCAGTTTAGAACCCGTTCTACAACGATATGGCTTCTAAACATCTCAGTTTAGAACCCGATCTTTAACGACTGGGACTTCTGAATTTACTTCAATCCTGGTAATTCAGAACTCGTTTTAATGATTATGGATACTTTAATCCAAGTCTTGTTCTTTGTGCAGATTTTATACACATAAAGATCTTTTGCACAAGTTAAGGGGGAGCTTAACTGATTTTAAATCATTATATCATGATTTGAGGGGGAGCTTAAATATTTCTGACTGTACGTATCTTCTGATCATAATCTCAGATTGTTTGAAAGAAGAACGGCTTTCGAATATGAAAAATATTTTTCTAAATGTTCAAACCACTTATCTATTCTCAAACAGATTTTATGAGTTTAGAAGTGTAATTTTAAATGTTTTTCATGGAGATCTCGGATTACTGTAACATCAATTCTGACCGTGTGTTTCCAAAGATTAATACTTGTGTATTATCTTTTCTATATACTTTCAAGTATTCATACACACCGGTTTAGCTTCATATTGACTTTGTTATTACCATATCTCCAAACAAAACAATTTTTTCGATGGTAATACTCCCGCTTGTATTTCAATGTTGTTGAGCATCATACATTCTTTCAGCGTATTACTTAAATGTTTCATTCAAATATTGTTTATATTTGTTCATATAAACAAATTTCAATTCTTTGATACCCTATCCTTTTATGATCATCATTCATAATATTTGATCTGATTGATACATTGTCAAATTCTCAAACAAGTTCTTCGAATTCATTTCATTCATTCATTATTCTTGTTTTGAGAATTCTTCATAGTTCAAATGCTCAAATATTAATGATTATTATTGAGGAACATACATTCTGATGACAATGTCATTCAAATGCTGAAGCTTATTTGTTCAAGCTAAACTGTTGAACAACGCAAATCATTTTAGGACAATTTCATGGGATCAATGTGAGTTTATTAAACTTCTATGGATCCACGTTAACCAGTGTTTCCTACCTAAGAAGTTATCCTTGAGTGATTGAGGGGTGAGGGGTATACATCAAAGAGTGGGGGAGATAAATCATACGGTTGAGTATCTCATTGTGCTGAGGTAAAATGAAAGTTAGAGTTTGGGTAGAAGTGAGCAGATTAAGAACAGAAAGATGGTGTGAGAACAGAGTTAAAAGAATAAGAGAACTCTGCCCCATCCATTTTCTGAGCCGGGAAGCCACATTACTAATTGGTTCACATTCTTTGATGACCATCATTTGTTGATCCAAACCCTCAGTGATTTGATAATGACCCTCTCTTATACTTAGTGAAAATTGTAAGTAAACAATATGTATCAGAGTTTCACTATCGCTGATAAGTACTAAGATCTTACAGTACCGCTGATAGGAACTCTCGCTCTTTAAAATAAACATTCAACGAACACTGTTCACCATAAATGCTCTGAGTCTGTTCAGTCATTATGATGATCGCTGATAAGTTAGTTGTTTACTTATGATCCCTGAAGACAAGTTTCACGTCAACAAAGGTTCTAGGCTGAAGTCGAAGATCAAGCTCAAGAACCAGCGACAAGTCTCCTAATGAACTGATGCGGATAGGCGAAGACTCAGATTTGTCCACTCAACGTGAAGTATCAAGTACAAGACTTCAACTATCGCTGAACTTTATCATTCGCTGAATAGAAAATGATAATGCTCTGAATCAACGAAAGCTGATCATGAAGTCCTCCGTACAAAGTACTTTTGTCTTAACCACCCCTTGCACGACTCCGTACGAAATGTCAGAAAAGAACCTCCGACTGTCTGAAATCGTACAACCACTCTGATACTACACTGTTCATCCATGCGGCTACTAAGGTTGTCAATCAAGGTCAATGACATGCAACCAACCAGCTGATGACACGTGTAAAGTGTATACTGACTTGCATTAAATGCATGCAGTATATAAAGAGATGAACCCACTTCATTTGAAGTAACTTGCTAACTCTGGACAAGTTCAATCTCTTATCTCAAGATAGGTTATTATTAGTAATTTCCTTATCTCTCTTAGTGCAAGAAACCTTAGTGTTCCAACTTGTTTAGATTTAGGTTTATCCTTAATCTTGTTTCTGCAACAAGCTGTAAATTGTTAATGATTTATCAATAAACAATTTAGAAAAGTAAAATCTGTGTGTTTGTATTCAACCCCCCCGCCCCTTCTACAAACTTGTATAGGCCTTCGGGACCAACAAGTGGTATCAGAGCGGATTTGTTTAATCTCATAAACAAGATCTAATCTAAGATATTTCTCTTCCTTGCTATTATCTGAAAATGGCCACCAACACAAACACAAATTATATAGACAATGGTTCTCTTGCTAAACCCCCTAGATTTTCCAAAGATAACTTCAACTTATGGAAAAATAGGATGACACTCTTCTTAGAAGGTGTAGACCCTACTATGCCTTACTATCTCGAGAATGGTCCATTCATCCCTGTAAGAATTGATGCTGCTGTTCCAGCCGCTGAGAATAGACCTGCTATTCCAGAAAGGCTGGTCCCTAAGGAAATCTTTCAATGGACTGACGAAGATAAGAAGAAAGTGGCTATAGATACAAAAGCCAGATCCATACTATCCATGGCTCTTCCTGACGAAGTCTACCATTCCGTCATGAATCTGAAAACATCAAAAGCCACGTGGGACACAATATGTGTTCAGTATGAAGGAACGTCTGAAGTCCAGGACTCAAGAAAGATCAACCTGGTAAGACAATACGAAAGCTTCATTTCTGGTAAGAATGAATCTCTCTCTGAAGTTCACCAACGTTTTAATTGTTTAATTATAGATCTGAAAACTGTTGGTAAGGAATATTCTAACTTTGAAGTACTGACAAAGTTTCTAGAATGTTTACCTGAAAGCTGGGACAATTATTCTACGTGTCTCAAGCTGTCAAAGGATCTCAAATTAATGACCCTTTCAACCTTATATGGCACGTTGCTGAATCATGAGCAATCGAGCCATCTTAAGAAGAATCTTGTAAAAGATTCCAAAATCACCCCTGTTGCTTTAATCTCAGAGGAACCTTCTACTCAGCGACCCTCGGTCACCATCACTGAGTTAGAAAGTAACTCTGAAAGGTCATCAGATTCTGATTATTCAGATGATGATGAATCTTTGGCTCTCCTAACTAAAAAGTTCAGGAGATTTGCCAAAAAGAAAATGTTTAGAAAGAACAAACCTCTTTCCATAACTGACAAGCCTAGATCATCAGCTTTTGTTGATAAGGCTACTCCTACTTGTTTTAACTGCGAAAAGACAGGACATTTCGCTAACGAGTGCAGGTCTAAGAAAGTTTCTAGACCCTCAGCTTTTACAAAGAAACCCTTTGTTCCAAGGAATAAAGATGACAAATATTCAAAGCTGAAAGAAAAATATGCTAAGCTGAAAAGCTTTAAGAAGAAGAATAAAGGCCTGATGGCTAACTATGATTGGGCTGCTTCTGATGAAGAAGCATCATCACCTGACTCTGAAGATGATGAAGCAAATCTATGTCTTATGGCCAAGATTGAAGAAGAGGAAGAAAGTTCAGACATTCCCTCCACTTCAACCTCTGCTATTCAGGTATCACCTTCTTTCTTTACCAATATTGCATATATTGATGAAGCTGATAGTCTCTGTAAGATCGATCTCTTGACTAGAAGTTTATACGAAGCCATGAACAACAAAACTGTGGTTGAAAACCAAAACCTTGATCTCGCTGAAAAGCTTAAAAACTGCGACCTTCAAATAAAAAAGCTTTCTAAAATTGAAGAAGATTTTAAAGATCAAGTATATTTAAATCAGCTAGTCAAAATCGAACGAGCAGAAGCTATCGCTGCATTAAAAGCTGAAAAAGCTACTGTTGAAGGATGGTGTAATTCTTCAACAAAGATCACTGAGATAATAAAGTCTCAGATTCCCCTGAGTGATAAACGTGGTTTGGGTTACAAATATGATACTCCAAAACCAACCACTGAGTGTTCAATGCTTAAATTTGGAACGTTCGTATCCTCAGTCGCTGATACTTCATCTTCTCAGTGCTCCTCGTCCATTACACCGATCCCTGAGGAAACTCCTACCTCCTCAAAAGGCAAGGAGAAAATGGTTTATTCAAAACCTACCTCTGTCTCTAAAGACAAAGGTAAAGGAATTGTTATTTACCAGAATCCTCAGAAGGGTACCTTAGTACCAAAGCTGAATGCTTCTAAAGCTTCAGTGGCTCATTCCTCTGGATCAATGAAGCAGATCTCTGGATCTATTCAGCGATCTACTCCTAGACTCAGAGTGGATGTCCTTGGTAAGAAATCTGAAGAACTGAATGTTCGTCCCATTTCTAAAGCCAATAGTTTACTTGGTGCTGGCACTTCTAATTCGAAATTAAAAGCTCAACATTCAAATGGTCCTAGAACTATTTTTAGTTATAGGAAATGTTATCACTGTGGACTTACCGATCATATTGCTAGTAAGTGTCCCACAGCCACCAAAGCTGAAAAGATAGCTAAGGTGAAGATTTCCCCCAAGGCAAAGAAGACCAACCCTGGTGCAAATCAGGTCAAGGTGAATCCTACCACTGAGGTTAAGAAATTAACCAAAGTGAAGAAAGACAAAGTTGAATCTTCAAATGCTGCGAAGACTGCTAAATCTTCCATTCCAACTACTTCCACTGAAAAATGTGTATACATGGTCAAGTGGGTACCCAAGAAAAACTAATCTTCCTTTGTATTGCAGGTTAAGAAGGGTATCTGGTATCTCGATAGCGGATGCTCTAGACACATGACTGGAAAGAAAAGCCTGCTCGCTGAATACAAGGAAGAGAAGGGTCCCTCTGTAACTTTCAGTGGAAATGGAAAAGGACATACCCGAGGGTATGGTGTACTTTCAAATGGTACAACCTCCTTCAGAAGAGTCGCATATGTTAAAGGGCTGAAGCATAATCTTCTAAGCATCAGTCAGCTTTGCGACATGGATAACAAAGTAATCTTTACTAAGGAATCCTGCTTTGTCGCTGACAAAAAGGAGAAGATAGCTCTCAACGGTTATCGTTTGGAAAATGTTTATGTAATAAACATGGACTCAACAACCACTGAGAACTCCTGTTTCTTCTCAAAGGCCTCATCTGATGTCAACTGGCTATGGCATAAGAGGCTATCTCATCTAAATTTCAAGACACTGAACACTCTTTCTTCAAAAGAGTTAGTCACTGGTCTACCTCAGCATTCATACGCCAAAGAGTCTTTATGTTCAGCGTGTGAAAAAGGGAAGCAGACCAAAGCAAGCTTTAAATCTAAGCAAGTTTCTTCAGTGTCATCTCCTCTACAACTACTCCATATGGATTTGTTTGGCCCTGTTAACAAACAATCCATCGCTGGAAAGAAATATACGCTGGTCATAGTTGATGAATTCTCTCGCTTCACTTGGGTAATGTTTCTCCGTTCTAAGAGTGACACCCTTGAAGAACTCATCACCTTTGTTCGGAAGATGGAAACCCTGAACAATCTAACCGTTCGCTCAATAAGGAGTGATCATGGGACTGAATTCAAAAACAGTTCTCTTGATTCCTTCCTTGAGAGTAAGGGTATTTCTCACAACTTCTCTTCAGTGAGAACACCGCAACAAAATGGAGTCACTGAAAGAAGAAATAGAACAATTATTGAAGCTGCACGTTCAATGCTCAGCGATTCTCACCTGCCTACTCAGTTTTGGGCAGAAGCTGTCAACACTGCTTGTTTTACGCAAAACAGGTCGCTGATAGTAAAAAGATTCAAAAAGACAGCCTATGAACTCTTTCATGGAAGAAAGCCTTCAATCGGCTTTCTTCACATCTTTGGATGTCAGTGTTTCATACTGAACAACAGAGATGCTCTTGGAAAGTTTGATCCTAAGGCTGATGATGGAATCTTTCTTGGATACTCCTCAGTTTCCAAAGCCTTCAGAGTCTTCAATCGTAGAAGACAAACTGTAGAAGAAACTATTCACGTCACGTTTGACGAATCCCGTTCAGCGAACTCTAAACCGTCCGCTGATACTGAAGAACTGAATCAATGGATGTTTTCTCATCTTGGTGATTCAGAAGATATTCCCACTCCTCATGCTCATCCAGTAGAAGATGATAGTCCTCCTATCATTCCAAACATGCAAAATAGTGAAGCTGAAACATCATGGGTCTCAGTTGTTCCTATAAACACTATACCTACCGCTGAACCAAATGCCTCAGACATTCCATCTATCTCTCAGCAATCAGTAAATGAAATGACAAATGCAAGTATTCCTCTCTTAACTGAAACTCCAGAAGTAGCTGAAGCCTCATCTTCAGCTCCTCCAGTTCAAGATGAGTCAGCGACTTATGCTCCGGCTCAGCGATGGACCGTAAATCACCCAATTGATCAAATTCTTGGTGATCCAAACGCTGGTGTTCAGACTCGACGAAGTGCAGGTAATATTTGTTTATTTGTTAACTTTATTTCTCTAACTGAACCAAAGAAAATAGATGATGCCCTCAAAGATCCAAACTGGGTCAGCGCAATGCAAGAAGAGCTGACTGAATTCGAAAGAAACAAAGTTTGGAAACTTGTTCGGAGACCAACTGATAAAACAGTAATAGGCACTAAATGGGTCTATCGAAACAAGTTGGACGAACATGGTACTGTAACCCGCAACAAAGCTCGTCTTGTTGCTCAGGGATACAGACAAGAGGAAGGTATAGATTATGACGAAACATTTGCTCCAGTAGCAAGACTTGAATCTATTCGTCTATTCTTAGCATATGCTGTACACAAAAACTTCAAAGTACATCAGATGGATGTTAAGTCAGCGTTTCTGAATGGAAAGCTGAATGAAGAAGTGTATGTGGAACAACCTCCAGGATTCTTAGATTCTAAGCGTCCAGGTTATGTTTATAAACTGGATAAGGCACTTTATGGCTTGAAGCAAGCTCCTCGTGCATGGTATGACACTCTTTCTACTTATCTACATATTGAAAAATTTGAGCAAGGTAAGATTGATAAAACTCTATTTTTTAGAAAAGTGAAAGGTCATATCATTCTAGTTCAAATATATGTTGATGACATTATATTTGGTTCTACTAACCCTGAGCTTTGTACTCGTTTCGCTGATAGAATGAAAGATGAGTATAAAATGAGCATGATGGGTGAACTAACATATTTCCTTGGTCTTCAGATTAAGCAAACTGAAAAAGGAACTTTTATCAATCAGGGAAAGTATGTTAAAGATATGCTGAAGAAATTTGATTTAACTCATAGTTCAGCTATGAAAACCCCTATGGCACCACCACTGACACTTGACAAGGATTCAAAGGGAATACTTGTTAATGTCACGCTGTACCGTGGGATGATCGGCTCTCTCTTGTATCTTACAGCTAGCCGACCCGATATTATGTATGCAACATGTTTGTGTGCAAGATATCAAGCTGAACCTATGCTATCTCATATGAAAGCTGTAAAGCGAATTTTTCGATACCTTAAGGGTACAGCGAACCTAGGTCTTTGGTATCCCAAAGATTCAGGATTCGATCTAACCGCCTATTCAGATAGTGATTTTGCAGGTTGCAAATTGGATAGGAAAAGCACCACAGGAGGATGTCAGCTCCTGGGTGGAAAGCTGGTAAGTTGGACAAGTAAAAAGCAAAATTCAGTGTCCACTTCCACAGCTGAAGCTGAATATGTAGCTGCTGGAAGCTGTTGTTCTCAAGTCTTGTGGATGAGAAATCAGCTACTGCATACTATGATCTTCAGCTCTCCAAAATTCCAATCTATTGCGACAGCACAAGTGCCATCGCTATAGCAAACAATCCAGTACTACATTCAAAGACCAAACATATAGAAATCAGATATCATTTTATCAGAGATCATGTGATGAATGGTGATATAGAACTTCATTTTATCCCAACTGATTATTAGTTAGCTGATTTATTTACCAAACTTCTTGATGAGACAAGATTCAACTTTCTCATCAGCGAGCTTGGAATGCTGAACTTTGAAGGGTAAAATCTTCAGCGGTTCACATTAATCAGCGATAGGATAAAATCAACTCGTATAACCTATTCAATCATCTTCTCTCTGAATAAAACTTGGTTAAGCTGATATCAAGGTATGTTTTCTCTCTCTGACTATCGCATGAAAATGCAAGATTTCAAAACAAAATGCATCGCTGAATATCTCTTCCTTAACAGCGATATTTTGAAAATTCTTAAAACCATCACTGATATTTCTATTCAGTGCTTCATGTTTTCAAAAGGATCCCTGAGTTTTTCAAAACCTTAGAGACAACCAAGAATATGAAAAGACAGTTGTGACGTCATTACAACGGATAAGCCCTGGCACGTTCTTCTTTCTGACACACGTTTGCACGTTTCGTTTACTCGCCAATCAAATGCAAACACGTGTCCGTGTCATGATGAAAATCTTTTCCCGCTCAAGATTTTCTCTTTCTAAAATCTCTATATAAACAAATTCTTTGTTTATATTTTTCTTTTACGCGATCAATCTTCCTCCGCAAGAAAGAATTCACTGTTGCATTTGTGCTTTCAAAAACTTCAAGAACTGTTCATCATCTTCTTCATCAAACATCAAGGTTAATATGTTCTTATTTATTACCAAATGCGTATAACTTGTTTCCGATCTTTTCCTTGTTTAAAACAAGATCAAACAAAAGAACTTCTTAAAATGAAATCATTTTCTTTCATGGTTTTATGAACACAACCATTTCATGGTTGTTCTTCAAGTTTAAATGCGAAAATCTTAAACTTGTTCTTCATTCGTTTCCAGAATCTATTTCTTCATAGAAAACTGGATAACAAGAATAAATGGGTTTTACATTTCGTTTCTTAAAATCAAGAAAAACCCTAATCTTCATTAAGACATCTGTGTCTGAATGAAATGGATAAAATTTGAACCATCTTAATGGAAAATCTTTCCACATTAAGATAATTCTTATTTGTTAACATCTTTGGTTGAACTGATAATACAGAGAAATGGCATCGTCTGACATTCCTGCTACCGCTGAGAACATCTCCGCTGATTCTGAGGAAGTGGACATCCTCAAGGCTCCTCAAGTCAAGTTTGCCCTTGACAAACTGGATTGGACTAAGGTGAACAACCTCTATGCGCTTCTCGAGTTTCCTCCTCGAAAGCAAGTCACACATCTAGATGATGCTGTGAAATTCCTAAAGAATTGCTGCATCTCCACAGCCCTGACCATAACACCTCCCGCACATCAGCTTTTGCTCTCACAATTCTGGTACTCAGCCAGACACTCTCAACTACCTTCAGCCAAAGACCCCTCCAAAACAATCGATTGCATCCTCTGCGATATCGAATATGGCACCATGAAGATCACCCCTGCCATTATTCGCAAAGCTCTCAGCCTTCCCATCGCTACCAAGGAAAAACCATTCGTTCCCCTCCCTGACCCCAAGAAAAACTCAGACAGGGAAGCCATCATTGCATTTTTCGATGCAATGGGCTATGTATGGGAAATCGGCAGAGACATGAAGGCCGAGAAGAAGCTGACGATTATCAAGAAATCGAAAATGCCCAGCGAGATGAATTTCATCTTCGCTCATCTAATCAGCTGCATGACTGCAAAGAGCGGCTCCTCTGACCAAGCCGCTAAACCTCAGCAAGCAGTGGGATATGCACTGCTGAAAGGTCTCAACATAGACTGGGCATCGATTATGTATGATGACCTAGTTCTAAGAGTGGACACCGTCGCTGACAGACCTCCATGGGTTCCTTACCCCCGATTCATCAGCGCCATCTTCCAATATGGCCTGAAGGAGTGCTACCCAACTGATGGTGACCTGAAACTCTCTCAGGTCGGCCCAAAGATACTCGACTTCAAACCAATGGTGAATGAGGTACGTCTTTCTACACTCTTGACTCTTCTCAACCCTTCTTCTTCTAATTCTGTGGCTCCTTCAGCGACAATACCCATCGCTGATACCCTGGCCGCAAAATCCTCTCCTTCTAAGAAAAGGAAACATTCATCTACCCCACTTGGTTCTAAAAGGATCAAGAAAACAAAATAGCAACCCCAGCAATTTCATGCTGAAGACTCCTCAGCTCTTTCTGCAGAGCTGAAGGAACGTTCAGTGGTACGCTCTGCCACACCTGAACAACCCATCCATTCCATCCCAACTTCAACGTCTCTAAACGCCGAGGTTACAAACTTGGAACCTACCCAACCTCCTTCAGTCTCTCAAAAGACTGATGAAGTGCTTCTCAGCGAATCCAACGCTGAACTCAGAACCCAACCTCCATTCTTATCCTTCGCTCCTCCCTCCACTCATTTGGTCTCTCCTCCAGATCTCGCTGGAGATGCCATCATTTCTTCGGAACCTAAAGCTGATTCTCCAGGAATGATGAAGACAGGACCTGCAGAACAATCCATGGGCACTTTTGAAGATGACATGGAACATTTTTCAGGAACCCGTAATTTTGACGAGTTCATCAATCCTCCTGCAGGTACACACCAACCCATAAACACTGTCACTAAACCCCAAACTTCTGAGCTTTCCTATGTTCACAAGTTCTTATATGTTACAGGTCCAAATTTGGGAGACATCAACGCCTGTTTGAAAGCTGTGGAGACAACGCTGACAGATCTCACCACTACTCTTTCTAATAACTCTACAGCTGTAACAAACGCTGGAGAGAATCTGAACAAGCTGACAACGGTGGTGGAGAAGAAGGCTTCCACAGATGACATGAAGCAGGTTGATAAAACGCTCAGCGACTTCGCCAAGGTACTCGCTGACGTCTACACAGACTACACCTCTCTCAAAAATTCAGTTTCATCCATGTCCAGCGAGGTCACAACGCTGAAGACATCGGTTGGACAACTAGAGGGAGATATGTCTACTGTAAAGACTGACTTAGGCTCTGTAAAGACCGATGTTAGTTCGATGAAATCGATGATCGAGCAGCTACTACAGAAAGCGAATACTCCTGCTCCTGCCCCTGTCCCTGCATCTGACAATTTCACAGCGGCGGATCGCACTGAGCTGGAGAAGATCAATCCTGCTATCTCTGGCCTTCAAGACAGAATAGCAAAGATTGAAGATTTGATAGGTATCTCTGGCCAAGAAGACAGAGAACCTACCAACGCTGCTGAATCAACCCATTCCTCCCCCAGTCATCATGAAAAAGAGGGGGAGAAGAGCGCTGAAGATCTCTCCAAGAGCGCTGAAGACCTTTCCCATGATGAATCTATCAGGGGAGAGAAGACGGATGCTGAAGAAACCACCGCTGGACCTCAGGGAGATGAAAACCCTGAGGAAACCGAGAAGCTCGCCTCTGTATCTAAGGGGGAGCAACTCGAAGAAGAAGCTGATAAAACCGAATCCGAAGCAGAAGATGATGAAGCCGTTGACATCCCTGATGATGAACCATCCTCTTCTTCAAAGAATGATGATGATGATGACGAAGATGACGATGACTTCTTTATCGTCAAACCTGCTCCAAGGATCAAAGCTCTTAAGGGAATCTCGATAGTTGAACCTTCAGGGGAGCGGACAAAGACAAAGCCCTCAGCCTCTGGAGCTGAGAAAGGCAAAGGCAAAAGCGTCGCTGAATATGACAATCTGACGATCTTGCTTAAAAATCCGGTTTGTCAGGTACACTAAACATCTCTCACTCCATCCCCCCTCTATCATACACTATCAGTTCTACTACCCAAGCCTATACACTTGAACCAATTCTCTCTATTTGATTCTACCCAAGTTCTTACTCGTAAGATCGCTGTGTTTCAGCTAGTCCTCTCCCCTGATTGAGGATATCGCTGAAGGCTCCACAACTGCGACTTCACCAATAATACCAGCTGCTGCTGAAAAAATAATCCTAGTCTTAGATTTAATCTCTGAGACTGATGAACCAGAAGAACAGCTACTCTCGCACAGAGGCAGACCTTCCTTAGCTCCTCAAAAGCTAAGTGAAGAGGATCAGAAAAGAAGAGAGGAGATAATAAAGCAATTCGAGGATCAGTGAATCATTCTGAGGCGTGATCAACTTCCTTCAGTTCCTCCAAAGTTCAGAATTTCCAAAAAGGAATACAAGGAACACCTCAGAGCTGAACGCCTAATCGCTGAAAGAAAGGAAGCTGAAGAAAAAGACAGAGAATACGCCATCAAGCTCACTCAACGATCAATAAAAGACCCCAATCTGAAAAGAGTTCCCATTGATGTTCAACGTCAGCTATGGGATGATGCTCAAGAGATCGTTAGAGAAAAGACTAAGGTCTCTGATACGACTTTGGAATGGGCTAAACAAATGCTGACCTATCGATCTAGACCATCCAAAATCATCAAGGCAAACATCAGAGGAAGACTGTACGCTGAAGTTCCTGTTGTTGAAGTGGATGTCTACAGAGATGACAAAACCAAGCAAACCTTCTATGCTGCTACCTTAGAAAAGTTTGGTCTCTCTGAATGGTTAGAAACAAAATTAGCCATTCAGGGATCGCGCTCAAAGTTCAAAAGCCATGTCGAGAAGATCTTAAACAAACAGATCGACCTGCTTTCATCTGCTGTGGATATTCCTCCTACTCTTCCTCAACCAAGAAAAGTCTCTGATAAGAAAAAGAAAGTCTCTGGTTCAGGTCCTCCTATTCGGAATGAAACGGCCATTGGTTTCTCTCGTGCTGAAGTTCTTGGCCCTGATGCCGATCTCTCAATGCTTGACAACTCCTTACCACCTGGAGAAACATTCATTCCTGGCACAGTTGTAAGTGATCCCTATGGTATATTCTTTTTAGACTACTATGGAAATCATCACTTTCAACGTATCTCTGAGCTCCACATCACTCCCATCGAACAACTCAGAGATCTCGTATACTGGTGTGAAGTCAGACGCGACATCAAAGCTAGACACCTGAAACCCTTGATTTTTGAAGCAACTCTGATCAAAAGAAAACAAGGAGTAGATGTCCCTGACTGGATGATTCCCACATCAAAGACCCTTGATGAACTTCTCATCAAGGAAGAACCCTTTACAAGCTGATATGATCGCCCTTTTCTCTATTGTATCAGTTATTCTTCTGTACTTGTAATTTATTTCGCTTGTACTTATAATCTTTCCATTTCTCTTTCTAACCTGATTCAAAGTTTTTAAAGAAAGATTTCAGCGAATGTACTTTACTCCATCAGTACTGAAAAGATCCTAGAAAACAGTAAAAGGGACAAATATTTTATGAGTTCTTTTTATCCTTATGTTTTCATTAAATAGCTATTTTCTTTGTTGCTATGTCATAATCAAATAGGGGGAGATTGTTGATCCAAACCCTCAGTGATTTGATAATGACCCTCTCTTATACTTAGTGAAAATTGTAAGTAAACAATATGTATCAGAGTTTCACTATCGCTGATAAGTACTAAGATCTTATAGTACCGCTGATAGGAACTCTCGCTCTTTAAAATAAACATTCAGCGAACACTGTTCACCATAAATGCTCTGAGTCTGTTCAGTCATTATGATGATCGCTGATAAGTTAGTTGTTTACTTATGATCCCTGAAGACAAGTTTCACGTCAACAAAGGTTCTACGCTGAAGTCGAAGATCAAGCTCAAGAACCAGCGACAAGTCTCCTAATGAACTGATGCGGATCAGCGAAGACTCAGATTTGTCCACTCAACGTGAAGTATCAAGTACAAGACTTCAGCTATCGCTGAACTTTATCATTCGCTGAATAGAAAATGATAATGCTCTGAATCAACGAAAGCTGATCATGAAGTCCTCCGTACAAAGTACTTTTGTCTTAACCACCCCTTGCACGACTCCGTACGAAATGTCAGAAAAGAACCTCCGACTGTCTGAAATCGTACAACCACTCTGATACTACACTGTTCATCCATGCGGCTACTAAGGTTGTCAACCAAGGTCAATGACATGCAACCAACCAGCTGATGACACGTGTACAGTGTATACTGACTTGCATTAAATGCATGCAGTATATAAAGAGATGAACCCACTTCATTTGAAGTAACTTGTTAACTCTGGACAAGTTCAATCTCTTATCTCAAGATAGGTTATTATTAGTAATTTCCTTATCTCTCTTAGTGCAAGAAACCTTAGTGTTCCAACTTGTTTAGATTTAGGTTTATCCTTAATCTTGTTTCCGCAACAAGCTGTAAATTGTTAATGATTTATCAATAAACAATTTAGAAAAGTAAAATCTGTGTGTTTGTATTCACCCCCCCCCCCCTTCTACAAACTTGTATAGGCCTTCGGGACCAACATCATTGAAATAGGCATTTAGCCCATGCCAACTCTTGCATTTAACCCCACCAGCTACTCATTTCTTTCTCAACAAAGAAATGTTTCATTTTTCTTGGGAACGCAACATATTATCTATCTAATCTTCATTTGGAAGATTTGGATATTGAAAAAGAAGGAAGTTTGCCCCACCTTCGCTCTTCATTCATGCACATTGAGTCCGTGGAAAATTGTTGTTGTCTCAACAGTTTAGACGCTTTGAGCCTATAATTTTTTTAAAGCATATGTTGCTTCAATTATTTCTACACATGCACGTACACACAAGGAATATGTTTTCTTGTCATAACATTCATAGAAATTCCTTAGGGTTTTTCGATGATTGAATGGAAGCCCTGGGGGAGTGAACATCAAAAAGCTCCTTTCCAAAGTGCATTCGTTGTACTAAGTGGCTCTGTGCTACTTACAGGAAGTTTAACTGATTCATCCGTTGTTTCAGGGTTACCACATTCTTTTGTCTGAATTTGAAAAGATTCGGATAAATTCTTTTGGAATTGATGGTTTATCATTTCAAAAAGGAGGAGAATGTTACTTGTGGTGTACAAAAAGTGTGCTGAAATATGATGAAGGTTTTGATGATCATGATGCTCACAATCATCAAAAAAGGGGAGAAATAGTATATTGAAGACCAGGGGGAGAACTAATACCCTGAAGAAAAAGGGAGATTTATGTCAATGACAAATTAAGGGGAGAAATGATGAATTAAAGTCAAGAAGACATTCCGAGGTGTTTCAAGGTCAAAGAGATGAAGATACAAAGTTCAATAAATCATTCAAAGTTTGAGTTCAAAGCTTCAAAGTTTTCAAAGCTTCAAAGTTCAAAGCTACAAAGTTCAAAGTTGCAAAGATCTGAAATTTGCGTTCAAGACTTGAAGACAATTTGTTGAAGATTATTCAAGACTTTACATGGTGAAAGACAAAGACTTTTCATGTTTGACTGAAGATTCTTCAAAGCTAAGTTTTTAAAGAGTGTCAAAGCATATAGTTCGCCGTGAACTAATGAAGATAAAGCTGTTTGAAGATTATTTGAGCTTCACAGTTTAAAGCGGTCAAAGTTAAAGTTTTGAAGATCAAGTGTTGAAGACTGCTGCTATATTTTTTAAATCTTGAATCCAAAGGGGGAGAATGTTAGAGCATTATTGTATTCAAGATTTACTATATTGTAACTGTATATGTAAAGTCAATGTCTTGGAAAGTCAACTTAGCTTATGCCTTTATACCTTGTATGTTATGGGTATAAATAGCTATGTCATGTAATAGTTAGATATAACTTTGGATTAACTCTTAGGAACTCCTTGTGTCATTTTGTACTCACCACTTTGAATATATGAATGACATATTCTCTCATTACTTTCTCTCTCTAGATTACACTTTGATTGTTTGCTAGATATTTGGGACTTATCAACATATGAACTCTTTTTAACTAATTCATATATGAACCTTTGTGATTCATATATGAATCAGTTAATTAGTTCATATGAGAATTAATTAAAAAAGAGTTCATATATGAATCACAAAGGTTCATATATGAATCAGTTAATTGGTTCAACTGATTCATATATGAACCTATAGTTAATTAGTTCATATATGAAATACAAAGGTTCATATATGAATCACAAAGGTTTATATATGAATTAGTTAAAAAGAGTTCATATGTGAATTACATGGGTTCACATATGAACAGATAGTCATATGTGAATCATACAGGTTCATATATAAACTCGTCCCGTGTTTTTGTAAAAGTTACGAAACTGTCCTTCTATTTTTGGAACAACCGCAACTTTTGACCAATTAAAGCCGATCTTGACCGAATAAATGGCCAAGATTACTTCTCTATTTCTCATATATTTAGCACTTCTTAAATGAACCTAAGGCTATATATATATATATGTTGATCCAAACCCTCAGTGATTTGAAAATGACCCTCTCCATTCTACTTAGTGAAAATTGTAAGTAATCAATGTATAAGAGTTTCATTATCGCTGATAAGTACTAAGACTGTATTCAGTACCGCTGATAGGAAATCTCGTTCTTTAGAATAGACATTCAGCGAACCCTGTTCATTCAGCAAGCTCTGAGCCTGTTCAGTCTTGTTGATGATCGCTGATGTTCATACATTGTTCAGCATAACTGTTCACCATCAATATGTTCTTAGAAACATTAGCTCTGAGCCTGTTCAGACCTATTTGCTGATCGCTGACAATCATAGTTGTTTACTTATGATCCCTGAAGACAAGTTTCACGTTAACATAGGTTCTACGCTGAAGTCGAAGATCAAGCTCAAGAACCAGCGACAAGTCTCCTAATGAACTGATGCGGATCAACGAAGACTCAGATTTGTCCACTCAACGTGAAGTATCAAGTACAAGACTTCAGCTATCGCTGAACTTTGTCATTCGCTGATATAGAATGATAAAGCTCTGATTCAACGAAAGCTGATCATGAAGTCCTCCGTACAAAGTACTTTTGTCTTAACCACCCTTGCACGACTCCGTACGATATGTTAGAAAAGAACCTCCTTATTGTCTGAAATCGTACAACCACTCTGATAGTACACTGTTCAAACATGCGGCTACTAAGGTTGTCTACAAAGGTCAGATCCAACAACCAATGAGCTGCTGCCACGTGTAAAGTATAAACTTCCATGCATTAAATGCATGCAGTATATAAGAAGGACTCCAGCTTCATTCTTGAAGCACTTGCTAACTCTGGTCAAGTCATCTTCTTATCTTGAGATAGGTTATTATTAGTAATTTCCTTCTCTTTTCTTAGTGCAAGAAAACTTAGTGTTCCAACTTATTTAGATTAGGATTTATTCCTTATCTTGTTCCGCAACAAGCTGTAAATTGTTAATGATTTATCAATAAACAATTTAGAAAGTAAAATATGTGTATTTGTATTCAACCCCCCTTCTACAAACTTGTATAACCCTCTCGGGACCAACAAGTGGTATCAGAGCAGATTTGTTTAATCTCATAAACAAGATCTTATCTATACTAATCTTCTCTTTACTTGTAGAAATGACCACCAATACAAACACGAAATATATAGACAACTGTTTTCTTGCACAATCCCCTAAATTCTCCAAAGATAGTTTAAATCTATGGAACGATAGGATGATAAACTCAACTTTTCCTAAAGAATCCTCTAACCCCAGGTGTAGAGATGACAGGTATCAAAAGTTGAAAGAAGAAGATGCAAAGCTGAAAAGCTTTAAGAAGAAAGAAATGGCTGACTACGATTGGGCTGATTCTGATGAAGAAGAATCACCATCTGACTCTGAAGATGATAACCAAGCAAATCTTTGTCTCATGGCCAAGATTGAAGAAGAGGAAGACAAGTCTGACATTCCCTCTACTTCAGCCTCTACCTCTAAGGTATCACCTTCTTTCTTTACCAATATTTTAAATATTGATGAAGCTGATAGCATTTGAAAGATCGATCTGGTGACTAGAAGCTTATATGATGTTATGAATGGAAAAACCATTGTTGAAAATCAGAACATTGATCTCGCTGAACAACTAAAACAGTGTCACCTTCAAATAGAAAAGCTTTCTAAAATTGAAGAAAATTTAAGAGATCAAGTCCATTTAAATCAGCTAGTCAAAATCGAACGCGAAGAAGCTATCGCTGCATTGAAAGCTGAAAAAGCTACTATTGATGGATGGTATAAATCCTCAACAACGATCACTGAGATAATTAAGTCTCAGATACCTTTGAGTGACAAACGTGGCATTGGTTATAAAGCTGATACTGAAAAACCTACCACTGAACATTCCATGCTGAAATTCGGAATGTTTGTCTCCTCTATATCTGACACTTCATCGTCTCAGTGCTCCTTTTCTAAAACACCATCTCCTGAGGAGAAACCTACCTTAGTCTCAAATGACAAAGGTAAAGGTATTGCTTTTGAAAAACGTTCCTTAGTCTCTAAAGACAAGGGTAAAGGAATTGCTTATGATCAAAATCCTCAGAAGGGTATCTTTATACCTATGCTGAATGCTTCTACAGCTTCAGCGATTCATCCATCTGGTTCAGGGAACAAGAACCCTGGATATGTTCAGCGTGGATATATTCAGCGATCTACTCCCAGAATCAAAGTGGATGTTACTGGTAAGAAATCTGAAGAACTGATAGTTCCTCCTATTTCCGATACCAAAGGTGTACTTGATGCTGGTCCTTCCAATTTTAAACAAATGGCTTAGCATGCAAAAGATCCTAAAACTACTTTCAGTTATAGGAAATGTTATCACTGTGGACTTACCGATCATATTGCTAGTAAGTGTCCAACAACCACGAAAGCTGAAAAATTAGCTAAGGTGAAGATCACTGCCCCCAAGGCAAAGAGAATCAATCCTGGCGCAAACCAGGTCAAGGTAAATCCTACCACTGAGGTTAAGAAATTGACTAAGGTGAAGACTGACAAAGCTGAATCTTCAAATGCTGCGAAGATTGTTGAACCTTCCACTTCCTCTACCACCGCTGACAAATCTAAACCAAAGATGATGTGGATACCTAAGTCAAACTGATCTTCCTTTGTTTTGCAGGTTAAGGGTATCTGGTATCTTGATAGCGGATGCTCTAGACACATGACTGGTAAAAAGAACCTGCTCACTGAATACAAAGAAGAGAAGGGTCCTTCAGTGACCTTTGGTGGAAATGGAAAAGGCTATACTCGAGGGTTTGGTGTACTCTCAAATGGTACAACAACCTTCAGAAGAGTCGCATATGTTGAAGGGATGAAGCATAATCTTTTAAGCATCTGTCAGCTTTGCGACATGGATAACAAAGTAATTTTTACTAAGAAATCCTGCTTTGTCACTGACAAAAAGGAGAAGACAGCTCTCAGCGGTTATCATATGGAAAATGTTTATGTAATAGACATGGACTCTACAACCACTGAGAACTCCTGTTTCTTCTCAAAGTCCTCAGCTGATGTAAATTGGCTATGGCATAATAGGCTCTCTCATTTAAACTTCAAGACACTGAATACTCTTTATTCAAAAGAGTTAGTCTCCGGTCTACCTCATCATTCATACGCCAAAGAGTCCTTATGTTCAATGTGTGAGAAAGGGAAGCATACCAAGGCAAGCTTCAAGACTAAGCAAGTATCTTCAGTGTCATCGCCTCTACAACTACTCCATATGGATTTGTTTGGCCCTGTTAACAAACAATCCATCGATAGAAAGAAATATACTTTGGTCATAGTCGATGAGTTCTCTCGTTTTACATGGGTGATGTTTCTCCGTTCTAAGAGTGACACCGCTGAAGAACTCATCACATTTGTTAGGAAGATGGAAACCCTGAACAACTTGACCGTTCGCTCAATAAGGAGTGATCACGGGACTGAATTCAAAAATAGTTCTCTTGATTCCTTCTTTGAGAGTAAGGGTATTTCTCACAACTTTTCATCACTGAGAACACCACAACAAAACGGAGTCGCTGAAAGAAGAAACCGAACGATCATCGAAGCTGCACGTTCAATGCTCAACGATTCTCACCTGCCTACTCAGTTTTGGGCAGAAGCTGTCAACACTGCTTGTTTTACGCAAAACAGGTCGCTGATAGTCAAAAGATTCAAGAAGACAACCTATGAACTATTCCATGGGAGAAAGCCTTCAATTAGCCTTTTTTCACATCTTTGGTTGTCAGTGCTTCATATTAAACAACAGAGATGCCCTTGGAAAGTTTGATCCTAAGGCTGATGATGGAATCTTTCTTGGATACTCCTCAGTTTCTAAAGCCTTCAGAGTCTTCAATCGTAGAAGACAGTCTGTAGAAGAAACTATTTACGTCACGTTTGACGAATCCCGTTCAGTGAACTCAAGACCATCTGCTGATACGGAAGAACTAAATCAATGGATGTTTTCTCATCTTGGTGAAGATGATGATCCTACCATGCTGAAGATGATGATCCTACCATCATCTCCAGCATGCGGACAAGTGAAGCTGAAACGTCATGGGTCTCAGCTATTCCTCTTAACACAATACCTGCTGAACCATTTACCTCAGACATCCCATCTACTTCTCAGCAATCAGTGAATGAAATGCCATCTGTTCCTTTTCCTGTCTTAGCTGATATACCAGAAGTTGCTGAAGTCTCTTCTTCGGCCGCTCCAGTTCAGACTGAGTCAGCGACTTATGCTCCGGCTCAGCGATGGACTGTCAATCACCCTATCGATCAGATTCTTGGTGATCCAAACGCTGGTGTTCAGACTCGACGAGGTTCAGGTAACATTTGTTTATTTGTTAACTTTATTTCTCTGATTGAACCAAAGAAAGTAGATGATGTCCTCAGAGATCCAAACTAGGCCAGCGCTATGCAAGAAGAGCTGACAGAATTTGAAAGAAACAAGGTTTGGAATCTCGTTCCAAGACCATCTGACAAGTCAGTGATAGGCACTAAATGGGTCTATCGCAACAAGTTACATGAACACGGAACTGTAACCCGCAACAAAGCTAGACTTGTTGCTCAGGGATACAGACAAGAGGAAGGCATAGATTATGACGAAACCTTTGCTCCAGTGGCAAGACTAGAAGCCATTCGTCTTTTCTTAGCATATGCTGTACACAAAGACTTAAAGGTATATCAAATGGATGTCAAGTCAGCGTTTCTTAATGGAAAGCTGAATGAAGAAGTCTACGTGGAACAACCCCCGGGATTCTCAGATCCTAAGCATCCAGGTTATGTTTATAAGTTGGATAAGGCACTTTATGGGCTGAAGCAAGCTCCTCGTGCATGGTATGACACTTTGTCCTCTTATCTCCTAAAAGAAAATTTTGAGCGAGGTAAAATTGATAAAACGCTGTTTTTCAGGAAAGTAAAAGGTCATATCATTCTGGTTCAAATATCTGTCGATTTGGTTCCACTAACCCTGATCTTTGTACTCATTTCTCTGAAAGGATGCAAGCTGAGTACAAAATGAGCATGATGGGTGAGCTAACATATTTCCTTGGTCTTCGGATTAAACAAAATGAAAAAGGAACTTTCATTAATCAGGGAAAGTATGTTAAAGATATGCTGAAAAATTATGATTTAACTCAGAGTTCAGCTATGAAAACCCCTATGGCACCGCCGCTGACATTTAACAAAGATCCTTCTGGAAAATCTGTTAATGTCACTACGTACCGTGGGATGATCGGATCTCTTCTGTATCTTACAGCGAGCCGACCCGATATCATGTATGCAACTTGTTTGTGTGCAAGATATCAAGCTGAACCCAAGGAATCTCATATGATCGCTGTAAAGCGAATCTTTCGTTACCTTAAGGGTACTGCAAACCTCGGTCTTTGGTATCCCAAAGACTTAGGGTTTGATTTAACCGCCTATTCAGATAGTGATTTTGCAGGTTGCAAAATGGATAGGAAAAGCACCACAGGAGGTTGTCAGCTCTTGGGTGGAAAGCTGGTGAGTTGGACAAGTAAAAAGCAAAATTCAGTGTCCACCTCAGCTGCTGAAGCTGAGTATGTAGCCGCTGGAAGCTGTTGTTCTCAGTACTTGTGGATGAGAATTCAACTACTGGACTATGACCTTCAGCTCTCCAAAATTCCAATCTATTGCGACAGCACAAGTGCCATCGCTATAGCCAACAATCCAGTGCTACACTCAAAGACCAAACATATCGAAATCAGATATCATTTTATCAGAGACCACGTGATGAATGGTGATATAGAACTTCATTTTATCCCCACTGACTTTCAGTTAGCTGATCTATTCACCAAACCTCTTGATGAGACAAGATTCAACTTTCTCATCAGCGAGCTTGGAATGCTGAACTTAGAAGAGTAAAATCTTCAGCGATTCACATTTGATCAGTTAATTACTTGTTGATAACCCTCAGTGTTAAATTTGTATAACGACAAGTGGTTCAGTGATAAAAAATGAACTGAAAGTAAACTGAAACTTGTATAACCCATTCTATCATCAACTCTCTGAACAATCTGATTTGCTGATAACCAGGTATGTTTTTCTCTCTGACACACGCATTTTCATGCAAGATTTCAAAACAAATTATGCCGCTTAAACTCTTTTCTCTATCAGCGATACTTTTGAAATTTCTTAAACCTTACTGATATTTCTATTCAGTGCTTCATGTTTTCAAAACATCCCTGAGTTTTTCAAAACCTCAGAGACATTTTAAAATGTGAAAGGACGTTTTTGACGTCATCCTTACAGGATTAACCCCTGGCACGTTCTTCTGACACACGTTAGGCACGTTTCGTTCGTTCGTCCAATCAAATGCCAACACGTGTCCGTGTCATGATGAAAAAACTTTCCCGCTCATAGTTTTTCTCTCTCTTCTCTCTCACTATATATACTTCTTAAGTGTATATTTTTTTTCTCACTCGCGAAAAACTTCCTTCTCAAGTTTTCTCAAGAACACTGTTGCATCTTGAACATTCGAGTTTTCCCAGAAAACTGTTCATCTTCTACAAAGATTACAAGGTTAATATTCTTATATTACTTACTTGTTTTAACTTGTTTTGGATCTTATCATTGTTTTTAAAAGATCAAACAAAAGAAACCATTCTTAAAATGAAATCATATTCTTTCGTGGTTTTATGAATACAACCTTCATGGTTGTTCTTCAAGTTTATATTTCAAATCTTAAACTTGGTTCTTCATATGTTTTTACAGAATCCTCTATATTTCAAATCTTAAACTGTAAATCATATATGCTTCATTAAGTCATTTTTGACTGAATGAAATGGATAAAATACTCAATGAAATGGACAAAATCTTCAAACTCATATTTTGTTGTTCATATTCTTCGTGTATGTGTTTATAACAGAAATGGCATCCACTGATACTCAGCTTACTGCTGAACTCCCAAAGGCTGCTCATGTCAAATTTAGCCTGAAGAATGTAACTTTTCAGAGCAACAACCCCTACGCCCTACTGGAATTCCCTGAAAAGAAACGGGTCAATCATCTGGATGACGCCGTTAAATTCCTTCAGAATTGCCCTATCTCCACAGCCCTAACCATTTCGCCTCTAGCTGATAAACACCTACTGAGTTAGTTCTGGTATTCTGCCAGAAGTGCTCAGATCCCCTCCACTCGAAACCCTAAAAAGACCATCAGTGTCATTCTCTTTGACACTGACCATGGAACTTCAAAGATTACATCTGGTAATCTTAGGTATGCCCTGAATCTCCCCGCAACCTGTAAAGAGAAACCCTTCGTCCCATTCCCTGACCCCAAAAAGAACTCCTCAGATAGGGAAGCCCTGATAGCATTTTTTGATGCTATGAACTATGCTTGGGACTTGGGAAGAGATGGTCGCCCTGACAAGAAGCTGACCATTATGAAGAAGTCGAAGATGCCCAGCGAAATGAATTTCATATTCGCTCATCTTATCAGCTGCCTCACCGCCAAATCCGGATCATCTAATCAAGCATCGCAGTCTCAACAAGCCATGGGGTACTTCTTGCTGAAGGGTCTCCATATAGACTGGGCTCAGATCATTTTCGATGACATGCTGATACGAGTTACTTTTGATCCACGTCCATCATGGGTTCCATACCTAAGATTTATCAGTGCTCTGTTAGCACAAGGACTGAAGGATAGGTATCCAAGGGTAGGAGACCTGAAACTATCCCAAGTCGGCCTAAAAGTTCTCGACTTCAAGCCACTACAAAATGAGGTACGTCTCTCTACACTCTTATCTCTTCTTAATCCTCCTTCTTCTATTTCTATGGCTACTTCAGCGACAATACCCCTCGCTGATACCCAGGCCACAAAATCCATTCCCCGAAAAAGGAAACACTCCTCTACCCCACTTGATTCCAAAAGGATCAAGAAAACCAAGGAGCAACCCTCCCAGCAATCTCATGCTGAAGAATCCATGACTCAGATTTCACAAGGGTCGCTGGAAACTTTCGTGGTATGCTCTGCCACAGCTGAACAAGCCACCTCTTCTATCCAAACCTCAGCGTCTCTACACGCTGATGTTATAGACTTGGAATCGACCCCACCTCCTTCAGCCCCTCAAAGGACTGAAGAAGTGATTCTCAGTGCCTCCAACACTGAATCAGTACCACAACAAACCTTCTCAACCTTCGCTTCTCTCTCTCTCTACTCCATTGGACTCTAAACCAGTTTTTACCTCGGTCACTGGAGCACCCGTCATTCTTCCAGAAGCTAAAGCTGATACAACACAAGGAATGATGGATGCAGGACCTGCAGTAATGTCCATGCGTCAAAGTACTTTCGATGACGACATGGAACACTTCTCAGGACATAGAAGTTTTGATGACTTCTCCTTCCCGCCTGCAGGTATACACCAAAACATATACACTGTAACTAAACCCCAAACTTTTGAGCTTTCCTCTGTTCATAAGTTCTTATCTGTTACAGGTCCTAATTTGGGAGACATCAACGCCTCTCTGAAGAGCCTGGATACAAAGCTGACAGGTCTCACCACTACTCTATCGGGAAACTCTTCAGCTATAACAAACGCTGGAGAGAATCTTACAAAGCTGACAAAAGTGGTTGAACAGAAAGCCTCCAAAGCTGATTTGGAGAAGGCTGATGGTACTCTTGGTGAATTTGCCAAAGTTCTTGCTGACATCTACACTGACTACACCTCTCTCAAAGCTTCAGTTCAAACCATGGCCAACGAGGTCACAACGCTGAAGACATCAGTTGGAAATCTTCAAGGAGAGATGTCTGCTGTAAAGACTGACGTGAGTTCTGTAAAGACTGACGTAAGTTCAGTGAAGACGATGGTGCAGCAGATCCTGAATCACATGACTGCCCCTGCCCCTTCACATTTTACTCCGGCGGATCGTGTTGAACTTTTCAAGATCACTCCTGCTATAACTGGCCTGGAAGCCAGATTAAGGGAGATTGAAGAATATGTTGGTGTCCCTGGCCAAGAAGACAAGGAACCAACACAATCTATCCCATCTGCTGAATCTTCACATTCCTCCCCCACTCATCAAGTGGAAGAGGGGGAGAAGGCTGATGACCTTCCCCATGATGAGACTGTTGAGGGGGAGAAGAGGTCAAAAGACCTTCCCCATGATGAATCTATCGAGGGGGAGAAGACTGAAGAGAAAGATGAAGACCTTACCCTTACTGATGAGGGTGAGAAGACAACTGCTGGACCTCAGGGAGTTAAAAACCCTGAGGGAACCGAGAAGCTTACCTCTGTATCTGAGGGGGAGCAACTCGAAGAAGCTGCTGAAGAATCCGATGAAGCTGAAGACGAAGAAGCCGTCGACATCTCTGATGATGAACCATCATCAGATAACAATGATGATGATGACTTTGATGATGATGATGATTCCTTCTTTGTCTCTCCAAAGAAAGCTACAACGCTTAAGGGAGTCACAATAAAAGAACCAACAGGGGAGCGGACAAAGCCTTCAGCGTCTAAAACTAAAGGCAAAGGAAAAGGTGTCGCTGAAGAAGACAATCTGATGATCTTGCTTCAAAAGCCAGTTCGTCAGTCCTCTCCCCTGCTTGAGGATTCTGATGTACAACCATCTGCTGATAAAGCTGAAGAAATAATCCCAGTCTTGGATTTAATCACCGAGACTGATGAACCTGAAGAACAGACGCTCTCTCACACAAACAGACCTTCCTTGGTTCTTCAAAAACTAAGTTAAGAGGATCAGAGAAGAAGAGAAGAGATGATAAAGAAGCTTGAGGCTCAGCGAATAATTCTGCCTCATGCCAAAGTTTCTGCTGCAAAGTTCAGGATATCAAGGAAAGAATACGAGGATCACCTCAGAGCTGAACGTCTACTCGCTGATAAAAAGGAAGCTGGAGAAAAAGATAAGGCTCTTGCCATCCAGCTCGTCCAAGAATCAGTGGAAGACCCCAAGCTGAAACGAATTCCCATTCAAGTCCAACGTCAGCTTTGGGAAAATGCACAGAAGATCATCGAGAAGAAGACAAGTGTATCTCAGACCACCCTGAAATGCTGTGAAGAGAAAGTACACTTCAGATATCGACCTGCGAGGATCAACAAGGTACACATCTCTGGAAGAACAACTATCGGAGTACCTATTGTTGATATCAAATTGTTCAGAGAGAATGGCTAAACTGAAACCTTTCGCGCTGAAACTGTCAAAAGGTATGGTCTCTCTGAATGGTTGGAGATGAGGATAGCCATTCAGCAATCACGTTCAAAATACAAGGATCATTTCGAAACACTGATAAATCGACAGATCGATTTGGTCTCATCTGCTGTGGATATTCCCATTCCTCCTGCTCTTGCACTGAAAAGAAAAAGGGCCTCTGCAAAGAAGAAGCTACAAGAATCAGATTCAGGTCCTCCTATACGAAATGAAACTGGTATCGGTTTCTCTCGCTCTGAAGTGCTTGGTCCTGACCCTGATCTTTCTGCCCTAGACATATCTCTGCCACCCGGTGAACGTTTCATCCCTGGTAAGGTCATAAGTAATCCTTACGGTATATTCTTTCATAACTACGAGGGAAAAGAATGTTTTCAACGCATCGCTGAGCTACCAATCACTCCAATCGAACAGCTCAGAGATATCATATACTGGTGTGAATTCAGAGATAACCTCTTGGACACTTCATGAAGCCGCTGATCTTCAAGGAAGCCCAAGAAAGAAGAAATCAGGGAGAAAAAGTCCCTGACTGGATGATTCCTACAACCCAGACCCTTGATGAACTTCTCATTAAGGAAGAACCTCTATAAGCTGATAGGATCGCCTCTTTCTTCTATTTTATCGGTTATTCTTTTGTACTTGTAATTTATTTCGCTCGTACTTGTAATTTTTCTACTTCCCTCTGTAACTTATACGAAGTTTAAAGAAAGATTTCAGCGAAAGTACTTTACTCCATCAGTACAGAAAAGGTCCCAGGAAAATAGTAAAAGAGACAAATATGTTATGAGTTCTTTTTATCCTCATGTTTTTCAAACTTAGCAATTTTCTCTATTGCTATGTCAATATCAAATAGGGGGAGATTGTTGATCCAAACCCTCAGTGATTTGAAAATGACCCTCTCCATTCTACTTAGTGAAAATTGTAAGTAATCAATGTATAAGATTTTCACTATCGCTGATACGTACTAAGACTGTATTCAGTATCGCTGATAGGAAATCTCGTTCTTTAGATTAGACATTCAGCGAACCCTGTTCATTCAGCAAGCTCTGAGCCTGTTCAGTGTTGTTGATGATCGCTGATGTTCATACATTGTTCAGCGTAACTGCTCACCATCAATATGTTCTTAGAAACATTAGCTCTGAGCCTGTTCAGACCTATTTGCTGATCGCTGACAATCATAGTTGTTTACTTATGATCCCTGAAGACAAGTTTCACGTTAACATATGTTCTACGCTGAAGTCGAAGATCAAGCTCAAGAACCAGCGACAAGTCTTCTAATGAACCGATGCGGATCAGCGAAGACTCAGATTTGTCCACTCAACGTGAAGTATCAAGTACAATACTTCAGCTATCGCTGAACTTTGTCATTCGCTGATATAGAATGATAAAGCTCTGATTCAACGAAAGCTGATCATGAAGTCCTCCGTACAAAGTACTTTTGTCTTAACCACCCTTGCACGACTCCGTACGATATGTCAGAAAAGAACCTCCTTATTGTCTGAAATCGTACAACCACTCTGTTACTACACTGTTCAAATATGCGGCTACTAAGGTTGTCTACAAAGGTCAGATCCAACAACCAATGAGCTGCTGCCACGTGTAAAGTATAAACTGCCATGCATTAAATGCATGCAGTATATAAGAAGGACTCCATCTTCATTCTTGAAGCACTTGCTAACTCTGGTCAAGTCGTCTTCTTATATTGAAATAGGTTATTATTAGTAATTTCCTTCTCTTTCTTAGTGCAAGAAAACTTAGTGTTCTAACTTGTTTAGATTAGGATTTATTCCTTATCTTGTTCCGCAACAAGCTGTAAATTGTTAATGATTTATCAATAAACAATTTAGAAAGTAAAATTTGTGTATTTGTATTCAACCCCCCCCCCTTCTACAAACTTGTATAACCCTCTCGGGACCAACAATATATATATATATATAGGGTCCCCTTGTTTTGCTAACCACCCAATTGGTACAAATCGTGTTAACCAATCAGATTGCTCCCATCCTTTATGTTGATTTATACGCCAACAAGGGTAAAATGGGTATTTCAATTTAAATTCCACTTTCCTATTTTCTTTCATATTTCTCTCACATTTAATATTTGATTCCACATTCCTATTTTATATCCAATTTTTTCTCTTAATTAAAAAATGTAGTTATCTAAATCCCTGATTTTTGAAATTATATTTAATTAAAATATTTTTTTAATATCAAACAAAATAGTCACGATTTTCGCTAATTTAGAAGAAGAACAAACCGGCGATAAACCAAATGATAAGCACAAAGTGCAAATATGCATATATGTGCACATGTGCATGTGTATGTCGGTGGATATTGTCCACATATGCAGATGTGCATATGTGCCTATATGCAGATGTGCATGTTTGCACATATGCGGATGTGCATATGTTCGTTTGTGCATATGTGCACAATATCAATATATGCACATGTGCATATTTTTCATATTTGCCAAACTACTTGATATGTATGTATTGTTCACGACCAACAATAAAAAAACATATAACCATAGAACAAACTTCGATTCACATAAAATTCAGTCGATACAATCCAATAAAAATTATACAAAAACAAAATCAAAACCTTACCATTCAAAATTCCACTGTTATATTCTTCGATGAAAGTAGATGTTTGACACTTAAAAAATTATTATGAATATGGTTTGTCCGGCAATGTATAATTCCGGTTTCCGTCGATTGGATCATCAAGCCCTTATGAATCGCTATGTTCTTCATTTTCTGACGTGTTTAATAGTTTATTCACACTCTTAAGTGCAGGAGGACCATCTGAATCAATCATACCTTGACATTCAACCCATTGATCCAAACTAGTAGTTTTTTGGTCGTCCATGGATGATAATAAAGAAAGAGATATAAATATCGTGATGAAAAAATTATTCAAAAAGAACATCTTGATAAAAAGTATAAACAATGAAATAATGAAAACAAAATCAATTAAAATAAACCTACCATGTTTATCATAGAGAAATTTAAGGAAAGAGACCTCATGTTGAAAGAAATAGGGATAGTTACCTTTTTTGTTATTTCTTGTTTGACATTTTTACCCTTAGTGCATATGTGCACTTAAAAACCAACGCATGGATTACCAAACAAAACAATTAAAATTTCTGATTAAATTGAGGCCATTGATATTGATTATGAACGGTTGAGATTGGTTAACATGGTTAGTACCAATGCACTGGTTAGCAAAAGAAGGTGCCTCTTATATACATACATACACATATATAGATGACGATATTGGTAGCTGATTAGTTGATCGAGAAAATCTAGATAACACGTTGTAATCTCTCCCGGTTGGTAATAAACTTTTGCCCTCTCTCTTTGGTGGATGTATACTATCACAACGATAGTGGAACCTCGTTAAATCTCTGTGTTATTGGTTGTGATATTTCCCTATATATATATATATATATATATATATATATATCTCATTAATATATATATATATATATATATATATATATATATCGTCGATATATACACTTATATATATCTTGCTATATATATTTAGACATACTAACGTTTCCATCGTTTTTATCTATATATATATACATTTCGTGTGGGTTTAATTTTCTACGTTAGAGAATTATTGTGTAACATCTAGATTATTGTTATCCGCATTTGTTGTTGGGTTTATTGTGCAGTTGGATTTCTACTCGTTTTGGGACCTTAGAAATTATTTGTGAGCTTCTCATATTTTTGGCACGATAAATTTTCCTAACAATTGGTATCAGGGCTTCGGATCTAGATTTGTGTTTGTATAGAAAATATACATAAACTAGTTTACACATTTTATTTTCTCTATGGCCGAAGTAGAAAACCTGATATGCATTATTTATTAATGCATATGGCATCTCTTTCTTATCTTTTTTAAGTAGGATTTGCTATTTTACCCCAACATTTGAGTCAATTTTATTACTTATTTTTAACCTTTGTTTAATGGATCTAGGACTATGATTTACCTGTCATTTACTGTTTTAAGAAGGCTTATTGTGTTTATTTATATAGTGCAGCCCCCTGATCAATGCTACAGCATTGAAAGCTGATGATTGGAACGACAAGACCACTTCTAGAAGGCTTTTTGGTGCTGATTTTTTGGGTATGACTCAGCAAGCTTCTAGAAGAATTCATATCAAATGTTTGGTGAATTTTTGTTCAGCTCTCGACAGATCATCATAGGAAGCATGGGCTCTATAGTATTGTGTACTTTTTGAATAGTGCTCAATAGTGAAGTTAGTATAACTTCATCTTTTGTTTTAGTATAAATAGGAGTAGTTTGTTTTAGTTTTAGGAGACACAACTTGGAGAATTCAGTTCACATAGCTGATTCCAAACTCTCTTTAATCTATGCAATTCTAACTTATGATCTTCATCTTGTTCTTCATATTGTTCTTCATCTTGTTCTTAATATTCATAGCTTTTATGAGTTGCTGCAGCATTGTTCATAGCATTGCTGCACTAATTCATAATCTTTAAATTCTTGCACTTTATATTTAAGTCATTTACATTTACGTCTTTACTTAATGTATTTTATTTATGCAATTTATATTTCTCGTAATTTACATTTTAGTATGAGTAGCTAGATTTAAATAGCTTGGGTGTGAGATTAAAGGGTGAGGTTTTAAACACAATGAAAAGTGGGCATCGTTTCTCAATAATGATGTTCACCATTTCAAGTTAAGTTTTATAAAATATCAAGTTACTTCAGGACGGTTGATCACTTTGAAAGTGTTAAAGTGCCATGGTATCAGAGATGAACCATTGATATGCACGTCAATCCGAATGACAAAGAAAGTAAGCTTGAGAGAGCTACTGACAAAGAGATTTGTCACCTCTGTTCTTTCTGGTTGATTTTGCCCGATAAGTTGATCATCTGTTTTGATGGTAATAATGTAGAGTGCGAGTCAGAGATGACCCACTTAGAACATGTCAACTTAACTGATATGGGAATCGGCTCGAGAGAGTGATTTTTAACAAAGAGATTTGTTTATCCATATACTTGGAAGGACTCCTTTTGCTATCGATAGTTCTGACACATGACACCAGAGATGGGTCGAGTGGCTGCTAGATCAGTAGTAAATGGTAGAAAACCCGAGAGGGCAACCTGAAAAGTAGATGATGAACTTAAATGTTGAAAGACACAATGCTGTAGCATTGCCACAGCATTGGTCTGCTGGAAGTTTTGTTTAAATCTCACCCCAAGATCTTGCACCCTTGCTATCCTTTATTAATTGTTATATAATCTGTGATAATTCCAAACACCAACAAACAAATATTAATCTCCGAATTGATCCTTGCAAACCATTTCTTTTAATAGACTTTTATTGCGCTTTTACTCCAATCTCTGTGGGAACGATATCTGGTATTTTACCATTTTATTACTTGAAAGACGACATTAGATCTCGATGTATACTTGCGTTGAGGTTTAATTATCACACGTCTATCGGTGTATTCAAAGCACTGTCAAGTTTTTGGCGCCGTTGCCGGGGATTGGCACGCTAAAAGTTTTTAAAAGTATTTTAAAAGACTTAGTTTTTCTAAACACCGTTCGAATCATACTTTGTGTGGTATATGCCACGAATCCAACGTGGGGAACTTTTTGAGTTAGATCCTGACATAGAAAGAACCTTTCATCTTAGACGGAGGTTACAAAGAGCTTCAAGTTCTATGGATCCTCCCGATATGGATGCACCACCCGGATTTGAGCGTAGACATCTACAACCATTCGTTGCAGAACCACAACCACCAGGCGTAGAAATACGACCACCACCTCTAGTGAACCAAATGAGACCACCAGACTTAGGAAATCCTAGAGCACGCCATAATTTTGAAAACCCACCACCAGTTTTTGGTAACCCACCAGTTTTTGGAAATCAACCCAATTTCAGAAATCCGCCACGTTTTGGAAATCCACAAAATCAAGATTTTCAAGAGCACCACATTCATAATGAAGATAATGATGAGGAAGAATCTCATGGTAACAATGATCAAAATGAACCATTAAATATCATTGATCTTGCAAACTCAAAAAATGGGAGAATCATGGACTATGCAATTCCTAATTTTGAGCAATTAAATTCAGGAATTGTAAAGCCTCACATGGATACAACACATTTTGAACCAAAACCCATTATGTTTCACATGTTGCAAGCCAATGGTCAATTTTCCGGATTCCCATCGGAAGATCCACACTCACATTTAAAATCTTTTAAGGAGATCACCGATGTTTTTCTGATTCCTGGAGTATCTTCTGATGCTCTAAGACTCACACTGTTTCCTTTTTCGTTAAGGGATCGGGCAAAGATTTGGTTTAATACATTGACGCCAGGTTCTATACCATCATGGGCTGACATGGCAGAAAAGTTTTTGAGAAAATATTTTCCACCTACCCGGAATGCTAAGTCCCGAAACGAAATTTGCATGTTCAAACAAATGGACGATGAAGCAATTCCCGACGCATGGGAAAGGTTTAAGGAATTATTAAGGAAATGCCCTCACCATGGCATTCCCTACTATATTCAACTCGAGACGTTTTACACTGGACTTGATTCCAATGCAAAACAAATGCTCGATGCGACATCAGGAGGGGCCTTTACTTCCAACACCTATAACACCGGGTATGAAATTCTTGAAAAGATTTCCACAAACAATGGGCATTGGGCTGATCCAAGAGCACCAACTACCAAGAAGAATGCGGGAATGCATGATTTAGATGCTTACACTGCGTTGACATCTCAGCTTGCTTCTATGACCAATATGCTTAAAAACATAACTACCGGTCAGGGAACACAGCCGACTGCCATTAAGCCTACTCCAGCTGTTCTCTCGGTGCAATGTGTTTGTTGTAGTGGAGACCATTCTTTTGAACACTGTCCTCAAAATTCTGAATCAGTTAACTATGTTCATAATAGGAATGGTCCTTACTCTAACAATTACAATGCCAGTTGGAAACAACATCCAAATTTTTCATGGACCAGTCCAAGTTTAAACCCACCTAAGCATAAGCAACAAGGAAATTCCAATTTTCAAAACCAACATCATGCCAGCAGTTCTCAAAATTACCAAAACAACCAAAATCATCAGAATCAGAATTTCCAAAATAACAAACCATCTTTTCAAAACAAATCCTATTCTCAAACTGAACCATCATCTTCCTTGGAAGCTATGTTCAAAGCTTACATGACGAGGAATGATGCTCAAATAAGGAGCCTTGAAACCCAAATCAGTCAGATTGCTCTTAACCAAAACACCCGACCCAACGGGACCTTACCAAGTAACACAGAAATCCCAAGACCACCGGGAAAAGAGCATGTGAAAGCTGTATCACTTAGGAGTGGGAAAGACTTAGAGAAAACCCAAGCTGAAATAGAAAAACATCCAAAGTCCAAATCTAATGCTACAGCATTACCCACCATCCTAGAAGAACCATATCCTAAGGACTTAGAGCCAAAAACCCCAATCCCAAAGGAAGACACAGTAGAAATTGAAGTCAACAAACCCAAAGATGTTGTCAAAGAAAACATAACACAAGGTATCAATGATACAAATTTGAGGGTGGAGGAAGTCTACCCTAAAAGCTCAACACAAACAAAGAAAGCCGTTATTGAACCAATTCGTCCTTATGTTCCTTTTCCCCAAAGGTTAAAGAATAATAAGGAAGAATTGCAATTCAAGAAATTTTTGGATGTGTTTAAACAGTTGCATATCAACATACCCCTTGTTGAAGCAATTGAGCAGATGCCTAGTTATGCTAAATTTCTTAAAGACATTTTAAGCAAGAAAAAGAAGTTGACGGAATATGAAACTGTGGCCATGACTGAAGGGTGTAGTGCTCTCTTAACCAACAAAATTCCACCTAAACTCAAAGATCCAGGGAGTTTTACCATTCCCTGTTCCATAGGTGGGAAAGAAGTTGGAAAAGCCTTATGTGATTTGGGAGCAAGTGTCAATCTTATGCCTTTGTCTATTTTCAAGAGTTTAGGTATAGGAGAAGCTAGACCAACCACTGTCACACTCATCTTAGCTGACAAAACCATTGCCTATCCTAAGGGTAAAGTTGAAGATGTCTTAGTTCAGGTTGACGAATTCATCTTTCCTGCTGACTTTATCATCTTAGATTTTGAGGCTGACCAAGATATTCCTATTCTATTAGGAAGACCTTTCTTAGCCACTGGAAGAACTTTGATAGATGTCCAAAAGGGAGAGTTGACCATGAGACTTCAAGACCAAAAAGTCACATTCAATGTCTTCAATTCCATGAAATACCCTGATGATATGGAAGAATGTTCTGGACTAAGTGTGATTGAAAACCTGTGTAATGAAGAGGGAGTTAGGGAAATTTGTAGGTTGGAAGAAAAGGATGATAAGGAATATGATGATGATGATGAGAAGAGTATAGATGAGACTGTTGCTAAGTTTGAATCTTTGGAGCCTAGTGAACAAAAGACTTTCACACCATCAATCAATTCACCGCCTGACCTGGAGTTAAAACAACTCCCATCCCATTTAAAGTATGCTTTTCTAAAAGATGAGAACAAACTGCCTGTTATCATTTCATCCTCTTTAGAATTGCATCAGGAAAAGAAGTTAGTGGATTTGTTGAAACTACACTCAAAAGCCATAGGATGGACCATCGCTGACCTTAGAGGGATTAGTCCCTCCATTTGTCAACATAAGATCATCTTAGAAGACAAGAACTTCACATCCATTGAACCACAAAGAAGGCTAAACCCTGTCATGAAAGAAGTAGTGAAAAAGGAAGTGTTAAAATGGTTAGATGCGGGAATCATTTTTCCTATAGCCAGTAGCTCTTGGGTTAGTCCTGTTCAATGTGTCCCTAAGAAAGGAGGTTTTACTGTAGTAGCCAATGAAAAGAATGAACTCATCCCAACTAGAGTAGTTTCGGGATGGAGAATTTGCATGGACTACCGTAAGCTCAACACAGCTACACAAAAGGACCATTTTCCACTACCATTTGTTGACCAAATGTTAGACAGGTTAGCCGGAAAAGAATATTACTGCTTTTTGGATGGATATTCCGGTTACAATCAAATAGCCATTTCACCCGAGGATCAAGAAAAGACCACCTTCACTTGTCCCTATGGTACTTTTGCCTTTAGGAGAATGCCCTTTGGTCTCTGTAATTCTCCTGCAACTTTTCAAAGATGTATGATGTCCATATTTTCTGATATGCTTGAAGATTCCATTGAAATATTTATGGATGATTTTTCTGTATATGGCTCATCTTTTGATAATTGTTTGGAAAACTTGAAAAAGAGTCTTGAAAGGTGTGAAAAAACAGATTTAGTCCTAAACTGGGAAAAGTGTCATTTCATGGTCAAAGAAGGAATAGTTCTTGGACACTTGATTTCAAAAAGGGGGGTTGAGGTAGACAAAGCCAAATTGGAAGTTATTGAAAAACTACCTGAACCAACCACTGTAAAAGGAATTAGAAGCTTTCTTGGTCATGCTGGATTTTACAGAAGGTTTATCAAAGACTTTTCAAAAATCTCAAAACCTTTGTGTTTGCTTTTACAAAATGACCACAAATTTGATTTCAATGATGAATGTAGAAATGCATTCATTACTTTAAAGAAAGCTTTGGTAACTGCTCCAGTGGTTGTGGCCCCAGATTGGGAAAAACCTTTTGAAATCATGTGTGATGCAAGTGACTGGGCTGTAGGAGCTGTCTTAGGTCAAAGGAAAGAAAAAGTGTTTCATTCAATTTATTATGCAAGTAAAACTTTGAATGAAGCACAAATCAACTACACAACAACTGAAAAAGAACTCTTGGCTGTAGTATTTGCTTTTGAGAGATTTAGGTCATACTTAGTGGGAACAAAAGTCATTGTGCATACAGATCATGCTGCCATTAAGTACTTAATCTCTAAGAAGGATGCCAAACCTAGGTTGATTAGGTGGGTTCTGTTGTTGCAAGAGTTTGACCTAGAGATTGTGGATAGAAAAGGAGTAAACAACCAAGTAGCAGACCATTTGTCTAGGTTAGAGAACCTAATGGAAAAGAAAGGGGAAGGAGATATCATTGAAACCTTCCCAGATGAGAAAATCTTGATGCTGCAGCATTCATCCAGCATCCCTTGGTATGCTGATTTTGCCAACTACTTATCATGTGGCATCAAACCTCCTGATTGTACTGGCCATAAGCTTAAAAAGTTTTTCCATGATAGTAAGTTTTATCTTTGGGATGACCCTTTTTTGTTTAGACTTGGTGCAGATCAAATCTTGAGAAGGTGTGTTCCAGAAAATGATGTGGCAGAAATCATACACCATTGCCACAATTCAGCATATGGAGGTCACTTTGGAGGTCAAAGGACTGCAGCCAAGGTATTACAATCTGGTTTCTATTGGCCGACTCTCTTCCAAGATTCCCACAATTTTGCCAAAAGATGTAATGAATGTCAAAGGACTGGTTCCATTTCTCAAAGAAATGAAATGCCTTTAAATGGAATCTTGGAAGTAGAATTGTTTGATGTGTGGGGAATAGATTTTATGGGACCTTTTCCACCATCCAACAATTGCCAATACATTCTAGTGGCTGTTGATTACGTCTCAAAGTGGGTGGAAGCAATAGCTTGTGCTAACAGTGATGCAAAAACTGTAATTAAATTTCTTCAAAAACATATTTTTACAAGATTTGGTACCCCCAGAGCACTCATTAGTGATGAGGGTACCCATTTTGTAAATAAATTGTTGCAAGGAGTTCTTGAAAAATACAATGTTAGGCACATGATAGCTACTGCATACCACCCACAGACTAATGGACTGGCTGAGCTGTCAAACAGGGAAATCAAAAGCATTTTAGAAAAAGTGGTAAAACCAACCAGGAAAGACTGGGCTTTTAAACTGGATGATGCTTTATGGGCATACAGAACTGCTTTTAAAACACCAATTGGTATGTCCCCATATAAGCTAGTCTTTGGAAAAGCCTGTCACTTGCCTTTGGAACTTGAGTATAAAGCATATTGGGCTATCAAAGAGCTAAATATGACTTTAGATGAGGCTGGAAACAAAAGGAAATTGCAACTCTGTGAAATGGAAGAGCATAGGAACGTTTCCTATGAGAATGCCAAACTCTATAAAGAGAAGACCAAAAAATGGCATGATAAAAGAATCCAACCCAGAGAATTCAAAGAAGGACATCAGGTCCTTTTGTTCAACTCAAGGCTGAAACTGTTTCCAGGAAAGCTCAAGAGTAGGTGGTCTGGTCCTTTTACCATCCACAAAGTCTATCCCTTTGGGGCTATTGACTTGATAAACCCTGAGAATAGCAGCATTTTCAAAGTAAATGGCCAGAGAGTGAAAGCATATCACAATGCTGTAGCATTCCCAGAGCATTGCTCTGTGGAATTGGCTACGCTTTGAGGAAAACTTCATAAAAAGCCGTGGACTCTTTCTAGTCCATACTTGTTTGTAAATATTCTTTAGTTCTAATTTTCTAGCGTAAATTTACAGCTTTATAGGATGTCATCCCTTTAGGAACAAAAGATAAGCATGGGATGCTGTAGCATCAATTCAGCATCCAGGCCCTAGCTTTGTAAAGAGAAAAAGTTTGAAAAATCTGAATGTGGGCCCTGCTACTTTTGCTGGAAGAGTGTATAAATCTGGAGTGTGTTAATTTCAGGAGCATGCTTAAGAAAAGAGATCATCATTTTTGATAACTTGTTGGCTTACCTTAAAGGTACTAGGAATAGTATTTTAGCCAAGAGTGTTGCAAAGAAGAAGTTGGTTGTCCCTTTTATCCTAACAACTCCAGATTTCTTTATCTCTTTCTTTTAGTGGGTAGGATTGGCACATGGGATAGGTATGGTTGGTTTATATTTTTTTATTATAAGTACTTTTTAAGGTTAACTAAAAGAAGTACTTTCTTTTTCATATACAACCAACTTAGTTCATTTATGATGACAAAGCCAAACAATCAGGTTACTTTTTTAAAAAAAACCATTAAATGAAACCTTTTCCCTTCCATTCTTCTAGAAAAGCTTAACTGTGTCTCTTTCTTCTCCACACCGACTTTCTCCTCATATTTTCTTCCCTCTGCTTTTCAAACACTCTCACCACTCTTTCACCAAGGAACTCACCTACCATGGCAAGGGTAAAAGTACCTGCTATTCGACGCGATATCAGGAGAAGAAGCACTCGACGACGAGAAACCATCCAACAGCCGGAGACGACGAGTCCAGAGACGCACGCCACCAACGAAGCCGAACGGGCGGACCCCGCTGGTAAACCACCGCCGTCGAAACCATCGCCGTCGCAACCACCACCGAACACCACCGTCGTCGTCTCTTCGTCTACGGTGGTCGAACCCCAACCAAATAAACCCATTCCCATTATACCCGAAAACCCAACCCAAGAAATCCCATCGACGGAATCAATCGAAACCACCACTGTGGAAACGGAATCACAACCGGAAACCCTAGTTTCATCCACCCCTAAACCGAGACTCACCAAGGCGATGGTGAGGGGAAGCTATTCGAAAAAAGGGGATGTGGGTACGAGTACAACCCCCATTCACAGTAACACAGAGACAACCAACTCCATTCCGGACTTAAACGAACTTGTAGATGAGGTATCTTCTGATTTTACGATAAAACTAGAAGATTATTTCACCATTGAAGAAGATAGTGAGTCTATTTATAACTGCACACAAAATTTCGCACAAACACCACCACTGTTGTGCCTCACTTGGCCATTTGATAATACACATGAACTTCCATTTGGTCAACCAGACCCTGTTTTGGATGACCAAACTTTGGATACAATGCACATAATGGTGAATGTGGCTGAAAGCTTAGATAGAATGAGTGCAAGTGTTGGAATGTTCACTAATGCTGTAGCATCCATACAGCATCAGGAACTTGGAGATGAGGACCAAACCATGGAAATCGTTGACCATTCCGGTGGGAGAGATAACCCTACACAAAGGAAAAGAAAAGCCTCTGAAAAAATGCAGGAGCCTAACATTTCAGGTACCGAGCAGAATAAAAAGAAGGGAAAACAAGCAAAGAAGAAAACTGTCGCTGCTCGGAAAACAAAGAAGAAACGAGGTGATGCAGATTCATCCAGGAAGCATTCAGATGCGGGAACTTCACAACCACATATCATCCCTCGGCCGAAAAGAGCACTGAACGGGTTTAGCAAGAAGAAAGCTAAAGATTTGTTTGAAGCGCAGAGTAAGAAAACAGGGCTAATCGACAAAGGTTTTGATAGGGCAAGTTTAGAAGAATTCGAGTTCATCAGCAACATTGTTAACAGCCGTGGTTGGGCTAAGTTTTGCGAGGTAAAAGAGTCATACAACTTAACTCTTATCAAAGAATTTTATGCTGAGTTTCAACATTGCACACCACCTTTGATTACTGTGAGAGGTGTGACTATTCACATTACCGCCGAGGCCGTCAATACTTTTTTAGGCCTCACATCACCACTAGTCACAGATTATGATACTCTTGTTAAAACAGCCACAAAAGCAGAGTTAGACAATATGATTAGGGTGGTGGGTAGGCCTGATTCTACATGGGAACCGCATGCTAATTTTAAAATGAGGATTTTTAGAGCGATTAATCTCTTGCCTGATGCAAATGTCTGGATGAACTTTATCCGAAGCTCACTGTGTCCGACCACGCATGATAGCACAATTAATTGTGAGAGAATGATATTGCTTTATTGTATCATGAGCGGAAAGACGATAAATGTGGGAGATGTTATTCTGAGCGGTATCAAGTATTGTGGGAAAAGAAACCAGGGAAAGTTTTTCTACCCTGGTTTGCTTTCGAAGTTTCTCACAGCTGCAGGTATTCCTCAGTATGAGGAAGACATTGTTCAAACCGAGGGAGATGAAAAATATGCGATAGATATGAAGAGTGTAATCCGGTTGAGGCAAGGAAAGTCGAGCAAGGACGACATTGTTGGGATGATGCAAGATATTCTAGCACAGAACAGCCAGATCATCGAAAGTTTAACCAAGCAGGATGTTGCATTGGACACAAGATTTGAAAACCTGGTAAAAAAGATGAAAGTTGCGGTGAAAGAAGTGAGAAAAGGTGGCGAATCAGAGAATGCGAGAAAGATTAAGAAGATCTTGGCCAGAATGAAGAAGGTGAAGGGTGAGAATAGGAAGTTGGTCAAGGAAATTGCGGAGTTGCGAGCTGACAGAATCGGGTTACTGAAGGAAAGGAGGCAGGAGATGGATGCTGCAGCATTCGCAGGGGCATCCGCAGGCACACAACCTACTCTTAAAGAGTAGGACAGGTCCATTTCATTTTCCTTAGCTTCCATTAATTTTAATTTTTGAGTCTGGGATAGTGTCATTTTAATTTTTAGGTTTATTTTCTCTTGATAGATAAATGCATTAGGTACATCGTGTGTCTTTGATTTTATAGCCTGAATAATTCCTTAACGTCATGAGTTTGCTTAAAAGTCGTGTGTTCATGTTAGAACTAGCCACTCTCTTCTTGGGATTCAATCTGACTCACACATCCTAAACACTTTTAAAGGATGATTTAGGCCTTCTTTTCAAAAATCCAAAGAGTCATTTGTAGCCTTGATACACTTACATACTTAAAATGTTACAATGAGGACATTGTAAGTCCCAAATTTGAGGGTGGGAAGGTTACACCTAAAAAAAAGCATGAAAAGATCAACCAAAAAGAGCAAAGCTCTCACTTGATATGCATGAAAAAAAAATACCAAAAATGCCCCATAGGGGCAAGGTACAAAAATCCAACAACAAAAGTGCACAAAATGCCAAATTTTTTGAAAAATTATTTGTTGTGAGAAAAGGCTTGGTGAGAAAAGATACGCCAGAGAGAAACCCGATAAAGCCCTATTGACTTTAATTAAAGGATGTGTTGGAGTCCAACAAAGGGAAGAGTGGTGCTAGCCTATGACACACACACACACACACACTTGGGGTTAAATGAATGATAAGGGATTTATAAAAGGCTATTTAGTTCATAGATACGATGTACATAATGTAGGCACTTAATGCCGTATTCTAGCAAGAAATTTCAAAATTGAGTCATTTTCTTTTCTTTAGGTCTTTTTAGTTGTTTGGGGACAAACAACACTTTAAATTTGAGGGTGTGATATGCATTATTTATTAATGCATATGGCATCTCTTTCTTATCTTTTTTAAGTAGGATTTGCTATTTTACCCCAACATTTGAGTCAATTTTATTACTTATTTTTAACCTTTGTTTAATGGATCTAGGACTATGATTTACCTGTCATTTACTGTTTTAAGAAGGCTTATTGTGTTTATTAATATAGTGCAGCCCCCTGATCAATGCTACAGCATTGAAAGCTGATGATTGGAACGACAAGACCACTTCTAGAAGGCTTTTTGGTGCTGATTTTTTGGGTATGACTCAGCAAGCTTCTAGAAGAATTCATATCAAATGCTTGGTGAATTTTTGTTCAGCTCTCGACAGATCATCATAGGAAGCATGGGCTCTATAGTATTGTGTACTTTTTGAATAGTGCTCAATAGTGAAGTTAGTATAACTTCATCTTTTGTTTTAGTATAAATAGGAGTAGTTTGTTTTAGTTTTAGGAGACACAACTTGGAGAATTCAGTTCACATAGCTGATTCCAAACTCTCTTTAATCTATGCAATTCTAACTTATGATCTTCATCTTGTTCTTCATATTGTTCTTCATCTTGTTCTTAATATTCATAGCTTTTATGAGTTGCTGCAGCATTGTTCATAGCATTGCTGCACTAATTCATAATCTTTAAATTCTTGCACTTTATATTTAAGTCATTTACATTTACGTCTTTACTTAATGTCTTTTATTTATGCAATTTATATTTCTCGTAATTTACATTTTAGTATGAGTAGCTAGATTTAAATAGCTTGGGTGTGAGATTAAAGGGTGAGGTTTTAAACACAATGAAAAGTAGGCATCGTTTCTCAATAATGATGTTCACCATTTCAAGTTAAGTTTTATAAAATATCAAGTTACTTCAGGACGGTTGATCACTTTGAAAGTATTAAAGTGCCATGGTATCAGAGATGAACCATTGATATGCACGTCAATCCGAATGACAAAGAAAGTAAGCTTGAGAGAGCTACTGACAAAGAGATTTGTCACCTCTGTTCTTTCTGGTTGATTTTGCCCGATAAGTTGATCATCTGTTTTGATGGTAATAATGTAGAGTGCGAGTCAGAGATGACCCACTTAGAACATGTCAACTTAACTGATATGGGAATCGGCTCGAGAGAGTGATTTTTAACAAAGAGATTTGTTTATCCATATACTTGGAAGGACTCCTTTTGCTATCGATAGTTCTGACACATGACACCAGAGATGGGTCGAGTGGCTGCTAGATCAGTAGTAAATGGTAGAAAACCCGAGAGGGCAACCTGAAAAGTAGATGATGAACTTAAATGTTGAAAGACACAATGCTGTAGCATTGCCACAGCATTGGTCTGCTGGAAGTTTTGTTTAAATCTCACCCCAAGATCTTGCACCCTTGCTATCCTTTATTAATTGTTATATAATCTGTGATAATTCCAAACACCAACAAACAAATATTAATCTCCGAATTGATCCTTGGAAACCATTTCTTTTAATAGACTTTTATTGCGCTTTTACTCCAATCTCTGTGGGAACGATATCTGGTATTTTACCATTTTATTACTTGAAAGACGACATTAGATCTCGATGTATACTTGCGTTGAGGTTTAATTATCACACGTCTATCGGTGTATTCAAAGCACTGTCAAAACCCATTTGGTACCGGTCCCTCAAACCAGTCCCAAAAGCTGTACCAAGACGTACCTTTAATTTGTAGGGGGCTGGGATTTGTATACAGAGTTGGAATGGGGACGGTGACTTGGTAAATGGCATTTCACAACATCCGCGACACTTAGGAAAAATGGAGTCCATACCGTAGTATTTTCTAAAGATGAGTTAGACTAGATATGTCTGACCTTAAGGCTAAAGAAATGGAAGCATAGGAATTTACTACTTTGCAGATGGCTATGAGAGATAATGTTATATCTGAGATTGTGTCTGAAAAGACAGCTGCAGGTATTGGGAGCAAGCTTGAGAATTTATATCTCAAGAAAAAACTTTGACCAACAGATTGTTACTGATGCGGTCGTGTCTCTTTTTCAAAATGAAGGAAGGCACAACAATTAAAGCGCACATGACCGAATTCGAAGACATCATCATGAAGTTGAAGGCCACAAATGCGCTTCTTGCAAAAGATGAAGAAGCGCTTGATATGATCTTGTAACGACCCACCCCAAACATACACCATATAATACAAATTTACATGCCAAACAAATACAACAAAAGATACATATTATAACACATACGGTCCCTGAGTCCCGAAACTATACAATACATATTCCGTACTAACTTTCATTGTATATAATTTACATTACATCAAACAACTACTGATACAAAAACGCTTCATGAAAAACTTCAAAACCTTTCTTTTTCTCTTACTCGCTTCCTCGACCTGGAATACATATTTTTGAAAACAAAATGATGGTTAGACCAATTGGTCTAAGTGAGAAAATTCCTATCAGTTTAGTAATCATTTTGTAAAACACATATATACCACACATATATGAATACCAAGCATGACTCGTGTGCACTATGTACAGCTCCTCCTTCACATGGCCATATTAGTTGGTTGCGCTAAACCAACTAATCAATTTACTCCGCTGCACTAACATACATCCAACTCCGCTGCCCCTCCGTACAACCAATACTCTGCCGGCCCTCAGTCCGGCCAAGGTGCACTCGTGTAGTGTAATGCTTGTATAAATATAACATATATCTCACCTGAAAGAAAGTAACGCAACTATCCCTTTTCCCTTGAAAACTTGCAAGAATTACACTTTTCGACCAACTCCACCAAATCTGAGTTACACAAAATACATATAACTATTTACCACATAAAACTCAATGATAGGCTAAGAATCCTAAATAAGCCTATCATACCCTTATCCATAAATGTCCCTCTTCGGCGACTTACACGGGGGCAACGCCCTTGCGGGGTCTGGGGGCAGTGCCCCAAGAAAATTTTATAAAATCTTATCCGAAAACCCCTTATCCGGAAACCAAGTAAATCCGGATCGACTACTATCCGGAACCTGGAGAATCCTGTTAAAATAACACATCCGGAAACCACAAGGTATCCCGGGTAAAATTCTCATCTAGAAACCACAAAGAATCCGGATCACTATACTATCCGGACAAAACTAGGAATCCAGATACATTTGTACCCGGAAACACCACACGGAAACCTTGCCCGGAAAGTCAAGGAATCCCGAAACTAATCCGGACAACTTATCCGGAAACCTTCGAATCCGAATACAATTCATATCCGAAAACTTAGAATAATCCGGATAAATCGAATCCGGATACTGAAGAATCCGGACGATGTCCGAATCCCAGATCGATCAAAACTACTAAAAATCCTTGAAATTAACAAATCTAAACCGATAGAAACTTAATACTAACGATTAAAAACACATAATGAAAAGGAATATACCTCAAAATCAAAACAACGAGAAATCCTTGGACCCTAATCGAACAACGCCTTCTCTGCTTTCTCTCTTTTCTCTCGGCTCCAAAACACTCACACACAACACCTGGAAACCGACTTAATGAGAAAAAAAAGGAGGTGATGGTTTATATAGTAAACCAAAATTGCGAATGAGGGTTTAAACTTTACTAAAACAATGGATACACCTCTAAACTTTTAAATCGACACAACTCACCCTAAACTATAAAAATAAATAAATCACTAACTTACACGGGTTATTACAATATCCCCCCCTTAAAAGAATTCCATCCCGGAGTTCGGTCAATGCGAAAAAGGTACGAGTACTTAATTCTCACTACTACATCAAACTCAATCAAGGTCATAGGAAATAACTTAATAGGCACCCCACACCCATCTATATCTATAACACAACTATCAAATACTTCTCTAATGCAGGTGAACAGCTAAAGAAAGAGACATAAATGTTCGGTTTGCACCGAAGTCAAATAGCACTTTAGCACGTGTAGAGTTTATTAGAATTGTACCTGTAACAACATCAGGAATTTGCTCTACCTCTTGTTCTGTCATTTCAAAAAGCACGACCTTGGGCTCTTGGTAGTTCAGGCCTTTGTACCCCTTCCGGCCTAATACCTTGCGGTCTCATTGGTATACTACTCCGTTGGGCACTCCACTGTGAACAATCAGAGTGAACATGATCTGGGGAATTACAATGAAAACAAAATCGAGTCACTCGACATTCCTTAGAAATATGACCCTATTTTCCACCCTTGTAGCAAATTCGGGAATCAACATAACAGTCTCCTTGATGAATGAGATTACATTTAGGACATGGTCTTTCAGTTGGTCTGAAGGGTGGACGACTATCAAACATCGGGGATCTAAACTCCTTCAAATCGTAAGTCAGTTCCTCCCATTTTCTTTTCCCAAAACTTTTCTCACCAACATCTCTCCCTTTATCTCTTTCAACATTTTGTGAGTTCCAGATTGACAGGTAACAATAGAATCAATAAACAATAACAAGAACAATTGATGACTTCAACTTGTCATCCCTCTCGTATTCATTCAAGTATCGTTCAGAGAATATTACAATCAAAGTAAATGAACGATTTCTAAACGATAAGCTCTAATAAATTTCTCTTGAATGCTCTAACCTAAAACTAGGTTAACACTAGTCCTTATATACTTAGGCCTTAGACAAACAAGGCCCAAGCCCATTAGGCTAAACTAAGCCCAATAATCAATATTAAGGCTTTTACAATAAATAATTAATCTAATTAAGCTCTATAATTAAACTATATAATTCTTTATATATCTTTATAATGTGTAGGACATTTAAGGTCCTAACAATCTCCCCCTAAAGATATATAAAGAAAAAACGGTCTTGAAACCTTCAGACGTTGATCTTCTCTCCCTTTAGAATCCTTGAAACACTTCGGTGTTGCTTGTCTTCATGTCTTTCAACGCTCCCCTTGAATAAAGCTCTTGAATTTGCTTTCAACTTTAAAAAACTTGTAGAATCAATATGCTCGATGGAGGAAATGATTTTAGCGAACACCACTTGATAAGAACGAGAAGAATTGATCAATCACTTGTATGCACTTTGAAATCTTTTCGCTTTGAGCTCTTTTCGGAACTGATAAAATCTCGGAAGAGTAAAAACAGGTAAAAACAGTTACTCCCCCTCGGCTGATCAATCAACAGTTACTTCCCCTCGGCTTTTGCCAACTCCCCCTCAATTTGATATTTGGTGTCTTTGAATCTGTACCCTTTCTCCCCCTCATGATGAGTAGGAGCATCATGTATGTTCAAAGACAATAGTGACGAGTAGCAAAAAAATCCAGATAAAATGTTTAGTAACCAGACTGGGTAATCAACTAACCCAGAAACACAAAAGTAACTGTTATCACAACAATTTAAAAAATTGTGTGGCCTATGTTCAGAGTTGGCAATGAGGTATCTCTGATAGGACTTCCAGTTATCACTGAAGTAACATTTTAAAAATTAACTTCTCAAACTGTTCCGGCAATATCACGTAGATATGCAATGGGAATCACAAAGACTCGTGCATGTGTGAAAGAAATAAATTCTATCTGTTTGGCTCAAAATATTGATTTAACTCGGGACGCAAGTTAAAAACCAATTGACACAGTGAATAGAATATGAAGTTCGGAGACTGGAGCTGATGTCTTCTTTTTTCAATATCTAAGACCTCCGAGTGAGGAATGGATAGATTATGTGCTAAATCTCCGTGAATATATGAAACAAGCATCTTTTGTGAGATACCTGAGTGGCTGGGTGGGGTGACACGAGTTATCGACACTGGGTCCATGTCTATTTCAATATTGATCTCCAAAGAATGAGAATGAATAGATTGTGTGGTTACCCGGATAACTGACTCGGTTTGGTAAGGACCAATATATTCTTTTAAGTCCTATCACATTCTTATCATATTCTTTTCACTCCGAACTCATCTATCAATCTAGACCCCTCACTGTTGTCTATAAGGGATGTGTTTCTTGGGTAGGTCCTTCCGGTTCTGGATTGACCATAGAAACAATAAAAGTCCTAACACTCATTTCATGCAACGAGTAGAACAGTTAAGTAAACAGTGAAGTACGAGTTCTAAACTGAAACGTTTAGAAGTCAAACTTTTAAGAAAGAGTCCTGCTCTGAGATGATCAGAAGTCATCATAATGAAGTCCGAGTTCTGATTTGAAGTAATCAGAAGTCATAAAAACATTTGAAATATATAATTTCAAGAAATAAAATCAAGCGCTAAACAGAATGACTCAGTAAGCACAGTATTTGCAAAAATGAGACAATGATCAGAAAGTTTAATTGTGAAGAACAAGTCACAATTAATATATCAGATAAGAATGGAAACATTTGCAAGAAATAGCGAACTTGGAAAACAATTAGGAATTCAAACGAGTGTATTTCCATCGAAAAAAATCAACAAATATGTGAGACATGGAAATAACTAAATAAAAAAATGACACGTGGCAATCATGGAATTTAAAATTGGAGAATAACAAACACAAGTAAGTTATCCAGAATGAATTACCACGGTCTTTGAATTCAGTTGAAGTTCACTTACCTTTCATAGAATAGTACTCCCCCTCAAAATTGGCATAACCTTTGAATGCTCGTCATGTGATGTGAATAATAGAAATTAAAACCGCACATGACATTCCTGCAAAACAGATTAGACAGATTTTGGTATCCATCTTTTGATGGATCCTTGTTGGTTAGATGCCCTATGAGGACCTGGGAAACTATAAGTACCATAACAATAGTTAGCACGATCTTTATTCAGAAACTCATTTGTTCCACAATAAGAACAACACAGCTTCTGTGTAGATAAGCTGATCAGCTTATTAACAGAGTAAGCACGATCAATTTTCACAAAAGGTTTAGCGTGGAAAGCTTTGTTGTTCTTGGCACTCTTAACAGAGACAAATGGCTTTGGAGCAGGAGCGGATCCCTTAACTCTCCAAACCATGTTTACTTTCTTGAAAATTTGATCAACTTTCTTATCAACACGAGAATTATAGAAAAGATTGGAAGGTCGAATCTGATCTTTTGAAAATTCATTTGATTTGTCAAAATTCTTTGAAAAACGATTTGTAGGAATTGAACTTGAAGCATAAGAAGGTTGAACACCTTTGATCTTGCTTTCTTCAAGTTTTTTGACTTTAAAGGATAAAGCATTTCGTTCTTCGAGAATTAAATCAAATTTCTTTTGTAAATCAGATTTAACCATTTGTTCCTTCAAAATTTGGGTTGCTAATCCAGATAGTCTCTGTGTAAGTTTATAAATCTCAGTCTGAAAAATCTTTCTTTCAAATGAAAAATCATCTTTCAAACTTTTTGCCCTAAAACCTTCAACTTTCTTCTTCTCAGACTCTTTGCTTAGTATGTCTAAATCTTTATCCAAATTGGTTATTTTCACAGACAGTTCTCCATTCTTTTTAGTAAAAGATCTGCGTTCAATTTCAAACTTCTCTCTTTTTAAAATCAGAATTTTCTCAAAGTCGGAGATATGTGTTGAAAGATTTAGACATATAAGCTCAATACTCTTCTTCTCTTCAAGAGATTTCTTTGAAAGAGTAGATTGCTTTTGAATAAGCAATTGTCTTTCCTTTGCAAAACTTTCTTTCTCCTTTTCAAAAACCTTTTCAAAAGTAGATAGTTTATTTTTATGCTCAAGGTTTTCACAGTTCAGGAGTTTACCTTTCTCTTCTTCTTTAGCCAGCTTCTCAGAACTATTCTAGATTTGAGATTTCAGTTCCTTCAGTTCTTTGATGTACTTGTTGCACAAATCATCTGCTTGCTTGATCTTCTTTTCATATAGTCTTGCTTGCTCCTTTTCTTCAGTCTTCTCCTTCTTATCAGGCTGCTTGTGCTCATCTACGTTTTTCTTGCCTTCATTTTTATCCGGATAATCATGGCACTTGTTGGAGGAAGTGGAGTAGCGCTGATTATTGGATGTAGGCTTCAGCTGCTGGAAGGATCTGGAGAGCAGAGCCATCGCTTTCTTAATGGCTGTGTATTCAGAATCAGAATCACTGTATTCTTTTCCTCAAGGTTCGGACTCAGATTCACTTGGCTTTTGTGCACGTTTGGAATGACTGCCAGAAGATTTGCCTCACTTTGAAGACATGAGAGCTAGTGGATCAGCAGGTGACTTGGACGCAGACTTCTTTTCGCTCAGAATCTCCATCACCTCATCTTCGTCCTGACAAGTTGCTTCATACTGAGATGAATAAGACATTTGTTACCTGAAAAATTATGATCGTTAATCGGTGTTGCTTTGAAGAATCAAAAATTGTGGAAGAAAAATCAAAAATTTAAATTTGAGAAACAAATTTAAGAACTAAATTCGTTTCCAAAAAATAAATTTTATTATCGAAATCGAACGAACGAAATCAATCTTCGAGACTGAAATCTGCAAAAGAACAAACCAAGTTAGATCAAAGACGTCAACTAAAATCACATACAATGATAATAGTCGTTAATAATTTCAAATCATCGCAAATAATCTCAAACGTCAAAGACGTCAACTAAAATCACATCAGTTGTGAATCACATGTGATTCGGTAGTAGTGAATCACATGTGATTCAGTACATGGACGGTGCTCCTCGTGTTTCTCGTAAATTGTTACGCTCCTCGTTTGAACCTTTCTCTCTCTCTCTCTCTATATATATATATATATATATATATGTGTAGAGTAAGCATGCAGCAAATAACTTAATATTAATGCAATCTATGAAACATAAATATAGGGCTGTAAACGAACCGAACGTTCAACGAACCGTTCGTGAACTGTTCGGCGGGAAGTTCGTTTATGTTCGTTTATTTAATAAATGAACGAACATGAACACGTTTTTTTGTTCGTTTAGTTAAATGAACGAACATGAACAATGGTCTCGTTCGTTCATTTATGTTCGTGAACGTTCTTTCATTTATGTTCGTTAATGTTCGTTCGTTTACGTTCATTTATGTTCGTTTACGTTCGTTTATGTTCATTTATGTTCGTTTATGTTCGTTTATGCTTGTTTATACATAAACATATTTATATAATATGAAATTAATGTGTAAAATCATCAAGTAAATTGATCTTTTAGAATTTATTTTTCATACCTCCTAAGTTAACCCGGTTTTTCATTTTGTTAAAGTATTTTTTACGAACGAAATGATGAGTATGGTGGGTTTTTTTTTGTTCATTTGGGTTCGTTCGCATATGTTCATTTAAGTTCGTTCGTTTATGTTCATTTAAAGTCGTTCGTTTATGTTCATTTAAAGTCATTCGTTTACGTTCGTTTATGTTCATTTAAGTTCGTTCGTTTACGTTCGTTTAACTCTTAATGAACGAACATAAACGAACACGAACAAACAAAAATTCTTAACGAACGAACATGAACACAAAAAATCTCGTTCGTTTACCGTTCATGTTCGTTCGTTTGTTCGGTTAAGTTAAACGAACGAACATGAACAAACTTCCGTTCGTGTTCGTTCGGTTCGTTTACAGCCCTACATAAATATGCATGAAATTTTTTTTGGTAAAGCATGAGATGTATGAGAGGGCTACGTGAGAGTCAAACAAACATGAGATGGATGATATGTATGTATGTGTATGTCACGATGACATCATGTAAGGAAACAAGGATATCCACGGTCGAACAGCAAAAGTAATTCAGTCAAAGAAAGTGTGCAAGAAAAATCAGCCGAAAAGATTTACCCGGAAAGTTGATGAGTGCGAAAAGAAAATCATCCGGAAAGTTGATGTGGTATCCGGTAAGCAAAAAAATCATCTGGAAACTTTTTCATCGGAAACCCAAAAAAATTTGTTTCATCCGGTAACTTGATATTTATCCGGTAACTTGATGTTTTATCCGGAAAGTGGTGAGAAATAGGAAACTTACCCGGTAACAATGAGATAATGTCCAGTAACCACGGCTGTGGTTGCAATTCGGATATGGGATCGATAGGGTTGCTTGATTTCACTCCTGTAGGGTTAGATTTTGACCAAAAACACAAAAAACAAACATACCCAAATCGATTTCTAAGCAAAATATATCATATTTTTCAATAATCACCACAAAGAATTTAAGAACACCAAAATCTCAAGAATTGATTTTTAAACTTGAAAAATTAATACCTTTGAGAATCGATATAAACGCAGATAAACAACAGATAAAAGCGAGTAAACAATCGAGATCTAACAAACGAATTATTAAATCAACGAAAGAACTTTGCAAACCCGATTGATGAACGATTTTTTCACAGAAAAACTGCAGTTTGTCAAAAATAATATGGATGCCTTCTGGACCTCAAACGATCAATCCCACCGTTCAGAATGTAGAACAGAATGTCGTGGAGCTATTGTCTAAAACTCGTGACGATCCGACGGTTCAATTTCCGGGAATAGGCAAAACGGCTCGCAGTATTTTTCCAGAAAATTCAATACGAATTTTATCCCTTTTATTGCTTTCGTTCGATTTCTTCTATTCTTCAAATCACCGATTAGGCTCTGATACCAATTGTGAGTTCCAGATTGACTGGTAACAATAGAATCAATAAACAATAACAAGAACAATTGATGATTTCAACTTGTCATCCTTCTCGTATTCATTCAAGTATCGTTCAGAGAATATTACAATCAAAGTAAAGGAACGATTTCTAAACGATAAGCTCTAATAAATTTCTCTTGAATGCTCTAACCTAAAACTAGGTTAACACTAGTCCTTATATACTTATGCCTTAGACAAACAAGGCCCAAGCCCATTAGGCTAAACTAAGCCCAATAATCAATATTAAGGCTTTTACAATAAATAATTAATCTAATTAAGCTCTATAACTAAACTATATAATTCTTTATGTCTATACTATCTTATAATACACTTAACCCCCAAACTCTTAAAGACAAGTCTTAAAACACATGGTACAAGCATTTAAAGCATAAGTTCTTAAAATCCCTCTCTCTCTCTCTCCTTAATCTCTCTCCTTAAAGCTAATTCAAACCCGGGCAATTGATGCAATGATGGCGACTGAGAGTTTCAAGAACGAGAGTATCAAGACGACACCCGGGCAATTGATGCAATGATGGCGACTGAGAGTTTCAAGAACGAGAGTATCAAGACGACTCTTTCTCTTCCGTCGCCCTCTCCAACGCACACATGCCTTTTATACTCCAACGATGGCCATTCAGGTTCATATCGACGGGTTTCTTCTCAACATCCCAGTGTTTCTTCTCCAGGCGTCGTCTCAGGTACGATAGATTTTAGGGTTTTATTGTTTTTTGATTTAGGGTTTCTTCTAAGTGTTTTTTGGTTTTTGATTTTAGTGTTTCTTCTAAGTGTTTGTTCTTCTTCGATTACGATGTGCTTGTTTTTTATTTTGATCATATTTTCTTGTTTCTTTGGATACGTGTTCTTATTTGCAATCACAGACGGGTTTCTTCTCAAGATCTCAGTGTTTTTTCTCCAGGCGTCGTTTCAGGTACGATTGATTTTAGGGTTTTATTGTTTTTTGATTTTAGTGTTTCTTCTCAGTGTTTGTCCTCCTTTCGATATTCAACTTCTATCCAATTTTCCTTGCAAACAGAATTGAAATATCAAAGATACTCATTATTGGTGAACATACAGGTTTATATATAACAATTCTTAGAAAACTGAACATCAAATGTAACAGTATTGAGAACTTGCAAACATAATTGAAATGAAAGAAACATTAAGAGGTCGCTTTATGGTTCATTAAGATTCAATCAATCATTATTTAGATGGGCCTATTCTAAGTGTTTGTTCTTCTTCGATTACAATGTGCTTGTTTTTTATTTTGATCATATTTTCTTGTTTCTTTGGATACGTGTTCTTATTTGCAATCACAGACGGGTTTCTTCTCAAGATCTCAGTGTTTTTTCTCCAGGCGTCGTTTCAGGTACGATTGATTTTAGGGTTTTATTGTTTTTTGATTTTAGTGTTTCTTCTCAGTGTTTGTCCTCCTTTCGATATTCAACTTCTATCCAATTTTGCTTGCAAACAGAATTGAAATATCAAAGATACTCCTTATTGGTGAACATACAGGTTTATATATAACGATTCTTAGAAACTGAACATCAAATGTAACAGTATTGAGAACTTGCAAACAGAATTGAAATGAAAGAAACATTAAGAGGTCGCTTTATGGTTCATTAAGAAACATTACATCCCCTAAGTGGATAAGATGTAAGATGTACATAATCCATACAGACCTAAACTTGCATGAAATGAAAGAAAATTCTCTCATAAGTTAATTCTGAAAGGTGGGTAGTAAGTAGTAAATACAGAATCCATACAGACCCAAACTTGCATTAAAATCACACAACCACAGTCTTTGGCCAGCAGCTTAATCCAGCAGCTTAAGCCAGCAGCGTATTCTGGACAGATCATTCTGATACGCCTGGTTTACCACAGCCCCTAAGTGGATAAGATGTAAGATGTACAAAATCCATACAGACCCAAACTTGCATGAAATGAAAGAAAATTCTCTCATAAGTTAATTCTGAAAGGTGGGTAGTAAGTAGTAAATACAGAATCCATACAGACCCAAACTTGCATTAAAATCACACAACCACAGTCTTTGGCCAGCAGCTTAAGCCAGCAGCTTAATCCAGCAGCGTATTCTGGACAGATCATTCTGATACGCCTGGTTTACCACAAATTATGGGATTTTTCTGGGTTTTTTTCTGGGATTTTTCTTCATCTTCTTAGATTCTTGAAATTTTTTGTTTTTGTGTTTATATGTGAATCTGCACACTACTTCACTATATCATGATCTTACATGCTTTTGGACAAAGTATTTATAAATATAGTAGAATATGCACCTTAAGTTTTAAGTTTTGTGTATGCTTCTAATGCCTTTTTTGTTTACCTTATTTCACTACCTTTGTGAAAACATAACTTGACACAATTTTAAAGAAAAAATTGTAGAAAATGGATTGCCATTGGACCGTTGAAGATTTTGCACCACTCAACCGATGTTATACTTGGTGGAATCTAACTATTGCAAGGGTAGACTATATTTGGAATGATATTGTTGAGAAGAGGCTATTTTTAATATTACTCGATAAAAACGTAAGTTACAATTAGTTAAACTAAATTTTATAAATTACTATATTTGTATATTCTTTAATTAATTAATATTGTCATCCTATAATAGAGACAGAAAATGGTAGCAATCATCCCCCACAGTTTACTAGCGTCATATAGGCATTACATTATGGAGGGTGGTGTGTTTTCGTTGCATCATTTTCAAGTTGAACAGTTCTACTTCGACCCCCCCGGCCTACCAACGATATGCTTTTGTCCATGACGATTGGGTGATTCGTATCAAGCACAACACAAGGCTTATTCCGTACCCCACGGACATTGCAAATGGATTTGTATTCTATCATTTGGTCCCATCAATTAAAGAAGTTGCGGAAGATAAGTCGACCCGCAAAGTACTAATTGGTAATTTTAAATAGACTATTACAATTACACTTATATTTTGAAATTTTCAAGCATAACTTTATTTGATTTTTGAAAAAAGATATTAATAGTGAATAATATTTTTCAGACGTCGTTGGGAAAATCATCGCCGGAGGACGGATCACTTATCGACATTTTAATTATACATATCGAGTGGGTGCATGTGAAATTTTTCTACAAGATGCGACGTAAGTGTATTAATTATTACAATTATTTTTATTTATTTTTATACTAAATTTTAGATATATATTTAGCTAACGATTTACAAACTTTAAAAACGTTAAATTATGAACAGAGGGCATGTTATCAAGATGAAGTTGTATGACACTCCACGTTTTCGTCCTGTTTTGATAGCCCGTGCTATCAAAGAAAAAGCTATAATATTCGTATCTCGACTTAAACTCATCCACTTGAAATCAAGTACGTAATAAATTAAATTCATATATTACCTTTGTTCTAAACCATGATTTCTCAATTATATTAACTTAATATATGTAACTTTCAGTGAATATTTTGCATTCCACGGAGTTAAGTCGGGTCCACATTGAGCCAAGGATGCCGGAAGCGGATATCATTAGAGTTAGGCAAGGAAAAAGATGGGCTAACTAAGACCGTTGTGTTTTGTTTGCATATGTTGTGATAACTTTTGGCGATAGTCTTTTTGGGTGAACATGTGTTATTATTTTTTGGTATTTGTGGAACATATATGTGGTTTTTGGATAACTTTTGGAATTTGCCGTTTTTAGGATGGTTGGTATTGTTGCATAATTGTAAGGCTTATTGGTTGTCTTCGGACATATTTGTGGTTTTTAGATTATTGTATGGTTTTTGTTGTGCGACATATTTGTGGGTTTGAGATAATTTTATGGCTTTTGCTGTTACACAAATTTATGGGTTTTTGATAATTTTATGGCTTTTGTTGTTAGACATATTATTTTTATGTAAATTTATGGTTTTTGTTAAATTATATATTATTTTTATGTAAATTTACAGTGTCAAATGAGGATTGTAAACGAGGAAGGTGACAATGATGGTACACAAGTTGATATAGATACGAATAAAGGTATGCGTACACCATAAAAATGAATCATCTATGCTTGGTTGATTTTCTATTAGATTATGCAATTATCATTAAAATACTGTAAATCACAGACGAACGGAAAAGCCATGCAAACAGTGATGTCACCCAAGTTGATGTAGATTTACAAAAAGGTAAGTTTAGTCTATGAAAATAATCACATAATATTTATGACTATGTGTATCATTAAAATTCATTTTGTTATAGAAAAACGAAAACAAAACAATCGAGAATATTATGCACGAAAAAAGGAGATTAACAAAATGCGACAACTAGCTAATGGCGAAGGAAGTAGTCAATCTACATTGCAAGAACATACTATATCGTGTGAAACACAAGTTCATGATGAATCAACTCTTGCTGAGAGGAGGAGAACTTATAATAGAGATTATTATCGACGCAAAAAGGAAAAAAATATGATGAGAATGGAGGAAGATCCGTACGATTATATTTACAAGGGTATACCTAAGGAACATCGCATTTTGAAGGGACAACTTCCATGTACTCATTGCGGAGCAAAATGATTCAAATTTGAGTCCCCTGGTTTCTGTTGCATGAGTGGGAAGACAAGGTTAGCATACTCTCCCATTCCACAAGAGTTATACAATCTCTTCACATCAAAATCTCGAATGGGTGAAATGTTCAGGCACAACATACGTGCATACAACACAAACTTTTCTTTCACATCAATGGGTGTGAAATTGGATGAGACAGTGAATAACATGAAATCTGGAGTGTATACTTTTCGTGCACATGGAGGAATATATCACAAAATTGATCAGTTACTTCCGAGAGATGGAAAACCTAGGTATTTACAACTATATTTTTACGATGCTGAGTCTGAGTTTGAACATAGACTCCAATGGCCCAATCTTGATAAAAGTATCATTGAAAATTTGACGCGTGTTCTTGCTACGAATCCATACGTGAGAACATTTCGAAGCCTTGCAGAACTAGGACCGCTTGACAACTATAGAGTCACTTTGAATGCATCGGTGGAACTCGACCAGAGGCGCGATGGGCATCAATGACTCTTCCACCAGCACTAAAAGCTGATTCTGAAGCAACAGTAGTGAGCGGAATTGCCAAAACATCAGCGGCCATTTTAGACAAAATTCTGAACTTCAGAGTTTTCTCCTTCCACCACTCCAAGGCATCAAAATATACACCCGAATCACCAATGTACACGCCTTCTTCTAAATAAACGTCTAACTCAGACTTCACACTAGCAAAAGTGTCAACGCTTCTGATATGTTGATCATACTTTGTCGTGCCACTCTTGATACGCAAACCAACTCTAGAACTTAGCTTGTTATAACCACTCTTAACTCCACTTTCACTCTTGTCAGGTGCACTACTACTTGAAACATTAGCTGCTTTATGTTGCTCAACATACTCTTCAAACATTTCAGTAAGAGTATCTTGAACAATTTTCATTTGTTTGGGAGCCTCATCCGCTGAATAAATGGAATTAAAAGAGAATTCAACCAACTTCATCTTGTATCTAGGATCCAAAACAGCACCAATGGAAATCAACAAATTACAAGTACCCCAATATTTGTCAAATTTCAGTTTCATCTTAAGAGCCATATTTCTCATGTATGTACTCTCATCCAAAGACAAATCATCTAGTGCTTCTTTAACCCCATACAACTCACTAAGAAACAAATTAGAAGTGGGATACTCGGAGCCTATAAAGTAAAAGAAGTAAATAAAGGTGTGTGAGAATTAGGTGATTAGCTTAGAAAAAATGAATTATAATAAAAACCATAAAAAAAATCATTAATACCTGAAACTATTTTTGTAACCTCACTGAAAAGCCCCAAGAAAGAGCAAATAACTTCAACTTTGTCCCAATCTTCCGAGGTCGGCAAGGTCTTGTATGATGATTCTCGATCGGCATAATTCACAAATACTTCTTTAAACTCCAAGGCCGTAGACAACATAGCATATGTAGCATTCCATCGGGTACTAACATCTAAGATCAAATGCTTCTTTGACAATGTCATTTGCTTGGCAAGTTCGCTAAAGATATGCAATCGACTCGGAGAGGCATTCACGTGTTTTACACTCTCACGGACATTGTGAATAATGTCTTTTATTTCTGACAAACCATCTTGAACCAACAAGTTGAGAATATGTGCACAACACCGCACATGGAATAACTTTCCCCCAACAACAAGCTTTTTCTGAAGCTTCATAAATTCCCTCAACTTTGTAGCCACCACATCGTTAGTTGTAGCATTGTCAACCGTCAAAGTAGCAACCTTTGTCTCAATATTCCAATCTTTTAAACACTTAAAGAGAGAATCATAGATACATAGTCCAGAATAAGGTGGCGACACATCAACAAAACTCAATATGCATTTGTTAAGCTTGAAATCGGAATCTACAAAATTGCAAGTAACAACCATATAATGGATATTTTGCACTGATGTCCACATATCAGTTGTTATGCTCACACGATTGACAGCGCTTAACATTTTCTTAATTCTTTTTTCTTAATTCTTTTCTTGCCTATCTCATAACTAGAAACACAATCTTGCTTAGCCGATGCACGTGAAACCTTGTTAAACGCGGGGTTAGATTCCATCATAAGCACATTAAACAGATCATACTCAACAAAATTAAATGGCAACTCATGAACCATAATCATGTGAGAAATAACCTCTCTAATCCTACTATTGTCAAATTTCCAGTTTTGGACCGTAGAAGAATCTAATTTCCCCGGCACAACTTTTAACTTTAACTGACCTGGATGAACGGTGTTGACAGCTCTTAACTTTGGACAATCACTAATATGCCTATGCAATGGTGTGGTGGTTCCATCTTTAAGTTTCTTTATCTTCTCGCCACAATGGATGCACTCACAAACTTCATTTCCGTTAGCCAACTTTACCAAGCGAAAATGTTGCCAAACTCCTGAAGTCTTTTTTCTTTTCCTTTTAGCATATGGAGTAGATTCTTCGTTGTTGATTGGGTTGGCCTCTTGTGTACCACATTCAACGACTTGAACGTCATCTCCATCATTCGATCCGATAACAACCACTTCTGGAGTACTTTCCATTCTTGATGTGTTTGCACTTGATTCAATTTCGGTTGATTCAAACTCTTGAGGTATCCGATCTAAATAAAGATCGTCATGAAACAAATACGGACCGCTACAAGAGACATCAGACATCTACAAAATGCAAAAAAAATAGTTTAGATAATCAAAACAATAATTTAAATTATGTTTTCTTGTGTTATGGAAGTGGTGGCATCTGCATCTTTTTTAAATCGGTATTATGTGCGATCTTTAAGTAGAGGCACTCTTTGTGATTGTAAGGGTAACATATCTTACTTCGTGAAACCATGAAGGGATTGAACAAAAAGGTCTGATCAACTACCTTAATTTGATCAGATTAGAAATCTTTGTGATTGTATGGTAATTCTGCTACTATCTTCCATGTTACTTTGATCTCTCAAATCTCTAGCATATCTTCGTACTACAATATTCTTTTTCCTAAATGGCACATTTATCAGTCAAAATTGATGGTATGTGAACCATCTTAAAATCATATTATATTAATTATTGGCCAACTTTCTCTAGGTTTCTTGTTTATCTATCTTACCTCTCATCTAAGTTGCACTCTTTTTCTGAATATTATGTTTGTTGTTTTCCCAACATCAAGTACCAAATCTACTGGTCTAGAGTGTAAACTCAGAAAAGCCTAAGTGAGAAGGGAAAGGATTAATATTAAGTAGAGGTGTTCAATAAAATTTTACCTTCTATGGAAATTGGAAACATGGTCAGTTAAATCCCTTCATGGAAATTAGAAATCTTTGTGATTGTAAGGGTAACATATCTTACTTGTGACTCTATCTGCACTCATCTAGTGATCAACTACCTTAATTAATTTAACCAACTTTATTGAGCGATATGCAAAGGTCCAAAATCAACAGATTCAAGAGATTAAAAGTCACCAAGAAAGTCAAAATCAACAGATTCAAGAGATGATCGCCATTAAAAAGCTCAACTATGCAGGTAATTTTCTAAAAACCCTGAATTGGGTTTTCTTATTTACGATTCCTTTTTTAAAATCCATTAAAAAGCTGAAACTATCAGGCTATTTATCTAATCAACTACTAAAAAGCTGAAACTATTGGGCAAAAAATGGTCAGATCGAGTGGGCAAAAAACGATCAGATCGAGTGGGCAAAAAACTAGCAGATCGAGTGGTCAAAATCGACATCGACTATTCGAACCCAAGAAAGAACAAAAAAGGAACCGTACCTGTTGGGGAGAAATCGAGCGACGAGATGAAGAAGCACTTTTTAGGGTTCACAAAGAGAGCCTTCAACTTTAACCCTGCAACTCTTGAATCAATTGATTTCATCTGATGAGAAGAACTATGCGGCTGGCATTTAGGGTTTTGGGAAGGTAAAACTGAAGTGGGAAAGTCAAACATCTAATACTATTAGGTAAAAAGTAAATAAGTTAAAACTGATAAATATTATTTGAATTCAAAATAAATAAATAAAAAATTATTTAATACATAAACGAACATAAACGAACATAAACGAACGAACGTTCACGAACGTAAACGAACGAACGTTCACGAACGTAAATGAACGAACGTTCACGAACATAAATGAACGAACGAGACCCTTGTTCATGTTCGTTCGTTTAACTAAACGAACAAAAAAATGTGTTCATGTTCGTTCATTTATTAAATAAACGAACATAAACGAACTTCCCGCCGAACGGTTCACGAACGGTTCGCTGAACGTTCGGTTCGTTTACAGCCCTACCAGAGGGTATACAACCGCCCGACTACATCTGAGGTTTGAATACAAATGTTTGATTTTATCTTAAGGGCTTTTACCTTGCTTTTATACATTATAGTATATTATGTCATTATGTAGGTTGCTGGAATTTGGGTTGAAGGCAATGACAACATCACTGCATATAGGAGAAGTATTATTGTGTACGGGAGGTCTAACTATAGCCAAGAAATTCAACCCCACCTGGGTTGTTACGATCCCTTGTCTTATCCTTTGTTCTTTCCCAACGGTGAGTCAGGGTGGCATAATAGAATTCGAAGACATGGAGTGTCCATAAATGAAGTTGTTGATGAAAACGAAATCATTGAGGAAGATGCGGAAGGTACAAATTTCATCGCATGTTTTACAATAAATAATTTTGAAAATGTAGATATCATCTATTTAAATGTTTCAAAACATTACACAGAGACTAATGCGGCACGAGGTAGGATTACTGTAACAATGCGGGAATACTATTGTTACAAGTTCCAGATCCGTGAAAATGCTAATGTGATTCTATTGGGGGGAAGATTACTACAACAATTTGTGGTAGATACCTACATCAAGATCGAGACTACACGTTTGCGTTTTTGTGAATTTAACCAAACCAAAATAAGAGCAGATTTATACCAAGGCATTGTGGATTGCGTTAATGTCGGTGAGGTTCAACCAAGTAGAGTTGGACAACGAGTTGTGTTGCCTGCAAGTTTTATAGGAGGCCCGCGTGACATGCGAAGACGATTTTTGGATGCCATGGCTTTAGTTCGAGACGACGGGAAACCCGATATATTCCTAACAATAACGTGCAATCCACAATGGCCTGAAATCAAAAGTGAGCTATTAACCGGTCAAACAGCATCAGATCGACCAGACCTTGTTGCAAGAGTTTTTCGTGCCAAATTAGAGGATCTCAAGGACCAACTCTTCCAAAAGAACATCCTTGGCACTGTCAGGGCATATGTTTATGTCATTGAGTTTCAGAAGCGTGGTTTGCCACATGCACATTTCCTCCTTATAATGTGTCCTCAGGGCAGGATGACCAATCCCGATCATTATGACAAGATTGTATGCGCTGAAATTCCATATCCGACAAAGTATCCTCAAATGCACCAGTTGGTTGCCCAACACATGATGCACGGTCCGTGTGGTCATTTACAGCCAGACTGTCCTTACATGCAAGGTGAACCAAAAAAATGTCGTTTCAGATACCCTAGGCAGTTCAACGATAAGACAGCACAGACTGAGAAATCATATCCGTTGTATCGAAGAAGAGATCTTGGAAGGGTGGTGAATGCACGGGGCAATACACTGGACAATAGATGGGTCGTCCCGTATAACCCAAAGTTGTTAATGATGTTCAATTGTCATATTAATGTTGAGGCGTGCTCGAGTATTACATCTGTGAAATATCTATTCAAATATATTTATAAGGGTCATGATTAACAAGTTATCCAAATCGATCCAGACGAAGGACAAGGTGTTATTAACGAGATTCAAAGGTATCAAGATGCGCGTTACGTCTCACCTCCAGAGGCAATGTGGAGGATTTATAGCTTCTCACTTTCTCAAATTCATCCTCATGTGATGGCTTTGCAGCTTCATCTCCCTAATAAGCAGATGGTTAGGTTTAGAGATGATGATATAATGGCAGATATTGTTGCTAGAGAGAGGGGTAAACGAACAATGTTGACTACATTTTTCGACAGAAACAATGAGGACGAGAGTGCGAGACAATATTTGTATAAAGACTTTCCTAAACACTACACATGGAATCCGAAAACAAGTCGTTGGAATACGAGACAACGCCTTAGATCAATGATAGGGCGCTTGGTTAATGCTAATCCCGCGGAAGGGGAATGATACTACCTACGCCTACTTTTGTCTCATATTAATGGGCCTACATCTTTTGAGGATCTATACACAGTCAATGGCATATTACACCCCACGTTTTGAAAAGCAGCACTTGAAAAAGGCTTAATAGAGACAGATGACAACTTATCAGAATGTCTTGCAGAGGCTTCCTTGTTTCAGTTTCCTAATGCTCTTAGGAGGCTATTTGCGACAATACTAATTTATTGTGAGTCGGGAGATGTTCGCAAGTTGTGGGATGACCATTACGATTCACTTTCAGAAGATTATATACGACAATGTGAAAGTGATGACCGAGTTCGGAATATGGTACTAGCTGATATCACAACCTTTCTACAATCGATGGGTAAAAATCTTGAAGATTTCGATCTCCCAAAGATAAATGCAGATGTCAACTTACAATTTGGAAGTTTTCGTGAGGTAGAAAAGGAATACTCCATAGTTGTGGAAGACGAACACTTACGTGCCAGAGACTCCCTTAATTTCGACCAAAGATATGCATACGATGAGATCATGAATCACGTAGACAGTGATTGTTCGGGCGTGTTCTTCATAGATGGTCCAGGGGGAATGGGAAAACATTTTTGTACAAAGCATTGCTAGCTGACATCCGTTCTCGTGGTCTCATTGCACTCGCCACCGCCTCTTCAGGTGTTGCGGCTAATAACATGCCTGGGGGGAGAACGGCTCATTCACGATTTAAGATTCCTCTCAATCTTGATAAGAACTCAATGTGCAACATAAAAAAACAAAGCGGGACTGCTCAATTGCTACGGGATGCAAAAATAATAATTTGGGATGAAGCGTCAATGGCTAAGAGGCAAGCGGTAGAGGCGCTTGATCGAACAATGCAAGACATCATAGGGGTGAAACTTCCATTTGGTGGAAAGATAATGGTTATGGGTGGTGATTTTAGACAGGTCTTACCGGTTGTGAGACGTGGAACACGATCACAAATTGTAGATTCAAGCCTACGGATGTCACCTCTTTGGTCTTCAATAAAAAAGATACGGTTAACTCTAAATATGAGAGCACGAACTGATCCATGGTTTTCAGATTTTCTATTAAGAGTAGGAGATGGGGATGAGGAAGCAATAGAAGAAAGCTTTATACGCATACTGGATGACATGGCCATTCCCTATACCGATAAAGCTAAATCGGTAAATGATTTGATTGACGCAATATTTCCATCTCTGCAAATCAATGGAGCCGATTCAAATTATATCATTTCGAGGGCTATATTATCAACAAAAAATGAGAATGTCGATGAGATTAATGATCAGTTGATTGATAGGTTCTGCGGAGATGAAAAGGTTTACTACAGTTTTGATGAAGCAGAAGATGACAAGAATAACTTATATCCAATGGAGTTCTTAAACTCACTGACTGTTAGTGGTTTGCCCCCTCATTACCTCCGACTCAAAATTGGATGCCCCATAATACTATTAAGGAATATCGATCCCTCTAATGGATTATGTAACAGAACCAGATTGATATGTAGAGGGTTTCAGCGGAACGTAATCGACGCAGAAATAGCTGTAGGCCAGTATGCTGGAAAGAGGGTGTTTTTGCCGAGAATTCCTCTTTGTCCATCTGAAGATAACATGTTCCCCTTCAAATTGAAGAGAAAACAGTTCCCAGTCCGACTTAGCTTTTCTATGACAATCAACAAAGCTCAAGGACAGACCATTCCTAACGTGGGTGTATATCTACCAGAATCAGTATTCTCTCACGACCAACTTTATGTGGCGTTGTCAAGAGGGACATCACGCGGAAATACAAAGGTATTAGTAAAGCCTGCCAAAAAGTTCAATCGTCCTGGAGTCTACACATCAAACGTGGTGTATCAGGAAGTCTTACGCGACTAACAAGGTACGAGTTATTATTAAACATTTTTTACAACTATTTGTATAGATTATAATCATAAAACTTTTATTACAGGGCATGTCTTCATATGGATGCTTCAAGTGATACCTTAGCGTATTTTGTAGGTATCGATTTATATTATAAAGATGATTACATTTTTATTTTGTGTAAACATGAAAGTTGGTTTTTTGGTTAATTATGAATTGCAGTAATCTAATTGCAACAAAAACTTTTTGGTCAACCAACCATTATGAACTTTAAAGTTTATAAAGATCATAAACGTCATACTCTCAATTAACAAAAAGATTTGGCATCCCGCCGCATTGCGCGGGTAGCTAACTAGTATCTTTCTAATATGTAGGACATTTATGGTCCTAACACATTTTCTGCAGCATCCACAGCAGCTGAGAATGTATCTGGTCCTTTTGCAATTACCAAACCTCTGATCTCTGAGTTTAATCCAAAGATGAATCTTTCCATCTTGAGGGCCTCCGTGGCGACATAATATTCAGCAACGGGACTTCTCTCGAAAATGAGCAGTATAATCCCGGACTGACAAATTTCCTTGCTGTAGATTCATAAACTCTTCTTCCAGTTGTCTAACGACAGCTTGGGGACAAAACTGTCTTTTAAAAGCGATGGCAAAATCTTCCCATGAAAGAGCTGTATATACGTCTGGTTCTTTAGAAGTAATAAAAGCTTCCCACCAATACAAAGCATCAACTTTCATCATAGCGGTTCCATACAACGCTCGATCTTCATTAGCACACTTACTAGTTTTGAAAATAGCTTCTATCTCCTTTAACCACCACATGGCCTTTACTAAATCTCTTTCACCCGAATAAGTCGGAGGTTTGCAGCTTAGAAACATCTTGTAGTCACATTTCTTTGGTACGTGTATAACAACAGGTGTAATAATCATCTCGTCTTCTAAATTGGGATTTGGTACTTCAGTTTCAGTGCGATGGTGACGGTCAAACATAGCTTGTATGTTTGCTTGTAGTCTTCCCATTTCAGCAGCCAAATCATCTCTTGTAACAAAATCAGTGCCTTTGGGTTGAACTCTATACCTCTAGATCTACCCCTACCTCATTCTGCACCTATCCCTCTTGTACCAGTTGTCCTTTCCTGTATATTTCTGGTTGTTGGATTTGTTCCATCAGGATTTCCTTCTTCATCTCTATTCATACGTCGAGTACCACTTGCCATTTTGTTGATTTTCACAGGGTTAATATACACATAAGCACATACCCTATATAATAAGGTATTCCAGTTCAAACATGTACCTGTAAGTTCATAATTACACTGGCCAGATGTAATTTAAAATTACCTTACATGATGTTACTTCGACCTTTTATATGTAATATCCCAAAGGTTCTATAATATCAGGGACATCCTACTTCACATGCAGTTTAAGTCTAGGTATAGATCTGAATACCTAAATTCATTAAACTAGTGCTCTGATACCACCTGTAACGACCCACCCCAAACATACACCATATAATACAATTTTACAGGCCAAACAAATACAACAAAAGATACATATTATAACACATACGATCCCTGGGTCCCAAAACTATACAATACATTTTCAGTACTAACTTTCATTGTATATAATTTACATTACATCCAACAACTACTGATACAAAAACGCTTCATGAAAAACTTCAAACCTTTCTTTTGCCCTTACTCGCTTCCTCGACCTAGAATACATATTTTTGAAAACAAAATGAGGGTTAGACCAATTGGTCTAAGTGAGAAAATCCCTGTTAGTTTAGTAATCATTTTGTAAAATACAATTATACCACACATATATGAATACCAAACATGACTCGTGTGCACTGTGTACAACTCCTCCTTCACATGGCCATATTAGTTGGTTGCGCTAAACCAACTAATCAATTTACTCCGCTGCACTAACATACATCCAACTCTGTTGCCCCTTCGTACAACCAATACTCCGCCGACCCTCAGTCCGACCAAGGTGCACTCGTGTAGTGTAATGCTTATATAAATATAACATATATATATATATATATCAATATATCATATTTCAATCATAAGCACGTCATCACACTACCTACCACATTCTCATTCAATATATATATGTATTCCAATTTGAAAATGTTTAAAGTAAAACTCACCTGAAAGCAATTAACACAACTATCCCTTTTCCCTTGAAAACTTGCAAGAATTACACTTTTCGACCAACTCCACCAAATATGAGTTACACAAAATGCATATAACTATTTACCACGTAAAACTCAATGACAGGCTAAGAATCCTAAATAAGCCTATCATACCCTTATCTACAAATGTCCCTCTTCGGCGACTTAGCACGAGGGTCCCGCTACCCGGTTAGCAATGGATGAACTGGGAAGTCACGACTACTATTGCTTCTACTGCCGATGATGTGAAGCCAGTAGCCAGTCCTACCATTCCCAGTTCATCCATTGCTGATAGTGTTCCAGAATCACCCGATACTATTGAAGAAGTCATTCCGCCAGTGACTTCTACTAGTAATTTTGAAGAAGAGATTCTGAATGATGGTGGAGACCAAGGCGATACAATCCTAGTTATTTCACCTAGATCAGATGGAGTTTGCTTTGCATGTAGGGCAAGAAGAGCCCCTTGATGTAAAGGAGGCGTTGGCATCAACCCACAGTTCGAAATGGCTTGGTGCCATGCAAGAAGAGATGGAAGCTCTCTCGAAGAACAACACTTGGGACTTATGTCCATTGCCGATGGGCAGTCGCGTTATTGGTTGCAAGTGGGTTTTTAAAGTCAAAGATGACGATCGGTACAAGGCTCGTCTCGTTGCTAAAGGTTTTGCACAACGGAAAGGTATCGAGTATGACGATATTTTTTCTCCCGTTGTTAGACATACATTATTCGTGTTCTTTTAGCGATCGTGGCTATTCACCATTTGGATCTAGAACAGCTAGATGTGAAGACCGCCTTCCTACACGGAGACTTGGAGGAAATTATCTATATGAAGCAACCTGATGGTTTCATTTCCGACAACAAACCAACATATGTATGTAAGCTCCAGAAGTCCCTTTATGGACTTAAATAGTCGCCTCGTCAATGGTATAAGAAGTTTGATTTGTTTATGCTCACTCTGGGGTTTGTAGCGCAGTGAAAAGGATGCTTGTGTCTATCATAGACAAAATGGTGGTATTTTCACTTACTTACTTCTTTAAGTAGATGCCTGCAAGGACCGGTCAGAGATCAAACATCTAAAAGATAAGTTGAAGTCAGAATTTGAAATGAAGGTGTTGATCCAAACCCTTCAGTGATTTGATAATGACTCTCAGAACTACTTAGTGAAAATTGAAAGTGAAAAATATGTATCAGTGTTTCACCATCTAAGAAAATATACTAAGTTTGTTTAGTATCTCTGATGGGAAACATATGCTTTAAATTTATACTGCAGCGATACATGTACATCAGTGAGCCCTGAGCCTGTTTAGTCTCACTGATGATCGCTGATAGTTTCATTTGTAGTTGTTTACTTATGACCGTTGAAGACAGGATTCGCGACAACTGAGTTCAAAGATGAAATCGAAGACCAAGCTGACGAACGAGTGACTAAGTCTACTAGTGACCTGATGCGGATATCAGCGAAGACAAGACATGTCCATTTCACGCAAAGTTTCAAGTAGAAGATTTCAGCGAGAGCTGAACTTTATCATTCGCTGATAAAAGTCAATTCAGCTATCGGCTATCGTTGATCATGAAGCCTGTTCTACAAGTTACTTTTGTCTTATCTCCTTGCACGCCTTGTATGATTTGTCATACGGACATCCTTTTATCTAGGATCGTACAAACCACTCTACAACTACACTGTTCATCATGCGGCCACTATGATGTTTGCTAAAGTCAAATCCATGCAACCAACTAGACGCTGCCACGTGTAAAGTTGTACTAACTTGCATTTAATGCATGCAATATAAATAGGAAACCCTACTTCATTTTTGAAGTGCCTTGCCTTTCTTCGCTGAACTACTTAGTGGAAGAAAACATTTCCTTAGGTCTTCTTATTTTCTCTCTATATTTTATAGTGCAAGAAATCTGTGTGTTTATCATAGTTTGTTTAGATTAGGTTTTATACTTGATCTTATTCCGCAATAAACTGTAAATTGTTTGATATATATCAATAAACAATTTAGAAAGATAAAAAATATTTGTTTCTATTCAACCCCCTCCCTTCTACAAACTTGTATAACCCTTCGGGACCAACAAGTGGTATCAGAGATGATTGTTTAATCCTATAAACAAGATCTTGCTTATACTCTCTTCCTTGTTATTTCTTCAATATGGAACACAAACACTAATTACATAGATAATGGCTCTCTTGCCAAACCTCCTCGATTTAGCAAAGATAACTTTAACCTTTGGAAAAATCGAATGATGCTCTTCTTGGAAGGTGTAGATCCCACTATACCTTACTAAGTTGAAAATGGACCATATATTCCTCATGTGATTCATGGTGCTGTTCCAGCCACTGCGACTACTCTTGCTGTTCCTGAACGAACAATCATCAAAGAAGTCTCTCAGTTGACTGAAGAAGACAAGAAGAAAGTGGCCTTCTACCCCAAGGCCAGATCCATCATCTCCATGGCTCTTCCTGAAGAAGTCTACCATTCCATCATGAATCTAAAGAGCTCAAAAGCCATGTGGGACACAATATGTGTTCAATATGAAGTTACTGTTGAAGTCCTGGACTCTAGAAGAATAAACCTGGTAAGGCGGTATGAGAGTTTCATCTGTGCTAAGATGAAACTCTTTGTGAAGTACATCAACATTTTAACTGTTTAATTATTGACCTAAAAACTGTTGGTAAGACCTATGCTAATTCTGAGATCCTGACAAAGTTCTTAGAATGTCTACCTGAAAGCTGGGACAACTATACCATGTGCCTCAAACTATCAAAGGATCAATTCATGACCCTCTCTACCTTATTTGGCACTATGCTCAATTATGAGCAGTCGTGTCAACTTAAGAAGAATCTTGTAAAAGATTCCAAAATCACACATGTTGTTTTACTCTCCTCAGAGTCTGTGCCCACTCAGCGATCTACTCTCACGATCATTGTAATGGAATCAAACTCTGATGAATCATCAGAATCTGATCCTTCAGATCTTGATGAATTTCTGGCTCTCCTGAAAAAAAATTCAGGAGATTCGCCAGAAAGAGTAACTTCAGAAGAACTAAACCTATTTCCCTCACTGACAAGCCTAAATCTATTCCTGTTGATAAGGCTACTGTCACATGCTTTCACTGTCAAAAAGTAGGACACTTCACTAGTGAATGCAGGTATAAGAAAGCTCTCAAACCTTCTTCTTCTTCCCACAAGAAATCCTTTACTCCTAGGAGTAAAGATGACAAGTACCAAAGGCTCAAAGAAAAGTATGAAAAACTGAAGAGCTACAAAAAAAGGCAAAGGTCTGGTCGCTGAAGATCATAACTGGGCTGAGTCTGATGAAGAATCAGATTCAGATTCAGAAGATGAGGCCAACCTCTGTCTAATGGCCAAAATCAAAGAAGAAGAGGAAGAACAATCTGAAATTCCCTCTACTTCTGCCACTACCTCTCAGGTATATCTCTCTCCTACTATTTCTCCTGCTTTCACTGAAGCTGATAGACTTCAAGCTATCGATATTTTGACTTGATTTATATGACGCCATGAATGGCAAGACCAAGGCTGAAAAATAAATTTAGACTTAACTGAACAGCTTAAAAACTGTCATCTAAAAACTCAAGAGCTATCAAACATAGAAGAAAAATTGAAAGATCAGGTTTATGTGAATGAAGTCATCAGTATCGAGCTTGAAAAGGCTATCGATGAACTGAAAGCTAAGAAAGACACTGTTGAAGGATGGTATAAATCCTCAACAAATATCACTGATATACTAAGTGCTCAGATCCTTGCTAAAGACAAAAGTTGTCTTGGTTACAAGGCTGACGCCGAGGAACCAACCACTGATCGTTCCATGCTCAAATTTGGAGTGTTCGTGTCTTCAATCCTTGGCACTTCTTCTTCTCAGTGCTCTTCTTCTTCTAAAACTCCCATCCCTGAGGACAAACCTACCTTAATTTCTAAAGGTAAAGAAAAAATATTTGTTCAAAAACTTCAGAAGGGTACCAATGTACCTAAGCTGAATGTTTCAAAACCTTCAGCTAGCCATCCCTCCACTTCTAAGAATAAGATCCCTAAATTCGTTCAGCGATCTACTCCTAAAATAAAAGTGGATGTCACTGCAAGAAATCTGAAGAACTTATAGTTCCTCCGATATCTAATGCCAAAGGTATTCTCGGTGCCGGCCCGACTCATTTAAAATTATCTAATAAGCATGCCTATGGTCCGAAAGCTACTTTTAGCTATAGGAAATGTTATCACCGTGGACTTACCGATCACATTGCTAGCAAATGCTCTACAGCCACCAAAGCTGAGAAATTAGCTAAGGTGAAGATTAATGCCCCTAAGGCAAAGAAGACCATCCCTGGTGCAAATCAGGTTAAGGTGAAAACCACCACTGAGGTTAAGAAATTAACCAAAGTGAAGAACGTCACTAACGCTGAGTCTTCAAATGCAGCAAAGATCGCTGATCCTTCCTCATCCTCTGCCACTAACAAGTGTGGACCCATCGTAGTGTGGGTGCCTATTCAAAACTAATCTTCCTTTGTTTGCAGGTCTTAAAGGGCATTTGGTATCTCGATAGCGAATGTTCTCGACACATGACTGGTAGAAGAAACCTTCTCACTGACTACAAGGAAGAGAAAGGTCCCTCAGTGACCTTTGGTGGAAATGGCAAAGGATATACCCGAGGGTTTGGTGTACTTTCTAATCGTACTACCACCTTCAGAAGAGTCGCATACGTTGACGGACTGAAGAATAATTTTCTTAGCATCAGTCAACTATGTGACAAAGACTACAAAGTTTGCTTTACTAAAGAAGCATGCTTTGTCACTGATCAGAAAGAGAAAATCGCTCTTAGTGGATATCGTTTGGAAAATGTTTACATCATAAATATGGACTCAACAACCAATGAGAATGATTGTTTTCTTTCTAAGGCCTCATCTGATGTCAACTGGATTTGGCATAAGAGGCTCTCTCATCTTAACTTCAAGACGCTGAATACTCTTTCTTCAAAAGAGTTGTTCACTAGTCTTCCTCAACACTCATATGCTAAGGAATCTCTCTGTTCAGCGTGTGAGAAAGGAAAACAAACAAAAGCAAGCTTCATGAGCAAGCAAGTATCTTCAGTGACTTCTCCACTTCAACTTCTCCACATGGATTTGTTCGGCCCTGTCAACATTCAATCCATCGCTGGAAAGAAATATACACTGGTCATTGTAGATGAATTCTCTCGCTTCACCTGGGTGATGTTTCTCCGTGCTAAGAGTGACACCTCGGAAGAACTCATATCTTTTGTCAGGAAAATGGAACTCCTGAACAACCTCACTGTTCGCCCAATAAGGAGTGATCATGGGACTGAATTCAAAAACAGTTCCCTTGATAACTTCTTTGAGAGTAAGGGTATTTCTCATAACTTTTCCTCAGTGAGAACTCCACAACAAAATGGCGTCGCTGAAAGACGAAACAAAACAATCATCGAAGCTGCTCGTTCAATGTTCAGCGATTCACATCTTCCAACTCAATTCTGGGCAGAAGCTGTCAACACTGCGTGTTTCACGCAGAATATATCACTGATTGTCAAGAGCAACAAGGCCGCCTATGAACTTTTTCATGGAAGAAGACCATCCATCAGCTTTCTTCACATCTTTGGTTGTTAGTGTTTTATCTTAAACAACAGAGATTCTTTTAGGCACACTCTGATTAATGAATGAATGTAGAGAGTTACAAGATTGGATTGATGAACAAAACTCTCTCTCTAATCTCTATTAGGCGCACTCTGATTAATCACTAAGCTTCTTGACCTAATTTCCTCTAAATAACACTTTAAATACCAAGGGCCTAAGGTCAAAGCCCATGGCCCAATAACACACTTAAGACCATATTATTTATTATGAGACTTTTACAAACAAATAAATAAAACTATTCTTTTCTTTATATCACTTTCTATTTTATAGGACATTTAGTCCTAACAATCTCCCCCTAAAGTTATATAAAGAAAAAATATGATCTTGGAATCTTCAGGTCTTGATATTCTCTCCCTCTTGAATCTTTGACAGATGCTGGCGTTGCTTGACTTCATGTCTTTCCGAGCTCCCCATTGAAATATGCTCTTAGTCTTCATAGTATTACGACTTGAACCACAAGTTGAATTGGCTTGAGAAACTTCAGAACTTGTTGAACCAATATGCTCCAAAGAGGAATCAACTTGTAGTGAACACTGCTTGATAAGGGATAGAAGAATCATGCACTTGTAATCTTTTCTGCACAGATCATAACAGTTACTCCCCCTCAACTTTTGCTTACTCTCCCTCAACTTGATAATCTGGGTCTTTGAACTTTTAAAAACGTTTATCCCCTCATGATGATGACCCGTGTCTTTGAATCTGTATCAGTTCTCCCCCTCATGATGATTAGGAGCATCCTGAGCATCATTGAACTTCAAAGACAACACTGATGAGTTGCAAAATACCAGATAAGACGCTAAGTAACCAAAATGGGGTAAATATCTAACACAGAAACATAAAAGTAACTGTTATCACAACAATTAAGAAAATTGTGTGGCCTATGTTCAGAGTTGGCATCGGGGTATCTCTGATAGGAATTCCAGTTATCATTGAAGTAAAATATTAAAAATTACCTCTCAAGCTGTTCCGGCAATATCACAAAGATATGCAATGGGAATCACAAAGACTCGTGCATGTGTGAAAGAAATAAATTATATCCGTTTGGCTCAAAAATTGATTTAACCTGGGACACAAGTTAAAAATCAATTGACACAGTGATTAGAATATGAAGTTTGGAGACCGGAGCTGATGTCATCCTTTTTCAATATCTAAGACCTTCGAGTGAGGAATAGATAGATTATGTACTAAATCTCCGTGCATTTATGAAACAAGCATCTTTTGAGAGACACTTGAGTGGTTGGGTGGGGTGACACGAGTTATCGACACTTGGTCCATGTCTGTTTCAATATTCATCTCCAAAGAACGAGAATGAATAGATTGTATGGTTACCCGGATAACTGACTCGGTTTGGTAAGGACCAATAACTCTTTTAAGTCCTGTCACATCCTCACCAATTTTCTTTTCACTCCAAACTCATCTATACATATAGACCCCTCACTAATGTCTATAATTGGATGTGTTTCTTGGGTAGGTCCTTCTAATTATGGATAGACCATAGAAACAAAATAAATCCTAGCACTCCTTTCACACACTTTTTTTCATTCACCAAATATAATAGTTTAGTAAACATTGAAGTGCACATTTAAAAACGAGTTCTAAACTGAAATGTTTAGAAGTCAAAGCATTTAAGAACGACTCCTAATCTGAGATGATCAGAAATCATAAAAATGAAGTCTGAGTTCTGATCTGTGGTAATCAGAAGTCAATATAAAATGATAAAGAATGTCAAAGGACAAATTCAAGCGCGAACTAGAATGACTCAGTAAGCACAGTATTTGCAATAAATGAAACAATTGATCAGAAAGTTTAATTGTGAAGAACAAGTCACAATTAATATGTCAGAAAAGAATTGAATAATTAACAAGAAAGGACGAACTTTGAAAAACGAATAGGAATTCAAGCGAGTGTATTTCCATCGAAATAATTGAACGAATATGTGAGACGTGGAAATAACTAAGGCAATGAAATATAGCCCATGGCATTCATGGAAGTTAAAATTGGAAAATAACAAACACAAGTAAGTTATCTATAATGAATTACCATGGTTCTTTGAATTCGCTTAAAAAATCATTTACTGTGCAAAACCTGATGCTCCCCTTCAAAATTGGCGTAACCTTTTATTGCTGTCATGTGAAAGAAATATTTTGAATTGTGTTATATATGACATTCTTGCAAAACAGATTAGAGAGATTTTGGTATCCATGCTTTGATGGATCCTTGACGGTTAGAGGCCTTAACTGTAAAACGGGGATTGGGGATGCTATAAGAACCATACCAACACTTATCATAGTTTTTATTCACAAAGTCACTTGTTCCACAGTAAGAACAACATAGCTTCTGTGTAGATAACCTTATCAGCTGATTAATAGAGTAAACACGATCAAGTTTCACAAAAGGGTTAGCATGGAATGCTTTGTTGTTCTTGTCACTCTTAACAGAGACAAATGACTTTGGAGCAGGAGCAAGTCCTTTAACTCTCCAAGCCATCTTTACTCTCTTGAAAGATGGATTATCTGTAATGTCAGGAGTAGGGTCATAAAACAGATTAGAAGTACGGATCTGATCTTTTGAAAAGCTAGTAGATCTGATGCAGGTCTTTGAAGAAATATTTTGTGGATAGAACTTGGAGCTATCTTAGAAAAGCAAATAGAATTAGTTGAATCATCATAAGGAGACTAATCAATAATATCTGGACTAGTAAGATTGGGTGATTCAACATCAGAGTTTTTGGCTTCAAGTTCCTTGTCATTGTTAACCAAAACAATGTTCTTCTCAAACATTAGATCTCGCTTCTTTTGGAGATCAGATTTGAGCCTCTTCCCTATCATAATGTCAGTTGACAAAACAGATAATTTCTTTGTAAGCTTGGAGATCTCAGTCTGAAAGATCTTTCTTTCGTTTGCAAACTCATCTTTCGAACTTTTTGCTTTAAAACCTTCAACCTTCTTCTTCTCACACTCTTTGCTTACTATGTATAATTCTTTCTCCAAATCAGTTATTTTCAAAGAAAGTTCTCCATTCTTTTCAGTAAAAGATTTGCGTTCAATTTCAAACTCCCCTCTTTCTAAAATCAGAACTTTTGCAAAGTCAGAGATCTGTTTTGAATGTTTTAAACATATAAGCTCTAGACTCTTCTTGTCTTCAAAAGATTTCTTTGAAAAATCAGATTGCTTTTGTATAAGATATTGCCTTTCCTTTGCAAAACCTTCTTTCTCTTTTTCAAATACCTTTTCAAAAGCAGTTAGTTTATTTTTAAGTTCAAGGTTTTCACAGTTCAAGAGTTTACCTTTCTCTTCAAGTGCCACATTCTTGTCTTTGATATCAGAAATGTCTTGTTGAGAAATAGGGATACTCTTCTTCATCTCCTCCAGCTCTTTCTTTAGAGTAGCATTTTTATGGAAATATTCAGTATACAGACGTGCATAGTAAACTGCATCTGGATCAGTAAGCACCTTTGGTTCTGGCATAATGTTACTTGAAAGAATATGATCGTGAGACAAATCAAGATATCGATAAAAAAGAAATCTTACGGTGAACCACAGAATACACAAATGTCCCCCTTCAGCGACTTACCATGGGATCCAGGGGCAGCACCCCGAGAAAAAATTTAAAAAGTGAAGGGTCAGAACACTCCCAGATTTGTGATCCGGGTGTGGTTTCCTATACAGAAGCAAAATCCGGAACCGGGAAGATCCGAAACCGGTTAAAATGAGATCCGGAATGTGTGGGATATGGAACCGGGTTAAAATCCGGTATGATCCGGAACCGGTTTGAATCCGGTAGATTCCGGAACCGGAATTGAAATCCGGTAATGATGGGAACCGGTATTGAGAACCCGGTATGAACCGGAACCAGAATTAAAGTCCGGTAGAGATCGGGGAACAGACCCGATATTAACCAGATCCGGTTTGGGTGCAGGAATAATGAGATCGGGACTCCAAATTAAGTCCCGTATTCAAGCTAGTTCAAGAAGAAAAAGCGTACCTGGAGTTTGAAAAACTCACCGATTTGACTGAGAAGCTTCAAACAACTTCTGCAAAAACATTAGGAACACACCCAACAACCACAGAAAGCAAAAACAACTAACCAAATAGAATTTTGACCCACTATTGAGCAAAAATTGGGAATTTTTCAAGAACATAGTATTCAAAACCCAGAGTTGGAAAAATTCTAAATTGATGATCAAAAACTTAGAATTCGACCCCGAAGATTTGCAGAAATCAGTTTAACAACATATAGAATGGATTGGAAAACACGGATTTCGCTTTAATCGCAAGAATCAAAACAAACCAAAAATCAGTATGAACACAACGTCGTTTTTCTGCTAAATCGATAAGGATGAAAACAGATGTAAAATTAATACCTTTTAGATCGATAGCTTTGTCCCTCTGCTCTGATACCACATATAGATCCCAGTTGGACAATCAAGTAACAATGTAAACACGAAACGATTAAGCTTTGTATTGAATGAATGTAGAGAGTTACAAGATTGGATTGATGAACATAACTCTCTCTAATCTCTATTAGGCGCACTCTGATTAATCACTAATCTTCTTGACCTAATTTCCTCTAAACAACACTTTAAATACCAAGGGCCTAAAGTCAAAGCCCATGACCCATTAACACATTTAAGCCTATATTATTTATTATGAGGCTTTTACAAACAAATAAATAAAACTATTCTTTTCTTTATATCACTTTCTATTTTATAGGACATTTAGTCTTAACCCCAAAGCTGATGATGGAATATTTCTTGGATATTCTTATATATCCAAAGCCTTTAGGGTCTTCAACAAGCAAAGATAAACTGTAGAAGAAACTATTCATGTCACCTTTGACGAATCCTGTTTATCGAACTCAAGACCTTCTGCTGATAACGGAGAACTTAATCAGTGGATGTTTTCTCACTTTGGGGATTCAGAAGCTAATCTTAACCCTGACCCTCAAGTCAACAGTCCAATCGTTGATGATGATCCTGTCATCATTCCCAGCATGCAGACAAGTGAAGCTGATTCCCCATCTTGGGTTTCAGCTGTTCCCATCAACATTATGCCTGCTTCTGAACCATCAACCTCTGATATTCCATCTACTTCTCAACAATCAGTGAATGAATTTTCATCTGAACCTCTACCTATCTTGCTTGAATTACCTGAGATCGCTGAAGCCTCTTCTTCAGCACCCAGTAGTTCACTCTGGGTCAGCGGCTCATGCTCTTGCTCAGCGATGGACTATAAATCACCCCATTGATCAAATTCTTGGTGATCCAAACGCAAGTGTTTAGACTCGACGTAGTGTAGGTAACATTTGTTTATATGTTAATTTTATTTCACTAATTGAACCAAATAAGGTTGATGATGCCCTCAGAGATCCGAAATGGGTCAGCGCTATACAAGAAGAGCTGACTGAATTTGAAAGAAACAAAGTTTGGAATCTCGTTCCTAGACCATCTAACAAGTCAGTGATAGGCACTAAGTGTGTCTATCGAAACAAGTTAGATGAACATGTAACAGTAACCCACAACAAGGCTCGTCTAGTTGCTCAAGGATACAGACAAGAGGAAGGTATAGACTACGGAAAAACACTCTATCCTCTTTTCTCCTCATTGAAAAATTTGAGCGTGGTAAAATCGACAACAATCTATTTTCATAAAAGTAAAAGGTCATATCATTCTTGTTCAAATATATGTCGATGATATTATATTAGGTTCTACTAACCCTTTTCTATGTACTAGTTTCGCTGAAAGAATGAAATCTGAATATAAAATGAGTATGATGGGTGAGCTGACATATTTCCTTGGACTCCAAATCAAGCAAAATGATAAGGGTACGTTTATCCACCAAGGTAAATATGTTAAAGATATGCTGAAATTTTTTGATTTAACTCAAATCTCAGCTATGAAAACCCCTATGGCACCTCCACTGACACTTAACAAAGATCCTTCAGGGAAGCCTGCTAATGTCACTGCCTACAGAGGGATAATCAGCTCTCTTCTTTACCTAACAGCTAGCCATCCTGATATTATGTATGCAACATGTTTATGTGCACGACATCAATCTAAACCCAAAGAATCTCATCTGATCGCTGTAAATCGAATTTTCAGATATCCTATGGGTACTCCCAAGCTAGGTCTTTGGTATCCCAAAGACTCAGGGTTTGATCTAACTGCCTATTCAGATAGTGACTTTGCAGGTTGCAAGCTGGATAGAAAAAGCACCACAGGAGGCTATCAACTCCTAGGTGGAAAGCTGGTAAGTTGGACAAGTAAGAAGCAAAGCTCAGTGTCCACTTCTACCGCTGAAGCTGAGTATGTAGTTGCTGCAAGCTGTTGTGCGCAGGTCTTATGGATGAGAAATTCCAATCTATTGCGACAACACTAGTGCCATCGCTATAGCCAATAATCCACTGCTACACTCAAAGACCAAGTACATCGAGATCAGGTATCAATTTATAAGAGATCATGTGATGAATGGTGATATAGAACTTCACTTTATCCCTACTGACTTTCAGTTAGCTGATCTTTTCACCAAACCTCTTGATGAGACAAGATTCAACTTTCTCAACAGCGAGCTTGGCATGTTGAACCTTGAAGAGTAAATCTTCAGTGGTTATGCATTATGTCAGTGATAAAGGAAATTCTATGTCCTTGTTTATCATCTAATCTCTGAACAAAATTGATTCGCTGATACTAAGGTATGTTTTTCTATTCCCATTCGCTAAAGCTTACTTCAGTATGTTGTGTTTCAAAACTAAATCGATCGCTGAATCTTTTCCATCAGTGATTCCTTTGAAATAACAAAGCTCACTGATAATTTTTAATCAGTGATTCTTCTTTTAAAAATCCTCTCTGATGTTTTCAAAACCTTCAGGGAAACGTTTTTGAAAATGAAAAGACAGTTTTCTATGTGATGTCATCAAACAGATAAACCCTGGCATGACTTTTTGTCTGACACATTCGCCCATTTCGAATTCTTGTCCAATAAGGTTCGTGGGACTTGTCGCGTGTCATGATGAGTACCTTTTCCCGCTCATCACTTTCTTTCTCTACTCTCACTATATAAACACTTCAAGTTTATATTTTTACCTTTTACGTTCTCAAACTTTCTTAAAGCAGAAAGATTTTTCCTTTGCATTTTGTTCTTGGATTTGTGATAAAACCTGTTACTCAAATCTTCAACCATCACTCAAACAGGTTCAAATCTTCATATCTTTTTCTACTCTTAAATCTTCCATTAACTTATTTTTGATCTTATTTCTTGTTACGTTGGATCAAAACAAACGCTTTTCATACATAAGATCATCTTCTTCATGATCTTATGAATAAAACTTGAAAAATAGTTTTTCTAATTAAGTTTAAAACAAAAAACTTAAACTTAATTTTCATTCATTTTTTCAGAATCCCTTTCCTCAAAAGGAAACTAGAAAAATTGTTTTTCACTAGTTTTACTCTCTTCTAAAACTAGAAAACCCACATTTTACTTTTTCTTTCCTTAAAAAGAAACTGTAAAACCCTAAAACCTTCAAAAACCCTTATTTTGGATAAAACATTTCAATTCTAAGAAGTTCCTTCATTATTCTTTTTCTATTGTTTATTTATTTTCAAAAATGGCATCCTCAAACATCACTGCCCCCAACACTGCTTCTCCTCCAGTCATGACAAGGGCTGACAATCTGAAATGTGAGCTGAACCAGATCGTCCTTGCCTCAAACAATCCCTATGCCCTGCTGGAATTCCCAAAGAAAAATCCATCCCCATATCTCACTGACGCTGTCCACTTAATTAATACATGCCCCTTAGCCACTGCTATGACAATCAACCCCCTGCACACCGCAACCTCTTACAATAATTCTGGTACACTACCCATCGTACCACTGCTACCTCCAGAAAGAATGGAATGGAATACTCAGTGATTGGGTTTCAAACCGAACTGGGTAAAGGAGTTATTTCTCCTTCAGCCATCTGTCAGGCACTGAACCTTCCTGGCAGTACCAAGACAAACCCCTTTGTTCCTCTCGTTGACCCAAACACCACTAAAGGTGAACAAGAGATGATCGCCTTCCTTGATCTCATGAACTACTCATGGGACAAGACCCGAACCATGGAGGACGACAAGAAACTCACCAAAGTCCTCAAAAATAAAATGTATGCTGAAATTAACTTCATCTTTGCCCACGTCATCAGCTGCATGATGGCCAAAACGGGCTCCACTGATCAAGTTGCCAAGACTCAGGTAGCCATGGCCTACTCACTTCTTAAAGGGATGAACGTGGACTATGCCCGAATCATCTTTGAAGACCTGATGGACCGGGTCGAGAAGCCTGAGAGATCTTCAACCGTTCCCTACCCCCGCTTTATGAGCGCTATTCTCCAAATGCTGCAAGGGCGCATCTACCCAATGAGGAGAGATTACAAACTCTCTCAGGTTGGTCCTAAGGTGCTCGATTTCAAACCCATCCAGGGCGAGGTAAGTCTTTCTACTCTTCTCTCTCTCCTACGTTCTTCTTCTTCTTCTGCAGCTACTCCTTCAGCGGAAAAACCTTCTGCTGCTACCCAGGCTGCAACCACCACATCCTCCAAAAAGAGGAAACTATCTACTATCCCCCTTGGAATCCATAAGTCCAAGAAGATCCACCAGGAGAAACCTCTGCCTTCTCAGGCTCAAGAATCAGCGTTGGCCTCTTCACAGGCAACGTTTGATGATTTTGTGGTCAACTCCTCCACACCTGCATCAACCACCCCTATTACCACTTTAGAGTTTCATTCTCCGAAGCTTCACTGGATCCTACCCAAACATCTTCAACACCTCAAAGCACTGAAGAGGTATCTCTCGGCGTCTCCAGCGCTAAACCTGATGCACCCTTATTCTGAGCCCCTTCTTCTTCTACTCCTTTGGTCACCTCAAACCCCCTACAGTTCCATATTTATCAGTGATGGACACGAGCGCTGCAATGCTTAGAAACATAATGCAGCGTCATGTTACAGGACCTGCAGGATCATGTATAGCAATCCCTGCTCGTTCGTTCGAAGACGGCATGGAACATTGGGGAGGAACTTGCGACTTCAGTGCCTTCTCCAATCCAAATCCTACAGGTATCCAAACACAATCCTTACCCCTTTCTGAAACCCCAACATTTGAGCTTTCCTTTGCTCACAAGTTACTTTCTGTTTCAGGTCCTAATTTGGGGGCAATCAGCACGTCCCTCAAGGGCATCGCTGATAAAATGGACTCTCTCTTCAACAATCTTGGATCAAACACCTCAACGGTTAATGAAACTGGGGTGACGCTGAAAAATATTTCCACCTCCCTGGACATAAAGCAAATTCTGCTGATCTGTAACACCTCAAAATTTCCATTATTATTGTATATTTTGGGAGAACATTTATTTAATGAGAAAGCGTTATTTTAGACAAAATGTATGATTTAAATGTTGAAGGGTCAAAGTGTAATTGACCAAAATGTTAAGCGATTTGTGAAATTATGAATGTTGAGGGTTGATTTAGGTTATTTAATTAAAGTTTTGGGTTTATTGGTTCGTTATTGAAATTGGGGCAAAAATTGGGAGATCGACTGAAAATTGAGGAGTATCTTAATTCGGTTTCCTGAAGTCGGTTTCAACAAGCATAGAAAGAGAAAGATTATTGAATCCTAAATTGATCCGGTAAGTGTTTGATTTTGGTATCCAAATCAATCTTTTAGGAATGGATAATCAGGTTAAGCTGATTTTGATTAGGTTCTGATTTTGGTGTGAGAAGTTGAAAGTGAATTGAATTGAATTGCAGTTTGTGTTCAAGTTCTAAATCTCAAGTGAGTTCATCTGTTTGTTTTTGGCTTAATAAGTTCTATTTGCAAATTGAAATAGTCTATTAAGCTTATTGTTATCTTTGAGAAATGATCACAAACTGATTTTGGAATTCTGGGTAGAAAATAAGTGAAACAGGTTAAGGATTTAAAGAATCTGGAAGTTATAGCTCCATGTGGGGATATCGGAATCCGAAAGTGTATCTCCATATGGGGATACCGGAATCCGGAAGTTGTATCTCCGTGTGAGAATACCGGAATTCGGAAGTTGTATTCCCGGAAGGGGATATTCCGGAAGTTGTATTCCCGGAGGGGTATATTCCGGAAGTTGTATTCCCGGAGGGGGATATTTCGGAAGTTGTATTCCCGGAGGGGTATATTCCAGAAGTTGTATTCCCGGAGGGGAATATTCAGATGTTATAAAACTCCGGAGGGGATACCCAGAAGTTATATCTCCGGAGGGGATATCCGGATAGTGTAGTTCCGGGTAAATGAGACGGTATGTGATTGAGTTATCATGCACGTATGCTAAGAAGTGTAATGAATCTAGAGGCACTAGTGTTATTTGATAACGTAGAATAGGCAAGGTATAATTGCTATTCTCGTTTGTATTTGAGAAATGATTGAATAGGCAAAGTAGAATTGCTATTCATGTTGAAATGATTGAATAGGCAAAGTAAAATTGTTATTCATGTTGGAATGATTGAATAGGAAAAGTAGACTTGCTATTCATGTTGAAATGATTGAATAGGAAAAGTAGAATTGCTATTCATGTTGAAATGATTGAATAGGCAAAGTAGAATTGCTATTCATATTGTAACAATGGAATAGACAAGGTATAATTGCTATTCATATTATGACATGGAGACGTGAAATAGGCAAGGTATAATTGCTATTTCCACTTTCTATTGGTAGACTAGAAATAGACAAGATATAATTGCTATTTCTGCTTCCTTTCCAAGAAAAAGGCTTAGCGCTTAATTGTAAGTTCTTGGTCATGAGCTATAAACTAGAATCCGCGGTGATTCGTAGTGGCGCTCTCGAATATGATATTATGACATACTTAGTGTTGTCATGTTCATGGAATCAGGTATGATTCCCGTCATCAAAAGATACTATTGGGTTCGGTAAGAAAGTTGGGAGCAGGTTAATGTATACGCTTTGTTACAGTTTTGGTTTTCAAAGCTTATAAAGATATTGATATGAAAATTTGTTGTTCTCACTAGGCGTAAGCCTAATCTTTTCAAATTAAATTTTCTTACTCGGTGCTAGCATCGGGAAGGGATACAAAGGGATGAGTGTCGAGGAGTGCCAGAGTTATGCTTCTGGAATTGTGTGTTGATCAGGGATTAGATTAACTGGTTGTTATGATAAAATTTTGTAAGTCTGAAATTGTGATGATAAATTATGATAAATTAAGGTTTAAATTCATTGTGAATTTCAGGATGTTTCAGTTTGGTATCAGAGTTGTAGTTTAAGTGAACTAGGGATGATGGTGAGATACCTAGACTTAAGCTGAGATGAATTAAGTTATGATTGGTAAGATTTGGGTAGAAGTACTAAGGCGGGATAGTCTTAGAGTCGACGGAAATACGTGAATTAAGAACTGTGATGATGGTAACGAGGATTCTTATGTATAGTATGTTCATAATTTCAATTAGCTACTGTCATTATGAATATATTGCTACGTAAGCATACTTGTTTTTAAATTTTTATGGTGATTAATGAACATTAAAGTACGTTTTGTGTTAGGATTGTGCATAACCATTTCTTATGGTTATCCTTATGTGCTTCGATAGAATACGATGGTGAATACACCAAAGAGATCTTCTACTTCTTCAGAAGATAGGGTGGCAAATGAACATGTTGAGGATCAACCTGAAAAAGGTGGAGCTTATGAGAGTCTACCAAGGTCATCTATCTTGGGAGGAGGAGTGAGTCAAACGCAACGAGCGAATGTCGGTACTTCCAACCCGGTGATGACGGAATCCATGATGAAATCCCGTATGATGGAAAATATGATGCAGGTTATGAATGCAACATTGACTCAACAACAAGAAATGTTTATGAAAATGTTGAATGACCAAAGCGTTGAGTCACAAAGACCGGGGTTGGGTACTGGTACTGTAAATCCACCTGTTAACCCAGTGATGAACGTAAATAGAAGAATGGAGAAAATTTATTCATATAAGACGTTTCTATGCTGCAAGCCACCTGAATTTGCGGGTTCTGATAATCCAATTGCATGTATGAATTGGATTAGAGAAATAGAACAGGCGTTCAGAGCTTGTGAGTGTGGCGAAGAATCAAAGGTCAGATTCGGGTCCCAGATGTTACGTGGAAATGCTTTGACCTGGTGGAATATCGTGACATCAACTATGACGGCTCCGGTTTTAGCAGCGGTGACTTGGGAGTCGTTCAAAAGGAAGATATTGGAAGAATATAGTAATGAGAATGAAATGGATCGCATCGAGGAAGAATTTCAAACACTTAAGAAAGGAAATTCATCTGTAAGAAATTATACTCGAATCTTTTTAGAAAAATTGAACCTAGTGGGGCATGTGGCCCCAACTAAAAAAGAAAAGATCAAGGCTTACCTGAAGGGTTTGCCAGCCGATATGATGTCTAGAGTTAGAAATTCTAAAGCTTTAACTCTGAGGGAAACAATTGAAGAAGCAAACATAATAGAGGAAGTTATGCTAAAGATAAAGCGGAGAAATCTCAAGTGGGGGAAAAGAGAAAGTGGGAAGGTCGATCGGAATCTTCGCAAGGACCAAGTTTTGAGCCTCGACAAGAATCGAACTGGTGTCATAAATGTAGGAATAAACATTTTGGGTCGTGTCGGATGATATCGAGGGAATGTTTTAAATGTGGAAAGAGTGGTCATCAAATAGAGGACTGTCCCATCCAATGACCGGCTTGCTATGAATGTACTATGAATGTAAAAAGCCTGGTCATTATCGAAGGGATTGTCCAAAGTTAAAGAATAACGGGAATCAAGAGAAGAAACCCAATACCCCAAGATCAACAGGATGAACCTTTCGTACGACGATGGAAGACGCTAAGGAATGGACGGATGTAGTTTATGATGCATTCCTTGTTAATTCTATACATGGGTGAATATTATGTGATAATGGTGCTAACTTATCTTTTGTATTACAATCTATTATTAAAAGTTAGCTATACCAGTCACTGTTTTGGAAGATGCCTTAATAGATAAAATAGCTAAAAGAGGTCAAGTCTTAGTTCGGTACACACTTGATGATTGTACCGTTTGCTCCAAGGAGACCTAAAGAGTTTCAAGTTGGGGAGCGGGTAATGTTAAAGGTATCTCTGTAGAAGGATATAAGAGTTTCAAGTTGGAAAATATGGAAAGTTGAGTCCTTGTTTTCTTGGACCTTTAACTGTGATTAAGCATGTAGGACTTTCAGTATACCAGTTGGAGATTCCACTTGAATTGGAAGGAACCTATAACATATTTCATGTTGGTTATTTTCGAAAAGGAAGAATAGATATCCTCAATTGTTTATATAGTTTCGATTTCGAGGACGAAATCATTTTCAAGTTGGGGAGATTTGTAACACCTCGAAATTTCCATTATTATTGTATATTTTGGCAGAACGTTTATTTAACGAGAAAGCGTTATTTTAGACAAAATGTATGATTTAATGGTTGAAGGGTCAAAGTGTAATTGACCAAAATGTTAAGCGATTCGTGAAATTATGAATGTTGAAGGTTGATTTAGGTTATTTAATTAAAGTTTTCGGTCTATTGGTAAGTTATTGAAATTGGGGCATAAATTGGGAGGTCGGCTGAAAATTGAGGAGTATCTCAATTCGGTTTCCTGAAGTCAGTTTCAACAAGCAGAGAAAGAGAAAGATTCTTGAATCCTAAATTGATCCGGTAAGTGTTTGATTTTGGTATCCAAATCAATCTTTTAGGAATGGATAATCAGGTTAAGCTGATTTTGATTAGGTTCTGGTTTTGGTGTGAGAAGTTGAAAGTGAATTGAATTGAATTGCAGCCGTGTTCAAGTTCTAAATCTCAGGTGAGTTCATCTGTTTGTTTTTGGATTAATAAGTTTTATTTGCAAATTGAAATAGTCTATTAAGCTTATTGTTATCTTTGAGAAATTATCACAAACTAATTTTGGAATTCTGGGTAGAAAATAAGTGAAACAGGTTAAGGATTTAAAGAATCCGGAAGTTATATCTCCGTGTGGGGATACCGGAATCCGGAAGTGTATATCCGTGTGGGGATACCAGAATCCGGAAGTGTATCTCCGTGTGGGGATACCGGAATCCGGAAGTTGTATCTCCGTGTGAGAATACCGGAATCCGAAAGTTGTATTCCCGGAGGGGGATATTCCGGAAGTTGTATTCCCGGAGGGGTATATTCCAGAAGTTGTATTCCCGAAGGGGAATATTCAGATGTTATATAACTCTGGAAGGGATACCCAGAAGTTATATCTCCAGAGGGGATATCCGGATAGTGTAGTTTCGTGTAAAATTTTAATTAAGTGAGACGGTATGTGATTGAGTTATTATGCATGTATGCTAAGAAGTGTAATGAATCTAGAGGCACTAGTATTATTTGATAACGTAGAATAGGCAAGGTATAATTGCTATTCTCGTTTGTATTTAAGAAATGATTGAATAGGCAAAGTAGAAATATTATTCATGTTGAAATGATTGAATAGGCAAAGTAGAATTGATATTCATGTTGGAATGATTGAATAGGCAAAGTAGAATTGCTATTCATGTTGAAATGATTGAATAGGTAAAGTAGAATTGCTATTCATGTTGAAATGATTGAATAGGCAAAGTAGAATTTCTATTCATGTTGAAATGATTGAATAGGCAAAGTAGAATTGCTATTCATATTGTAACAATGGAATAGGCAAGGTATAATTGCTATTCATATTGTGACATGGAGACGTGAAATAGGCAAGGTATAATTCTATTTCCACTTTCTATTGGTAGGCTAGAAATAGACAAGACATAATTGCTATTTCTGCTTCCTTTCCAAGAAAAAGGCTTGGCGCTTAATTGTAAGTTCTTGGTCATGAACTATAAACTAGAATCCGTGGTGATTCGTAGTGGCGCTCTCGAATATGATATTATGACATACTTAGTGTTGTCATGTTCATGGAATCAAGTATGATTCCCGTCATCAAAAGATGCTATTGGGTTCGGTAAGAAAGTTGGGAGCAGGTTAATGTATACGCTTTGTTACAGTTTTGGTTTTCAAAGCTTATAAAGATATTGATATGAAAATTTAATGTTCTCACTAGGTGTAAGCCTAATCTTTTCAAATTAAATTTTCTTACCAGGTGCTAGCATCGGGAAGGGATACAATGGGTTGAGTGTCGAGGAGTGCCAGAGTTATGCTTCTGGAATTGTGTGTTCATCAGGGATTAGATTAACTGGTTGTTATGATAAAATTTTGTAAGTTTGAAATTTTGATGATAAACTTTGATAAATTAAGGTTTAAATTCATTGTGAATTTCAGGATGTTTCATGATATTTCATCTCTGAAAGGGGGAGTGAAGGACCTGGAGCATGCCCTCAACAATAATACATCAGCGCTCCAGGCCGTCAAATTAAAGGTCGCCACATTCTCCAGCGACTACAGAGATCTCTCCACCCAATTCACCAGTCTCAGCAGTGAAGTTGGGTCCCTGAAAACAACCGTTTCAAACCTCCAAGGTGAGGTGAGCAGCCTTTCTTCAAAGGCAGTGAATCCAACATGCTGCTCACCAAGATCATGGAAAGGATGGAAGCCCCGACGGTCCCTGTCTCCCACTTCTCTCAATATGATTGCAAGCTTTTGGGGATGACAGCGGATTTCGTTATTCTGGCTACATCTCGCATCCCTGACCTGGAAACCAGGTTGGAGACTGTTGAGGTGTTAATGGCCTCCACTTCAGGGCACCCTGGCCAAGAAGGCAGGGTCCCTGAGGAAACTGATGTTGTTGCTACAGATGCTGATGTTACCTCCTCCCATTCAGGTGAAGAGGTGGAGAAGAATGATGAAGATTTCCCCTTGAATGTTGAGGGGGAGGAATTGAACATTGAAACTGACCTTCAGGAAGTTGATCATCCTGAGGGAACCGCTAAAAGTCCCTCTCCTTCTGGGGGGAGCCATGCGAAGACCCTTCTCACGCTGAAAAAGAACCAGAACTCATCTCTGATGATGAGGAAGATGAAGAAGAGGAGGAAGAGTTGTACATTGCTGATGAAGAAACCTCATCCCATCCTTCTCCCGAGGATGATGATGATGATGAAGAAGAAGGCTATTGGTTTCAGCCTGAATTCATCAAAGCCCCTGCTCTAAAGGGTGTCTTCATCAACGAACCAGGGGAGGGGACCGCTGCAAAGTCTCCTACCAAGAAGACTCAGCAAGGAAAAAACAAGGGCCTTACCGATGACAATTTGACTATCCTCATAAGGAAGCCAACCTGTCAGGTATGTTACTTTTTCTTCCCTTACACTGCCTCACTCCTCTACCCCTTCTCAATTTCTACCATCCTCCTCCTAAAATCTCTAAACACTCAACCAATTCTTTCTCTATCTCTTTTGACCTTCAAAAGATCTAACTCAATGATCCTTTTGTTTCAGCCAGTCCTCTCCCTTGCTTGAGGATGCAGCTGAAGCTCCCATTGCTCTACAAATAATTCCAGCTCTCCAAGCTGAAGAACAAATAATCCCAGTCTCTATCCTGAATGAGACTGATGAATAAACTGAAGAACAACCGCTGCTTTCACATCCAAGAAGACCTTCACTGCCTCGTCAGTGGTCAGATGAAGATAAACAAAGAAGGAAAGCAGCTATGATCCAAAAGCTAGAAAGTCAGTGTCGCATCCCTTCTCACCTTAGTTGTCTGACTCCTAAGGATATCACTGAAAGTCTCAAGGCTGAGAAGATCCTCGCTGAACAACATAAGAGTGAGCTCACTGATAAAAACTTCACTCTTGAACTTGCTCAACGTTCAGTAAAGGATCCTCAGTTGAAGAAATTTCCCCTCAAAGTCCAACAACAACTGCTTAAAGACGCTGGTAAAAAGAAGACACAGAAGACGAAGGTAAGCGACACCACCTTAGCCAGGTGTAAAAAGAAACTCCACTTCAGAAGTTTACCAGCAAGAATAAAATATGTAAATCTTAAGGGGAGGACTGTCAGAGGTTTTGCTATAGTTGATGTCCAGATGATCAGGAAAAACGGAGTGTCGAGAACCTGTTATCTCTCAGAGTTGGAAATTCGGGTCGCATTACAGCGATCTCGATCAAGCTACAAGCCTTGTGTAAAAACGAAGCTAATCGGCCAAGCCTTGTGTCAAATTCATGCAACCAACCAGACGCTGCCACGTGTAAAGTTGTACTGACTTTCATTTAATGCATGAAGTATAAATAGGAAACCCTTCTTCATTTTTGAAGAGTTTGTGTTTCCTCGCTGAACTACTTTGTGCAAGAAAATCTCTCCTTAGGTTTTCTTATTTTCTCTCTATATTTTCTAGTGCAAGAAATTTATGTGTTTCTCATAGTTTGTTTAGATTAGGTTTTATACTTGATCTTATTCCGCAACAAACTGTAAATTATTTGGTATATATCAATAAACAATTTAGAAAGATAAAAATCTGTGTTCCGTATAACAGGGCCTGAAGATGGCGGAGGCTTTTTCTTTGGAGCGGTTCATTTTGGTTGGATGGCTGGAATAGGCAGATCAACAGCTGAAGAGACTTGGTCGATTAGCTTGCTAATAGCGTTTTCAACACAAGGCTTGTAGCTTGATCGAGATCGCTGGATCATCGTTGCTTTCCTTCTTTGTTCATCTTCAACTGACCTTTGAGGAGGCATAGAAGGTCTTATGGGATGGGAAACCAGTTGTTCTTCAGCTTGTTCATCAGTCTCATTCAGGACAGAGACCAGGATTATTTGATCTTCAGCTTGGAGAGCTGGGACTATTTATTGCGGTGTTGATGGAGGAGCTTCAGCGATAGCCTCAAGCAGGGGAGAGGACTAGATGAAACAAAATGATCAATTGAGTTGGATCTTTTGAAGGTAGAAGGAGATAGAGAAAGAATTGGCTAAGTTTTTAGAGGTTTTAGGAGGAGTAGTGTAAAAATTGAGAATGGGTAGAGGAGGTAGGCAGTGTATGGAAAGAAGAAATAACATACCTGACAAGTTGGCTTCTTGAGGAGGATATCCAAGTTGTCATCTGCAAGGCCTTTATTTTTGTCGTGCTGCGTTTTCTTAGCAGGAGACTTTGCAGCGGTCTTCTCCCCTGGTTCATTTATTGATACACCCTTTAGAGCAGGGACTTTGATGACTTTAGGATGGAACAAAAAATATTCATCATCCTTGGGAGAAGGACGGGATGAGGGTTCTTCATCAGCTATCTCTAGCTCTTCATCTTCTTCATCATCCTCTTCCTCATCCCTAGAGTCGATATTAAAGGTTTTGTCAGCGGAAGAATGAGGAAGGTCTTTGCCTAGCTCCCCCTCAAAAGGAGAGGGTTCTTTAGCGGTTCCCTCAGGATGATCAAGTTCCTGAGGGTCAGCGTTCTCTTCCTCCCCCTCAACAATTTGGGGGAAGTCTTCAGCGTTCTTTTCCCCCTCTTCCATCGAATGGGGGGAGGTAACTATAATGGCAGCAGCATCAACATCTTCCTCAAGGACCCTGTCTTGTTGGCCAGGGTGACCTGAAGTGGATGGTTGTATATTTTCAACCTCTTCCATTCTGTCTTCAAGGCCATAAATAGCAGGGGCAACTTCCATAATAAACACCACTTCTATCTCTAACTTTTCTCGTTCGTCCTGAGAAAAGTGAGATAGAGGGACAGTGGGGGCTTCCAATCGTTCAAGGATTTTGGTGAGAAGCGTATTAGAATCATTAACTTTAGAGGACAAGCAACTTACTTCATTTTCAGCGTTCCAACCTCGCTACTAAGATTGGAGTAGTTGGTGGAGAGTTCTGTGACAGAGGTTTAAAGACTTTGGATGGCGGCGGTGTTGTTGGTGACGCTGGTTTCAATAGTTGTCACTCCCCCTCTCAGTGATGAAATATCTGCAGAGGTGGCCTTGTTAGCAAGGAAGAAGGTGACAGTCTTCAGTGATTCTCCAGCATCAGTGATGGCGGTTGTGTTGTTTGAGATGGTTGTGGAGAGAGTGTCCACCTTGTCATCGATGCCCTTGAGGGACGTGCTGATTGTCCCTAAATAAGGATCTGAAAAAGAAAATAACTTGTGAGCAAATGAAAGCTCAGAAGTTGGGGTTTCACAGAGAGGTAGGGATTGTGTTTGGATACCTGTAAGATTTGGGTTGGAGAAGGCACTGAATTCTCGAATTCCTCCCCAATGTTCCAGGTCGTCCTTGAACGAACGAACAGGGATTGCTATAGAGGATCCTACAGGTCCTGTGATGTTCCGCCAGATCAAGTTCTGTAGAGTGGCGGTGTTTGTATCCATCAGAGGAAGTGAAGGAATTGTTGGTGCAATGCTGAAGGTGGTGTAGACAAAAGAAGTAGAAAAAGAAGCAATCGTTGAGGAAGAGTAGGGCAACAGATTCAGCGTTGGATACACTAATGGAGACCTCTCAGTACGTTGAGGCGCTGAAGATGTGGGGGTAGGTTCCATAGAAGCTTCATAGATTTGATTCTCTGGAGTGGTTGTAGGGATGGTTGATGCAGGCGTAGAGGAAACAAAATATCAAACGTTGCTTGTGAAGAGGCCAACTCTGATTCTTGAGCCTATGAAGGCTGAGGTTTCTCCTGGTGGATCTTCTTGGACTTATGGATGCCAAGGGGGATATTAGATTGTTTCCTCTTTTTGAGGATGTGGTTGTAGCAGCTTGGGTTCTAGCGGAGGGTTGTGCCGCTGAATGAGCCGATGAAGGAGAAGAAGTGGGGTGTAGAAGAGAGAGTAGGGTAGAGAGACTTACCTCACCCTGATGGGTTTGAAGTCGAGTACCTTGGGGCAAACTTAGGAGAGCTTGTAGTCTCCCTGCTTAGGATAGTGGCTGCCCAGAGCCAGTTGTAGGATGGAAGAGATGAAACGTGAGTAGGGAACAGTTGTGGAGCATTCAGGTTTCTCGAGTCGGTCCATCAGGTCTTCAAAGATAATGCGGGCATAGTCCACATTCATCCCTTTCAGTAGTGCATAGGCCATGGCTACCTGAGTCTTAGAGGCTTGATCAGTAGAGCCTGTTTTGGCCGTCATGCAGCTTATGATGTGGGCGAAGATGAATTTTAACTCAGCAGGCATCTTATTCTTGAGGACCTTGGTAACCTTTTTGTCGGGCTCCCCACTGCTGGTTGTGTCCCATAAGTAATTCATGAGGTCAAGGAAGGCTATCAGTTCAGCCTCACCTTCAGGGGTGTTGGGGTCAGTGAGAGGAACAAAAGGGTTCGTTTTGGTACTGCCAAGGAGATTCTGTGCCTGGCGGATGGCTGCAAGGGATATGGCTCCTTGACCCAGTTCGATTTGAAATCCGATCACTGAGTATTCCTTTCCAGTTTTTCTGGAGGTAGCAGTGGTACGATGAGCAGTGTACCAGAACTGCTGTAAGAGGTTGCGGTGTGCAGGAGGGTTGATGGTCATAGCAGTGGCTAATGGGCATGTCTTTATGAAGTTTACAGCGTTAGTGAGATGTAGGATGGTTTTTTCTTTGGAAATTCCAGCAGTGCATAAAAGTTGTTTGAGGCAAGAACGATTTGGTTCAGCTCACACTTCAGATTGTCAGCCCTTGTCAAGACGTTTGAGGATGCCATTTCTGTTTAGAAACAAAAGGTAGAGAAGAAAAGATGAACTTCTTAAAATGGAAATGTTTTATCCCAAATAAGTGTTTTGAAGATTTTAGGGTTTTACAGTTTCCTTTTTAGGGAAGAAACAATAAAATGTGGGTTTTCTAGTTTTAGAAGAGTTTAAAACTAGTGAAAAATATATTTTCCAGTTTCCTTTTAAGGAAAGGGATTCTGGAAAAACGTATGAATGTTTAAGTTTAAGATTTTTATTTTAAACTCAAAAGAAAAACTATATTTCAAGTTTTGGCCATAAGATCATGAAGAAGATGATTTTATGTTTGAAAAATGTTTGTTTTGATCCAATGTATCAAGAAATAAGATCAAAACAAGATATAAAAAGATTTAAGATAAGAAGAAGATATGAACCTGTTTCAGTGAAGGTTGAAGTTCTGAGTAATAGGTTTGAATATCACAAATCCAAGAACAAAATGCTTAAAGATTTCTTGCTTGAGAGAGTTTATGCGCGTAAAAGGTAAAAATATAAACATGAAAAGTTTATATAGTGAGTTTAGAGAGAGAAAATGATGAGCGGGAAAAGTTACTCATCATGACACGAATACGTCCCACGAAGCTTATTGGGCAAGAATTCAAACGAACGAACGTGTCAGATAAAAAGTCGTGCCATAGGTTATCCGTTTTGATGACGTCACAGTCAGAAATGTCTTTTCACTTTCAAAAACGTTTCCCTGGAGGTTTTGAAAACATCAGAGAGGATTTTAAAAAAAGAAGAGTCACTGATAAGAAGTATCAGTGAGCATTGTTATTTCAAAGGAATCACTGAAGGAAAAATGTTCAGCGATCAATTTAGTTTTGAACACAGCATACTGAAGTAAGCTTCAGCGAATGGGAATAGAAAAACATACCTTGGTATCAGCGAATCAATTTTGTTCAGAGATTAGATGATAAATAAGGAGATAGTATTTCCTTTATCACTGACATAATGCGTAACCACTGAAGATTTAATCTTCAAGGTTCAGCATACCAAGCTCCCTGATGAGAAAGTTGAATCTTGTCTCATCAAGAGGTTTGATGAAAAGATCAGCTAACTGAAAGTCAGTAGGGATAAAGTGAAATTATATATCACCATTCATCACATGATCTATGATAAAATGATACATGATCTCGACGTGTTTAGTCTTTGAGTGTAGTACTGGATTAATGGCTATAGCGATGGCACTAGTGCTGTCGCAATAGATTGGAATTTTGGAGAGCTGAAGGTCGTAGTCTAATAGCTGATTTCTCATTCATAAGACTTGAGCACAACAGCTTCCAGCAGCTACATACTCAGCTTCAGTGGTAGAAGTGGACACTGAACATTGCTTCTTACTTGTCCAACTTACCAACTTTCCACCCAAGAGTTGACAGCCTCCTGTGGTGCTTTTTCTATCCAGCTTGCAACCTGTAAATTCACTATCTGAATAGGTAGTTAGATCGAACCCTAAGTCTTTGGGATACCAAAGACCTAGGTTAGGAGTACCCTTAAGATATCTGAAAATTCGTTTTTTAGCGAACAGATGAGATTCTTTGGGTTCAGATTGATATCGTGCACATAAACAAGTTGCATATATAATATCAGGTCGGCTAGCTGTAAGATAAAGAAGAGAGTCGATCATCCCTCTGTAGACAGTGACATTAACAAGTTTCCCTGAAGGATCTTTGTTAAGTGTCAGTGGAGGTGCCATAGGGGTTTTCATAGTTGAGCTTTGAGTTAAATCAAATTTCTTCAACATATCTTTGACATACTTACCTTGGTGGATAAATGTACCCTTATCAGTCTGCTTGATTTGGAGTCCAAGGAAATAAGTCAGCTCACCCATCATACTAATTTTATATTCATATTTCATTCTTTCAGCGAAACGAGTACATAAAGAAGGGTTAGTAGAACCAAATATAATGTCATCGACATATATTTGAACAAGAATAATATGACCTTTTACTTTCCTGAAAAATAGAGTGTTGTCGATTTTATCACGCTCAAAGTTTTCAATAAGAAGAAAAGAGGATAGAGTATCATACCATGCACGTGGTACTTGTTTCAAAGCATAGAGTGCCTTATCCATCTTATAGACATAACCTGGATGCTTAGGATCAGAGAATCCTGGAGGTTGTTCGACATAGACTTCTTCATTCAGCCTTCCATTAAGGAACGCTGACTTGACATCCATCTGATAAGCTTTGAAGTATCTGTGAACAGCGTATGCTAGAAATATACGAATAGCTTCGAGTCTTGCCACTGGGGAAAACGTTTCGTCGTAATCTATGCCTTCCTTTTGTCTGTATCCCTGAGCAACTAGACGAGCCTTGTTGCGGGTTACAGTAACATGTTCATATAACTTGTTTCGATAGACACTTAGTGCCTATCATTGACTTGTTATATGATCTAGGAACGAGATTCCAAACTTCGTTTCTTTCGAATTCAATCAGCTCTTCTTGCATAGCGCTGACCCAGTTCGGATATCTGAGGGAATCATCAACCTTCTTTGGTTCAATTAGTTAAATAAAAGTAACATATAAACAAATGTTACCTGCACTATGTCGAGTCTGAACACCTGCGTTTGGATCACCATGAATTTGATCAATGGGGTGATTTATAGTCCATCGCTGAGCCGGAGCATGAGCCGCTGACTCAGAGTGAACTACTGGATGTGCTGAAGAAGAGGCTTCAGCGATTTCAGGTAATTCAGGCAAGATTGGTAGAGGTTTAGATGAGAATTTATTAACTGAATGTTGAGAAGTAGATGGAATATCATAGGTTGATGGTTCAGAAGCAGGAATATTGTTGATGGGAACAGCTGAAACCCAAGATGTGGAATCAGCTTCACTTGTCTGCATGCTGGGAATGATGACAGGATCATCATCAGCAGTAGGATTGTTGACCTGAGGGTCAGGGTTAAGATTAGCTTCTGAATCCCCAAAATGAGAAAACATCCATTGATTAAGTTCTTCGTTATCAGCAGAGGGTCTTGAGTTCCCTAAACGGGATTCGTCAAAGGTGACATGAATAGTTTCTTCTATAGTTTGTCTTCGCTTGTTGAAGACTCTGAAGGCTTTGGATATAGAAGAATATCCAAGAAATATTTCGTCGTCAGCTTTGGGATCAAACTTTCCAAGAGCATCTCTGTTGTTTAAGATGAAGCACTGACAACCAAAGATGTGAAGAAAACTGATGGATGATTTTCTTCCATGAAAAAGTTCATAGGCATTCTTGTTGAATGATTTGACAATCAGCGATCTATTCTGCGTGAAACATCCAGTTTTGACAGCTTCTGCCCAGAATTGAGTTGGAAGATGTGAATCGCTGAGCATTGAACGAGCAGCTTCGATGATCGTTCAGTTTCTTCTTTCAGCGATGCCATTTTGTTGTGGAGTTCTCACTGAGGAAAAGTTATGAGAAATACCCTTACTCTCAAAAACGTTATGAAGGGAACTGTTTTTGAATTTAGTCCCATGATCACTCCTTATTGAGCGAACAATGGGGTTGTTCAGGACTTCCATTTTCCTGACAAAAGATATGAGTTCTTCTGAGGTGTCACTCTTAGCACGGAGAAACATCACCCAGGTGTACCGAGAGAATTCATCTACAATGACCAGTGTATATTTCTTTCCAGCGATGGATTGAATGTTGACAGGGCCAAACAAATCCATGTGGAGAAGTTGAAGTCGAGAGGTCACTGAAGATACTTGCTTGGTCTTGAAGCTTGCTTTTGTTTGTTTTCCTTTCTCACACGCTGAACAAAGAGATTCCTTAGCGTATGAGTGTTGAGGAAGACTAGTGACCAACTCTTTTGAAGAAAGAGTATTTAGCGTCTTGAAATTTAGATGAGAGAGCCTCTTATGCCAAAGCCAGTTGACATCAGATGAGGCCTTAGAAAGAAAACAAACATTCTCAGTGGTTGTGGAGTCCATGTTTATGACGTAAAGATTTTCCAAACGGTATACAGTGAGAGCAATTTTCTCCTTCTGATCAGTGACAAAGCATGCTTCTTTAGTAAAACAAACTTTGTAGTCCTTGTCACATTGCTGCCTAATGCTTAGAAGATTATGCTTCAGTCCTTCTACATATGCGACTCTTCTGAAGGTGGTAGTACCATTAGAGAGTACACCAAACCCTCAGGTATATCCTTTGCCATTTCAACCAAAGGTCACTCAGGGACCTTTCTCTTCCTTGTAGTCAGTGAGCAGGTTTCTTCTACCAGTCATGTGTAGAGAACATCCGCTATCGAGATACCAGATGCCCTTCAATACCTGTAAACAGAGGAAGATTAATTTTGAATAGGCACCCACACTACGATGGGTCCACACTTGTTAGTGGCATAGGATGAGGAAGGATCAGCAGTCTTCGCAGCATTTGAAGACTCAGCGTCAGTGACGTTCTTCACTTTGGTTAATTTCTTAACCTCAGTGGTGGTTTTCACCTTAACCTGATTTTCACAAGGGATGGTCTTCTTTGCCTTGGGGGCATTGATCTTCACCTTAGCTAGTTTCTCAGCTTTGGTGGTTGTAGGGAATTTTCTAGCAATGTGATCGATAAGTCCACAGTGATAACATTTCCTATAACTAAAAGTATCTTTAGGACTAGAGGCATGCTTATTAGATAATTTTAAATGAGCAGGGCCAGCACCGAGAATACCTTTGGCATTGGATATCGGAGGAACTATAAGTTCTTCAGATTTCTTATCAGTGACATTCACTCTTATTTTAGGAGTAGATCACTGACGAATTTAGGGATCTTATTTCTAGAAGTGGAGGGATGGCTAGCTGAAGGTTTTGAAACTTTTAGCTTAGGTACATTGGTACCCTTTTGAGGTTTTTGAACAACAATTTTTTCTTTACCTTTAGAAATTAAGGTAGGTTTGTCCTCAGGGATGGGAGTTTTAGAAGAAGAAGAGCACTGAGAAGTAGAAGTGTTAGGGATCGAAGACACGAACATTCAAAATTTGAGCATGGAATGATCAGTGGTTGGTTCCTCAGCTTCATCTTTGTAACCAAGACCACTTTTGTCTTTCCCAGGGATCTGAGCACTTAGTATCTCAGTGATCTTTGTTGAGAATTTATTCCATCCTTCAACAGTGTCTTTCTCAGCTTTCAGTTCAGCGATAGCCTTTTCACGCTCGATATTGATGACTTGATTTATGTAGACCTGATCTTTCAAATTTTCTTCTATGTTTGAAAGCTCTAGAACTTTTAGATGACAGTTTTTAAGCTGTTCAGTTAAGTCTAAATTTATTTGTTCAGCCTTGGTATTGCCATTCATGGCATCATATAAATCAATAGTCAAGATATCGATAGCTCTAAGTCTATCAGCTTCAGTGAGAGCAGGAAAAATAGTAGGAGAGAGATGTACCTGAGAGGTGGTGGCAGAAGTAGAGTAAATTTTAGATTGTTCTTCCTCTTGTTATTTGATTTCGGCCATTAGACATAGGTTGGCCTCATCTTCTTCCTCTGAATTTGATTCTTCATCAGACTCAGTCTAGTCATGATCTTCAGCGATCAGACATTTGCCTTTCTTTTTGTCAGTGAAGGAAAGAGGTTTAGATCTTCTAAAGTTACTCTTTCTGGCGAATCTCCTGAAAGAATTTGTCAGGAGAGCCAAAGATTCATCAAGATCTGAAGGGTCAGATTTTGATGAGTCATCAGAGTTTGATTCCAATTCAGTGATCATGAGAGTGGATCGCTGAGTGGGCACAAACTCTGAGGAGAGTAAAGCAACAAGTGTGATTTTGGAATATTTTACAAGATTCTTCTTAAGTTGACACGACTGCTCATGATTGAGCATAATGCCAAATAAGGTAGAGAGGGTCATTAATTTTAGATCCTTTGATAGTTTGAGACACATGGTATAGTTGTCCCAACTTTCAGGTAGACATTCTAAGAACTTTATCAGGATCTCAAAATTATCATAGGTCTTACCAACAGTTTTTAGGTCTATAATTAAACAGTTCAAACGTTGATGTACTTCAGAAAGAGTTTCATTCTTAGCACAGATGAAACTTTCATACTGCCTTACCAGGTTTATTCTTCTAGAGTCCTGGACTTCAGCAGTACCTTCATATTGAACACATATAGTGTCTCTCATGGCCTTTGAGCTCTTTAGATTCATGATGGAATGGTAGACTTCATCAGGAAGAGCCAAGGAGATGATGGATCTGGCCTTGGTGTCGATGGCCACTTTCTTCTTGTCTTTTTCAGTCCACTGAGAGTCTTCTCTTATGATTGTTCATTCAGGAACAGCAGGAGTAGTCGCAGTGGCTGGAATAGCACCATGGATCACATGAGGAATATATGGTCCATTTTCAACGTAGTAAGGTATAGTGGGATCTACACCTTCCAAGAAGAGCATCATTCGATTTTTCCAAAGATTAAAGTTGTCTTTGCTAAATCGAGGAGGTTTGGCAAGAGAGCCATTATCTATGTAGTTAGTGTTTGTGTTGTTTGCCATATTGAAGAAATAGCAAAGAAGAGAGTATAATCAAGATCTTGTTTATAGGATTAAACAATCTACTATGATACCACTTGTTGGTCCTAAAGGGTTATACAAGTTTGTAGAAGCGGGGGGGGGGGGGGGGGGGGGGTTGAATACAAACACAGATTTACTGTTTGTTTATCTTTCTAAACTGTTTATTGATATATATCAAACAATTTATTGTTTGTTGCGGAATAAGATCAAGTATAAAACCTAATCTAAACACACAGATATCTTGCACTAGAAAATATAGAGAGAAAATAAGAAAACCCAAGGAGAGATTTTCTTGCACAAAGTAGTTCAACGAGGAAAGGCAAGCTCTTCAAAAAGGAAGAAGGGTTTCCTATTTATACTGCATGCATTAAATGCAAGTTAGTACAACTTTACACGTGGCAGCGTCTGGTTGGTTGCATGAATTTGACTTTAGCAAACATCCTAGTGGCCGCATGATGAACAATGTAGTTGCAGAGTGGTTTGTACGATCCTGGTTAAAAGGGATGTCCGTCTGACAAATCGTACTGGTCGTGCAAGGAGATAAGACAAAAGTAACTTGTAGAACAGACTTCGTGATCAGCGATCGCTGAGTTGATCTTTATCAGCGAATGATAAAGTTCAGCTTTCGCTGAAGTCTTCTACTTGAAACTTCGCGTGAAATGGACAAGTCTTGGCTTCGCTGATATCCGCATCAGGTCAGTAGTAGACTTAGTCACTCGTTCGTCAGCTTGGTCTTCAATTTCAGCTTTGAACTTAGTTGTCGCGAATCTTGTCTTCGGGGATCATAAATAAACAATTACAAATGAAACTATCTGCGATCATCAGTGAGACTGAACAGGCTCAGGGCTCACTGATGTATATGCATCGCTGGATTATAAATTAAAGCATGTGTTTTTCCATCATTGATACTAAACAGACTTAGTATATATTCTTAGATGGTGAAACACTAATACATATCGTTTACTTAAAATTTTCACTAAGTAGTTTTGAGAGTCATTATCAAATCACTGAAGGGTTTGGATCAACACATGCAAAGAGAAAAATACACCAATTCATCTCTAGATATTAGAAGTCATCTTAGACTTCTTCTCATTCTTCCTCCTTGTTTATCCTCTCGTCGGTTTATATATATATATATAAATATATATATATATATATATATATATATATATATATATATAGGGGTCATTCAAGGGAGAACTATGTTATCTGTGATAACCGTGAGATCCAATCTCAGCCACAAATCAACCTATAAATAAGGAAATTAATAATTTTGGTATTTTTGACTTAAGAATTTAATTAAGGGGCATTTTAGGTATCATAAAATTATTCTCTCTCCTCTCTCCTCTCTCCGGTCAACCTTATTCCGGCGAACACCAACTGTGAACTTCTGTGATACATACTGTGATACCCATTGTAAAGCAACCAAATAAAGAGGATGCACACTGTGATACCCATTGTAAAGCAACAAAATAAAGAGGATGCACACTGTGATACCCATTGTAAAGCAACAAAATAAAGAGGATACACACTGTGATACCCGTTGTAAAGCAACAAAATAAAGATGACGCATACTGTGATACCAATATCCAATGTGATACAACCAAACCCCAAAATCAAAATCAAAATCAAAATCAAACCAATTGTGATACCCATTGTAAAGCAAGACGATGCATACATGTGATACCCCACTACCCGTTGTTGTGATACCCGTTGTGACTATCTCTGATCGGTTTTTCGTCATCAGAGGTCCATCGTCATTGTCGATTTGATTAAACAAGAGAGGAAAAAGAGGGGGATGGTGCCAGATTGATGATGGTGAAGAGACAAGTTGGGTTCACAGATCTGTTTCTGGGGTAGAGATAGAGAGGCGGACGAGACGAGGTTGAATCTGTCTCTGTTTCTGGGTTCACACCACTGCATAAATCTGTTTCTGTATTTGTTTCTGGGTTCTGGGTTCACACCACTGCCGCCAACGACGACAACCCATTGCCGTCATCGGATAAGAACGCGGTTCAAATCAAAATCCGAAGTAGAGATAGAGAGGCGGACGAGACGAGGTTGAATCTATTTCTGTTTCTGGGTTCACACCACTACATAAATCTGTTTCTGGGTTCTGGGTTCACACTACTGCCGCCAACGACGATAACCCATTGCCGCCATCGGATAAGAACACGGTTCAAATCAAAATCCGAAGAGGGCGAGGAGGAAAACGCGACGAGATCAAGAAAACGAATCGAATGGTAAGAATATGACGTTTGAGACGAAAAAGGAAGCGGAGAAAAAAAGAAGGTTTTGGTATATGGAGGCTACTGGAAGTGACGAAGATGGCAAAGGATTAGGGTTTTTAGTGTGAGCTGTAAAAAAGATGCAAATTACAAATTTACCCTTTATGTTATTTTAGTAAATAACATTAATTATCTAAAATGATTGGCTGAAATTGGATCTCACGGTTATCACAAACTAATTAGTTCTCATTTGATTAAGCACCTATATATATATATATATATATATATTTTTATTTTTTTTTTAGAGAGAGAGAGGACAATATTGGCAGCTGATTAGTTGATCGAGAAAATCTCGATAACACGTTGTAATCTCTCCCAGTTGGTAATAAACTCTTGCTCTCTCTCTCTCTCTCTCTCTCTCTCTCTTTCTTTGGTGGGCGTACACAATCACAACGATAGTGGAACCACGTTAAATCTCGGTGTTATTGGTTGTGATATTTCCCTATATATATCTCGTTAATATATATATGCTTGAGATCATGTGAGACCAGCCTATTTCCGTGAGACCGTGAGACCAAAAAATTAACACTAAACCTTCACAGCAAAAGACTGTGAAGGTACTGTGATGGTAAACCTTCACAGTGTTTTTGCTGTGAAGGGTTGTTGTTTTTCTTACCTTCACAATGAATCACTTTGAAGGTTTAGTGTTAATTTATTGGTCTCACAAAAACAGGTTGATCTCACGTGAACCCAACCCTATATATATATATATATATATATCGTCGATATATACACTTATATATATCTTGCTATATATATTTATAGATACTAACGTTTTCATCGTTTTTATCTCTCTCTCTCTCTCTATATATATATATATATATATATATACATTTCCTGTGGGTTTAATTTTCTACGTTAGAGAATTATTGTGTAACATCTAGATTATTGTTATCCGTATTTGTTGTTGGTTTATTGTGCACTTGGATTTCTACTCGTTTTGGAACCTTAGAAATCATTTGTGAGTTTCTCATATTTTTTGCACGATAAATTTTCCTAACATTATTAACTTATTTAAAACAACTTGTGAGCTTTTTAGTTATTTTACATGTATAAGCAATCCCAAACATCCCATAAATAACAACTTATTAGCTTATTACGTTTTGGTACCACCATAAAAACTAATCCAAACACCTTTTATAAAACTCCAGTTTGACACCACATAAGTTAATAAACATTTTTTCTTAAAAACATAATTGTTTTAAATAAGCAATCCCAAACACTCCCTTAAACTTTTTTGTTAATCACTTTGCTAAAAAAATTGTTTTATTTTTTATTTTTATGTCCTCAATCCCCCCCCCCCCCCCCCCCCAAGTCATTTACGACGGTTCCTCCCATGTCCCAGTCCATTTTGACGAAACCCTCCACCCCCTCGCTTTGCCATCGTTCCCCTTCATATCGATCTCTAGTGTTGGTTGTTCGTGTGGTCAACATCTTTTGTTAAATATATCTCAAATTCCTAATTTCATGTTTCTTTATATAGTTTAAAGATAAATCAATCCATCTCTAGTCAGTTTTTCTATATGATCAAACCGATTTATCTAGAAAGAAATTATACGAAATTATAGTATAATTTGCTAACCAGATAACTGAAATGGTAATAAAATTAATCGGCACCGAAACTTGCCTTATTCGGTTAACCGAACCGTTTAACCTGTAAACTGAAACCCGTTTCGCTTTAGGTGAGTTATTCGATTTCAGAATTTTTATACCCCTAAGGCTAAGTTTATGGATCTGCTGTTGCAATTACATCAAGTGTGGACATAAATACGAAGATCAAATCTACTCAAAAAACACACGATGATCCTACCGCTCAATTGCTCTACAAAGATATTTTTGTGGTTGAGATTCATAAACGGTTATTATACATGATTGTACTTAATAACAACATTCTGTAATGGCGATAGCTGAGATGATGGGGTTTTCCGCGTTACCAAGTGTTTGTGTCATTTCTTTTTATTTGTCTCAAATCCACTCTTTAGTTGTTGCTGTTAGGAAAATTTTATCGTGCCAAAGAAAATACAAGAAGCTCACGAATGATTTCTAAGGTCCCAAAACGAGAAGAAATCCAAATCCAAATGCACAATAAACCCAACAACAAATGCGGATAACAATGATCTAGATGTTACACAATATATTCTCGACGTAGAAAATTAAACCCACGCGAAATATATATATATATATATATATATATATATATAAATAGATAAAAGCGATGGAAACGTTAGTATCTATAGATATACATATATATATATATGTATATATATAGCAAATTATATATAAGTGTATATATCAACGAAATTCATATATATAAGCGATATATATATATATATATATATATATATATATTAGACGAAATATATATAAATATATGTATATATATAATAACGATATATATATATATATATATATATATATATATATATATATGTATGGCAAGTAAAACGCAAACAATAACACCGGGAGTTAACGTGGTTCCACTATCGTTGTGATAGTGTACGTCCACCAAAGAGAGAGAGAGAGAGCAAGTGTTTATTACCAGCCAAAGAGATTACAAAGTGCTTCGCATAAGGATCTTAAGATCCACGATCAACCAAACGAATCCTCTCGAACACCACCGAATATATCGAGAACACTCTTAACCTCACAAAACTCTAGATACCAAGAGTAGCAAAATAGGGAGTGTTTGATGGTTTACGGCCGAGAGAACAAGGGAAGAGGAAAGAAGAGGTGCAATTCATATGCAAGGAAATGGATGGATATATATAGTGATTTGTTTGTGTAGGCAGCACGCATGGGGGTAGTATGGTAATTTGACTTTGCCCCCCCCCCCCATGCAACACGTGCAGCATCCATATACAGGCCCGACCCTGGCCCATGGCAAGTGTGGCTTGGGCCATCGGCCCCAGGTCCAGCAGGGGCCTCACAAAATCATAAGGTTTTTATATGTATTATGTATATCATTATATTGTATAGCATCAATTTACAGCCGGCCGAGAGCGAGTCAGCGAGAATGAGAACGAGAATTCGAAAAGTGTCCTGACTCCTGCGTGCGATTGTGCGAATTAGCGATTAGCGAATAGGAAGAGTAAAGAGACAAAGTGTTGCGTGCGATTGTGCGATTGTGCTAATTAGCGATTAACGAATAGGAAGAGTAAATAGACAAAGTGTTGCGTGCGATTGTGCGATTGCGAACGGTGCAATTCATTGAAATCGTTGCTGCCCTAGTGCTTCCCGAAATCCGAAGTTCCGAACAAAAGTGTTGGCTGTTGGATTGCTTGATTTGCTTCTGCCCTAAATCAGGTGTTTTCTCTAATTCTATCCTTTTTTGAACTTTGAAGTTTGAACTTGTTGTGGACTGTGGTTTGCTTGCATTTTGCCTGCTGGATTGTTGATTTGTTGTTCATTGAATCATTGTTAATTTAATCATTTGTTTGTTTCGTTGTTGCTATTTGGCTCTCTGTATAGAATTTCATTTAATCGAGGTGAATTTTGTTTTTTTTGTAACTTGTTTGTTTTATCAAGAAGCTGAAATTGAAGGAGGTTTTAATTTAAGAGCCCTAGATTGTTTCCTGTATAGAATCGATTTTGTTTGCTACCAAACTGAAAGTTTCGTATTTTTTTAGTGAAGATAGTTTTTATTTCGAATTGGAAAATTGTGATTTCTTTTTTGTTGTGGAAGGGATGAATTTGATTGTTCTAAGTACATGTATTTTGTAGTTAGGAGAAATGCAAATTATCTAGGGTTTTTATGGCAATTTCGTCTTGATTCTTGGTGAATTGTGTGATCTGTTGTTGCTGCAGTTTGATTCTTGCGGAATACTGGAAATTGGCTGCCTTATATTTGCTTGGATACTTGTTTAGTTATCTTTCAATTTATTAGATAATAGAGTAATCCCCCTCGTTGTACTATTTTTGTTTCTTTTAATAAAGACCCGGCGTGGGGATGAGCCGCCTAGCTTGACTAGGTTCCAAACCCCGTTAAATTGTTTTTCGTTCTCGTAATATAGGGGCCTTTTTTTTGTCTTTCGCCATGGGCATCCGAAATCTCAGGACCGGCCCTGTCCATATATAATATATGATATATGTATTTAATATATAAATATATTATAACACTCCAACATGATGCACGTGATTCTTGATAGCAAAACGAATCCCAATCCAACGAATACGAGTCTTCCCAACAGTTGATCTTCAACAAGATAACAAAGTAAATTGGCATGAGGTAGCAAAATGCATTCCAACCGTGACGAGCTTCGGCATGGCCATCACCCGTCAAAGTTACAAGCAAACAAATAACCTCAAATACACAATCCACTGAACAAGGTAGAGCATAAGCAAAGCTCTAAGCACTTAACAAAGTAATTCCTTCAAAGATGTCATTTTGTCATCTGTGGTAATATATTTTCTCTCTCGCAAAGTGCCCAACGACACTAACACAAACGGAGCTGGATCAAGTTTGAGCAATGCCCAAACTTGGCTGGCGGTAGCGACTTAGTGAACATATCAGCAGCATTGTCGTCTGTCAGGACTTCTTTCAAATAGACGACCTTCGTTTCATGTAATCTAACAAGATATGCATCACGCACATTTATGTGCTTTTTCCGGGAGCTGAAAGCCAAATTAGTTTCCAAATGGATGGCACTCTGATTATCACAGAGAATGTGCACGGAAGGTTGCTCGAAGCCCAGGTCATTTATCAGTTCTTTCAAATAGACCGCTTCCTTTGCAGATTCAACCGCCGCAACAAGTTCAACTTCTATGGTCGACAATGCAAAAATAGACTGTAACCGTGATCTCCAACTGACGGTTGTTCCACCCAAGGTAAATACATAACCGGATGTGGATCTCCAACCAACTCGATCACCTGCATAGTCAGAATCACAATATCCAACAATTTCACAGTTATTGCGCAAACCAAATATAAGACCATGCTTCTCGGTTCCCTTCAAATATCGGAATGCCGTTTTAACGGCTACCCAATGTGATCGACCCGGATTCGCGAGAAACCGACTCACCACTACGACACAATGTGCGAGATCGGGACGGGTACACACCATGGCATACATGAGACTCCCGACTGCACTAGCATATGGAACCTTTGACATTTCGGCCTTCTCCTTGTCGTCCTTCGGACAATCTTCGCTCGTAATCTTGTTGTGCTTCGGTAGCGGAGTGCTAGATGTCTTGGAACCATCAAGATTGAACCGCTTCAGAATTTTCTGAATATACGCTCGTTGTGTCAACCTGAGTGTCCGGGACTTTCGGTCTCGCACGATTTCCATGGCTAAAATCTTCTGCGCCGCGCCAAGATCCTTCATTTCGAATTCTGACTTCAACTTATCTTTCAGACGTTCGATCTCTGACCGGTCCTTGCAGGCAATAAGCATGTCATCTACATAAAGAAGTAAGTAAGTGAAAATACCACCGCTTTGTCTATGATAGACACAAGCATCCTTTTCACTGCGCTCAAATCCCAGAGTGAGCATAAACGAATCGAACTTCTTATACCACTGACGAGGCGACTGTTTAAGTCCATAGATGGACTTATGGAACTTACATACGAATTCTGGTTTGTTGTCGGAAACGAAACCATCGGGTTGCTTCATATAGATAGTTTCCTCCAAGTCTCCGTGTAGGAAGGCGGTCTTCACATCTAGCTGTTCTAGCTCCAAATCATGAATAGCCACGATCGCTAAAAGAACACGAATAGATGTATGTCTAACAACGGGAGAAAAAATATCGTCATACTCGATACCTTTCCGTTGTGCAAAGCCTTTAGCAACGAGACGAGCCTTGTACCAATTGTCATCTTTGACTTTGAAAACCCACTTGCAACCAATAGCACGGCTGCCCTTCAGCAACGGACATAAGTCCCAACTGCTGTTCTTCGAGAGAGCTTCCATCTCTTCCTGTATGGCACCAAGCCATTTCGAACTGTGGGTTGAGGCCAACGCCTCCTTTACATCAAGCGGCTCCTCTTGCCCTGCATGCAAAGCAAACTCCAGCTGATCTGTAAAACTCATGTTAGAAAAATCCCAATCTCCATACCTGTTAGGAGGATGAATAGTCCTTTGACTACGTCTGGTAGGTGCAATAACTGGGATTGTATCGCTGTGGTCTCCACCATCATTCGGAATCTCTTTTTCAGAACCACTAGTAGAAGTCACTGGCAGAATGACTTCTTCAACATTATCGGGTGATTCTGGCACAATATCAGGAACGGATGAACTGGGAATATTAGGACTGACTACTGGCTCCACATCATCGGCGGTAGGAGCAACAGTAGTGACGACTTCCGGATTTTGAGAGGACCGAGGATCCTGTGACTTCAACAGGACCGATTCATCAAATGTGACGTGTCGAGAATGAATCACCTTACAAGTCAAGGGGTTCCAAATTCGATAACCCGTGATACCATCTGTATAGCCGAGCAAGAATCTTTTGGTGGCTTTAGGATCCAACTCGTCCTGGCCTGAAACATGAACGTAAACAGGACAACCAAATACACGTATGTATTTCAAACAGATGTTTCTTTTACCTCTCCAAACCTCTTCCGGAATCTTTCCCCTGATGGTCGAACAAGGTAACCTGTTAACAATGTGCACCGCTGTGTGCAGTGCTTCGGCCCAAAAAATTTTGGGGAACTCCGATGTCGACAACATACATCGGACCTTTTCAAGCAAAGTCCTATTCATCCGTTCGGCTACCCCATTAGATTGAGGATCGCCCGGAGTGGTGTAGTGACGGTAGATGCCTTTACGCGAACAAAAGTCCTTGAGGTTACCACTAGTCCTTGACTGGATGGTCCCCGGACGTCGTATGAACATAATCGAGGATTCCTTTAGTGTTGTGTTTTCCAACACCAAAAGAAACACACGTATGCTTTCCTTTGACACATCCCGAACAAAACTCCAGGCTAGCAGGAACAGAGACTTTAATGAGCTTTCGCTTGCGCAAAATCTCCAAGTTCTTCTCGGATGTGTGACCCTAACGAAGATGCCATAAGCGAGCATCACCAAGATTCTGAGAACTTCGGCCACACACGATTCAGAAGAAACAGTCTCGCCAATCAAATGGAAAAGATTACTTTCCGCTCGTTCGCCTTTCATTACAATAATACTCCCTCTAGAGATGCGCAAACTCTCGTCATTGCCTCGAAAGTTGCAGCCCAATTTGGACAGTTGTCCAACAGAGATCAAGGAACGAGTTATGGATGGAACAAACTTGACATTATTCAATGTACGAATACACCCATCGAACATCTTGATCCGCATGGTACCGATACCGTGAGTGACACACGAAGTACTGTTACCTTCAACTTTTCTGAAGGTAGAGAAACAGTCCCAGAATGGTGTCATGTGGCAAGATGCCCCGGTATCTAGCACCCAACGTCTGTCACCTTGCGGTGGTGCAACTGTGGCAGACAAGTCTTCTTGCTCCATTTCGGCTGCAACGGCTGAGGTGTCCGCGTTGTCTTTGTTTTTAAGACTGGGACAGTCCTTCACCCAATGACCTGGCTTGTGGAAATAATTACAGTTGCCACGCGCCTTTGATTTCCCCCGAGAACCAGGTCGGCGAGACGGAGAGCGCCTACGATTTCTTCCTCTTGACAAATGTTGATCGTCTCGGCCTTTGTCAGCAAATAGGCCTTGACTGTAATTAATCTCTCGGTGATTGTTACCGATTCGCATCTGAATTCGCTGATCTTTAGAAATCATTCCTGTTTTCACATCAGACAAAGAAAGAGTTTCTCTTCCATAAATAAAACTGTTAGTGAATTGGGAATACTTCTCGGGAAGTGAATACAACAGGATCATAGCAAGTGATTCTTCATCCTTAGCAAGAAGCGCATCTGTTGCCTTCAACTTCATGATTATGTCTTCGAATTCGGTCATGTGCGCCTTGATTGTTGTGCCTTCTTTCATTTTGAAGAAGAGACACGACCGCATCAGTAACAATCTGTTGGTCAAAGTTTTCTTGAGATATAAATTCTCAAGCTTGCTCCAAATACCTGCAGTTGTCTTTTCAGACACAATCTCAGATATAACATTATCTCCCATAGCCATCTGCAAAGTAGTAAATGCCCATGCTTCCATTTCTTTAGCCTTAAGGTCAGACATATTAGGGTCTAACTCGTCTTTGGCAAATACTACGGGATGGACTCCATTTTTCCTGAGTGCCGCGGATGTTGTGAATTGCCATTTACCAAAGTCACCGTCCCCGTTCCAAGTCTGTATACGAATCCCAGCCCCAGACAAATTAAAGGTACCTTCTAGGTACGGTTTTTAGGACTGGTTAGAGGGACCGGTACCAAATGGTTTTCTACTTCAGCCATAGAGAAAACGAAATGTGTAAACTGTTTATGTATATTTTCTACACAAACCCAAATCTAGATTCGAAGCTCTGATACCATATGTTAGGAAAAATTTATCGTGCCAAAGAAAATACAAGAAGCTCACGAATGATTTCTAAGGTCCCAAAACGGGTAGAAATCCAAATGCACAATAAACCCAACAACAAATGCGGATACCAATGATCTAGATGTTACACAATATATTCTCGACGTAGAAAATTACACCCACGCGAAAAATATATATATATATATATATAGATAAAAGCGATGGAAACGTTAGTATCTATAAATATATATATATAGCAAGATATATATAAGGGAATTTAATTAAAATACCCAAAGTTTGACTTTCCTTTACCAAAATACCCATTTCTCTCTCATTTTTACCAAAATACCCATTTTTTCCACGAAAAGGACCCGCGATCGCAGAAAGGGACCATTTTTGAAAATTGTCATACCGCGAACGCGGGGGAGTGTCCCGCGGTGGACCAATTTTGGTGCTTTTTGAATGTTTTGATTTGAAATTTTCACTTTCAACCCCTATACTTATTTACTTAATTTACTTTATACCTTTTACTTTCATAATTTTAATTTTACATTTAACACATATAATCGTTTATTAACTAAAATACGTTTTAATTTTAACAAGTTACACCATTATAATCGTCTCTTCGATACGTTCGAAATGAGTCCAATATTGAATTTTTTTGATTCATATATTTTAATATATATCATATACACTACATAAAAAAAATTATATTTAAACCTCATTTTTTTAACGTATTTTCAATTTTGTTTTACACTCCTATCGTATTAACATAATAATCATATATTAACTAATTCATTAAATCGTTTTAAATTATTATTATTTGTATGTGTTTATAGATATCGTGAATGGCAATAGGACAAGGTTTCACGAGAATAATATGAAATGGGGTTTTGACAAGTTGGTATCACTGGACTCATTTAAGAAAATTGTGAAAATGGGTATTTGGTGAATGATGATTCATGTGTGTTTGGAGCTGAAGTATTTGCAGTTACAGAGTATGCACAAAAGGATCGATGTCTGTCCATCACAAAGCCTCCACCAATTTTTAATACTTACACTTGGACCATCGATAATAAAATAAATAAAACGTATTTTAACTATAAGAGTATCATAAATTAAATAATTAACTATAATAATATGAATTTTAAATATAAAAAATATTTTTATGTAGTGTATATGATATATATTAAAATATATAAATAAAAAAAATTCAATATTAGGCTCATTTCGAACGTATCGAAGAGACGATTATAATGGTGTAACTTGTTAAAATTAAAACGTATTTTTTAACGTATTTTAGTTAATAAACGATTATATGTGTTAAATGTAAAATTAAAATTATGAAAGTAAAAGATATAAAGTAAAATAAGTAAATAAGTATAGGGGTTGAAAGTGAAAATTTCAATTGAAATTTACACTTTCGAACCTATGTCCCGCGAATAGTCCCGCTGTACACACAAAATGGTAATTCCAAATGTCAAATCAGTATTTTTTCCTGATGTTGCAGTGAATAATATAAGAAGTTGTAGGGAATAATTTCTAAATTAGAAATTGATTTATGTCAAATCATGTTTTGTGGTGTTTTATAGAGTATGTTTATAAAAAATGTATGAATAATTTTTTTGTTAATATTAAAAAAATGAAAAATATAATTTATATTAAAATACAATAAAATAAATTACATATTAAAAAATACAAACTTAACACATAAAAATACATCATTGTTCGTTTAGAAGTTTTTCAAATTTATGTTCGTACAATCTCCGTTGTGGTTCAATCATTTTCCGATTTAGAGAGGAAGAAACTGACGATTATTGTATATTTTTACTTTGTATTTTAATTTAATGTTTTATAAATTAAATATTTTATTTATTTTATTTTATTATAATTATTTCATTAATAAAATATTTCGTATTAAATTATAGTAAAGAATATTTAATTAGATTTATTGTTATTTGATTAAAATATAGTTTTTTATGATGAGGTGTCACTTTAAAAAGTGGTTGAAATTTCATTGTTGTGGAGGATAATTTCAAGATAATTGCAAAGCTGATGTCGTACTGATATAACAATTTAGAAATTGTGTTGAAATTTCATTTTTGTAGATGCTGTTAGCATCCATCTAGAAAGCAATTTAATCATATAGCCAAGTAGCCCATTTTGATGTTCATAGTTTTTAAACACGCCATTGAACTATACAAATGTCAATGAAGACATCCAACTTTCAATTTGTGTCATGTATATTAAATTCACGATAAACTAAATACTATATCATTTGATAAATTTTAAAATTAAAAAAGTTATTAACCGTAAAATTATACAAATAATGCAACTATTTTATCAAATTGTAAAAACTCAGATAAAAAAATTGATAGTCCAATTTTAGGCATGAGATCATGTGAGAAGTACCATTTTTGGTGAGAAGTGCTTTTAAACCGTTGATCACTTTTAATCAAATACCCTCAAATGAGTTGCGGCTTAAAAAAGAATTGATCTGGTCAATCTCGGTGCATCTCATCTTAATATTCATCCATTTCTCATCCAACGGTTGATAACCATTTCTCACCAAATTTGGCACTTCTCACCGGAACCCGACCCTTGAATTTTAATATGAAAGAATGTACTGAAACTTGTATAATAGAAGTCTAAAGTCTAAACATCACATCCACACTCCATCGACAACCAACAATCGTCGTTCATTGTTAGCACCACCACTGCCTCCACCTATAACCGACTGCATCGATCGACCATCATCACCCGTCCCACGACCATCACAACCCTTCCCCTAATGTGGTCACCCTACGCTTTTTCGCTCCCCTTAAGCTCCATTCCCCTTCGACAACAACGACCCCCAACCACCACAAATCTCCAGAAACCAAATCAAATGAATCCAGTATATCCTACACAGAGATGAGTTCCGAAATAAATACTCTCTAGAAAACTACGGCAACCCCCTTTGTTTAATGTTTTGACCACGAAATACATTAATATTATAATAAGGAGTACTTTTAGCATGACTTGGTTGTGGAAGGTTCTAATAGGAGACTAAATAACATAAGAAGGTTATATATGCATGGGAAAGTTCATATGTACATTAATCCATTTGAATATGTATATACGAACCTATATGAATAATATGTAACGTTGATTCGCATATCCAGCTTTAGTATTCTTTTCCTGATATTTTTCATTGATTTCACATATAAACCTTCTTTTAAACTTTTTTTTTTACCGTTTCACAATGTTTAGTCTTTTTTGTTGATGAACCATCCAGGCTTGATCTAAATGACTTCTAAAATTTAAAAGTCATGTCGTTGGTCTATTTGATACATTTTACAAACTTTAATAGCTTCTATTAATTGAATATATTTTTTCAACTTGAAATGATAACACTATCCTCCTCCTCCTCTATATACATAAGGGTTCATGCAATTGTAGATATGCTTCCATTCTTATACATATAAATCCCTTTGGGTGAATTTGTAACATTCTTATAAAGGTAGAAAATCTTTTTGAATCCTCAAAGATGATGGGCAAAACACCAAGTTTGAAACCTCGTAGGCTTATCCAAAGAACACAAGATCATAAAGAAAGATTTGATGAAGAAGAAGAAGAAGAGCATGAACAACCATTGAGTCCTGTGTTGTTTCATGAACCTGGTGCTAATATCTACATTATCGCAATCATCGGTATGAAAACCCTGATCGATCCGGATGTTTTCAAAGCCAATATAGTTGATTTAGTCTATAAAAATGACCGCTTCTCAAAGCCAATATAGTTGCTTGGACAGGGTCCAAGTAACATCAAAGGAGGTGTTGTACGAGGTTGGTACTGTTTTCGTTTGGGTGATGTGGCAAGCTCGGAATAGGGCGGTGTTTGAAGGGGAGGGAGTGTCGAGAAGCCTTACCGTTTCCGGGGTACAGTATCATTCTTTTTTCTGGGTCAGGAGTAGACACAAAAACGGGTCCAAGTTAGATTGGAATGAGTGGTGTAAGGACCCGAATAATGCTTGTAAATCTTTGATGTACCCCTAGCTTCTCGCTAGTTTTTTTCTTTATTATCTCGCTGTTCCAAAAAAAAAAAGTAACGCTTCAAGCACATCAAACCTTTATATGTGTAGGACCTTCATCTCTCTGTAATGGCATTTTAGAACATGGTATTAGAGCCGAAGTTTAGCCTTCGATTGAAGGATGTTGATAGAATAGGAAATTATTAATTAAATATATTGTGAATATCTTGTAATATTTTTTGAGATTTTGTTCCCTTTCTTGTAATGGCCTATGGCTGTATATATTGTTGGTAATTCAGAGCTCCAGGGGCAAGGAGACTTTTACACATTAATATGGTATCAGAGCTTATCTTCTCTCTCCCTTAAATTTTCTGCTCTGTCCAACGCCATCACCCCTTCTCTCTGCAGTCTGCCCTAAACCTAAGAGTCATCGTTCTTGCTGTTCTCCATGACAGGCGGTAAAGAAACTCCCCCTTCCTCTTCTTTTCACCCAGCCCTAGCCGTCACCAACATTCGAAATCTTGTCCCTCTTACTCTGGATCTCGAAAAAGTGCAATTCTCTTCTTGGGCAGAACTTTTCAAATGTGCAGCTTGTGCATATAATGTGCTCGACCACATCGATGCTTCAATCCCCAAACCCACAGATATAGATGATTTTCTCTGGAAAAGACTTGACGCCATTGTTAAACAATGGATTTATGGCACCGTCTCTTCGGACCTTCTTCAAACCATCCTCAAACCTGGTTCCACAGCCATGGATACTTGGGGACGTCTGTCTGATATCTTCCAGGATAATAAAAATACCCGAGCCGTCTATCTCGAAAATCAACTTTCTCACACCTATCTTCGTGATTTTCCAAATGCTTCCGCCTACTGCCAACAATTAAAGAATTTATCTGATCAACTCTCTACCGTTGGAAGCGCCGTCTCTGACAACAAACTCGTTCTTCAACTAGTCAGCGGCTTAACTCGAGATTATGACACAGTGGCTACAATGATCCAGCAAAGTGACCCTCTCCCGGCATTCTATAAAGCACGTTCCATGCTCGTGCTTGAAGAAACTAGGCGTGCACAACAAACCCACTCAAGTCCCGATGGCGCTGCCCTTGTTTCCTCTCCTACTGTGCAACAGCGGACTAGTCAGCCCCTTCCTCAAAACTATAATAATGACATCAGTTCCCGCAGTGGCGGTAATGGGCGTGGTCGTGGGGGCAGGAACCGCAACAATTGGCGCGGTGGTAGGGGAGGACGACTCAGTCGCGGGGGTGGTCGTCAGAACATCAACCTGCTGGACTATGGGCGTGGAAACTCGTGGCAACATCATCAGCAAAATTGGGGTCCGCAAGCATCATTGGGGAATTGGGCTTCTCCACCATGTCCCTACCCATCGATGCCTTTCCCGCAACAACCACAACGCAACTCCAATCCAGGATTGCTTGGTTCGGGCCCTCGTCAGCCACAACAACAAGCTTATGCTGTGTTTCCCCAATCGGCTCCTAATGATGGCTCTTCGTACCAACCGACAGATCTTGCTCAAGCATTCCAGACTATGAGTCTTACTCCCCCCGATGATGCATGGTATATGGATACAGGAGCTTCCTCGCATCTCACCAACAATGCAGGTAACCTTGTCCACAAGTTTAATTTTCGCACTAATACTAATATATTGGTAGGTAATGGCGACTGCATTCCAATTCAAGGTCGTGGCTCATCCCAACTCCCCAAACCTCACCCGCCCCTCTCCCTACGAAACATTCTCTATGCCCCCCAAATCATTAAAAATCTTATATCTGTTAGACAATTTACCAAAGATAATTGCGTTTCTATTGAGTTTGACCCTTGTGGTTTTTCTGTGAAGGACCTTCGTACGGGAACCAGGCTTATGAGATGTAGTAGTTCTGGAGACCTATACCCCCTCACTCCGTCCACTCTTCAACCCCGCACCGCCAACATGTCTCTTGCCGCCATCTCTCCAAGTACCTGGCATGATCGTCTTGGGCATCCAGGCTCATCTATTTTTCAATGTCTTCGCTCTAGGAATTTATTACAATGTAAAAAGGAGTCTCTTTCCAAATTTTGTTATTCATGTTCGGTTGGAAAGCATGTTCGACTTCCCTTTTCTATTTCTCCAAATGTAACTCATTCGCCGTTTGAAATAATACATAGTGACTTATGGACCTCTCCGGTCCCTACTAAAGAAGGTTACCACTATTATCTCTTGTTCCTTGATGACTATTCTAACTACCTTTGGGTGTTTCCTCTTAAAAACAAATCACAAGTGTATGACAAGTTCCTCATTTTTATTAATTACATTCGGACCCAATTCGAACGTCCCATTAAATCCTTCCAATGTGATAATGGCAAGGAGTTTGACAATGCACTTTTTCATAGCTTTTGTGCTAAAAATGGGATGACATTTCGTTTTTCTTGTCCACATACTTCCCCTCAAAACGGGAAAGCCGAAAGAATGATTCGAACCATCAATAATCGCATTCGCACCCTTCTCATTCACGCATCTATCCCTCCATCTTTTTGGGTATACGCCCTTCATATGTCGTGTTATCTTCACAATATTCTTCCTTCAAAATTGTTGAATCATAGCTCTCCAACTCAAATTCTATATCGCAAGAACCCCATCTTCTCTCACCTTCGCGTCTTTGGGTGTCTTTGCTTTCCAAACGTTACTTCCACCACCAAACACAAACTAGAACCCCGATCCATGCCTTGTACCTTCTTAGGGTTCCCTCCTAACCATCGGGGCTACCTCTGCTATGACATGGCTACCACTAAAGTCGTTATCTCCCGTCACGTGACGTTCATCGAGTCTGAATTCCCCTTCTCTAAAGTCCACCGCTTATGTTCCTCTTCTTATTTATTCCTCGAGGATAGTGACCCATCTCCTCTTATCACTCATCACCTCGCCACATCAAATTATGTTCCTTCCCCATCCATAGAACAACAGCCTACTGTCCCCGTGCCTGTTGTCCAACAGCATGTCGTCCCCGTCCCCGCTGCCCAACAGCCTTCTGTCCCCGTGTCTGCTGCCCAACAGCCTTATGTCCCCATGTCTGCTGCCCAACAGCCCTCAAATATGTCTCATGCAGCACCTAATACACAGGTTCAAGCCACCCCCACCCCACAACCCCCTCTTACCCAAGTATATAGTCGACGATGTCGTCTAAATGACCTCGCCCCTCACCCTCCATCTCCTATTAGTCCGACCTCTCCTCAGCAAACACCCCAACCATCTGGACCACCTCCCATTTCCCGAACTGTCATGACTAGAAGCCAAAACGGTATCTATAAGCCTAAACATCAATTCAACCTCAACACCGGTGTCTCTACTTCCCATGTACCTCGTTCCCATATCCAAGCCTTACAAGACCCTAGTTGGAATGCAGCGATGCTTGATGAGTATAGTGCGTTAATTAAAAATGACACGTGGGATTTGGTACCTAGACCCCCCGGCGCTCATGTGATTCGGTGTATGTGGTTATTCAAAAATAAATTCCGATCGGATGGTACTCTTGAACGACACAAGGCTAGATTGGTGGTGAATGGTAAGTCACAAAGGGTCGGCATTGATTGTGGTGAGACCTTTAGTCCGGTGGTCCGACCAGCAACCATTCGTACCGTGTTAAGCTTGGCCACATCACGCTCATGGCCTATCCACCAGCTTGACGTTAAAAATGCTTTCCTCCATGGTAACTTGCAGGAGACCGTCTATATGCATCAACCACCGGGTTTTGTTGACCCTAATGCTCCTAATCATGTTTGTTTTCTTCGAAAATCCCTATATGGTCTTAAACAGGCACCGCGAGCTTGGTACCAGCGATTTGCTGCTTATATTCTTCAGTTGGGGTTCATCAACAGTAAGTCAGATAACTCCTTGTTCATCTATCGGAAGGATAAAGATCTTGCTTATTTACTCCTCTATGTTGATGATATTGTGCTCACCACCTCATCTGATGCTTTACGTGTTTCGCTCATCTCTCGTCTGAAGTCTGAATTTCCAATGACCGACTTGGGTCCTCTGAGCTACTTTCTGGGCATTGCAGTCACACGACACTCCAATGGTCTATTCCTCTCACAAAGAAAGTATGCCGAGGAAATCATTGATCGAGCTGGGATGACCACGTGTAAACCAGTTGCGACACCAGTGGATGTGAAATCTAAACTTAGTGGCACCACAGGGCCACTAATGGCTGATTCTTCCCTTTACCGCAGCCTCGCCGGAGCTCTCCAATATCTTACCTTTACCCGACCGGATATCACTTATGCAGTGCAACAGGTGTGTTTGTTTATGCATGAACCACGAGAGCCTCACTTCCATGCCTTGAAGCGCATTATTCGGTACATCAAAGGTACGTTGGAATTTGGTGTGCATCTTTACTCTACACCTATTACCGGTTTGATTGCCTACACAGATGCTGATTGGGGGGGATGCCCTGACACCCGACGTTCAACTTCAGGCTATTGTGTGTTTTTGGGTGACAATCTTGTTTCTTGGTCTTCGAAACGCCAACCCACACTTTCTCGCTCTAGTGCCGAAGCAGAATATCGAGGCGTGGCTAATGTTGTCGCCGAAGCTTCTTGGCTCCGTAATCTCTTGCTTGAACTTCATTGTCCACTTCGTTGTGCCACGATAGTTTACTGTGACAATGTAAGCGCGGTCTACTTGTCTCGCAATCCTGTCCAACATCAGCGGACAAAACACGTTGAGATGGATATTCATTTCGTCCGGGAAAGAGTTGCTCTAGGCCAAGTTCGCGTGCTTCATGTTCCTTCATCCTACCAGTACGCTGATATATTCACCAAGGGACTCCCGCGTCAGCTCTTTCTTGACTTTCGGTCCAGTCTCAGCGTCCGTCCTCCTCCCGCTCAGACTGCGGGGGTGTGATAGAATAGGAAATTATTAATTAAATATATTGTGAATATCTTGTAATATTTTTTGAGATTCTGTTCCCTTTCTTGTAATGGCCTATGGCTGTATATATTGTTGGTAATTCAGAGCTCCAGGGGCAAGGAGACTTTTACACATTAATAGATGTAATGGAAACCCACATCAGCATAGTGTTTTTTTTATCGCAAGTAATTATGTTTCTCAAAGCTTTCTTTCATTTGATTGCTTTTTTACAGGTTTTGGACAAAGAAACTGGGAAAATGACATGGGTTCCAACACATGTGAACTTAGATGACCATGTTATTGTGCTAAAACTTGATACAAACATGGACTCAGGAGACAAGTTTGTGGAAGATTAATACATCTCAAACCTATATTGACAACTCAAAACCCTTATGGGATCTACACATCCTCAACACAAACACCTTAGATGCACATGGTACGTGTGTTTATTGCGCGTTCATCACTCACTCGGTGATGGCATGTCTTTGATTAACCTCTTGCTCGCTTGTAGTCGCAAGGTCTCAGATCCTGAGGCCTTGCCTACACTTCCCGAAGACAATAAATCTAGTCGTCAAGTTAGACTAGTTACTGGTTTTAAGTCCCTATTTATGGTCATGTGAAACACTATTGTCGTGTGTGGTGTTCATCTCGACTGTGTTGTTTCTAAAAGACACAAAGACACAGTTAACAGGCTATCCTGGCATCGAGGATAGGCCTCGTCGCTTTTGTCTTTACACGTGTTAGTTTTGATGATATAAAGTTTGTGCAAAAAGCTATGGATGTGGTAAGTTGTTCTTTTCATTTGTTTGTTTATTGCATATTTTTGGTACAATATTTTTTGTAATGTTTTCAATTATGCAAATATATATTACCAAAGGGTCAACACGACATTCTTTTAGAAACAAGATTTGCGTCGCAAAACTTGGTTAGTGACAAATGTTTTTATCGAATCCAACCATTTTATGATACTGATTTTCTAGAAGGTAAACGACGTAGTACTTGGAGTCTTAAAAGCTGGCTTATACCGGTACCTAAACCGTAGATATGGTGAGCCTTTTTAAACTATATATTCAATAGATGGATGTTCATTTGAAAACCGTAATTATTTAGAGAACCTGAAAACCAATCATTCATTAATTATTCATAAAGAATATCGCAATCTATATATATATATATATGATGAATATCATGAATAATATTCATGAGTAGATTAGCATTATTCATCGTGAATAATTCATAAAATAGTTAGTTGTCAGGTTCTCAAAGTATTTTGAGTTCCTAAACTAACTTTCTTCATACTTAATAATGTAGTAAGTTGGTTTCATGACATGAACCCTATTACGTACAGGAGCAATAGACAACAATAATAATCATGTTCCAGAGAACAATCGTCTTCGTGCAACGCTTTTCTTTAACATGCGACCCTCTACCATGATCGACGTGAGTGTAGGTTCTACCTTGTTAGCTAGAGTCTCTGACTCACATGGTATCAGCTAAGCCAATGTTTACCACTTTTTTAAGGACTTGAGACTATATGTGACAATAGCGTTTGTTGGAATGAACGTGTAAAGGTCCTACATCATCTTAGACTTGGACTATTTCTTTTAAATATATATATGGGAATCTTCATTTTTTTTTTCTTTTGGAGAGTAATCTAATAGGGTTCATCCACAGATCTGACATATATACCTAGCATGTATAACGTTATTTTTGTATGATCGATCATAGGCTTTCAATGATGCGACTAGACGGCATGGAGCATGGGGAAACAAGATAGCTTATGTATTACTTCCATTCGACATCAAACATAAACATGATTTGTTAGATTATGTGCAAGACGTGAAGACCGACATGGACCGAAAGAAAGCTTCGTTAAGTTAGAGCCATTATGCACTTCTTTCATTGCTAATTTGGTCATCAAGTTGTTTGGTGTTAAGGTAATTAGTTACAATTGATATCAATCAAATAATTAAGAAAATTAATGATTAGCATATTAAATTTATTAATTGTGCCACAGTTTGCAGGAAAAATAAATCATAAAGTTTACTCCAACACAACATTTGTCTTGAGCAATATTCCTGGACCACAGGAACATATCTCATTGTTTGGACATCAAGTTAACTACATTGCTCCCTGTTGTTATGGCCATCCAATGGTGAGAATTGAAGTAGTAACAAAGTCTTTTAAAAACTCAATAATTCATACAAATTCAAAATACAGTATTTATACACTGTTTCTTCATGTGTGAAATATTGAGGGCTATTTTTTCCACATACCAAATGGATCTTTACATATAAAACAACATTGCATAACAAAATCCTTACTTATTTTATATAATACATACCTATTAATTATGGGAGAATTGAAATTAAGTTGAAAATATTATTGATTTCTAATTAGACGAAGAACCATGTGAGAAAGGAGGTTAAATTAAGGTGAGAAGTGTGAAAAGAGATTTGGACTCTTGATCATTTTTAATTACCGTTGATCATGGTCCAGATTAAATCTCAAAATAACTCATGAATTATTTTAGAATGGAATATTTAGTTGATCTTCAATTTGAAGGGTGTAGATCCTCTTTTACTCTTCTCACCGTAACTATTATTTTTATTGAAAACCAACTTTTTTTTAAATAATGTTGTATATATGCATGCAGGCCTTAATGATTGCTGTGGTGAGTCATGTGGACAAAGTGACATTTGCTTTATCGGCTGATGAAGAAACCATACCTGACCCTCAAAATTTGTGTGATGATCTTCAACAATCGCTCCAGCTTATCAAGTCTTCTGCTTTACTTGTATAAACATATATATATATATATATATATATATATATAGAGATAGATGGATTCAAACGAGAACAATACTTATTTAAAAGAACACGAGAACGAACAAAATCATTAGTGATTTTACATTAACGTACGAAAAAATGGCTTTGTCTACGACTTTAGGTCCGCGTGGCTTTTTGCGCGTTAATGTAAAATCACTAATGATTTTGTTCGTTCTCGTATTCTTTTAAATAGTTAATGTTCTCGTTTAATTCTCTCTCTCTCTCTCTCTCTATATATATATATATATATAGACTTGAGATCACGTGAGACCAACCTGTTTTCGTGAGACCAAAAAATTAACACTAAACCTTCACAGCAAAAGACTGTGAAGGTACTGTGATGGCAAACCTTCACAGTCTTTTTGCTGTGAAGGTTCGTTGTTTTTCTTACCTTCACAATGAATCACTGTGAAGGTTTAGTGTTAATTTTGTGGTCTCACGAAAACAGGTTGGTCTCACGTGAACCCAACCCTATATATATATATATATATATATATATATATATATATATATATATATATATATATAGGGGTTAAATCATGTGAGAACCACAAATATCTTATAAACCGTGAGAACCAATATAAAAAATATTTTTTTACATGAAATTTTTTCATCAAATGCTAGGATTTATTATAGTCTACTTCAAATATATGTGTTTCATAATATGATAGTTTCACATGGATTTGTTTCACCATATGAATATTTTTTACGAGTATTTTTCATTTCACTAGGTGAAACAAAATTCGTTTTTCACATGTAAACTTATCATATGGTGAACACGAACATATGTGTAACAATATCTTAAATCATAGGTTTTGATGAAAAAAAATCATGTAAACAAAATTTTTTACATTGGTTCTCACGGGTTTATAACCTATTTGTAGTTTTCATTTGATTATCGTCCTATATATATATATATATATTATATGGTGGTCAGTAGTGGATTTAGAATTTCCGATATAGGAGACATACTTTTATTAACATAATATAAAATAAAAGTTAGATGAAAAAGTATAAAGTCATTAAATATATACAAGTTACATTCTATAGTTGTTTACATAGAGTTTTTTCATCTTTTGAAATTAATAACATTGTCGAGTACTTTCTTTTCCACGGTGATACAACATAAGTGTTCAAAAATCATCACAAGATTGATTTAGCAAAATTGAGTCTTAAGCTTTATCGTAGAAATTCATCTCTAACAAGCAGAACCAATGGTAACTTGAATAATTGATATACCAAAGGAAACGAAGATGTTTCCTTATTTCCACCATTGTTCTAAAAAACTCGCCGCAGAGCTGCCATGGCGCGCCATGGCACCAAGACTTGTGTGTCACGCTACGTTAAGCCCATGAAACGCCATGGCCTAATGCGCAGTTATCGTAATGAGATATTTGATTTTTCTTTACGTTTTTAATGTTTTATTTGCAAGTTTTTGATATGTAACCTAATTTAACTTGTTTATTACTATTGACTCATTGAGTAACACTACAAAACATACGTTCTTATATATAATATTATATATGAATTAGAAATTTGACGCCATAAAAGTCACGCCTTGAAAACGTCATGGCTTCGTCGTGCCTACTAAGGCTTGAGGTTTGGCCTCCCCGCCATGCCACGCCTCACGCCATTTAGAACCTTGATTTCCACCTAGGGATGGCAAAAAACCCCGTCCCCGACGGGGATCCGACACCCAAACCCGGTTTGAGTGGGGATCCCCGTTCCCCAATAGGGATGGGGATGGGGAAGGAATTTTGTTCCCCGACGGGGATGGGGGTGGGGAATGGGGAGCGGGGATGGGGATGTGAATTGCGATCCCCGGTATTCCCGGCCCCGTTGCCGTCTCTATTTCCACCATTACTCGGATATACCTCTTACGTTACCAAATCTTCCATCTTATTGAATTGTCAATCAATGTTATCTCAATCTTTTTTGAGGTTGTTAGCTCCAACCTCTATGTAAAGAAGTATTGAAAAATAGGCTAAGTGTAAAACAACGACAGAACCTCTGCCAAGACACCAAGTGAAAGTCCAAATGAAGACTCAACAGGAGACGTTCTCAGAGGACAAGGCCACAGAGCCTCTGTCATACTTGACAGAGCCTCTGTGGTATGAAGACTGAAGACTAAGAAGATTATTTGGAGATCAAAACAAAGACGATCGTGCTTCTCACGTTCTCTGTTGTACGAAGATCCTGAAGATCATTCGTACAAGGTGTGCCCTGCACATTCCACGTGTCAACCTCTGAAGGGTTACAGCCTTTGCAGATTGCGGCGCACTACATTAACGTTGTACATGTAGCAGATCACGATGTTGTCTTTGTACCCTTAGTACTTATTGTCTAAAACTTGTCCCCTGTTGAACAGTATAAATAGAAGGCTCATGTTGAGCTCTTCTATTAACTTTGCACGACACACACACCTTTAGAGCAGAATTTATGTTATACCTTCGGTGTTCTTGGTGTTCTTATTTTAATCAATACAAAGTGAATCTTTGAGTTAATCTCGTGTTTATTTATACTTTGTGTATTTGATTCAGTGTGTCTTTCTACCGAAGAATATCTCTTTAGTTCGTTAAAACGCTTCCGCACACTCTTTTGTTTGAACTAATAGATATTTATATTATTGTTGAGTAACATCGGGATCAACAATTGGTATCAGAGCCTTCCTTGATTTTCTATATCAAGAGATCCTCTCTGACAATGATTTTTGGTAGAAACTTGGATTGATTCTAACCTGTTCTTCGTTTATTTCAAACAGCCTCTGTTTTTCTGCCATTCTCGACCAGTTCGACTTTGGTAAACTTACAGAACCTGTTTCTACGGTTAAAACACTCCATTTTAGTGCATTTTTCAAGGTTTTAAGATTATAAACTCATTCAGAAAAATCCATTCCATCATCTGAAAATCTGCTGTTCATACTCTGTTTTCTGGTATTTTTCAAACTACTTTCAAAATGGCGAACACGGACAACTTCTTCACCGCTGGTTCTTTAACCAAGCCACCCACTCTACTCAGAGATGGGTACCCTCAATGGAAGATACGAATGATTCACTTCTTCGAGGGAACTGACAAAGAACTAGTCTACTATATCCACAATCCTCCTTTCGTTCCATTGGTCACAGTACCACGAGTTCCTGCCACAGATGATACTCCAGAGATTCCTGAGCACGAAAAATCAAAGACAAAGGTTAAATGGTCTGCCCCAGACTGGGAGAAATACGAAATTGCTCAGAAGACCAAGAGACTGTTGATAATGGCCATACCCAATGACCTCTTCCAATCCCTAGATGCGTGTGAATCTGCATACGATCTATGGAAGGAACTGGAGAAACAATTGGAGGGAGGGGCCAAGACTCAGAAGAACCGCAGAGCCCCAATGAATCAACGAATACTACGCATTCAAAGTTCTGCAATCAACCTATGACAGGTTCAACTCTCTCATCAACAAGTGTAAGAAGTTTGGAATCCACAGAACCTCTGAGGAGAACAACGTCATGTTCCTAAAGAGCCTAAATGAAGAATGGCTCCAGTTGTCTATGTCTCTGCAAACTAATCAGGACTTAGACACATGGACTCTGTCATATCTTTATGGAACATTGGCAGCCCAAGAACCTCAGATTGCACATGCAAAAGCTCAAACTAGTGTGCCTCTTGCACTTGTTGGTAAGACGACAGAAGCTAAGGAGAAACCAAAGAAGGAGAAGTTCGTGGAGGAGAAGAAAGAGAAGAAGAAGAAGAAGGTGTTGGTCGTTGATAGTGAAGAAGAGGAATTGGTAGAAGAAGAGGAGGCAACCATGGCCTCAATAGCTAAATCTTTAGCTCTTTTGACTCGAGAATTCAGCAGAAGATACCAGAAGAAGTCTGGATATGAACGCAATGGGAGAGATGATCGTGGAGGGAAGTATGAGCCAAGGAATCAGGGAAGAGAAGATGGTAATGGCCAACAGAGGTCAAATGACAAAAATGACAGAGGTGGTGACTAACAGAGGTCAGGCGACAGAGCTGGGAATGCACCCCAGAATCAGGGTTGTTTCAACTGTAGCAAGCCAGGCCACTATGCTGCAGACTGCAGGAGCAAACCAAACCGCCCTCAAAGGGACTCTGCTTTCTACAAAAAGAAGGCAGAGTATTATGCTCAGAAATCATTCATGGTGGAGCAGGAAAACTGGCAGTCAGATGAATCCTCTGACGAAGGTGAAAAGAAGAACACCCTGTTCTGTGGGATGACAGAGGTCAGCTCCTCCGACTCTGACAGTGAGGTATCCACTTCTGACTCTTCGTCTAATGAAACAGAAACTGATTTGCTTAAACTGACTGTTGAATACACTGAACTTAAAAAGACCTGCGAAAATGTAAAAAAGAATCTTGCATTTTTTGAGAGAGAAGCCAGACTTCTCACCCAAGAAAAGGCAAAAATATTTCAAGAAAGGAAGAGATTGAAACTAACTGGAATAAACATCAAATCCTTTAAAAGAAAAGATTTCAGAACTCAACTCTGCCTTAAAAGCTAAATCTAAAGAACTTATGGATGTTGAGAGCGACAGAATGAATATTCTTGTTCTTAAACACTATTTTCAAAATGAAAGAGAAGTCCTTCATCAAGACCTACTCAGAAGAGACCTTTTAATTAAAAAAATATCAAGATGCACAGAAGGTATACGAAAAGGTCAATACACAAATAGGAAGAAGGGGAATTGGCTTCTGTGATATAGATCCATATACTGGAACCAAAAGAAACAAGTCCCTGTCTTCTCTATTTCATATTGGAAGTACAAGAAAACCTGGTTTTCCAAACTTTCTCTCTGTTAGCAAAAGGCGAAAAGTCTCTGGGGAACCTCACTAGAGGAAACCTCTGAAGACGATAAATATGTGGTTTGAAAACACAGATCTGTCATCTTCAGCCTCTGCCAAAAGAGAATCCAAACCTAAGAGATATCTAAAAACTCAAGATCAGATAGGAATCTTCAAGTTTGGTGACCCCGAGACTCAAACACATGTTGCTTTTGTCTGCACTATAGACTCTGAGACGAAACTATCTGCAGAGGCACCTGAGTTCTTGCCCGCTTCTTCAGAAGAAAAACTGAAAAACATTTCTGAAAACGAGTTAATGGAACTTGGCAAAAACAATTTTTATGAAAACCTCTGTACATCCTCTGTTGATTAAAATATCTCTGAGGAAATCTTGATAAATACTTCTGCTGATTTAGAAGATAGTCCCAAAGAAAAGGAAGAAAGTGAGTATGGCACATGCTCTGAAAGTCCAGCCTCTGTCGACAGAGATCTTAGTGACTCAACCTCTGTATATGAGGACGATTCATCCTCTGACCAGTCTGAGACTGACTCAATAGAGTCAGAGATAGTTCCTTGTGGTACAGAGGAAATTAAACTTCCCTCTAGAATTCTTAACACAGAACCATTCCTCCTAAAGAGAAAACCACAAGGATTCCTATCTGTCCAGACTTTTTGGACATGTGTATACAAGCCAAAACCTCTCTTGAGCATGAGAAAATCAAACAACAAAAGGAAATGTCTTCTCAAAATCCAAAAAGTTCAAAACCCATAAGGCCTCTTAAAGAAAAATGAACTTGGCAACAAAAGGGTAAGTGGGTTGAAAATAAAAAATCTTACTCTTCTGTGACAGTGAAACCTGCAGAAGTTCAGCACAGGGGAAGGGGTCCACAGAAGGCTACTCTCCACAGAGAATTTTCAAAACAACAATCTAGTCTACATAGGTCTTCGTGTAATAGGAAGTCAGATGCTATGATAGATTGTAAAAATAAAGCCTCTGTACCCTGTTTCAGTGTTTTTAATGAGAAGTTCAAGCAAATTTCTTCGCATATTCATTATTGTCATTGTTTTAAACTTATGCATCAATTGAATAAACACTTCTCTAGTCCACACTGTTTCCTCTCTAGACCCAAAAAGAATGCAAAATTCAAGGGTAAGAAGAAACAAAATGGTTCTTCATCGGAAGCTAAAACCAAATCCAAGGATGCTAAGGCAACCTTGAAGACCCCTAACAAACCGGGACCCATCTGGATATGGGTACCTAAAAATCTCTGATTATGTCACAGAGGAAGTATGTGCCGATCTGGTATCTAGACTCCGGATGCTCGCGGCACATGACTGGCGACAGAGGTCTACTATCCTCTTTCAAAGATAAACTCGATGGGGGATCTGTAACCTTTGGCGACAACAAGAAGGGATATATTAAAGGCTATGGAGTCATCAAGAAGGAAAACATAACCGTTTTCAAAGTTGCGTATGTGGATGGCCTTAAGCACAATCTTCTAAGTGTTAGCCAACTTTGTGATACGGGTTTCGACGTCATGTTCAAAAGAACCTTCTGCTCTCTGCAAGGTGAGGACACAGGAGTCGAACTTCTGCGAGCCGAGCGAAAAGGCGATTTATACCTCATGAACTTTAGTGCCAAGAACAAGAAGGACAAACTCAGCCTTGTTGTCTGTAAGAACGAAGAAGCCTGGTTATGGCACAACAGGTTCTGCCATCTAAACTTTCATACTCTTGATAAGCTTATTAAACTCGATTTAGTCAAAGGTTTGCCAAATGTTAAATTCAATACAGATCATTTGTGCTCTGCCTGCGAAATGGGTAAACTCAAAAGAGCTTCATATAAAGGCAAGACTGATGTGTCCTGCCCAAGGCCTCTGTACATGCTCCATGTCAACCTCTGCGGTCCAATTGCTACACTTTGCCTTGGCGGCAAGAAATATATACTCGTGTTGATTGATGAATACTCGAGATATACATGGGTGGAATTTGTCAGAAAGAAATCAGATGTTCCTAACATTCTGATAAACCTAATGAAAAGAATCCAGGTTCTGTATGAGTGCAGAATTCAAAAGTTGAGAAGCGACAATGGCACAGAATTCAAAAACTCTGTCATTGAAGCTTACCTCACAGAAGAAGGCATATCTCAGAACTTCTCTGTTGCACGCACCCCACAATAGAACGGCGTGGTTGAACGAAAGAACCGCACGCTTGTGGAGGCTGCAAGAACTATGCTGACAGCATCTGGATTACCAACATCTTTCTGGGCAGAATCTGTATCAACCGCATGCTACACCCAAAATCGATCAACCATAGTAAAGAGGCACATCAAAACACCGTATCACTTGATCTATAAAAGGCGACCAAACATCAAGTTCTTCCATGTATTTGGATGCAAGTGTTTTGTCTTGAATGATAGAGAAGCTAGAGGAAAGTTTGATGTGAAAGCAGACGAAGGCAAGTTCATTGGGTACTCTGCCACCTCAAAGGCCTACAGAGTTTACCTTCTGCGGTCCAGAAACATTGTGGAAAGCATCAATGTCTCTTTTGACGATTCCTTTCAAAAGACTTCTGAACAAATCAGTTCAGAACTCGGTCTCAAAAAGGAATCCTCTGCATCTCAAAGACAAGAGAAGCATAACTGAATCTGCTATTTGAAGAGATGTTCCACGATGATATTGATCCCTCTGCCGGAGCCGTCAAAGCCTCTGGAGAAACATCTTCTGCAAAACAGACTGAGTCAGGTATATCTCTAACTGGTCCATTAAATACTTCATCCTCTTCTGTGAATCGTGCAGATGCAAGTGCCGAGGGGGAGCAAACAGAAGAAGATACAACAAAGGATTCTACTACAGAGGCACTGGACATACCAACTCCAGCATCTACAGAGGAACCAATACCAGAGGAAAACGAGGATTTAGTCTCTACATCCTCAGAGGAACCAATTCCAATTCTTATCCCAATACTCCCACAAGCTGAAGAACCAAGTTCAAGCACAGAAGTACCATCCACTACAGAGGTTGCACCAGAACCATAGGGTGAAACCACAGAGGTTCAACTAGATGATGCTAATGACCATCTCACCGGGACGAAAAAGTGGACGATGAGCCATCCTCTGAGCCAAATCATTGGCGATCCTTCTGAGTAAGTTAAGACAAGATCGGCCACTGCTAACTTTTGTTTCTTTACAAATTTTATCAGTGTGATCGAGCCAAAACGTATCTCTGAAGCCCTAGATGATCCAAACTAGGTAGATGCAATGCAAGAAGAGCTTCTACAGTTTGAGAGAAACAAGGTATGGACCCTAGTTCCTCTGCCAAGAGGGAAACAAGCAATAGGGACTAAATGGGTCTTCAGAAACAAGAAGGATGAGGATGGGGTGGTCATTAGAAATAAAGCGAGATTGATGGCCAAGGGATATTGTCAAGCAGAAGGCATTGATGACGATGAGACTTTTGCCCCTATCGCACGGCTCGAAACAATAAGAATCTTCTTAGCCTTCGCAGCCCACAGAGGTTTCAAAGTTTTTCAAATGGATGTAAAATATGCCTTTCTGAATGTTCAAATCCAAGAAGAAGTATACGTCCAGCAGCCACCAGGGTTTGAAAGTGCCAAGTACCCAAACTACATCTATTATCTTGACAAAGCTCTGTATGGACTGAAACAGGCTCCAAGAGCATGGTACGAACGTCTTTCAACATTTCTTCTCGATAACGATTTCGACAGAGGTACAACCGATACTACTTTATTTTATAAAAGAAAAGGTGATGAGATTCTGCTTGTACAGATCTATGTGGACGACATTATTTTTGGTTCTACAAATGCAAAACAATGCACAGATTTTGAAAAACTCATGCAGAGTGAGTTTGAAATGAGTATGATGGGAGAATTAAACTTCTTCCTAGGACTCCAAGTCAAACAATCATCAGAGGGGATTTTTATAAATCAAGCCAAATATGTCTCTGACATTCTTTCAAAATTTAAGCTCTCTGATGCCTCTGTAATGAAGACCCCCATGTCCACTGGAAATAAGTTATACTCAGATCCAAATGGCAAATCTGTAGAGTGCAAGCTCTACAGAGGCATGATTGGGTCCCTTTTATACTTAACAGCAAGTAGACCTGATATAATGTATGCTACATGCCTCTGTGCAAGACCAAGCTAACATAAAGGAATCCTACCTTCTTGCTGTAAAGAGGATCTTCAGATACCTTAAGGGAACCAAAAATCTTGGGCTCTGGTATCCGAAGAACTTTGTCTTTAATCTTAAGGCCTACACAGATTCAGATTATGGAGGATGCAAGCTTGACCGAAAAAGTACCTCTGGGAGTTGTCAATTCCTGGTTGGTAAACTAGTCAGATGGACTTCAAAGAAGCAGAATTGTGTGTCGACATCTACAGCAGAAGCTGAATATGTTGCTGTTGCTAGCTGTTTCTCCCAGGTTCTGTGGATGAAAACTTAGCTAAAGGACTACGTGTACACAATATACAAGATACCCATCCTATGTGATTCAAAAAGTGCCATTGCTATCTCTGCCAACCCTGTACAGCACTAAAAAACAAAGCATATCGACATCCGTTACCACTTTTTGAAGCATCATGTTGAACAAGGCACAATCGAGATGTACTTTGTGTCCACTGAATACCAGCTTGCGGATTTATTCACCAAGGCACTTGATGAGAAAAGATTCCTTTTCTTGGTAAGTAAGTTGGGTATGATAAACATGAGTTAAACCCTCTGTAAGTAAGACTCGATCCTCTTGTGAATATGTATATATTTAAGCTCTTTTGTACGTAAATTCCTTTTCATCAAAAGTTCTGCACCCAACAGAGCTTCTGTGGGATTGCTCAAAGCCTCTGACGATCTCCACAGAACCTTTGGTGAGTTTGACCTATGTCCTGTGCATTACTTATCTCATTTGATCCAAGCATAGGTCAAGGGGGAGCAGAAGGAGACCTTGAATTAGTCTACAGAAGTGGTTAATTCAAGGGGGGCCAAATAAGAGAAATGAACAACCAAATCCACAGAAGTCAGGCAGTTTGCCGAGCAAAGGTAAATCAAAAGGAGAATGTCTCGCACAAAACCTTTTTCCAAAACAGTTTTCTAGGACACAAATTTCCAAATATGTCCTAAAAACACTGTTTAGAACAATTAAAACTTTGGATGATCAAAAAGTTTTATGAATTTTTAGTTATTAGAAATTTTCACTCTTAGAGCCTCTGCTGAGTTCAACAGAGCCTCAAAGCCTCTGTGAATGTAACTTTTGTACTAAAGTTCTATCGATCATATCCAATGTATTTTCAAATGTTTTTGGTAAAGGTGCAAGCTCAGAGGAGATAAAAAGCATGTTTCAGACCACAGAGCTCATTCCACAACAGAGCTTCTGTCGATTCTGATACTTAGCTTTTTATGGAAATTCTGTAACATGCGGGTTATTTCTGTAAGTGACAGTCATCTGGAAGTAGAAACGCCCACGCGCTCATCATTAATGGGTCGCGCACGACGTCTAATCATGTTCTGACACCTCTGACGTGGCAGATTTTTATTGGACGTGCATGCCACACGTTCCTCTGAAACGTGGCTCCAGCAGTAGAACTCGAGTGCGGACCCCAAGCCAACATTGAATACACTTTTTAACAACGGAATTCTATCCGTTTCTACCCCACTATATAACCCCATTTACCCCCATTCCTACTCCTTTTACGAATTTACTGCTATCTTCTTCTCCGGCGAACTTTGCAAAACCTGCAACTTCTACTTTCTACTCATATTCTTCAAATTTTAAGCAATGGCTTCCACCTCTAACTCTCCGACGAACTCCCCAGCCCATTCTGAGCACTCACAGAACCCAACAATGGCCGGAAACTTAGAACAAGACAACTCAGTGCCTTTACTCCGACAACCCACCTTCAAAACTTCCTGGAACATGAACACTTTGAACTTGTTCTTCCTCTTAAACCCAACAATCACTTTCTTGTTCCTTCAAGAACGGCAATTGAAGAAGAACATGCCATCTTATTAAACATTCTGGAAAACCATTACCTCTTCCCTCTGCTAACAAAGAACGTTAAAAGGATCCCTGCCAGATACCTCAACCAGTTCTGGCAGAGCTGCTTTTATGACCAAGACAATAGGCAAATCAAGGGATACATTTCCAAACCTGACCAATCTGAATACCTTGAAATCAAGTTCAACATAACTATGTTCTCCCTTGAGTTTGGCCTACCAACAAGAGGACTTCTGGGAATCAAAAAGTACGCAGAGGAACCTTCGGACAAAGACCTCTGTGACTTTGCAGAGATGTTGGGCTACAACACCAAGCTGAAAAAGAGAAATGACTTTAGAAGGAATAGATTCCCCCTCTGTGGAATACTCTCTTCTCCATCCTCAACAGATGCCTAACTAGAAAAGTAGGCAGCCCAGACCAAACATCTCACCAGATCTTGGCAATCATGTACGGGGTGTACTATGATTTGCCTCTGGACTATTACTCATGCTGCAGGAGATAGTCAACACCATCGACCACAGGATCTCCTCACAGAGGGCAAAAAGACCCACAAGCAAAGATCTTCCCCCACTTCAATATCAGATGATCCTAGGTGTACTTCTGGAACCCCTGCTCCTCATAGAAAAATGGCCAATGGAGGGTTCAGTTGTCAAAACCTACCCTATGGCAAAGAACACCCAACAGGGCATGCTGACGGATACAACTTCTGCAGACCTCTACCAGCATCTCTTTTGACATATGCTTCTGATGAGCAACTTAGGATAGCATACATACGCGATCACAGGACTCCAGAACCGAGTCCTGTGACACCCCCGTGTTTAGGAGCCCCTTTAGGAACTCAGGTAGTTGATAGGATGTGTGATGAAGACTGGGCAGAGGCCTTAGCAAAGCACGAGCAAGTACAGGCTCGATTTCACCTTCAGAGAAACCAACTAGACACCTCTGCTTCCAAGAGCAAAACCTTTGCCACTCCCCCCCAAAACGAAGAAGGCACCTAAGGAAAAGAAAACCAAAGAGGGTACCTCTACAAGCATCACACAAACCCATCAATCACCACCACATGAAACCATGGTTGGATCCTTTGCGCCTCCATCCCCTCGTAAGGAAAAGAAGAAGAAAAGGAAATCCAAGTCTTCTGAGGAGGGTGCCCCCAAACCAAAACGTAAGAAGAGCAAGAAGAAAACCAAGAAACCCCACACGCCTCTGCAAACCATCGCAGAGGAAGCTGAAATGGAAGAAGAAGCTCTTGCCCAACCTCTGCAATCTCCCACTCCAATACAATATGCAGAGTACACTGACTTCTCTGCGTTTCTTGAAAGACCTGACATTGCAGAATCCTTAGATACCTCAGGGTGGAACTGTGAAGCCCTTTCAAATTGGTCAACTGAAAATCCAGACTTCAGAGTCACAAAGTTGATTCTGACTTGGAGGAAGACAACAGAACCCCTGAGGGCATTCAGGCAAATACTCAAGAAGTAATTTAGAACCCCTTCCTCCATTCCTCTCATCCCAGATATGATGTACTAAGGAAAAGCCCAGAGGTTATGGTAGAAGCCGAAGGAAATCGGGCAGAGGTGGAGGCTGCGGACACTGAGGGTGAGATAGTGTTAGGGTTTTTGACAGAAGAAGAGGCAAGAAAAGATGCCGAAGATAGTAGAGGCACACAACCCCAATCACCTCCTAGTGCAACCCTTATTTCTGACACCGTCAGTCTAGTGGCAGAAGGTGTCATTGAAATAGAGCAGCACAGCTCGACCCCAACCCAAGCAAACCGGACAGAGGAAACTCTTTCCACCTCTGTGCCACTGATAACCGGGGAAACCATTCCAAGGGAGTCCTCTCTAAAGGACTCACCTTTAGTTCGTGATCCTTCGCCCCAGATCACAACAGAAATCCCCGCAGAGGAATTTGTTTCCTCTGCTACACGTACACACCTAAGTCCAATCGGCTCTTCAGATGAGCCTAGAGAGCACAACGACGAAGGGACTCTAGAAAAGTCCCCAAGTCAACTTAAGGATACTCTTGTACCCACCTCTGAAGTGGATTAAGACAATGTGCTTAACAGAACCCCTATAGAGTCTGAGGCTCAAAAAGCCTCTACTCGAGGATTAGAGGGAAGTCCTTCCGCTCTCAACGTACAAACAGGAGCGAAAGAAGGCGTCTCAGGAACAGAGACTCACTCTGGTGATAGATTCGTTCACCCAGAGGTTACACTTAGTCCACATGTCTCAAGGGATGAGTTCCAAACCCTTGTCACCTCTGTGGACAACACGTTGAAAGGGTTGAAAAGCTCTTTTGACTCTTTGGCAGATACCACTTCAAGGGCAATAACTGAACTGACCACCAAAGTGGACAACCTATCCACAGAGGTGAAAAATGCTTGCGCCCAAATGAACTCGACTGCAACAACCTCTGCTACCAATGCCACCTCTGCATTCGAGAAAGCAACAAGCTCTGCCTTCCAGGCCTCTGTCAAAGATCTACTTGAAAAGCTGAAGCAAGAGCAATCCCCAACCTCTACGTGCCTTACACCAGAAGATCTAAAGAAGGCCCTAGAGCATGTCCAGGAACACACTACCAGAGAAACTCAGGCCATGAAGCCCTCCGACTACATGACCAGAGCACAGATCACAGAGCTTGGACAAGGGATACTCGACCAAATTACAGAGTTCATTAAAGCCTTCATTGTTGCCAACGCCAATTATGTCAAAGACTTTCGCACCAGCGTGGGCAAAATGCGCTTCAACACAGAGGCAGAGGTCCAATATCTTCTAGGCATCTGCGATGACTTGTGTGCTAAGATGATAGCCACAGGTGCCTCACAACCCAAAAAGCCAGAAGCAACGTGCAGAGCAAAGGGAACAAGAGACAAGGGTCGGGATGACTCTGATGATGATTCTGATGGATCATCAGGTCATCCTGAGGGGGAGAAAAGGAGACAAGACAAAGCTGCAAACAGAGGTTTACCTGCACCACCAATATCAGCAGAACCCCTAAACCAAGTACCACAATCTAAAACCCAAGGAGGAACCCAACAGAAGACCACAGAGGCAACACCCACCTCTGTAGAAACAACCTCTATACCTGTAGAAGATGTACCATCACCAACTCCCAAACCATCAGAACAATTCCAAATCCTCGCCTCATCTGAAGAGGATCAACCATCCCAATCACCAAAACCAACAGAAGACAAATCCCCTTCTCCTAAACCAAAAACACCAGAGGAATCCAAAATACCATCTCCTACACCAGAAGATGAAAAGACAAAAACTCCATCTCCCAAACCCAAAGCACCAGAAGAACCCAAAACCAAAACTAGAACCAAGACCTTAGCTCATAAAAGAAAATATCTGAGCAAATCCGCAGAAGCCTCACCAACCAAACCTCAAACAAAACCCACATCACCAACAAAGCCCTCTGACAAACCAACAGATGCACCCCCATCTAAGCCCTCAATAGCACAACTGCCAAAACCAACAAAGGCAATCCAATCCCAACCAGCAGAACTACAGGAGCCGAAGCCAAAAGACAAAGGAAAGGGAATAATGACAGAGGAACCAAAGAAGAAAAAGCAGAAGCATCAACCCACAAAGAAACTGATGAAGAGTGCTTTTGACGCCTTTGTCACACCCAAACCTGAAGAAGAAGACTGGTCCTTCAATATTCAACCTCTGTCAACCAACCCTACCCTGGATCCAAAGGCAAAACCTATAGAAGACAGGGTGGCCCAAATAAAAAGCCAAATGGATGCTCTACGCAGGCCCATGCCTCCACCCGTTGCACCTCCACGACAAATGGAAGAGATGGTGTACAAGTACTTGTACAACAGAGCTATCAACGATCCTCTGCCACCATCCATTCTGAACCCTGAATTACTTAAGGAGCTCGAAGATGTATTCAACAGAACATCAGCAAAACCTGTCAGCCAAGTCTACTCAAGCTCTAAAATCGACAAAGTTATATACTGCAAGCTTTCTAGCACAAGAGGCACTCAGATCCACTACAACATCTACAAAGTCAAAAGGATGGACAGAACCGAGAACCAATTCTCAGATGCTGATCTGAGGAACCTGAGTCCATATGACTTGCCCGATCTTCTGAGCTGGGCAAGAACGAACTACAACACCAGACTTGAAGTTCAAAGGGCATATCGGGTGATCAAGAAAGCAATGCGCGAAAGGCTTCTGATGTATAGCATGACTGACTTCCAAGTAGGACTCGACCTAGGAGTAAAACAAATAAGACTCCCACCACCAGAAGATGACTGTCCCTCCTCTGCTAGACCAAACTCTATCATCACATTCCCAAGGATTGGGTATGTCTATCAAGATCCTGCTGTAAAGTCAAGGTTTTTCCTAGAGATTGATTGCCAGAAGTATGCAACAAGCTCGCTGATAGAGTTTAGAGAAAATCTCATGGAGCATAGAGGTACAGAGTTCATGGATCAAGCACTCGCAGACAGATTAATAGATGTCATCGACTCCGTCATCAACTTCAGAAACCTATGCATCAAATTCTATCATGAACTCAAAAGTGGAGGAATCGACAACTATAAATTCAACGATTTTCCAAACGCCCGAGTCTGACTTCTAACACTTACCTCTATTTACTTTTCATATCGTATAATGTAATCAAATGTAAGTGCCTCTGGCATAATCTTATATGAAGAGTAAACTTTCAATAGAGGTCAAATACCTCTTATCGTGTACTTAGCCTAGAAAACCATGCATTTTTCAATTTTTTATTTTTTAATACTTAGGGGGAGATTGTTAGCTCCAACCTCTATGTAAAGAAGTATTGAAAAATAGGCTAAGTGTAAAACAGCGACATAACCTCTGCCAAGACACCAAGTGAAGGTCCAAGTGAAGACTCAATAGAAGACGTTCTCAGAGGACAAGGCCATAGAGCCTCTGTCATACTTGACAGAGCCTCTGTGGTATGAAGACTGAAGACTTAGAAGATTATTTGGAGATCAAAACAAAGACGATCGTGCTTCTCACGTTCTCTGCTGTACGAAGATCCTGAAGATCATTCGTACAAGGCGTGCCCTGCACATTCCACGTGTCAACCTCTGAAGGGTTACAGCCTTTGCAGATTGCGGCGCACTACATAACGTTGTACCTGTAGCAGATCACGATGTTGTCTTTGTACCCTTAGTACTTCTTGTCTAAAACTTGTCCCCTGTTGAACAGTATAAATAGAAGGCTCATGTTGAGCTCTTCTATTAACTTTGCACGACACACACACCTTTAGAGCAGAATTTATGTTATACCTTCGGTGTTCTTGGTGTTCTTATTTTAATCAATACAAAGTGAATCTTTGAGTTAATCTCGTGTTTATTTATACTTTGCGTATTTGATTCAGTATGTCTTTCTACCGAAGAATATCTCTTTAGTTCGTTAAAACGCTTCCGCACACTCTTTTGTTTGAACTAATAGATATTTATATCATTGTTGAGTAACATCGGGATCAACAGAGGTCATGTTATATATAACAAGATATTTGAGAAATAGTAAATTAGTATTCTAAACGTAATCTCTAATCTGATAAAGGTATGAGTTATTCACATTAAAGCCAAATCCTTGAAAAGGAGGAAGGTTTGAGTTTGAAACCTTGTTATTCCAAAACCCAAAAGGCAATTGACTTTATAAGTAATAACATATCAAAAATCAAAACTCTACTTTTACATTTCAAAATCCTCAGTAATGATGGAAATATATCAAAGACTTACAATATTGACATCAAAGATGAAGAGCGAGGTGAACAAAGTTGAAACCTTGACATATTTGAGAAAAACAAATTAAGGAAAAACTCACGTACAAAAAGGTCAATTTAGTTGTTTTGAGTGTTATCATATAACATAACACTCTGTTCTCGAGTTTTGGAAGGAGAGAAAATAAAAGAAAGGGAAGAAAAAAAAAGAAAAAAAAAGGGAAGGAAATGAAAGAAAAATTTGTATTTGTTTTCTTGAAATTGACGGAAAAAAAGAAAGGGGAAGAAAATAAAATAAATGTATATGTTCTTGAGTTGGAGAGAAAAGAAAGGGAAGATATCTCTTTTACCAATATATCCGTATTTATTTTAGAGTAAAATGTAATTAATTGATATATATGTAATTTTATAAATATTTTTAATTCTTTTTAAATTGTTTTCTTTCCTTTCCTTCATTTTCCTCCCACATTTGGGAGGAAAGTTTTGGGAGGAAAAATCACCATTATTTTCCTTCATTTTCATTCCTCTTCCCTCTCTTAAAAAACTCAAAAACGCAACTTTTTTCTTTCCCTTCTACTTTTTTTTCCTTTCCCTTCTTTTCTTTCGAAAAAAAAACTCGAGAACTTGAAAGAAAAAAAAACCAAAAAAAAAAACAAAATCACCAAGGAAAACACAAAAAGAGACCCCAAGTTAAATCAAGATTCAAGATATCTAAAGCCCAAACATGGAAAATGAAGCCCAAAAATTTTGAGGGTTCGTGTTTTGATCTCACATTTAACATGTTAAAAACCCTAGTTGTCAATATTAAGGTCAAGCTCATGCTTAAATTTCATCCATTCCACAACTAAGGGGCCATTTACAAAACGCTTACCCGGGTAAGTGCTTACCAAGTCACATTAGCTTACCGGATGAATATGGCAATGACTAATAATGTTACCCGGTAAGAGCGGAAGCAAGGACCGAGAGTCGAAAGTAAGGACCGAGAGTCTTACCTGGTAAGTGAGTGCGACGGCTCTTACCACAGTTAGCGCTTACCGGCTAAATTGTTGTATACGATGCCATTTTGGTGGACTAAAATCTACCCGGAAAATAGTAATGGTGTTGGATTTTACCGGTAAGCACTTACCCGGGTAAGTGATTAGGTAAACGGCTCCTAAATCATCTTAGTAGCGTAACTTTATTAAAACGGCTAAGACAATCTTCAATCCACCTCTAAAAACACTAAATTAAGGTTGTTTTCATCTTCAACCCACCACTAAAACACGAAAAAATGGAGGTTAATAAAACATCCATCTATATTTGAAGGCCAATAAAATAGGCCTCTAAAAATAATATTAGTATTATATTCAACTTTTATAATTACATATATATATATATATATATATATATATATTAATAATTTAGAGGGACAATAAAATGTAAACTGTTAAATGTATGTAAACTATGTAAACTAATCTCAACCATTCAATTTTGATCATGATCAATATCACTAAAAGGCCAAATTCGTCTTTTATAGAATACAATTAATTACGACAGTTTCATATATTTTAGGAAGGGATTGTGTTTAATATTATTTTATTATTTTCTCCAAATAATTCGTGGGTTGTTTCTTCCTCCCATCGTGATATGTATCTTCTACCATGATAATAGGCTTTCATAAGCACAACCGTAAAATCAAAGCTTTTCATAAAAATATATTCACCGTTCTTAGTTTCTGGAGTAGTTGGCACCATGTCGAACGTTCATGAAGAAGGAAATAATGGAGAACAAAATATACATGACGAGATTATGGCCGAAGATGATTTTGCCGACTTTGTTATTTCAGTTGCTTCCGATGAAGAGCACGATGAAGATGTAGTTCAAGAGGTTGAAGATATGGATTGCCAAAATCCACACGATGTTACACCGATTAAGAACAATAACGTTATTTTCATAGTCTTTTTAACGTGGATGTATAATATTTTTTTTTCCAGAATATCTGTTGACAAATTGTGAAACGATCTATGTTTTTTTTTTTGATTTTTTATGTTCGAAGCAATGATATACAGGCTAGATGTATATATTGTGTATTTTGTTGCGATTTTTCATATATGCACCACCTGTTTTAATACGTTGCAGGTACTGTTAATATGAAAATAATTAGTAATTGTCCATGTTATTAATCTTTGATCCAATTTTCATAGGTTCAACAATCCGTAATATTTGTTTATGCATATAAAAACACGAAATCTGCTTCAAATAGTTTTTTAAGACATTGTTTTTCATAATCATAACACTGTTTTCATATATGAAATATAGTTGACATCGTTATGTATGACACTGTTTTCATATGTCACCGACCATGTGGCAACTTTAGTTTAGTTTTAACTTGTGTAATTTGATTTTGTGAAATTTGGTATTAAGATGACTTGTTTTATTCACTACTATGTTTCTTTCGTTTTTGTAGTAGTACGAAACGAGACGTTTGTTTCACCTGGGGGTACGAAATATTGGATACCTGTTGTGGACGATAGTGTTAAGATAGGTTGGGGACACGAGTTTAGGTCACTTGATCTCGCTGATATTGCATATATGAAATATGCCGAATAAGCCGGTTTTGATGTTCGCCAGTCCATTTTTAACCCCTTAAATCGATTTATTAGGGCAAAACCCATAAAACTCATAAAGAAGGAAGTATGGTGAAAACTCAATCAATCACTGATTTCAATCATAGAATCCAAACTAATTAAGAGGGAATACTACACCACACAGAATATGTAAATCAAGAGGGATTACCTGATTGATTTCTCCTCCCTTTAGCTTTCTCCTTCTCCTTCTTCTTCTTCTTCTTCTTCTTCTTCTCCTTCTTCTTCTTTCACGCCACCACACACCCACAATATCAAAACACTGATATGCTAAATGGGGGCTGCCCTAGAATCTTGTGCCCATTTATACCTTGCACAATTTACAGAAATGGCCCCTTAACTTAACTTTCGTTTTTCATACTTTGACCACCAAACTTCAAGACTCACTAAGATTTTGGGTTGTTACAACCAGAATGCTAGAATCGCCATGGGCACGTTTGTGGGAGGAAAGATGCACAAATGTTGGTTAATCTCTTGTGCAAACGTAGAACGGTGGTGCCCGATTACTTTTTTGATATATTGGTCAAGGACGGGGAGTTACATGCGATTTTCTGGGCTGATGAGATATCTAGGCTAAATTATAGAGAGTTTGGTGACACCGTATCGTTTGATGCGACATATCGTACGAATCGGTATGTATCATAGTATTTTCACTTTTTAGTTGCTTCAAATATTTCATATTTAATTAACTGTCTTTATATGATTTTCTTTTGATAGTCATGCTATGAATTTTGTTCCGTTCATTGCCATCGACAACCATAAGCGGTCAGTGGTTGTAGGCTCTGCATTGATCAGCCACGAGAACATAGAGAATTTTAAATGGGTGTTGTCTGCATTTTTGAAAGCACACGAGAAACAACCTACATTTGTTATAACTGACCAATGCGCTGCCATGAAACAAGCAGTTCCGGCTGTTTTCACAGAGTCCAAACATCGAATGTGTATGTGGCACATTATGAAGAAACTTCCTGGCAAGGTTAGTTATATTTTATAAGGGAGTTGGTCAATTATTGTGATTTTTTATTCTATTTTTTATTAAAATAATATGTTCGTCTAGCTGTTTTTTAATTATGCTTAATGTTCTGTAGATCACCTCCGATCTTGATGCCAATATTTCTTTCAAAAGAAGATTCAACAAATTGGTTTGGAATAATCACATGAGTCCGGAAGAATTTGAGAATGAGTGGGGTTGTATAATTGATGACTACGAGTTGCATCACAATGATTGGTTGAGAGACATGTACGCAATTAGGCAATCTTGGATTTCTGCGTATTATAAGGATGTACCAATGTTTGGTCTAATGAGGACAACCTCTCGATCAGAGAGTGCTCATGAATTCTTTAGGATATATGCATCATATTGCAATGATCTGGTAAGGTTTTTGCATGCCTTTGATGGTGCAATTGAGAAGCAGAGGAATAAGCATCGGACACTTGAGTTCATAACTAGAAACACTTTCCCCCGATGTGCCACGCCGTTGGTGATTGAGAGTCATGCTTCAGAGGTATATACCCGTACTTTATTCAAAGAAGTTCAAAAGGAGATCAAGAAAGCCGCGTATCATTGCGGAGTTGTGTATCTTGGTGAAGATGGTGATACTCGGAGATACAGGGTTTTACACAAAAATATGAAGGCTGTTACGAAGTTTTCGTATCATGTACGTTAATTCGAATTTTTGTATCTCTCTACTAGTTTTTAATTCGTTTTTTTGAAGTGTATAACATATATTTCATAATTTATTTATTTAACAGGTTTCACACAACACAGACACAGACATGATGGAATGCGAATGTAATTTTTTTACTCGGAATGGGTTCCCGTGTCGACACATGTTCAAGATTTTACTAAACTATTATTTTGTTGCGATTCCCGACATTCTCATCTGTCGTCGATGGACGAGGGGGCTGGTTCCTGTTGAAATCCAGGCTGCACGTGCACGGTATGGCGAGGTTGATGTTGAGAAGGAGCGACTGATTAACGATTTATATTCTAAACTTGATTTGCTTGTTAGCCGAATTAGAAACGACAAAGGTAAGTTGCACATTCTGACGGAAATGATGGATAACATGATGTCCGAGTTTGGAGTTGACAATATTCTTCCATCCGTTTCTGACGATAGAGCGGAAGCACTTAGGGAATGTTATGGTGTGGATGCTCCTGATGATGTTCAGTTGTTACCGTCGGCTGGTATACGGAACAAGGGTTGTGGTACAGGTAAACGGTTGGTAGGGGCTTTGGAGAAAGCGACCAAGAAGGCTAAGAAGGCAATGCGTTTGTGCAGGACATGCAAGAAATTGGGGAATCATGACTCAAGAAATTGTCCGTCGCGAAATAATGAGGACTAGGTTGTTTTTTTACTTGTTCGTTTTTCTCATTGTTTTCCTTTTTATAGGTTATGTGGTTTTGGATTACTTTTAAATTATTTATGAACTTACAAGTTATCAAAGTGAACATTTTTTATATGAGTATTGTTTTTATAAATTTAAATCTTTGGTTTCGTTCAAGAGCTTTTGTTTTTTCATTATGGTATGAAAATTGTGATATGAAAATTTAGAAATGATTATATTATTGTATGAAAATTATTCATGTAAGATATGTTATTTACCCAACATTTTGTGTGAAACACAAATGAAATTGGTATTTTTTATTATTGTCAACAGTATTTGTATAAGACAAACATAAATTGGTATTTGGCGCCTAGAGGTTCAATATATTGCAAATGTTTTTTCTTCTAAATTATAGATTTCATATGTTTTCTTGATGAAATTGTTTATTTTGATGAAATTGTTTCAAATCATTCATTTATTGATTAAATTGTTTCTTATATATGTGTTGTTTATGTAGTTTCATATATAATTTTTCATTCATATGAAACTGTTTCATATATTTTTTCATTTTTTATGAAACTGTCTTTCTTACATAAAAACACAAATATATGAAACGACAACATCATGAAACGAATTATATGAAACACTGTCATCAAAAGAATCAAGTTCATGAAACAATTTCACCAAGAAAACATATGAAATCGAAAGTTTACACACATTTAGTTGTTTATAATTTATTATCCATCTTTCCTCATATACCAAATTTTTTATGTGTTACATGTAATTTTGTTAAGATTTGATATTTCAATCATGGAAAACATACATAACTTAATACGTAATTTTCACCGACACACACCAAAAGTTATGAAATTTCAAAGCATGAAGTCAACAAATATAATAAAGTACTCGTTATATCTAAAAGTCTTAAAATACCAAAACATCAATTGTGATAACCCATCCATCAACTACTAGTATTGTTTACTAAACATCCATCAACTACTAGTACTGTTTACTAGAAAAAATCATCTACGTTTCTCAAAATTTTGCATGTCGATCGGAGCGCGTTGCGTTAGCAGGACCCAAAATCTGTGATTGTGTCCCTTTGTCCATCTTGTAAAACCGTGATACCTCCGATTCGACATACTCTCGTCTATTGTTCCCTTCGTGCAACAGAATTTTTGTTGTGTACTTTTTCCTAAGCCCCTCAAGTTATTTTGCTTGTGCCGGTCCTTCTTTATCAAGATTCGTGATTAAACCGCGGGTCCCTCCCCCCATATAGCATTCCATGTGCCTCATCAAGAAAACCCCGCAGTCTACGAAATTCCTCCTTGTTTGCCAACTTGTAACAAGTCTAAATTTTGTGAACTTTTCGACAGTTTTCCCAGCGGTGTGGCGTGTATCTTTAAGGTGTGTGGACATCATCGTTTGCTGTACATGACAAAGTATAATGTACCTTTTTAATGCTGAATAAAAAAACGTGTAGTGTTTAATATGAAAGAATAATTATTACCAACAAACTGACGTCCGCGTCGCATTTTTCGTCTATGCCGCTTCCGTTAGAAGATGGTAGCATGTTGTCGATTATCTCGATGATAAGACTTTTGAGGTTGAAAACCACACAATAGTAATGTCGATCTCTCATCATCGGAAAGAATATCTGATCATTTTTAGATAATAGTCAATTAACTTAAACAAGACGATAAAATATAATGAATACATTATATCGAATTTGTGCATGTTTCATACCAGGTCCATGTTCCTCATGTTGACGGTTTCAATCTGGTTTGTCGTTGCCTCCGCAATGTTTTTGAGGAACCATTCGTATCTCTTGTTGTGCTCGTACAGATGGGTTAACAGCACACCACCGCCCTGATATTTTTATTACTTGTTAGGATAGTAAAACGTGAAGACATGTTAATTGTATGAAAATTCGTATTAATACTCACAAGAACCGATGTTTTAAAAAATAACCGTCGTGGGGATTTGGCGTTCCTGTATCTTTCTTCATGGTTCAAGATGTCTACCCACCCATCTATGACGTTGGTGAATATATGCTCACCATACGCAGCAAGGCTTTCCATCCCCGCCCGGATAATTTTTTGGCCCGTGTTTGATGAGTACAACATGTCACTACAGTTGTCATCATATGTCTCACGTTATGAATAGTAATTCATGCCAATTTCGTATACGACTATAACTATGATACTAAAAAATATGCAAATTACGTTATGCTAAACTTAAAAAAATTCATAACATTAAATGACTTACTCGGCGCCGCCGTACGAAGCCAAACAAAGTTTGTGCACCTTTTTCTCATCATTTGTCAAATCCATCCGTATCTCGACCACCCGCTTTACGTACGGTGATCTCATCTGATCACCAAGTTTTGTCTCTCGGTGGCTCGCCCTACGATGCATGACATCATTAAACACAATATGTTTCCCTTTATCTGTCGCCGTATACTGAACTATTTGATTATCCCCCAAACTAGTATTTTTCTTATCACCAACTACAGAAGCTGAATGTGCAGATTTCGATGCTTTTTCCACCGACCGTTGTTGTATATCATTGTCTATCACATTGAACGTTTGTGTGCACCAGATCTGTGAAAGCGGAGTCGGTGTAACTTCAAACTCTAATCTGGTTGGTGTAACATCCGTCGGTCGAGGCACACCCAAAATCCCATTGTCCTCCCCAACACTATTGTTCTCATCATCGTCATCTGTCCTTACATCAGCAACGAAAATTGTATCGAATCTCTCTTGATAATTATCAAAGTTGACATCCTCCGGGAACAACTCCATTGCCTCTTTTATTAACTTGCTCACGTCATGCTTCGCGTAATATATTTGATCCAAGTGAGCATCGATCTTCGCCATGTATTCCTGTTTTTCATAATACGGTGGGTTACATAGGATGTCGAGTTAGATTTCACATCTTTTAAACTATACAAATACACACATTTTACCCAAAACAACTTTTGTGTAAAACATATGAAATAATTGTTTTGCCTTAATTAACATGTATGAAATCAGATTTCATATACTACATTGGAAAACAGATGAAATACATATTTCCATATGACAATATGAAAATACAATATTTTCATATCCAATCATATTTCACGTCTTTTAAACTAAAGAAATTTGTAGTTGATAACGCCACTTTTTGGCGTTATTTTCGGTTCTAAAACCAATGAGATTGGCTTGTATTTAAGCAAAGAAGCGGAATTTTACGGTTTATCTAGTGGAATGTGCAAGTTTATTAAAAGGCAGTAAACTTCGAGAAAAGAAGCTAAAAAGAGCCCAAAAGAGAGCCAAAATGAAGCCCAACGGAAGCCCAAGACCCGCGCCCGAACCAGGACCCGAACCGCGAACCAGAAACCAACCCAGAAGAGCTCAGGACTCAGGAACCGCTCAACCTTCTGTTTCACGTTTTTCAGCTATGTTATTCCGGATTTTAGGTTATTCTCGATACGCAACTCACACACGACGGCCAGAGACGACTTGGGGGCGATTTTCAGAGATTTTTCGGAGCCTTTGGAGGGACGATAGAGGATCATTCGAGGAGGAATTCACGACGCGACGCGGATTAGAGCCGGGAGAAGGGAGTACATCTACCACATTCACTACGATCACTTTTATGATGTTTTCGTTCATTGTTTCTTTTTCTTCTCCTATGTTTTTGTCCCCCAACATCATGAACTAATCTTTAGATGTTGGGGGTTGGATTGAATTGGGTTTGTAAGCATATGAACAGATGACTTGAACGTTTATCGATTTTCCTTTTTAATGAATGCATGTAATTTGATTCTTAATGCTCTTGAGAGTTTAGCTAGCTTTCAATTGTTTTGTTGTTTCCAGTTGAGTTCGAGAGAATTAACTGTTAGCTAGAACTAGGAATTGCATAACTAAGGCGAGAATTTGGTGATAGAGATATACCGAATACGCCTTAGTCCTAATTGAACCAATTAGGTTGAGATCGAGAGATTAAATCTATCCGTTCAAACATGAATATTGCGCTTAATGTGTTTTGAAATTCATAGGTTGAGATCGAAAGATAAAACTTGTCCTTTTCAAAATAAAACCCGATGTTGCTCGAAAGAGAACAACGGTGATTTTAGAGATTGGGTATTCATTAAGGGGATTAACTGATAATTGTTTTAAGTCAGATATTCGTATGTGAAAACCTAAGGATTTCCAACCCTCAACTGTTTTCTCTATCAAATTTTCCTCAAGTTGTCTTAGTTCCGTTTGTGATTTTCTTATTGCAATTAATTAGTTTAATACCAACCATCTCTCAATTTCGACAGTTCAGTTAATAGTGATTATAGTAATTGTGATACTTAGTTCCTAGTTCCCGTGGATTCGATACTCGTACTTCTGTACGTATTACTTGATTTCGACACCGTACACTTGCGGTTAGATTTAGGGGGGGGGTGCTAATCAAGGTCGGCAAGTTCTACTTCCCGGTGGATTTCGTGGTGCTAGACATCGATGAAGACATAGAAGTCCCGCTGATATTGGGAAGATCGTTTCTGGCCACAAGTAGAGCAATGATCGATATGGAAGAAGGCGAGATGACGCTAAGGGTCGGTGGTGAAAAGGCAGTATTTAAGATGTTCGAGAAGGTACGAGGTCAAGCTGAAGAGAAGCCGGACAATCATGAAAAGCCTAAGGAGTGATCGGAAGGAAGGTCGAGCCACGACCGAAACTACGGCGCTGGGTGGGAGGCAACCCACCGAGGTCTGTTTTCTGTTTAAATTTCAGTTTTGAGTGTGTTTTATTTACGAAAAACAATAAAAATGAAAAAAGTAAAAAATCAAAAAAAAAGGGGAACAGAGACATACGCGGTTTACCCCGCGACCTACAAACCGCGCCACAAGCCACGGGATCCTCTGTGAAGTTTTCTAAAGCAGTGAGTTACGCGGGATGACCCGCGGTTTACAAACCGCATGGTAAGTCGCGTGGGGTTCCTGTTCGTTTTCGAGTTGCTTTCGTGCAATTTTTGTTCCTTTTTGCTTTGTGTGTTTCGTTGTTTGTTTTCTTTCGTCTTTTGTGTGTTTTTCTTTTGCGTGCGCATGCTCTCTCCATTCCCTCGTTCGTGATTGCTCAATCTTTCAAGAGGATTTCTCCGTTCGGGCAAACAGGTATGGTCTCAACTTTATATATAAAGAGTGGTGTATGATGTTCGTTCGTATTAGTTAACGAGATGCAACAAACCTAAGTTTCACTTAGATTTGGGGTGCCTCATCGTTTCAACGTCTACACACTCAGTTTTAATCCTGTGCAAACCTCGGTTTCACCGAGGTTTGGGGTTGGCGTTATTTGACAAACCTAGGCCACGGCCTAGGTTTGGGGTGGCCACATTCTAATGAGAATAACTCTTTGATGCTTGTGCTTAGATGTTATGTCTTGCCTGTTTATTACCTGTAATAACCGCACAACGATACTTGTTTTAAGTATCGCCTACACCGACACTTGCACATTGGGGACAATGTGTGGGCAAGGTTTGGGGTTGCCCAATCGGGCCCACGTTATGCACGTAGATTTCCCGCACCTCTGCATGCTTAGATCACAATAGCTAAATTTTTGTTTTGAATGATTGAGACTGACTATTGTGGGGAGAATCTCGTGATAGCGACGTGACCATTAGGGAAGGACCGGGAAAGGACATGACTAGGGACATTAGTGGAGACCACCAATTAGCGAGCTTTGAGCCTAAAAGACGTTGTTCATTTCGAGGGATTCATACACTTGATTCATATACACTTTTTCGAGTTCCTTGTCGTGAATATAGAATGATCTCTCTATATTATTGCATTGAGTAGCAAAGACGACCATCGGGATATTGGGTAAGAGTGTAGTAGATCCTATCGTGTGGACCTTAAGATGTGATTCCAGGCAATGTGTGTTTTGTTTTAAACCCGTGTTTAGCTATCGTACCTTTTTACCCATTATGTGTGTAACCATAACCCCGTTGTAGCCAAACACTCACCATATTCAGTTCATGGCCCACCTTTAAACCCGAGCCAAAAGCCTTAGCCAACCTTATCCGAAAGTGTGTCAAACAGAGGCGGTAATGAACTGAAATAGAGAGAGCGGAAAAGAAGGAAATCAGACCAGTCATGAAAATAAATAGAAAAGAGGGCCAATGCAGCCCCAATCAAATAAAGAGGACCAATGAAGTCCCAAAAAAAAACAGTTAGTTTAGATTTTATTTACAGCAGAAAATAAGAGAGTCAAAGTGACTCCGATAGTGGAAAAAGGGCCAAGTGATAGGAAAGAAAGTTATAAAGTTCAAAATTGCTAAAGTTTGACACACCGAGGATCTTTGAACCATTTTTCCCATTCGTTTCGTAAGCCATAACCTTAGCCCCATTACAACCCTTGTAAAGACCTGGATGATCTTTTGGAAAACGTGATTAAGGTATGCTACCACTTTTGCTAATATTCCCCGTCTTGCTACTTGATTCCTTTCTGAGATCGACTTTTTGGACATTTGTGCGTCTTTCATTAGAGTCGTCATGTGAATTTCGAGTATTCTTGTACATAACCTCCTATACATGACCACATGTGCGATAACCTAGGTTCGAGCGAATTGAGCAAATCCCACGAGGTAGGGTCGAGGCGAAATGTTTTCCCTAGTATGTTTGGACCTAGTACAACCTTAATGGAAACGGAGTAGTCACGAGTTCAACTTACAATGGAAGGTCATAGATCAAACGGAATAGGAATGAGGCGAGAGTGAGATAGGCATTCACGGGTATGGAAAATCACCAGTGCATTACATGGTACCGATTGGGAGTTGTGCAGTTATTACATTCCTCTGATATATGCTTTTATTCTATTTTATCGCTAATTTGCTTGGGGACAAGCAACGCTCGGTTTGGGGTTGTTGATAACACCACTTTTTGGCGTTATTTTCAGTTCTAAAACCAATGAGATTGGCTTGTATTTAAGCAAAGAAGCGGAATTTTACGATTTATCTAGTGGAATGTGCAGGTTTATTAAAAGGCAGTAATCTTCGAGAAAAGAAGCTAAAAAGAGCCCAAAAGAGAGCCAAAACGAAGCCCAACGGAAGCCCAAGACCCGCGCCCGAACCAGGACCCGAACCGCGAACCAGAAACCGACCCAGAAGAGCTCAGGAACACGCGCGGTTTCTGGCACGGTTTGCAAGTCGCGCAGCAAACCGCGCAACCTTCTGTTTCACGTTTTTCAGCTATGTTATTCCGGATTTTAGGTTATTCTCGATACGCAACTCACACATGACGGCCAGAGACGACTTGGGGGCGATTTTCAGAGATTTTTCGGAGCCTTTGGAGGGACGATAGAGGATCATTCGAGGAGGAATTCACGACGCGACGCGGATTAGAGCCGGGAGAAGGGAGTACATCTACCACATTCACCACGATCACTTTTATGATGTTTTCGTTCATTGTTTCTTTTTCTTCTCCTATGTTTTTGTCCCCCAACATCATGAACTAATCTTTAGATGTTGGGGGTTGGATTGAATTGGGTTCGTAAGCATATGAACAGATGACTTGAACGTTTATCGGTTTTCCTTTTTAATGAATGCATGTAATTTGATTCTTAATGCTCTTGAGAGTTTAGTTAGCTTTCAATTGTTTTGTTGTTTCCAGTTGAGTTCGAGAGAATTAACTGTTAGCTAGAACTAGGAATTGCATGCCTAAGGCGAGAATTTGGTGATAGAGATATACCGAATACGCCTTAGTCCTAATTGAACCAATTAGGTTGAGATCGAGAGATTAAATCTATCCGTTCAAACATGAATCTTGCGCTTAATGTGTTTTGAAATTCATAGGTTGAGATCGAAAGATAAAACTTGTCCTTTTCAAAATAAAACCCGATGTTGCTCGAAAGAGAACAACGGTGATTTTAGAGATTGGGTATTCATTAAGGGGATTAACTGATAATTGTTTTAAGTCAGATATTCGTATGTGAAACCTAAGGATTTCCAACCCTCAACTGTTTTCTCTATCGAATTTTCCTCAAGTTGTCTACTGTTCCGTTTGTGATTTTCTTATTGCAATTAATTAGTTTAATACCAACCATCTCTCAATTTCGACAGTTCAGTTAATAGTGATTATAGTAATTGTGATACTTAGTTCCTAGTTCCCGTGGATTCGATACTCGTACTTCTGTACGTATTACTTGATTTCGACACCGTACACTTGCGGTTAGATTTAGGGGGGGTGATACTCGCCTATCAGTAGTGCTCCCAGATTTCATAACCTATATACAAAACATATGAAACAAAAGATCTGCATAAAATGTCATGTCTAAACTCAGATTTCATAACCTATACGGATAACATATGAAATACTCATTTTCACATGACAATCGTTATTGTATTACCTTTCTTAGTTCCTCTTCGTCCTCAAAATCCTCTCCATCGTCACCATCATCTACAATCCCAGCGTTTATTTCATTGTTTTCATGACCCACAACGTTCACCCCTTCATGAACTGATGCATTGACTGCCTTCACCACATTATTAACCGCCTCAAATGCACGGTCTATGTCTTCAGCTTGCATCCCATACCAACCATCACTTTCAATCCCAATACCACCAATTTCCTGTGTACCCACATACGTGTTTATTTGGGTTATTCCTATAAGTGATTTTGTCTTAAATAAAAATGAAAGACCATGTCAAATCGCGATAGTTTATAGCACTATACCTTGTCTTGCGCACTTGGATCACCATCCGCATCTACTTTGTCCTTTTCTGATGTCGTTAACGACGCCATTTTAATCTATGTTAACGACATTTTCGTGTCATTTATTAATTCAAACATACTGATAATACGAAATTTTTCAAAACGTTATAAACGACTAGTTATAAAATTTATATTCATAAAAGATATTGTATCACCTTTTCGTAAGTTTCTGTTGATGCAATACGTCCTTCATCCATGCCTTCAATCTCCGGTGCCAATCGTTCATCAACCTATAACAGTCCAATTATTGTTAACAAATGCATCCAAATCAAATACCCATCATCAACCATGTATTAATATACTAATAAAATACCATATCTTTCAAAACGGTCCCTTCATCTGCTTTTTGATTTGTATCTTCCGTCTCCTTTCTAACTGATTTTTCGTCCTAATATGAAGTTGACACCAAATAGTTAATTTTCTTCAAATTACGATATAATACAAGACGATAGAAAACGACTAGTTATGAAACTTATATTCATAAAAAATAATGTAACACCTTTTCTAAAGTTTCTTTGGCCGCAATCCCTGTTTCACCCAACCTCTCACTATCATGTGCCAATTGTTCATCCACCTATAATAGTCCAATTATTGTGAACAAATGCAGCCAAATCAAATACACATCGTCAACCATGTATTAATATACTAATAAAATACCATATCTTTCAAAACGGTCCCTTCATCCACTTTTCGATTTGTAGTATCCGTCTCTTTTCTAACTGACTTTGCGATCTTATATGAAGTTGACACCAAATCGTTAATATACTTCAAATTACGACATAATAAAATTTATACTAAAAAATATTTATATATTTCTGCCATTTTTTCACGCAATATGAAATTACAACTATCGTCATTTTACCTTATTCTTGACATTCGATTTAGGAGTTTTTGCCCTTTTCCTAGCAACTGAAGCTGTTTTTAAAACTGATCTAATGTTTTCTAACCTGGCCTTGTGCAATCCTCCATCATTCAATCCGCTTTTGGTTCTGTCGCAAAGCTTTTCCATCGTCCAAGCGTGTAATGGCAGTAGTTTTCTGTCTACCTCAACTGCCGGACATGCCGTCATATGAACATAAAGTAGTTGCGTAACAAATCATGTAGTTATTATATATTTTAAAACGAAAGTAGAAGAACAATATCAAATTAATTTTTGTTTGAACAATACAAAATAAATAAATTAATACCGTAAGGAATGTGAGTGGACCCGAGTAGAAGCTGTCGTATGTGTCTCGCTTCCATTTCCGTTTGCTTCGGCGAACCGCCTTCACAATGTACCGGCACCAATTTATCTTCGGGATCATGTCCGTACTGCCAATTTTATTCAAAAACAGTGTATGACAGTTGCCCGAAGGGCTGCACTCCGCCATGGTATTCACAAATAGCACCAAGAAATTTATCTTGAATAATTCTCCCGCGTCACACGTATCGATGATTTTGTTTGACACGTCGCAAGGTCGGGGCTTATCTTTTTTGTATGAACTTGCCCATCTCTTTATCAACTCTGTACTCTTTGGGTCCACATCGATCGCGTCCAGGTTTATTCCTTTGCATGGCAACCCTAGTATCTTGTTTACCGTCTGTTCGTTGATTTGAATTGCGAGTCCTTCTAACTTTAGCTCCATGCGATCCGTATTCAAGTTGTCTACAACGTAGTAACCTAACTTCGACGGGATGCCATCCACGGTCATTTTCAGAAGCTCACCAAGTCCCATTTCTTCCACAGCCTTTTTTTGGTGATCCTTTAAAACCATGAAGGTGTTATTTAACGTCACAGGAGATGTGCGCGTTCTAATCCCGTTCACCTTTGTTGGCCTTTTCCCTTTTCTTTCTTCCTTTTTACCTTTTATCTTCCTTCCCTTTGCCGTTGGACTAGCATTCTTGATGGCAACAATATCTATACAATGAAAACATGTATATTTGTTATATTGTAAACTAAACTACAAACTGTAGGATTATGTCCGCGAAGTTCAATATACGTACCTGTTTTTGTCAGTTTCACACGGTGTACGAAATCGTCGTCGTCGTCCGGGTACTCGATAGTTTCTTTTGTTGAGTGAGATAACACCATAATATACGTTAATATATTTATGTTTGTTTAGATCAAATTATTTAATATATTACCTTTCTTGGCAGATGATTTCGCAACATTATCCTTACTTTGCCCACATCTCCTACTTCTTTTGCTTAGACCTTTCTCTAAATGACATCCGTGTTTTGTTATTGTATGAAATGTCAATTCATATGTAATGTAGTACGTACTATGTTCATTTCACAAATATTGTGTTCGAATCATATTTGTTCAAAAGTAAGATTCATACCCGTCGTTTTCGAGCGCCTTCGAACCCTTCCCGGTACGTCTTCTTGGTGGGTTGCACGTGCTGCTGTTTTTTTAATATTGTAAAACTAAGTATGTAAATATATTAAAATAAACCTGAATGCATGAAATACTATAAGTCACAATGCATATTTTGTCCATTAAACAATCATGATATGCATTGAAGTCTATAAATCACAATCTCTGATAGTAGAGTTGTTCGTTGTATTATTTATAAAAGGGTTATAAAATTTCATACCTCTCTTCAGCGACCGCTCCAGACCTTTTCCCTTGATGTCTGTATTACTATTCTTCTCTTCCTTTGTCCCTACATAATGTGCTGAATCAGCTTATTGGTTGAACATTCACCAAATCAGTCGTTCACCGTAAAATCAAAATATGTTTAGCGTATCATATACATGAAATCATATTTAAAAAGTTCAATACCTTTAGTGTTTGACCTCTTACGACCGCGGCCGGGGACGTCAATAATCTCCGGACTGTGTGTTATGCTCGTCGTCTGGGTTTCAACTGCTCAATAGTTTACACAATCTTATTTCACACAAAACTATTATTTTTTTCATACCATCACAACAGATTTAGCAATATTGTTGTCTGCTTTTCATACGGAAGTTATTTCATATACTTTTTGAGATTTCTCATTATTTCACAGATCCTTCTTTTAAAACATTTCACATATTCTGATTTCATAAACAACAATGTAACCAAATGGCAGAAAACACTTTACCTACAAATATTCTGATTTCACAAACATTCAATCATGTTTCAGATAAACATATTGTTATGAAGAACATTGTTTTTTTCACACAATCGCCCCATATTCTATCGAAAGTGTGATTTCATATGTTTCGAAATTCCTTCCCGTTGGCACTTGATAGATTTCCCACAATCTGATTTCACCCAAAACGAGATACGTTATATGAAATTTTATTATTTCACATAATTTCATACATGCTTGTTACACACAATTTCATTCATATTTCACACAATCCCCATTTTTTTACCCAAACAACAAGAATTTTTGTAAAAGATTTTGGGGTTTTCACACAACAGAGCATAAAACCACTTATCTGTTTGCGGTTTTCACACAACAGATCAAAAAACCACTTGGAAAACCGTAATCAGTTTTTTCATCCTATGGTATCACAATTAGTTTTCATACCTTCCTCGGTGGGAGCATTCATAGAACCGCCCTCCATGTCGATGTCGACGGGATTATCCCGTGTATTCTTGAACTTGGAAAAGGATTTTCGTATCTTTACTCGGTCGCTCGTCCTCCTATCTGCAGAAATCAATCACCATTGTCAACATATGAACAAAGATCGACATTTTCATACATTTAGAAGAAACCCTAACCTCTAATTTCTCTCGGTTCGCCATCCATCTTCTTCGACTTCGCTTTCGTTTTCACAGAGTAATGTCAAAAAGAAATATCAGAAGAATATTTGATGCAGTTAATTTCATAGAATCAAATCTTTTTTTGGAGTGATGTGGCCTTGAAACATGGAAGCAATACCCATCAATCCCTAATTTCACGGTTTCCAATTTTATGTCATGTCGGTTTACGAATTTTTGACATTTTTACCCTTTTTCACTCTTCTATTTTGACCATATTGCCACCGTTTTCATAGATTATTACTAGATTGCCATCGCCCAATTACAACCATTGATTGAAATGATCTACGGTCTAGATTAGTTTACATAGTTTACACATTTTCATAGTTTACATTTTAGTGAGCCTCTAATAATTTAATAGATTAAGTAATATAATAATTTAATAGATTAAGTAATATAATAATTTAATATATATATTAATAATTTAATATAGATGTTTTTATTGCAAATGGGAAATTTGTCTGTAAATGAAAGCCACGTAGGATTTGGCTTGCAACACTTGCAATCCGTATTGCAAGTCCACGTCAGTAATTGTTTTCATTTTCTATTTATTTAAATAGATTAAATTATAATATTTAATAAATTATATATTAAATGGTTATTGAAAACAATAAACTTTATAAATATTAATATGAATTTATTTTTAATTAATTAAATTAATTTTAACCATCAAAATTAATAATTACTTAAAATTACTATTATACATAATAAAACATACAATACTGATAAAATTAGATATAATCTAATTTATAAAATTTCATATAAATTAATCTAATACGCACGATTAATAAAATAACAGAAATAAAATTACATCTTTATTCATATATTAATCGTTTATTTGAAATTAATTTTAAATTTTAATTAACATTAAATTAAAATAAAGAATTTTATATATTATGTTATATTAATTAAAAAATAAAATGTATATAATAACTTATAAAGTAATTAATAAATGTTATAGTGAGGACCACTTTTGAAAGTGTAAGTGAATTGCATGTGTGTGGAAGGTAATTGCAAATGCTGAGATGGCACAATTGAAAGTGTAAATGAATTGCAGGGATGTGGATGGTCTAAGGATCCCACCATTTTTAATGTTATTAGTATTTTTTTTTAGTGTTTGGGTTGAAGATGCTCTAAATAGTTTAACAAGTCTATTTTATTATAATATATGTATCAATTGTTTACTAGATATAATGTAATAGATGTGCATTAATAATATTTAGTTTCGAATATTTGAAACATAAGGCATGAGATCCATTTTTTTGTGGTACTAAACTACTAATATGAACCATTTAATCATCGACCATTTTCTGGTGTTAGTTTAGGCCTTGTAATCCACATATATTGATGATTACAATGAGCACTAAGGCATCGTTGGGAAAAAAAAACAAAAAAAAAACTAGCTTATAAGCTAACTTTTTTATGTACATGTTTGGATAATCATAAGCTAGTTTTTTAAAGTGCTACTTGGAGTAGCTTTTTGTAAATATTTCAATGTTGCCCTCATTATTATTAGTTAACTATTATTATAGATAAATATTAATTTTTTAATTTAATTATTATTAATTAATATATATTAACTAAAAGTTATTAAATTAACTTTTAAGTATACATTGATATTAATTTTTTAATTATTTAGAGTTATTGTTGATCATATATATTATTTTTATATATTTTTTAATATTAATCAATATATTTTAATTATCAATGGCTATTATTTTTTTAATTATTTTTTTCATATTATATGTAATAGTTATTTAAAATCGTAAGTTAATATATATTTTTCTTAAATTTTGTTTCAACAAATTCAAAATTTATAGTATACTAGGTTCGAACCGTGTATTACACGGGGTAATTTAAAAAAATTAAATCATGCCAAAAAACTTATCAACTATTATGAAAGATTAATTTAAAGTGAATTGACGAGAAGCATAACAATTTGACTTTGAAAATATCATTAACTAACAATCTGTTGATAACTGATATTATGTAGTTCAATTAAAATTAGAGAAAATAATATAATCATGATTAAGAAAATATAAATAATTAAATATACTATACTGAAATATTTGCATATTTATATTTTTGAAAAAAATTCGAACTCATAATGGAAAAGTCAGTTGATAAGTGATATTTTTTTCCAAGTAATTAAATCTCTTATGATAATTCTAGGGGTGTTTCGTTGACAGAATAAAATTTGATAGAATTGTAATTCGTCTTTAGAATTCGACTTTGAAGTAAAAATTGATATGAAATTGCAAAAATAAAATCACGACAATTTAGTGATTATTTGTATCAAATCTCATACTAGATTTCAACAAATCTCATACTAATCACGACACATTAATTCGTAATATTTATGATATTTAATAATATAATTAAATCCAAAAATATTCAATATTGGGCTTATTTCAAAAGTATTGACGAAGCGATTACAATGGTATAATTTGTAAAAAAATATATAAATGTTTTTAATGCATTTTAGTTCATATACATTATTTATGTTAATATGATAAGATTTTAAAATGAAAAAAATAAGAGATTAAAAGTAAACTACATACCTAATTATAAGGGTAGTAAATGTAACGCATAAATTAAAAAAATTGAATTAAGGAGAGATTTAAGGAGGAGTGAATGTGTGTGTGCTAATAAACTTATAATGTAAACCGCGTCCAAATACATGTTTAGGCGGGAAAATACTGAAGTCGGCTCACCAGAAGACGACACGTGGCATGCTAGTTACTTATTTATTATATGTATAGATATGTAATAATAAATTTTAAATTCTTTTAATTACCATGTTATATATATTATTTAATTTTTCTTTACTACATTGGTTGTATTAATTAACATATTATATTGCTATAAATTGTTTTAATTATATAATTAAATATTATAATTGATAATTTTTTAAAGATGTCATTTTTGATTATTTTACATGTTTATAAGCTACTTTTGCCAAACATGACTTTTTCATCAGCTAGCTTATTAGCTATCAGCTAGCTTATGAGTCAACAACTATCTTATCAGCTAGTTTGCCAAACATAGCAGAAGTTGTTATTGTCATTTTCTAGTAATCCATATTAATACTGAGGCGCGTTGTTTTAGTTACCTGTTTAATTCTAGGTTAATCGAGGTATTTTTATCTTTTTATATATTGATATCATATTTTTTAAATATTTCATTTATTTAATTATCATATTTCTTAGTTATTTCATTCACTTAAATCTTAATTATCACATTTCTTAATTATCTAATTCACTTATCATTTTGAGACAAATTTGTAATGAACTTTGAACAAAAATCATTGTTCCACCTATAAAGTTTCTAGTTTCATCTATTAACTTTACGGTTTCATCTATGAACTTTGTTTAAACTTTATTAATATTCTTATTCGCTATATCTGACTTCACCTATGAACTTTGGTAAAACTACCAAAGTTCATACACGAAACAACGTAATTTATGATCTTTAAGTAAAAATCATTTTTTCACCTATGAACTTTATTTAAATTATCTTAATTAACGCATTCAATTTCCGATTTCACCTACATTGGTAAAACTTTGGAATAACCAAAGTTAATACATGAATAAAAATGAATTTAATTTCAAAAATAACTGATTCAAAGGATAAATGGAAATTTAATCCGAAGTTAAGGGATGGTGGAAAGAAATTTAATTCCAAAAGGGCAAAATGTGCAAAATAGCAACCTACTTTCATTTATTTTCTTATTATACCATTGTACTTTTATTTTTTCTTATTACAGCAATGTACTTTCAATTTGTTTTTTATTAAGCCATTGTACTTTAAAGTATTTACCCATTATAGCATTATGCTTTAATTTACCTACTACACCAGGTTTTCATGCCACCTCATTGTCCACGTAGGTTGTCCACGTGTACTATAGTGCTGACGTGACATTTCTCATTACAGCATTGTACTTTCAAAATTATTTCCTATCACCTCGTTTTATTACTCCAATTCTAATTATAACATAATCAAACATGTTTACCAAAAATTATAATTTCAGAAATTAAACATGTTTACAAAAGGTGATGGAAAATTATAATTTTACTAAAACATGTTTACCCATTTATAGTGCCTTTGTAAACATATTTAATTTCTGAAATTATAATTTTTCAAAAACATGTTTGATTATGTTGTAATTGGACTAGAGTAATAAAACGAGGTGACAAAAAATAATTTTGAAAATACAATGGTTATTGAGAAATGCCACGTCAGCGCCATAGTATACATGGACAGCCTACGTGGACAATGAGGTGGCATGAAAACATGGTGTAGTAGGTAATTTAAAGCATAATGCTATAGTGGGTAAATACTTTAAAGTACATTGCCCTAATAAAAAACAAATTAAAAGTACATTGCTGTAATAAGAAAAAACGAAAGTACAATGCTATAATAAGAAAATAAATGAAAGTAGGTTGTTATTTTACGCATTTTGCCTATTCCAAAATAACCAAATTTATCTTCAAAACATAACCGAGTTTATCTTCTAAAAACAAATCACAATTTGTTCCAATATGTGTTGCCCTTAATTTTATTTCATTTTATTCTTTTCCTTTTTCATCAATCTATAACCTTTAATTGTAACCTTTAATTTTTAATAATTGTTGATCAAAAACAACGACTAAGATGAGTATATTTAAAAAATAGTACTAATCAATTGGTTAGCAAATGATTACCCAATTATAATACTAATAGCACTTATAATATTTTTTAAAATTTATATATGAAAAAGTTGGTGTTATTTACTTTTTGTTAAATTATAAGAATATCTATATTATCTTGTATAGTATATAGATACAACTTTAGAAAACTCTAAGATGCCATCTATAAAACGCTTATTCGGGTAAGTGTTTTCCAAGTCAAATTAGCTTACCGGATGAATATGGCAAGAACTAAGAATCTTACCCGGTAAGAGCGGAAACAAGAACCGAGAGTCGAAAGCAAAGACCGAGAGTCTTACCCGGTAAGTGAGTGTGACGGCTCTTACCACGGTTAACGTTTACCGGCTAAATTATTGCATACGATGCCGTTTTGTTGGACTAAAATCTTACTCGAGAAGTAAGTAATAGTGTTGAATTTTACCACTAAACACTTACCCAGGTAAATGATTAGGTAAACGGCCCCTAAGATTTTAAAAGTACAATATTCATAAAACATTAAGTATAGATCATTAAGGTAGCTGAAATCACGTCTTACATGTGTGTGGAGCACCCAAATATAGAATGGATTTTACGACTATGTAAGGTGATCATGGTTATTGTTTCAAAATGTACTTTCAGTATTTGATTATCTTTTTTGTTTGGTGATAAATTAATATGTGTGATTAAAATACGTTTTATATAGTGGATTTGATTTTTTTTTTCTCCGAAGACGTGTGTTTTAAAATTAATAATAAAAAAGTGAAATCAAAACAATAAAAATATCTAATCACTTATGTATTTGATATGATGAGTATCGAGGAATTTATATTTTGTACACATATAGAATTAAAATTTACTATTAAAATAATAAATGATTAATTTTTTATTCTCGACTTACTGTAAAAAGAAAAGAGTAAATTGCAATTTTGGTTCAAATGGTTTGTTGTTTTTCTCACTTTTGGTCCCTACAGGTCTACAGGATTTGTATTGCAAACAAAACCCTGTGGTAGGCAAAAGTGCTCGAATTTGATCCCTGAAGACTAACACCGTTAGATTGACTCTGTTAAAACCCCCATGTGACTTGCACATGAGGGCATATTGGTCCTTTTACAAACAACAAACCATAAGGACAAAAATTGCAGTTTACTCTTTTATTATTATACCACTCATTTAGAACATAATAATTATATGGGAAATTAATTAAAATACCCTAAGTTTGACCATCTTTTACTGAAATACCCAAAATCTCTCCCATTTTGCAAAAATGCCCTAAAAATCCGCGATGGAGCCCGCGCACGTGTCACCAATGTTTACCCACTTTGCCCGCGTTGGTCCCTCAAGAATGCCCACGGTACAACTTTCCCCCCTCAAGAATGCCCGCGTGTGCAGTTTTGGTCCCTGCCCGCGTTTGACTCATTGACCCCGCGATCGCGGGCTACACGTGTCACCAAAGTTTGCCCACTTTGCCCGCGTTGGTCCCTCAAGAATACCCGCGGTACAGCTTTCCCCCCTCAAGAATGCCTGTGTGTGCATTTTTGGTCCCTGCCCGCGATTGACTTTCTTTGACCTCCTGCGATCGCGGGCTCCTGTGCCACGTGTCGGCACAAGGTTAACCCTAAAATCCCTTTGACGAACCCTAAACCCTAATTGTTTCTTCGGCCGCACTATATAAAGGGGGGGGGGACCAAGACACGGCCACTCTCAATTTTTTTAATCACTCTCTCAATTTTTAATCAAACTCTCTCAATTTTCTCCTACTCTCTCAATTTTGTCGTGTGGAATACGCGTTCGGGTTTTGTGAAGATGTCTCGTATTACCTCTTTGGTATGTTTTCCTTATGTTATTTGTTATTTTTTGTATGTTATTTTAAGTTAAGATATATGATTTGTAGGTTGTTATAGTGTTTATAACTTATGTTTGAATATGTTCTATGTTTAACATGATATGTATGGTTTTATGTTTGAATGTGATATTTGTATGTTATAATGTGTATGTTGTTATAGTGTGTTTTTTCATATAAAAATTGTTAAGAGTGTTTTTTTATAAAAAAATTGTTAAGAGTGTGTTTTTATAAAAAAATTGTTAACAATGTGTTTTTTTTATAAAAACACACTCTTAACAATTTTTTTATAAAAACACACCCTTAACAATTTTTTATAAAAACAGTTTTTTTTTAAAAAATGTTTAATAGTGTGTTTTTATAAAAAATTGTTATAGTTTTATGGTTTTTATAATGTGTTTTTTTATAAAAAAATTGTTAATTTTTTTTTATAAAAACAGTTTTTATAAAAAAATGTTAAAAATGTGTTTTTTTTTATAAAAAATTGTTAAGAGTGTGTTTTTATAAAAAAATTGTTATAGTTTTATGGTTTTATGTTTGAATGTGATATTTGTATGTTATAATGTGTATGTTGTTATAGTGTGTTTTTTCATATAAAAATTGTTAAGAGTGTTTTTTTATAAAAAAATTGTTAAGAGTGTGTTTTTATAAAAAAAAAAATTGTTAACAATGTTTTTTTATAAAAACACACTCTTAACAATTTTTTTATAAAAACACACCCTTAACAATTTTTTATAAAAACAGGTTTTTTTATAAAAAAAATTGTTAAGAGTGTGTTTTTATAAAAAATTGTTAAGGGTGTGTTTTTATAAAAAAAAACACATTTTAACAATTTTTATATGAAAACACACACTATAACAACATACACATTATAACATACAAATATCACATTCAAACATAAAACCATAAAACTATAACAATTTTTTTATAAAAACACACTCTTAACAATTTTTTATAAAAAAACACATTTTTAACAATTTTTTTATAAAACACACTCTTAACAATTTTTTATAAAAAAACACATTTTATAAAAAAATTGTTAAATATGTGTTTTTTATAAAAAAATGTTAAGAATGACAACTTAGGTCCCTACGGTTTTAAGAATGACAACTTAGGTCCCTAAACTTTTAAGAATGACAACTAGGGTCCCTAAACCGCACTTTATCTCTATATAACAATATGATACGTTGAAATAAAATAAACCGCACTTTATCTATATATAACACTATTATACGTTGAAATAAAATAAACCGCACTTTATCTATATATAACACTATTATACGTTGAAATAAAATAAACCGCACTTTATCTATGTATAACACTATTATACGTTGAAATAAAATACAACCGCACTTTATCTTTATATAACACTATTATACGTTGAAATAAAATACAACCGCACTTTATCTATATATAACAATATGATACGTTGAAATAAAATAAACCGCACTTTATCTATATATAACATTATTATACGTTGAAATAAAATAAACCGCACTTTATCTATATATAACACTATTATACGTTGAAATAAAATACAACCGCACTTTATCTATGTATAACACTATTATACGTTGAAATAAAATACAACCGCACTTTATCTATATATAACACTATTATACGTTGAAATAAAATAAACCGCACTTTATCTATATATAACAATATGATACGTTGAAATAAAATAAACCGCACTTTATCTATATATAACACTATTATACGTTGAAATAAAATATCACCGCACTTTATCTATATATAACAATATGATAAGTTGAAATAAAATACCACCGCACTTTATCTATATATAACAATATGATACGTTGAAATAAAATAAACCGCACTTTATCTATATATAACACTATTATACGTTGAAATAAAATACCACCACACTTTATCTATATATAACACTATTATACGTTGAAATAAAATATCACCGCACTTTATCTATATATAACAATATGATACGCTGAAATAAAATAAACCGCACTTTATCTATATATAACACTATTATACGTTGAAATAAAATAAACCGCAACATCTATATAAAATAAAATAAATTGCAGCATCTATATATAACACTAACTATAACATTTGTGAATGACTATGTAGAAGGATTTCTTTAACATCGACTTGACGGTAAGGTGCAAAGTTTCATACATCGAGGAATTAGGAGCGCTGTTTAGGGGATTAGGTGATCGCGCAGATACCCTTGAGATCATCTATAGAGGGACACCGTTCGGGCCATGGATGGATGTGTCTTACTCTGGTGGCGACCCTACGCTAGTACACATGTTTCTACAGTTGGAGGTCGAGGACGCCAACGCTGAGCCGGAGGAGATGCATTTTGATTTCTTCGGCTCTCAATTGCATTTTGGGCGTCGGGAGTTCTGTCTAATTACAGGACTACGTTTTGGAGAGGCTCCCCCCTTCCTCCCTTAGAAGACTGCTCCTTCGTTCCTAGGGTTTTCGGCATTTCAGCATCTCGTTTGAAGCTGAAGGCAGCCCGGGAAAAGATGAAAGAGGGCCTTAGTGCCCTAACCGACGACGATGCTGTCCGTGTATGCTTGGTGGTGATCGTGGATATGGGCTTCCTGGGCCGTGAGTATAGCTAGCATGCTTCATCGACGGTCCTTAGGGTCGTCGAGGACCTTGAGCTGTTTAACAGCTACCCGTGGGGTAGCCATATCTGGACACATTGCTACTCTAATCTGCACCGAGCCATAGGCAGACGCGCCGATCGACATGCAAAGATGAATCTTTGTGGTTTTACATACGCCTTCAAGGTTAGATACGTAGTATAACAATTGTTAATAATACATACAAACTGTTTGGCTTTTCTTTTTACGTACTTGCTCTTCTTGTCTAATTCCAGATATGGATCTTGGAGATGTTTCCCGCATCAATCCGATATTTCGTCAAGCGCGACGATCGAGTACTTAGGGGAACCCGTTGGGACAAGCGTGTTACCCTAAGTAGGTCGCTTTGGATTGAGTTCTTCAAAGCGTCTAGAAATGTAAGTTCTTTTACTATGTTTACAATTTGCATACGTTAGTCCCGCTTATTAATTTCTTTTATGTTTTATCATATATTTAGCAGCCACTCTTGCCCGCCGATCGCCTTGTGCCTACTGTCGACGAGATGGGCACAGATTGGTACAGAGACAGCGTGGCCTTTATTGACGCAGAGGCGGAAAGGGCTCGACGTCCCCTACTTCCGAAGATGAGGAAGGCGACGAAAGGCCCCCTTCCGGTGGATACCAGCCGCCCCCTTCCTCCTCCTACCAGCCGGCCCGTTCCTCCTCCTACCAGGCGCCCCGTTCCTCCTCCTACCATGCGCCCCCTTCCTCCTCCTACCAGGCGCCCCCTTCCTCCTCCTACAATCCATATCAGGCGGCCCCTTCGTACGAGCCACAGCGTGGCTCACATGAAGTCCTGTGGGACTATGTCCACGGGCCGCTAGAGACACGTGTACACTATCTGGAGGAAGTCTACAGACAGTTTAGCGCTGTCAATGTTAGTGTTTAACTTAATTTGTTGGCCACGTTTATTTAGTTTGTATATTAATATTACGTTCTAAATTTGTTTTAGCTGTCGAGTACGACACCGATCCCCGCTCCGTTCGGACAGGGGGCACATGCGACGTTTGCCACCACATCCCATCCGTCATTCCCTGAAAATGTAAGTGACATTGAGTAACCATTATAGTTATATGTTTGTTCCTAAGTTTGTAACTCTTATAATGATCAATGTCACGCAGGCCGGGATGTCGGGGGCCGGGATGTCCCAAACGTCGTTCGCCACCACATCCTATTCTACTATCCCGGAGAGTGTAAGTGACACTGAGTAACCATTATAGTTATATGTTTGTTCCTAATTTTGTAACTATTTTAATGATCAATGTCACGCAGGCCGGGATGTCGGGGGCATACACCTCGCAGATGCCGCCGCCGTTCGCCACCACATCATATTCGACTATCCCGGAGAGTGTTAGTGACACTGAGTAACCATTATAGTTATATATCGATAATCCTAATTTTGTAACTATTTTAATGATCAATGTCACGCAGGCCGGGATGTCGGGGGCACAGCACATGCCGTCGTTCGCCACCACAGCAATCACAAACATCTTTGGCGGTTCGGCCGATGACTATTACAGGCCGGAAATGCATACTGTAAGTTATTTTGGTAGTTTTGGTTTAATTGTGAACATTTCCTAAATTGTACTTAAAACATTGAGTAACGTAATTTTCAGACGGGGGCTCCTATTATCCAGGATCACTTCTCGGAGCACTTCTCGGAGCCTGACGATGACTCGATGGATGTTGTAGATCCACCACCACAGGTGACCCCGCTCCCTCAAAAGCGGCCGCGATCAATTTCACAATGGTTTCGTCACCCGTTTGGCCAACAAGGATCTACGACACCACCGCCCGCTAAAAAACAAGCAAAGAAAGCGGGGGGAAAGAAGGGAGGAAAGAAAAAGGGAAAGGTGCCTTCACCGGAGCCTCAACCGACATCGGAAATATTGAGGATGTGTCGGACTGGTCACCTCTCCCCCATGATATTCGTCCCTTACTTGAGCCTGGAAATCACCCCCGCTTTTTCCAAGTATTGCTGGCGGATGACCCTTTGGAGTCTGAGTTACAGGATGTGGTTAGTATGAAGTTTAACTATAGTCATATAATCAAATATGTTTATATTACATGTCTAACCATCTATTTTTTATGTATAGCACATCGATTGTTGGGTCTCGCTGTTGCAAAGACATCGTGGAACAGACACCAGGTGGACCATAATGTATAGTATTTTCTTTGCCTACCTGGTGCTCCCCCATCAAGGTCCCGCCTCTGTGGCCAACTCATGCAACGGCGTGGAAGGGGTTTCTTGGGCTCTCCTCGATGTGGTACGTAAATCGTTTTACTCTTATTTTATTTAAGTTGTTTTGTTGCTAACTAAGTTGTCTAATATTGTAATATTTCAGGTGTACATCCCAATATGCATTCATCCCAAACATTGGCTGCTTGGAGTGTTTGAGCTTGACGCTATGACCATGACCATATATGACAGCGATAGTGCCAATCTCTTCAGAGACCAATTGGAAGACCAGATGAGAAGGTTTAAAGATGTGCTATTTGACTTCTTTTGTCGGGTCAAGGACACGAGGCGTCGCGATAGGTCAGAGCTCTTTCGCCATAAGTTCGCCAAGAATACACCCCAGCAGGCCGGGATGAATGCGGATTGCGGTGTCTGGGTATGTCGTAATGCCAGCATCTTGATAAATAACGATGTGGTATTTGTACACCCTGACCAGACCGAGGCCGAGGCCAAGGCATTTCGCATACATATGGCGGAGTCCATTTATGCCCATTGTCAAATAAATCAAAGTTAGGTTGTTTATGTAACATTAAATAATTGTTATTTTTAGTATTAACTTATTTTGTTAAAGTATTGTGATTGACTTACTGTTTACTTCATTTGGTTTTTGCTAATTTCATCCATTTACTCAACTTTGAGTATCGATATCTCTTTCACACATACTCTATTTTGGATGCATTATATATCATTTCGAAGATCTCATATAGAAGAACATAAACCTACTAAAAGTTAGTTATATATAACACATATATATAAATTTAAATGTGTCCAAAGTTTAGTAAAACCCATATTTCCAACACCTAGTAAGTAGGTTTATGAAACTTGCGATAATCCTAATACAGAGATTATTGGATGAACAAGCATTTATTTCTTGATTATTGGGGTATTGGTTCTTGTTGTCTGGAAGTGATTCATATGATGCAAAAATTGGTATCATGTAATGTAGAACAATATCTATATTATAGAAACTTGCATTTGATAGTACCATATAAATCTGATCTAAATTCTCATTAATTAGCTATGTTTGACTACTTAAAGACTAATTTTCTGTCTAATGAAAGACCTTTATTCAAGAGCAGACGAATATTGCAGTTACTTTTTCAGTGGAATCATGCAGGCAACTTTTTCAGACGAAATCTATAAACACATTAAAATAATAATAATTTAAAACGATTTAATGAATTAGTTAATATATGATTATTATGTTAATGCGATAGGAGTGTAAAACAAAATTGAAAAAAAAAGATGTACCATAAATTAAATAATTAACTATAAGAGTATGAATTTTAAATATAAAAAATATTTTTTTTATGTAGTGTATAACTGTATATGATATATATTAAAATATATAAATCCAAAAAAATTCAAGATTGAGCTCATTTCGAACATATCGAAGAGACGATTATAATGGTGTAATTTGTTAAAATTAAAACGTATTTTTTTAACGTATTTTAGTTAATAAACGATTATATGTGTTAAATGTAAAATTAAAATAATGAAAGTAAAAGGTATAAAGTAAATTTAGTAAATAAGTATAGGGGTTAAAAGTGTAACATTTCATTTTAAATTCGTAAAAATGGACGAAATGGGGTGAACAGTGCCAAAATATCAAAATTTTCATAAATGGTCCCTGGAATTTTTCAAAAATGGTCCCTTGCAATTGAAAAGTCACAAAAATAACACCATCGCGGGATGAGCCCGCGATCGCGGGATTCCATTTTTCAAAAATGGTCCCTGCAAGTTTAAAAAAGTGTCAGAAAAGGTCCCTGGTCCGCGATCGCGGGCTCCCATCGCGGATTTTTGCAAAGTGGGAGAGATTTTGGGTATTTCAGTAAAAGATGGTTTGACTTAGGGTATTTTAATTAATTTCCCTAATTATATTATATAATTAATAAATGATTATCACTTATTTAATAAAAATGACAAAATTTTAATTAATTAATAATTTGTTTACGTTTCGTCGACAAAAATTATAATAAAATAATTTATATTTTTGTTTTTACTAAATTTCATTTTTAATATAATATAAGACATGTAGGGTATATTAAAGCGATATATGTTATAACTTTTAAACAAAGTAATTATTATTAAATTTACATTTTATTGAACTCGACTTTCTTTTAGAATTTTTTAAACAAATTACCCTATGATTATTTAAATGATGTAATGTGCAAAAAGATTAAATCATATGAATTTTGTTAGGGATGTTTGAGAGACCAGGAGCGACCAGAAAAACCTTTGAAGCAACTCCAACAAATTATTCAAAAAAAATTAAAGTGGAGAATCAATATTCAAATCTTTAAAAATGAACAAGATTCAATTTCAACAGATTTTCTATTTTTGAGATTACAACATTAATTATAAAATAGAAATATTATATAAGGGATTTTCAACCCATTTTTGTGTTTTTTTGTCGGTCCTCCTTCTCAAATATTCCTAACATAATTCTTATCAAAAGCTTCACGTCTTGATATATTTTATTGGATAATTTGTTTTCTATTAAAAATAAATTTAGTAAAAACAAAAACATAAATTATTTTATTATAAATATGGTTGATGAAACGTAAATAAATTATTAATTAATTAAAATTTTATTATTTTATTAAATAAGTTATTTTTAAATCAAGTGATAATTATTTATTAGATATATAATATAATTATTATGTTTTAAATAAATGATATAATATTAAATGAGTAAATTGCAATTTCAGTCCTTGTGGTTTGTTGTTTGTAAAAGAACCAATATGCCCTCATGTGCAAGTCACATGGGGATTTTAACGGAGGCAACCTAACGGTGTTAGTTTTCAGGGATCAAATTCGAGCACTTTTGCATACCACAGGATTTTTTTTGCAATAAAAATCCTGTAATGACCAAAAGTGAGAAAAACAACAAACCATAGGGACCAAAATTGCAATTTACTCAAAAGAAAATTATATCAAAGTTATGCACAACTAGTTGTATGACGTTTAAAAATATTGTATGATCACTCGTGGACTTAATGTAGATATGTGTTATGATGATCATCTAAAAATTAGTTGGTGTGCATGAGCGGGTAAAGACATTTATTATGAGTGGTTACTATTAAATTGAAGTAAAGACATATATAGTTTGGTTGGTTGTTAAATTTAGAACAATTGAGACTTGAGAGTTATTTAGACATTTAAAACAATGATCCTCATCATGACATCATATATAAAATCACTTAAATATTTATTTATCTTTTAACTCTTGGATGTCTAGTTTGACTTAGACCATTCGCACTCCTATAAGACCAAACTCCTTTCTTAAGTGTTACATCAGCTTTGCAATAACATCTTTCACATTCAAGCAAGACCAAACTCCTTTCTAAATTAATAAATTATAATATAAATAATACAGATAATTATAATATAACTAATAAATTAATTAAATTAAACAAAAATGGATTTGTTTAATATATATTTGTTTGTGAAAGGTTTTTCTAATTGTAAAAGAAGTTGATACACTTGCAAGACCTTGCAAGCCACATGACATGTCATATCATCTTACAAGGCTGTGTGCAAGACGTGTGTGGATGCTCTTATATGTACCTGTCAGAATGACAATCAAAAATATCTTCACTAACTTTAAAGATATTTATTAAATATTTTACAATAAAAATGAAAATATATTACCATGTGGCATCCTTAATCTGCAAATGCAACAAGTCTAGACGCAAGGGTATTTTTAAGGGAAATTAATTAAAGTATTCATTTTCGAACCCTATCTCACGAAAATACTCATTCTCTTCCCACTTTCACTAAAATACCTATTTTTCCGTAAAAGTGTCCGTGATCACGGACTCCTTTTGTGAATTAGATGTTTTGTCCGTGAATTAAGTTTTTGGTCCGTGAAATAAGAGTGGAAGAGATGAGAGATTTTAATTAATTTCCAGAGACAAGATATTGGATGCCATTACAATTTTGGAATGATAATAGATTTTAGAGTAAATTACATGATTGGTCCATGTGGTTTACACAAAATTGCACTGTGCATCCCTATTTTAAAATAATTATGGAAAACGTTCTTGTGGTTTATATTTTCTCACGCCTTTGGTCCATGTGCCCTAACACAGTTAAAATATTCTGTTAAGTAAAGTTTAGTTTAAGGGCATTTTTGTCATTTTATATATTTTCCTATTTAAAAAAAACTAATTTGTATATTATATTAGATATTACATTAATAATATTATTATATATATATACATATACACACACTCCATATATTAATAAAAAACTAATTTGTATATTATATCGATGATCTGAAGGTTGTTCTTCGTTGTTCCATTCGAATTCTCCATACTTCTAGAAGCTTAATTCTCATGGAAAAAACCTGTTTTGCAACATTCGAAGTTCAATGATTGAATCCACGGTTTTGTTTGAATAGTACAGAATTAAGAAGCAGAAATTTAGATGATTGAATTCAAGCATATGAGGATAACATAACCTGATAAACTACAAACCCTAAAAAATCAGAAGATGCCCACTTAAGAGATCTATGATTCCGATATGCGATTAGCTTGATTTCTAAAATCTTGAAATACCCAATTGGGAAATCCATATGAAAAGCTTAGATTCTTACTTTCAATGAACTGATAGCGAGATATTAAGCATGAAACCACACAGTAAAAATCAGATTTCTCAAGAACAGTGATGAATTTATGGATAAAAAGAAGAAAAAAAACAAAAAACAAATCGGAAATCAAGAATCCAAAGCGAACACATCTGAAATTCCCACAGTGTGTGTGTGTGTGTGTTTGAATGTGTTTTTGTGTGTGTAAGAGATACAGAATTGAGGCCAAATGATGCTCAATAGGTAGCCGGCGATACCTAATATTACAAAACTCACAAAGATCCAAAAAAAAAATTGAAATCAATAACTTTCCCTTCAAGCCTCTCTCAATACCCACTTCGAAAATGCCCAAATCGAATAGAAGCCCCAATTAATTTCATTAATCGATTTCAATCAAACACCTACGAAATCGGTTTAGATCTCCTCCTATAGAACCCTAAAAAGATTCAAACTTTGTTGTTATAAATGAAAGAAAACAGATCCACTGCTTCAACTTTACTCCAGATACTTGTGATTCATGTGATAACCCCCCTTCTTGCAATTCGATTGTGGTGGTGGAGAAGAGTTTTTACTCGTGGTGGTGATCAGAGAAAAGAAAGGTCTTTACTGGTGGTGGTGGACGAGAGTTTTGATAGTCATCAGTGGTGGTGAGGAGGGTGGGAGCCGGAGAGGGTAGATCGTCGGAGAAGGAAGGCTGCCGGAAGGGGTGAAGGAGGTTATGTAGTTATGTAAAATTACATTCTTGGTCCCTGTGGTTTTCTTAAAAGTTTAATCAAAATATGAAAAGAGTAAAATGACTATAATACCCTTCTAATTATGTAACACCCGTAATTTCCGGTTAAGTATAATTTCAAGTCAGTGTAGAAGTCGATCTTTTAAGAAAAATAGAAGAAATAGGATTTTGAATTGAATCCTAGATTTTATAATCTTGTTGGATGGAGAACTCAAATACGAACCCAACGGGCATTTCCGAAGCAAAAACGGAGCTAAAATGAAGAAGTTATGGCCAAAACAACTTTCGGTACAACCTCAGCTAAAGTGACTGGCGAAAGTGACAAGTGTCACAATCGCATGTCACTCTTACCGGTTTTGTACCGAGAGCCTCGGGACCACGGCGAGAGTGCCCAGCGAATGTGATACTTGTCACTCTCGTACGTCACTTTAGCCGACGGGCCCTGGAGGTTTTAAAGGTCGTGATTTCAGCCCTTTTCTCATTTTCACCCCATTCCTCTTTCTCTAAAGTCTCCCAAACATAACCCTAAGCCTCTAAATCGTTTTTGGAGCTTTGAAGTCATAAATCTTGTGATTAAAAGCCTATCCCTCATCTTTTAGCAAGGAATTATAGAGTAAGGTCGGAATCCTTCATCTCACTGTCATTTTGGTGAGATTTCTACACTTTCTAAGGTTTTACCTAACCCTCTTCTAAAACCTTTCCATTCTTTTGTTGGTTTGAAGAATAAAGCTTATATTGGTAACCCTAGAAGTGTTTGGTTGGTGGATTCAAGTGGTGGATGAGGTAAGCTCCTTTTTTCTTCATCTAACAAATTAGGGTTTCGGTATTATTGGTGATTTTGATGTTTTATGTTGGGGGAAACAATTCTAAGTGTTTAGGAATGATTATTTACGGTTGGAAACTTGTGGATCTAGGTTTTAGAAGATTTGGCTTGAAGATCCAAGTTTATTCAAAGGAGCTCAAGTTTGGGAAAAAATCTTGATTTAGCCTAAATCTAGCAAGGTGATTTCAAGTTGCTTTGTGAAAACGTTGGACTTGCCAAAATGTTCATTTTAAAGTATTTTAAGTGTTTACATGAAAATATTCATTGTTGAGTCATTTGAATGCTTTTGATTACTTGGAGTATTTAATTTTATAAATCTCACAAAACACTCACCTTTGGCATTTTTGGGTAACTTGACAAAATGAGTATTAGTTGAAGTGTTTTGATAATTATTACATAATTGAAGAATTATTTAGTAAAAATGCACTTGTAGTGTTTTGATGGAAAAATGCATAATTTTATGTGATGGTATGTTTCAAAGCATGAACGTGTGGGTCATTGGGTTTTGGGTCATTTCCGACCTTGTTAATATTTTAGAAGTTGTAAACCATTCGTTTTGAGGAAAGATGTAATTTGAGTATTATGATGGATGAACCTTAAGTATTGTTATTTTAAATGATTTATCTTAGTAAATCTTTGGGCATAAATGCACTTTGATGTATACTTTGGAAAATGACGTACCTTAAACTAAGAGTGGTGTTGAGTAATTCGTGTCTACCTTAAACATGAGTAACATACGTTTTAATACATTATTTGGTTTTATGAGTGGTTAATTGGTTTGGTTGAGCTTTTGGCTCTGTTTATGACTTTATTGAGTCTTGAGGACATTTGTCCGGTTTTAATAATGTGTTGGTCCCGAAGGGTTATACAAGTTTGTAGAAGGGGGGGGGGGGGGTTGAATACAAACACACTATTTTTACTTTTCTAAATTGTTTATTGATAAATCTTAAAACAATTTACAACTTGTTGCGGAACAAGATTAAGGATAAACCTAATCTAAACAAGTTAAGAACACTAAGTTTCTTGCACTAGAAATAGATAGAAAGGAGATAAGAATATTAAGTATAATATTCTAACACACAGATAGATAGAAGAAGATGGCCGAGCACTTCATTTCTGAAGTAGAGGTCTTCTTATATACTGCATGCATTTAATGCATGGCAGTATGGCTTTACACGTGGCAGCAACTGATTGGTTGCATGTACTTTTGTAGACAACCTAGTAGCCGCATGGTGCACAGTGTAGAATCAGAGTTGTTGTACGATTACAGACAAAAGGGATGTCCGTTCTGACAGCTCGTACGGAGACGTGCAAGGGAGGTAAGACAATAGTAACATGTAGAGAGAACTTCATGATCAGCTTTCGTTGAAACAGTACTTTATCAGTGAGTGATAAAGTTCAGCGATAGCTGAAGTCTTCTACTTGTAACTTCACGTTGAGTGGACAAATCTTGATTCGCTGATATCCGCATCAGTTCATTAGTAGATTTGTCGCTGGTTCTTGAGCTTGATCTTCGACTTCAGCGTAGAACATATGTTGACGTGAAACTTGTCTTCAGGGATCATAAGTAAACAACTAACTTATCAGCGATCAACACAGAGACTAAACAGGCTCAGAGCTCATGATGATGAACAGTGTTCGTTGAATGTCTAATCTAAAGAATGAGAGTTCCTATCAGCGGTACTGTAAAGTCTTAGTACTTATCAGCGATAGTGAAACTCTAATACATAATGTTTACTTATAATTTTCACTAAGTGTTTAAGAGAGGGTCATTATCAAATCACTGAGGGTTTAGATCAACAATCTCCCCCTATTTGATTATGACATAGCAACAGAGAAAATTGCTAAGTATGAAAACATAAGGTTAAAAAGAACTAACAAAATATTTGTCCCTTTTACTGTTTTCTGGGATCTTTTCTCTGTACTGATGGAGTAAAGTACATTCGCTGAAATTTTTCTTTGAACTTCGTTAAGATTACAAAGGGAAGTGGAAAAATTACAAGTACAACAAATTAAATTACAAGTACAAAAGATACAGACAGATAAAGATAGAAAGATTACTAGGCGATCTTATCCGTCATAAGGTTCTTCCTTGATGAGAAGTTCATCGAGGGTCTTTGATGTGGGAATCATCCAGTCAGGGACCGTTACTCCTTGATTCTTTTTATTCAGAGCTTCTTAAAAAATAAAGGGCTTAAGATGACGTGCCTTAATGTCGCGTCTGACTTCACACCAGTAGATAAGGTCTCTGAGCTGTTCGATGGGAGTGATTGGAAGCTCAGAGATGCGTTGAAAGTGTTGTCTTCCATAGCAGTCTAAAAAGAATATGCCATAGGGTTCACTTTAGACTTTACCAGGGATGAAAGGTTCATCAGGAGGCAGGGAGGTATTAAGCGCTGAGAGGTCAGGGTCACGACCGAGTACTTCTTCGCGTAAGAAACCTATACCTGTTTCATTCCGGATCGGAGGACCTGAGTCTGAGGCGTTCAGCACTTTCTTTGCAGAGGCTCTTCTTTGTTGAGTAGGAAGAAGAGCGGAAGGAGGAATATCCACAGCAGAAGAGACCAAGTCGATCTTAGAATTTAAAATTTTCTCGACATGGCTCTTAAATTGTGAGCGAGATCGCTGAATGGCCAATCTCATCTCCAACCATTCAGAGAAACCAAACTTCTTTAATGTAGCAACATAGAAGGTTTGCTTGGTTTTTTCTTCTCTGAATACAGCAACTTTAACGACAGGAACGTTCGAGTACAATTTTCCTTTGATGTGTACCTTGATAATTTTGGATGGTCGAGATCGATAATTCAGCATTTCTTTGCACCATTCCAAAGTCGTATCAGATACCTTTGTCTTTTCTTCAACAATCCTTTGAGCGTCATCCCATAGCTGACGTTGGACATCAATGGGAGTTCTTTTCAGCGCGGGGTCATTCACCGATTCCTGAGCAAGTTGGAAGGCAAGGGCCTTGTCTTTTTCTTCAGCTTTCTTCTTTTCGGTGAGTAACTTTACAGCTCTGAGGTTATCGTCGTATTCTTTCTTTGATAACCTGAACTTTGTGGGAACAGGAATCGCTGAGCGAGGGAGGATGATTCGCTGATCCTCAAGCTGTTTAATCATTGCATCTCTCTTTTCTTGTTCCTCTTCTCTTAGCTTTTGAGGAGGTAAGGAAGGTCTGTTTTGTGAGAGAGCAACTGTTCTTCAGGTTCATCAGTCTCAGAGATCAAATCCAAGACTGGGATTATTTCTTCAGCGTTGGGAGCTGGGATTGTTGTTGGTGAAGATGTAGGAGCTTCAGGGGGATCCTCAAACAGGGGAGAGGACTAGCTGAAACACAGCGATCGTATTTGTAAGATTTTTGGGAGGAAAGAGACAGAGAAAAGAATGTGGTTAAGTGTATAGAGGTTTTATGGAGAGAAGGATTGAGATTGAGAAGGGATAGATGAGGGATGCAGTATAAGGGAATAGAAGGTAGTGTACCTGAGAAACTGGCTTTTGAAGCAAGATCATCAGATTGTCTTCTGCAGCGAGGCCTTTGTTTTTGCCTTTATCAGCTTCAGACGCTGCAGGCTTTGTCTTCTCGCCTGATGGTTCGTTTATTGAAACCCCTTTTTGAGCTGGGGCTTTTGCAATAGGCTGAACGTAGAAGAACGAATCATCATCATCATCGTCATCATCGTCATCTTTAGGGGATGACGATGGTTCTTCATCATCAATATCGATGGGTTCTTCGTCTTCAGCTTCTTCTTCCTCTGACTCGACCTCTTCAACATAAGGTACGGTCACATCAGCAACAACATCATCATGTTGCTCTTCGAGTTGCTCCCCCTCAGATACATAAGGAGGTTTCTCGGTTCCCTCAGGGTTTTCAACTCCCTGAGGTTTTGAAGAAGTAGCAGCAGCAGTTTCAGTTTCAATACCCTCCCCCTCAGCATTATCATTATGGGGAAGGTCTTCTTTAGCCTTCTCCCCCTCTTCCACATGATGGTTGGGGGAGGAAACTGATTGATCAGCAGCAGCAGTCACAGGATTACTGTCTTCTAGGCCAGTAAGTCCCATGAAGGTTTCAATCTCTAGTATTCTGTCTTCTAGGCCAGTAATACCAGGACTGATCTTTTGAAGATCAACTCGATCGGCCTGAGTAAAATGAGAAGTTTGAGCGTTCAGGCGATCAAGTACTTTCTGAACAATTTCTTTGACGGCGGAGACCTCAGTCTTGATTGTGGAGACTTCACCCTTAAGAGAACCAACCTCTGTCTTCAATGATGTGACTTCATTGGACAGAGAGGTGAAGTTTGTTGCGAGGGTGGTGTTGGCAGTTGAGTTATCAGCGAGGGTGGTAGCAAATTGAGCAATGCTACCATCCACCTTCTCCAGATCAGCTTTGGAGGCTTTCTTATCAACGAGATCGGTCAGCGTTTTGAGCTTCTCTCCAGCGTCTGTAACCGCTGAAGAGTTGATGGAGAGAATGGTGTTGTAATTCTCCATCTTTGTTTCCAGGGCCTTCAGGGAGGTGTTGATATCCCCCAACTTAGGACCTAAAACAGTTATTAACTTGTGAACAAAGGAAAGCTCAGAAGTTCGGGGTAGAGAGAGAGGAGTGTTTGGGATTTTGTGTATACCTGCAGGCGGGTTGGCGAAGTTGTCGAAGCCTCATAACCATGTATGATATTCCATGTCACCTTCAAGAGTGCCTTGGCGCATGGAGGTGCCTGCAGATCCTATATTTTCATCCATCATCGTATGTATAGTAGCAGCAGCTGAGTCATGTACGATGACAGATGTCCTTGAGAATGTTGGGAAAATTGGTGGAGTGACCAAAGAATGAGTGGGAGGAGTGAGGGATGAGGAGAGTGGTTGGATGAGAGGTTCAGCGTTGGATCTGCTGACAATCACTTCAGTCTGTAGAGAGGCTGAAGGAAGTGTGTTCATTTCCAAGTTTATAACCTCAGTGTTTGGAGACGCTGAGGTTGGGATGGAAGGGGTGGCTTGATCAGCTGTGGCAGAGCGTACCACGGAACTATCCAACAGCTCTTCTGATAGACCTGCGGAGTCTTCAGCATATGAATGCTTAGGGGGCTGCTCCTTGGTTTTCTTGATCCTTGCGGAGTCAAGTTGGGTAGAAGAGTGTTTCCTTTTTCGAGAAGGAGTGGAGGTTGCAGCCAGGGTATCAGCGGTGGGTTTTACCAGTGAAGGAGCTGCAGAAGTAGAAGAAAGAGGATTGAGAATAGAGAGGAGAGTAGAAAGACGTACCTCGTTTTCCAGTGGTTTGAAGTCGAGCACCTTAGAGCCAACCTGAGAGAGTCTCGGATCACCCTCTTTTGGGTATCTATCTCCAAGTCCCAGTTGGAAGACGGCGCTGATGAATCTGGGATAAGGAACCCATGAAGGTCTTTCAGCGTAATCTATTCTGGACGTAAGGTCATCGTAGATGATTGAGGCCCAGTCAACATGGAGACCTTTCAGCAATGCGTAGCCCATGGCTTGCTGAGGTTGAGCAGCTTGATCAGAGGAGCCACTCTTTGCTGTCATGCAGCTTATCAGGTGTGCGAAGATGAAGTTCATCTCACTTGGCATCATCGATTTCTTGATCAAGGTCACCTTCTTCTCGATCTTCTTGTCCCTCCCTGTGTCCCATGCGTAACCCATTGCATCAAAGAATGCAATGATGGCTTCCCTATCAGCATAGTTTTTGTGGTTGGGGAAAGGAATAAAGGGTTTTTCTTTTGTAGCAGTGGGTAGGCTGAGTGCTTTCCGGATGAGGGCAGGGTTGATTTTGATTGTGCCAAATTGGGTGTCACATAGAATGACATCAAGAAGTTTCTTAGGGTTTTTAGGAGATGGAACCTGAGCCGTTCTGGCAGAGTACCAGAACTGAGCTAGGAGGAATTTGTGAGCAGGGGGTACGTAGGTCAGGGCTTTGAATAGAAAACAGGTTTGAAGAAAATTCACAGCATCATTCAGATGTGTGACTTGCTTTCAAGGAGGAAAATCGAAAAGCGCATAGAGGTTGTTCTTGTGGTCAAAAGTAACTGTCTCAGGTGTGAACTTGACCTGAGGAGCCTTCGTGAGAACCACTTTCTCAGCAGTAGTGGTCTTGGAGGTAGGAGCATCAGTAGAGGATGCCATTGCTGTTTATCAGTTCAACCAAAGATTAACAAATAAGAATAATCTTAATGTGGAAAGAGTTTCCAATAAGATGGTTCCAATTTTGTCCATTTCATTCAGACAAAAATGTCTTAAGGAAGATTAGGGTTTCCTTGTTTTGAAAAGAAATGCAAACCCAGTAATATGTCTTATTTTCCATTTTCCTTTTGAAGAAGAGGATTCTGGAAAAACGTATGAAGAACAAGTTTAAGATTTGAGTTAAAAACTTGAAGAACAACCATGAAAGGTTGTATTCATAAAACCATGAAAGAAAATGATTTCATTTTAGAAGAAGTTCTTTTGTTTGATCTTGTAGAAACAAAAAGAAGATCAAAAACAAGTTAAAACAGGTAAATAATAAGAGTGTTAACCTGGTTAGTCGAAGAAGAAGATGAACAGTTCTTGAAATTTGAGAGCTCAAAATGCAACAGTAAATCTTTTCTTGAAGAAGGAGTTTGTTCGCGTAAAGGAAAAATATGAACTCGAATGAGTTTATATAGTGAGATTAGAGAGAGAGAAAAAACTAGAGCGGGAAAGTTTTTCATCATGACACGGACACGTGTTTGCATTTGATTGGCTGGTAAACGAAACGTGCAAACGTGTGTCAGAAAAGAAATGTGCCAGGGGTTATCCGTTTGACTTACGTCACAAACGTCCTTTCACATTTTAGGATGTCTCTGAGGTTTTGAAAGCTCAGGGACACTTTTTGAAAAATATGAAGCACTGAATAGAAATATCAGTGTAAGTTTAGAAATTTCAAAATATCGCTGATAAGGAAGAGATATTCAGCGATGCAAGATGTTTTGAAATCTTTGAGTTCTAGTCGAACGTCAGCGAGTAAGAGAGAAAACATACCTTGATATCAGCGAATCAATTGTTCAGAGAGAAGATGATAGAATGGGGTTATAGAAGTTGGTTTTATCCGGTCGCTGATCAAATGTGAACCGCTGAAGATTTTACTCTTCAAAGTTCAGCATTCCAAGCTCGCTGATGAGAAAGTTGAACCTTGTCTCATCAAGAGGTTTGGTAAAAAGATCAGCTAACTGAAAATCAGTTGGGATAAAGTGAAGTTCTATATTACCATTTATCACATGATCTCTGATAAAATGATACCTGATTTCGATATGTTTGGTCTTTGAGTGTAGCATTGGATTGTTGGCTATAGCGATGGAACTTGTGCTGTCGCAATAGATTGGAATTTTGGAGAGCTGAAGGTCATAGCCCTGTAGTTGATTTCTCATCCACAAGACCTGAGAACAACAGCTTCCAGCGGCTACATACTCAGCTTCAGCAGTTGAGGTGGACACTGAGTTTTGCTTTTTACTTGTCCAACTCACCAGCTTTCCACCCAGGAGCTGACATCCTCCTGTGGTGCTTTTCCTATCCAATTTGCAACCTGCAAAATCACTATCTGAATAGGCGATTAGATCAAACCCTGAGTCTTTGGGATACCAAAGACCTAGGTTAGCAGTACCCTTAAGGTATCAAAAAATTCGCTTTACAGCGATCATTTGAGATTCCTTAGGTTCAGCTTGATATCATACACACAAACAAGTTGCATACATAATATCGGGTCGGCTAGCTGTAAGATACAAAAGAGAGCCGATCATCCCACGGTACTTTGTGACATTAACAGGTGTTCCATTTGAATCCTTGTTTAGTGTCAGCGGTGGTGCCATAGGGGTTTTCATAGCTGAACATTAAGTTAAGTCAAATTTCTTCAGCATATCTTTAACATACTTTCCCTGATTAATGAAAGTTCCCCTTTCATTCTGTTTTATCTGAAGACCAAGGAAATATGTTAGTTCACCCATCATGCTCATTTTATACTCAGCTTTTATCGTTTCAGAGAAGCGAGTACAAAGGTCAAGGTTAGTAGAACCAAATATAATATCATCGACATATATTTGTACAAGAATAATATGACCTTTTACTTTCCTGATAAATAGAGTTTTATCAATTTTACCACGCTCGAATTTTTCAGTCAGGAGATAAGATGATAGAGTGTCATACCATGCACGAGGAGCTTGCTTTAAGCCATAAAGTGCCTTATCCAGTTTATAGACATAACCTGGATGCTTAGGATCTGAGAATCCTGGAGGTTGTTCCACGTAGACTTCTTCATTCAGCCTTCCATTCAGAAATGCTGACTTAACATCCATTTGATACACTTTGAAGTCTTTGTGTACATCATATGCTAAGAATAGACGAATAGATTCTAGTCTTGCTACAGGAGCAAATGTTTCGTCGTAGTCTATACCTTCCTCTTGTCTGTATCCCTGAGCAACAAGTCGAGCCTTATTGCGGGTTACAGTTCCATGTTCGTCCAACTTGTTTCGATAGACCCAATTAGTGCCTATCACTGTCTTGTCTGTTGGTCTTCGAACAAGATTCCAAACTTTGTTTCTTTCAAATTCTGTCAGCTCTTCTTGCATAGCGCTGACCCAGTTTGGATCTTTGAGGGCATCATCTATTTTCTTTGGTTCAATCAGAGAAATAAAGTTAACAAATAAACAAACATTACCTGCATTTTGTCGAGTCTGAACACCAGCGTTTGGATCACCAAGAATTTGATCAATTGTGTGATTTATAGTCCATCGCTGAGCCGGAGCATAAGTTGCTGACTCAACTTGAACTGGAGGGGCTGAAGATGAGGCTTCAGCAACTTCTGGAATATCAGCCAGGAGAGGAGTAGGTGCAGATGTCATTACATTCACTGATTGCTGAGAAGTAGATGGTATTTCTGAGGTAGAAGGTTCAGAAGCAGGCATAGTGTTTAGAGGAACAACTGAGACCCAAGAAGTTTCAGCTTCACTAGTCTGCAAGTCAGGGATGATGTTAGGACCATCATCTTCAGCATGATGAGCATGAGATGGAGGAATGGGAATGTCTTCTGAATCACCAAGATGAGAAAACAACCATTGATTCAGTTCTTCTGTATCAGCAGTAGGTTTAGAGTTTGCTGAACGGGATTCGTCAAACGTGACGTGAATGGTTTCTTCAACAGTTTGTCTTCTTCGATTGAAGACTCTGAAGGCTTTGGAGACTGAGGAGTATCCAAGAAAGATTCCATCATCAGCCTTAGGATCAAACTTTCCAAGGGCATCTCTGTTGTTCAGTATAAAACACTGACATCCAAAGATGTGAAGGAAGCTAATTGAAGGCTTTCTCCCATGAAAAAGTTCATAGGCTGTTTTGTTGAATCTTTTGACTATCAGCGACCTGTTTTGCGTAAAACAAGCAGTGTTGACAGCTTCTGCCCAAAACTGAGTAGGCAGGTGAGAATCGATGAGCATTGAACGTGCAGCTTCGATGATTGTTCGATTTCTTCTTTCAGCGACTCCATTCTGCTGTGGTGTTCTCACTGAGGAAAAGTTGTGAGAAATACCCTTACTCTCAAAGAAGGAATCAAGAGAACTGTTTTTGAATTCAGTCCCATGATCACTCCTTATTGAGCGAACGGTCATGTTGTTCAGGACTTCCATTTTCCTGACAAAGGTGATGATTTCTTCAGGGGTGTCGCTCTTAGAACGGAGAAACATTACCCAGGTATAGCGAGAGAATTCATCAACTATGACCAGCGTATATTTCTTTCCAGCGATGGATTGTTTGTTAACAGGGCCAAACAAATCCATATGGAGAAGTTGTAGAGGAGATGACACCGAGGAAACTTGCTTAGACTTAAAGCTTGCTTTGGTCTGCTTCCCTTTCTCACACGCTGAACATAAAGGCTCTTTGGCATATGAGTGCTGAGGTAGACCAGCGACTAACTCTTTTGAGGAAAGAGTGTTCAGTGTCTTGAAATTTAGATGAGAGAGCTTCTTATGCCATAGCCAGTTGACATCAGATGAGGCTTTAGAGAAGAAACAGGAGTTCTCAGTGGTAGTTGAGTCCATGTTTATTACATAAACAATTTCCAAACGATAACCGCTGAGAGCTATCTTCTCCTTTTTGTCAGCGACAAAGCAGGATTCCTTGGTGAAAATTACTTTGTTATCCATGTCACATAGTTGATTGATGCTTAGAAGATTATGCTTCAGCCCTCCAACGTATGCGACTCTTCTGAAGGTTGTTGTACCATTAGATAGTACACCAAACCCTCGGGTATGTCCTTTTCCATTTCCACCGAAAGTCACAGAGGGACCCTTCTCTTCTTTGTATTCAGCGAGCAGGCTTTTCTTTCCAGTCATATGTCTAGAGCATCCACTATCAAGATACCAGATACCCTTCTTAACCTGCATTACAAAGGAAGATTATTTTGACTTGGGTACCCACTTGACCATGTGTACATTCTTGTCAGTGGAGGTAGATGGAATGGAAGGTTTAGCAGTCTTCGCAACATTTGAAGATTCAGCATCTGAACTTTTCTTCACTTTGGTTAATTTCTTAACCTTAGTGGGCTTCTTTGCCTTGGGGGCAATGATCTTCACCTTAGCTAACTTTTCAGCTTTGGTGGCGGTGGGACACTTACTAGCAATATGATCAGTAAGTCCACAGTGATAACATTTCCTATAACTAAAAGAATTCCTATGATCATTTGCATGCTGAGCTTTTGATTTTAAATTTGAAGGACCAGCACCAAGTAAACTTTTGGCATTTGAAATAGGAGGAACAATCAGTTCTTCAGATTTCTTACCAATAACATCCACTCTGATTCTAGGAGTGGATCGCTGAATAGATCCATGCTGAATAAATCCATAGATCTTATTCTTTGAACCAGAAGGATGAGTCATTGAAGCTTTAGAAGCATTCAGCTTTGGTACAGAGGTACCCTTCTGAGGATTTTGGTTAATAACAATTCCTTTACCTTTGTCTTTAGAGACAGAGGTAGGTTTTGGATAAACCATTTTTTCTTTGCCTTTAGCAGAGGTAGAGATTTCCTCAGGGATAGAAGGTTGTGAAGAAGAACACTGAGATTAGAAAGTGTCAGGGATAGAGGATATGAACGTTCCAAACTTAAGCATGGAGCGGTCAGTGGTTGGTTCTTCAATTTTAGAAAGCTTTTCTATTTGAAGGTGACAGTTTTTAAGCTGTTCAGCGAGATCAATGTTTTGGTTTTCAATAACAGTTTTTCCATTCTCGACTTCATATAAACTTCTAGTCAAGAGATCGATCTTTCGAAGACTATCAGCTTCATCAATATTTGAAATATTGGTAAATAAGGAAGGTGATACCTGAGTAGCAGAGGTTGAAGTAGAGAGAATGTTAGACTTTTCTTCCTCATCTTCAACTTTGGCCATGAGACATAGATTGGCTTCATCATCATCTTCAGAGTCAGATGATTCTTCTTCGTCAGAGGCAGCCCAATCATAGTCAGCCATCAGGCCTTTGCCTTTTTTCTTAAAGCTCTTCAGCTTTGAATACCTTTCTTTCAGCTTTTTGTATTTTTCTTCTCTAGACCTTGGGTTAGAGGATTTCTTAGAGAAAGCTGAGAGTTTATAACCTTTCTTTGACCTGCACTCGCTAGCAAAATGTCCTATCTTTTCACAGTTATAGCAAGTAGCAGTAGCCTTATCAACAGGAGTTGATGATCTTGGCTTGTCAGTAATAGCAAGAGGTTTGTTCTTTCTAAAGTTTTTCTTATTGGCGAATCTCCTGAACTTATTAGAAAGGAGAGCCATAGATTCATCAAGATCTGAAGAGTCAGGATCTGATGAGCATTCAGAGTTAGTTTCCACTTCAGTGACAGTGATAGTAGATCGTTGAGTGGAAGGTGACTCTGAGATTAAAGCAACAGGGGTGCTTTTGGAATCTTTTACAAGATTCTTCTTAAGATGACTCGATTGCTCATGATTCAGCATCGTGCCATATAAGGTAGAAATAGTCATAGATTTTAGATCTTTTGACAGCTTGAGACACATAGAATAACTGTCCCAGCTTTCAGGTAAACATTCTAAGAACTTTATCAGTACTTCAAAGTTAGAATATTCCTTACCAACAGTTTTCAGATCTATTATTAAGCAGTTAAAACGTTGGTGTACTTCATAGAGAGATTCATTCATACGACAAATGAAGCTTTCGTACTGTCTTACCAGGTTGATCTTTCGAGAGTCCTGTACTTCAGATGTACCTTCATACTGAACACAGATTGTGTCCCACATGGCTTTTGAGGTTTTCAGGTTCATGATGGAATGGTAGACTTCGTCAGGAAGGGCCATGGAGAGTATGGATCTGGCTTTGGTGTCGATAGCCACTTTCTTCTTATCTTCATCAGTCCACATATGAATTTCCTTAGGAATCAGCCTTTCTGGAATAGCAGCTCTATTCTCAGCGGCTGGTACTGCAGCATCAATTCTTACAGGGATATATGGGCCGTTTTCAAGATAGTAAGGCATAGTAGGGTCTACACCTTCTAAGAAGAGAGCCATCCTATTTTTTCATAGATTAAAGTTATCTCTGGAAAATCTAGGGGGTTTTGCAAGAGAACCATTGTTAATATAGTTAGTGTTTGTGTTGGTGGCCATTTTCAGAAATAGCAAGGAAGAGAAATCTTAGTATAGAAAAGATCTTGTTTATGAGATTAAACAAATCTGCTCTGATACCACTTGTTGGTCCCGAAAGGTTATACAAGGTTGTAGAAGGGGGGGGGGGGGTTGAATACAAACACACTATTTTTACTTTTCTAAATTGCTTATTGATAAATCTTAAAACAATTTACAACTTGTTGCGGAACAAGATTAAGGATAAACTAATCTAAACAAGTTAAGAACACTAAGTTTCTTGCACTAGAAATAGATAGAAAGGAGATAAGAATATTAAGTATAATATTCTAACACACAGATAGATAGAAGAAGATGGCCGAGCACTTCATTTCTGAATTAGAGGTCTTCTTATATACTGCATGCATGTAATGCATGGCAGTATGGCTTTACACGTGGCAGCAGCTGATTGGTTGCATGTACTTTTGTAGACAACCTAGTAGCCGCATGGTGCACAGTGTAGAATCAGAGTTGTTGTACGATTACAGACAAAAGGGATGTCCGTTCTGACAGTTCGTACGGAGACGTGCAAGGGAGGTAAGACAATAGTAACATGCAGAGAGAACTTCATGATCAGCTTTCGTTGAAACAATACTTTATCAGTGAGTGATAAAGTTCAGCGATAGATGAAGTCTTCTACTTGTAACTTCACGTTGAGTGGACAAATCTTGATTCGCTGATATCCGCATCAGTTCATTAGTAGACTTGTCGCTGGTTCTTGAGCTTGATCTTCGACTTCAGCGTAGAACATATGTTGACGTGAAACTTGTCTTCAGGGATCATAAGTAAACAACTAACTTATCAGCGATCATCACAGAGACTGAACAGGCTCAGAGCTCATGATGATGAACAGTGTTTGCTGAATGTCTAATCTAAAGAACGAGAGTTCCTATCAGCGGTACTGTAAAGTCTTAGTACTTGTCAGCGATAGTGAAACTCTAATACATAATGTTTACTTATAATTTTCACTAAGTGTTTAAGAGAGGGTCATTATCAAATCACTGAGGGTTTGGATCAACATAATGTAATAAGGAAATTTGGGTGTGGGTTACATTTATTGGGTTCCCTTTTAAGAGTACGTGTTTCGAGTGTTTTTGTGTGTGTCATTCAAGTGGAGTCATGTATTTTTAGATTGTAATGCATTGGATCCATAGGCATGCAAGTGAGTCATGTTTAATAGTGCAGAGTCTTGATATCCTCACTTTGGGAATTATGCTCGTACTGGCATTGTTGTTGACCCTTTTCTTTGGTGGAGAGGAACCGTTACGAGTTGTACTCCGGGGCTATGGGTTATTTTGTGTCTATCTCCTTGTGCGCGAGGATTTAGACCGTATAGGCTATATGCTCATATTTTTTTGGCCATCTTGGGTCACTAGCGACTAGGCAATAAGGGACATTGAAGTCCTTGAGGTGTAACTCGTCTAATTTTGGATAGGCAATATGGTCCCCTAAGTCCTTGAAGTGTAACTCGACGGAGTAGGCAATAAAGGCATGTAATGGTTTGAGGGTGTGATGTCTTCATAGCATAGGAAGTAAAACCGGGACTTGAGGTGTAATCCAATAACATCATAGATGACCTCACTCACGTGTTCTCGTCGCCTTGATGGAAACGGGTATCCCCCGTCATCGGAAGGTGTTGTTTTTGGGTATTGAATTTTATTATCCATGTTTTCGGTGACTTTTATTATCTATGGACTTTTATTCATGATTTATGGGTTGAGTATTATGCATCATCCGTGTTTGGGATGTTTGAGTAATTAGAGATTTATCCATGTTTTTATAATTGGGAATCGAATATTATTTCACGTTTTAAGTGAACTTTGGGTTTGAGCCCATTTTCGGAAATCGTTTCATATTAGAGTTTTCATCACGGGATTTGTGTGAGTTGGAAAATGGGTGGTTTTCATTTAAAGTAAATCCTTTTGAACTCGTGATTTAAATTGCATCTTTCTCGTCTTACGAGTTATATAACCATGGTAAAATCTCTTGAACTCACTAGGTGTTAGCCTAACCTTTTTATTTGTCGGCATGTGCAACAGGTTTCGGTTGGTATAGTTCTAGTGACACTATGAAGAGTGGAGTGCTAGATGCGTGTTCGAGAAGTAAGTGACTTGGTGAAGTCTTTCGCGTTTTGGGAATAGCAACTTGTTTTGGGTTAAGTAACACCCGACCTTTGTAGTCTTGGTGTATTGCTTAGGTTATGAGTAATGTTGAAGTTATTACAATTTAATATTGCGGTAATTCCAAGGATGGTTTGTAGTAAGGATTTTATCCTCATTTGTCAATTTAATCGAAGTTTTTTTTAGTTGCTCTTTCCAATTTTGAGGGTGTTACAAATTAACCTACTTAACAAATCCATTTAACTGTGTTAGGACACAGGGACCAAAGGCTTGAGAAAATGTAAACCACGGGGACGTTTTCCATAATTATTTCAAAATACGTACGCATAGTGCAATTTTGTGTAAACCATAGGGACCAATCATGTAATTTACTCTAGATTTTAATTGACTGTTTTTGTGACTATTTGGTGATGACTCATTTGAACAAAACACGTGTGTTGACGGTAGTCTCCTTCATTTTCCATAACTCCCATTTTCACAAAATTGTAATGGCATCATTCCAAACACACCGCATGGTTTTGGAGTTTTTCACGTTTTTTGCATGGTTTCAATGTTTTTTCCACAGTTTTTGTCTGAGATTGTTCAATTATTGTACTATTGTCATTGAATTTGTGGTTGCAATTCATCTTCCCCACTAAAATTTCATCTATAAAGATCAATAAAACGCATTCCATAATCGTTCATCTCATCCATTCCATTGTTCTTTCTTGCTTTCTTTCTTCATCATTTCAGTATTTTCTTTCTGAGATACTACTGAAAAAATGAGTTCAGTTGTTGAAAAAGCTAAGCTATATTTCTGTTGCGATGGTGAATGGGTGCAAGACAACAATGAGTGGGATTTTGCTTATAAATCTAAGCATGGTGTAAAATTGTCAGTAAACATTACACATAAGAAGTTTCTTGCTTACGCCATGCAAAAATGTGGAATCGAACCTTCTGCTGTTTGCAAGTTAGTATACAAGAATGATGATGGGTCAATCTTAGAGTTAATCGACGATAGAGATATCTCTGGTTTTATGCAATTTGCAGCGCAGTCAGAAAGACCTCCAGCACTTTTTGTGTATACCGATTCATCGATGTGTGACGAAGGTGATGACGAAGGTGTTGACGAAACCTATGTTTGTGGTAATCAACTGAAGCGTGATTCTCAATTTCAGGCGTCCTACGACCCAACATTTTATCCGGATCATACATATGGTCTTAACGACTGTTATCCCGATTTTGTTCCAGAGACGCAACCAGAAGAAGAAGAAGAAGACCAAGAAAGACGATTTGCTGGAGTTGCTGATGACGAAACCCATGTTTTCACAATGGGTATATCTGATATAGACAGATCAGATACCGATAATGATGAGGACGAAGAAGTAGAAACACATACCCCTAGTAATAAATCATTTGGTGAGTTAAATGATTATTTTGATATGCCTCCTATTCTTCCAACCCCGGAGACCCATATAGCAACCTACGAACCCGCACCTTATAATCGCAGTTCAAGGATACATGAAGGTCAGATATTTAATACGAAGGATGAAATGGCCATACAACTCGGAATTAAGTTCATGGAAGAGGGTTTCGAAAGTTAAGTGAAGAAATCCGACAAACTCAGATACGAGGTTGTATGTGGGGGAGAAAATTGTAATTGGCGTATGTCCGCAAAGTCCGTGGACCCTAAAGGAGGGTTGTTTACCGTTAGAAAGTTGCACGACGTACACACTTGTTCGAGGACGCAACTGAATCCCAACCACCGACAAGCCAACAAAAGGACTTTGGGCCACATACTGAAAGGCAAATTTCTTGATGCTAGCAGGGCATTTCGTCCAAAGGACATCGCCAACGATATAAACTTGCAGTACGGAATCACAATTGGTTACCACCAAGGTTGGCGTGCACGATGCATGGCACTACTAATGGTGAGCGGCACTCCCGAGGAGTCGTACAAACGAGTCCCTACGTAATTATATAATTTGGAGCTGCCATATCCAGGTACACGCACCAGGATAAGGACGGATTCAAACGAACGTTTTGAGTTGTGTTTCGCTACCCTTGGATGTGTGGTACGTATATTAATACGTCATATGTTTACACATTATAAACTATACCATTTACAAAGGGAAACCACCTACGTTTTTGCAGATCCGCACATTTTTTACAAATCTGCGTCGTGTCCTGGTAATAGACGTTGCCCATTTAAAGGGACGTTACTTGGGTATGATGTTCTTGGCGGTTGCCATGGACGGGAATAACAATATTGTGCCCATAGCTTTCGGAGTTGGCAAGTCCGAGACCGGGGAGGAGTGGGGTTGGTTTCTGTCCATGTTGAGAGAATGTATCGGAGACCCTGCAGGGTTGGTGTTTATGTCCGACAGGGCTCCTTCCATAAGCGCCACAATTTCTACCATGTACCCAACGACCCCTCATGCCCTATGTTGTCGACATTTGGAGATGAACGCGAAAAGCATGGACAAACGTATTACAACATACCACACGACCTACTGGAAGGCATGCAAAGCGTATGCGGTTCAGGAGTTTGACCGGTACATGAATGCACTACGAGTTAGTGCCAATCGTGCAACACAAGTTATGGACGATGCTGGTTAGGAGAGGTGGTCGAGGGCCCATTTTCCTGCACAACGGTATAACATTATGACCTACAATAGTGCAGAGTCGGTGAATGCACTCTCCCGTTTTGCTCGTAGATTACCGATTGTACAACTTATGAAGTACTTCCGAACCTTTCAACAAGAGTGGTACCAACTTCAATGGCAAAAAGGAGGTTGATAAACTATGAAAATTGAAACTTATATATTAGTTGCCTTTTATTATTCTTTATAAATCGTAACACAATTAACACATATTGTAGATCAAATGCGTAATAGAGTCACACCAGTGGCGGAGAAGATAATTCTCAGAAGGGCGAGAAAGTCTGCGACATGGAGGGTAAGCAAAATTGGATATGGGAAGTACCAGGTTCGGGATAACCGCTTTGACGCGAATGTCGATATGACCCACCATGTTTTTTCATGTCTGCAATGGCAATATTTTGGGTTACCGTGCGGTCATGCCATCGCTGCTGCAAGGCATATGGGTCGTAGAGATTGCAGCGATTTGGCTGTAAGTTACTACTCGTCCGAAACTTACCGGGAAACATATCGGGAGATAATCAATCCAGCTGGACCCCCTGAATCATGGGTGGCTCCACACGTCCCCCTTCCGCTATGTTATCCACCGTTAATAACTAAGAGAAGTGCCGGGAGACCAAGAAAGAACGACCGACGTCCATCTCGTGGTGAAGATCCGATACAGAGAAAATGTAGTAGGTGTAAAGCAGTAGGACATACTCGTGGAGACTATCCAACTCATGCCCCTTCAAGCGTGCCTAGGAGTAGAGGTTTAAGTAGCCGAAGATTAAGCTCGCAGGGCCCATCGGAGCTAGAACCACATGGAACTCTAAGATTTGATAGCATTGACCTGAACATTGATTTCCCTTGATTGTAACGACTAAATCTTGTATGCTAAGTTCTCTTGTTTTTATGTTCAGTGTTCATTTCATCTACTTTATCGTACTTGTTAAGTGTTCTTATGTGTAAAATAAAGTAAACATTAAAGCATCATTTTATTGGGACGAAGAAAGCATGGAAACTGATATAGTGGAGGAAATCTAAAGAAAGCCAACAACCACCCTACGGGTAGATTTTCCGGATTTCCTCGATCCAAGCAACCTTTTCGTTGATCACTTAAATATATCGAGTAAATTATGTTCCCATTCACCTAACGCTTGAAAAGAGTTCTAATCTCTGGCACGTAGCCAACGCGGCATTTTAGCGTCAAATCCGTGTAAAAAAATCCTCCTACATAGTGTTGATCCAAACCCCAGGGATTTGATAATGACCCCGAGAATTACTTAGTGAAAATTGTAAGTAAACAATATGTATTAATGTTTTGCCATTAAAGAAAATATACTAAGTCTGTTTAGTATCGTTGATGGAAAACACGCTTTAATTTATACTTCAGCGAACACTGTACATCAGTGAGCCATGAGCCTGTTCAGTCTCACTGATGATCGCTGAAAGCTTTATCTATAATTGTTTGCTTATGATCCCTGAAGACAAGATTCGCGTCAACCAAGTTCGAAGCTAAAATCGAAGACCAAGCTGAAGAACGAGTGACTAAGTCTACTAGTGACCTGATGCGGATATCAGCGAAGACAAGACTTGTCCATTCCACGTGAAGTTTCAAGTAGAAGTCTTCAGCGAACGCTGAACTTTATCATTCGCTGATAAAGATCAATTCAGCGAACACTGATCATGAAGCCTGTTCTACAAGCAACTTTTGTCTTATCTCCTTGCACGCCCCCGTACGATTTTGTCAGAACGGACATCCCTTTTGTCCAGGATCGTACAAACCACTCTGTAACTACACTGTTCATCATGCGGCCACTAGGATGTTTGCTAAAGTCAAATTCATGAAACCAACCAGAAGCTGCCACGTGTAAAGGTATACTGACTTGCATTTAATGCATGTAGTATAAATAGAGAACCCTACTCCATTTGTGAAGTGCTCGACATCTCTTCTCACTGAACTACTTAGTGCAAGAAAACTCTTCTTAGTTTTCTTATCTTCTTTCTCTCTATTTCCTAGTGCAAGAATTCTGTGTGATTCTCATAGTTTGTTTAGGTTAGGTTTTTAACTTAATCTTGTTCCACAACAAACTGTAAATTGTTTGATATATATCAATAAACAATTTAGAAAGATAAAAATTTGTGTTTGTATTCAGCCCCCTCCCCCTTCTACAAACTTGTATAACCCCTTCGGGACCAACAAGTGGTATCAGAGCAGATTGTTTAGTCTCATAAACAAGATCTTGCTTATACTCTCTTCCTTGCTATTTCTTCAATATGGCAAATACTACAAACACTAACTACATAGATACTGGCTCTCTTGCCAAACCACCTCGATTTAGCAAAGACAACTTCAATCTTTGGAAAAATCGAATGATGCTCTTCTTGGAAGGTGTAGATCAAACTATACCTTACTATATTGAAAATAGACCCTATGTTCCCTTCATTATAGATCCTGCTATTCCAGCCACTGCCACCACAACTGTCGTTGCTGAAAGACTGATACCTATGGCAGTTTCTCAGTGGACTGACGAAGACATGAAGAAAGTGGCTATTGACACAAAGGCCAGATCTATCATCTCCATGGCTCTACCTGATGAAGTCTACCATTCCATAATGAACCTGAAAAAGTTCCAAAGCCATGTGGGACACTATATGTGTTCAATATGAAGGTACTGCTGAAGTCCAGAACTCTAGAAGAATAAACCTGGTAAGGAAATATGAAAGCTTCATCTGTGGTAAGACTTAAACTCTTTCTGAAGTTCACCAACGTTTCAATTGCTTAATTATTGATCTAAAAACTGTTGGTAAGACTTACTCTAACTCCGAGATCCTAAAAAAATTCTTGGAATGTCTTCCTAAAAGCTGGGACAATTATACTATGTGTCTTAACTCTCTAAGGATCTGAAATTTATGACCTCTCTACCTTATTTGGCACAATGCTCAATCATGAGCAGTCGTGTCAACTTAAGAAGAATCTTGTCAATGATTCCAAAAGCACACCTGTTGCTTTACTCTCTTCAGAGTCAGTACCTGCTCAGCGATCCACTGTCACGATCACTGAAATGGAATCTAACTCTGACGATTCATCAGACGCTGGTCCTTTAGAACTTGATGAATCTCTGGCACTCTTGACAAATTCTTTCAGGAGGTTTGCTAGAAAAAGTAACTTCAGAAGAAATAAACCTCTCACTATCACTGACAAGCCTAAATCTACTCATGTTGATAAGGCTACTACTACCTGCTTTAACTGTGAATAAGTGGGACACTTTGCAAGTGAATGCAGGTCAAAGCAAGTTTTCAAACCTTCTTCTTCCTTCAAGAATACCTTTAACCCAAGGGCTAGAGATGACAAATACCAAAATCTTAAAGAAAAGTATGCAAAGCTGAAAGCATACAAAAAGAAAGGAAAATGTTTGATCGCTGAAGATCATGACTGGGTTGAGTCTGATGAAAAATCAGATTCAGATGAAGAAGATGAGGCTAATCTCTGCCTCATGGCCAAAATAGAAGATGAGCAAGAACAAGCTGAAATTCCCTCTACATCTACCTCTCATGTATCAATCTCTTATATTTCTACATCAGCTATCACTGAAGCTGATAGACTTCGAGCTATCGATATGCTGACTGTCAATTTATACGATGTCATGAATGGCAAGACCAAAGCTGGACAAATGAATATAGATTTAACTAAACAACTTAAAAATTGTCACCTAAAAATTCAAGAGCTTCCAAACATTGAAAATAATTTGAAAGACCAGGTCTACGTAAATCAAGTAATCAGTATCGAGCGAGAACAAGCTATCGTTGAACTGAAAGCTGAAAAGGCTACTGTTGAAGGATGTATAAATCCTCAACAAAGATCACTAAGATAATCGGTGCTCAGATCCCTGCCAAAGACAAAAGTGGTCCTGGTTACAAAGCTGACGCTGAAGAACCAACCACTGACCGTTCCATGCTTAAGTTTGGAATGTTCGTGTCTTCTGTCCCTGACACCTCACTACCTCAGTGCTCTTCTTCTTCTTCTAAAACTCTCATCCCTGAGGAAAAACCTACCTTGATTCCTAAAGGTAAAGAAAAAGTTGTTCAAAAACCTCAGAAGGGTACAGATGTACCTAAGTTGAAAGTTTCAAAACTTTCAGCGAGCCATCCCTCTACTTCTAGGACTAAGATCCCTGAATTCGTTCAACGATCTACTCCTAAAATAAGAGTGGATGTCACTGGTAAGAAATCTGAAGAACTTATAGTTCCTCCAATTTCCAATGCCAAAGGTATTCTTGGTGATAGCCCTACTCATTTAAAAATATCAAATAAGCACTCCTCTAGTCCTAAAGATACTTTTAGCTATAGGAAATGTTATCACTGTGGACTTACCGATCACATTCCTAGCAAATGCCCTACAGCCACCAAAGTTGAGAAATTAGCTAAGGTGAAGATCAATTCCCCCAAGGCAAAGAAGACCAATCCTGGTGCAAATCAGGTTAAGGTGAAAACCACCACTGAGGTTAAGAAATTAACCAAAGTGAAGAATGTTACTGAAGTTGAATCTTCAGATACTGCAAAGTTTGTTGAACCTTCCACTTCCTCTACCACCATTGACAAATGTGGTCCCATAGTTAAGTGCGTACCTATTCAAAACTATTCTTCCTTTGTTTGCAGGTCTCGAAGGATATCTGGTATCTTGATAGTGGATGCTCTTGACATATGACTAGAAAGAAAAACCTGCTCACTGAATACAAGGAAGAGAAAGGTCCCTCTATGACCTTTGGTGGAAATGGAAAAGGCTATACCCGAGGGTTTGGTGTACTCTCAAATGGTACAACAACCTTCAGAAGAGTCGCATACGTTGAAGGGCTGAAGCACAATCTTCTTAGCATCAGTCATCTATGTGACAAGGACTTCAAAGTTTGCTTCACTAAGGAATCATGTTTCGTCACTGACAAGAAGGAGAAAGTTGCTCTCAGCGGATATCGTTTAGAAAATGTTTATGTAATAAACATAGACTCAACAACCACTAAGAACATGTGTTTTCTCTCCAAAGCCTCTTCTGATGTCAACTAGCTATGGCATAAAAGGCTCTCTCATCTCAACTTCAAGACGTTGAATGCTCTTTCTTCAAAAGAGTTTGTCACTGGTCTTCCTCAACACTCATACGCTAAAGAATCTCTTTGTTCAGCGTGTGAAAAAGGAAAACAAACCAATGCTAGCTTCAAGAAAAAAACAAGTTTCCTCAGTGTCGTCTCCTCTTCAACTTCTTCACATGGATCTGTTTGGCCCTGTCAACCTTCAATCCATCGCTGGAAAGAAATATACACTAGTTATTGTGGACGAATTCTCTCGCTACACTTGGGTGATGTTTCTCCGTGCTAAGAGCGACACCTCAGAATAACTGATGTCTTTTGTCAGGAAAATGGAAGTCCTAAATAATCTTACTGTTTGCTCAATAAGGAGTGATCATGGAACTGAATTAAAAAACAGTTCCCTTGATAACTTCTTTGAAAGTAAGGGTATTTCTCACAACTTTTTCTCAGTGAGAACACCACAACAAAATGGAGTCACTGAAAGAAGAAACCGAACGATCATCGAAGCTGCTCGTTTAATGCTCAACGATTCTCATCTCCTTACACAATTCTGGGCAGAAGCTATCAACGCTGCATGTTTTACGCAAAATAGATTGCTGATCGTCAAAAGATTCAACAAGACTGCCTATGAACTTTTCCATGGAAGAAAGCCATCTATAAGTTTTCTTCACATCTTTGGTTGTCAGTGCTTTATGTTAAACAATAGAGATGCTCTTGGAAAATTCGATCCCAAAGCTGACGACAGAATATTTCTTGGATATTCTTCTATATCCAAAGCCTTCAGAGTCTTCAACAAGAGAAGACAAACTGTAGAAGAAACTATCCATGTCACCTTTGACGAATCCCATTGAGCGAACTCAAGACCATCTGCTGAATGCTAATAATGAAGAACTCAATCAGTGGATGTTTTCTCATTTTGGAGATTCAGAAGCTGTTTCTAACTCTGACTGTAACACCCTAAAAATCAGGTCTAATTTAAACCTCAATATATAACAAGTATTTAAACATAAACTTTCTAAACTTTATATATAAGCAGAGAATTAACTATGAGGGTCATAATTACAAATATCGAATTCTTCAAATAACCTATTAATCTAACTTATTTCTATAGACCCACTTAGTGCCTATCACTGCTTTGTTATGGGTTACAGTTATATTTTCATCTAACTTATTTCTATAGACCCACTTAGTGCCTATCACTGATTTGTCAGATGGTCTTGGAACGAGATTCCAAACCTTGTTTCTTTCGAATTCAGTCATCTCTTCTTGCATAGCGCTGACCCAGTTTGGATCTCTGAGGGCATCATCAACCTTCTTTGGTTCAGTTAGTGAAATAAATTTTACATATAAACAAATGTTACCTGCACTGCGTCGAGTCTGAACACCTGCGTTTGGATCACCAAGAATTTGATCAATGGGGTGATTTATGGTCCATCGCTGAGCATGAGCGTGAGCCGCTGACTTAGAATGAATCTCTGGAATCACTGAAGAGGAAGCTTCAACGACGTCAGGTAGTAGAGGCACGATAGGCAGAATAGATGAAACTTCATTCACTGATTGCTGAGAGGTTGATGGAATATCAGATGATGGTTCAGAAACATACATAATGTTGATTGGAACAACTGAAATCCATGATGATTCAGCTTCACTTATCTGCATGCTAGGAATGATGACAGGATCATCATCAGCGGTTGGTGTGTTGACCTGAGGGTCAGTGAAACATCCCCAGCCCACCGTACACGATATTGTCCGTTTTGCGCATACCCACTGCATAACAGCATGTCGGTACCACTCACGGTTTTGTTCCTGCCCGTACAAGCATACGCGGGACGCAGCTAGACCGCACCCAGTGACAGACACAATGCCTCATGCAAGGAAGGTATCCTTATTGTTTGTTACACCCTAAAAATCAGGGCTAATTTAAACCTCAATATATAACAAGTATTTAAACATAAACTTTCTAAACTTTATATATAAGCAGAGAATTAACTATGAGGGTCATAATTACAAATATCGAATTCTTCAAATAACCTATTAATCTAATCATGTCACTATAATTAGATTAACTAGGTTATCTAAGTAATCCATCAAAAACCTCAATGTTCATTAATTTTCTCCGCTATTCCAAAAGCTCTCGTCCCACATCCCTTTATTTCCCGGAGCTAGTTTCTGGTAAGAAAATATAACTTGAAACAGTTAGGCTAACGCCTAGTGAGAACATTCGGTTTCAAAATAGTATTCTTAAAATCAATGTAAACAAGGCATAACAAACCTGGTTTACCTTTTTCTTAACATATGAATCAACATCTTATGATGACGGGATTAAACCCGATTCCATGATTATGACCGACACCAAGTCAGTCATGATATCATATTCCAGAGCCCACTACGAATCTCCACGGATTCTAGATTAATGCTCATATCCAAGAAATCACAATTACACATGTCAATTTCTTGGAAAGGAAGTAGAGATTACAATTACACATGTCAATCCCTATTTTTCCTTAGAAATGGGAATTACGATTATTCCACGCCTATTCCTCATTTCACCTAAACGGGAATTACGATTAGTCCACGCCTATTCCTCGTTTATCATACACACTGGAATTATGATTAATCCACGCCTATTCCATGTTTGCTATCTTCGGAAATGTTTAGCTGAAGAGGACGATGTGATTCCACTTACTGACGTAAGAGTGCATGAAAAGAGTCGTTGTGTGGAAGAACCGGAGGTGATTTTGGAAAGATCGGTTAGGAAGTTACGTAATAATAAGGAAGTGGTTATGTTAAAGGTACAATGGAAACATCATCGAGGTGCTAATGTAACGTTAGAGTCGGAAGAGGATATGAAGATTAGATATCCTCACTTGTTTACCTAACCTTGATTTCGGGGACGAAATCATTTTCAAGTTGGGGAGTATTGTAACACCTCGATTTTTGTATAAAGTGTTAAGATGGGTTTTATTGATAAATTTATGATTTATTATATGATAGATTAATTTTAGAGTTTAACTCCGAATAAGTTAAGTTATTTGTTTTATGGAGTTATAAGTTAAGGGGTAAACTTTAATTTTAATTTAGAAGTTTGAGGGTATATTTTGCCAATTAATGGAAGTTTGGGGTTTGGTTGGTTAAAATGGTGAAAGTCATTTTGTTCCACCGCCTCACTTAAATTAGGTGAGATATCTTCTTATCTCATTTAGTAAGAAAGATATTTTGTGTACTTGGTGTTTGTACGGCAAAAGAGAAAGAGAGAGAGAATCGTAAGAGGAAGAAGAAGAAAGGGAAGTAGTTTTTCTGCTGCAAATTGAGGATACAAACTGGTATAACAAAGGTATGATTCTATTTATAACCTTGATATATATATTTATGTTATATATAGAAATGAATTCTATAGGTTTAGAATTGGGTTTGATGTTTTTGAAAAGAATGAGAAATATGGGTTTATAAGCATGTTCTGTTGATAGTCTTAAGCATATCTACACTTTGGTAGAAATTATTATGGCTTAAAAATATAGATTTCTGGGTTAATTATGATTTAAGTGAGTTGAGACATTTATGAACACCGCAACAGTTAGTTGCGATAATGTTGATAGTTGCGATAGTTATGAATGTCGCAACCTTGGGTTGCGACAAGTTTGATTGCATCGCAATAGTTGGTTGCGATAAGGTGTATATCGCAACAGTTGGTTGCGATAAGATACATGTCGCAACAGTTGGTTGCGATAAGAAGGGACATCGCAACAATGGGTTGCGATAAGTACTGTGTCGCAAGTAGTAGGTTGCGACAAGGGTTATCGTAGTTAGTGGGTTGCGATAAGTGACGAGAATGTTGGGTTATTTAAGGATTCTTAGTCTTTTAAGGGTCCTATTTCAGACTTTGTGAAGTTTGGTGACGGAATTCATTACAAAAAGTAAAGTAAGATTGACGCTACTGTTATCAGGTGAGTTCATTCTTACCTTACCCTTTTATAATGTTTTTAAAGTATGGTAAGGTGTATTTTATAATGAAATGTTTTGAATGGATTTTGGAAGGATGATTTTATAAAGTAAAATCGGTTGTCTTAAATTGATGGTTTTGCTTAATTCATTAACGTTATTTGAAAATGATTTATATTAAGCAATAACCTGCACGAGTATAAATAAGTGTAATGGATCCATATGCACTAGTTTTTATGAGCACATGGAATAGGCGTGGATTAATCGTAATTCCAGTGTGTATGATAAACGAGGAATAGGCGTGGACTAATCGTAATTCCCGTTTAGGTGAAATGAGGAATAGGCGTGGACTAATCGTAATTCCCATTTCTAAGGAAAAATAGGGATTGACATGTGTAATTGTAATCTCTACTTCCTTTCCAAGAAATTGACATGTGTAATTGTGATTTCTTGGATATGAGCATTAATCTAGAATCCGTGGAGATTCGTAGTGGGCTCTGGAATATGATATCATGACTGACTTGGTGTCGGTCATAATCATGGAATCGGGTTTAATCCCGTCATCATAAGATGTTGATTCATATGTTAAGAAAAAGGTAAACCAGGTTTGTTATGCCTTGTTTACATTGATTTTAAGAATACTATTTTGAAACCGAATGTTCTCACTAGGCGTTAGCCTAACTGTTTCAAATTATATTTTCTTACCAGGAACTAGCTCCGGGAAATAAAGGGAAGTGGGACGAGAGCTTTTGGAATAGTGGAGAAGTTAATGAACTTTGAGGTTTTTGATGGATTACTTAGATAACCTAGTTAATCTAATTATAGTGACATGATTAGATTAATAGGTTATTTGAATAATTCGATATTTGTAATTAGGACCCTCATAGTTAATTCTCTGCTTATATATAAAGTTTAGAAAGTTTATGTTTAAATACTTGTTATATATTGAGGTTTAAATTAGCCCTGATTTTTAGGGTGTAACAATAAGGATACCTTCCTTGCATGAGGCCTTTTGCCTGTCACTAGGTGCGGTCTGGGTGCGTCCCGCGTATGCCTGTGCGGGCAGGAACAAAACCGTGAGTGGTACCGGCATGCTGTTATGCAAAGGGTATGCGCAAAGCGGACAATATCGTGTACGATGGGCTGGGGATGTTACATTGACCCTCAGGTCAACACACCAACCGCTGATGATGATCCTGTCATCATTCCTAGCATGCAGACAAGTGAAGCTGAATCATCATGGATTTCAGTTGTTCCAATCAACAGTATGCATGTTTCTGAACCATCATCTGATATTCCATCTGTAACACCCTCGAATTTGGAACGAGCAACTAACTTCAAAATTGAATAAAATAGCCAAATAAATGAAATCACATCTACTATTCATTCCTTAAAATACCTCGGAAATTAAATCATTATAATTACTACAATAAAATGACTTAATAGGGTGTTACTTAACCCCACACAAATTTGCTAGTCCAAACTATTGCGGAAGACTTCACTAATCATGTCACCTCTCGTGCACTCTACTAGCACTCACCACTTCACAGTGTAGTTAGAGCTACCCCCAACCTGAGCCTGTTGCACATGCCGACAAAATAAAAAGGGTTAGGCTTACGCCTAGTGAGTTCAAGCATTTTATCATGACTATATAAATTCATAAATCAAGAGGAGTGTAGTTGTTAGTCATGACTTCAAAAGAGTTTACTTCAAATACAAATCACCCATTTTTCCAACTCACACAATTCCCGTGTTAAAATCTTTATTATAACATGATTTCCCAAAAACAGACTTATTCACAAAGTCAACGAAAGGTGGAATAGCATTTGACACTCAAAACGATTACACTTATAATTATTTGCCATTATCCCAAAACATCTCGAAACGTGGATGAAACATAATCCACAACTCATATAACGTGGAAATGCAAATCTCATAAACATGATACGTTACCGAAAACATGGATAAACACAATTACCCAAAACAACACACACGGATGAGATATAAACCACAATTTACATACCATAGACAAACAATCCATATAAATATAACACGTCACCGAAAACATGAGTAGTAACAAATACCCAAAACAACACCTTTCGGTGACGGGGGAGACCCGTATACATCGCACGTGACGGAACACCAAAGTGGGTCACTTACTATGTAATAAAAACACCCACGTGGATTAATCTTGTAAAACTGAGCTCAATCACTCCAGATCTATTGCTCACGAGACTAGGATGCCTCCAACTTCAACCACTCCAGGTCTATACATTGGGTCACCAAATCCACAACAGCACATTAGGGATTACACCTTACTGCCCATGAGACGACGCCCGACCATATAGGTCCACGCCTTACTTATCATGGATCCCGATGCCTATCCCGTGCTAAGCACATATATGGAATTACACCTTACTGCCCATGAGACGACGCCCGACCATCTAAGTCCACGCCTTACTTATCATGGAACCCGATGCCTATTCCGTGCTACAAAATAACCTAACGTCTCATAAAACTGAGCTCAATCAATTCCGACCTCTTGCCCGCGAGACTAAGGGAAACTCAAATGCCTATGGATCCATGGCCAACAAGGTCTAAAATATTACACGACCCCAAACATATAAACAAATGCATTAAAACATGCAATTCCCCAATAACATAAATCATGATCAAAACTCAACTCTGAGCTATCAAAACGGACAAATGTCCCCAAGACTTAATAAAATCCAATACCTAGCCACAAGCTCAACTAACTCGAAAGATAATTCATAAAAGTCATACAATGACATTAAACACAACAACACACACCGGTTGCCGGTAAATACTTCAAATCCATGAAAACCCGAAATAAAACCTTGGATCGGGATAACCCTCATTTCCAAAAGGACTCAACCTTTACATTTTCAAAACATCTCATGATGTACTATATGCATATCTCCAAATATCCACAAAGATGCATTTTCATAACAAATAGACTCCATTTACCACATAAATCAACAACCCATCTCATGTATGATTTATCTATCTCATTTTTTCCAAAGAACCCAAAAGTAGTGTTTTACAATGTCTACTACAATTAATACCTTAAAAGGTAAAACTCATCAAATAACTCAACATTGATAATTTTCAGGTAAAACACATAATTACTTGGAAAATAGCATTTTGGCATGTACAAAGTTTTCGCAAAGTAACTTGAACTCACCTTACTAGATTAAGCTAAATCTAGAGTTCTCCAAACGTATGCTCCTTTGATGAAGTTTGCATCCTTAAGCCAAAACTTCCAAAACCTAGGTTTATGAATTTCCAACCATCAATACTCCAGTCTAACCATAAGGAATCATCATCCATTCAACATATACCCAAAATACCCAACTTACACCAAACCCTAGTTTTGAAGATGAAGAAAACAAGATTTCCTTACCCAATCATTACCAAAATCGATTCACAACATCACAAGAGGGAAGGAATATGAAATCAACAACAATAACACTCTTGGGTAGGGAGAGATTACCTTATTCCACTTTAGTCCTCCAAAGATAGTTCCTAGACTCTCACCAAGCTTCATGCTCCTACATCTTCAACAATGGTGGTGTTTGATTTGAGGAAGAAGATGGAGAGGAGAGGGAAGAATTAGGGTTTCATGAGAGAAAATCGTATTTAGAGAGAGAGGTGGAATAGAAAATGAAAGAAGACTGTAGTTCATGGGTTTAAAACACCCTGGAGCCCGACGGCGAGAGTGACAGGCGATTATGCCACTGTCACTTTCGCGGGGCACTCTCGCCCGCTACCCAATTGCCCACGGTACAAACTCGGCGAAAGTGACACTGCAAAAGTGACCATGTCACTCTCGCGAGTGTCATATTCGCTGGACCTCCCAAGCCCTCAGTACATTCTTAGCGAAAGTGACACTGCGAAAGTGACCATGTCACTCTCGCGAGTGTCATACTTGCTGGACTTGTACCGAGTCCAAACTTGGCCAATTTCTCGAGAGATCCAATTAGCAATACGTGTCCCACCTTCCAATGCAACACCTTATCCCTCTAATAAATCTAAGTTGACTTACTTACCAATTTGAGTTAGAATTAGCAATACGTGTCCCACCTTCCAATGCAACACCTTGTCCCTCTAATAGTCCTCACGCAACTAATGGCCACCACGCCCAACACATTCCAAATTCCCTCGGTTTCAACCCGGTTCAAATTTATTTCCCACATAATTGTCCACATCGGCTTCTTGGTGTTACTCACAACGATTCTCCGTTTAGGCATAAAACACTCACATCCAATTGAAGGCCTAAGCTGCCAGAGTGGCTTTCGACTACCAGACTTAAGTTGTCTCCCAACCTTAAGTGATCCATACTATCCCAACAATAGATTCGAATCCCCAATCATACTACATTCACATGTTCTTAAATTTCCTCTCTAAGCCAACCCGACGTTTAATCACTACCAACATCAATCAAAACTTCAGAATCTCTAAACAATCCCGCTACTGAACTAGCATTTCCTTTCAATGGAATCCACCCATTCCAGCATTAACGGTCATTACTGACTCATCAATTACATAATCCCAACGATATGCCTAATTATCAATCATCCGATCAGCAGATTCTCTTGCCACACGAGGCAAGTCACTACACTAAATCCTCTTATCACAATTGAGCATCTTAAGGATACTACAGCCATTACCACCATTCCTTTAAAATCAGACTACAATCCCCCGGTTACACTAACGGTGTTTGGCCTCAAGCCCAAAAGTCGACACCTAAATATACCACCTACCTCAATATAGGTTACTGAATTTATCCTCTTAATTACAAAAGGGCATCATCCCCTCAACCGATACCATTCGGCTTACCGTACTATCACGCGTGAAATACCCAACCTTCCACTGCCGAAGTGCTACACACACTTATCCTTAACTGGGTTACTTACCCTTTCCAAGGTCCTAATGAGTTCAAGGTTTACAAGTGCATTATTCGATAAAATGCCAATCAACAAAACCTTTCACAAAAAAAATTCAACACCAAGATTTTTCATATCCAAATAATCGTACGCGTAAAAACTACTACTATCAATTTGGTAGTTGCGCAAAAATGGACACGCTCGTCCCACATATGAAAATCATGTTGAAAATTATTTCATTGCAGTTCAGATTATTCACACAACGCAAAAGCGTAATAAACAACTTCTTTAAAATTAACCGCCACGGTCCTAGTATGGATTGACTCATGACATGCACGTAAGGTAACTGCCCGACTTTAGACAGGATGCAACAAAAGGCGTGCATGTATTTCAAAAGAAGTCCAAACGACATTTGACTCCAAAATTTCCCTTCTAACCATAAAATGGCATGGAACAAGGTTCACCAACAAAAGTTTGCGCACGTCAGTTTATTATACAAAACGGTGAAACGGTTTACAAATACACCTTAGTCAAACACAAAATGACTTGTGCAATTCCCATATTTAAACAAAACCCATACGTTTCCATTACTTGAAAATATCGATTAAAACATCATAAAACCTCACATTGGGGTAGGCATGCAAACTTGTAACACTTCTTAGAAATTTCTTGTAATGACACACATGCACCAAATAACTCACGCCAAAATTTCAAGAGATGAAATCCTTTAAATTGATTTCCCAAGATTTCTCATCCGGTCCTATAATGACATTTGAATAAAACGTTTTTGGCAAACTAGCACACAACAATGCGTTTTTCCAAAACATACGAGGAAATAAGTGTTAATAATTTATTGACACCAAAAAGGGTTAAAACCTATTTTCAGATTCCAAATTGCACCCACGGTGCGCATCAATGTTCAAAACATAAGAATTCCACGCATCATAATTTTATACAAACAAATTTTCTAAAATCTTTATCACGAAGCACTTTCCTCAAAATTCCGTACTTGGAACATAAAATGTCGAAACGTCATTGCTTAAAATGTATTTGTCAAAATATTTAAAATACACATTTCCTCCAACCCAAAAGGTTTTCAATTTTCCACAAATATTCGGCAATTCAAAGTTGACCAATGTCAACGACTCATACATTTGTGTTTTTCAAATATCACGTATTGTAAACCATCCGTGATCCTCACTCCTCTAAAACATGCTTTGACTATATGGTCTCTCATTTAAACAAGGAGTTAATAAAACATTTTCATGCACGTCTCGTTTAGTCAAGTGTCGAGAAAACAATGGTTACCAAGCTATGCATACCCCTAAGTCGATATAGCGCATTTCCCATAAAATGGTAATAAAACGTTTAACCGACCAAAAGCGCACCAAGCAAGTCATTATGAAATGTCAACAACATGTTCTTTCATGCATCACTTAAGCCACGTATAAATCAATCCATACACTGAACTATATGCAACGAAATACTTAGTAACACAAACTCTAGAAAGAAAAGTTATGCAACACTAGAGTTCCAAACCCAACTCTTCTTAGTCGCCTTATGGCATAAAATTAACTTTTCTCAGCCAAAACTCGAGTGGGACCAAATGCCCAACATAACTCGTAAACTTTTCACATAAGCAAATAGAGTATGCACATTGTAAAATTGTACCCACACGACACAACACGCCGTAAAACAAAACTCCATGAACTCCAACGAACTGAATGACTCCAAGTCAACAAAACGGCACTAAACATCGTGCCTCCAAAACCAAATCGCTATAAGCAAAATCATGAATGCAACGCCAAAATCTCAAAAATCCCCTTCTAGGGTAATATCATATAAACAACATTGTTTAACAACTCACATTAAACAAATTTCCAAGATAACTTTACATAGACATAATGGAAAATAACTTTCTGTCCAAACTCTAACATATGTGGAGGAAATCCAATGTTAAAGTCACAAGCCGTAGTTACTTGCCCAACATCTTAAACATCATAAAATATGGATATCACTGTATCCTAAAATAACGTTGGACAATGATAAAACGGAACAAGTTCCGACGGGGCTCACAACTCCCGTAATAGAATACTTTCGTGCAGGTTCAAAACCCATAATTTATAATCTTGTGTGTGTGCTAAACGTTTCCCAAAATTGTAACACGATACATATATGGATTCAAAACACAAGAAGTAATTAATGCAATTTATTTTCAAAAATAAATTTCGTGCATAATTTAGTCGGCACTCAACGTCTCAACTCGTACTCCTCCAAAATCCTCCGGTCCACTATTTTCACCCGGATACTTTAACCTCTTAAGGCTAAGTCAGAAATTACCTCGATAAACCTTACGGTTTTTCCCCAATTCAAAGTCGGCTCAACAAGCCTATGGTTCTAGTCCAACCATCAATCTTGATCCGAAACGGTCTGCTTAAAGCAAGTATCATGCTTATCGTCACTTCAAGTGACTAATACTAGAATCGTCCATCTATTCCAACGACTACTAGTTTAGAACCTCTTTCACTACCCCAACGATCATCATACTAAAGTAATTCAAGTACGCACATGTAACTAGTAGATTCACCATGACACTGGCCAGGTGTCACTATGAACGCACCGTACATGATTATCCTTGTTACTCTCGACGTGATTCTCGTTTCTAACAACATCCATTGACCTCGAAACATCCTATCTAAAAGTGCCTAAAGGTGAATTTCACTCTCATTTACTTAAACAAACGCTAGTTTGAGTCTAGGTATCCAAAATCAACACCTAAATCTCTCAAACTTATGCTCTGATACCAACTTGTAACACCCTCGAATTTGGAACGAGCAACTAACTTCAAAATTGAATAAAATAGCCAAATAAATGAAATCACATCTACTATTCATTCCTTAAAATACCTCGGAAATTAAAACATTATAATTCCCACAATAAAATGACTTAATCGGGTGTTACTTAACCCCACACAAATTTGCTAGTCCAAACTATTGCGGAAGACTTCACTAATCATGTCACCTCTCGTGCACTCTACTAGCACTCGCCACTTCACAGTGTAGTTAGAGCTACCCCCAACCCGAGCCTGTTGCACATGCCGACAAAATAAAAAGGGTTAGGATTACGCCTAGTGAGTTCAAGAATTTTATCATGACTATATAAATTCATAAATCAAGAGGAGTGTAGTTTTTAGTCATGACTTCAAAAGAGTTTACTTCAAATACAATTCACCCATTTTTCCAACTCACACAATTCCCGTGTTAAAATCTTTATTATAACATGATTTCCCAAAAATAGACTTATTCATAAAGTCAACGAAAGGTGGAATAGCATTTGACACTCAAAACGATTACACTTATAATTATTTGCCATTATCCCAAAACATCTCGAAACGTGGATGAAACATAATCCACAACTCATATAACGTGGAAATGCAAATCTCATAAACATGATACGTTACCGAAAACATGGATAAACACAATTACCCAAAACAACACACACGGATGAGATATAAACCACAATTTACATACCATAGACAAACAATCCATATAAATATAACACGTCACCGAAAACATGAGTAGTAACAAATACCCAAAACAACACCTTTCGGTAACGGGGGAGACCCGTATACATCGCACGTGACGAAACACCAAAGTGGGTCACTTACTATGTAATAAAAACACCCACGTGGATTACTCTTGTAAAACTGAGCTCAATCACTCCAGATCTATTGCTCACGAGACTAGGATGCCCCCAACTTCAACCACTCCAGGTCTATACATTGGGTCACCAAATCCACAACAGCACATTAGGGATTACACCTTACTTCCCATGAGACGACGCCCGACCATATAGGTCCACGCCTTACTTATCATGGATCCCGATGCCTATCCCGTGCTAAGCACATATATGGAATTACACCTTACTGCCCATGAGACGACGCCCGACCATCTAAGTCCACGCCTTACTTATCATGGAACCCGATGCCTATTCCGTGCTACAAAATAACCTAACGTCTCGTAAAACTGAGCTCAATCAATTCCGACCTCTTGCCCGCGAGACTAAGGGAAACTCAAATGCCTATGGATCCATGGCCAACAAGGTCTAAAATATTACACGACCCCAAACATATAAACAAATGCATTAAAATATGCAATTCCCCAATAACATAAATCATGATCAAAACTCAACTCTGAGCTATCAAAACGGACAAATGTCCCCAAGACTTAATAAAATCCAATACCTAGCCACAAGCTCAACTAACTCGAAAGATAATTCATAAAAGTCATACAATGACATTAAACACAACAACACACACCGGTTGCCGGTAAATACTTCAAATCCATGAAAACCCGAAATAAAACCTTGGATCGGGATAACCCTCATTTCCAAAAGGACTCAACCTTTACATTTTCAAAACATCTCATGATGTACTATATGCATATCTCCAAATATCCACAAAGATGCATTTTCATAACAAATAGACTCCATTTACCACATAAATCAACAACCCATCTCATGTATGATTTATCTATCTCATTTTTCCCAAAGAACCCAAAAGTAGTGTTTTACAATGTCTACTACAATTAATACCTTAAAAGGTAAAACTCATCAAATAACTCAACATTGATAATTTTCAGGTAAAACACATAATTACTTGGAAATTAGCTTTTTGGCATGTACAAAGTTTTCGCAAAGTAACTTGAACTCACCTTGCTAGATTAAGCTAAATCTAGAGTTCTCCAAACGTATGCTCCTTTGATGAAGTTTGCATCCTCAAGCCAAAACTTCCAAAACCTAGGTTTATGAATTTCCAACCATCAATACTCCAGTCTAACCATAAGGAATCATCATCCATTCAACATATACCCAAAATACCCAACTTACACCAAACCCTAGTTTTGAAGATGAAGAAAACAAGATTTCCTTACCCAATCATTACCAAAATCGATTCACAACATCACAAGAGGGAAGGAATATGAAATCAACAACAATAACACTCTTGGGTAGGGAGAGATTACCTTATTCCACTTGAGTCCTCCAAAGATAGTTCTTAGACTCTCACCAAGCTTCATGCTCCTACATCTTCAACAATGGTGGTGTTTGATTTGAGGAAGAAGATGGAGAGGAGAGGGAAGAATTAGGGTTTCATGAGAGAAAATCGTATTTAGAGAGAGAGATGGAATAGAAAATGAAAGAAGACTGAAGTTCGTGGGTTTAAAACACCCTGGAGCCCGACGGCGAGAGTGACAGGCGATTATGCCACTGTCACTTTCACGGGGCACTCTCGCCCGCTACCCAATTGCCCACGGTACAAACTCGGCGAAAGTGACACTGCGAAAGTGACCATGTCACTCTCGCGAGTGTCATATTCGCTGGACCTCCCAAGCCCTCGATACATTCTTAGCGAAAGTGACACTGCGAAAGTGACCATGTCACTCTCGCGAGTGTCATTCTCGCTGGACTTGTACCGAGTCCAAACTTGGCCAATTTCTTGAGAGATCCAATTAGCAATACGTGTCCCACCTTCCAATGCAACACCTTGTCCCTCTAAAAAATATAAGTTGACTTACTTACCAATTTGAATTAGAATTTTCGAGGTGTTACACCATCAACCTCTCAGCAATCAGTGAATGAAGTTTCATCTATTCTGCCTATCGTGCCTCTACTACCTGACGTCGTTGAAGCTTCCTCTTTAGTGATTCCAGAGATTCATTCTAAGTCAGCGGCTCACGCTCCTGCTCAGCGATGGACCATAAATCACCCCATTGATCAAATTCTTGGTGATCCAAATGCAGGTGTTCAGACTCGACGCAGTGCAGGTAACATTTGTTTATATGTAAAATTTATTTCACTAACTGAACCAAAAAAGGTTGATGATGCCCTCAGAGATCCAAACTGGGTCAGCGCTATGCAAGAAGAGCTGACTGAATTCGAAAGAAACAAGGTTTGGAATCTCGTTCCAAGACCATCTGACAAATCAGTGATAGGCACTAAGTGGGTCTATAGAAATAAGTTAGATGAAAATGTAACTGTAACCCGTAACAAAGCTCGTGTAGTTGCTCAGGGATACAGACAAGAGGAAGGTATAGATTATGATGAAACATTTGCCTCAGTGGCAAGACTCGAAGCTATTCGTCTATTTCTAGCGTACGCTGTTCATCGGGATTTCAAAGTATATCGAATGGATGTGAAATCAGCATTCCTAAATGGAAGGCTGAATGAAGAAGTCTACGTTGAACAACCTCCAGGATTCACCGATTCTAAGCAACCAGGTTATGTTTATAAACTGGATAAGGCACTCTATGGCTTAAAGCAAGCTCCATGTGCATGGTATGACACTCTATCCTCTTTTCTTCTCATTGAAAAATTTGAGCGTGGCAAAATTGACAATACTCTATTTTTCAAGAAAGTAAAAGGTCATATTATTCTTGTTCAAATATATGTCGATGACATTATATTTGGTTCTACTAACCGTGAATTATGTACTCGTTTCTCAAAAAGAGTGCAATCTGAATATAAGATGACTGTGATGGGTGAGCTGACTTACTTCCTTGGACTCCAAATCAAGCAAAATGATAAGGGTACGTTTATCCACCAAGGTAAGTATGTCAAAGATATGCTGAAGAAATTTGATTTAACTCAAAGCTCAGTGATGGAGACCCCTATGGCACCGCCTCTAACACTTAACAAAGATCCTTCAGGGAAGCCTGTTAATGTCACTGCGTACTGAGGGATGATCGGCTCTCTTCTTTATCTTACAGCTAGCCGTCCTGATAGGCATGGCAACGGGGTGGGTATGGGGCGGGGTTCCCCCTCCCCGACCTCGGTTTGTGGTAACTTCCCCCAACCTCGGTCAACTTTCGGTCAATACCCGGTCCCCGTTCCCTGTTTTTTACCCGGTTCCTCGACCCGGTTATGATACGCAACCGACAGTGGAGGGGCCAAGACGTACAGGAAGAGTATTCGTTGCTCCAACCTGGCAATGAGATTACGTAATGGATAAAGCCTAAAGACTTGGTTGCGGATAAGGATGGTTAGGATTTAAAATAGTATTTAGTTTGTTTGGTTTCATTGGTTGATTTGCATTACTATCGTATTATTAGGCTTTGTTTTAGGATTTGATAAACTTATTTTACAAGTATTTATAGGATGAATGAAATCACCAATCGGCAGATTGGATTTATTCAGTTTTTTCCCTTCTTCTCTATTGCTGGAGTTCGTGTTCACTCGAAGAACACAGGAAGGTTCCTAGTTGGTTGTATCAATTGGTGCTTTCATTGCCAATGGACGAAACCGCCATCCGCTTGTTGTTAAAAGAACAGGTCAATTCTTTTACTCATCAGCTCGAGCTCTTGACGCAGGAATTACACACCACTCGCACCTTGGCGTTGACGGGTAATCACCATGGCAACGGTGGAGGTGACCGGGACGGGATTCCCCGATCTATGCGTCTTGACATACCCAAGTTTCGGGGCTCTGATCCAGAAAGTTGGATTTTTTCCATTAACGAATATTTTACTCTTCACGCGACTACAAACGAGCAGCGTCTCCGGATCAACGGATTTACTTTAGAAGGCGACGCATCCGAATGGTTTCGTTGGATGACTCGAAACAACCTCATCACAACATGGGATGAATTCATTGCAAGTGTACGAAATCGCTTCGGACCCTCGAAGTACGAGGACCCGCAAGGAGAGCTTTCCAAGCTCCTACAAACCGGAACGGTGGCACACTATCAGGTAGAATTTGAAAAACTCATGAATCGGGTCACGGACGTTTCTGAAACCCTACTCATCTCGTTTTACATATCGGGCTTGACGCCTGCTATCCAACGAGAATTGCTGATCTCCAGACCACATACCTTAGGCGATGCTTTTGCCTTAGCACGCATCACTGAGGCCCGCTTCAGCGACTAATGGGCCATGACCACACCGGCTAAGCCCAGTTCGTCCCCCAACACCACCTGGGCCAGGCAGCAGGGCCCACCTGCTCGATCCATCTCAGCACAAGGCGACCCGCCCCGACAAGCGCTGTTGCCGTCCCCCGCCTCAAAACCAATTGGAAATAATCCTAACCCACTTCCGATTAAATGGATTTCCGCCGCTGAAAGACAAGAACGTATAACTTAGGGCTATGCTTCAATTGCGATAACAAGTGGGCAAAGGGGCATAAATGTCCTGGGAAATTTATGCTAATGATGGCGTCCGAAGAAGAGCACTTGGATACAGGACCGAGTGGTGTGACGGCGGAGACAGAAGACTCGATTGAGACCGGCGACGTCTCCTGTTTATACTCGTTGGTTGGGCATGGCAGTCCCCGTTCCCTTCAATTGTGGGGCACGATTTCGTCAACTGAGGTACATGTATTGATTGATAATGGCAGCACCCATAATTTTGTACAACCTTCGTTGATTGAGCAATTGAAGTTACCGATCACACCCACCAAGCCATTTCAGGTGTCCATTGGAAGTGGAGCAACGTTGCTCTGTGATCATGTGTGTGCCCAGGTCAATCTCACGCTGCAAGGGCTGACTATTAATGTCGATTTATTTGTACTTCCTATGCAAGGAGCGGAGGTGGTACTTGGAATCCAGTGGCTACAGAAATTGGGTAAAGTAACCCACGATTATGCTCACCAGACTATGGAGTTTGCGGTCAATAACAAGAAGCATAGGTTAAAAGGGGATGATGCGTTGCGGTTTAAGAAGATTGGGTTCCATCAGATGCAAGCCTTGTTGGACACTGATGAAATCTACGGTGTGTACGAGGTCCACAAACTACAACCTGACCAAGCAAAAGACGATGCCACTACTTCCGAGACAGCCACACCGATCCATCTAGAAATCGATGCACTTCTGGACCGGTATCAAGAACTCTTCGCGGAACCGAATAGCCTACCACCACATCGGGTAATTGATCATAGAATTCATTTATTTCCAAATACCAAGCCTGTTAATGTCCGCCCATACCGCTACCCTCATTACCAAAAGGCCGAAATGGAGAAGTTGGTCAAGGAGATGTTGGACCAAGGAATTATCTGATTTAGTCACAGCCCATTCTCATCTCCGGTCTTGTTGGTTAAAAAGAAAGATGGAAATTACCGTTTTTGTGTCGACTATCGGTCATTAAATGCCGTGACCGTCAAGGATAAGTTTCCCATACCTACCGCTGATGAGATGTTCGACGAATTGGGTGGCGCAAATGTGTTTACTAAGCTGGATTTGCGAGCCGGATACCACCAAATCCGCATTTATGACCGGGATATATATAAGACAGCATTCCGAACACATGACGGACACTACGAGTTTCTCGTGATGCCATTTGGGCTTACGAACGCACCCTCGACTTTCCAAGCCACCATGAATCGTATCTTTTCTCCTTATTTACGCAAGTTCGTTATAGTTTTCTTTGATGACATATTAATTTATAGCTCATCTCTCCCAGCTCATGTTGAGCACCTACGGTGTGTGTTCCACTGTTTACAGGAATATCAGTTTTATGTGAAAAGATCCAAATGTGTCTTCGGGGCAGCCTCACTTGAGTACCTCGGGCATATTATTTCGGGGCAAGGGGTGGAAATGGACCCCAAAAAGGTCGAAGCTGTAACAACATGGACAGTTCCTAAAACTCAAAAACAGGTGCGGAGTTTTCTAGGACTCGCGGGGTACTACATGCGTTTCATTCAAGGGTATGCAACCGTAGTTGCCCCTCTGTCCGATTTGCTCCAAAAAGACGGCTTCCGATGGGGGGAACGTGAGCACAAGGCTTTCGAAGACTTGAAACACCAGCTGTCCGTAGCGCCAGTCCTTAGCCTACCAGATTTTGAGGAGGTTTTTGTTGTCGAGACTGATGCGTCCGGCGATGGTATAGGGGTTGTCCTATTGCAAAAGGGCCGACCTATTTGTTTCTTTAGTCGGAAATTGGGTGCAAGAATGAAGATGGCAGCCACTTATCAGAAGGAGTTGTATGCCATTGTCGAGGCGGTATATAAGTGGACACAGTATTTGATAGGGCGACGGTTCCTAATACGCACTGACCATAAAAGTATTAAGGAATTAATGCAGCAGGTGATCCAAACTCCGGTTCAACAACAATATGTCCGCAAGCTAATGTGGTTCAATTTCGATATTGAGTATAAACCGGGAGCCACCAACATTGTAGCCGATGCTTTGTCCCGCATGCATAGTGAGGATGATCTCGAGACAGCAGCATTCATGTCCCTTAGCCAGCCTATTAGTGGGTTGTTGGAGAGTCTTAAGGAAGAACACCGAACACTTGAGGAGGTGTCGGACTTGATTCGACGGCTACAACACGGTGAAGGCATAGAGGGGTTTCGAGTTCAAGATGGGTTGCTGATTTTTCATGATCGTTACTATGTAGGCCTCCAATCCAAACTTAAACTTCCACTACTCAAGGAGTTTCATGAGACAAGGAGTATCAGGTTATGACCCGGTTCCTGTATTTTTTTGCTTGTTTCATACCAATTTGATCTTACTGACTTGTATAACTTATTGCAACTCATGATATCTTCAATTAAGCTTTTATTAAGAAGTCCAGATTATGGTCAAATCTTAATTCCAGGGAGTTTTGGTCATTTACATTTTCCCTAAAATTCCAGGAATATTCTTAACATCTTTCTAACTGTGTAATCTTTACATTCAATTTGAAAATCAAAAGTCAACCATTGTATTTTTCCATTTACGCTGTTAGTAGAAAGCAAACTAACCACTTTCGTCCATCTTAAGGGGATTATTATTAAACATTTTATGGCTTTGGGTTTCATCACTTGTGCGATTTTCATGAGTTACCAGAATTTACCTAAGCATTAGAATTTAGTAGTGAAAATACATTAAATAATCTTTATAGTAATATTATTATTACATACCTAGTGTTCATTTTGTCAACATCCAAATTGTAAGAAAGAAGACTAACCATTAATTTAAGACAACCATTAAATAAATTGGAAGAAAGAAGACTAACCACTCGAATCGAGAGGAACAAACTGTGAGATGGATCGCTGAGATGGAAGAGATGATGCTGGCGTGCTGCGGTGGTGGTCGAGGTCAACGTGAGCGGCGGTGGCCGGAAGAGATGGTGTTGCGGTGGTGGTCGAGGTCGACGTGAGCGGGATTAGGGATTTAGGGTTTCAATTGGTTTCCTATTTGATTAACTGTGACTCTGGTCTATGGTAATGGACTAATGGTATTAGTTAGAAAATTAGAAAATTAAAATTTATTATATATTTAATAAATATATAAAATATTTAATAAATATATAAAATATTTAATAAATATATAAAATATTTAATAAATATATAAAATATATAATTTTTTTATTAATATATATATACCGGGTCTGGGGCGGGTCGGGGGATGGTCATCCCAGCCCTGGCCCCGTCCCCGGTTTTCAACTACCGGGTTTCCCCGTCCCCGGTACCCGGTTTGGCGGGGAATCCCCGGCCCCGGTCGGGTCGGGTGAACCGGGTTCCCCACCGGGTCGGGCCAAATTGCCATGTTACTTGTTAATGTGCACGATACCAAGCTGAACCCAAAGAATCACATATGATCGCTGTAAAGCGAATTTTCAGATATCTGAAGGGTACTCCCAACCTAGGTCTTTGGTATCCCAAAGACTCAGGGTTCGATCTAACTGCCTATTCAGATAGTGATTTTGCAGGTTGCAAACAGGATAGAAAAAGCACCACAGGAGGCTGTCAGCTCCTGGGTGGAAAGCTGGTAAGTTGGACAAGCAATAAACAAAGTTCAGTGTCCACCTCTATCGCGAAAGCTGAGTATGTAGCCACCGGAAGCTGTTGTGCTTAGGTCTTATGGATGAGACCAAACACATCGAGATCAGGTATCACTTTATCATAGATCATGTAATGAATGGTGATATAGAACTTCACTTTATTCCAACTGATTTTCAGTTAGCTGATCTTTTCACCAAACCTCTTGATGAGACAAGATTCAACTTTCTCATTAGCGAGCTTGGCATGCTAAACCTTGAAGAATAATTCTTTAGTGGTAACGCATTAGATCAGTGATAAATGAAATTCTATCTCCTTATTCATCATCTAATCTCTGAACAAAATGATTCGCTGATACTAAGGTAAGTTTACTTCAGTATATTGTTTTTCAAATAAATTTGGTCGCTGATATTTTTCTTAAATTCAGTGCCCTTTTGAAAATACAAAATCATCATTGAGATTTTCTTTTTCAGCGATCTTTCATTTAAATTGTCCATGAACCATTCAGGGAGGCTTTTTGGAAATGAAAAGACTTGTGTGACGTAATCAAAATGGATAACCTATGGCACGCTTTTTCTCTGACACGTTCGTCTGTTTGAATTCTTGCCCAATAAGCTTCGTGGGACGTGTCCGTGTCATGATGATTAACTTTTCCCGCTCATCATTTTCTCTCTCTACTCTCACTATATAAACAAACCTTGTTTATATTTTTTTCCTTTTACGCTCTCGAACTCTCTCAAAGCAGAAAGAAATCTCTAAGCATTCTTGGATTTTGAATTTTTAAGACAGTGTTCATCTTCAAGCAAAACATCAAACAGGTTTTATATTCGAATCCATTCTTCTTCTTAAATCCTTTTCTAAACTTGTTTTTGATCAATTTTCTTGTTATTTAGGATCAAACCACACGTTTTTTTACATAAGATCATCTTCTTCATGATCTTATGAGATAAACTTGAAATATAGTTTTCTATTAAGTTTATAACAAAAATCTTAAACTTAAAAACTTTCATACGTTTTTCCAGAATCCCTTCTTTAAAAGGAAACTAGAAAACATGCTTTTCACTAGTTTTGAACTTCTTTTAAAACTAGAAAACCCTATTTTACATTTTCTTTCCTTATAAAGAAACTGTAAAAACCCTAAAAACCTCAAAACCCTTATTTTGGAAAATAATTTCCATTTTAAGACTTCACTTCATTTTCTTTTCTATTTTTGCTCTCATACAGAAATGGCATCTTCAATCCTGCTACTACTGGTGCTCCATCTGACCGTACCACTGCTCCTTCCACAATGGTGAAAGCTGACAACATGAAACATGAACACCATCAGATCGTCCTTGCCTCTAACAACTCCTACGCACTGCTGGACTTCCCTAAAAAGAAGCATGCCGCTCATCTCGCTGATGCTGTTAATTTCATCAAAACATGCCCACTGTCAACTGCGATGACCATCACTCCACCAGCTCATCAAAACCTCCTCACGCAGTTTTGGTACACTGCACACCGCACCACTCAGGTCTCTGCCAAATCCGGTCGTGAATACTCAGTGATTGGGTATCAAACTGAACTAGGTCGTGGCACCATTTCCCCCGCTGCCATTCGTGTAACCCTGAACCTTCCTGGCTGCTCTAAGGCCAACCCGTTCGTTTCTCTCCCTGAAGATGACCAAGAGATCATTCAGTTCCTGGATCTCATGAATTATTCTTGGAACACGACAAGAAGTGGTGAAGCTGACAAGAAGATCACCACGGTTCTGAAGAACAAGATGCCTTTAAAACTGAACTTCATTTTCGCCCATGTCATAAGTTGTATGACTGCTAAACTTGGGTCAACAAATCAAGCCTCCAAAACCCAAGCTGCTATGGGTTATGCTCTTCTGAAAGGTCTGAACGTGGACTATGCACGTATCATCTTTGAAGACCTGATGGACAGGGTCGAGAAGCCAAAACGCTCCAACATTGTCCCATACCCAAGGTTTATCAGTGCCATTTTTCAAATGGTGCTTGACAAAAATTATCCCAACGTTGGGGACTACAAATTTTCGCAAGTAGGTCCCAAGGTTCTTAATTTCAAACCGCTGGAAAATGAGGTACGTCTATCAACCCTTCTCTCTCTTCTCCGCTCTTCTACTTCAGTGGCTACTTCTACAGCGGTAACACCCACCGCTGATACCCAGGCCACTACCACCTCCTTCCTGAAATATAGAAAACAATCTTCAACCCAACTTGGCAGCCATAAGTCCAAGAAGCCCTCAACGGAGCAACCCAAGCCATCTCAGGCTCAAGACTCCACGTTGGCCTGTTCACAGGCTACGATGATGATTTCGTGGCCCGCTCCACCACATCTGCTGAAGCCACCCCTTCTATAACCGTTCCAGAGACTACGTTCTCTGAAACATTCATGGATGAGATCCCAACATCCTCAGCGCCTCAAAGCGCTGCGGAGGTCATTCCCAGCGTCTCCAACGCTGAAGCTGCAACCACCCCACCTTTCTCAGCTGTTGCTTCTACCTCCACTTCTTTCATCTACAACATCGCACCAATAATGCCATCATTTCCATTGATGGATACTAGAGCTGCGATGCTGCAAAATCTCTTCGCAGAAATGCTACAGGACATGTAGGTCCTCGACGACAATCCCTGCTCGTTCTTTCAAGGATGACATAGAGCATTGGAGCGGAACTCGAAACTTCGACACCTTCTCCAATCTTGAACCTACAGGTATCCAAAACCCCCTCTCTGCACCCCTGAATTCTGAGCTTTCCTTAGCTCACAAGTTATTTTCTGTTACATGTCCTAATTTGGGGACTATCAGCACGTCCCTCAAGGACATTGCTACGAAAGTGGACTCCCTATCTACCAACATCACCACCAACACTGCAACGATCACTACAGCGGGGAATACGCTGAACGATGTCTCCACCTCCCTTGCAGCCAAGGCAACATCGGCTGACATTTCCTCACTGCAAGGGGTAGTCAGTTCTTTAGAAACCGATGTCAACACCAACTTCTCCGCCCCCCAAAAGACGGTCGTTGATCTTTCCACGACCTTTTCCAGCCTCAGCAGCGAGGTTGGAACTTTGAAGACAGACTTTAGTGGTCTGAAAGGTGAGGTGAGCAGCCTCTCCAAAGAAGTCACTGATAACAACGCCCTGCTCACCAAAATCCTAGAGCGAATGGAAGCTCCCACTGTCCCTCTATCTCATTTCTCTTAGGATGACCGGGAGAAGTTAGATATGGTTGTGGAGTTTATCTTGGAGACAACCCCTACTATCTCTGGCCAAGAAGACACAATGGCAGAGGTTGAGAAGACAACTTTAGGTCACCTTGGCCTAGAAGACAGGGACCCTGAAGTTGACTTTGCTACTGCTACTGTTGCCTCCCCCATCCATTCAATGGAAGAGGGGGAGAAGACAGAAGACCTTCCCCAGAATATTGAGGGGGAGGAAGAAAACAAAGAATCAGACCCTCGGGAAGGTGATAATCCTGAGAGAACCGTTGAAAGTCCCTCTCGTTCTGAGGGGGAGCAACGCGAAGACTCTCCTCATCAAATCGCTGATAACTCCATTCAGGTCCTCTCTGATGAGGAAGAGGAAGAAGAAAAAGAAGTTGATATCGAAGAAGATGAACCATCATCGAATCCTTCTCCAAAGGATGATGAGGATGATGAAGATGATTTCCTCTTTCTTCCTGAAGTTATAAAAGCCCCAACTTTGAAAGTGGTTTCAATAAATGAACCAGGGGAGGGGACCAAGGCAAAGTCTCTTGCAAAGAAAGCCTCAAAAGAAAAACACAAGGGACTCACCCCTGATGGTAACTTGGCAATCCTCATGATAAAGCCAACTTGTTAGGTACACTATTGTTTCTTTCCCTATACTGCATCCCTCCTCTACCCCTTATCAATCTCAACCCTTCTCCTTCTAAAACCTCTAAACACTTAGCTCTCTCCTTTCTCTATCTTTTTTTTTCCTCAAATGATCTAACTCCATTGATCATTTTGTTTCAGCTAGTCCTCTCCCCTGCTTGAGGCTACCGCTAAAGCTCCTCTACAACGACAAATAATCCCAACGCTCAACGCTGAAGAACCAATAATCCCAGTCTCTGTTCTGGAAGAGACTGAAGCACAAGCTGAAGAAGAACTGCTTTCCCACCCCAAAAGACCTTCTTTGCCTCCTCAAAGGTCAAGTGAAGATGAACAAAGAAAGAAAGCAACGATGATCCAAAGAATCGAAAGTCAGCGCTTGATTCCTCCTCACCTCAGCTGCTTGACGTCTAGGGAAATTACCGAAGCCTTGAAAGCTGAACAAATCCTCGCTGAAAAACAGAAGGCTGAGCTTAGTGTCAAAAACTTTGCTCTGGAACTAGCTCAACGTTCAGTAAAGGATCCACAACTGAAGAAGTTTCCTTTGGTAGTCCAGCAAGAGCTGATTAAAGAGGCGAAGAAGAAAAATCAGGAAAAGGTCAAGGTTAGTGAAACCACACTGACCTGGTGTAAAAAAAGCTCCATTTCAGAAGTTTACCCTCAAGAATACAATTTGTAAACCTGAGAGGGAAAATGGTCAAAGGAGTACCTATTGTCGATGTTCAGATAATCCGAGAAAATGGCGACAAGAGAATCTGCTACATTTCAGCCCTGGACCAGCTCGGGTTCACTGAATGGATGGAAGTCAGAATTGCAATTATGTGATCCTGCTCAACCTTCAAGCCTTGTGTCAAAAGTGACATAAACAAACTGATCGACCAAGTAACCTCATCGATTTATATTCCTCCTCCTCCAACCATCCAGTCAAAACAAACTGCTCCAAAGAAGAAGAAGACTCCATCCTCTTCAGGCCCGGTTTTAAGAAATGAAACAGGGATTGAAATTTCCCTTGAAGCAGTGCTTGGTCCCAATCCTGATCTCTCTGGTCTCGACATCTCCTTACCTCCAGCTGAAGACTTTGTACCTGGTAAACTACTCAGTGAACCCTTCGGCATTTTCTTTTATGTTTACACCGGTCGCAGATGCTTTCAACGTGTCTCTAAGTTATACAAAACTCCCATCGAACAACTCAGAGATCTACTATACTGATGTGACTACAATCGTGACCTTCTTGGATCATTCCCGAAGCCCATCATCTATCGCGAAGCAAAAGTTAGATGGGATCAGGGAGTAATAGTCCCTGATTGGATGATTCCAGAGACTGACACTCTTGATGAACTTCTCGTCAAGAAAGAACCTGAGTAGCTGATAAGATCATCTTTTTGTATTCTTCTATCTTGTCAGTTTGTTACTTTTTGTACTTGTAATTATTTTCATTGTACTTATAATTTTTCCACTTCCCTTGTAATCTTTTACGAAGTTAATGAAAATTTCAACGAAGTACTTTACTCCATCAGTACTAGAAAAGATCCCTGAAAACAGTAAATGGGACACGTATTTATGAGTCCTTTTTTATCCTTATGCTTTTAACTTAGCAATTTTCTTTTATTGCTATGTCATCATCAAATAGGGGGAGATTGTTGATCCAAACCCTCAGTGATTTGATAATGACCCTGAGAATTACTTAGTGAAAATTGTAAGTAAACAATATGTATTAATGTTTTGACATCAAAGAAAATATACTAAGTCTGTTTAGTATCGCTGATGGAAAACACGCTTTAATTTATACTTCAACAAAAAATGTACATCAGTGAGCCCTGAGTTTGTTCAGTCTCACTGATGATCGCTGAAAGCTTTATATGTAATTGTTTCCTTATGATCCCTGAAGACAAGATTCGCGTCAACCAAGTTCGAAGCTGAAATCGAAGACCAAGCTGAAGAACGAGTGACTAAGTCTACTAGTGACTTGATGCGGATATCAGCAAAGACAAGACTTGTCCATTCCACGCAAAGTTTTAAGTAGAAGACTTCAGCGAATGCTGAACTTTATCATTCGCTGATAAATATCTATTCAGTGAACGCTGATCATGAAGCCTGTTCTACAAGCAACTTTTGTCTTATCTCCTTGCACGCCCCCGTACGATTTTGTCAGAACAGACATCCCTTTTGTCCAGGATCGTACAAACCACTCTGCAACTACACTGTTCGTTATGCGGCCACTAGGATGTTTGCTAAAGTCAAATTCATGCAAACAACCAGAAGCTGCCACGTGTAAAGGTATACTGACTTGCATTTAATGCATGTAGTATAAATAGAGAACCCTACTTCATTTGTGAAGTGCTCGGCATCTCTTCTCGCTGAACTACTTAGTGCAAGAAAACTCTTAGTTTTCTTATCTTCTTTCTCTCTATTTTCTAGTGCAAGAATTCTGTGTGATTCTCATAGTTTGTTTAGGTTAGGTTATTAACTTAATCTTGTTCCGAAACAAACTATAAATTGTTTGATATATATCAATAAACAATTTAGAAAGATAAAAATTTGTGTTTGTATTCAATCCCCCCCTCTTCTACAAACTTATATAACCCCTTCGGGACCAACACATTGTAATGCAGAGATGTTGTCAACGCACCTAACTTGTAACTAAGGAATAATATATAGTTTATGTTTGTTAAGACAATGGATTATGATTATAGTTATTATTTTATGTATGAAATTTCATTATCACTCAATCTATTGGACTTCCAGGTAGTAGGGGAATCACAAGGATTTCTTAAGTCCCTACAAACCTTAGGGATTTTTACACCCGTTTGACAAAATCCAAATTGATATGTTGCGATTTATTTAATTTGAATATAACCTTGTTAATTATAGAGGTTTTTTCTTGTATGCTTACATTTTGTTGATATTTTTTCTTCGTCTACTTTAATTTTTGAAATGAAACCACTCAATCTATTGGACTTCCAAGTAGTAGGGGAATCACAATGATTTCTTAAGTCCCCACAAACCTTAGGGCTATTTACACCCGTTTGACAAAATCCAAATCGATATGTTGCGATTTATTTAATTTGAATATAACCTTGTTAATTATAGAGGTTTTTTCTTGTATGCTTACATTTTGTTGATAATTCATCGTCTATTTTAATTTTCGAAAAGAAACCACTCAATCTATTGGACTTCCAGGTAGCAGGGGAATCACATGGATTTCTTAAGTCCCTACAAACCTTAGGGCCATTTACACCCGTTTGACAAAATCCAAATCGATATGTTGCGATTTATTTAATTTGAATATAACCTTATTAATTATAGAGTTTTTGGCAATAGGCCACATGAATTTGAGTTTGGCATGTGAAGCCAATTTCAATGTTTAAATATCTTAATAGCATTTATGGATCTTTTGGTAAAATATCAAATATAAGGGGGTTTATGTAACACCCCGAAAATCCTAACTCAAATTGTAAATAGTCCATTTAGACTTATTGGAAGGACAAGGTGTTGCATTGGAATGTGGGACGCGTGATGCTAATTGGATCTCTCGAGAAATTGGCCAAGTTTGGACTCGGTACAAACCCAACGAGTATGACACCCGCGAGAGTGACACTGTCACTTTCGCCGTGTCACTTTCGCCAAGATTGTACCGAGAGTTTGGGGGGAATCCAGCGAATATGACACCCGCGAGAGTGACAGTGTCACTTTCGCCGTGTCACTCTCGCCGTCGGGCTCCAGAGCCTTTTAAACCCACGATTTCAACTCCCTTTCATTTGTTATTCAACCCATTTCTCTCTAAACTCTCCCAAACCAAACCCTAACCCTTTAAACCGATTTTGGAACCATTGAAGCCACAAATCTTGTGAATCAAAGCCTCTCTTCTATCTCTTAGCAAGATTTCTAGTTGGAGGTTGGAATCCTTCATCTTATTTCCATTTTAATGGGATTTCTACACTTTCTAGGGTTTTACCCAACCCTCACCTAAACCTTTTCCTTCCTTTGGATGAAATGAAGATTGAGGCTTACTTTGGTAACACTATAAGTGTTTGGTTGGTGGATTCACTTGATGGTTGAGGTAATCTCCTTTTCTCTTCATTTTGGAAATTAGGGTTTTGACCTATTGGTGATTTTGGGTGTAATAAGTTAGGGAAAATGATTCTAAGTGTTTGGGGATAAGTATTTATGGTTGGAAACTTTTGGATCTAGGTTATTGGAAGTTTTGGCTTGAGGATGCAAACTTCATCAAAGGAGCTTACGTTGGAGAAACTCTAGATTTAGCTTAATCTAGCAAAGGTGAGTTCAAGTTACTTTGCAAAAACGTTGTACATGCCAAAATGAGTATTTTACAAATATGTATGTGTTTTACTTGAAAATGTATATGGTTGAGTTATTTGTTTGATTTAACTCTTTTGAAGTGTTTGTCTTCATAAATGTGTAAAACACCCATATTTGGGACTTTTGGATATTTTGGAAAAATGTGATAATAAATCATACATGAAATGAGTTGTTGATTTTAGGTAATAAATGGAGTCTATTTATTATAAAAATGCATTGTGGATGTTTTGGAAACATGCATATAGTACGTCATGTGATGTTTTGAAACGTAAAGGGGTGTGAGTCCTCTTTGGAAATGAGGGTTATCCCGATCCAAGATTTTATTTCGGGTTTTCATGGATTTGAAGTACTTACCGGCAACCGGTGTGTGTTGTTGTACTTAATGACGTTTTATGACTTTTATGAATTATCTTTCGAATTGGTTGAGCTTGTGGCTCAGTATTGGGTTTTATTACGACTTGAGAACAAGTGTCCGTGTCGATAGCATCAGAGTTGAGTTTTGATTTATGATTTACGTTATTTGGGAATTGCATGTTTAAATGCATTTGTTTATATGTTTGGAGTCGTGTAATGTGTTAGACCTTGTTAGCCATGGATCCATAGGCTTAGTAATGTAATGTAGCACGGGATAGGCATCAGGATCCGTGATAAGTAAGGCGTGGGCCTACATGGTCGGGCGTCGTCTCACGGGCAATAAGGTGTAATCCCAATGTGCTGTTGTGGATTTGGAGTGACCCAACGTATAGACCTGGAGTGGTTGAAGTTGGGGAGCTCCCTAGTCTCGCGGGCAATAGACCTGGAGTGATTGAGCCTAGTTTACGAGACTAGCCACGTGGGTGTTTTTATTACATAGTAAGTGACCCACTTTGGTGTTCCGTCACGTGCGATGTATATGGGTCTCCCCCGTCACCGAAAGGTGTTGTTTTGGGTATTTGTTACTACTCATGATTTCGGTGACGTGTTCTATTTATATGGATTATTTTCCATGGTACATAAGTTGCGGTTTATATCTCATCCGTGTATGATGTTTGGGGTATTTGTGTTACCTCCACCTTCAACGGATACGAGTCTTCCCCCGTTTATGGTGTTTGGTCTTTATTACCTTTTAAGGTCGCGTGAGTATTGCTTCGTATTGTGTTTTTAATAAAGAGTTATATTTAACGGATGATTTCCATGTTTTACGGGTTGAGTATGTATTGTCAACCGTATTTGAAGGTTTTGCCTAAACTAAACTTATTCACGTATTTGACTGAGTTGGAAATGTAACTTATTTTGGAAAACGTATTATACTTTTCGGGAACTTTTCCATGGAAGTGCGTGAGTTGAAAAATGAATGAATTGCTTTAAAGAAAACTCTTTTGGGATCATGACTAAAACTATTACTTTACGATTTATGTTTTTATATAGTCATGATAAAATGCTTGAACTCACTAGGCGTAAGCCTAACCTTATTTATTTGTCGGCATGTGCAACAGGCTCAGGTTGGGGTAGCTCTAGCTACATTGTGAAGTGGAGAGTGCTAGTAAAGTGCACGAGAGGTGAATTGTTTAGTGAAGTCTTCCGCATTCGTTTGGACTAGCAACTTGCATTGTATTAAGTGACCCGATTGAGTTATTTTCTTGTAGATATTGAGATGTTTTAATTCTGAGGTATTTTGATGAAGGAATTGTAGAGATGATCTAATGTACTTAGACATTTTATTGAAATTTTATTTAGTTGCTCTTTCCAAATTTGAGGGTGTTACAAGTTGGTATCAGAGCATAAGTTTGAGAGATATAGGTGTTGATTTTGGATACCTAGACTCAAACTACCGTTTGTTTAAGTAAATGAGAGTGAAAGTCACCATTAGGCACTTTAAGATAGGATGTTCGAGGTCAATGGTTGTAGTTAGAAAACGGAGATCACGTCGAGAGTAACGAGGATAATCATGTAAGGTGCGTTCATAGTGACATCTGGCCAGTGTCATGGTGAACCTACTAGTACATGTGCGTACTTGAATTACTTTAGTGTGATGATCGTTGGGGTAGTGAAGGAGGTTCTAAGCTAGTTGTCGTTGGAATAGATTGGACGATTCTAGTATTAGTCACTTGGAGTGACGATAAGCATGATAATTGCTTTAAGTAGACCGTTTCGGGTCGAGATTGATGGTTGGATTAGAACCATAGGCTTATTGAGCCGACTTTGATTTGAAGAAAAACCGTAAGGTTAATTGATGTAATTTCCATCTTGCCTTAAGAGATTTGAATATCCGGATGACAATGGTGGACCGGAGGGATTTGGAAGGGTATGAGTTGAGACGTTGAATGCCGACTAAGTCATGCACAAAGTTTATTTTGAAAATAAATTGCATCAACTAGTTCTTGTGTTTCAAATCCTTATATGGATTTTGTTATGAAATTTTGAGAAATGTTTAGCACACACACAAGATTTCAAATCATGGTTTTGAACGTGCATGAAACCATTTTATTGCGGGAGTTGCAAACTCCGCCGGGATTTGTTTTGCCTTATTTCATTGTTGCTCAACATTTATTTTGGATGTAATGACAATCGTATTTTTATGATGTTTGAAATGTTAGGCAATAACTACGGCTTGTGACTTTAACATTGGATCTCCTCCACATATGTTAGAGTTTGGACGGAAAGTTATTTTCCATTTTGGTTATGTGGAGTTATTTTGGGGATTTTGTTTAATGAGGGTTGTTAAATAATGTGGATTATGTGGTATTACCCTAGAAGGGGATTTTTAAGATTTTGGCTTCTCATTTATGATTTTGCTTATAGCAATTTGGCTTTGGAAGCATGGTGTTTAGCGCCGTTTTATTGACTTGGAGTCATTGAGTCCATGGAGGTTCATGGAGCTTTATTTTACGACATGTCGAGTCGTGTGAGTATAATTTCACAAGGTGCAAAATTTAATTACTTATATGAAAGGTTTATAAGTTATGTTGGCCATTTGGTCCCACTCGAGTTTTGTTGAGAAAAGTTAATTTTATGCCATAGGGCGACTAAAAAGAGATGAGTTTGGAACTCTAGTGTCGCGTAACTTTTCTTTAAAGAGTTTGTATTATTAAGCATTTTGTTGCAAATAGTCCAATGTATGGATTGATTTATACATGACTTAAGTGATGCAGGAAAGAACGTTTTGGTGACATTTCATAATGATTTACTTGGGACGCTTTTGGTCAGTTAAATGTTTATTATCATTTTATGTAAAATGTGTTATATTGACTTTGGGGTATGCATAGCTTGGTAACCATTGTTTCTCAATATCTTGACAAATGAGTTTTGCACGGAATGTTTTATTAAATCCTTGTTTAAATGAGAGGCCATTTGGTCAAGGGAGTGTTTTGGTGTTGTGAAAAATTATGCATAAGTTTACAATGTTTTATATTTTGAAAATATAAATGCGTGAGTCGCTGACATTTGGTTAATTTGGATTGCCGATTATTTTGGGAGAATTGAAAACCTTTTTGAGTTTTGAAGAAATGCGTACTTGGAGTATTTTTGAGAAATACATTTTAAGTAATGACGCTTTGACGTTTTATGTCCCAAGTACGAAATTTTGAGGAAATGCTTGTGATGAAAATTTTAGAAAAATTGTTTGTATAAAACTATGTTGTGTACAATTTCTTACGTTTTGAACATTTACACGCACCGTTGGTGCAATTCGAGAACTGAAGTCGGTTTGACCCTTATTGGTGTCGACCATTTACTATCAATTGTTCCTTCCTAGTTTTCTTTTTAGAAAGTACATAGTTGTGTATAGTTTTATCAGTAACATTTTGCTCGTGTGTCGTTATGTGACCATTTGAGAAAATTTTGGAAATCAATTTAAAGAATTTCATCTTTTGAAATTTTGATGTGAGTTATTTGATGCATATGTGTTATTACAAAGAAATTTCTAAGAAGTATTACGAGCTTGCATGTCTACCCCAATTTGAAATTTTCTCATGATGTTTTAGTCGATATTTTCAAATGATGGAAACGTATTGGTTTTGTCTTAAATATGGAATTTGCACAAGTTGTTTTGCGTTTTGATTTAGGTGTAATTATGAATCGTTTCCTTGTTTTGTATAATAAACTGACGCGCGCAAATTTTGATTGGTAAATCTTGTTCCATGCCATTTTATAGTTAGTAGGAAAATTTTGGAGTCAAATGTAGTTGGACTTCTTTTGAAATACGTGCACACCTTTTGTTGCACCCTGTTTAAAGTGGAGCAGTTAATTTACGTGCATGTCATGAGTCAATCCATACTAGAACCGTGGCGGTTCGTTTTAAAGAAAATTGTTTATTGCGCTTTTGCGTTTTGTTGATAATCTGAGCTACAATGAAATAATTTCCAACATGATTTTCACATGTGGGACGAGCGTGTCCATTTTTGCGTAACTACCGAATTGATAATAGTAGTTTTATGTGTACGTTTAAATTTGATATGAAATATTTATGTTGAAAGTTTCTATGAAAGGTTTTGTGAATGGCATATTTGTTAAATAACGCACTTGAAAAACTTGAACTCGTTAGGACCTTGAAAAAGGTAAATAACCCAGTTAAGGGTAAGTGTGCGTGTAGCACTTTGGCGGTGGAAGGTTGGTTATTCCATGCGTGGTAGTACTGTAGGCCGAATGACATCGGTTGAGTGGATGATGCACTTTGAAATTAAGAGAATTGATTCGCAGTGGTTTATATTGAGGTTGGTGGTAACCTTTCTGGTTGGGGATCTTATTTTGGGGTTTTGGTCAATTTTCGTATGTGGGACCCTTTAGACATCGTATCAATAACTTTGGTTTTGTAAAGATGCTCGGCGAGTGAAACTCGGGTGTTGAGTCTGTTGTGACTCAAGGTTGATGGTATATCTAGGTGTCAACTTTTGAGCTTGAGGCCAAGCATCGCTAGTGTAATCGGAGGATTGTAATCCGATTTTAAAGGAATAATGATAATGGTTGTAGTAATCCTAAGATGCTCATATGTGATAAGAGGATTTAGGGAAATGACTTTCCTTGTGTGGTAAGAAAATATATCGATTGTATGATTGATAATTAGACACACCTTTGGGATTGTGTAATTGACGAGTCAATGATGACCGTTGGTGTTGAATCGATGGAATCTGCCGAGAGTGAATGCTAGTTCAGTAGCAGGATTATTTGGGGATTCTGAAGTTTTAGTTGATGTTGGTAGTGATTCAATGTTGACTTGGGTTGGAGAGAAAATTTAAAAACATGTGAATGTGGTATGATTGGGAAGTTCGAATCTGTCGTTGGGATAGTATGGATCATTTAAGGTTGGGAGACAACTTAAGTCTGATGGTCGAAGGCCATTCTAGTAAATTAGGTCTTCATTTGGATGCAAGTGTTTTATGCCTAAGCGGGGATTCGTTGTGAGTAACACCAAGAAGCCGCTGTGGGCAATGCTGAGGGAAATAAATTTGAACCGGGTTGAAACCAAGGGAATTTCGAAAGTGTTGGGCACGGTGGCCATTGGTTGCGTGAGGACTAGATTTCGAGGACGAAATCTCTTTAAGGTTGGGAGAATTGTAACACCCCGAAAATCCTAACTCAAATTGTAAATAGTCCATTTAGACTTATTGGAAGGACAAGGTGTTGCATTGGAAAGTGGGACGCGTGATGCTAATTGGATCTCTCGAGAAATTGGCCAAGTTTGGACTCGGTACAAACCCAACGAGTATGACACCCGCGAGAGTGACACTGTCACTTTCGTCGTGTCACTTTCGCCAAGATTGTACCGAGAGTTTGGGGGGAATCCAGCGAATATGACACCCGCGAGAGTGACAGTGTCACTTTCGCCGTGTCACTCTCGCCGTCGGGCTCCAGAGCCTTTTAAACCCACGATTTCAACTCCCTTTCATTTGTTATTCAACCCATTTCTCTCTAAACTCTCCCAAACAAAACCCTAACCCTTTAAACCGATTTTGGAACCATTGAAGCCACAAATCTTGTGAATCAAAGCCTCTCTCCTATCTCTTAGCAAGATTTCTAGTTGGAGGTTGGAATCCTTCATCTTATTTCCATTTTAATGGGATTTCTACACTTTCTAGGGTTTTACCCAACCCTCACCTAAACCTTTTCCTTCCTTTGGATGAAATGAAGATTGAGGCTTACTTTGGTAATACTATAAGTGTTTGGTTGGTGGATTCACTGGATGGTTGAGGTAATCTCCTTTTCTCTTCATTTTAGAAATTAGGGTTTTGACCTATTGGTGATTTTGGGTGTAATATGTTGGGGAAAATGATTCTAAGTGTTTGGGGATAAATATTTATGGTTGGAAACTTTTGGATCTAGGTTATTGGAAGTTTTGGCTTGAGGATGCAAACTTCATCAAAGGAGCTTACGTTGGAGAAACTCTAGATTTAGCTTAATCTAGCAAAGGTGAGTTCAAGTTACTTTGCGAAAACGTTGTACATGCCAAAATGAGTATTTTACAAATATGTATGTGTTTTACTTGAAAATGTATATGGTTGAGTTATTTGTTTGATTTAACTCTTTTGAAGTGTTTGTCTTCATAAATGTGTAAAACACCCATATTTGGGACTTTTGGATATTTTGGAAAAATGTGATAATAAATCATACATGAAATGAGTTGTTGATTTTAGGTAATAAATGGAGTCTATTTATTATAAAAATGCATTGTGGATGTTTTGGAAACATGCATATAGTACGTCATGTGATGTTTTGAAACGTAAAGGGGTGTGAGTCCTCTTTGGAAATGAGGGTTATCCCGATCCAAGATTTTATTTCGGGTTTTCATGGATTTGAAGTACTTACCGGCAACCGGTGTGTGTTGTTGTACTTAATGACGTTTTATGACTTTTATGAATTATCTTTCGAATTGGTTGAGCTTGTGGCTCAGTATTGGGTTTTATTACGACTTGAGAACAAGTGTCCGTGTCGATAGCATCAGAGTTGAGTTTTGATTTATGATTTACGTTATTTGGGAATTGCATGTTTAAATGCATTTGTTTATATGTTTGGAGTGGTGTAATGTGTTAGACCTTGTTAGCCATGGATCCATAGGCATAGTAATGTAATGTAGCACGGGATAGGCATCAGGATCCGTGATATGTAAGGTGTGGGCCTACATGGTCGGGCGTCGTCTCACGGGCAGTAAGGTGTAATCCCAATGTGCTGTTGTGGATTTGGAGTGACCCAACGTATAGACCTGGAGTGGTTGAAGTTGGGGAGCTCCCTAGTCTCGCGGGCAATAGACCTGGAGTGATTGAGCCTAGTTTACGAGACTAGCCACGTGGGTGTTTTTATTACATAGTAAGTGACCCACTTTGGTGTTCCGTCACGTGCGATGTATACGGGTCTCCCCCGTCACCGAAAGGTGTTGTTTTGGGTATTTGTTACTACTCATGTTTTCGGTGACGTGTTCTATTTTTATGGATTATTTTCCATGGTACATAAGTTGCGGTTTATATCTCATCCGTGTATGATGTTTGGGGTATTTGTGTTACCTCCACCTTCAACGGATACGAGTCTTCCCCCGTTTATGGTGTTTGGTCTTTATTACCTTTTAAGGTCGCGTGAGTATTGCTTTGTATTGTGTTTTTAATAAAGAGTTATATTTAACGGATGATTTCCATGTTTTACGGGTTGAGTATGTATTGTCAACCGTATTTGAAGGTTTTGCCTAAACTAAACTTATTCACGTATTTGACTGAGTTGGAAATGTAACTTATTTTGGAAAACGTATTATACTTTTCGGGAACTTTTCCATGGAAGTGCGTGAGTTGGAAAATGAATGAATTGCTTTAAAGAAAACTCTTTTGGGATCATGACTAAAACTATTACTTTACGATTTATATTTTTATATAGTCATGATAAAATGCTTGAACTCACTAGGCGTAAGCCTAACCCTTTTTATTTGTCGGCATGTGCAACAGGCTCAGGTTGGGATAGCTCTAGCTACATTGTGAAGTGGAGAGTGCTAGTAAAGTGCACGAGAGGTGAATTGTTTAGTGAAGTCTTCCATATTCGTTTGGACTAGCAACTTGCATTGTATTAAGTGACACCCGATTGAGTTATGGTCTTGTAGATATTGAGATGTTTTAATTCTGAGGTATTTTGATGAAGGAATTGTAGAGATGATCTAATGTACTTAGACATTTTATTGAAATTTTATTTAGTTGCTCTTTCCAAATTTGAGGGTGTTACAGTTTAGAAGTGTAACTTCCAAACATTATTTATAAAGATTAAATTTATGAGTAGGAACTCACAATTAAGATAAGCATTTAATAAAACATTTACAGATAAGGGACCTAAGTTATAATTTTGCAAAGATAAGGGACCTAAGTTGTAATTTAGCAAAGTTTGGGGACCTAAGTGGGGGTTTAGCAAACTTTGCGGACCTAACTTGTAATTTAGCAAAGATAAGGGACCTAAGTTGTAATTTAGAAAAGATAAGTGAACTAAGTTGTAATTTAGCAAACTTTGGGGACCTAATTTGTAATTTAGCAAAGATAAGGGGTCTAAGTTGTAATTTAGCAAACTTTGGGGACCTAAGTTGTAATTTAGCAAAGCTTGGGGACCTAAGTTTTAGCGAAGATAAGGGACTTAAGTTGTAATTTAGCAAAGATAAGGGACCTAAGTTATAATTTAGCAAAGTTGTGATTTAGCAAGGCTTGGGGACCTAAGTTGTACCTTAGCAAAGATAAGGGACCTAAGTTGTAATTTAACAAAGTTTGGGGATCTAACTTGAACTATCTTTTGAATGTAATTATTATTTTTACTAAACTATCTTTACAATTGAATATTTAACAATTGAAAAAAACACAATACTCGAAATAAACACAATACTCTAAAATATTTTAAAAAAAACACGATACACTAAATTTAACACAATACTCTAAATTTAACACAACACTCTAAAATATTTTTTTTAAAACACGGTACTCTAAATTTAACAAAATACTCTAAAATAAACATGTACTCTAAAATATTTTCGAAATAAACGCAATTTATAAAAAAACACAATACTCTAAATTTAACACAACACTAAAATATTTTTTTCAAAAACACGATACTCTAAAATAAACACAACACACTAAAATAATTTCGAAATAAACACAATACTCTAAAATATTTTCCAAACAAACACATCGTCTAAAATAAACACATATATAACATGTATTTTAAAATATAATAAAACTACAATGGGGTTAGGAAAACATACCAGACCAGCGTAACGAGTCATGTCTAACTTCTACAAAAAAATCACGAACCGAGTCAAGATCCGAGTGCGTAGGCTGCACGATATATTTGAGAGAGTAGAGAGAGTTTGAGATTTTTTCGTGGCCGGTTGTGGTCCAAAGAGGGGGTCTTTATAACCTCGCGATAGAGGTAGGGTTTGGTGGGGGGGGGGGGGGGGGTTGAAGTCATTAAATATTAGGGTTTCACCCCAGGCCGACATGTGGGGCGGCAAGTCCGCGATCGAGGCCTGTGGTCAAAAGTGTAAATATTTATCGCGAACCAGGGACCATCGCGGGCAAACATCGAGGGGGGTTTTATTTGGGCCGGCGATCGAGGGTAAATCGTGGAAAAATGGGGTATTTTTGTAAAGTGGGAGAGAGAGGGGGTATTTCTGTAAGGCAATTTCAAAGTTCGTCCATTTTAATTAATTTCCCTAATTTTTATTATCTCTTATCTCTGGAGATTTTAATTAATTTCCAAACACACATGAATATTGGATGAATCGAGTGGAAGAGATAAGAGGAATAGGATAGACAATAAGATATGTTTTCAAATACTCACGGACCAAATTTATCATTTCACGGACTAAAAATCAATTTCACGGACAAAAATTCAATTCACAAAAGTAGTCCGTGATCACGGGCACTTTCACGGAGAAAATGGGTATTTTCGTGAGGGTCCGAAATGGATATTTTAATTAATTTCCTTATTTTTAATGATAGACAACGGAAGTTATTTACTTAAATAGCCATTTTTTATAAAGAAATTTAAGTTTTAGGCGTCAATTTTTTATTTGTTGAAATTTCTGAAATTCCGTAGGTCTAAGTGTCCAACATCGCAAGGCACCTTCTACTTGTGGTGTCAGATTTTTCTGACTGAAACACTTTAAAAAATCAATGTTTTGGTGGCTTGCGGTTTTATCATTTTCTTAAGGAAATATGTTTTCATTTTTTTTGTCGGAAAAAGTCTGACACCGTAAGTAAAAGGTGTCTTGCGGTATCAGATTTGCGGGTTCCGAACATTTTGGTAAAAAAAGTTTGATGGTTAAAACTTAAACTTGTTTATTTAAAATGGTTATGTAAGTAAATACTCTAGATGAAGGAGGGTTGTTTAGTTGGTATTTTATTAAATCTATATTGTTAAAATTGTTTATATGAATTATTTGTTTATATCGGTTGTAAAAGTTTTTTTCTGGGAGAACTTTTTGTAAATGAAAGTTATTTTTTAATTTTGAGAGATATGTTTGAAAAAAAAACTTGGGTTTCCACATAACCCCCTCCCCCTCCTCTCTTTCACTTAAAAGCTTACTGAATAAGTTAATTTTAATATCATTAAGTCACTACGAAATAGTCATGTATAAAGCTGAACGAATAAGTTGTAAATCTCATTAAGCTCATTAAACTACTAAAAAACAGACCCTCACGAAAATAATAACTATAAAATAAGTGTTGAGAACATCTCCAACATTTTTCTAAAAATAGAGTAAATGAAAATGTTGGACATCTCCAACATTTTCCTATAAAATTCTATCTTTTAATTATAAAAGCCATAAAATAAAATTTCCAACAAAACTCGCATGCGTTGATTTATTTCTTAAAACTGGTAAATGATTTGTGCATGCGCTTCGATTCCAAATTCGAAGATGATAACAATATACTTTCATTGTTCTCAAATAATGGTTGAATCATGTCATGAAGAAAAGTTCAAATAAAAATATGTATACCAATTATATGCAACGAAACGGTTCACACCAAAAATTCAAGGGAGAAACAACCCAACATAAGGCTAAAAATCTTTACCTCTAACAACCAAAATCGCATATGATAAAAATTATCAGTAAAATTTTAAACGCAAACACACGTAATTACGCAATTCTATGCCATCCAAATTTTACCCTTGAGCAATAAAAGATATGAAATAGAAATCAAATCAAATTTGCAAGGAAACATATGAGATAAAGTTGTTTCATGCATTTAAACTCGACTCAAATCCCTCATTTGGCAATCTTAATAACATAAAACACAATCCCAAAAACACCTTGCATGCAAAAGCATGAACCAATGCAGGTCGTTGCAATTTTAAACTTGTTTCAAAATTCACACGCACCGTAAAATCACTTGAAACTCATGAGAAAAATTGTACTTCATTTGAAACGCTAGAAAAACAATATGGAGAAGATCCCCCAATAAATTTGTATGCAATCGTATGCAATTTAAAGAATGTATAATTCTCAAAACATGGGCTACGCTCTCACGTGTGCCAAAACATCTCCCAAAATTTGAAATGCTACAAATATGGATGACTTGACAAAGCGCGGGATATATTGTGCAATTCATGTTGAAAGAATATTGTGCATTCATTTGGTCGATACCCAAGTCTTAAAATCGTGTTCGCCAAGTCTACTAGTCCCATTAGTGACCTTGGGAAAACTCAAAGATCTTAAGGCGGTAGCTCACAACAAAGTCAGTCAACCTTACAATTTCTTTCCAAAAAGATGATGGCTTAACAAGCATGTGGTTCAATCTTAACCAACATATTTGACCCACAAAATGGTCGGCTTAACGTAATCATCATAATTAACTGCAGTCAAAGTGACAATGTTATAAACATCAACTTTTCTAATGACTATTCACTTGAAATTCACTCACTACGCCATCGATCATCACATGAAGGCAATTCAAGCATTCCCATGTAACTGTAATTTCACAATAACACTGGACAGATGCAATGATGAATGTACCATACATGAGGATAATTGTCGCCATCGTTATGATTCCTGATACTAGTGTCTCTATCGACCTCAGGATGTCCTATCTTAAAGTTCGTAATCGTAAAATCTCGCTCTTATTCACTTAGAAAAAATGCTAGTTTGAGTATAGGTATCCTAAATCAGTACCTAATTCTCTCAAACTTATGTTCTGATATCAACTTGTAACACCCTCAAATTGGGAAAGAGTAACTAATTTAAACTTCTTATTAATACTCCAATTAAAAGGTAATTCCTTTCTACAAATCAATACTTGAATTACCTCAAATAGAATTCTAGATTTAACCTCAACAAATAATAAATCAAGTCTTATATAAAGACTAAATAGAGGTCGGGTGTTACTAAACCCATTAACAATGGCTATCTCCAAATGTGCGGAAGACATCACCCAATAGCTACATCCTTCTCGTGCATCTAATTAGCACTTACTCTTCACGGTGTCACTATTACCATTTCCCCCATCAAGGACCTGATGCACATGCCGAAAATAAAAATGGTTAAACTTAACTCCTAGTGAGTTCTTGACTTTTATAAATATATAAAGTGGTAAAGCGGAAAAATATTATTTAAGTCACAATTCCCAATATGCAAGGTAATTAAAATGAAAAGTGATATCTTTTCCAAAATCATATTTTTGTGATAAAACACTTAAAATGAAATACCCAGAAACCATGGAACTAAGCCCAATACTTGCGTGAAATACGAATAGGGTTAAAATCCTAATACCAAAAACACGGGGATAACTCCTTCATTCAAAACCTTAATATATACGGAGGGGATCCAATATCAAAGTCATAAATTGCAGTTACTTGCCCAACTCAAATAACATTACAACACGGATATTACACCATTCGAAAATAATATTTAACAACGACATAGGAGACCCATATCCATTGAGAATGACAAGAACACATTAGTATGTCACTCGTACAACGTTAATCGCATGACACTTAATGACATGAAGTTCAAGTGTCCCTACGACTGTTTATCAAGTTTCACCTCAAGAGTCGGTTGACCTTAGTGTCTAATCCCACGAATTTCACCACAAGGCCCAACACACCCAAGGACTACCTCCAAAGCATTACCTACGAGCGACAGAGGTCCTAGTGCCTACCCCACGGTATCACCTCCAGACTCAACCCTCCTAGTGCCTACTTGAAAAGTTTAAGTTCATGAAACATAGGTCCCGGAGTCTGACCCCACAATACCCACTCGAGCAACAACAAAAGACCGACTTACGTGCTTATGGATCCAATGCAACACTGTCTAAATTACATGACTCCAAAAGAATATATTCAGCATCCGCAAAACATGTAATGAATAACTAAATATGCCTTAACGGATAAAATTCCAAGAGAATGTCCAACACTCTCAAAATATATAATTAACAATAAAATATGCTTCAAATGCATATAATTTTAAAAGCTCGATATAGAGTAGTTTATAATCGGACTAAAGTCCCCAAGACTCATTAAAGTCAACAAGAGTCAAAAGGTCAACAATTCATTTGACCATTCAATAAATGTCATTAAAACAATAAAACGCATTTAATCGGCGTTTAAGCAATTACATTCTTTCAATGCATGATCAACTTAAAACGCAAATTGGTTGGGACAAATCATTTTGCAAATTAAAATCCTCATTATATTCCCAAAATATTTCATGGCACAATGGCGTGCGTTTACTAAACGGTTTATAAATTAAGTACACCAAAATTGGAATTTCATTTTTGCAATAAATCACTAAAATAAGACATGCTTGAGGTTTGCACATCAAAATATCCAAAAACCAAGGATAGACATTTTACAAGATTTAACAACCTAAATTTACCAATTATGAAAACTTTGTCAAATACTCAACGTTTTTGATAAATACCAAGTAAACACATTATTACATCAAAAAAAATGCACACATTTTGGCATGTACATAGTTTTCACAAAGCAACTTGAACTCACCTTGCTAGATTTATGCTAAATCTAGGTTTTACCGCAAGTCCTGAGCTTCTTTGGTGAATACTTTAGATCCATCAACATACATCTCTTGAAACTTTAATAGGGTCACAACCAAATCCTAGACATGTACCAGAAGTAACCCCAAACCCAGATTCATTACATACCTTAGTCAAATCCTCTAATCATCCAAAACACCCAAGATGGGTCAAAACTCATAATTTGAGAGATACATCAAAAGTGATGTTCTAGGAGGTTGAAATGGAAGGATATTGACAAGAATAAAGGTTTAGTAAGGTTAAGATGGACTTACAATAGATTTTTAGGAAACCCTAGAACTCAAGTCAACAATGGTGAAAAGAGGTGGAGAAGATGAAGATGATGGAAAAGATGAAGATGTTGAGCTTCCATCCATAAAGCTTGAATATCTAGCTCCCAATATTCTAAATGCACTTGAAGATTTCGATTGGGTGAAATGCGGGTTTGGATTAAATGTTTGGGGTTCGAGTTGAGAGACGAGGGGAGTAAAATGAGAAGAAATCGGTCAAATAGAGTTTTAAACCCAATATTGGTTAGGGCTAGTTTGGTGCTAGCTAGGGTCCATAGAACTCACGTGAAACTCGCCTTAAAGGATTTTGGTTTAGTAACAAAACTGCCCCAACCACTAGTTTAATGTGAGTTTGGGGTCTATGCAACTCACTTGGAACTCTCCCTAAAGGCTTTTGGGACAGCCCCAGCGCGAGTTGGTGCTAGTTTGAGGGTAAGAAACTCACTTGAAAGTCACCCCCGGTCACTGTTAGTCTGTTTTGGAGATAACTTCTTCGTTTTAACTCCAATTTTGCTCTATAAAGAACTGTTTGACTCGTATTTGAATTATTTATCCAACAAGACTATAAAATCTAGGATTTAAGTCCAAAATCCTATTTCAACTATTTCTCTTAAAAGGTCGATTTCTGTACTAACTCGAAATCATAATTTCCCAGAAATCAGTGTATTACAATTTCCATCAATAAGAAGCTTTAAAATTAATTGTTTAGAAGATTGAAACAATATTTTATTGATATATCAAATATTATAATAATATAATAAATGTTGTAGTTTTCTTTTGGAAATTATCAAATTTGATTCCCCGTTTTAAAGAATTTGTTGGAGATGTTATAATATTTTGTACGAGCATCTCAAACAGATTCTTCAAATTTCTTTAAAATAGAGAGTCAAAATTTAAAGTCTCAAAAAAATTACATCCAACTCAAACCAATTCTCCATTTTAGAGATTATAATATCAATTATATTATTAAAATTCTCTATACATTTAAAGAAATATTATGGGTGAGACATATATATATATATATATATAAGAATCTTATTGGTGAGAATAATAAAATATCATTTCTCACTCGTAACTCATAAGTAACAATTTGTTCCGAGTTCTTTATATTTGGAGAATTGTACATTATTTCTCATACTTTCTCTATTTTGGAGAAGGTTTTTAAAAATCTAATGGAACAAAAGAAATTTCTAAAATCTACATTTTTCTATTTTTTGGAGAATCTATTGGAAACGCTCTAAGTTAAGAAGCAAAAGGAGGAATCCTCCTAAAGAGATGCTTCTATCTATATAATTAATAGTACATGTGCACCTATGACGTCCCGGGTAGGGTTCTCGGTACCCACTCAACTTATTTTATGAATTATGATAGGTGCGGTGCATTCACTATACTTTTATGGATGCTTCAGGTTATTAGAAATTCAAAAAACGTCAACCAAAAAATAAAAATAAAAATAAAAAGTCGTTGAAAACATAAAAATTCTCTCGAAATCAAACAAAAAACTTAAAAATCTCTCAAAATCAATCAAAAAACTTAAAATTATTCTTCTAAGAAATGACATTTAACTAAAACTGGCACTAAATTAATTAGTAGGTGAGTAGTAGTTTATCAAGACAATAATTTATAGGTGGTTTGTAGTTGGACCACAATGCCCATGTGATGATGATGTATGGTATTAATTGGTAGGGGTCAATATCAACATATATTTCACCAATTAATGCATCATGGTTCGTTCACTTTTTATCAATTTGTAAATGAGTTTTTGGTAGAAAGCTGCAAAATGTGAATTAAATTCACACCCTTTTGTTGAAAGCCACATGTTATATGCGATTCAGGGAGCTATTGAGATGTTGTTTGTCTTTCAAGACATTTTGAAATTTAAAATCTTATTTTTACCTTTGATTTATAAGAGTGGTTGTAAGTTTTTTTAAAATTTTGAAAACAGAAATATTAATGTTGTTTATTTTTAAACATGAAATAACTGAATATTTTTTTGAAATATATATTTATATACGGCAAATGCAACAAATAAGCTCACACATCCCCCTCATCTTTGGTGAGGTTTGAACCCCTGACCTTTTATGAGGAAAAAATAGGCTCAAATACCGCTAAGACAAAGGCCATTTAGTTGAAATAATTGAATATTGTAATTGTCTATTTTAGTCATAAATATATAAGATAAATTAACAAGAAATCTTCTATAATTATTACACTAATTTTCAAACAATAGAATTTTAAGCATTATACACATTTATTTCAACATATTTTCAAAGATTTACTTGTTTATTTATAACTACTATAAAAAATATTATAAAACATAACTTATAAGATGGTAAATAACATAATATTTTAATACTTAAAATATCATTGTTGCTTTATTAATATATAATTCAATTTTTAGTTTTTCATGTACTAATAATTTTAATAAAATAAATAAATAACCTCTAATAAATTAATTACCATAACAAAAGTAAAGTAATAAAATCAAGAGTTCTTTTTAAAACTAATCCTCATAATAATGTGTAGAGTAAATTACAAATTTCGTCCTTGTGGTTTGGTGAAAATTTGGATTGGGTCCTTCAAGTGAAATAATTACAAGATTAGTCATTGTGATTTCATTTTTGTTATGGATCGGGTCCTTCATGTTAACAATAGTTCAAAATCTCCATTAACTTAGAAATATTTTTATGCTTTTGCTTTATTATGAGATTTGTAGTTGTTTCAAGGACCCGTTTTGCCAACTTTTAGAAATCAATAATAATAATAATGTTAAAAAAAAAACAATACAAATAACAAACCCCTTATATGCTTCTTCCTTCCGTCAACGATCCCTCCTTTATCTCTAGGGCTGACAATGGGTAAGGATAAACCTGTTACCCGTTATGTTTTGACCCGTTGGATAAAGGTAGGAATAAAAAAAAATTATCTATTTATCCACTTACTTATTACCCGTTTACCCCAAATTTTAGTGAGTAGGATATAGATAAACAGTTTTTCGTTATCCATTACCCGTTACCCGCTACGACGATATATATATATATATATATAGGGGTTTAATCAAATAAGAACTAATTAGTTTGTGGTAACCGTAAGAACCAACCTCAACCAATCAATTATTAATATTATTTTTTTATTTAATTAATTTATAAAGGGTGTATTAGTAATTTTAGTAGTTAAAATTCAAATTTAGTTTCTTTTATTTTAGTATTATCTTTTATGAGGCAGTTTCCTTAAATTTCTCAATCATAGTTACATTCCCAACTTCATCTTCATCTTTATCTAGAAAATACAACGCAGAAGATATGGTGGGTGGTGGTGCATAAATGGCGATAGCTTTCATGGTGGGCCATGAAACCGGAATTCAAGTTACATTCCCAACCATGTTTTTTGCTCTTAACGGCACCGGAATTCAAGTTACTGTTCCTAACCAACAACTTCTCGTCGTCGGCCAATCCAATGCTATTGCCGCCAATTGGGTGTCTCGCAACATCCTTCCCTACGTCTCCGCCACCAACATCACTGCCATTTCGGTTGGGTCTGAGGTTGTCACCACCATCCCCAACGCCAACAATTTATATATAAAGGCTGAATTTTTTAAAGCCATGGCGGTGAAGTCACTTTTGGTAACGTGGATTTGCTGAGACTCCATCTCCATCGCACCCATTCAGATTTCTCCATTAAACCCAGATCTGGAAAATCGAAGGTCTGCATCGCACCCAAAACAGAAATCCACATTGGTATCACTAGGTATCACAGTGAGTTTATGTCTTAAAGTTTAGAAGTTTAGAATTATTAGGTATCACAATATGTATCATTGTGGTTTACAAAGTGTATTACAGTGTGTCTTCGTTGCTTTATGAAAAGTATCACAATGTATCTTCGTTGTTTTACGAAGGGTAACACAGAAATTCTTATATGTTTTAGTTATTTTCGATATTTACAAAACACACGGGTATCACAGTGGGTTTGATTTTGATTACTTTTTATATTTTTGACAAATTGTATAAAAGTGCTACGTATGTTGATCGGATTTTTATTTTGGGTACCACAATGGTATCATAGTGGGTATCACAGTGATATCACATTTGTTCTTGTATGTTTACTGGGGGTATCACAGTGATATCACATTTGTTCTTGTATGTATTCTGTGTATCACAATGGGGGTATCACAGTGATATCACATTTGTTCTTGTGATATCATTATCATAATCGATATATCTGCTGGAGAGAGGAGAGAGGAGATTTTAAAAATACCTAAAATGCCCTTTTATTTAAATTTCAAACAAAATTACCAAAATTAATAATTTCCTAATTTATAGTTTAATATGTGGCTCACATTGGTTCTTACAGTTATCACAAAATAACTAGTTCTCCCTTGAATGACCCCCTATATATATATATATATATAATTAAATATTAGTGTGTATATATGTATGCATAATTATATTAAGTTAATTATTGATATTTTTATAATGTTGTCGTATATTAATGTGTACTTTAATTTATTTTTTATATTTATCGACTAAAAGATTTTATGACGATTAAATGAGAACAAGATGGGTTTAGAAAAATAAATATAATGAAAAGTGTTAGTCTTACAATTTTTATGTAGTTTTTTATAATATTATGCTATGATTATATTTAGAATTATACAATGTTTACTAGCACATTAGACATGAAATAGTAACTATATTTTTGAATTTATGTTTTATACATATATATTTGAGATTTAACAATATCATTTGTAGTTCAAAATGAAAGTTTGTTTACCATTTATCCATTATCCGTTTCGTTACCCGCTATATTTAATGGGTAGGGTAGGATATGGATAAATACCCATTTCGTTACCCGCTATTTTAAATGGATTAGATAATGGATTAACCCTTACCCTACCCGTTGCCAGCCCTACCTATCCTTCACGTTCGGCCCAACCATCTATGGTCACTCTCTCTTCTCAGTTCTCAGATATGGTGAAGAAAACGATCTGGTGAAGAAATTGAAGAACTTAACCCATATATGGTAAAGAACCCAGATATGGTGAAGAAGCCAAATTAGATCTGGTGAGGAAATCAAACCTGCCACTTCTAGTGAATCCTTCAATCAAACGAAGCATTTGAAAATCGACGAAAATTGGAAGTTTCACATATGTTCCATCTTCTTCTCTGCGATTTTTGGGTTTCGATTAGGGTTCTAATTACGTTTTCGATTTTATGGTTTTGGCAATGGTTTTTTGATATGGTATAAATTTTTGGGTTTTCGATTTAGATTTAGAATTTTGTTGTGTTCTTATGAGTTCTTAACAAAATTACTGATGTTGACGAATTTCAAATTTTTTGTGTTTATTTAACTAGGATTTTTTATTGATTTGAGAAAGATGAAAAACTAGTGATATAAAAATCTAGATTTGCACAAATGGTTTCAAGAATACGTTGGTTGATTTTTCTTAAAAAATAGGGTTTGTTTTTATCTTGTTATTAAAAAACGGTTTATGTTGTTGATTTTATTCTTTAAAATGAGTTTGTGTTATTGATTTTGTTATTGATTTTTTTAGGTTTATCTTTGTTTTTATTTGATTTTGTATTTGTTTTTTGGGAAGAGAAAGGAGAAATTGACAAAAACATTTATGGGTTACTGATAACGCCACTTTTTGGCGCTATTTTCGGTTCTCAAACCAATGAGATTGGCTTGTGTTCTAGCAAAAAGGCGAAATTTTATGGTTTATCGAGTGAAATGTGCAGATAATCTAAAAGGAGGCAATCATCGAGAAAAGAGGCGGAAAAGAGCCAAAAGAGAATCCAAATGAAGCCCAACGGAAGCCCAAGATCCAAGCCCAAGACCCGTGCCCGAACCAGGACCCAAATCCATGAACCAGACCTGACCCGGAGCAATCAGGAAACCGCGCGGTTTGTTGCGCGGTTTACAAGCCACGGGACAAGTGGCGTAAGTCCCTGTTCCAGTTCTATAATTTGGTGTTTTCCGGATTTTAGGTCATGATCTCGACACGTGCGACGTTAGGCAGCTTGGGGGCGATTTTCAGAGACATTTTGCGTCTTTTGGAGCCAGGATAGAGGATCGATTGAGGAGGAGTTCACGAAGAGAATCAAATTAGAGCCGAGAGAAGGAAGTTCATCCGTACATTCTTGACATTCACGATTATCATGTTTACACACACTGTTCTTCTTCCTTTTCTTATGTTTTTGTCCAATCCCAACATGAACTAATCTTTAGATGTTGGGGGTTGGAATGACTTTGGTTTAAGCTTATGAACAGATGATTTGAGACTTTTATCATTTTTTCCTATTTTAATGAAGCATGTGATTTGAGTTTTAATGCTTTTTGTGAGTTTGGCCGACTTTCAATTGTTTTGTTTGTTATCAATTAAGTTCGAGAGAATTAATTGTTGACTAGAACTAGAAATTGCATGCCTAGGGTGAGAAATTGGATAGAGATATACCAAGTAAGCCTTAGTCCTATTAAAATCTGGAGTTTAATGTGTTTTGAATCATATAGGTTGAGATCGAGAGATAAAACTTATACTTTCAAAATAAAACCTGTGGTGGCTTGAGAAAGAACCACGGTGATTTTAGAGATTGGGTATTCATTAAGGGGAATAACTGGTAATTGTTCTTAAGTCAAGTGTTTGCACGTGAAAACCTTAGGATTTCCAACCCTCAACTGTTTTCTTTATCCAAAGTTTCCTTAAGTTGTTTACTGTCTCGTTCCTGATTTATTTTGTTTGCAATTAATTAGTTAATACCAACAACTCATATTTCGACCGTTCAGTTAATAGAACTTATAGTCATTGTGATACTTAGTTCCTAGTTCCCTGTGTTCGATACTCGTACTTTCAGTACTATTACTTAATTTCGACCCGTACACTTGCGGTTAGATTTAGGGGGTGTAAACCCGCCTATCAAGTTTTTGGCGCCGTTGCCGGGGAACTAGTTGCAACTGATAGCACTACCAGCTATAAGCGCTATTACATTGAACATTTTTATTTTTATTATTTTATTTCATCACTTTCAGTTTTTGGATTGCTAAGTTTGTTTACTTTCCGTTTCAGGTACTAATTGGTTTATGCCAAGGAAAACCCGAGGAAAGGAACTCGAACAGATCGATCCGGAAATCGAAAGAACCGCCCGTCAGATACGAAAAGCATCCAAAGCTCAAAGACAATTGAAGATGGGTGACGAGATACCTCCTCGCAATGACCCACCTCCACCACCTCCGAAAAGACGTCCTATGCGGTCGTTTGTCGACCCGAACGTGGCAGCCGCACGCATAGGAGTCCAAGCACCCACCACTGCAGCAAATTATTTCGAGATCAAGCTGAGTACCATCGTGATGGTACAGCAGAATCAGTTTGGGGGAGCGCCAACTGAAGATTCCCATGCACACCTTCGTGCATTTGAACGGATCTGCAATACGTTCAAGATCAATGGGGTGGACGAGAATGGAATCAAGCTGAGGCTATTCAGTTTTTCCCTCAAGGGTAGAGATGAAATATGGATATAGGGCCTACCATCGGATCAGATCACTACATGGGCAGGCCTGAAAGCTACGTTCCTCCAGAAATTCTTCCCACTGGGAAGAACCGCTCAACTGATGGCAGACATTACCCACTTCGCTCAATGGGACCAAGAGACTCTATACGAGGCCTGGGAGCGATACAAAGACATGTTAAAAAGGTGTCCACATCATAGGTTACATGGCTGGGTGATCATCCAAACGTTCTTTGGAGGCCTTCACCCACATTTCAAAAATGACATCACTGCTGCAGCGGGTGGAGCTCTCATGAATAAGACATATGAAGAAGCAGTCGATTTGATCGAGAACTTAGCCGAGCATAGCTATGCCACTCCACGATCTTCTATCAGACGGGTAGCTAGTGTTCAAGAGTCAGACGAGTTGAAGGTGATAAAAGCCCAATTAGCTGCTATCATGAATCATTTGAAGGGAGGCAACCCAGAAGTGCTGCCCTCTTCTCAAGAACCCGAACAAGTTCAGTTTTTACAGAACCAGAATAACCATCCGAGGAACGACCCTTTCTCGAATACCTATAATGAGGGGTGGAAACGACATCCTAATTTCTCATGGAGTCAACCGCAAGGGCAACCCGGCCAGCAGCAACAAGGTAATCACATTAACTTTTCTAGTTCTTCTCAGTCTAACAATGTTTACCGTCCTCCAGGTTTCAACCAACGGAAATTCGACGAAGGACCATCCGTAGAGAAGAAACCGGGGCTGGAAGATATGATGATGAAGTTTATGACAAAGATGGATAGCACGGTTGAAGGGTAGCAAGCACAAAGAGTACAGAGAAAGCAGCAACTGATCAGAACACCGCCTCCATCAAACTCCTTGAAAGACAAGTGGGGCAAATATCTGAAGCCCTACAGACCCGAGCTCCCGGGACATTCCCGAGTCAGACTGAAAGGAAACAAAGAGAAGAATGCAATGCCATTTATCTGAGAAGTGGCGAGGAGATTATCAAGGAGGCAAATATTGGGCTGAAAGATGGTATTGCTAGTGATATGGTTGATCAGGAAGAACCGAAGGAGAAAGAGGTGACACCTCCGTCAAAGCCGGTAGTCAACCCGTATGTGCCACCACTACCATTTCCAAATCGGGTGAAGGCACGTGACGACGAGGAACAATTCAAGAAATTTCTTGACATCTTCAAGAAGCTACACATCAACATTCCATTTGCAGAAGCACTTGCCCAAATGCCAACATACCTCAAGTTCATGAAGGACATCTTATCCAAGAAGAGGGCAATCGAACACCAGTCTACAATTGCACTTACTGGAGAGTGCAGTGCGATCATTCAAAACAAGCTTCCCCCGAAGCTTCAAGATCCAGGGAGTTTTTCTATACCTATACAAATTGGGAATCTTTGTTTTGATAGGGTATTATGTGATTTAGGAGCCAGTACTAATTTAATGCCTCTATCTGTTTTCAGGAAACTCGGACTTGGGGAAGTGCAACCAACGAATGTTACCCTCCAACTCGCTGATAGATCGATCATATATCCTTATGGAGTAATAAAAGACGTGCTGATTAAAGTTGACAAGTTCTACTTTCCGGTGGACTTTTTGGTTCTGGATATTGATGAAGATAAAGAGGTCCCGTTGATATTGGGAAGACCCTTTCTGGCCACGAGCAAAGCACTGATCGACATGGAAGAAGGCGAGATGACTTTAAGGGTCGGCGGCGAAAAGATAACGTTCAAGATGTTCGAGAGTGGAAGAGGTCAGAGTGAAGAGGAACCGGGAAATCATGGAAAGCCAAAGGAGTGATCTGAAGGAAGGTCGAGCCACGACCGAAACCAAGGCGCTAGGTGGGAGGCAACCCACCGAGGTTTAATCTTTTTCATTTTTATTCTTAGGAATTGTGTTTTTGAGTGTTAATTATTTACAAAAAAAAGGAAACAGAGACTTACGCGGTCTAAGCCGCGGCTTCATGCCGCGCGCCAAACCGCGGGGGTCTCTGAATGTTTTAGTGAAACAGGAACTTACGCGGGATGCTACGCGGGATTAGGCCGCGACCCAAACCGCGCGGCTCGCCTATTGCATCTGGCTGTTTCTCGTTTAGTGTTTTTCCTTTTCGTGCTTTGTGTTTTTCGTTTTATTTGCTTTCTTTCGTCTTTTGCTTTGATTTATTTTGTTTTTGCATTCTCTCTCCATCTTCTCCAATATCTCTCAACTGGGCGCTTAAATTTTTTAATGAGAATCTCCTCCGTTCGGTCAGACAGGTATGTTCTAACTTTGTATGCTTACGAGTGGTGTATGATGCTTTGCTTCATTATTAGTTAAACGAGATGCAACAAACCTAAGTTTCACTTAGGTTTGGGGTGCCTCACTTTTCAACATCTACACACTCACTTTTACTCCTGTGCAAACCTCGGTTTTACCGAGGTTTGGGGTTGGCTTTAGTTGACAAACCTAGGCCACGGCCTAGGTTTGGGGTGGCCATATTTGAATAACTCTGGGGTCGCTTTTTGATGTAGTGTGTTAATGCTTTGCCTTTCCTGCTTGATGACTGTAACAATTGCACAATGATTTGTGTCGCATCACCTACAACTTTACTTACACATTGGGGACAATGTGTGGGTAAGGTTTAGGGTTGCCCAATCGGGCCTACGTTTATGCACGTTGATTTCCTGCACTTCTGAATGGTTAGATCATAGTAGCTACATTTTTGTTTTGAATGATTGATACCGACCATTGTGGGAAGAATCTTGTGATAGTAACGTGAACATTAGGGAAGGACCGGGAAAAGGCATGACTAGGGACATTAGTGGAGACCACCCAATAGAAAGATTTGAGCCTAAATGACGCCTTTCATTTCGAGGGATTCAAACACCTAATTCGCATACACTTTTTCGAATTCCTTGTCGTGATTATAGAATGATCTCGCTATAATATTGCATTGAGTAGCAAAGACGACCATCGGGATATTAGGTAAGGGTATAGTAGACCATATCGTGTGGACCTTAAGAGATGATTCCAGGCATTGTGTACACTTTAACCCGTTTTTGTCTAACGTACCTTTTGACCCATTATGTGTGTACCCAAAACCACCTTTGTAGCCAAACACTCACCACTTGTTCATTTCAGACCCACCATTAAACCCTAGCCAAAAGCCTTAGCCAACCCTTATCCGAAAGTGTGTCAATCAGAAGCAGTACAGGCCAGTCATGAAAAATAGATAGAAAAGAGGGCCAGTGCAGCCCCAATCAAATAAAGAAGGCCAATGATGCCCCATAAAAAAATAAAATAAAAATATATATATATAAAATAAAATAAAAATACAGTTAGTTAGATAGTATCTATAGCAGATAATAAGAGAGTCAAAGCGACTCCAGCAATGACAAAGAGGGCCAAATAATAGTAAATGAAGTCAAGAAGTTCACAACTGCTAAAAAATTGACACACCAAGGATTTTTGATCCATTTACCCTTTGTTTATTAGCCATGACCGTAACCCCATTACAACCCTTGTAAAGACCTGGATGATCTTATGGAAAACGTGATTAGGGTATACGACCACCTTTACTGATAGTCCATGTCTTGCTACTTGATTCCCTTCTGAGATCAACTTTTTAGACATTTGTGCGTCTTTCATTAGAGTTGTCATGTAATTTTCGAGTATTCTTGTACATAACTTCCTTATACATGACAACATGGGCGACAGCCTAGGTTCGAGTTAAATGAGAGTATCCCGTGAGGTAGGGTCGAGGCAAAATGTTTTCCCTAGTATGTTTGGACCTAGTACGACCTTAATATAATCGGAGCAGTCACGAGTTCAACTCATAATGGAAGGCCAAAGATCAAACAGAATAAGGATGAGACGAGGATGAGATAAGCATTCACGAGCATGGGAAATCACCAGTGCATTACGTGGTACCAATTGGGAGTTGTGCAGTTATTATTTCACTGATGTGTGCTTTTCTTCTATTTTATCGCTAATTTGCTTGAGGACAAACAACGCTCGGTTTGGGGTTGTTGTTAACACCACTTTTTGGCGCTATTTTCGGTTCTCAAACCAGTGAGATTGGCTTGTGTTCTAGCAAAAAGGCGGAATTTTATGGTTTATCAAGTGAAATGTGCAGGTAATCTAAAAGGAGGCAATCATCGAGAAAAGAGGCGGAAAAGAGCCAAAAGAGAGTCCAAATGAAGCCCAACGGAAGCCCAAGATCCAAGCCCAAGACCCGTACCCGAACCAGGACCCAGATCCATGAACCAGACCTGACCCAGAGCAATCAGGAAACCGCGCGGTTTGTTGCGCGGTTTACAAGCCCCAGGACAAGTGGCGTAAGTCCCTGTTCCAGTTCTATAATTTGGTGTTTTCTGGATTTTAGGTCATGATCTCGACACGTGCGACGGTAGGCAGCTTGGGGGTGATTTTCAGAGACATTTTGCGTCTTTTGGAGCCAGGATAGAGGATCGATTGAGGAGGAGTTCACAAAGAGAATCAGATTAGAGCCGAGAGAAGGGAGTTCATCCGTACATTCTTGACATTCACGATTATCATGTTTACACACACTGTTCTTCTTCCTTTTCTTATGTTTTTGTCCAATCCCAACATGAACTAATCTTTAGATGTTGGGGGTTGGAATGACTTTGGTTTAAGCTTATGAACATATGATTTGAGACTTTTATCAGTTTTTCCTATTTTAATGAAGCATGTGATTTGAGTTTTAATGCTTTTTGTGAGTTTGGCCAACTTTCAATTGTTTTGTTTGTTATCAATTAAGTTCGAGAGAATTAATTGTTGACTAGAACTAGAAATTGCATGCCTAGGGTGAGAAATTGGATAGAGATATACCAAGTAAGCCTTAGTTCTATTAAAATCTGGAGTTTAATGTGTTTTGAATCATATAGGTTGAGATCGAGAGATAAAACTTATACTTTCAAAATAAAACCCGTGGTGGCTTGAGAAAGAACCACGGTGATTTTAGAGATTGGATATTCATTAAGGGGAATAACTGGTAATTGTTCTTAAGTCAAGTGTTTGCACGTGAAAACCTTAGGATTTCCAACTCTCAACTGTTTTCTCTATCCAAAGTTTCCTTAAGTTGTTTACTGTCTCGTTCGTGATTTATTTTGTTTGCAATTAATTAGTTAATACCAACAACTCATATTTCGACCGTTCAGTTAATAGATCTTATAGTCATTGTGATACTTAGTTCCTAGTTCCCTGTGTTCGATACTCGTACTTTCAGTACTATTACTTGATTTCGACCCGTACACTTACGGTTAGATTTAGGGGGGTGTAAACCCGCCTATCAGTTACAAATTAAGAAAACAAAGCCTGTGTTTAGAAAAGATAATCTGTGTTTGATTCTTCAGTTTTAGACATTGGCAAAACAAAGCCTTAAACTAATTACAAGTTTCATTAAAAAGCGAAAATATGAAAATGTCTTTAAGTTAACAGTGATCTTAAACATCTGTTAAGATGAGAGACCTGATCGATAATAAAAATGAAACCATGATGACCATCCCTGTATTTCTTTCATTTAAGGGACCTGATCTAAATTTTCACCAAACCACAGGGACGAAATATGTAATTTACTCTAATGTGTTTATACATTGAAAGTTCAATAACCAGTCTATAAAGAGATTTTAAGAAAATAAGATTGCAATAAAAGACTAACAATACATGGGTTTACCTCTTTTCTAATAAGATGACAATAAGAGGTTTTAAGCTCTTATCGTCACCAAAAGAATGTTATAACCAAGCAACGCCAACTAACAAAAGCTATTGATCGCAAAATGCATCTATTGACAATCATTCACTCTACTCAATGCTTTGGAGCCCCATCAGTAAAAGAACATGATAATATGATATACATGTCATTTTAAGAAAAAAAAAATATCCAAACAACCATAGAATAAAAATATACAACATTAAAATCAAAAGTATAACTTTAAGCTAAGCAATAAAACCATTTTTACCCTTGAAAGGGATCGATACATCTTACGATGACGGGGGAGACCCGATTTACCATTGACTGTGACATTGTCAAAAGTAAGCCACATATCCATGTTATATAAGAAATCACTTAGGGATTAACAGTTATTGAGATCAACCACTATATGTCTATAGTTTAATCAGTTAGCAAACTCAACTATCCAAGTTTAGTGCTTGTGGAGTCACCGAGCTCAATCACACTAGGTATGTACAAGTTAGGCATGTTCACCATGAAATTACATTTTATTGGTCAATGGTCGATGCCCGACTCCAAGTGCCCCACCTTATTGCCTATAAAAGACCCACTACCTATTTTCAAGTTACAAGTAGAGAATATCATCCCAAACATATCAAATAAACATACTTTTGTGCCTACGGATCCATTGCATTATGGTCTAACATGTTTAATTATATATATATATATATATATATATATATATATATAGGATGGGTATCAAATACAAACCAAATGGATTGTACAAACCCTACAAACTCAATATGGCTTCATAAATCTGTAATCTGGCTTCATGAATATATAATTTGGCTTCATTAATCTATATTTTGGCCTCATGAATATATAATTTGGCTTCATTAATCTATATTTTGGCTTCATGAATCTATATTTTCCGGTCGTCGGTGCCGGACGATGAATTTAGTTTTTCATCTAACAGTTACAAAGGGTAAAATAATATATTTAAAAAAATAAATTTAAAAATATGCTAAAAGCCCTAAAATACCCTTATGGATATAAAAAAAGAAGTTACGTGATTGGTGGAAATGGGTTTGTACAGTTTGTCCAATCAATTTGGTTTGCAGCCGATACCACCCCTATATATATATGTCAATTCATATCCAACATATGCATAATCATATTTAAATGGTCATAAAGTGTGTAAAATCCCATTTATGACAACAATAACCAATATAGCAACATTGTAAGTTTATTCCAAAAACCTATAAAACTTTGGATAATCATTCCTCTCGTAAATACTATTATCACACATACATATTTTGTCAATAATATAAAATCTACAAAATCCCTAGATTTGACTAAGATAGCCTAAAATTACCAAAACATGAAATGTAAGGAATAAAAGTTTGAGGAACTAAGATATAACATTTTTAGATGTATATAGTGTAACACCCATAAAAATTATGGTAAGTAAAGAAAATGGGTATTCATCTCCAATCACTTATATCCTTATAATGAGTTATCGACCTTTCAAGCTTGGCCAATTGGCTAATCGAATCAAATTTCGATGGCCCTAGGAAATCTGTGTGACATTGCCCGTGACAATGACAGTGGCAATATAGCATGTCATTGTCGCTGAAAAGGAACAAAAGGTGGGGCAATCTGTTCGACATTTCCCAGCGACAGAAGGTGGGGAGGTTCGAGTGAGATTACCCATCGACAATGCCACAGATAGTTGCGAGTGTGCTCTGAGGGTATAAAAACCCATCTAACCCGACTTTCTCTCATTCTTTTCCATGAAATCAGTTTAGAAAGCGACTTTACAACCTTAAAGAGCGATTTCTTCATCCCCAAACCCTTTTCCTCATTTATTTCGATCCTAGGATTTGGCAAGGCATTTATTGCACATCTCTTTGTGATTGGTGACATATGTTTTTCCATCATCATCTCATATCTTTTTGAGTAAATCTCTCATATTTGATAAAATGTTCATATCTCTCTATTTTGAGAACTTATGGAGTTTTTGGTATGAAATATCTTATTTTGTACCTTGAAGAACATGACCATCTTGTTTGCAAAATATATTTTTAGGGTTCTGACCTAACTTGTCTATAAGAGGCATTCTAATGTTTAAATGCTTATGGTTCATGGCTTGGTATGTTTATATATAATGTGTAGTTCTATAGCGAGAAAACAGTTATGTTGAATTATATGCATATCTGACCAATATAAGGGTCTTGGATTGTGGGTAAGCTTCTTTCATGATTTATGTGGTGATTAAACCACAAGTTTCCATATTGATATTATGTGCATTTTGCTTCGAGTAAAAGTATACTATGGCATATTTGGAATTTGGACGAACCATCAAGTAGGCAATAGGAGGATATAGTCTTGGGTGCCACCATGTGGGTATACACCTAGATCTCCGTCATTCGGGGTAATGCCATGGTTGTAGTCCTCGAATGTGTCGGGCCTTGTGGTGTTACTCGTGGGAGTAGACACTAAGGTATATCAGCTCTTGAGGTGAAACCTGATCGTTGCTATGGGTCTCCTCTATTGACTCCTAATATTGAATCACATGGTTGTGTAACTGTTTTATAACCATTATTTGTTGTTACTTATTATTTGTTCAAACTCACTAGTTTGGTGTCGACCCATTGTTTCTCAAAATCTAGCAGCGCGGTCTCTAAGAAGGTCTAGCTGGGGTAGAGCGAGCTTGGGGAAACTAACTTTTGAGACACCATTTCTATAGAAGAACAATATTTTTGGATAATTGGATGAAACCTAATTTGTAATATTATTTCTTAGAGAAATTAGATTAATAGGTTGTTATTTCAGTTACTTTTGATTACAAACTTGTAATTAACATGTGTTTATTATTTCCCCCTTTTTGGGAGGCTCATGTTTAGCATTTTATATATACCATTTTTTCGTTTTATGGAAATTTTTGTTTGTCCTAATTTTTGGGGTGTTACATATAGTTTATAAAAAGGTAGGATAAACTCACATTACTGGGTTTCTTGAGAAAACCTAGAAAATTCAGGAAACCATAAATGAAGAGGTGAGATCTTGAAGAATGGAGCTTTGATCCTTTGTCACTTGAACCTTTTCCTTGAATGTTCTTAAATACACCAAAGGATCTTCAAACTTGAGCCTTAAAGACTCTAGATTCACAATAAATATGGTGGGTGAGGAGAGAAATGAGAAAGGGGAAGTATAGGTGATAAAATATGGAAAAGAACGCAAAATCGACTCTATATGCAGACAACATGTCCACACGACTTCCCACGCGACTTAAGTCACATGGAAAGTCTCTTGTGCTACTGACTTCAAAACACAGTAACTTGCGCAACTTCTCGTGCGACTTAAGTTGCGGGGAAGGTCGTGTTACCCACTATTTGTACCCCAAACTTGTGTTTTTCTTGAATTTTCTCGTGGGGGTTTTACCGAACATCAACACTAATCAAGAAGATCGATAAATGATGATTTATAATAATTTGAAAAGGATTTCCAAGGTACATATTATTTCAAAATCACAGGTGTTACACTCCCTCTAACCTTGAAATTGATTTTGTCCTCAAAATCTTACATTACAGGTTACACAAATAAGTAAGTATAATGTCTCTTCATGTCTTCCCCGGCCTCCCAAGTCACATTAGTGCCTCAATGGTGCTTCAATTGGATCTTGATCATTACAACCTCTTTTTTATGCAACTTTTTGAATTTTCTTTCTAAAGTTACTTCTGGTTCCTCCACGCAATGGTTGTTCTCATCCTCACGTATATCTGAAAGAGAAATCACGTTATCTGCCTCCGCCAAACATTTCCTTAAATAACACACATGAATGGTAGGTGAATTTGGTTCCCTTCTGGCGGTAAATCTAACTTGTAAGCTTGTAGACCAACCCAACCCAATGCCGTAAAAGGTCAAATGAAGCAAGGACTAAGTTTCTTGTGCTTTCCAAAATGGATGATTCTATTCCAAGGAGATAGTTTCAACATGACATGATCACCCACTTGGAACTCTATTGGTCGTCTTTTCTTGTCAGTATAACTCTTTTACCGGTCTTCAACCGATTTTAGTCATTCCCGAATGCCTTTCACTTTATCAGCAGTCTCTTGTACAATCTTGGGCGAGGCAAACTATTTCTCTCTCGCTTCAAGGCAACACAAAGGATTTTTACATTTTCATTCGTACAAGGCCTCAAATGGTGCCATCTCGATGCTTGAGTAGTGACTATTATTGTAGGCAAACTCCACCAAGAGAAAGTAAGAGTTATAATTACCACAAAAGTCGATGACGTACGATCTCAACATGTCTTCTAAATTTTAAAATGTCCGTTCACTTTGGCCATCGTTTGAATTGTCCGTTCTCGTAGCCAATTATTTTTGTAGGCCATCCTAGAAATTCGAAGTGAAATGACTATCTCGATCTGAGACAAAGGCATTATGTGCCTATAAATCACCTCATTATATACAACTTTGCCAACTTGTCCATCGGTAACATTTCTCGCAATCCCAAGAAGTGAGCACTCTTAGTTAGGCGATCCAGTACTATCCAAATCGTATCATGACCTCTCAAAGTTCTTGGTTGCTTGGTCAAGAAGTCCATGGTAATGTGTTCCCACTTCCTTTTCTAAATCTCCAAAGATTGAAGGCTTCTGTATGGTTGTAGGTGTTCCGCCTTCGCTTATAATCATGTCACACAACGCTCTACATAGTTAGCCACGTCTAATTTCATGAAGGGCCACCAATAATTCAAGTTCAAGTATCTATACATTATCGTGCTACTCGGATGAATATAATATTTAGACTTGTGGGCATCCTCCAAAAGTATATCACGGTTACCCCCAATCTTGGGTACCTAAACATGCCATTTGAATAACTTTACTCAATGGCTATCTTCGGTCAAAAGTAAATGTTGCTTCACCATCACTTCGCTTTTAATATTGTCTCCCAACAATGCCTCAACTTGTGAAGTCTTAATCTTTTCAATCAAACTTGACACCAAATCGGTTTTAGAAGATTGACCTGGACACTACCGTTGTACTCCTTTTGGCTTAAAGTATCGGCTACGATATTTTTTTACTCCGGTGGTAAAGTAGATCACAATCATAGTCTTTGAGTAGTTCCAAACAACGTCGTTGTCTCATGTTCAACTCTTTTTTATCAAAGGCGTATTTTAAGCTTTTATGGTCAGTGAAAAGTGTGCACTTAGTAACATATAGGTAGTGCCACCATAACTTTAAAGAAAAGACCACCGCGGATACTTCCTAGTTGTGGGTAGGGTAACTTCGTTCATGTTCCTTGAGTTGGCTTGACGCATAGGAAATCGTTTTTCCTCATTGCATCAACACGCATCCCAAACCCATCTTCGAGGCATTACTATAGACCACAAATTCTTTGGTTCCTTCGATCAAGGATAGGATGGGAGATTCACACAACTTTATTTGAAGAGTTGTGAATGTTTTCTCTTGAGTCTCCATCTACACAAATTTCACGTTTTTCCGAGTCAAGACCGTCAAGGAAGAAGCAATTTTGGAGAAATCTTGGACGAATCTCCTATAATAACCCGTCAAATCGAAAAAAAAATCGGATTTCGAACGGACTCCTGGACGGTTCTAAAATCATCTTTGCTTCTATCTTCGATGGATCCACCTTTACACCGACTTGGGTAACCACGTGACCCAAGAACTGGACCTCTTCCAACCAAAAACTGTTGGAAAATTTCAAATACAACTTCTCCTTCAGTAACATGTTTAGGACTTTAGGGAGGTGTTATGCATGATATTCCTCATTCTTAGAGTAAACGAGTATGTCATCAATAAAAACGATCACCCACTTTTCAAAGAAGGTTGGGCACCCTCGGTTTATCAAGTCCATAAATACGGTTGAGGCATTTGTCAAACCAAACGACATTACTAGAAACTCGCAATAGTCATATCGTGTTATAAATGTCGTTTTTGGAATGTCGTCACTCTTCACCTTCACTTGATGATACCACGAACGAAGGTCGAGCTTATAGAAATATCGTGCCCCTATGAAGTTGATCAAACAGGTCGTCGATCCTAGGGAATGGATACTTGTTCTTTATGGTTGGTGATTTTAGTGGCGTCAAACATTTTGGTGTAATTGTGATTTACTTGAGATCGATTAAGACGATAAGGCAAACATACGTAAGTTAGGAGGTGCGGAGTGCACACTTACAAATGTTTCCGTTATCATCTTAGATCGCCTTAAAGCAGTTTCGAAGTTCGAAAAGACTATAAATTTCTCTAAAAGTTGTCGCTGAAAATCACTTTTAGCTTGTGAAAGCTGTTGCTAAAAGCTGAAAGTTGTCGCTGAAAGCTGAGAGTTAAGAGCTGAGGGTTGTCGCTGAAAGCTGTCAGCTGTCGCTAAAAAGTGCTTTCAGCTATTGATCAACTTATCGTTGGAAAAGTTGTTGTCCAGAACTTGAAATTCGGTTGTAACTATCTTTTGACCTTATCCATTAATGGATATAACCGTTTTACAACCGTCTAACCGCCTATAATCGTCGATATCTTATTTAAATAAGTAAATTGAGAATTTGGGTTTATATATATCTCATTTCACAACCTTTGGATTGAGAAAAATATCTTAAGAATTATCCCAATACAAAGTTCGTGAACCCAAGGCTTATAGGGTCGAATTGTTGTATTCGGAAAGTGTTTTCCTGACACGACTCTTAAGATTATCCGGTCTCGATACCATCTTACAATTACACAATCTCTAACATTCGAATACAACAAATTTTCTGTTTAAGTAACGATGGCAAATCGAGAGGCGCCCGTTCGTGATATAACTTCGAAATTTGGCAAACTAGAGAAGTTTCAAGGAAGAGATTTTCGTCGGTGGCAAAAGAAGATGCACTTCCTTCTCACCACTTTGAAGGTTGTGTATGTTTTTAGCACCCCCATGCTCGAGATCGATGAATTTTCAACTTTGGAGGCTATTCGACGTAGAAACAAATGAGAGAACGACGACTACATATGACGTGGGCATATTCTTAACGGTATGTATGATGCTTTATTTGATGTTTACCCAAATGTAGAATCATCCAAAGAACTATGGGATGTCTTGGAATCGAAATACATGGTCGAGGATGCTTTGAGTAAGAAGTTCCTCGTAAGTAATTTTAATAGTTACAAGATGATATATTCCAGGCCCGTAATGGAGCAATACAACGAATTGCTCCGGATCCTTGGCCAATTTACTCAACACCATATGAATATGGATGAATCCATATCGGTGTCGAGCATAATTGACAAGTTACCACCATCATGGAAAGACTTCAAACACACACTTAAACACAAAAAGGAAGAACTTTCCTTGGTGCAACTTGGGAGCCACTTACGTATTGAGGAATCACTACGTGTGCAAGAAAGTGGTAAGGCCAAGGATAAGGATGTCCCAAGTTCATCCAATGTCAACATGGTTGAGGAGCGTAAGAACACGACCAAAAGGAAGTTCGACAAAGGTAAAAAGCGGATGTTCGACAACCCCAAACATGGACCCAACAAAAAGTCAAAAATGACTTGTTGGATCTGTGGTCGAACAGAACATTTCAAACGAGATTGTCGAGTTGGTAAAGGTAACAAGAATGGAGCGAGTACGAGTGGGGCGGGACAAGAGTCGAATGACCAACCCCCAAATCAAGGTCAAATTTTGATATTTTCTTATAATTCAAGTGAGAATTATGTACCACTAATTTCCTATGCATTTTATGTACAGGATGATGATATTGCGTGGTCGATAGACTCGGGTGCCACGAGTCACGTGTGCAAGGATCGAAGATGGTTCAAGAAGTTCGAACCGGTGGAAGATGGATCGGTCTTGCATATGGGCAACGAGTCTAATGCTCCAATGTTGGGTCGTGGTCGTGTGGATCTTACTTTTAGCTCTGGAATTTATTAACTCTTAATAATGTATTATTTGTACCGAAAATCCGAAAGAATCTAGTCTCCGGTAGTATGTTGAACAAGTTGGGTTACAAACAAGTATTCGAAAGCGATAAGTATATGTTATCGTGACGTGGTGTGTTTGTGGGATTTGGATACATTAATTCTGGGATGTTTATGCTTATTTTAATAAATAATTCTACTTGTGATAATTCGGTGTGATTGGTTGAGAATGAAAATTCCTTTTTATGGCATGTCAGACACTGGCGGACCCAGGATTTTAGGTGAGTGGGTGCACAAACGAAAAGTCTAAGAAAATTGTTGTCGATGTGTTTTAGCCGTAGGGGATTTTTTTAAGTTTTTAGTTGATTTCGAGATATTTTTTCCAATCTTTTGGTTGATTTCGAGGGATTTTTTAAGTTTTTTGTCGATTTCAATTAATTTTTTTGGTTTTTTTGTGTCGATTCGAGATAATTTTTTGGGGTTTTTTTATTGATTTCAAAATAAAATTTTGATTCTTTGCTTGATTTCGAGAATAAATATTTGGATGTTTTGGAAATCAAAATTAACTATGCATATAGACTTTCATGTAATAATAATCAAATCAATAACTAAAAAATGAAAATTTTAAAATTCTGGAGATAGTTAATGATAAAATTAAATTATATTAATAGAGTATTTAATGTGTATTAAGTGTAATTTATGGAGAGAAGTTATGAGCTTTCTCTAGTTTTAACAAAAATTAAAAACATAAGTGTTAAGAGTAGGAATAGAACCCCAAACCTCTTCAAACTAGAAACTCTAATTAAGTTGACACAAACCATCTCACTGGAATCTCATTTTGGTTAAGTATCCAGTTTAAAAATACTTAAGAGCACTCTAAAAATTAAGCGGGTGCACTGTCAAACGATCTACATTTTTGCCCTTACGGCAAACAAGTGAGCGGGTGCACGGGACCCCCCCCGGAGGAAGGGTAGGTCCGCCCCTGATGTCAGACTTGGACATGTGCACTACAAAAGAATGCATGAAATGTCCAAGGATGGCATGATTCCTTCCTTTAATTTAAATTTGGAAAAGTGTAAGACTTGCATGCTTACAAAAATCACACGTCAACCTTTTCCTAAAGTTAAAATATCATCTATGGTTTTCGATTTAATCCACAGTGATCTATGTGATTTGCATGCGACTCCTTCACTTGGAATTAAAAAGTATTTTGCTACATTTATAGACGACGCATCGAGATTTTGTTATGTTTTTCTACTCCATTCGAAAGATGAAGTTTTAGAAAAATTTAAGATTTATAAAACCGAAGTGGAATTGCAGCAAAATATTTTAATTAAAAAGTTAAGAGCTGATAGGGGCGGTGAATATTTCGATCCTCTATATTTCCAATTTGTTGGAATTATACACGAGACCACGACATCGTATACACCTCAACAAAACGGTGTTGCGGAACGGAAGAATCGAGTTTTGAAAGAAATGGTTAACTCGATGTTATCCTACTCTGGTCTTAGTGACGGGTTTTGGGGTGAAGCCATGTTGACGGCTGTTTTGAACCGGGTATCAAACAAAAGGAGTAAGGTTACTCCTTATGAACTTTGGTTCAAGAAGAAACCAAACTTAAATTATTTACGAGTTTGGGGTTGTCGAGCTGTGGTAAGGTTAGCGGATCCCAAAAGAAAAACATTGGGAGAAAGAGGAATCGACTGTATATTCATCGGATATGCCGACCATTCAAAGGCATATCGGTTCTATGTTATTGAACCCAACAACTCTATTTCGGTTAATACCGTTATAGAATCAAGGGATGCCATCTTCGATGAGAATCGATTTACCTAGATTCCGAGACCGAAAGATATGATTCCAAGTACAAGTGGAATCAAAGATAGTGAAAAAGAAAAGGAAATTTCTTTGGAAATTCCTGAACTTCGAAGAAGTAAACGAGGAAGGATTGAAAGAAATATTTTGGTCCCGACTTTCAACTATACTTAGTTGAAGGTTCACGAGATGAAATTGGATCTCAATATGCTTATTGTTATAGCATAGAGTAAGATCCAAGAACCTATGATGAGGCGATGAAGTCTCAAGACGTTGCCTTTTGGAAAGAGGCAATAAATGATGAGATGGAGTCTCTCATGGGGAATAACATGTGGGTGTTGGCCGACTTACCGCCGGGTTGCAAACCTTTGGGTTGCAAGTGGACTTTCAAGAAGAAAATGAAATTCGATGGTACTATCGATAACTTCAAAGCCCAGTTGGTAATTGATAACGCCACTTTTTGGCGTTATTTTCAGTGCTCAAACCAATGAGATTGGCTTGTATTTAAGCAAAGAGGCGGAATTTTATGGTTTATCTAGTGGAATGTGCAGGTAATCTTAAAGGAAAGCAATCATCGAGAAAAGAAGTGAAAAAGAGCCTAAAAAGAGTCCAAAATGAAGCCAGCGGAAGCCCAAGACCCGCGCCAGAACCAGGACCCAAAACCGCGAACCAAAACCGCGGCACACACTGTTCCACGTCGCGCGGTTTGGTGGCGCGCGATTTGCAAACCGCGGCCCAAACCGCGGCACACACTGCTCCACGTCGCCGCGCGGTTTGGCGCGCGGTTTGCAAACCGCGGCACGCACTGTTTTGTGAATTTAAGCTATGTTTTTCCGGGTTTTAGGTCATTATTCAGCACACGACGAACGGCAGCAGTCCAGGGGCGATTTTGGGAGACTTTTCACACCTCTTGGAGCCACGATAGAGAATCAATCGAGGAGACGTTCACGACGCGAAGTAGATACGATCACGAGAGAAGGGAGTACACCATTCCATTCATCCTAAACATCTTCACCATGTTTGCACATATAGTTTCATTCTCTTTTCTTAAGTTTGTATCAACCACCAACATGAACTAATTTTAGATGTTGGGGGTTGGATTGAATTAGGTTTGAACATATGAACGGATGACGTAATACGTTTATCAGTTTTCCTCTTTTAATGAATGCATGCAATTTGGTTTTTAATGCTTTTGTGAGTGTAGCTAGCTTCCAATCGTTTTGTTATCTTCAATTAAGTTCGAGAGAATTAATTGTCGAATAGAACTAGAAAATTGCATGCCTAAGGTGAGAAAGGAGATAGAGATATTCCGAGTAAGCCTTAGTCCCATTAAATCTTGTGCTTAATGTATTTTGAATTACATAGGTTGAGATCGAGAGATAAAACTTGTATTTTCAAGATAAATATTGTGGTTGCAGGTTCCTTGAGAAAGAACCATACTTTGAATTAAAACCCGTTGTTGCTTGAGAAAGAACAATCGTGATCTAAAGATTGGGTATTTATTAAAGAGAAAGACTGGTAATTGTGTTGAGTTAGATGTTTATATGTGAGAACCATAGGATTTCCAACCCTCAACTGTTTCTCTATCAGAAGTTCCTCAAGCTATCTATTGTCTCGTGTTTGATTTATTTACTTGCAATTAATTAGTTATAAACAACCTCTTAAAATATCGATCGTTCAGTTAATAGAGTTTATGGTAATTGGGATACTTAGTTCCTAGTTCCCCGTGATTCGATACTCGTACTTTCTAGTACTATTACTTGACTTCGACCCGTACACTTGCGGTTAGATTTAGGGGGGGTGATACTCGCCTATCAAGTTTTTGGCGCCGTTGCCGGGGAACTTGTTGCAACTGATAGCACTACCAGCTATAAGCGCTACTACATTGAACAATTTTATTTTATTTTATTGTATTTCATCACTTTCAATTTCTGGATTGCTAATTTTGATGTGTCTTCTTTTCAGGTACTAATTGGTTTATGCCAAGGAAAAACCGAGGGGAGAAACTTGAATCGATCGATCCTGAAATCGAAAGAACCATCCGCCAAATACGCCAAGAGACCAAAGCCAAGAGACATCTAAAGATGGGTGATGAAATGCCCGTCAATAGACCGCCTGGTAACAACCCACCTCCGCCTCCTCGGGCGAGAGTTCCGATGCGGTCATTTGCCAATCCAAACGTGGCAACCGCACGGATAGGCGTCCAACCGCCCGCTACTGCAGCAAACTACTTCGAGATTAAGCCGAGTACCATTGTCATGGTACAGCAGAATCAGTTCGGGGGAGCACCTACTGAAGATCCCCATGCCCACCTTCGTGCATTTGAACGAATTTGTAATACGTTCAAAATCAATGGGATGGAGGAGAACGCGACCAAACTGAGGTTATTCAGCTTCTCACTCAAGGGTAGAACTGAAATTTGGATAGAAGGTTTGCCAGCGGATCAGATCACTACATGGGCAGACCTGAAAGCCGCATTCCTCCAGAAATTCTTCCCACCGGGAAGAACTGCGCAGTTAATGGCCGAGATCACACACTTCGCGCAATGGGACCAAGAGACCCTATATGAGGCATGGGAGCGATATAAAGACATGTTGAAGAAGTGTCCACATCACGGGTTGCACGGATGGGTCATCATCCAGACATTCTTTAGTGGACTCCACCCGCAGTTCAAAAACGATATCACTGCCGCATCGGGTAGAGCACTGATGGATAAATCTTATGAAGAAGCATGCGACCTGATAGAGAACTTGGCCGAGCACAGTTTCTCTACTCCATGATCAGCTGTTAGAAGAGTTGCGAGCATTCAAGAATTGGATGAGCTGAAAGAATTAAAAGCTCAACTAGCTTTCATCACGAACCATCTGAAGGGAGGTAGACCGGAAGAACCCGAGCAAGTCCAATTCTTACAAAACCGAAACAACCAACCGAGGAATGATCCGTTCTCGAGCACTTATAATGAGGGGTGGAAGAAGCACCCGAACTTCTCGTGGAGTCAACCCGGTCAACAACAGCAAGGTAACTTTTCTAACCTTTCTAATTCTTCCAATACTAATAATGTTTATCGTCCTCCAGGTTTTAACCAAAGGAATTTCAATGAGGGACCATCTATGGAGAAGAAACCGGGGTTAGAAGACATGATGATGAAGTTCATGGCAAAGATGGACAACACGGTTGGAGAGTTAGCGAGCACGGTGAGCACAGTCAAGGCGGCAACTGATCAGAACACTGCCTCCATCAAGATCCTCGAGAGACAAGTGGGGCAAATCTCCGAAGCCCTACAAACCAAGCCCCCGGCACATTCCCGAGCATGACTGAAAAGAAACCAAGGGAGGAGTGTAATGTCATCTATCTAAGAAGTGGCAATGAGCTGATCGAGGACAATACACGGGAACCGCCATCAAAGGAAATCGATCATGAAGAGAAAGAGGTCGAGATTGCAGATATGGACGAGTTGGAAACCGAGAAAGATATAATGACTGATAAGGCCAAAAAGAGTGAAGAGAAAAAGAGGCAACCACCAATCAACCCGTTTGTACCACCGCTACCATATCCGAATAGGGTGAAGGCGCACAAAGATGAGGAACAGTTTAAAAAGTTCCTCGATGTCTTCAAGAAGCTACACATAAACATTCCATTCGCGGAGGCACTCGCTCAAATGCTGACCTACCTCAAGTTCATGAAGGAGATTCTATCCAAGAAGAGGGCGATCGATCACCAGTCCACCGTTGCACTTACTGAAGAGTGTAGCGCCATCATCCAAAACAAGCTTCCCCCGAAGCTCAAAGATCCAGGGAGTTTTTCAATCCCTACTCAAATTGGGAAGTTTTCTTTTGATAAGGTATTATGTGATTTAGGAGCTAGTATTAATTTAATGCCTTTATCTGTTTCCAGGAAACTGGGATTGGGAGAAGTGCAGCCGACGTACATTACGCTCAAGCTCGCGGATAGATCGATCGTATACCCGTATGGAGTGATAGAGGATGTGCTCATCAAGGCTGGAAATTTCTACTTCCCGGTGGACTTCGTGGTGCTAGACGTCGATGAAGACATAGAAGTCCCACTGATTCTAGGAAGATCATTCCTGGCCACGAGTAGAGCACTGATCGATATGGAAGAAGGCGAGATGACGCTAAGGGTCGGTGGTGAAAAGGCAGTATTTAAGATGTTCGAGAAGGTACGAGGTCAAGCTTAAGAGAAGCCGGGCAATCATGAAAACCTAAGGAGTGATCGGAAGAAAGGTCAAGCCACGACCGAAACTACGGCGCTGGGTGGGAGGCAACCCACCGAGGTCTGTTTTCTGTTTAAATTTCAGTTTTGAGTGTGTTTTATTTACGAAAAACAATAAAAATGAAAAAAGTAAAAAAAAAATGGGGAACAGGGACATACGCGGTTTACCCCGCAACCTACAAACCGCGCCACAAGCCGCGGGATCCTCTGTGAGGTTTTCTAAAGCAGTGAGTTACGCGGGATGACCCGCGGTTTACAAACCGCGTGGTAAGTCGCGTGGGGTTCCTGTTCGTTTTCAAGTTGTTTTCGTGCAGTTTTTGTCCTTTTTGCTTTGTGTGTTTCGTTGTTTGTTTTCTTTCGTCTTTTGTGTGTTTTTCTTTTGCGTGCGCATGCTCTCTCCATTTCTCTGATTGGCGCTCGAATCTTTCAAGAGGATTTTCTCCATCCGGGCAAACAGGTACGCTCTAAACCTTGTATGTAACGAGTGGTGTACGATGTTCGTCTCATTATTAGTCAAACGAGATGCAACAAACTTAAGTTTCACTTAGGTTTGGGGTTGGCTTCTGTTTTGACAAACCTAGGCCGCGGCCTAGGTTTGGGGTGGCCATATTTTAATAAGACTAGCTCTTTGATGCGTATGCTTTAATGTTATGTCTTTCCTGTCTAACACCTGTAATAACCGCACAACGATACTTGTTTTAAGTATCGCGTACGCCGACACTTGCACATTGGGGACAATGTGTGGGTAAGGTTTGGGGTTGCCCAATCAGGCCCACGTGATGCACGTAGATTTCCTGCACTTTTGAGCACCTAGATCACTTTAGCTAAAAAATTTGTTTTGAATGATTGAGACCAACTATTGTAGGAAGAATCTTGTGATAGTGACGTGACCATTAGGGAAGGACTGGGAAAGGACATGACTAGGGACATTGGTGGAGACCACCCAATAGCGAGTTTTGAGCCTAAAAGACATCTTTCATTTCAAGGGATTCATACACTTAAGTCATATACACTTTTTTCGAGTTCCTTGTCGTGAATATAGAATGGTCTCGCTATATTATTGCATTGAGTAGCAAAGACGACCATCGGGATATTAGGTAAGGGTGTAGTAGACCATTTCGTGTGGACCTTAAGAGATGATTCCAGGCATTGTGTGTTTGTTTAACCCTGTTTTTAGCTATCGTACCTTTTACCCATTTGTGTGTAACCATAACCCCTTTGTAGCCAAACACTCACCTTTTTCATTTCAGACCCACCTTTAAACCCGAGCCAAAAGCCTTAGCCAACCTTATCCGAAAGTGTGTCAACTAGAAGCGGTAATGAATAGAAAAGATAGAGCGGGAAAGAAGGAAATCAGGCCGGTCATGAAAATAAATAGAAAAGAGGGCCAATGCAGCCCCAATCAAATAAAGAGGACCAATGAAGTCCCAAAAAAAATTAGTTAGTTAAATAGTATTGATAGCAGCTAAATAAGAGAGTCAAAGCGACTCCAGTAGTGATAAAGAGGGCCAAAAGATAGAATGTGATGAAGTTCAAAACTGTTAATGTTTGACACACCAAGGATCTTTGAACCGTTTTACCCTTCATTTCTTAGCCGGTACCCTAGCCCCGTTACAACCCCCGTAAAGACCTAGATGATCTTCTGGAAAACGTGATTAGAGTATGCGACCACCTTTACTGATATTCCCTGTCTTGCTACTTGATTCCTTTCTGAGATCAATTTCTGGACATTTGTGCGTCTTTCAATAGAGTTGTCATGTAATATTCGAGTATGCTTATACATAAATTCCCTAAACATGACAACATGTGCGACAACCTAGGTTCGAGTGAAATGAGAGTATCCTGTGAGGTAGGGTCGAGGCGAAATGTTCTCCCTAATATGTCTGGACCTAGAACAACCTTAGTGCAATCGGAGCAATCACGAGTTCAACCTACAATGGAAGGTCATAGATCAAACGGAATAGGAATGAGGCGAGAGTGAGATAGGCATTCACGGGTATGGGAAATCACCAGTGCATTACATGGTACCGATTGGGAGTTGTGCAGTTATTACATTTCTCTTATATGTGCTTTTACTCTATTTTATCGCTAATTTGCTTGGGGACAAGCAACGCTCGGTTTGGGGTTGTTGATAACGCCACTTTTTGGCGTTATTTTCAGTGCTCAAACCAATGAGATTGGCTTGTATTTAAGCAAAGAGGCGGAATTTTATGGTTTATCTAGTGGAATGTGCAGGTAATCTTAAAGGAAAGCAATCATCGAGAAAAGAAGTGAAAAAGAGCCTAAAAAGAGTCCAAAACGAAGCCAACGGAAGCCCAAGACCCGCGCCCGAACCAGGACCCAAAACCGCGAACCAAAACCGCGGCACACACTGTTCCACGCCGCACGGTTTGGTGGCGCGCGGTTTGCAAACCGCGGCCCAAACCGCGGCACACACTGCTCCACGTCGCCGCGCGGTTTGGCGCGCGGTTTGCAAACCGCGGCACGTACTGTTTTGTGAATTTAAGCTATGTTTTTCCGGGTTTTAGGTCATTATTCAGCACACGACGAACGGCAGCAGTCCAGGGGCGATTTTGGGAGACTTTTCACACCTCTTGGAGCCACGATAGAGAATCAATCGAGGAGACGTTCACGACGCGAAGAAGATACGATCACGAGAGAAGGGAGTACACTATTCCATTCATACCAATCATCATCACCATGTCTGCACATACAGTTTCATTCTCTTTTCTTAAGTTTGTATCAACCACCAACATGAACTAATTTTAGATGTTGGGGGTTGGATTGAATTAGGTTTGAACATATGAACGGATGACGTAATACGTTTATCAGTTTTCCTCTTTTAATGAATGCATGCAATTTGGTTTTTAATGCTTTTGTGAGTGTAGCTAGCTTCCAATCGTTTTGTTATCTTCAATTAAGTTCAAGAGAATTAATTGTCGAATAGAACTAGAAAATTGCATGCCTAAGGTGAGAAAGGAGATAGAGATATTCCGAGTAAGCCTTAGTCCCATTAAATCTTGTGCTTAATGTATTTTGAATTACATAGGTTGAGATCGAGAGATAAAACTTGTATTTTCAAGATAAATACAGTGGTTGCAGGTTGCTTGAGAAAGAACCATAATTTGAATTAAAACCCGCTGTTGCTTGAGAAAGAACAACGGTGATCTAAAGATTGGGTATTCATTAAAGAGAAAGACTGGTAATTGTGTTGAGTTAGATGTTTATATGTGAGAACCATAGGATTTCCAACCCTCAACTGTTTTCTCTATCAGAAGTTCCTCAAGCTATCTATTGTCTCGTGTTTGATTTATTTACTTGCAATTAATTAGTTATAAACAACCTCTTAAAATATCGATCGTTCAGTTAATAGAGTTTATGGTAATTGTGATACTTAGTTCCTAGTTCCCCGTGATTCGATACTCGTACTTTCTAGTACTATTACTTGACTTCGACCCGTACACTTGCGGTTAGATTTAGGGGGGGTGATACCCGCCTATCAGTAATCAAGGATTTCGGCAAAAAGAAGGTATTGATTATTTTGATACCTATGCACCGGTCGCTCGAATTTCCACCATTCGATTATTTATAGCATTGGCAGCTATTAATAATTTGGTAATTCACCAATTGGATGTCAAGACGGCATTTCTTAAGGGTGATTTAAAGGAGGAGGTTTACATGAAGCAACCGGAAGGCTTTGTGATGTCGGGAATGAACATAAAGTGTGTAAATTAATTAAATCACTTTATGGTTTGAAGCAAGCCCCAAAACAGTGGCGTCAAAAGTTTGATGAAGTGGTTTTGTCTAATGGTTTTCATTTAAACCAATCGGACAAATGTGTGTGTAGCAGATTTGACTATTCCGGTAGAGGCATCATAATTTGTTTATATGTTGACGACATGTTAATCTTTGGCATGGACCAAAGACAAGTCGACTTGACAAAAGAATTTTGGTCATCCCAATTCTCGATGAAGGATTTGGGGGAGGCCGAAGTGATCCTCGGGATAAGGATTAAGCGGGAGAACAAATGTTTGGCCATAACACAATCTCACTATGTCAAGAAAGTGTTAAAGAATTTTAATATGTTAAATTGTTCACCCATGAGTACTCCGATGGATCCAAGTGAAAAGCTTATGCCCAACGAGGGTGAAGCCGTTTCACAATTAGAATACTCTAAGGCAATCAGGTGCTTGATGTATGCCATGACAAGTACACGTCCGGACATTGCCTATGCTTTTGGTAGGTTGAGTCGGTTTACTAGTAGACCGAGTACTCATCATTGGAAAGCGGTAAGAAGGGTATTCAAATATTTGAAGGGACCATGAATTATGGTATAACATATATTGGGTTTCCTTCGGTGATTGAAGGCTACACGGATGCGAGTTGGATATTCAATGTAGATGGTCATTCTTCTACTAGTGGATGGTCATTCTTGCTCGGTGGAGGTGCCATCTCTTGGGCCTCAAAAAAAAACTTGCATCACAAATTCCACCATGGAATCTGAATTTGTAGCTTTGGCAGCCGCCGGTAAAGAGGCGGAGTGGCTAAAGAATTTAATTTACGAGATTCCTTTGTGGCCGAAGCCGATATCACCTGTATGTATTCATTGTGATAGTGCTGCAACCTTGGCTAAGGCATATAGCCAAGTATATAATAGAAAGTCGAGGCACTTAGGAGTGAGACATAGCATGGTTAGAGAATTAATCATACATGGGGTGATATCCGTAGAGTTCGTTAGAACTCATAACAATTTAGCCGACCACTTAACAAAAGCGTTGGCTAGGGACTTAGTGCACAAGTCCGTGATCGGGATGGGTTTAAAGTCCATATAGATTGTTATTAATAAGATACACAATTCCCCTTTAATACAACATTAAAGGTTGAATTCAATGTGGAAGGCTTATTAATAAAATTGACGCAGATAATATTATCATCCCAAGGTATGTGCTTAGACCTGCAAGTGTTGTAAGGTTGAAAAAAAATTATTTCTTAAAGATTCTTTTGAAAAATTGCATATGCAGGTGCAAAATATAAAAGAATCACTTAAGTGGACGTGAAGTGTGGTCGCTTCAAGAAAGTTTTCGACTTGGCTTTCTATACGTTCATGAATGGATAAGGACGCAAGGCCTCTACAAATGTGTCAAGAGTGTTATCTAGATTTGTACGAACATATGTGTATATTATCTTCATGTATTCAAATGGGTTGGCGGGTTCAATTCTTAGAACACCCCGATTCTTGAATATTTGGAATGTGTAATATACTAAAATGAAAATTCAATCTTCGTGACATTTTCATTTATGCATCTATTTGAATTTTTACATATTTATATTTCGTTGTGGATCAAAGAATTACACTAAAATGGGGGAGGAATGTTGGTGATTTTAGTGTCATCAAACATTTTGGTGTAATTGTGATTTACTTGAGATCGATTAAGACGATAAGGCAAATATACGTAAGTTAGGAGGTGCGGAGTGCACACTTACAAATGTTTCCGTTATAATCTTGAATCGTCTTAAAACGGTGTCGAAGTTCGAAAAGACTATAAATTTCTCTAAAAGTTGTCGCTGAAAATTACTTTCAGCCTGTAAAAGTTGTTGCTAAAAGTTTAAAGTTGTCGCTGAAAGCTGAGAGTTAAGACTGAGGGTTGTCGCTGAAAGCTGAGGGTTGTCACTGAAAATTGAGAATCTGGGTATATATATATATATATATATATATATATATATATATATATATATCTCATTTCACAGCCTTTGGATTGAGAAAAATATCTTAAAAATTATCCTAATACAAAGTTCGTGAACCCAAGGCTTATAGGTCGAATTGTTGTATTTGGAAAGTGTTTTTTCTGACACGATTCTTAAGATTATCCGGTCTCGATACCATCTTACAATTACACAATTTCTAACATGCACATTCTCATAGTTTAATCCTTCATCTTCACGAATAGTATCGACACTCCCCACAATGACAAATTTGGCCTCATGAACCCTTTTTCAAGAAGATCTAGAAGTTAGGCCACCATCTCTTTCATTTTGGTTGGGGCCAACCGGTAGGGTCCACGTGTAATTAAGGCCGCTTTCGGAATAATATCAATTCTGAATTCCACATGTTTGTCGGGTGGTAAGCCGGGTAGATCATTGGGAAAGACGTCAAGGAAATTACAAACTATTCTCACATCTTCAATTTGTTTCTTCTCTAACTTGGAATCTAGTACATATGCCAAGTATGACAAACCCCCGTTGACTAAACACTTGCATACCTTTGCCATGGAGATAATAGGGCTACATCCTCTTTTCTTCGTTTCCATAAATGAGTATCACATCATCACCAACAATGGGAATCCAGATCAACTTTTTGGCCAATGAATCTCGGCCTTGTTTCTTACTAACCAATCCACGCCAACTACCACATGAACCCACTTATTGTCAAAGGCAGCAAGTCTACCAATAATTATTTCTCTTTGGTCAATGCCACACAACTTTTGAATACTTCACGGATTATGACTTGACAACCGTTAGCTACTTCAACTACTAAGGCATCTTCTAAATGGTCTTTAAGTGTGTAAAATCCCATATTTAAATGGTCACCAGGTGTGTAAAATGCCATTTATGACAACAATAACCAAGATAACAACATTATAAGTTTGGGTTCAAAAAACTTATCAAACATTGGGATAATCATTTCTCTCATAAATATTATTATCCCTCATACATATTTTGTCAATACTCCAAAACCTCCAAATTTGACCTACATGGCCTAAAATCACCCAAACATGAAATGTATGGAATAAAAGCTTTCATGAAATGTATGGTATTAATAAAAGCTTTGAGGAACTAAAACATAACATTTTAGCATGTATATAGTTTATAAAAATGTAGGATAAACTCACATTACTAGGTTTTTTTGAGAAAACCTAGAAATATCAAGAAACCCTAGATGAAGAGGTGAGATCTTGAATAAGAGAGCTTTGATCCTTAGCCACTTGAACCTTTGCCTTGATTGTGCTTAAATACACCAAATGATCTTCAAACTTGAGCCTTAAAGGCTTTAGATTCGCAATAAATATGTTGGGTGAGGAGGGAAATGAGAAAGGGGAAGTGTGTGTAGGGGTGTACGTGGGTTGGGTTGCGCGTTTTTGACATTTTTACAACTCATCCCAATTATGGCTGTTTGAAAAATCTCAACCCAACCCAAACCAACCCAACTCTTGCGGGATAGGGAAGGTTGGGTTGGGTTGGCGGATTAGTAATATACATAATGTTGACGAATGAAATACGATAAATAATACTAAAATATACCCAACAAAGTTATTAGTTATTACAATAATCCAAATATATATATATATATATATATAGAGAGAGAGAGAGAGAGAGAAAAGTTCAAATGAAAACTCAATTTTCATTGTGCACGTGTGGACGAATCTCGGCCACTCCATCTCTATTGATCCAACATCTCATATTAAATAAAGTTTTTGAATAGATTTATTAATTAAGGTAATTAGGGGTAAAAAAGGAAGATAATTTAAATTCACGTCTACCATCTTTGACTCTCTTTTTTAATTACAAACTCCCCCCCCCCTTAAAGTTTAAAATAAATTATCTCAAAAATTATTAATATTTTAATCAAACAAATTATATCAAAATAACGAGAATTTCGTGCTTTTCGATATGACATCTATCTCGATATAGTTTTTTTGTTGTTTTAACCGTTTTTACGTTAAATGTTATATATGTGTTATATTCATTATGAATATTTATGTATGTTCAAGTGTGTACAACACCTCAACACCGTAAGTCCGTAACTCAACATCATCTTCTCCAACACTTTTTTCAACGTCGTAAGGCATCGCGTTCTTCATCACCGTAACCCAACACCCATCGAGATGAATCAGAAACCTATCGAGTTTCGGTTATGAGTCGAGGAACAAAAGAGAGTGTGCCACGTCTCGACACCTTCACGGGTCACTTATGTATTATTCATCATGAATAATGTATCATCCAGTATGAATAATATATCATTCATGGTGAATAATACACGATTCATGAATTCGTGTATTATTCATAATAAATGTTGTATAATTTATCCTGAATACTGTATTATTCATCATGAATAGTGAATGAACGTTCACCTTTGTTATTCATACTGAATGTGGACACCCGGGGATGTGCATACATATTCATAATGAATAAAACCAAGTTTCGGTTGTGAACTGGGGAACAAAAGAGAATGGTCCATGTGTCCACACATTCACGGGTCATTCATATATTATTAATCATGAATAATATATCATTCATGATGAATAATACATCATTCGGGGTGAATAATACATGATTCTTGATAAATAATACATGAATGATAAATTAGTGTATTATTCATCATAAATGTTGTATTATTCATTTTGAATATTGTATTAATCATCCTGAATAGTAAATGAACGGTCACATTTGTTATTCATACTGAATGTAGACACCCAATAATGTGCATACATATTCATAATGAATATAACACATATATACCATTTCACGTAAAAAACGGTTAAAACAACAAAATTCTATATCGAGATGGATGTCATATCGAAGAGCATGAAATTCTCGTTTTTTTGATGTAATTTGTTTGATTAAAATATTAGTAATTTTTAAGATAATTTATTTTAAACTTTAATGGGGTAAAAGTTTTTTAATTAAAAAAGAAAATACAATGTCAAAGATGGTAGGCGTTGATTCAAATTTCAAGTTTTGTCCCTAATCACTTTTCAATTAATCTTATTATGTTTTAACTATTGATTAGTTTCTAAATCTTGATCAATGGCTAAAATTAGTCCTCACGTGCACAATGAAAAATGAGTTTTCATTTGAACCTCTCTCTCTCTCTCTATATATATATATATATAGGGGTGGGCTCAAATGAAAACTCATTTTCAATTGTGAACATGAGGACAAGTCACAACCATTGATCAAGATTTGGAAAACTAATCAATGGTTAAAACTTAATTAAACCAATTGAGAAGTGATTAGGGGCAAATCTGGAAATTTGAATCAACGTCTACCATGTTTGACTTTTTATTTTCTTTTTTAATTAAAAAACTTTTACCCCCTTAAAGTTTAAAATAAATTATCTTAAAATTTACTAATATTTTAATCAAACAAATTACATCAAAAAAACGAGAATTTCGTGCTCTTCGATATGACATCCATCTCGATATAGTTTTTTCTTCATTTTAACCGTTTTTACGTGAAATGCTATGTATGTGTTATATTTTGTATGAATATGTATGCACGTTTCCTGGTGTGCATATTCAGTATGAATAACAAAGAGGAACGTTCATTCACTATTCAGGGTGAATAATGTGTTATTCAGGGTGAATAATGTGTTATTCAGGATGAATAGTACACGAATTCCTGATTCATGTATTATTAAACATGAATCGTGTATTATCCACCCTGAATAACACATTATCCACCCTGAATAACACATTATTCATGTTATGAATGACCCGTGAAGGTTGAACACATGACACACTCTCTTTGTTTTCCGATTCACAACCGAAACTTGGTTTTATTCTTTATGAATATGTATGCACTTCTTCAGGTGTCCACATTCAATATGAATAACAAAGGTGAACGTTCATTCACTATTCATAATGAATAATACAATATTCAGGATGAATAATACAATATTCAGGATGAATAATACATGAATTCATGAATCGTGTATTATTCACCCTGAATGATGTATTAATCGTACTGAATGATACATTATTCATGAAGAATAATACATGAGTGACTCGTGAAGGTGTGGAAACGTGACGCACTCTCTTTTGTTCATTGGTTCACAATCGAAACTCGATAGGTTCTCGATTCATCTCGATAGGTGTTGGGTTATGGTAATGAAGAACACGATACCTTAGGACGCTGAAGAAAGTGTTGTAGAAGGTAATGTCGAGTTACGGACTTATGGTGTCGAGATGTTGTACGCACTTGAACATACATAAATATTCATACCGAATATAACACGTATATGACATTTCACGTAAAAACGGTTAAAACAACAAAAAAAACTATATCGAGATGGATGTCATATCGAAGAGCACGAAATTCTCGTTTTTTTATGTAATTTGTTTGATTAAAATGTTAGTAATTTTTAAGTTAATTTATTTTAAACTTTAAGGGGGGTAAAAAATTAATTAAAAAAGAAAATAAAAAGTCAAAATGGTAGGCGTGGGTTTTAATTATCTTCCCTTTTTACCCCTAATCACCTTAATTAATAATTTCAATTAAAAACTCTATTTAATATGAGTCATTGGATCAATATAGATGGAAGGGCTAAGATCCGTCCTCATGTTCACAATTGAAAATGAGTTTTTATTTGAACTTTCCTCTCTCTATATATATATATTTATATATATATATATATATATTATAAAATCGTTAAGTCTTAGAATGAAACTTCAAAAGTTTGAATGATAGCATCTGATTCAAATCATCAACCAATTTAGTCCTTTCATCGCAAAACAACCGATAAATATATCTAACAACAATCACTCTACACAAAATTTAGGTTGCAATTCTTTAACAAGTTCGTTAAATCCTTCACCCTCTACAACACTAAATGGTTGTTCATCCTTAACCACAAACCTAGCCACAACTTTTCGACATTTTTTTATTAAATGACACCTCATTATCATCGATAGTGATTCCACAAAGAACTTGTACCAGCTCTCTCACTATGATAAACATAGTCTTTTCCACAATAATTACGAACACATCTAGAGTCCTTTTGTGAAAGGTCATTTTTCTACAATAATTCCACAAAGAACTTCTACGAGTGCTCTTAGACTAATATATGTATATAATTTTTGGGTTGTAAATTGGACTAAAATATATATATTTTTTGGTATGTAAAATGGGAATTTACTTAAAATGGACGAAGTTAAAAGTTCGGTTACAAAAATACCCCGTCTCTCTCCTACTTTAGAAAATACTCATTTTTCCCGCGATATGACCCCGTGATCGCGGACAACCAATTTGCGGACCAATTCAATTCAATTTCATGTGTTTTACGGACAAAAAATACAAATCGAGGACATCCCAAATACAAATCGAGGACAAAACAATACAAATCGAGGACAAACAATCCAAATCGAGGACACCCAATTAAATCGCGGACAAATTTTTTGAAAAGCATGCATTTTATATATTAAGCCACTAAATGGGCCACCAACAAAACTCATACACCACGTGTACTCATACACCAGGTGTCTAGCACACTATGTATACATGAGGCTTGAGGTTTGTGAGTCACAAACAATCCAAATCGAGGACACCCAATTAAAACGCGGGCAAATTGAAACAAATTGCGGACAAATCATTCAAATCGCGGACAAATTTAAATAAATCCCGGACAAAAAATCAACCTTCTTAAAGAGATCCGTGATCACGGGGTACTTTTGTAATACCCCGGGTAAGTTTGTTAGTTAAAATCCCTTTTTCCGTTAAGAAAAGTTAACTTTAAAGTTGATGTTTAGGGTAAGTTTGGATAAGTTTATAAGATAAAGGTGTTTTAGTCTTTAATGAAGAGTTTAGGGGCTAGATGGGTAAATTAAGTTAATAATATCTGATTAGGTGTCAAGTTATCCTCACATCAGCAGAAAATCAGTAGGTGTTATGTGTGTGTTTTGAGAGAAAAAGGGAGAAGAAGAAAAGAAGGGTAAAGGCATCAAATTGATTCATTTGGAAGTGATTGGAGGTATGTTCCTTTACATATTCTGTTTGTAATTGCTATTAGATGATTCCTATCGGATTAGAATCATCACATCTGTTCTGGGGTTAATTTCTGTCGATTTCTGGGTAAAATAGGAAGAACCGACAGTGGTGTCCGGACATAATATGAATGTGTCCGGATAACCCTGTTGGTGGTGTCCGGGTGGTTTTGTCGATGGTGTCCGGATGAGTCTTTTATCCGGGTAAGTCTCTTTTCTTATGTTCTCCGGATGGAATAAGATACCGGATGGTATCCGGATTACTTTGGTGTCCGGATTGGTCATGCTGTCCGGAAAGATGTGTTGTCCGGATTGTTGCTGTTGTCCGGAAAGGTTGTGTTGTCCGGATAACTTGTGGTATCCGGATACTTTAGCTGTTTTGGTCACTTTTGAGGGTTTGAGTTATCTAGAGTCCTTAGTCTTCTGGTATGTTTTATGTGATCAGTTGGTAAGGGGATATTTGTATTTAATCTATTTGCAGACTCTGTGGATTTGGATTGATAGACCGAATCTTTGAAAAAAGGCTTGGAAGGATTTTGTAAGCATTCGAGGTGAGTTTTACTTTAAAACGTTTTTAAACTGGGATACATATATATGTGTATATATATGAGACGATTATGTGGTAGGAATATGATTATGTGTATATAAATGACAATATGATATATTGAGATATATATTGTATTTACATGAGAATTGCACCACACGAGGATATGTTAGCCGATCTATTAGTCGGCGGAGCTGTATGGAAATGCAGCGGAGCTGTATGGAATTACAGTGGAGTTGTAGGTAATTGCAGCGGGGCTGTGTGTGATCGCAGCGGAGTTGACTGTATTTGGGTACAGTGACGATGATTAGTTGGCTTGCTACCAACTAATTGGGCCATGGAAACAAAAAGGAGGGGAATTACACGGTGAACAAATCTTGGTGTGGTATTTATATAATTATGGTATATGGGTGTTTTGACGAAAGGTTTATATAAACTATTTTGATACAAAGTATTATGTGAAATGGTCTTATAATGATTTTGAAATGACAGGGATTATCTCACTGGACCATTAGGTCTAACCCTCATTTTCCTTTCAAAAATATGTATTCCAGGTCAAGGATCTTTGGTTAACAAAGGGAAGAATAAAGCATAGGAGGCGATTGTTAGCTGATGAAGATTAGGATATGTTTACATTTCTGTATTGTATAGTTTTGAGACCAAATGTGAATTATTATGTATTTTGTTATGAAAGTAACGACGTTGTGTATGAAATGTTAATTGTTATATATTATGTATGTTATGGGATAGACGGGTCGTTACAACTTTCGCGGGGTTTTGGGGCATTTTGGTTACATCGGAGAGAGTTTGGGCATTTTGGCAACTGAGGAGTCCAAGTTGGGGTATTTCTATTAATTTCCCATGTAAAATAGGCTAATATATGTATATATGTTTTGGGCTATAATTTATAATGGATGTGGATATTATATATATAAACATTATATTATTGAAATAATATATATTTGCGACGGGTTGGTGGTTTGGCTTAGGTTGAGTTATGCTAACCCAATTTCAACCCTTTTAATTAGTGGTTTGACAGGTTAACGGTTTAACTGGTTGGCGGGTTGGTTTAACTGAGTTGTTAGCGGGTTGGTTTGGGCTGATTTTGCGGGTTGACGGTTTTTTGTACACTCCTAAATGTGGGTGAGAAATACGGAAAAGGACACAAATCCGGCTCTATACATAGACAACAGGTCCAAGCGACGTAAGTCGTGGGAAAAGTCACATGCGACATAAGTCGCATGAAAAGTCACTCTCACTACTAACTTCAAACCACATTGACTTGCACGACTTCCTATGCGACTTAAGTCACATGGAAGGTCGCGTTACCCACTGGTTGTACCCAAACTTGAGTTTTTCTTGGATTTTCTCGCCGGGTTTTTATCGAACATCAACACTAATCAAAAGGATCGATAAATGAAGATTTAGAATAATTTCGAAAGGATTTCGAAAGGATTTCCAAGGTAAACATTATTCCAAAACCTCGGGTGTTATAAGGACATCATGATTAAGCTTTAGGGACCGTTTACCAAACGCTTACCAGGAAAGCGCTTACCGGCAAGGACATTATCCTCACTTACCTTATCGTATAACATTCTCGACAATTAACCACAAGGGTTGTGGGGTACTGGTTAAGGCCTTGGGGATGTGGTGGAATACTCATCTGCCCAGGGTTCGAATCCAGGCGTACACAACAATTGTGGCCACTGATGTTTAATCAGGGCTGGTGTCTTACAATCATACTTTGTCAAGGGATTAGTCTAGGCATAGCCTATGACACCCTTCTAAAAAAACATTCTCGACCATCAAAATTGATTGTTGGTAAGCATCTTAAATCCGTTAAGCACTTACCAGGTCAAAGTCATTTCTCGCACATACCAGGTAAGGCTCCAGGTCATTGTTATGGCTCTTGTCGGGTAAGATTCTAGGTAGTTGCAGTGCTTAATAGGTAAGTACTGTAAGGTAAGTGATACCGATAAGTGTAGAACCACAAAAAGATTGAGAACAACTAGGCATGCCCATGTTGTTTCACCTTTTAGAACAATATATGTAAAAATGCAGTCTTTATAATATAGTTATTTTTAATGTGTATTTTTTCACATTGTGAAACAACAATGTAGTTCACATGCATTATAATTTATAAGTGAAGTAGGTTTGTTAGATGCCCAACCAATTGCAACTCTCATAGAGCAAAAAGCATGGATTGCACTAGTCAAATTGGAAGAATTTTTTGGTACTCAAAAGTATTAACACCTTGTTGTACGTCTCATCTACTTGATCATTACTCGTTCAAAATTGTGTTACACGATGCATATTTTCACTCAATTTATGGGTATCCAATTGATTGTTGGGTACCCTATGAGGTTGTATTATGATAATACTTGGTCTACATATTTTATTTTAGGCATACCTCATGTATTTAGCCTTTTTTCTAACTAGTTGTATCTAACTTATGATATTTATTTTTAATTTCCTTTTTTAACCTTTAGATCTTCTTATATAGATACATATTGAAATTGTAATGCAAGGAATGGAAAAACTTTAGTTCCCTCATATTAAGATTTCTCAATATATGCATACGTGTATATGATATTCTTTGTTCGGTTTCAGTCTATGACTAAAATAGAAACCGAACCACTAACCTTTTTTCTCTTAGAAGTTGACAGAAATTACTAACGTATTCAAATCGTCGTTTTTGTTTGTTGTTTTGTTCACACCAAGACAAAAGCCTACTCGTTTTACCAACCTGCCACTGCCACACTATCACACATATATGTATGCCACCGCTAAGCTAATTGGAATCACTAAACCAATCCTCACACATGTAGACTCGATACACGTAGTGACAACCACCAAACGTCTTTGTCAAGACCGAAAATTGCCTCAATGCCAATTTCAGTTGATGACGAAAATATTATGAATCAACATCAATGCTAGCTACAAACACTTTGTAAGGGTATTAAGGAGGGAATTTGTCATTTTATCCTAGCATATTGAAAAACCAAGCCTTATAATTACTTCACAATATCATTCATAAAAAGTTTATTGAAATTCTGATGTGACGGAAAAACTTATACATGCCTAAAATCATTTCGCATCATTACATATACAACAAAGTTGTAGAAAATTGAAGAAGTACCAAAATTCCTATAACTACAACAAGAATACAAAAAAATGAACAACACAACCACGCGGAGATAGAACCATGCAATTAAGACACGTCAAGACTTCTTAGGTTTATAATAACCGAAAAATCGTAGTCTTGCACTCAATATTTTCCTTCTATTTGCGGAAAAAGAAAATATCTGAGAGACTCAAACCCATGATTTTCGGATCACAAACAAAGTTAAAATTTTTGAGCATCTCCAACAGATTCCCCAATTTGAAGAAAAAATATTGATTATAATATTAAATTATTTCATTTTTCTATTAAAATATTATTTCTCTCTAAATAATTTTTTTTCAAAGATTTCTATTGGTCCTCTTATGTAGTAATCATTTTGGGGTTATTTCCATATTTGGAGAAAAACTCCTTCTCACTCATACTTTCTCCATTTTGGGGATAGTTTTGGGGAATCTGGTGGAGTAAAAATCCAGTCCAAAATCCCTATATTTTTCATTTTCTCCAAAAAAGGAAAGCTGTTGGAGATGCTCTTAAACAAGGAAAAATAACCCCAAAGGGTGTTTGGTATCGGTCATTGAGTCAAATATTTTTGAATGGTTTGATGGTTTAGATTCGATGTCATATGAATACTTGACTGCTCAGTATAATTTGGGTAATATTAGTCATTACTCATTAAAAGAAAGAAAAAACAATATTTATTGGTAATATTTTGTAGTTGTAAGAGTATGATGAAATTAGATTCCCTCAAAGTTTAAAATATTTAGGTTGGCCACACATGTGATGTGTTAGAAAAAGGTATAAATCATACAAGGATTCTTAACTTAAAGAAAAGGAGGATGGGGATATACCAAAAGTTCACGTTATAAACATTCTTTCAAACATCTTGTCAAAATATAATTTATAAAATTTGTAAGAACTTTAACAAATATTTCTTTTATATATATATATATATGGGTTAAATCATGTGAGGACCAAAAAAAGATTGAGAACCGTAAGAACCGATCTAAACCGTAATTTGGTTTTGATCTAATGGTTTTAATTAATAGTTGTTTCACCACATGAAAATGGTATAATCGTCATTTTGGTAACAAGATTCACCACATGAAACATGTAAATCTATTCATTAGATGAAACACAAGGATTCACCATATGAAACACAAGGATTTTCATCAAATGAAATACCAGATTCACCATATGAAACACATACTAACCTTATTTCACCACATGAAATAAATCACAATTTTCATAAATATGTTATTTCATCTGATGAAATCCAAACATAAGCTCATGTATATCTTAATTCACCACATGAAATCAAACAAAAATTTCATCTATAATGTATTTTCACCTAATGAAATCAAATAAATTTTATGTCTTAATCACCGATTCATGCCCATATGAAACACTCGGATTTCTCATCTTTCTTGCACTTTCTTGCCTGTTGTTGGAAGCTTTTGGCGGTGGCGGTGAACTTCAGCTCCATGATCTGGTTCATCAATTTCTCTGCTTGCCCCATTGTTCTAGGTTCTAGGGTTTTGTATCAATAAATCGGAGAAACTTTGAACGAAATGCTTCTGTTCCTCCACAATCTCATTGTCTTCCTTTGCTTTTGCTTCTTCCATGCTGGTTTCTCATCTTCGACCAATCCACGTCGCCGACGAGGATCAGTGTTCGTGGTTACCAGTCTTCATCTCATTTCGTCTGTTTTTCAATCGAGGTCGGGAGTGAGAAATCACCGTCACGATGGCGAAGAACGAAATATCATAAAAGAATATTAGGAAAGAGATTCAAAACAGAGGGTTGGTCCAAGGATCAAACTTGACCACCCAGAAGAACCATAACCTGGAGTTTGGTGAGAAAGGTTGAAGGCAAATGATGAGTAGGGAGTATGGCATTGTTTCAGATAGACGCAAATTAATTGATAGTCAAAGAAAGTATGCCATAACTAAAAACCCTAATATGCCCTTTCATTATTTAATGTAGATGTAAGATTAGACATAGGTTTCATTAATATTACGATAATGCCATCATGTTTAATAACCACTGATTAGAACTTTTTAATGATTGAGATTAGTCCCCACGATCCATAACCTTTTTACGGTTCTCATTTGATTACCGTCCTATATATATATGCACTACAAGAAAACTGGTCATCAGTGACGAAAATTAGCGAGGGAAAAAATCCCTCACTAATTAGCGAGGGATTGACCACTAACCCAATCCCTCGCTAATCCCTCACTAATTAGCGACGGATTAGCGACGGATTAATGAGATATTAATCACAACCCCAATCCCTCGCTAATCCCTCACTAATTAGCAAGGGATTAGCGAGGGATTGGGTTTGTGATTAATCTCTCATTAATCCCTCGTTAATCCGTCGCTAATTAGTGAGGGATTAGCGAGGGATTGGGTTAGTGGTCAATCCCTCGCTAATTAGTGAGGGATTTGCAAGGGATTAACCACAAACTCAATCCCTCACTAATTACCGACGGATTAGCGAGGGATTAATGAGAGATTAATCACAAACTCAATCCATCGCTAATCCGTCGCTAATTAGTGTCAGGTTCAGGTTCAGATGTGACTAGTAACCCATCTACCCCAAGTTCGAATCCAGGCGCTTCCAACTTGTGGCCACTTGGGATAAACTTAGGGCTGCACGCTTTAGCAGCTGGGGCAATTACCTCACCTTGCCGGGATTAGTCGAGGCAATGTCCTCGGATATCCTTCCAAAAAAAATATCTCCATTTTTTTCATTTTAAAGAATCTGTTGGATTTTCCAAAATGGAGAAAATATGGACTTTAGGTTTTTTATTTTGCTTCAACAACTTTTTCATAACTTTCTTCAAAATGAAGAAAATATGATAGAGTGTAAATTTCTCCAAATTTAGAGAACTCTCCAAAAATGGTTAGCATTAGAGAGAAATGATTTTTTTTTATTATATTCCACTAATAAGCAATCTTGAACCGAAATGTTTAGAGTAGAGAACTGATATTTCATAAGATACATGTAATATTTTAATAATATAAATAAAGAATCTGTTAGAATTGAATGTAATTTATTTTAGGATTTTTGGACTTTTCTCTATTTAACTTTTTTTTTTCAAATCCGCTGAAAATGTTGTAATATAAGAAGTGTATTGCTTTATGTCGAACAAACCTCTTTTGTTCTGTCATATTTATATATTAAAAAAAGACTTAAAAATATGTTTTAAAGAATACAACATTGGTGTATAGCAGAGAAGACAGAAGGAGATAAAAATTTAATGTGAAAGCTGCCAAATCAAATGTAAAAAAATGTTTCTTTTGTTAAGTTCATTATCTTGACGCCACTAATCTTCTCCTAAATAATAAAAATGAACGCACATTAGGATGAGATGCACCGAGATAAGATACATCTGATCATTTCCCTTCTAAGCTGCAATTCATAGGAGGACAGGACATTTGATTAAGGGTGATCAACGGTTCAGATCCACTTCTCTCGTTTCTCACGTTAACCTCAACTTTTCACACGATATCCTTCGCCATCATTTCAACACATATATTTAGAACAAAATATAGATATTTTTGCTTACAAAAAATAATTATAGATACTTTGACATACATTTTGTTGAGTCAAAGGCTGACTTTTTTTTTCTCAAACAAATTTACAACAAAGAGGATATCACCAGGTCAAAAAGATGACATCAGTTTCAGCAAACTTTTGTTTATTTTTAGTACTTCAAATTCAACAAGATCACATCAAATTCCAATTATTGTACTTGAGTCTCTCTTTAAAACACCTCTCTCTTTCTCTCTCTAGTAATATATATATATATACACACACATATATATATATATATATATATAATCTGTTTGTGTGTGTGAAGATTGAAGAGGGTTTGTGTGAAGATGGCAGGAGGGTCTTTTACAGCAGCAGGGGGAGTGGGTAAAGAAAGAGCAGAGCAGTATGAAGGGAAAGTAACAACTTATGTCATAATTGCTTGCATTGTTGCAGCTGTTGGAGGTTCTATCTTTGGATATGATATTGGAATTTCTGGTAATTCTAATCAAAACTTCATTTCAATTACATCAAAAAAGCCTCTACTTTTCTGTTTTTCTTCAAATTTTTGTCCAGATTTGAGGTCCAGCCTGTTGATTGTATGATCTTTATGTTTAGTGCTACAAGTATTTCATCCAATTCTTGTGGTATAAACAAGAATCTGCAAAATTGGATCTTTATATATTGAAGGGTCTCAATCTATATGATAAAATGAAAGTAATATAAAAATAAAATAAAGTGGGTCCTGCCTCGAATACCGAAGTGCATCTCTGATCGTCAACTACATTTTTAATGTTAAAATTAGGAGTGTATAAAAAACCGTCAACTCGTGAAACCCGATCAAACTAACCCGCTAACAATCCAATTAAACCCAACCCGCCGAACCGTCAAACCGTTAATTATAAGGGTTGAAATTGGGTTAGGAAAACTCAACCCAACCCAAACCACCAACCCGCCGCTAATATATATTATTTTAATTAAAAAAATATTATATACATATTTATATACACGATACTTGAAGGTGGAGCGCAAATTAAAAAAAAAGTTAATAATTGTTAACTAATATAATTCATGAGACCCAAATAACTTTATAATAACAATCCAAAATAATTAACATTGAAAAAGGGTTGCATCTTAGGATCATAATTGTTAGATAGTAAAAGAATTGGTACAAGTTTTTGTGGAATCACTTAAGAAACCAATGTAAGAAGTATTTGGATGGTGTGTGCGATAAGAAACAAAAAAAAATTAGCTTTCGGTGTCGTTTAATAAAGAGAGATGCTGAAAAGTCGTGGCTAGGTTTGTGGTTAAGGACGAACAACTTACGCTTTTGAATTGGATGCTACAATTTACGCTTTTAAAGTTTAAGACTTAAGATTTTTAATATCTATTTGGATGCTTGTAATAACTAATAACTTTGTTGGGTATATTTTTAGTTTAATTTACCGTATTTCAATCGTGAACTTTATATATACTACCAAACCGCTCAACCCGCCCAACCCGCCACAACCCGCAAGGGTTGGGTTGGGTTGGGTTGGGTTATACTTTTGAATGAGTTGGGTTGGGTTATACTTTTGAATGAGTTGGGTTGGGTTGAGATTTTTCAAACCGCCATAATTGGATTGGGTTGGAAAAATGTCAAAAACCACCCAACCCAACCCGCGTACACTCCAAGTTAAAATGGTGTAATTTTTTCTGCAAATAATAATTCATTTTCAACCATCAAGATCATTCTTTTACACCAAGTAAAATGCTCCAATGATCTGTTTGGTTTGACGGAATATTTAGAAGGATTTTGATTTCGTGAAATGATTCGGAATCTAATAGATTTATAATTACAAGAATTTGGAATGTAACTGAATTCTATTATTTAACAAAAAAATGTATTATAAAAGTAATTACATTACCTATTATTATTGATTATTACAAAACACTATATTTTAAAATACTTTACAAACAAATTCTACCCACATGGGATTTCTAGATCAAATGTTTGTGAGATTTCAATTCCAGGTTTTCTTTTAAACCAAACATGGTATTGGAATATAATTCAATTCTAAAATCATACCAAATCCTGCGAACCAAACAAATTGAAAAGTAAATATACCCTTTTTTACACCAAATATGTTAACAAAAAAATGGTGTAAATGAATAGCGATACACCAAACATGATCTTAATTTCAACACCAAACTGGTGCAAATATGATACGTTCATCGCAGAAAAACAGTGTAAAACACAGCGTATTCTCATTGATATACCAATGGTGAATTCTTTGACCAGGAGGAGTAACATCCATGGATGCATTCCTTAAGAAGTTCTTCCCCTCAGTGTATGTGAAGAAGATGCATTCACATGAAAGCAACTACTGCAAGTTCAATGACCAAGGCCTAGCAGCATTTACCTCATCTCTATACCTGGCTGGCTTGGTTGCAACACTCTTTGCATCTCCGGTCACACGTAACTATGGGCGTCGTATTAGCATCATCTGCGGTGGGACCGCTTTTCTTGCAGGTGCAGCACTCAATGCCTTTGCGCTCAACTTCGCTATGCTTCTTTTTGGCCGAATAATGCTCGGTGTCGGCATTGGGTTTGGTAATCAGGTACTTTGCTCATCATTGACATTCAAAGGGGTAGTAACACTACAACCAAACTGGGTTTATAGGACGCCGCCAATTTTTAAGCGTCCTAATAGACTGCTTTTATAGGACCAAAAAGTAGAGCGTCTTATCTAAAGACGTTAGTAATAAGTTTTTAGGACGTTGTTAGGGTCATAACAAGTTTCTTAGGACATTTTAATAAGAAAACGTTGCATTAGCTATTTTATAGGACGCCACCGATTTTTAACGTCCTAATGGATTGCTTTATAGGACTTAATTTATAGGACCAAAAAATAAGCGTTTTATCTAGACCTGGAAAAAACTGACACGACACGCTAACTCGACACGAAATAAAAGTGTTTGTGTAATACATTTCAACCCGTTTAAGTAAACGAGTTGACACGACACGACACAAAAATTAAACGGGTAAGGTCAGGGTCAAAAAGTTCAACTCAAAAATGACCCGAATAACCCGTTTATATATATATATATATGTTAAGTTTTCTTTTTAATGTTTTGAATTTTTAATGTTTTGGATTTGGTTAGAACTTATAAGTTTGAACTTAAAATTTAGATTTCTAATGCTTTTATTTGAACTTTGGATTTGTAATTTTTTTGTGAATTTTTGATATTTAACTTTTAGTTTTCTAAATGTTAAACAGGTTAGGCGGGTCGGGTTAGGATTGAGATTATCTTACCCGTTTATTAAACGGGTCAGGTTACGGTTAGGCATTCTCAACCCGTTTAACTTTGAACCCGACACGAACACGACACGTTTGTCAGGTCTAGTTTTATCTAAAGGCGTTGTACTAAGTTTTTAGGACGTTTTTATGCGTTATAACAAGTTTTTTAGGACATTTTTATATTAAAAAAACGTTGCATTAGCTATTTCATATGACATTATTTGAAAACGTGTCTTATAAAAACAAATGTCCCATAGAATGATGAGTTTGTAGGACACTTTTCTCTTTTCTCAAACCTGTCCTATAAAATAGCTATTGTGCCACTTTGTATTAAAAGTGTTCTAAAAAACTTGTTAAGATGCCCAAAAGCGTCCTATAAGCTTATTACAACACTTTTAATTAGAACACTTTATTTTTTGGTTCTAAACAGTCTCATAAAGCAGTCTACAAGGACGCATAAAAATTGGTAGCATCCTATAAACCCAATTTTGTTGTAGTGTAAGTGTTATCAAAATGTATCAAATTGATTCAATGTAAGAGGAATTTATCATATCTGTCTTTCTCTCTTTCCCACACTCTTCACAAGCCAAAAGTGTTCACAGAAACAATCACTTTACTATTTGGGGTAATGAAGGTCAAGTCCGCGTATATTATACCCCTGACCCCACCTCCAGGTGGGATATACCGGGACCGTTTAGATGATTTTATACGAGTTAAGGGGTTGTTTTAGCTTAATGAGCTTAATGGTCATTGTGGCTTAATCGTTCAACCATACATGAGTATTTCTTTACAACTTAATCGTTAAGCCATTAAGCTAAAATCGCTTTATGGAATAAGTCAGGACCCTCACTTGTCCCCATTAAGTCACCCCAAACAAACTAAGACCAGAAATGCCCAAAAATAATCCAATCCTCTCTCTTTACCTCCTTCAAACCCATTGGTTTCCCGTCCATCAGATTGTCAAGACAAACAACTTAACCGATACAGAGCTTAATGTAAAAACAAAAAAAGTAAACAACCCCTTAAAGAAACATGAAAAGAACTCTCAAGTTTATCATTCATCATCTATGCTTTAATACAGAGATTCTTGGTTCTATTTGAAGGCAATACCACTCTATTTATCAGAAATGGCACCCACCCATTTGAGAGGAGGCCTAAACATGATGTTCCAGTTAGCAACTACTCTTGGAATCTTCTCAGCAAACATGGTCAATTATGGAACCAGTAAGCTTGACCAATGGGGATGGAGGCTATCTCTTGGCTTAGCTGCTGCACCAGCAATCTTGATGACAGTTGGTGGCATATTTCTTCCGGAAACACCAAACAGCTTGATCGAACAAGGAGCGAAGGAAAAAGGGCGGAAAGTTCTAGAAAGAATCCGAGGTACCCAAAATGTTGATGCTGAGTTTGAAGACATGATTGATGCAAGTGAGTTGGCTAACTCAATCAAGCATCCTTTCAGGAATATTTTGGAGAAGAGGAATAGACCACAGTTGGTGATGGCAATTTTTATGCCAATGTTTCAAATCCTTACTGGGATAAATTCTATCCTTTTTTATGCCCCTGTGCTGTTTCAAAGTATGGGATTTAAAGGGAATGCGTCTCTTTACTCGTCTGCGTTAACTGGAGCGGTTCTTGCCCTTTCGACTTTGGTATCGATAGCAACGGTTGATAGATTGGGTCGAAGAGTTTTGCTCATTGGTGGAGGAATTCAAATGATCGTTTGTCAGGTAAGTTGATAGGTGTGTTGGAGTCCCACATTAGCTAGAAACTGACCATCAAACTATATATATATATATATATATATATTGTTTACACGGTTTACATGATTTGGATGGTTTACAAAAGAAGATCCCTCTCTCTATATATATAAATATATATAGAGGGCAAATCAAATACAAACCAATCCTAACCATTGATCTCTAATTAATTTTTCATTTGAAATGGATAAACTTGTAACTACGATGTTTAGCCGATTTTTTCCTATTAGTTGAAATTTTGGAAGGCTAGAATTGGTTTGTAAGGGGTGCAACAAATGCAAGGTTTGCATTTCACTCTCTCTATAGAGAGAGAAAGAGAGAGAAGGGCCCCTTCTTTTGTAAACCATCTTTATATATATATATATACATATATATATATATATATATATAGGGGAGCAATCAAATGCAAACCACCCTAATTTTGCAAACCGTTGATTTCATTGGTTAAGTTAATGAAATTTGTTCATTAAGTCGTTTAAGTTGATGAAATTGTTTCATATAACTCTTTTCTTGATGAAATTGTTTCAAATATTTGTGGTTTTTTTATCTAGTTTGATGAAACTGTTTCATGTATTTTCTGAGTATGATGAAACTTTTTTCATTTTTACATAAAAAACACAAATATATGAAACAATTTAATCAAGAAAAGAATTATATGAAACAATTTCATCAACCTAACCAATGAAATCGACGGTTTGTATGGTTTGCAAAGTTAGGGCGGTTTGCAAATGAAACTACCCCTATATATATATGACGATTATCAAATGAGAACCTAAAATAGGTTGAGAACCGTGAAAACTAATCTAAACCGTTAATTAATTTTAATCTATGGACATTATTATAGGCAAAAATAGGTTGAGAATCGTGAGAACCTATGAATGAATTTTTATGTTTTTAAAACCATAGGATCAAAACCAAATGACGGCTTAAATCGGTTCCCACGGTTCTCAACTTATTTTTGGTTCTCACATGATTTAACCCATATATATATATATATATATATATATAACAGAACATATTGTTTCATGTTTGGCATGACTTTTATGTGGAACATGTGTGTTTCACCCCCACCCCATGAAACAAGGTGGAACAACCCTATATTTTACCAACATACCCTCAAAATAAAACTTGAGTCTCATCTAAAACATCAAATAAGTATCTCTCTTTACATTTTATCCATACATAAACAACTCATTAGAGATAAATTGGTCATTTTACCAGTCCTGTTCTGTCTTACCATACACCCAACAACTGTCGTATTCTGTCAATTGACTACTATTTTGTGCATTGAAACAGGTGATTGTGGGAATAATATTGGGGATAAAGTTTGGCAATGATCAAGAACTCTCAAAGGGCTATTCGATCTTGGTCGTGGTGGTCGTTTGTCTTTTTGTCGCAGCGTTCGGGTGGTCGTGGGGCCCACTTGGATGGACGGTGCCGAGCGAGATTTTCCCGTTAGAAACACGATCGGCAGGGCAAAGCATTACGGTTGCCGTGAACCTGTTCTTCACTTTCATCATAGCACAATCTTTCCTCTCTCTCCTTTGTGGTTTGAAGTTCGGATTATTCTTGTTCTTTGCTGGTTGGATCACTGTAATGACGGTTTTCGTGTACGTTTTCCTACCGGAAACGAAAGGAGTTCCGATCGAAGAGATGATGCTGATGTGGCAAAGGCACTGGTTTTGGAAGAAGATTATATCTGAAGAAGAGGAGAGTTGAAAGATACTGCTTTTAGTGTTGTCATAGGCATGAAATGTAAAAAGAAGAACCAAGATACAAAAAAGAGGGAAAAAGTAAAAGAAACTTGTTGAGTAATGTGGATAAAGGTTATATCATGCATATGAATTAAACAAAATATGCTAGAAATTTGTCAAATTTATATAGTGTGTAGGAAAAAAACTCGCCTCTTGTCGGGTAAGAGCGTGTTACCCGGTAAAAACCTATTACCCGGTAAGAGATGATGTTGTTTATCTGCACTACTGACTCACCACGAGTCGGCCACCAATATGTCATGACTGAGTCATGTCAGGATCGAATCTTAACAAGATAATTAATACTTAGAATTCAGAATTAAAGAATCTGCGGAATAGAACTTTAATTCTCACAATCAATGAACAGTATATCAGAAAACACACAATTTTTGTATTCACTGTTTCGACTCACAATATTACAACCAAACCTCAATCTTGATGAACAAACTCAATCAAGACGACTTCTACTTCTCTAGAAATAGGGTTCTTAAACCTTGAGGTTAATTCTCTCTAAAAACACAATCGAATTCCTTTTCACATGTATATTATCACGTTAATAGCTATCTATCAATAAATATATATACTGAATAATTACAAGATAACTATCAAAATAAGATTGATCTTCAGAATATTCTTTTAAGTATATCTTCAATCAATCCATCTTTATCTCCTTCAATCTCGCATTCCATGTTCTGATCACAAGCAGTAGTAACTTCATTCTTCTCAAGCAGTACTAATAATCTTTCAGCAGTAGTAATGTTTGATATGCCCAAGCAGTACTAACAGTTTTCGTAAGACACCAGCAGTACTAACTTTTGTTCAGCAGCATTAATGATATTCCAGCAGTAGTAATATACCAGCAATATTAACTTTGTTCAGCAGTATTAACCATGTACCAGCAGTACTAACCTTGACTTGCAGTAGTAACTTTGACAAGCAGTACTAACCTCACATAAGCAGTATTAATAATGTTCCAGCAGTATTAATATCTCAGCAGTACTAACCTTGAACTAGCAGTAGTATCTTTGTTCTGGCAGCACTAACATTGATCTGGCAGTACTAACTTGATCTGGCAGTACTAACTTGATCTGGCAGTAGTAATGTTGTTCTGGCAGTACTAACTTGATCTGGCAGTAGTAATGTTGTTCTGGCAGTACTAACCATACTTAGCATATCTTCAGTTCCCAACAATCTCCCCCTAACTTGACTTTTCAGGATGAGAAGTTAAGTTCTTCAGATGATGCTTCCAAAACCTAATCATCAACGCATAAATTTGGATCCAATCCCAGACTTTGATTGAGAATCCTTTTTACAAGGTATCTTGCCATCTTAGAGTCTTTGTCACTCACCAACTTAGCATGCAGCATTCCATTCAACTTTTTCATGCTGTGCTTGTATACAACATCCACCAAATAATATTCATGAAATGTATTGTCAAGAGAGATGACATACACTCCACAATTCTCAATGAGCATCCAGTTGGTAATGACTTGAAAATTCCTTGCCATCAAATACTGAACTGCTTCTGGTTTGAACATTAAGCACAAGTATTCAAGAACCATCTTGGTGATAGACATACCTTGCTCTGTCAGCATGTTTCCATATAGCCTCATTCCCACCTTGAACATCTCTTCCAAGTCAGATCTAGAGCATGTTCTGATAAGTTTTCCCCAAGTAGGACAAACTTCAAACTTTCCATCTGCCCTTTTGATTCTGATGAACTCCTTTCTTCCATCTTTCAATGTGTCCCAGAAGATGATTTCAGGAGCCATAGAAGATATTGGTTCAGCTTGGATTGGATTAGTATTAACCACAGTAATATACAAATCACTTTGAGCATTTGGCAGTGATTGTACATTGCTTGGTTGGCCTGAGGGAGTTGCCACTTCTTCTTCAGCAACTTTTGGATCAGTTTTCTCTTTCACTGCTTCCTCCTGGGCTTCTTCTACAGTTGGATCCACCCTTGGCTTCTTTACATCTTTCTTCTTTGAGGCTATGGACTTTGTTCTTGGCCTCTTTGTTCTTTTGAAAGATTTAACAGCTTCAGGAGTGGTTTCAGCTGTTTCTTCTTTGTGGCTCTCAGCAGCACTAACAGTTTCTGCTGCCTTTTGTTTTTCAGCAGCATTATCTGTTTCTACTTCTTTTGCAACCTCAGCAGCAGTAACCGTTTCTGCTGCTGGTTCTGTTTCTGCTTCCTTTGTAAGATCAGCAGCAGTAACGGTTTCTGCTGCTGTTTCTGTTTCTGCTTCCTTTGTAATATCAGCAGCAGTAACGGTTTCTGCTGCTGTTTCTGTTTCTGCTTCCTTTGTAATATCAGCAGCAGTAACGGTTTCTGCTGCTGTTTCTGTTTCTGCTTCCTTTGTAATATCTGCAGCCTCCTCAGTCTCCCCCTCAACCTTATGCTCATACTCCCCCTCAATGTGTGCATCCTCCATGTTTAGATCTGAGTCTGACTCCCCCTTTTTGGAAGCATCATTGGTAGGGTGTCTTCTCCTAAGGACAAACTGAGCTTTCTTCTTTCTGTGCATCAACTTAGTGATCATCTTCCTTTGCTTCTCAAACTGTGAGTTTTGATAGAGGACCACTTTCTTGAGTTCATCAATTTCCTTTTTCTGATCCATGACCTCAATGTTGATATTTGCAATAGTTTCCATCAATTCCTCGTACGTATATCTATCCTCACCCTGTTTAGGAGTTTTTACCTCCCTTAAAGGATCATTGGAAGTTTTAGCAGGTGTCTCTTGCCTAGCAAAAGCACTACCTACCCCCTTGGTTTCTTGGCACCTGGGACCTCTGGATGATTTCTCACCATGAGTTGCCGTGAGGAAGGGCTTAGTTATTTTACCACTGGCCTTCTCTTTGCTAGCAGAAGTAGTGGCAGCCTTGCGACTCACATGCTCAACCTTCTCCTTAGTGAGCACCTTCTTGGGGTTGGGAGACACCCCTGTGGTTTCCCTTTCGATATTCTCCATTGGAGAATGCTCCAACAGAGGGCTTAAAGGCTTCGGGCTCTTAGGAGATACAGCAAGGGAAGGAACCTTGTGTACCTTTCTTCTTTCAAACTTTTTGGTTATTATGGGAGTGGGTCGTACAAGAATGGACTGAGGGATTTCTTTTGTGATGGAAGGTTGGGATTGGTCATCAGCGGGTGTGTCTAATGAGGGCCTTGACCCTGATGCCATACCTTCAAATGTGTGGGACACAACCATCATTGTAGAGAACAATGGTGTGTCAACTCCTTCCGAGTCCCTAGGAAGTCTTTTCATATTTGAGAAAACCTTCCCTTTAGGGGATTTTGGCACATATACCTCATCAAATTGAGGCATATCCGTCAATTCCTTGGTAATTACTTCCTGAACAAACCTTGGATACATATAAAACCGCTTTTTGGATTCCAGGTTTGACACAAGATCATTGAAAAGCATTTGAGAAAAATTAAACTTCCTGTTAGTGGCTAAGCAGACTAGAGCATAAGCAATAGTACTGCTAAACTCACTCCATCCAGTAGTTTTCCTTGAAATACAATGCATTAAGGTATGAACAAAGAATCTCCATTGAGTAAAAAACTTTGACTTGTAGAATTTATAAACTCCAATGGGACCTTCATACCCCATTCTTTGTAAAGTTGAGAAGAGTTCTTCATTGGGAATAGAAGATATACCTGAGGCATCATCTAGTCGAAGAGTGATGTGAATGAGTTCTTCTGAAACTTTCAAGGGTTTGTCACATACCCTTGTTTGAATGACTTTATGCCCATCTTCGGATTTTACGGTGGCATTGGCCCAGAATTGCGTCTGATGCTCGATGTATATTGTCGGATTCACCGTTAGGGCATACGAAATATGAGTGGACTTGAGAAAATCCACAATTTCATGAAATCCTTCGGCCTGCTTCGGCTTCTGAAGCATTGCAATCTCATTATGCTCGTCGACAAACTCCATAATCGTTGTGCTTCCTGAGGATTTGTAAAGAAAACACAGAGATTCTAGGGAGAAGAGGTTAGAACGAGAGAGAGAAGAAGTTAATGCGAAGAGTCGTTATGAACTTTGGCGGGCAAACAGGGGTATTTATAGCAGTATTTGCCCTAGATTTTCAAAAGCAGTATTAACGACATATGCAGTATTAACGACTGAGCAGTATTAACTGCAAGGCAGTATTAACTACCCAGCAGTATTAATTACTTAAGCAGTATTAACAACAAAGCAGTATTAACTACTTAAGCAGTATTAACAACGGAGCAGTATTAACTACACAAGCAGTATTAACGACTGAGCAGTATTAACTACATAAGCAGTATTAACGACTGAGCAGTATTAACTACACAAGCAGTATTAACTACTCATTGGCAGTATTAACTGTGCACTAGCAGTATTAACTACGCACTGGCAGTAGTAACTCTGCACTAGCAGTAGTAACTCTGCACTAGCAGTAGTAACTCTGCACTGGCAGTAGTAACTCTGCACTAGCAGTAGTTACTCTGCACTAGCAGTAGTAACTCTGCACTGGCAGTAGTAACTATACTTGCACTTTGCAGCACTAGTCAAATCCTCAAATGTCATCTTACCTTCTGACATCACCTTTACTTTTACCACTTATCTTACCTCCTGCAGGATTATTTTCAAAAGTAACATGTCCTCCATTAATTCTTTTGAAATTCTGGAGGCAGGCCATGTTACCTGTCATGTGCCTGGAGCAACCACTATCAACATGCCAGATGCTCTTCCCCTTGAGCTGTTGGTTGCCCTGCACCTAAGATAAATCAATTAGTTTTTATTGGGAACCCAAGCCGAAGTGGTCTTGGGTCTCCCTTGCTCATCAAAGTACTTGCATTGAGTTTTGATGAGGTTTTTAAACTTAGGTACTGCAGAATTGGAGTACTTTGTCAATATAATTGGTCTAGCAGCACAAACACTAGAAGCAGTATTAACTTTAGAAGAAGTACTAACAGAGTTAGCAGTACTAACAGAGTTAGCAGTACTAACAGAGTTAGCAGCACTAACTGAGTTAGCAGCACTAACAGAGTTAACAGCACTAACAGAGTTAGCAGCACTAACTGAGTTAGCAGCACTAACTGAGTTAGCAGCACTAACTGAGTTAGCAGCACTAACAGAGTTAGCAGCACTAACAGAGTTAGCAGTACTAACTGATTTAGCAGCACTAACACTGCTGGCAGCAGTATTGCTTCTAGCAGCACTATTCTTTTCAGCAGTACTATCTGAGGTATTAGTGCTTTTGGAGACCCACATATTGACACATTCCTTTTCAGTCTTTTTCCTCATGTGGCTTTTGGATTTAGCTTGTTTCTTAGCCACATGGTTCCTTGCAGGCTTCCTATAACCATTGGATTTATGAAAAGGTCTTTGAAAATTTATCCTTTGGTTAATAGGATTGAAATAACAGTGTTTGGCTAGGTGATTCAATCTGCCACAGATGAAACATGGTTTTGGTCTGTTAATCCTTTGCAGATTAACTCCTTGCTTTTGTGCCCACTGGTTATTCCAATTTCTTTGATTTCCCCTCCTTTTATCATGTCTTTGGGGCTTATTCTCTTGAGATTTCTTGCAAGAACAATGTTCACAAGTTTTAGAGTTCACAACAGTGGTCTGTGTATAATGAACTCCCTTTCCCTTGTCAGTCCTTTTCATCTCATTGTTCTTAACACATGGACTTTCACATTCCTCATCAGATCCTTCTTTTTCAGTCTTCTCCTCAACAACTACTTTATCTAATGGATCTACTTCAGTGGCTCCTTTAGGTAAGTCCTTCCTATCCTTGGTTTCTAATAGGTCTGACTTAGGAGGGATGTAGTTGTTGTTATAGGGTGGGGGTGTGGCATTGTACCCTATTCCTGGTTTCAACTTACTATGGATTTGAGAGTTGATTATGTTGTCCATGACTTTGGAGGCACAAGTAAACTTTTCTACATCAAGTTTAATTTTCTCAAGCTCTCCTTTTAGTTTCTCACACTCTTCCCTAGACTCTTTCAGTTGGAACTCCAGACCACCCTTTTCCCACTTCCAGTAGTTTGTATCATATGAGTGTTGAAGTTCATTGGCTTGAAAAGCCTTAATTTGTTCTTCAAACCTCTCAACAATCAATACATAATCTCTTATGTCCTTTTCTAATCTCTTAAGGTCATCACACATTCCCTGATTGTGATCTCTATACCTTTTAACAGTGTCTATACAAGCTTGAGAACAGAGATTAGATTTTACCTCCGTAGGAATATCTGAAACTTCTGCCATGAGTGCATGATTCTGGATTGCCTCTTCTGCTTGATCACTCCAATCAAAAGTACTGTTTGATTCAATAGAATTGTCCATAATAATTGTCGAATTCTAAGAAACACAAGCTCTGATACCACTTGTCAGGATCGAATCTTAACAAGATAATTAATACTTAGAATTCAGAATTAAAGAATCTGCGGAATAGAACTTTAATTCTCACAATCAATGAACAGAATATCAGAAAACACACAATTTTTGTATTCACTGTTTCGACTCACAATATTACAACCAAACCTCAATCTTGATGAACAAACTCAATCAAGACGACTTCTACTTCTCTAGAAATAGGGTTCTTAAACCTTGAGGTTAATTCTCTCTAAAAACACAATCGAATTCCTTTTCACATGTATATTATCACGTTAATAGCTATCTATCAATAAATATATATACTGAATAATTACAAGATAACTATCAAAATAAGATTGATCTTCAGAATATTCTTTTAAGTATATCTTCAATCAATCCATCTTTATCTCCTTCAATCTCGCATTCCATGTTCTGATCACAAGCAGTAGTAACTTCATTCTTCTCAAGCAGTACTAATAATCTTTCAGCAGTAGTAATGTTTGATATGCCCAAGCAGTACTAACAGTTTTCGTAAGACACCAGCAGTACTAACTTTTGTTCAGCAGCATTAATGATATTCCAGCAGTAGTAATATACCAGCAATATTAACTTTGTTCAGCAGTATTAACCATGTACCAGCAGTACTAACCTTGACTTGCAGTAGTAACTTTGACAAGCAGTACTAACCTCACATAAGCAGTATTAATAATGTTCCAGCAGTATTAATATCTCAGCAGTACTAACCTTGAACTAGCAGTAGTATCTTTGTTCTGGCAGCACTAACATTGATCTGGCAGTACTAACTTGATCTGGCAGTACTAACTTGATCTGGCAGTAGTAATGTTGTTCTGACAGTACTAACTTGATCTGGCAGTAGTAATGTTGTTCTGGCAGTACTAACCATACTTAGCATATCTTCAGTTCCCAACAAGTCAGAAAGTGCTTACCTAAATTGTTTATATGAGCTTACTTTAACTTATCAAATGAGCATGACAAGGATTGATGGTGTTACCAGGTAAGTGAGAGTGACGACTCTTACCCGGTAATCGCTTACCGGATAAAAATGGTGCATACGATGCCGTTTTAATGGACTAAAATCTTACCCGGTAAGTTAAAGTGAAAGTGTTGACTATCTATCGATAAGCACTTAGCGGATAAGTATTGGGTAAATGCCCCTTGCAACAAAATACTTGGTGAAAGTCAACACCTACCCAGACAGAACCTCTTACTCCGACTTCGGTGTATCCGGTTAGCATTTATTCAATTTGTGTCGGTAAATGAACTCTAAGAAATAAGCAATGCCTGAAGTTCCTTAGGGATTGAGTTGTCATTTGTGTTGGAGATGGAATCAATACTCTGAATCATGACAAAGGGATGAAAAAAACAATTTATACAAATTTATGTTGATTCCTAAAACATCATAAAAAGGTTGCCTACTTTTCATGTGATCCAAAAAAGGAAATGTTTACCGGTAGGGGTGCTCACGTGTTGTGTTGGTCGGGTTGAAGACACTTTAACAACCCAACTCAATCATTGCGGTTTGAAAAATCTCAATTGTAAAGCCCGTGTCCCGGTATGGTTTTAAAATTCCTAATGTATTTATGTTATTGTCGTTTAAAGCGAGTCTTGTTAACGAAAGTTGTCAAAGGGGACCTTGAATGTTATGTGTGGCTAACCTCACTCCCTTTTTACAATATTATGGAAATTCAGGGACCAAAAGTGCCAAAGTGTTAAGCCTAGGGGCCAAGTGTGGGCAATGGTGTTTGTTGGAGTGTTGAACGGCCAAGGGAAGGGGGACCGACCCCCCCCCCCTCTTCCCCTTCTCGTCGGTTTCCAGCAAACTCGACAAACAGCCCCCTTTTGTTTCTTTTGTGGTTTTTCTTTGGTGGTTTCATCTTGGCCGAAGTAGGAAGGAGAGAGAGAGAGATCGTGAGATAGAGAGGACCGAGAGAAGAAGAGAGAGAGTGGGTCGCCGGAGGGTTTTTTCCAGTCGCCGGAGGTCGCTGCCACCACCACCATTCGCCGGAGAAGTCGAGGGAAGAGGAGCAACCATCGCAAGGTAAGTCATTCCCTCGTTCCATCTTGTTCTTTCTTGTTCGTTTTTCCGGCGAGGCAACCACCGACGCACGCCACCGCTACGGTGGCCGTGGGTGGACGGCGGTGGCTGTGTGCAGGTGGGTATGCGTGTGTATGTGTCTGTATGGTTTAGCAATCGAGAGTATAGAGGGAGGTGGTGCGAGAATGGGGTGGTAAGTGCGTGCGGAAAACCGTCGCCGGAGGACCGCCGCCGCCGCCGCCGTGCCCCTCTGCCGGAGGTGGCAGTGGGCGGGGCTAAACCCTAAGTCCTCCACGGCGGAACCCTAACGCCACCGGAGTTGCAACCCTAAACCGCCGAGCCTATTGTAAAAACCGCCTTATCATTTTATGTAAAAATTCTGGAATCTGCCTTGATATTGGGTAGACCATAACTTCCTGCTCGTAACTCCGATTGAGCCAAAATTAGTACCCACGGTTCCAGTACGGGGTCGGTCACGTTTTCCGTGTTTTAGCGGAAAACTGGTTCAGCCTCTAGCTAGGTGAAAAGGTGGTCGCAAATTGGTGATTTGTCATTTTATGTGAAGGTCGATTTTCTGCCACTGTTTTGTTGTGGCCGTAACTTTTTACTCGTAGCTCGGATTGATATGAAATCGGTGGACGAAGTTCACTAATCGAGTCAGGAAGGTTTTTCGTGTTTTTCCGAAAGTCTGTTTAGGCCTGTAGCTGGGCCGTATGGGGCTGTTTATACAGCCTGGTCCGAAAAACTTCCAGCTTTCTGTCCCTGTTTTGTTTTACGCATAACTTTTGCTTGGAATGTCGGTTTGGGATGGGACTGGTGCCAAAAGTTTCGTTTCGGAGTCTATTAAGTTTTCTCTGTTTTTCGGAAAGACCAATTCGGACCATAGCTAGGGCGAAGTTGCCATGCTGTACTGGAAGGTCCGGGTGTTCGCTGTTCTGCGAATCATTTTTGTAAAATCTATAGTAAATTATAGAAAAATCGTTAGGACGCGTGCGATACGTCCCTGAAACCGTAAGACTTAGAACTTCGTAATTATGAATTTTAATTTCTGTATTTATCAGTTTTAAGGGGGTAAATCAGGTCCCGAACAGACCCGTAATTTCTAATAAAAAGCTGGAATTTTTAGTCGTTTGAAAACTAGTAAACGTGTTATGGGTCGGGACTTTCCTTTGACTTTTTATACGTATTTAGGTGGGAGAAAGTGAAGAAGATTGCCGGGTTGGTGTTGCGTTTCGTGAGCACGTTGCTTAGCCTTGAGGTGAGTTCTCTCACCGCGTAGTTAGGAATTTCATGTATGTCGTTATTTTGTGTTACGTGTGATTACGTGTATTTATGTGCTTACGTGAACTAGATGGGATGTGATAACTGGTTGTGATTTATTAAATTCGTATGTGGAATATGTGTACACCTCGGTGGGACTGAGGGGCTCGGTGGGACCGAGGGCTTGGTGGGACTAAGATAGTACAGCAATTTTTACTCGGTGGGACCGAGGGCTCGGTGGGACTGAGCTTGTATTAATGTATTTTGTGTACTCGGTGGGACCGAGGTTCGTGCTTATGTAATAATCATTATGTGGTTTGATATTCGGGGTGATGGTGATGTTGCCTACTTGCGAGTAGGGGCGATATGCGTGGGGTTGCTACCTACGTGTGTGGTTGGACTCACTAAGCGTTTAGCTTACCCTTTCCCAATATGTTGTTATTTCAGGTGCGGGCGGCAGTCGGGCGTGACCGTACACACATAGAGCGTGGAGTGTCAAATATTGTTAAACTTTCACTTTCGAACCCTTTGAATTTAATTATGTAATTTTCCGCTGCATAAACTTTGTTGATGGTTTGAAGTAACGACGTTAATTTTATTTAAGACGTGAATTATTAAATCATTGTTGTTTTATAATGAAATGTATGTTTTAAAAAATTTAAATTTCCTTGAAATTTTTGGGACGTTACAACTTGGTATCAGAGCACAGCTTGAGTGAATCAAGCACACCTCGGTGTGTTTGGTCTCAAGTTGCGGCTAAGAGATCTTTAAATTCTTTTACTAAAATCTTTTAAAAATTAAATGAAAAGAGAAAACCCGTTTGGGAAACGGTGATCGTGGGCGCAGTGTGTACAGTCAGCCGACGCCAACTGGGAAGGTAAGGAACTTAGTGTAAATATCGCTTTCTAGGCATAGGGTATGCATGCTAGATTGCTTATGTGAACTGTATGGTACTGTATGCTTGTTACTTGCTTATAGGAACTCATGCTAGCTTTGATAGGTTGTTAAGCGAATGCACTTTAGGTTGTATACAGTAGGAACTGAATAGCCTTAGAATATTGGATTTAGTTCTATTGCGCAGCTCTTGTTTGAGTCCAACCGTTCTAGGATAGAATCTCTTATTCGAACGTCTATCTAGTTTTACACTGTATACGACTGTGCACTCACGAGCCGACTCGTCAAGGTTAGTGGGGTTTCCGTCCTAGCAAGCGTAGTGGGGTGATATGACTTTTCTAGGGAACTAGGAAAAGTGTTAGCATTTACTAGAATGGACATATGTGTTTGTTTGTGGTAACCAACTACTTGGACGTCACGGGACAGGACTCGAAACGAGTAAGGATAGGTGTGAAGGGTAGTAGCAGAGCTCCTACTATCTGAAGCACATGATCCGTGCTCGAGTCGGGGAAGGTCACGGAGAATCCGAGGAGTTGAGCGTGAGCGTAGTTAGCTAGAGTTGTTGTATGCTACTTTGACCTGGGAGGAGTTCGTTGTACGTTTTCGTGCGGGGTATGTGCCTCTAGTGGAGATGGAGAGGATAGCTAAAGAGTTCTGGGAGCTCACTCAGACTACAAAGACGGTGAAGGAGATGGCACTATTCTGTCCTCAGTATGCTGCTTCAGAGGTCATGAAGATGACGCGGTACAAGGATATGTTACGTACCGAGATTAGGGAGTTCATGAGTACTGCGCAGTATGCTTCACATGCTGCGGTGCTGGAGGCGGCCTGAGGTAGAGTTCATCAACTGAGAGTGGAGGAGGCACAAGCTACACATAAAGTGGTGTTAGGTACATTCCTAGTTAACTCGGTGCCTGCAGTTGTGATGTTTGATAGCGGGGCTACTCACTCTTTTGTGTCCCGCGCTTTTAGCGAGGGTTTAGGCCGAGTTGTAGGACGCTTGAGTTATCCTCTGGTTGTCGAGGTGGCTGATGATAGGACCTTGACGGTCACAGACGTGTTTCGCGGGTGCACCTTAGAGATCTCAGGGGTGAGGTTTCCCATCGACCTGATCCCGATTGCTATGCGGGAGCTTTGTGTGATTGTGGGCATGGATTGGATGGATAAGTTCGACGCGGAGATCGTTTGCCGTCACAAGCAAGTGCGAGTTCGAACCCCAAGCGGGGGAGAACTGTTAGTGTAGGGAGATTCGTCTAGACGGTCTACGGCCATATGTTCCGCGGCGAGGGCTCGGAGACACCTTCGGCATGGTGGTCAGGGGTACTTAGCGTACGTGATAGATACGCGTGTTGACGAGGCGAAGAAGACTGCTGAAGATGTTCCAGTCGTGAGGGAGTTTGCCGATGTGTTTCCCGACGAGTTACCGGGGATACCTCCCGAACGACAGGTAGAGTTTCGGATCGATCTGATTCCAGGTGCGGCTCCGGTGGCCAAGGCACCCTACCGCCTGGCTCCACCGGAAATGAAAGAGCTGTACACCCAGCTGCAAGAACTACTCGAAAAGGAGTTCATTAGACCGAGTTGTTCGCCGTGGGGAGCACCTATCTTGTTCGTGAAGAAGAAGGATGGATCACAACGGATGTGCATAGACTACCGAGAGCTGAATAAGCTTACGGTAAAGAATCGTTATCCTTTGCCAAGGATTGACGATTTGTTCGACCAGCTTCAGGGGGCCTCATGGTTCTCCAAGATTGACCTACGATCGGGGTACCACCAGATGCGGGTCAGGAGTGAGGACACGGAAAAGACGGCTTTCCGTACGCGATACGGTCATTACGAGTTTGTGGTGATGCCTTTTGGACTCACCAATGCACCTGCAGCGTTCATGGACCTCATGAACCGAGTGTGTAGTCCGATGTTGGACCGTTCGGTGATTGTGTTCATCGATGACATTCTGGTGTATTCGAAGACCAAGGAGGAGCACGAGATGCATCTTCGAGAAGTGTTGGAAGTATTGAGGCGGGAGAAGTTATACGCTAAGTTTTCCAAGTGCGAATTCTGGTTACGAGAGGTCCAGTTCCTAGGACATGTCGTGAATCAGGATGGTATTATGGTTGACCCAGCTAAGATTGCAGCCGTGATGCGGTGGGAGGTGCCGAAGACTCCTACTGAGGTGAGAAGCTTTCTGGGATTAGCGGGGTATTATCGAAGGTTTATACAGGATTTCTCTAAGATCGCGTTACCCATGACGCGATTGACAAAGAAATCGGCGGCTTTCAGTTGGGGGGAGGAACAACAGAAGGCGTTCGAGGAGCTACGCAGGCGGTTGTGTGAGGCCCCTGTGTTAACCTTACCCGAGGGCATGGAGGATTTGGTAGTATATTGTGACGCCTCACATCAGGGTTTGGGTGCCGTGCTTATGCAGCGCGGCAAGGTCATAGCCTACGCTTCTAGGCAGCTGAAGCCTCACGAAGCAAATTACCCGACTCATGACCTGGAGTTGGGAGCGGTAGTGTTTGCCCTTAAAATTTGGAGGCACTATCTCTATGGTGTCAAGTGTACGTGTTAGTCCCAGATGGCTAACCAAGTATTGTAGAAGGGGGGGGGGTTGAATACAATACTCAAAATTTTCACAATTTTAATTCTTTATATTGAAAATCTTTCAACAAGAATTACACATAGAAAACTTAAGACTGTTGCGGAAAAGAACAGATAAACTATTCTAACAATCTTACACAAAGTATACTAACAAAATAACTAAGAACACTTAGAATAAAGCTATAAAGTTTTTCAAGCAAACTGGAAATTCTTGCACTTAGAGAAATCTTCCAGTTTGCGTAGAATATCAAGAGCACACGGTAATCTTCAAAGTCTTTCCAGATGTGTGTGTTTTGCAAGGGGATGTCTTCTCCTTTTATAGTGCCAAGGAGTGCCCAAGCATTAAATGCTAAGGACACTTGTCAACTTCACACTTGCAGAGGATGTTGACTTCTGGAGGGTTGAGAAGTCCTTGTCACTTTTCGCTAGGTTCAGACAGAGTAGCTCATGCAGATAAAAGGGACTTTAACTGAAAGTGGATAAAGAGACAAACTGTCACTTTTATCTGCTAGAGGATATTGTCCCATAATAAATGATCTTCTGTCTTAGACTTTAGCACCGAAGGAGTTACCACTGAGATTAAGACTGACCACCGAAATTGCAAGAACATTTTGGTGGTGAGGAGGACCACCGAAAGTGTCCAGGTAATTCGGTGGAGCTTGAACACCGAAATTGGCAAGGCTCTTCGGTGGATGACGAGTCCACCGAAACTGTCCTGGTAATTCGGTGGTGAAGAGGCCACCGAATTTATCCAGGAAGTTCGGTGGTGATGACTTGTTTGAATGTTGCCAAGAGTCTTCTATTTTCCACAAGTAGAGAGTCTTCAAGCTTGGTTTCGGTTGATCTTCGACTTCACCGAACATTTGATATTTTGTACAAGTCATCTAAAGAACCAAACTAAAATATTCTAAGTAGGAGTTTTAGGAAAAACATCGGTGAGTCAATTTCAAATCCTTGGTGACCCAACAGTACGATCTACACTGACCATAAGAGTCTCAAGTACTTGATGGACCAGCAGAACCTTAATATGTGTCAGCGAAGGTGGCTCGATGTGGTTAAGGATTATGACTGCGAAATACTTTACCACCCAGGTAAGGCGAACGTGGTCGCGGATGCACTCAGCGGACATCCGGTCGGTGAGCCACTGAGGGGTTATTGTCAGCGATTGACAGTGATTACACCTATCCTGGAGTCGATAGGAAGCGCCCAAGAGGTGGCTGTCTTGGAGGAAAATGCAAAGCGGGAAAGAGTGTCGGGGGAAATCTCGAATTTTGTTCGTGATAGTCGGGGGTTGTTAACTCGACATGGTCGGGTGTGGGTTCCATTCATCGGTGGGAACCGGCAGGTACTAATGGATGAGGCGCATAAGTCCAAGTTCTCGATTCACCCGGGGGCTACAAAGATGTACAGGGACTTGCGCGAAGGTTACTGGTGGCCTGGCATGAAGCGGGATGTGGCTAGATGTGTGGAGGTATGTATGACCTGTCGGAAGGTCAAAGCGGAACATCAACGACCTCATGGGAAATTGCAACCGTTGGAGGTCCCGGTTTGGAAATGGGAAGAGATTACCATGGACTTCATAACGAAACTCCCGAGGACTCCCCGTGGGAATGATGCCATTTGGGTGATTGTTGACCGTCTGACCAAGAGTGCTCACTTCTTGGCCATCAGGGAGAGCTCCTCGGCGGAGAAGCTTGCGGAGGTGTTTGTGCGTGAGATCGTGGCCAGGCACGGGGTGCCAGTTTCGATTGTCTCCGACAGGGATACTCGTTTTACCTCTCGGTTTTGGGAGAAGTTCCAGTCGGAGATGGGAACACGGTTACACTTTAGCACGGCCTTTCATCTACAGACGGACGGACAGAGCGAGCGAACTATTCAGACCCTCGAGGATATGCTTCGAGCTTGTGTCATCGATTTTGGAGGTAGTTGGGATCAGTACCTACCCTTGGCGGAATTTTCCTACAACAACAGCTACCACTCTAGTATTGGTATGCCGCCATACGAGTTGTTGTACGGTAGGAAATGCAGGACGCCCGTTTGTTGGGGCGAGGTTGGGCATCGGGTGTTAGGGAGTACTGACATCGTGTTGAAGACGACCGAGACAATTCAGATGGTGCGGGATCGTTTGGTTACTGCACAGAGTCGGCAGAAGAGCTACGCCGACAAAAGGCGATCCGACTTGGAGTTTCAGGTGGGTGATTATGTATTGTTGAAGGTTTCACCCTGGAAAGGGGTGATCCGGTTTCGTAAGCGGGGGAAGCTAGGGCCTCGTTATATTGGGCCTTACCGGATCATCGCCCGCGTGGGGAAAGTGGCTTATCGGTTGGAGTTCTCGGAGGAACTGAACTTGATTCACAACACCTTCCACGTTTCGCAATTGCGGAAGTGTGTGATGGATGAGTCTGCAGTAGTACCGCTCGAAGATATTCAGATCGATGAGCGGCTTAATTACGTGGAAAAGCCAGTTGCTATTCTTGACAGGAGGACGAGAACCTCGCGGAACAAGGTTGTGGGTTTGGTGAAGGTTCAATGGAGACACCGAAAGGGTTCCGAGTGGACTTGGGAACCTGAAGCGGAGATGCGGGAGAATTATCCGGAGCTGTTTGCCGGTGTAGACTTCGGGGACGAAGTCTAATTCAAGCGGGGGAGAGTTGTAAAGCCCGTGTCCCGGTATGGTTTTAAAATTCCTAATCTATTTATGTTATTGTCGTTTAAAGCGAGTCTTGTTAACGAAAGTTGTCAAAGGGGACCTTGAATGTTATGTGTGGCTAACCTCACTCCCTTTTTACAATATTATGGAAATTCAGGGACCAAAAGTGCCAAGGTGTTAAGCCTAGGGGCCAAGTGTGGGCAATGGTGTTTGTTGGAGTGTTGAACGGCCAAGGGAAGGGGGGCCGACCCCCCCCCCTCTTCCCCTTCTCGTCGGTTTCCAGCAAACTCGACAAACAGCCCCCTTTTGTTTCTTTTGTGGTTTTTCTTTGGTGGTTTCATCTTGGCCGAAGTAGGAAGGAGAGAGAGAGAGATCGTGAGATAGAGAGGACCGAGAGAAGAAGAGAGAGAGTGGGTCGCCGGAGGGTTTTTTCCAGTCGCCGGAGAGTTTTTCCAGTCGCCGGAGGTCGCTGCCACCACCACCATTCGCCGGAGAAGTCGAGGGAAGAGGAGCAACCATCGCAAGGTAAGTCATTCCCTCGTTCCATCTTGTTCTTTCTTGTTCGTTTTTCCGGCGAGGCAACCACCGACGCACGCCGCCGCTACGGTGGCCGTGGGTGGACGGCGGTGGCTGTGTGCAGGTGGGTATGCGTGTGTATGTGTCTGTATGGTTTAGCAATCGAGAGTATAGAGGGAGGTGGTGCGAGAATGGGGTGGTAAGTGCGTGCGGAGAACCGTCGCCGGAGGACCGCCGCCGCCGCCGCCGTGCCCCACTACCGGAGGTGGCAGTGGGCGGGGCTAAACCCTAAGTCCTCCACGGCGGAACCCTAACGCCACCGGAGTTGCAACCCTAAACCGCCGAGCCTATTGTAAAAACCGCCTTATCATTTTATGTAAAAATTCTGGAATCTGCCTTGATATTGGGTAGACCATAACTTCCTGCTCGTAACTCCGATTGAGCCAAAATTAGTACCCACGGTTCCAGTACGGGGTCGGTCACGTTTTCCGTGTTTTAGCGGAAAACTGGTTCAGCCTCTAGCTAGGTGAAAAGGTGGTCGCAAATTGGTGATTTGTCATTTTATGTGAAGGTCGATTTTCTGCCACTGTTTTGTTGTGGCCGTAACTTTTTACTCGTAGCTCGGATTGATATGAAATCGGTGGACGAAGTTCACTAATCGAGTCAGGAAGGTTTTTCGTGTTTTTCCGAAAGTCTGTTTAGGCCTGTAGCTGGGCCGTATGGGGCTGTTTATACAGCCTGGTCCGAAAAACTTCCAGCTTTCTGTCCCTGTTTTGTTTTACGCATAACTTTTGCTTGGAATGTCGGTTTGGGATGGGACTGGTGCCAAAAGTTTCGTTTCGGAGTCTATTAAGTTTTCTCTGTTTTTCGGAAAGACCAATTCGGACCATAGCTAGGGCGAAGTTGCCATGCTGTACTGGAAGGTCCGGGTGTTCGCTGTTCTGCGAATCATTTTTGTAAAATCTATAGTAAATTATAGAAAAATCGTTAGGACGCGTGCGATACGTCCCTGAAACCGTAAGACTTAGAACTTCGTAATTATGAATTTTAATTTCTGTATTTATCAGTTTTAAGGGGGTAAATCAGGTCCCGAACAGACCCGTAATTTCTAATAAAAAGCTGGAATTTTTAGTCGTTTGAAAACTAGTAAACGTGTTATGGGTCGGGACTTTCCTTTGACTTTTTATACGTATTTAGGTGGGAGAAAGTGAAGAAGATTGCCGGGTTGGTGTTGCGTTTCGTGAGCACGTTGCTTAGCCTTGAGGTGAGTTCTCTCACCGCGTAGTTAGGAATTTCATGTATGTCGTTATTTTGTGTTACGTGTGATTACGTGTATTTATGTGCTTACGTGAACTAGATAGGATGTGATAACTGGTTGTGATTTATTAAATTCGTATGTGGAATATATATATGCATGTGTACACCTCGGTGGGACTGAGGGGCTCGGTGGGACCGAGGGCTTGGTGGGACTAAGCTAGTATAGCAATTTTTACTCGGTGGGACTGAGCTTGTATTAATGTATTTTGTGTACTCGGTGGGACCGAGGTTCGTGCTTATGTAATAATCATTATATGGTTTGATATTCGGGGTGATGGTGATGTTGCCTACTTGCGAGTAGGGCCGATATGCGTGGGGTTGCTACCTACGTGTGTGGTTGGACTCACTAAGCGTTTAGCTTACCCTTTCCCAATATGTTGTTATTTCAGGTGCGGGCGGCAGTCGGGCGTGACCGTACACACATAGAGCGCGGAGTGTCAAATATTGTTAAACTTTCACTTTCGAACCCTTTGAATTTAATTATGTAATTTTCCGCTGCATAAACTTTGTTGATGGTTTGAAGTAACGACGTTAATTTTATTTAAGACGTGAATTATTAAATCATGGTTGTTTTATAATGAAATGTATGTTTTAAAAATTTTAAATTTCCTTGAAATTTTTGGGACGTTACATCAATCCAACCCAACCCAATCAAAAGTGCAACCCAACCCAAACCGTTCGGGTTGGGTTGGGTTGGGTTGGTCGGGTTGAAACTTTTATTGATCCTTTCACCATTTAATTAAGTTATCGTGTCTAAACAAATTGCTACATGTTTCTAAATATCTAAATGTTCAACAAATTACTAAATCGTCTAATAAAAGATTGTTTATAAATGTTTGTTTATAAATGTGGCATCAAGAATCAATAACAAGATTACTAAAGTAACAAGTGGCCAACAATTGTATGTTTATAAATGTTCAATAATAACAATATTGCTTTGACAGAAACAAAAATGACAGTAACAAGCATTCAAAATTAGATTTAAATGTTTATACGGGTTGTCGCGGGTTGTCGGGTTGGGTCGGTTTGTTTTTGTTGGGATAATCTCAATCATACCTCAAGTACTAGATATGTAAATAGGGCAAAGATGAAAAAGTGTGACTTTTCATATGAAAAGGTGTGACTTTTCATCCTCCAACCGCCATAACCGAACAGTTACAATGGTTCATTGGCACCGGTTGATCTAGTATAAATAGGAAGCATATGTAACAAATTAGATAGACGAAAAACACATACTCTCTTAAATTCTCTCAAAGTTATTCATTGTTCTTCATCATGGAAGCATTGTTGATTCGTCGGGTTCGAGAGTTCGATTCTTGAACGGGTTGTTGTATCCTCTAGATAGACGTCCAATCGATACGGTACGAGGGACGAATTTCTGTCTAAGGACACTGCTTGGCAGGCCTCAATCCAAATAACGATCTTCTTCAACTTTGTGATCAAGAAAGCCGAGTTAGTATTTTATCTTGAACTTTTGATTATGTATTTTCATTGATATGTAAATTTCGGATATATATATATATATACATATAAATAATTCAGTATTTCCATTTGATTCAATATTGTGTGTTACGAATTTCAATTCGTGTATCTAAGGTCTAACAATATTAGACAGAAATTTCATTGACGATGGAAAACTCTTCTTTGTTGAAATCGAGTGTGGAGAAACCCGAAAAATTTAAGGGTTCCGATTTTAGAAGATGGCAACAAAAGATGCTCTTCTACTTGACAACTTTGAAAGTGTCTAACGTGCTTACCGATCAAGCACCGACACCGCCGGTTGGAGAAGGAGAAAATGCCACATCCCAAATTGAATTGGCTATGTTCCAACGATCCTTGGATATTTGGAACGCCAACGAATATAATTGTCGGAATTTTATTCTTAATGGTTTGGATGATGGTCTTTATGACATATATTCATCCTTCACCACGGCAAGAGAAATTTGGGAGTCGTTGGAATCAAAGTACAAGACGGAAGTCGCTTGTTCCAAACGATTTATCGTGGGCAAATTCCTAAACTATAAGATGACGGATTCCAAACCGGTCGTGAAACAAGTAGAAGAAATGCAAATCTTCGTCCGTGAATTGGAAGTCGAAGGTATGGGCATCAACTCTATCTTTGTTATTGGTTCAATTATTGACAAGTTACCTCCATCCTGGAAAAATTTTAAACTCTATCTTAAACATTTGTCCGAGGATATGAGTTTTGAGCAATTGATACTCAAATTGCGGGTGGAGGAGGACAACCGGATGAACGAGAAGGCGGATGCAATCTCGTTGGAACCAAATGCAAACATGGTTACCGGAAACTCATCAAAGTCAAAGTTCCAAAAAGGAAAGGGAAAGGCGATGGGTTTCAAGCAAAATCTCAATGCTTCAAACCCACTATCCGTACAACGAAGGCCTTTCAAGAAGCCTGTGATGAGTTGCTGAGTATGCGGCAAGCCGGGGCATCGAGGGAAGGATTGCCGCCATAGGAGAAACCATGGTGGTCCCGGAGGAGGAGGCGCCGGAGGAGGAGGTGCCGGTGGAAACCCCCATCAAGCCAACGTGGTCAATGCTCCAAATCAATTCGTTGGAGTAATTGAGGATTTTATGGTTACGAACGTGACCGATTGGTGGGTTGATACCGGTGCCACCAAACATATTTGTAACTCCAAGAACATGTTTGCTACATACCAAAAAGTTGATGATGAAGAACCCATGTATATGGGTAATGCCACGACCGCGAAAGTTGAAGGGAATGGGAAGGTGAATCTCAAATTTACATCGGAGAAAGAACTTGTGCTCACCAATGTCTTGCATGTACCGGCTATTACAAAGAACTTGATTTCTGGACCCACACTTAGTAATAAAGGATTCAAGATGGTGTTTGAATCTGATAAATTTGTGATTACTAAGGGTGGGATGTATGTTGGTAAGGGCTACCTAAATGAGGGGCTCTTTAAACTCAGTGTGATGAACAATGATGATGTAAATATTGTAAATAGCAATAAAACCGCAGGCTCTAGCTCTGCTTCTATGTACATGCTTGACTCTTCTTCCTTATGGCATTCCCGTCTAGGACATGTAAACTTCTGATCCTTACAAAGGATGACAAGACTTGGGTTATTACCCAAGTGTTCCATGGATAACAAGACAAAATGTGAGGTATGTGTTGAATCTAAATATTCAAGCCATCCACACAAATCTGTTGAAAAGTCTAATCAAGTACTTGGACTAATCCACGACGATTTATGTGACTACAAAGCCACACCCACACGTGGAGGAAAGAACTATTATGTATCATTTATTGATGATTGCAGTAAATATTGTTATGTATACCTAATACATACCAAAGATGAAGCTTTGAATATGTTTAAGACATACAAGGCTGAAGTTGAAAATCAACTTGATAAAAGAATAAAAATTCTGAGATCCGATAGAGGAGGAGAGTATGAGTCTAAGGACTTTGCAGAATTTTGTTATCATCATGGCATAGTTCACCAAACCACGGCTCCCTATACTCCACAACAAAATGGAGTAGCCGAAAGGAAAAATAGAACATTGAAAAACATGATTAATTCAATGTTGATTACGTCGGGAGCACCACATAGTTTGTGGGGTGAAGCATGCTTAACTGCAAATATGATACTTAATAGAATTTCTCATAAAAAGAGCGATAAATCACCTTATGAACTATGGAAAGGAAAACTTTCTTCCTACAAAAGGATGAAAGTGTGGGGTTGCCTTGCAAATGTTCAAGTACCTTTACCCAAAAGGACAAAACTTGGACCAAAGACCATTGATTGTGTATATCTTGGTCCGGCAAGTAATAGTGTTGCTTATAGATTTCTGGTCTATAAGTCAAACAATGAAGATATCCACAACAACACAATTATGGAATCAATTGAGGCTGAATTCTTTGAACACATATTTCCTTACAAGGATAAAGGGAAAGAAATCTCTAATCCAAGGAAGAGAGTATGTGAAGTAGAGAACACCGATAGTGTTGAGAAACCAAATGAAGAAGGTACATCAAAGGCTCAAGAAGAAAACCTAGAGCCTAGAAGAAGTAAAAGGGGAAAGATTGCTAAAGACTTTGGACCCGACTTCATGACATTTGTTGTCGATGAAGAACCTCAATCCTATAAAGCCGCCATGGATTCATCGGAGGCACCTTATTGGAAAGAGGCTATTCAAGGTGAGATAGACTCCATTGTTCAAATTAATACATGGAGATTGGTAGATTTACCACCGGGTCACAAGGTAATTGGTCATAAATGGATCTTCAAGCGGAAATTGAGACCCGATGGCACTATAGAGAAGTACAAAGCTCGACTAGTTGCCAAGGGGTACCGACAAAAGGAAGGTCAAGACTTCTTCGACACCTATTCATCGGTTACTAGGATCATGTCTATACGGACATTGATTGCGATAGCGGCTATACATAACTTAGAGATACATCAAATGGATGTGAAAACCGCGTTCTTGAATGGTGAATTAGAAGAAGAGATATATATGAAACAACCGGAAGGTTTTGTTGTAAAAGGCCAAGAGAACAAAGTCTGTAAGTTGATTAAGTCTCTTTATGGACTTAAACAAGCGCCAAAGCAGTGGCATGAGAAGTTTGATAACACTATGTTGTCAAATGGTTATCACATAAATGAATGTGATAAGTGTGTTGATGTGAAACAATACAAAGATGCTTATGTTTGTATGTTGATAATATGCTCATCATGGGATCAAACTTGGATGTAATAAACCAAACCAAGAAGATGTTAAACTCCGCATTTGATATAAAAGATATGGGAGTTGTTGATGTTATCCTTGGTATAAAGATTAAAAAGGATCCAAATGGTTACATCCTTACCCAATCTCACTATGTTGAGAAGGTGTTGCGAAAGTTTGGTCATTATGATGACAAACCGGTTGTGACTCCATTCGATCCTTCAAGTCAATCGAAGAGGAATCTAGGAGATAGTGTTGCTCAGTTGGAATACACTCAAGTTCTTGGAAGCTTGATGTATATCATGAACTGTACACGACCGGATATAGCGTATTATGTGAGTAGACTTAGTCGGTACTCACATAACCCGGGAAAAGACCATTGGTATGCACTAGTAAGGGTGCTTCGATATTTGAAATACACAATGGGTTATGGGTTACATTATACAAAATACCCTCCCGTTCTAGAAGGGTATTGTGATGCTAATTGGATTTCCAACCATTCGGAGAGTAAGTCCGCAAGTGGATATGTATTCACACTTGGTGGAGCAGCGATATCTTGGAAATATTCTAAACAAACTGTGAATACCAGATCAACTATGGAAGCAGAATTTGTCGCATTAGACAAAGCCGCTGAAGAAGCCGAATGGCTAAAAAGCTTCCTAGAGGGTATTCCGTTGTGGCCAAAACCGGTGACTGCTATTGGTATCCATTGTGATAGTATGGCCGCTCTCACAAGAGCGAAGAATCAAATCTACAATGGAAAGTCCCGACACATACGAAGGCGCCACAACACTATAAAGGACTTGCTGAAAAATGGAATCATTTCCATTGACTATGTAAAGTCAAAGGAGAACATTGCCGATCCTTTGACAAAGGGCCCAAGTAGAGAGCAAGTATCCTTCACATCGAGGGGAATGGGCTTAAAGCCAACACAATGAGTTTCCTCGGCGGCAACCTAACTTAGCGAAATTGGAGATCCCATGGTCTAGGTTCAATAGGCAAACTAGTCGGGGACAACTCAAGAAGCAATTAAACAAAGGTATGCCTATTCCTATGATGTTTTCCTTTGTTTTCCGTTGATGATATAGGGTTGAATGTTACATTCTTAATAATGCTGATAGCTATTATGGTGGAATACAACGGAGTATTCTTGATCGGCATTACCTATGTGAGATTGATGTGGGGTCGCATCTTTGAGGACGGACATGGCTACGTCTTCTAAAATTCTCATGAAGAAAGGATTGTTCACGGCCGAAATGAACACAACGGTAAGAGTCAACTATGCATAAACATGATATGTGTGATATTCATTGTCTTGACTTACTACAAAACGTGGTTAGTTCAAGACTCTTCGTCACTACCCACAAAGTAGGTCCGATGAATACTCACTAAGAACGGTTCAAGTCACCTAGACACCTTTTTCTGATGCATTTCATGTTTATTTCCTGAATAAGAACAATAAATACTTTGAGAATATCTTATTTTCTATTCAAATGTGGGGTATTGTTAGAGTTTGAATAGAAATGTGGGGTATTGTTGGGATAATCTCAATCATACCTCAAGTACTAGATATGTAAATAGGGCAAAGATGAAAAGGTGTGACTTTTCATATGAAAAGGTGTGACTTTTCATATGAAAATGTGTGACTTTTCATATGAAAAGGTGTGACTTTTCATATGAAAAGGTGTGACTTTTCGTCCTCCAACCGCCATAACCGAACAGTTACAATGGTTCATTGGCACCGGTTGATCTAGTATAAATAGGAAGCATATATAACAGATTAGATAGACGAAAAACACATACTCTCTTAAATTCTCTCAAAGTTATTCATTGTTCTTCATCATGGAAGCATTGTTGATTCGTCGGGTTCGAGAGTTCGATTCTTGAACGGGTTGTTGTATCCTCTAGATAGACGTCCAATCGATACGGTACGAGGGACGAATTTCTGTCTAAAGACACTGCTTGGCAGGCCTCAATCCAAATAACGATCTTCTTCAACTTTGTGATCAAGAAAGTCGAGTTAGTATTTTATCTTGAACTTTTGATTATGTATTTTCATTGATATGTAAATTTCGGATATATATATATACATATAAATAATTCAGTATTTCCATTTGATTCAATATTGTGTGTTACGAATTTCAATTCATGTATCTAAGGTCTAACAGTTTTTGGGCCTAACCCGTTATCAACCCAATATATGCGGGTTGGTCAAAAATAGTATCGATTATACATCGGGTTGGCACGGTTTGAGGTTTTTTGCCTCGGGTTGGGTTGGCCGGGTTGATCGGAAATTTGAGCACCCCTACTTACCGGGTCGTATGGATTATTGGATTTCCATGTCATTTGGCATCATTTGAACGGTAGGATTCAAAAGCATGAACAAATGGAAGTTAAAGTGCTTTAGGGATTTGGAAAATGAAATTTCAGGATTCAGCCATCTTCTTCGTTCTTCATGATGCGTTCACAGATTCAGCTCAGAATCTTAATTACAGCAGCATAATTATTTCTCCTCCCTTGATGACCAAAATGGAAATTATTACGTAATAATTGTTGATTTAATATAGTACTCACAGTCGAGATCGGGCAGTTTAACCCTGTAAACCACAAACGTGTCACACCACTAAAAAAAGTTTAAGTGTAACATCCCTATCCACGTGGTCCGGAACGAGTGATGTCACTAACGGGACTTAACATAAACACTCTATTATCTCAGAGCTACTAATAAACTTCAAAAACTAATCGTAACTAGTAAAGCATGATTTACAACCCAAAATATTACATCTCAAAAAGTGTTTATAAACTTATAACGCTTATATATTAAAACAAGTCTAAAGACTCCAAAACTTCACGCTCGATCTCAAGTCGCGTCCCTATTAGTCACTTGAAACTTGCCGTGTCAGAAAACAAAAAAACACGGCTGAGCATGGGCTCAGTGAATGGATTATAATATAAATTTAGAACTAATAATAAACACATCAATAATAAAGTGGAAAACTTAAAATTCAATTGAAGAACGTTTTATAAAACTCAAGACGGTAATTCATTTAATTCAAAAGAGATGATTAGTAGTATTCGAAAGCAAGAATCTCAATAAAGGTTCACACTTTAACTTCAAAATGTAATATAAATCAATTTCGTCAATTCATGTTCAAGTGTTCGTAGGGTGGCCAAACCACACGAACTATTGGGCCGGCGTGCGGGCACACACACCCGAGTCCCCCCGTGAATTTAACCACGGTCACATATTCTATGGGTAAAAATTCTAGGATCGATCCATCCACCCTGGAGCCAACAACGTCGTCCTAGTCCACAGAGTCGGGTTCACGGAAGCCACTATAGGGCCTAACTCTGGTGATGTGCAGGACGCCATGACTACAAAGCCGCCATAGAAGGCATCCCAAATAATGTGCCCATTAACAGTGGCGGATCCAAGATTTTTACCTAGTAGGGTCACCTTTAAGGTAAATTATGACCGTAAAGTCGTCCGGTGTGTTTTTACTGGAGGAAAACTATGACAAAAAGTTTTTAACCTATAAAAATAAAGAAAAACAAGATTTCACTGGGGGATGGGACCCCGCCTTTTACAAGGTGGATCCGCCCCTGCCCATTAATTGGGTAGTTCTAAAATCATCAAAATCAAACATATGCCACTTACCCGAATGACGTTCATAAAAATCAAGGTCAATATACTTCACAAAGTTTCATAATCAATTCCATACGAGACACATATTAATGAAAAGCAAAAAGGTTCAAATAAATGATTCAATAAACCAAAATCAATGTGTATGTGTGTATAATTACACGTTTGTTGATCACGTTCGGTTGATCAATCACAAGGCGGTGAACCACCTTTAGGAAGGGTCAACTACAACAAATAGTTGCCTACGAGTCAAAGGAGTGAAATCCATACCTTAGTTGAATTGAGATGTAACGCACGATCAAACGAGACTCACGAAGAAGTTGTACGAGCTCGAGTGCCTATTTAAACTATAAATTGTTATCAATGGCACAACATAAACATAAAACTCACATTATAATTATTCTAATACTGTATTTCGGTTCTAATGGTATTTAAGCAACTTAAATTTCAAAACGGACAGCCCGATACACATTTCGAAACTAAACTCAACACACATTGCGAAACTCCACTTGACAGCTCCTAAACCCCTTCTTTTCGAGCATTTTATCATACTTAGAGACCAAAACAGATTATAAGATCTTAATGAAAGTTGTTCTATGACCTCTTATGGTTCTACCCGGATTGGAATCACCTCATTTGGATCATCCATTGATTTTATATGAATTTTATAAAAACACAGGATTAAGACTCTTCATAAGAGTTGTAGTACACATTGAGTACCTTCTACCTGTAAAATTTGATCTCAATCGGACTTATGGTTTGTGAGTTATGCACTGTCAAGTACTAACCTTCACATACCGTAACGTCCTATTTACAAACTTTTCACATTTATTTTTTTATGATCCAAACTTAAATGTTTACTCAATTAAACATGATCTAAATATAATTTTAACATACTAAACATCAAATGGAGCTCAAACGTGAAATTGTTTTCTTTTAGACATTAAACCGAACTATCGGTATGCATTTTATTGACTAAACGTAATTTTCACCATTTTGATTCTAAACTTACCCTTTTTATTCCTACTTCAATTTTGACCAAACCAAACATTTCTAGACATGTATATTATCATAATTTTGCAATTTCAAACCATAATCTAAACCTAAACCCAAATAGAAACTAATCTCAAGAAACTACACAAAAACTTAATAACATAGGGAGAAAGTTATACCTCTACAAAGATTTGACAAGAGGATTCCGAATTTACAGTTTAATCTTTGATTACTTCACCCATTTAAGAGAAATCTTAGAGAGAAGAGAGATTTAAGAGAGAGAGAGAGAAGAGTTGGCGGTAATGATGATGATGAACGATTTTTGTTTGTGTAGTTTACTCTAACTTGATCCTTAATTGATATATATTTATACTAGTCTTTGGCTCGCCCGTTGCGCGACGATAAAATTTGTGTTTTAAGTTAATTATTTGATGTTTAATAGTTGTTGAATAATTTTGTGACATATCCAATAATTGATAAAAAAGAAAACAAAAATTCCACAAATAGAGAATATTATCTTGAAGATAAAAATATGTCTATTAAGTTTGATACCTATTATAAATGTCGTTACTAAATGAATTTATCAAACGAATACACAATAATTGCATATTTATATTTTTGAAAAATGTTCGAACTCATAAGTCATTATCCAAAAGTCAGTTGATAAGTGCATCTTCTTTTTTTCAAGTAATTAAATCTCTAATGATAATTCTAAGGGTGTTTCGTTGATAGAATGGAATTTGATAGAATTGTAATTCGTCGAAATAATTCGACTTTGAAGTAAAAATTGATATGAAATTGCAAAAAGAAAATCACGACAATTTAGTGATTATTTGTATCAAATCTCATACTAATCACGACACATTAATTCGTATATATTTATGATATTTAATAATATAATTAAATCCAAAAATATTCAATATTGGGCTCATTTCGAAGGTATTGATAAAGCGATTACAATGGTATAATTTGTAAAAAATAGAAATGTTTTTAATGCATTTTAGTTCATATACATTATTTATGTTTATATGATAAGACTCTAAAATGAAAAATAAAACAATAAGGGATTAAAAGTAAACTACATACCTAATTATAAGGGTAGTAAATGTAACGTACAAATTAAAAAAAGTTGAATTAAGGAGGAGTGAATGTGGGTGTGCTAATTGAACTTATAATGTAAATTGTGTCCATATACATGTTTAGGCGGGAAAATACTGAAGTCGGCTCACCAGGAGACGACACGTGGCATGCTAGTTACTCATTTATTATATGTATAGATTTTTGGGATTACTATACACGATGGAGATTTTTTTGAATTTATTATAAGTATGGATATGTACGTATGTATCAAAAAATATTTAATATTGGGCTTATTTCGACTGTATTGATGAAACGATTACAATGGTATAATTTGTAAAAAATAGAAATGTTTTTTAATGCATTTTAGTTCATATACATTATTTATGTTTATATGATAAAAGTCTAAAATGAAAAATAAAAAAAGTAACGGATTAAAAGTAAACTACACAGGTAATTATAAGGGTAGTAAATGTAAGTTATAAATATTAAAAATTTAATTAAGGAGAGATTTAAGGAGGAGTGAATGTGGGTGTGTTAATTGAATCTATAATGTAAAGGCGTCCAGATACATGTTTAGGCGGGAAAACAATAAAGCCGGCTCACCAGATGACGACACGTGTCAATGTAGTTACTTATTTATTATATTTATTATATGTATAGATTTATTGATTTTTCTTTTTCTTTTATATTAAAAGTTTGGCTAATTAACGGTTTGAACCCCTTAACTATATTTGATTGACATTTAAGTACGGTATATTTTCGGTAAGTTAAAGTATACGTTTTTAAAGCGGGGTATTACAATTATTTCCCCCTTAAAAGAGATTTCGTCCCCGAAATCGAGTTTAGATAGGAAACTTACATCGATTAAAGAACTCAGGATACTCCCGTCGCATATGGTCCTCAGTTTCCCACGTCGCCTCACGATACGAGTGATTCTTCCATAGAACTTTTACGAAAGGAATCACTATCTTTTGTGTACCTCTTTCATTACAAAGCTCGGGCTTTGGTTGGGCCCGGGCCGGGCTTGAGTGCAAATATCCGGGCCCTCTTAGGCTTTTATAAAACCGGGCTTTCGGGTCGGGCCTTAAACCGGGTCTTCACAAATTTTTTTAATTTATAAATGTTATTCTTATTATCTAATACACTTAAAAATATGTAATTGAGAGATTGAGAAGTTGCGAAAAACGAACACGAGGTAGCGAGAAATCGAGAATTTTGAGCTAGAATTGCGTTTTGTAACTTGGTATGTAACCTCATACGCCAATTATCCTATTTATAGTATGAGGAATGCCTAAAAACAGAAAACGGCTTTTTTTCTCAAAAAAACGGTCATAATACCGTTATAAAACGGCTCTTTTTTTAAATGCAAACGGGCCAGGTAGGGCCGGCGAAACCTCCAAAATGTTGGCCCGGTTATAACCGACGGGCTTGGGCCCGAGTTTTGGACGGGTCGGGCCTCGGGCTTCTGGCGGACCAGGTCGGATCCAAGCCCAAATGCCCATCTCTAGGCCCACCCGAGCCCAAGTTGAAAAAGCCCATGCCTAGTGAGTCTGAAAGTTGAACCCTAGTCCGGGCCAAGCCTCAGAGCCTAATCAAGCTGAAAATTTGAGGACAACCCAGGATTAAGCCCAACCCGAAAACTCGACTTCAAAAAGAATGAAGATGTCCGGTTAAATCCGAAAAAAGCGCTAAAGAGCCAACCTGAAAAGTCTAATGGGGTCTTTTTCCAATCCCAAAACCTGACCCACGGTAAAAAAAAAAAGGCTTTTTTGTTTGCTCAATGAAAACATGCTTTGAAGAGAAAAATATTGGACATTGTGCATCTCTACTCAGGAGCACACCCAATTTTCGTGAAGCTAATTTATTGCCAAGAGTTTGTAAATAACGTTATGATTTGTCATTGCATTCAAAACTACCAATCTATATAGTTTTCTATGTTAAATCAAAATAACATGTATATAAGGTTGATTAAATATACGACAACGTTGTCATGGCAAACATGATTATGATTTGTCACAACCATATCATTTTTCTATACCATATGGTTAAAGATTTTTATAGGCTTTATTTAAATTACTAGCAGTGTACCCGCGCAATGCGGCGGGATGTAAAATTTGTCTATATGTAAGAAAAAAGATATGCGTAATCCATCCAAACAACACATAACATTTTAGCGATACTTCGATTTACTGACCAAACCTTTTCAAACGGTATTTACCACAACTATTTTGAAGCCAGTATAGTTGGCAAATTGCACAAAACTAATCATCAAACTCACTAACTTTTGGTGCAATAATAATAAATCTGGCTCTCAAAAAATTCATGAAACTATATTTAAACACATATAATGATAATATGTTGGTACGTGTAGCCATAGAAGGGGTTCATGGTCTGTTTGGTTTGGTGTCTTGCTAGCCCATATAACCTGAAATTTTTAGATGTCACATAACCAATATATATATTTACATATATATAATTCATGCTTAATGTACCCAACCATAGTAAAGAAGGGAATTTCAAGAAAAGAAAAAAAAGCACAAAATGAAGTATCCTAAAACTCATAATTAATGTAAGTCTTGCATCTTTTCTCCTTTCTGCTCGTTGATCGCTCTTAAAGGTTAAACCTGCAGCACCCTTATTGACATCCTGATTGATGTGTTGCTTACTCAAACCAACAGTCTGTTTAATCATGTGAAGGTAAAGAAGAAAAAGTGAACAAAGGGCTTCCTTCAATCTATTAAAAAAGTACAAAAGGGCTTTTGCCGAGTAATTGTATATACATGTGAATATCAATCTTTTAAATTGACACACACAAACACATATATAATGTATGTAACGCATGCATGTATATGTTGTTTAAATTGAAAAAAGTGAGAAACATAAAATTGGCTGATGGCTTGATCACATCTTTGTTGTTCTTGGATGAGTTCTGCAACTTCTTGTCGTTCAAATCAGTGGAAGAGGAAGATTGATCATTTGATTGAAGCTTTAGCATGAGATCAACAATCTCTAAGAAGCCACGTTTTCTTATTGTTATTGCATTTTCCACTACTGCTTCTTGATGGTTCCTTCTTTTAATTCTTGAAGAGTAAAAGGAACGACAGAAGAATCTGTCAGAGAGAAGGGAAGTCCTATTACTCGGGTAAGTGACATTTAAAGGCATGCATAGATCATTTAGACCGTTTACAAGCATACCAAATACCATTCAAGAAAGTTTGAAACCCATAAAAAGTGACATTTAACGTTAAATGAGACGGGAAGTTTTATATTCATGTAATCACATTAATTGTTTTTATTAAATTATAGTGTATTATATGAATTTTTTTATCTTCTATAAACCGTTTTTTCGATTTTTTCATGTTCATAAACTGTTTGTTTGAGTTTTATAAATTATTTTTTCAAAAACTTCAAGATTTTTATGTTTCATAAATCGTTTTTCGAAATTTTCAAGTTTCATAAATGATTTAATAATCTGTTTGTTGGATTTTTAATTTTAATATATTTTTCTCTAACATGAATAATCATATTTTTTTTCAAAATAATTATATATTTTTCAGGCTTAAATAAAGGAAGAAAATGAATTTAATTAATTTTTTAAATAAAAAAAGATTTGAGTTTAAGCTGTTAGAGAGATAGAAAAAGATAACTACAACAATTAATTTTCAGTTTTATTAAAAATAATAATAGAAAAAGCAGAATCAGCATAATATAGAGAGAAAAGAAATATAATTAATTTTTAAATAAAAAAAGATTTAAGACTTTAAGACTTTAAGACTTTTAGTCTATATGCTTTATAAGATAGTATAGATAAGTCTTTACTTGATACCTTCTGTTTTATTAAGATGCCATCATTCTTAACCGAGTTTTCTATATTTTAGATTCTTTTTAGAGTAAATTACATTTTTGCTCCTTATGGTTATCATTCACTATCAATTATAGTCCTTATTTAAAACTAGTTACAATTTTGGTCATTGTGGTTGTCATTTTCTTTCACTTTTGGTCATTATGGTTGCTATTTGGTTTCGATTTTGGTCCAACTCACTAAATGCTGTTAAATCCGTTAACTCAAGGGGTATATTGGTCTTTTACTCTTATTTATTTTATTTTAATTTAAAAAATTATACACACACACACACATATATATATATATATATATATAGGGGTTGGTTATTTTATAAACCAGTGAAATCTAACAAACCGTACAAACCACGTTCAACCAATCACATTTTTTTATGTTCTTCACTTTTTCTTTATTATAAGGGTTGATTAGTCAATAATACATGAAACAATTTCATCAAGAATATATAAAGATTGATTAATCAACAATATATGAAACAAATTTCATCAAAATGAGAAATAAATGAAACAATTTCATCAAAAAAGGATTTATATGAAACAATTTCATCATATGAAACACTTTCATGAAATAATTTCATTCAATTAAACATTGAAAATAAGAGTTTGTACGGTTTGTTAGATTTCGTTGGTTTGTAAAATAGTCTTTGCCTATATATATATATATATATATATATATATATTGTCAGGATCGAATCTTAACAAGACTAATAATACCTAGAACTCAGAATTAAAGAATCTGCGGAATAGAACTTTAATTCTCACAATCAATGAACAATATATCAGAAAACACACAGCTGTTTGTATTCACTAATTCAACTCACAAGCTTACAACCAAACCTCAATCTTGATGAACAGGCTCAATCAAGACGACTTCTACTTCTCTAGAAATAGGGTTCTAAACCTTGAGGTTAATTCTCTCTAAAACAAAACGTATATCGCGTATATTGTATGTTGTGTGTATTGAATAGCTATCTATCAACATCTATTTATACAAAATAATTACAAGATAACTATCAAAACAAAATTGATCTTCTGAATCTTCTTTAAGCATATCTTCATCCATTCCATCTTTATCTCCAAAATCTTCGCATACCAAACTTATGATCACAAGCAGCATTAACATCTTTATGCACGAGCAGTATTAACTTCATTCAGCATGAGCAGTACTAATATTTTTCAGCAGCACTAATTCATTCCAGCAGCATTAACTCATTCCAGCAGTACTAACCTTGCTTCAGCAGTATTAATCTATTCCAGCAGCATTAACTTGACTCAGCAGTACTAACCTTGTTCCAGCAGCATTAATGCATCAGCAGTACTAACAGAGTTCCAGCAGTATTAACTTTGTCTTGCAGTAGTAACTATGTTCTGGCAGTACTAACCTTTATTGGCAGTAGTAACTTTGTTCTGGCAGCACTAACCTTTACTGGCAGTAGTAACTTTGTTCTGGCAGCACTAACCTTTACTGGCAGTAGTAACTTTGTTCTGGAAGTAGTAGTGTTGTTCTGGCAGCACTATCCATACTTAGCAAATCTTCAGTTCCCAACAATCTCCCCCTAACTTGACTTTTAGAAAGAGAAGTCAAGTTCTTCAGATGATGATGCTTCCAAAACTTAATCTTGAACACACAAGTCAGGATTCAATCCCAAACTTTGATTTAAGATCCTTCTTACCAGGTATCTTGTCATCTTATAATCTTTGTTACCCACCAACTTAGTTTTTAGCATTCCTTTCAACCTTGTCATGTTGTGCTCGTATATTTTATCCACCAAATAATACTCATGATATGCATAGTCAAGTGTTATGACATACACACCACAGTTTTCAATAAGCATCCAGTTGGTAACAGCTTGAAATTGCCTTTCTGTCAAATACTTAACTGCTTCTGTATTGAACATTAGACACAAGTATTCAAGTACCATTTTGGTGATGGACATTCCATTCTCAGTCAGCAAATTTCCATAAAGCTTCATTCCCACCTTGAACATCTCTTCCAAGTCTGATCTAGAGCACATCCTTAAAAGTCTTCCCCATGTAGAACTGACCTCAAACTTCCCATCTGCTATTTTTACTCTAATGTACTCCTTTCTCTGATCTTTCAAAGTATCCCAGAAGATGATCTCAGGAGCCATAGAAGCTAATGGTTTAACTTTGATTGGACTAGTATCAACCACAGTAATATACATATCACATTGATCATTTGTATGTGATTGTACATTGCTTGGTTGACCTGATGGAGTTGCCACCTCTTCTTCAGCAACTTTATGATCAGCTTTCTCTTTCACAACTTCCTCCTTAGCTTCTTCTACACTGGGTTCCACCCTAGGCTTCTTTACAACTTTCTTCTTTGAAGCTATAGACTTTGTTCTTGGTCTTTTGTTTGACACCATCTTGGTTCTTTTGAGTGATTTAACAGCTTCAGGAATGGTTTCAGCTGTTTCCTTTGTTTCTGCTGCTTCAGGGATGGTTTCTGCTACCTTATGTTTTTCAGCAACATTAACCATTTCTGCTGCTTGAATGGTTTCTGCTGCTTTTTGACTAGCAGCATTAACCATTTCTGCTGCTCTTTCTGTTACTGCTTCTTTTATAATCTTTGATACTGCTGCTTCAACACTATTCTTCACAATCTCAAATACCTCTGCTTCAATCTCAGATTTAGTTACTGTCGATACAGATACTGTTTCCTTCTCACTTTCAGATACTGCTGCATCCACAAGACTCTTAATAATTTCAGCTACTGCAGCATTAACTGTTTCTACTGCTTTTTCTGTGGTTTCTGCTGCTTTCTAACTTTCTGCTTCCTTTGCAACTTCTGCAATCTGCTCAGCCTCCCCCTCAACCTTATGCTCATTCTCCCCCTCAACCTTTGCATCCTCCATGTTTAGTTCAGTTTCTAACTCCCCCTTTTTGGAAGCATCAGTGGTTGATCTTCTCCTTTTCAGAACATACTGAGCTTTCTTCCTTCTTTGCAGCAACTTGGTGATCATCTTCTTATTCTTTTCTATCTTGGTGTGTTGATAAAGAATCACCTTCTTAAGCTCATCAATCTCCTTCTGCTGATTCATGACATCAATGTTGATGTTGGCAATAGTTTCCATCAATTCCTCATAAGTATATCTATCCTCACCTGGTTTAGAAGTGTTTACCTCCCTTTCAGGATCATTGGAAGTTTTAGTAGGTGTCTCTTGCCTAGCAAAAGCACAACCTACTCCCATGGTTTCTTGGCGCCTGGGTCCTCTGAATGTTTTCACATTCTGAGTTGCCGTGGGGAAGGTCTTAGTGATGTTACCACTGTCCTTCTCTTTGCTAGCAGAAGTAGTGGCAGCCTTGCAGCCCACATGCTCATCCTTCTCCTTAGAGAGCACCTTCTTGGGGTTGGGAGACACCCCTGTGGTTACCCTTTTGATATTCTCTATTGGAGAATGCTCCAATAGAGGGCTTGTAGGCTTTGGGCTATTAGGAGATACACCAAGGGAAGGAACCTTGTGTACCTTTCTTCTTTCAAACTTCTTGGTGATTTTGGGAGTGGGTCTTAAAAGAATGGACTGTGGGATTTCTTTGGTGATGGAAGGTTGGGATTGGTCATCAGTGGGTGTGTCTAATGGGGGCCTTGACCCTGATGCCATACCTTCAGTGGTGTGGGACACAACCATCATTGTAGAGAACAATGGTGTGTCAACTCCTTCCGAGTCCCTAGGAATTCTTCTCATATTTGAGAAAACCTTCCCTTTAGGGGGTTTTGGCACATATACCTCAGCAGACTGAGGTAAATCCATCAATTCATGGTTAATTACTTCTTGGACAAACCTGGGATACATGTAAAAGCGCTTTTTGGATTCTAGGTTTGCCACAAGATCATTAAAAATCATGGCTGAAAAATTGAACTTTCTGGCAGTGGCTAAGCAGACCAAGGCATAAGCAATGGTACTGCTAAACTCACTCCATCCAGTTGTTTTCTTTGAAATACAGTGCATAAGAGTATGAACAAAAAATCGCCATTGGGTGAAAAACTTTGACTTGTAGAATTTAAAAATTCCAATGGGACCTTCATACCCCATTCTTGGTAAGGTCGAGAAAAGTTCATCATTAGAGAGATAGGTTATACCTGAGGCATCATCTAAGTGAAGAGTGATGCGAATAACCTCCTCTGTGACCTTCAAGGGTTTGTCACAAACCCTTGTTCGAATGATTTTCTGCCCATCTTCGAGTATAACAGTAGCATTCTCCCAAAATTGCTTTTGATGCTCGATATATATGGTTGGGCACACTGTTAGGGCATGAGAGATGTGTGTGGACTTGAGAAAATCCACAATATCATGAAATCCTGCGGCCTGCTTTGGCTTCTGAAGCATCGCAATCTCATTGTGCTCATCGACAAACTCCATTGTCGTCATTCTTCCTGAGGATTTGGATAGAAAACACAGAGATTCTAGGGAGAAAAGGTTAGAACGAGAGAGAGAAAAATTGAATGCAAAGAGACGTTATGAACTTTGGCGGGCTGAAAGAGTATTTATAGCAGTACTAGCCTGATTTTCTTTAAAAGCAGTATTAACGACTTAGCAGTATTAACGACTGAGCAGTATTAACTGCAAGGCAGTATTAACTACACAACAGTATTAACTACACAAGCAGTATTAACCACTAAGCAGTATTAACAACAAAGCAGTATTAACTACACATGCAGTATTAACTACTAAGCAGTATTAACTACAAAGCAGTATTAACTACACATGCAGTATTAACTACTAAGCAGTATTAACTACAAAGCAGTATTAACAACACAGCAGTATTAACTACACATGCAGTATTAACTACTAAGCAGTATTAACTACAAAACAGTATTAACTACAAAGCAGTATTAATCTTAATTGCTCAACAACCTCAAATGTCATCTTACCTTTTGACACATCACCTTTACCACTTATCTTACCTCCTGCAGGATTATTTCCAAATGCAACATGTCCTCCATCAATTCTTTTGAAATTCTTGAGGCAGGCCATGTTACCTGTCATGTGCCTGGAGCAACCACTATCAACATGCCAGATGCTCTTCCCCTTGAGCTGTTGGTTGCCCTGCACATCTGATAAATCAGTTAGTTTTTATTGGGAACCCAAGCCGAAGTGGTCTTGGGTCTCCCTTGCTCATCAAAGTACTTGCACTGGGTTTTGATGAGATTTTCAAACTTAGGTACTGCAGAACTGGAGTACTTTGTCAATATGATTGGTCTAGCAGCACAAAAACTAGAAGCAGTATTAACCTTAGAAGAAGTACTAACAGTGTTAGCAGCACTAACACTGCTAGCAGCAGTATTGTTCTTAGAAGAGGTACTAACAGAGTTAGCAGCACTAACACTGCTAGCAGCATCATTCTCTTTAAAAGAAGTACTAACAGTGTTAGCAGCACTAACACTGCTAGCAGCAGTATTGGCAGTAGTATTGCTTCTAGCAACACTATCCTTGTCAGCAGTACTATCTGAGGTAGCAGTACTAACATTAGTGCTTTTGGGGATCCACATATTGACACATTCCTTTTCAGTCTGTTTTCTCATGTGGCGTTTGGATTCAGCTTGTTTCTTAGCCACATTATTCCTTGCAGGCTTCCTATAACCAGAAGACTTTTGAAAACTTCTTTGAAAACTTTTCCTTTGGTTAATTGGATTGAAATAACAGTGTTTGGCAAGATGATTCAATCTGCCACAAATAAAACAAGGTTTTGGTCTGTTAATCCTTTGCAGATCAACTCCTTGCTTTTGTGCCCACTGGTTATTCCAATTTCTTTGATTTCCCCTCTTTTTATCATGTTTTTGGGGCTTATTCTCTTGAGATTTCTTGCAAGAACAATGTTCACAAGTATTAGAGTTCACAACAGTGGTCTGTGTATAATGAACTCCCTTTCCCTTTCCAGTCCTTTTCATCTCATTGTTCTTAACACATGGACTTACACATTCCTCACCAGATCCTTCTTTTTCAGTCTTATCCTCAACAACTACTTTATCTAATGGATCTACTTCAGTGGCTCCTTCAGGTAAGTCCTTTCTATCCTTGGTTTCTAATAGGTCTGACTTAGGAGGGATGTAGTTGTTGTTGTAGGGTGGGGGTGTGGCATTATACCCTAGGCCTGTTTTCATCTTACTGTGGATTTGAGTATTTATTATGGTGTCCATGACTTTAGAAGCTTTTGAAAACTTTTCAACATCAAGTTTAACTTTCTCAAGCTCTCCTTTTAGTTTCTCACACTCTTCCCTGGATTCCCTAAGCTGGAACTCTAGACCATCTTTTTCCCATTTCCAGTAGTTTGTATCATAGGAGTGTTGAAGTTCATTGGCTTGAAAAGCCCTAATCTGTTCTTCAAACTTCTCAACAATTACTACATAGTCTTTTCTGTCCTTTTCTAATCTCTTAAGGTCATCACACATTCCCTGATTGTGATCTCTATACCTTTTAACAGTGTCTATACAAGCTTGAGTACATAGATTAGATTTTACCTCAGTGGGAATATCTGAAACTTCAGCCATAAGTGCTTGATTTTGGATGGCCTCTTCTGCTTGATCACTCCAATCAAATCCCATTCCTATGACAAACTCATTGGGTCTGAGCATGGGAACCTTAGAAACAAGAGTACTGTTTGATTCAATAGATTTGTCCATAATGATTGTAGAATTCTAAGAAACACAAGCTCTGATACCACTTGTCAGGATCGAATCTTAACAAGACTAATAATACCTAGAACTCAGAATTAAAGAATCTGCGGAATAGAACTTTAATTCTCACAATCAATGAACAATATATCAGAAAACACACAGCTGTTTGTATTCACTAATTCAACTCACAAGCTTACAACCAAACCTCAATCTTGATGAACAGGCTCAATCAAGACGACTTCTACTTCTCTAGAAATAGGGTTCTAAACCTTGAGGTTAATTCTCTCTAAAACAAAACGTATATCGCGTATATTGTATGTTGTGTGTATTGAATAGCTATCTATCAACATCTATTTATACAAAATAATTACAAGATAACTATCAAAACAAAATTGATCTTCTGAATCTTCTTTAAGCATATCTTCATCCATTCCATCTTTATCTCCAAAATCTTCGCATACCAAACTTATGATCACAAGCAGCATTAACATCTTTATGCACGAGCAGTATTAACTTCATTCAGCATGAGCAGTACTAATATTTTCCAGCAGCACTAATTCATTCCAGCAGCATTAACTCATTCCAGCAGTACTAACTTGCTTCAGCAGTATTAATCTATTCCAGCAGCATTAACTTGACTCAGCAGTACTAACCTTGTTCCAGCAGCATTAATGCATCAGCAGTACTAACAGAGTTCCAGCAGTATTAACTTTGTCTTGCAGTAGTAACTATGTTCTGGCAGTACTAACCTTTACTGGCAGTAGTAACTTTGTTCTGGCAGCACTAACCTTTACTGGCAGTAGTAACTTTGTTCTGGCAGCACTAACCTTTACTGGCAGTAGTAACTTTGTTCTGGAAGTAGTAGTGTTGTTCTGGCAGCACTATCCATACTTAGCAAATCTTCAGTTCCCAACATATATACTAGTTGTGTACCCGCGCAATGCGGCGGGAGCAAAAAATGTAAACGATTTTGAAGTTTTGGTGGTTTTGTTAGAAGAGATTTTAATGTTTATTTGATTTACACAATTACATTTTGAGTAAATAAGAATTACGGTTACAATTGGAGCTGATCGACGGAAAATAATACACATTATCACATATAACTCTACAAGATTCATCTTTCTGTTGTCTTTCAAGTGGAAAGTCCAGCACCAGTAGTTGCAAGATACGATAGCCGGATGTTGTAGGCTTATTTAAGTGCAACAAGTACTTTAGCAATAGTATGTCTCTGTGATGCATCACTTCGATAACAAGTATTTTTTTGTTATTCTAGCAATATAAAAAGATTATGTTGAATAACACTTCGATAACTAAGGAAATTTCTTGCTCAAGAAATTGTAGCTTTTCCCTACAGTGATAAATCAAAGCTAGCCAAGTAATGCATATCACAAAAACAACCAAAAGCCACCAAAAAAATCATTAGAACTAAACAAAATCAACCTATTAGATCCATCATCCAATTTCCCACATATGAACCCAAGATATGCAGTTGTAGACATCATATATATGGCGTTAGTCAACTAACAAGAAATAACATTACATCCTTTTAGAAAGTAGTTTTACAGCAACGATGACTAAGGGGCCGTTTACCAATCACTTACTTGGTTAAGTGCTTATCGGCAAAATTCAACACTATCACTTACTAATAGGGTAAGATTTTAGTCCACCAAAACGATATTGTGTGCAACAAGTTACCCGATAAGCGCTAACCGTGGTAAGAGTCGTCGTCCTCACTTACTGGGTAAGACTCTTGGTCCTTGTCTTCGCTCTTACCAGGTAAGATTTTTGGTCATTGTCATATTCATCTGGTAAGGTAATGTGACTTCGTAAGCGCTTACCCGGGTAAACATATAATAAACGGACCCTAAGACAGAGTTGTTGAACACGTCTATGGGTTTCCTGGAGATCACATAAACAGCTCTAGATAATGGAAAAGATGTGATCAACATCAACATTTTCATGTGCGTAAATGCAACAAAAGTCTGCAATCCAAGCTCAGTGCTAATTTAAACATGATTTTGATCATAATTCAATATTAAACCATAAAATTTATTCTCCCACCCTAACCTAGCTGCAGCTTCAATCAGGGTTGCATTGTATTACATCACTGGCAGTTCACTTGATATTAAAAGTAATGACATGAAGCTTAAATTACTCAACACCTATAACTTAAATTCAAGTAAGAGAAGTAATAAAACGTACAATACCTTCATTCCAGTAAGAAAACAAGATGAGATCCCTCATTTACTTGTTGCTAGATCAATATCAATACTAATACCTTCTCAATAGTCCTTATCAGTAATCCACAAATGTGTTTTTTGAAGTTTAATCTATTAAAATTAGAACAAAAACACCCTAAAATTTAAATACAGATAATGCAGCAACAGGTCACCTCTCTCTTTGAGCTTTCAAGGAGCTTTATCTGTTGAAACATGGAATTAACCTTTGGTATCCATGACGTTTAAAATGAAACTTCTATATGAACAAACCTTTGGTTTTGAAAGAAAGCATGATCGGTCTGATTCAGCATGTTACAAACCCTCATAACAAATGCCACCTACAAAACAAGCTGATTGAGAGGAATAGACCAATACAAGTAGGTTCAAATGGAAAAAGTAAAAACGTCAGAAACTTGAAAACAAATATCAACAGTTAGTTGGATTTAATTCAAGGGATGTGATTAAAAAGGTGGATACAACTTTATTTTTAGAACAACTTAAATCTTAATATCAATAAAGTAGCATAAAGGGTTACATTATCCATCTGTTGATCTTCACTGAATTTTTATCAACGTTCGTCTGAAAACCAAAATCAAACAAAAATATATTCAGATCTCAACCAACTCACTAAGATAAAAAAAAACCCATTCCTATTTTTTGGCTAATATAAGTGACAGAAAACCAATATGGATTACTGATAAGGAGGTGAACAGTCAAAGGCTCAAAGCAATTCACCAAAGGAGCCTCATGGAGAAATACAGAGAGTGGAGTAAGGACCTACGCGATGAAAAATTATTAAAACCGAGCACATACCTACAGAATTGGATTAAAATCAAACAAAACAGCAATTAAATCAGGTGTAACCCTAATTTAAACAAATAACAACAAAACATAAAACCTACTTTAAATAAGCTGTAAGCAAGTAGATTGTAACATGGAAAGAAAAAATGAACCGTGAATCTATCAACAAAGAATCAAAATCAGATGCAGAATATGATGTTCATTTGCAAAATCCTCATGAAAATCAAAATCAAAACAAAAAGCAAAATCTCAAATCAAAGAGTTAGGGTCTTTATACGATACCTCAAGGCCAAACCAGAATCGATCAGGAGCAGCTTACTATGCGGTGCGATTGATAGTGGAAGAGATGATTAAATCAAAGAGTTAGGGTCTTTATACGATACCTCAAGGCCAAACCAGAATCGATCAGGAGCAGCTTACTATGCGGTGCGATTGATAGTGGAAGAGATGATTGAGTCACATAGGTTTTTTCAAATGAAGAAAGCGTTCAAGTAGAGAAAAAGTACTGAAGGTATGGTCTTGAAGAGGAAAGGTATGGTGTACTTGGGTATGGCCGTATGGTGTACTTGGGTATGGTGCAAGTGGTGAAGAATAGAAGAAGGAAGTACTGGGTATGGTGATGGAGATTTTTGTCTGTGAAGATATATAGAAGAAGAAACCCTTTTATTGAAGGAATGCATTGAAAGTTTGTACATCGTGCACATACACTTGTAATTAAGAGTTTTTTTCAATATTGTGCTTTAATTTCTTGTACATTGTGCTTTAAAAATTGTCTTTAAGACCTTTTGCTAGCATGCATATATAAGTAGTATAGATATATTAATAAACACAGTACATCATCTTCGCCACATACCATCATCTCCGTCAGAGACCCTCGACCCCTTCCCCTTCCCGGCGACTCCTCAACCCCCTCTCCCTTTTACGACACCAATATACTTCGCTGAGAGAAATCCGACAACACCCCTCTGCCTCATTTAATTCTTCACCATCGCTTCCCTTCCCGTCAAAAGTAAACCCATTTTTTCTACCCTAAGAAGAAATCATGGTTAATTTGTGGGTCAAATCGTTTGTGTTTTCCATTTACTGATAAAGGCATTTTTGTTTGGGGTTTTTCCAATTTGCAACGAGGACCAACATTTTTTATTTAGGTGTTGGTTTCGATTTGCAACGAGTTCATTTTCGATTTGGTTTTTGGTTACACTTTGGGCTAGGTTTTCGTTTGGTTTTGATGGTTCTTAGATTGGTTTCTATTTGGTTGAGTTTTGGTTTTCGTTTCAAGGTTCTTCGTAAACGAAGTATGTACATCACCTCGCTTTGTGTTTGGTTTGCTTTCAGATATGTTGATCTACACATCATCTTTCTGCTAATTAAATTAGATTTAGATTTCTGATTTGAAACTAAGTTATGGTAGCAGCTATATCTTTATCTTCCTATATGTTTTTTTGTTGGTTATAAACACCTCAAGAACGATTTGATGATCTGGGAAAATGGGTGGAGGGTTTTAGCAGCAACAATAGGACAATCAAAGAGGAAAGCAATCACTAGAGGGAAATGGAAGGTTCACCGGGAGTTTAGGGCTGCAAGAGAGTAGCGATGGTGAGTAGGTTGGAAGAGGGTGATGGGTTAAAAAGCTTCGATGGTGAGTTTACAGCTGAAAGAGGGTGATAGATTTGAGTTGTGGATGGGGTCGGGGAGGGAAGGCGGATTCGGGTTATGGTGGGTTTTCGCCAGAGAGGGTCGTGATGGTGGTGTCCGTCTGTTGTTGGATAACAACAACAATACCGTATAGGATCATCATCATCATCATCATCAACAACAAGAAGTCAAGAATCATCATCTTTACCATTTTGTGGTAAGTTTTTTCCAGCAGTTAGTATGATTCTTATTGATGATGATGTTCTATATAAAACGTATTTGTAGGTTTCTGTTTCTATCTTATTTTCGACGGTGAAGAAATCTTTGGAGAAAATGGATTACAGGGACGTCGACGGTAAAGAATCACTGGAGAAGATGGGTTACTTACGGTGGTTGAAGGCCGAAATCATAATAGTTTATTTAACTTTTAAATTGATAACGAAATAAAAACTAAAAAGAACAAAATACCCTAGGAGTTAACAACATTTTTAATAGAAGTTAGTCGATGGACCAAAAGTGAAGCAAAATGACAACCACAATGACCAAAACTGTAATTAGTTCAAAAGAGGGACTAGAATTGATAGTAGATGGTAACCATAGGGAGAAAAAGTGTAATTTACTCTTCTTTTTATTTTCAAATAGAGTAAATTACTGTTTTGGTCCCTAACGTATGTCAAAAAAATACGAAACTAGTCCTTTAACTTCAAAAATTACCGTTTTGGTACCTCACGTATGCATTTCGTTACAAAATTGGTCCCTCGAGCTGACGACCGTCTATTTCCTTCGTTAAGCTCGAGGGTATTATGCTATTTTTATATTTTCTTATTTCTTTTACATTTTTTAACCAATTATACTCTTTTTCTTTTATTTTTTATTTTCTTGAATCTTCATCTTCTCCAAGAAGATCATGATGAACACCATACCATGTGTGACTATATTCTTGTTGCATGTGATACCAAATATGCGTTCTCCATCTATATTTCAAAAGAAGCAGATGAGAGAGAGAGAGAGAGAGAGAGAGAGAAGTGACAGAGACATATATCGAGATCGCCGGGTTCAGGCGAAATCGCCGGAGAAGATGAACTCGTCGGAGAAGACGAAGTCGCCGACCGATCTGGGTTCGTGTTCATCTCCATTGCCGACGCCACCTCCATTCGATTTGGGTTGAAAATCGGTTTGATTGCTACTCCAGATCGAACGATTGCTGCTCCAGATCATGAAGACCATCGATTGATGCTCAGATTGAAGGGTTTCTTTTCTTCTTCTTTAGTTAGTGTTCGATCTGGGTTTCTTTTCTTCTTCTTCTGTTAGTGCTCAGATCGAAGGGTTCTTTTCTTCTTCTTCTTCTGTTAGTGTTCTTCTTCTTTTGTTCTATATGTATCCATGATTTGAGATTTGAAACATATTTGGTTTGTATGTTAGGATTTGTTAAATGTTTTTGATGTTTTCATATTAGATTTGGATTTAGGATTTGGCGCTATGTGTTCTTGATCATGGTATTCTCCATGGTGTTCTTCATGTTCTTCATAATCTTCTTGAAGAAGATGAAGATTCAAGAAAAAAAATAAAAAGTAAAAGAAAATTGGTATAATTAATTAAAAATGGTAAAATAAATCAAAAAGGGTAAAAAGACCATTTTACCCCGAGCTTAACGAAGGAAATAGATGGCCGTCAGCTTGAGGGACCAATTTCGTAACGAAATGCATACATGAGGTGCCAAAACGGTAATTTTTTAAGTTAAAAGACCAGTTTCGTATTTTTTGACATACCTTAGGGACCAAAACAGTAATTTACTCTTTCAAATATTATCAAGGAAAAAAAACTTTGTTGTATTAAAATATAATCACATTTGACTACGTTGTTACTAAGGGACATTATTAAACACTCATTGAGTAAACACTTAACGACAAAAGTTACCACCCTCACTTACCTTATTGAATAAAACATTTTTGGCTATCAAAATTGATTGTTGGTAAACATCTTTTATCCGATAAACGTTTACTGGGTAAGAGTTTTACCCTTCATTTATCGGGTAAGATTTTTGGTCCTTGTTATGCCTTATACTGAATATTAAGGTGCATGACACCCTGGAAGCGTTTACTCAATAAGTGTTTAGTAGACGAACATTTTTTATGGAGGCTTTCATGAGTTAAAACATCTCGTTAAAATAATATATTTGCATAGAACGTTGAGCGATCAAACCGTTAATTTTTTAACAGTCCAGGACAAAAATCACTCAATTATATTACTAACTGATAGTTAGATGACTTAATTGTTAGTTTATTGAAAGTACAGGTACCAAAATGTAATTTTGCCAAATGGAAGCCGGTTTCATGAAAACCCGGTTTAGACCGGACCAGCAACAACAACCGATTACCATCACCCCTATTTCATGCTACCATGATATTCTCCACCATTGTCATGCTCCAACGGTCCAAAAAATCCCATTTTTATTTCTTCAATCTGCCATGGGAATCGGTTGATTTCAAGTACGACATGAACCATATACGTCCGGTACAACGTTTACACAGTCTCTCTCTCCTCCATTTGAATTATAGGATCTGGAAAGATTCAACAAATTTCTAGGCTGAAAAAGAGGGGGATAAATTGTTTCGCCGCCGACGAAGATGGTGACGGGTGAAGGAGGTGGTGGTTCGTCGGGAAGTGGAGAAGATAGTGGGAAGGAGGAGAAGGTTGTTGGTCGTCGGCCCAAATTTGAACATTCCGGTTGGGTTTATCATTTGGGCGCCAGTTCCATTAAACGCGAATCATGCAATCGCCGATTTCTACATATTAAGGGAAAATACGTTATGATGTATAAGCGTGATCCTAATGAACACCCAGGCACTGTATGTTATAATCTCATATTCTCCCCAATTTTGATTTCAATTCCTTATTAGAGTATCTCTAGGTTTATGTAATTTTCTAAAATAGACGATCAACATTAAAATCTCTAAAAAAAAAGTTACATTCATCTCCAACAGATTCTCAGTTTTAGAGATTTTAACACGAGATATATTAATATAATATTATCTAATTTATCTTTTCAATACACTTTTTTAAAATAAATTAACATAAAATGATAACCTCAATGTCATTGCTAGGATCGAATAAGATAATCATTTAGATAATTCTCTAAGCTTGGAAAAGTTTCAATTTTTTCTATTATAGAAAACAAGATAGCAAAGTTGTTGGAAGGTTTAGGGAAAAACTCAATTTTTTCTATTTTAGCAAAGCTGTTGGAGATGCTCTTACATCCTAAACAATACACATGCTATGCACACACATATTGTAGCAATTGTTAGGGTTCGAAAACAACCTGTTATTTGTTTTTTTAATTCATTATTGAATATAGTTGTTTTCTTTGTGGTATCCTGTGCTGCTAAGTTGGACTTGTGTATTTGCATACTACTAAGACTATCAGCATCCAACCCCATCTAACCCACACTTTTTCACTGCCATATCAGCGCCACATCATTTTTCCCTTCCAACCCATTCTAACCCACAAACCCCCACATCCATCCCACACCACCATCCCATCCCATTTTATTTATTTTTATTTAATCTAAAAAACAATAAAATAACAATAAAATAACAAAAAAGAAAAATATGGTGAATTATGATTGGTTTATTTTTCATTGTGGCCCACATCCATTCCAACCCCATCAGGGTTGCCCAACCCCATCCAACCCCATCCCCATCCAACCCCAAGGGGTGTGATGGTGTTTCATCCAACCCCATTCAACCCCATCCTCCCGATGCGGGTGGTCTAACTCTTCTTAATGATCTGAGTACATAGTTATTGTTGTAATCTGGATTATTGATAACAAATATGTGCTAAATGCTAAAACCAAACCTTCTCTTTTTGCATAATGAGCTATTTTCTTACAGTTTTATACATCAAATGTCTATATATAATTTTTTAATTTTTTTCCATATGAATAATATCATGTTACTATGTTTGTCCCCAAAGAAGATTCGTCGTCTCTGATGTTTGAGTGTCAAATGAGGGATTTTGAACTTGCAATTTTTGGAGAACTTATTCAATGCATATTAAAACCCGATAACTGCCCAAAGTATGGTAGAAGGATTACAATAGGTATACTTTGAATATAAGAAACTAGAAAACTTCATGTCAAATTTGTTTTTAGAAGTACTAAATTTGAATCTCTAAAGTCAAGTGTGGGATCGTATTTTAGGAACTTGGGAGTATATATGTTCTCTATATAACAAGAAGCAAGGTTTTTCTTTCCTTGTATTACATTTAATTTTTTTAGTTTTTCATTCAAAGCAGAAACCAATAAGGAGGGGTGTTGTTGGCCACACACTTGTGCTGGAGGAGCTAGGACAACGGAAGGTCAATGATGATGTAAGACCCTTAAAACCTATGGCGAAGGATCGTGTGAGAAGTTGAGGTTCACGTGAGAAGCGTCAGAAGTGGATCTGAACTGTTGATCACTTTTAATCAAATGCCCTCCCATGAATTGTGGCATAGAATGGAATTGATCCGGTGCATCTCATCCTAATGTGCATCCATATCTCATCCAACGGTTGATAACCACTTCTCACGTTAACCTCAACTTCTCACCGGAACCCAACCCTAAAACATATTCGTTATGTGTTTGTCTATATGTTCATCATTTATTTATACCATTATCCCCCATCTATGGATCCCATCTTCATTTCTTCTCATGTGAAGTAAATGAGATTAACTTGCATTTTCATTGCCTTAAGATCATATAAAGCAGACCCACAAAAATGTCTTTTCAATCTCTTTGTTCCCATTTCTGTAATATTATAATATCTTTGCTTGAATTGTGATATAATTTTCAGGATCTTTATGTTCTGAAGTTCTCCAACCGATTGGATGAGGAGAAGAAGGGAGAAGTAAGTTCTTTATGTTATTAATTCTATTAAGCAATGTTCTTCTTCTTGTTAAATCTATTAAGTAATGTTCTTTCCAAGCTTTTGATTTTTTCACCATACTATGTGTTGAACAAGGTATTTGTAGTATATTAGATTTTCTTGTTTCTATTGCTGAAGAGATGTTTTACATTGTTGCAAGATTGGTTGTGCTACAGCTGGAGAAACCCGGAAATGGATGGAAGCATTAGAACAAGCAAAGAAACAGGTTAAAGAAATTGCAAGATTTAGTTGTTCTCCACGAGAATTTGTACACATAATTCAATAATTGGCCATATTCATTTTCTTCTTCTTCTTATCATTAACAGGCTGAGTATGAGCTTTCTCAAGGTTCTAATACCAGAAAGAAATTGAGCATGGAGAATGAGTATGTTTTATATAGTAATCTTGAACTTGTGGTTGTGACAAAGAATTCTACTTCAAATAATACTAAAAGTTTTGTATTCTATGTATTTTTGTATAAGAATCTTGTAAAATTATAGTTCCATATAGTTTTATACCTTTCACACTGGTTTTCTGGTCTCACTATGCTACTTATGTTTGGAAGGATTGATCTACAACGACATGGCCATCGCCGTAAGTTAAAGAGTTATGCTAGTGGTGTAAAGAGGCTGATGAGTACAAAACGTGGTAAGGTGGTATGCATATTTTTTCCACATACCCACATAACTTGCTTTTAGAATGTGATATTTATTATCCCTTGCATGATAAAAAAGGTCTATGTTTTATTCTTCATTTCTTCAACTATTTCAAACCTATATTAGTTTCATCTGAAGTATGTGGTATTAGCCCTATCGAAGAATCTCCCAACTCTTTGTCAACCATTGTATTGAGGTCAATTTGTAGGTTTTTTTAGCCTTTGCTTAGCTTAATATTCAGACTCTGCCACTAGATAAACCAGCTTACATCGTTTTTCACTTTTCCATGATACAAAATTTCCTCAAACTAAATTCAGGGCCTGTTTGGTAGCAGCTTAATGAGACTCGCAACTTATTAGGTTGGCTATACATAGACTGTTTGGTCGTGGCTTAATGATATAGAAAGTGGCTTATTCAGTAAGCTTATAGGGGAGTACCGGGTGGTAGTGTGGTAAGAGTCAAGAGTTGAAGACATATTCCAGAAGGAGCAAATGAGAGCTTTTTGGTCTTTTTGGTTGGAGTTAGTGGTAATATGTTAGTGGCAGTTGTGGTGTGGTGGTCAGAGAGCAATGAGTCGGTGGCTAGGGTGTATAAATAAAGATGGGGGTTAGAAGTTGCATTCATTCTGATACTTTATCTTGTTACTCGATCAGTGAGGAGAGAGAGGGAGGGACCAGGCTCTCGGAATCCTGGAATGTTCTAGAGTGAGAAGAAATCTTTGTATACAGGGAATAAACATTTGATTTTAGTGAATCCACCGACTGTTGGTGAATCAAACCGTTTTGTTGTGTTGTTATTTCATTGAAAACACATCATAGTGTACATCCACACGGGGGAGAGAAATCACTTACATTAACCAAATGTGGCAGTTAGCTAGTTAGAGCATCTCTAACAGGTTTTCTATAATTTTTCTAAAATAGAGAATCAAAAGTTAAAATCTCTAAAAAGAGTTATATTTATCTCCAACATATTCTCTATTTTAGAAATTGTAACACAAGTTATATTAATATAATATTCTCTAATTTATTTTCCCAGTACACTTTTTAAAAAACTTAAAATAATAAAAGTTCAATCTCATTGGTGGGATTAAATAAAATAATCATTTCTCTCTCCTACCACCAAGTTTTAGAGAATTCTCTAAACTTGGGAATTTTTAAAGTTTTTTCTATTATAGCAAACAAGATAGCAAAGCTTTTGAAGAGGTTTAAGAACAAAAACTCATTTTTTTCTATTTTAGCAAAGCTGTTGGAGATGCTCTTACAAGAGATGATCTTCAAAATAGATGGGGAGCTTATTCGCTTAGCTTATTAGCTATACATGGTTGATTGTTCACGGCTTGATGATTAAGTCATTAGGTGATTGGCTTAATTGGGACAATCCTCTTCCCTTGCTTTATGTATTCAGCCATGTTATTTCCAACTCTACCCTCCCCCTCCTCTATGTGTGTGGAACCAATTTGGGATATTCTTTCAATTTGATTTGAAAAAACAAAAATAAATGATTCAACATACTCTTTTATGTTTAATGGTTAGAAGTTTTATAGTAATATTTTCTCAAGTAATATATTTCTCATCTACTATAATATTAATAATTAATGACATTTATTTTGATTTACAAATTTCTATATCTTATTTATGTTTTCTTAACATGCTCTTATAACTATAATTGATTAATTTTATTAAAGTATGTATTAAATTAAATTTAGTATTATTTTATAATGTCCGTAGAAGATTTCTACAACTCAATTTTTATTTCAGCCATATAGCATTCTACCCTTTGAATAGTATTATGATGCTTTTTTGTAACATTTAAATAAATATTGTATGGATGTTTATGTCTAATGATAATTATTTACTAATGATATGATAGTGTCGTTGAATGTATATCATTATGTTAGATTAAATATTTTTTATTTAAATTATTCATAAGTTGACATGTTTTGTCATTTCGAACAAAAAGCCATTTTTATTCGGCACATGGTTTTCAATTTGTGATATGTAGGTCCAGAGTCACTTATCCGTAGATCATTGAGCTTGGGAGTTAACCGTAGGGCTGCTGCTGCTGACTTCTGTGAAGGGGATGCTGCTGATGTCGTTGAAGCATATGACTGGAAATGTATCCGCACAGTCAATGGTACATACAATCTTTTTATTAAAATGGATGTCAAATTAAAGATCCAGGGAGAACCCTGAAAAATAAAAGAATCGGAGAACCAAGAAAAAACGGATGAAAAAGTATATCAAAATGGATGTCAAATTAAAGATAATAATGTGATCATTTTTTGGTGTAGTTTGTTTCGCTCCAACTTATGTTGTTTTCGTTGATTTTCGATTTTAAAAATTAGAAGGAAATGGTTTTAGTTTTTGAAAAAAGTGGTTATAACCATCATTTTAATCTCATCCGTTGGACCATCCCAATCTAACGGTTTAGATGAGTTCTTCGGTTCTTTTATTTTTTAGGGTTCTCTCCCGATACCATCCCTATATATATATGTAACAACCCGGTTCTAAAATACAAGCTGGAAGCTACCTCTTTAATTCATAACGCCATAAACGGCTCAACATGGTCACATTATCAAGATTTACAACACAGGGTTCGCGGAAATAACCCTAAATACAGCTGAGAAATCTAACTAGACATAAAAAGGAAGTTCTTCTACTCCTTCTAAACGCAAGCTCCGACCACGTCTTGCCAAACCTCTAAACGTGCTCTCGGCTACCTGCTTACCTGAAAAGGTTTTAGTTTTGAAAAGCGAGGGTTAGACCATGAGGTCTAGTGAGTTCCCTCCACACCAAGTCACACCCAAATATCACAGTTTATAAAATCAGTTATGAAAGCATTTATACCAATCATAACAAGCACACTAAGATGATATGCACACATTGACACATGCTACTGGCATACGCTATAGTCACACACACTGTGACAGCGCAATAAGGCACACACACGCTATAGTCACACACACACCGTGACAGCGCAATAGGGCACACACCGCCCATATATGAAACAAATTCATATATATAATTGTTATGGGACACACCCCCATTTCACACCAAAGCCAGAGCATGGTCACACACATATAAATCACACATTTTATCTTTGCTTTGAAATAGAAGCAGTTGAAAAGCACACAGTTAGATAATAACCTTCAAACACGCTTATTCTTCGCTTTAAAATAAATACAGTTGAAAAGCGAACAGTTGGATAATAACCATCAAACACTTGTATAAAATTTAGGTTTAGAAAGACTCACCTTGCGATGGTATTGAACGCACTCTTGTTCTACTCTTGAGTTAACCAAGCTTGGCACCTAAGAGATCAGACATTTCTCAATTAGCTAGAAATCCGGACATTACTATCTGGACACAAGACTTGTCGGGTACTACCCCTTACCGGGTATACGGACTTACCGGGTATACCCTACTTACCGGTTACCAGAACTTACCGGGTACAATGAACTTTCCGGTCACCACACACCTTACCGGGTACTAAGCACCCGGTAACCCAAACTATCCGGTAAGACTATCTATCCGGTAACTTCACTAGGCTTCCTACCCGGGAACATACATCTACCCGGTAACTACTGCAATCATCCGGTAACTTCGAACTGGACGAAAACTCCTTTTCCAAAAGTGATTAAAAACCGATTTTCTGCTATAAGCTCGATTAGACAAACATAAGGGTTCATCCACCAATCATAAACACTCACTTATTCCAATTCTTTACCTATAAATCGATGCATAAAACTCAAAACCCCAAAATCCTCCTTTAATGGCATTAATGTGAGAATACAGTGAGCTTAGAGTTTTTCATCAAATCTTAGAGAACACAGTAGAGGAAAACGTGAAGCAGCAAAGAGAAAAGTTCTAGACGAGTTTACCTTCAGAGATTTCTTCCACAAAACTGATTTCTCTAAACTGTTTCTTCTTCTCTTCCTTTTTCTTCTTCTAGCCGCCAAACTCTCCAAGCAAAAGAATTACATTGAAGGAATTAAAGGGTGCCCTAGGGATTAGAGCCATTATATACTTCTCACAAATTGCCAACAAGTCCCTCAACTCCAACTTTCACTTCTTAGACTTCGGCCACCAAACTTTCACATTTTACAAGAATACCCGGTTGTTACAACACTCCCCCCTTAAAAGAATTCCGTCCCCGGAATTCCTCATTGGAAAAGATGCGGGTATCTTGCCCACACCAAAACTGACACTTCCCCAAAGTAATGTCACTTCTGACTCAGTCAACCACCTTATTAAATTCGACACATGAAACATTGGGTGCATTCCTTTCAGTTCTTACGGTACTCTAACTCGTAGGCTACTGTTCCTACTCGATCGATCTTGACAATAGAAGATTTAATAAGGCTTCTCATACATAAAACACGCTTCCAAGGAACGACTCCCTAGAATGCACATACTCTTGATCACACTATTAACCTAAGTCGGTGGTTTATATTATTATTATTACTATTCTTTAGGGTATCAAAGTGTAATTATTTTTCTCTTTATATTTGGTTGTAATCTCTAAATTGTTCAATGAACTGAATCGACACAAATTCCTTTTCTGATTTGGTATCAGAGCGTCCCTTTTCTCTAACCCTAGTTCCAGCGGCAAAATTCCAATTGCAATAGCAGTCTTGTTCCTGAATCGCCGATTGCAAACTCATGGCAGCAATAATTCAATTTTCACATCAGGAGAAAACCATTCATAACTCTCACAAGTTCTCCTTCTCTCTCAAACCTACCAACTATGGTTATTGGAGATCCATGATTGAATCCTTCCTCACCTCTCACAATCTTTTTGGATACGTTGATGGAACTGTACCCTGCCCTGAACAAAAAGTCACCAATGAATCTGCCACTACCGATAATCCAAGCTACGTTCCGTGGATTTGTAACGATGCCCACATCCGTATGCTTATCATCTCAACAGTTTCTGAAGACTCTTATCAGCATATTCAGGGAAAAACATCACGAGAGGTATGGTTATCACTTGAACGGGCTTATGCTCCTGTTACTTTATCTCATGAATTTACTCTTAAAAGTCAACTTCTGAGAATCACCATGAAGGGTGATGAAAAACCGGCTGAATATCTTAGCAGAGCTCAAGAGTATGCTACTGCTCTTGCTAACATTGGAGAACCGGTAAAGGACAAAGATCTGGTAATGCTCACCCTTACAGGACTTCGAGAGGAATATAATGGTCTCAAAGCCAACTTATTGGCTCGTGTGCCTCCTGTCTGCTTCCATGAATTACATGGCCTTCTGTGTGATCATGATTATGTCTTCACAAAAATGATGACTGCCACTCCCCAAGCTTTCTTGGCAAATGCTTCTTCGGTTCCACAATCATCATCGGCTGCTGCTTCTTTGGTTCAACAACAAAATATTGATCACCTTCAACAACAACTACAAAGCATTCAACTAATGGCCACTCAGTTGGGTTATCAACTAAACCCCATTCAATCTCCACGGCCTCAAGTTTATTTTGGTTCTCGGTCCTTCAATAACAACCGAGGCGGTCGTGGATCTCGTGGCTCTTCTCGTGGCAACTCACGTGGTGGTTTTAACCGCTCTCGGGACAGTAGTGGCACACGACAGTTTTCGTGGGCCTCCACCCAAAACACCGTCTATGGTCATTGTAACAGATGTGGTATAGGACATTTACCATCTCAGTGTCCGACTAAATCTAACCAGTGTCAACCTGCTCCACAGGCCAACTTTACAACACGCTCAGAGGCTGACACATCTTCTGGACCTACTTGGAAGCCCGACACTGGTGCAACTCATCATGCCACTCCAGACCTATCTAGCATGGATAGCTCCGAGGCCTACTATGGTAATGATTCTTTACTTGTTGGTAACGGTAACTCTGTACCCATTTTTCACATTGGTTCATCCAAAATCTACTCACCAAACAAAACTTTTACCTTATCTGATATCCTTCATGTTCCTCAACTAAAACAAAATCTTTTATCTGTTCAAAAATTTTGTCTTGACAACAATGTTTTCTTTGAATTTCACTCTTCTTATTTTGTTGTCAAGGACGAGTTTACACGCACTACCCTCCTTTCGGGCCCCAGTGAGCAGGGTTTGTACTCCATTCGCCTCCCACAACTCAAGTCTTTGCCCAAGGTTGCCTTCACTACTGTCAAAGCTTCTTCAAACATTTGGCATCAACGTTTAGGACATCCTCATGCTCAAGTTTTTCGTTCTATTGTTTCTTATTGTTCCTTACCTGTTTCGGACAAATTATCAAATAATTTATGTTCTTCTTGTCAATGTGGAAAGTCATCAAAACTATCTTTACCTGATTCTACTTTTCATAGCACTAATATTTTAGATCTTGTTTATTGTGATGTTTGGGGTCCCTCTCCCGAACCATCTTTTGATGGTCATCGTTATTTTCTTTTGTGTGTTGATCATTGTACTCGTTATATGTGGATTTATCCCTTAAATCAAAAATCAGATGTTCACACCATTCTCACAAATTTTATCACCATGACTGAACGTCAATTCAACACTAAACTAAAATGTATTCAATCTGACTGGGGGGGTGAATTTCGACCTCTCACCAATCTTTGCCGCAACCTTGGCATCATTCATCGACGGTCTTGTCCTCACACCAGCGAGCAAAATGGATTTGTCGAACGCCGTCATCGTCACGTTGTGGAAACTGGACTCACCCTCTTGGCTCAATCCAGTCTTCCTCAACGCTTCTGGAACTTTGCCTTTGAAACAGCTGTATACCTCATAAATCGCCTCCCTTCTCGTGTTTCATCCAACAAGTCCCCTTTTGAACATGTCTTCAAACGTAAACCTGATTACTCCTTCTTACGAGTCTTTGGCTGTCAAGTTTTTCCTTATCTTCGTCCGTACAATCGTCACAAAATTGAATTCCGGTCTACTCCTTGTGTTTTTCTTGGTTACAGCCCTGCTCACCATGGTTATCGCTGTCTTGACCCTTCCACTGATCGGATTTACATTGCTCGGCATGTTCGCTTCAATGAACATGTTTTCCCTTATCAGCCTTCACCAACACCTTCACCACCCTCTACTCCTCCTTACATCTCTATTTTTCCCGACCCACCACCTGGTTTTCCACCTGACCCACCACCATCACCAACCCAACCATCACCACCTCCTCAATCTCCTCCACAATCTCCACCATCATCACCTGTTTCACCTCCACCACCTAATCCCAACATACCACCTCCACCACCAGCTCCTCGGCCTCGGCCATCCAACCTTCGCCCTAATCCTAAACAACCAGATCGATACAACCCTGCTGCCTACACCGCCTCCACCTCCACATCTCCTCCCCTTGAACCCACCAGCTTTACCGTTGCTAACAAGTCTTTAGAATGGCGCCAAGCAATGGCCGAAGAGCTATCTGCGCTCCATAGGAATGGCACGTGGACTCTTGTGCCCCCTGTCTCTAATGCTAATATTGTTGCTTGTAAATGGGTTTACAGGTTAAAAACTGATGAACATGGAAAGATTACCAGGTACAAAGCCCGTCTCGTGGCAAAAGGCTTTAATCAGCAGCATGGCGTGGACTATCATGAGACTTTCAGTCCGGTCATCAAGCCTGCTACCATTCGTACTATTCTTTCTCTAGCTGTCAGCAACAACTGGTCTCTCAGACAGTTAGACATTCAAACTGCCTTTCTCCATGGAGATCTTGAGGAAACGGTGTACATGCGCCAACCTCCGGGCTTTATTGATCCAACCAAACCTGATCATCTCTGCTTGTTGCATAAGTCCTTGTATGGCCTCAAACAGGCTCCTCGGGCATGGTTCACAAAGTTGTCTACGGCGCTTCATCAGTTGGGATTTTATGGGTCCAAAACCGATCCCTCACTTTTTATACTGAACTCATCAGGCTCCCTTGTCTATCTTCTGGTTTATGTGGATGACATCATCATCACCGGTAACAACTCCACTGCTGTAGCCTCCATCATTCGGAAACTGAATTCTCTCTTTGCACTTAAGGATATGGGTCGACTACACTATTTTTTGGGGGTTGAAGTTGTCCACAAGGGTTATGACTTGGTTCTTTCCCAACGGAAATATGTTCGTGAGATCTTACACCGTGCTGGTCTTGCCGATTGCAAGCCAATATCAACCCCTATGAGCACCTCTCACGTGCTGTTACCCGATGATAGCCCCTTACTTGATGATCCCTCTCGCTACAGGCAGACAGTTGGAGCTCTTCAGTATGCCACTCTTTCTCGCCCTGATATTGCCTTTGCAGTTAATAAAGTCTGCCAGTTCATGCACGCTCCAACTGAGAACCATTGGGCCGGTGTAAAGCGCATCCTACGTTATCTTAAGGGCACCCTTGACTTGGGATTACGGATTCGACACAATACGGGCTATCAGCTTCAAGCCTTTTCGGATTCCAATTGGCACTCCAATCTTCAGGCATTCTCGGACTCTGACTGGGCTGGTTGCCCAGTCGATCGTCGATCCACAGGGGGATTTGCTATCTATTTAGGATCGAATCTCATCTCTTGGTCTGCTCGCAAGCAGAAAACTGTATCTCGATCTTCAACAGAGTCCGAGTACAAGGCTATTGCAGATACTGTTGCTGAATTGATTTGGTTAAAGTCCTTGCTTCGAGAACTTGGTTTGAATAGCACGGCACCCACACACTTTGGTGTGACAATCTTGGTGCGACATATCTCACAGCTAATCCAGTTTTTCACGCTCGTACTAAACATGTTGAAGTTGACTATCATTTTGTTCGTGAACAAGTAACTCAGGGAAAATTAAATGTCAAATTCATCTCTACAGACGACCAAATTGCTGATATCTTTACAAAGCCCTTGTCATCTCAGAAGTTTGAGTTTTTGCGTTCCAAGTTGCAGGTTGCTAACCGCCCTGAACTTGCGGGGGAATATTAACCTAAGTCGGTGGTTTATATTATTATTATTACTATTCTTTAGGGTATCAAAGTGTAATTATTTTTCTCTTTATATTTGGTTGTAATCTCTAAATTGTTCAATGAACTGAATCGACACAAATTCCTTTTCTGATTCACACGCATACCCACAAATCCTCTTTCTCATACTCCCACTAGAAATTCATGCACCCGAAGATGACGTTCCGAACCATCGTTCCCCACTATTCGTGCCACTTGCCACACTTTCTACTTCTCGATTAATCACTTATTACAGCCTATCGTCCCAATTACCTTAGGCTAGCATGGAACATTTCTCGTCCAACATGGACCACCTCATACACACAATTTCAATGGTTACTATACCTAACCAACAGTTTCACCAAGCCTCTTACTAAAGATTCAAACCAGTCAAATCGAAATGACACTCAATACTCGAAGCGACCACACACTTATCATTCACAAACAATATTAACCCACTCCTTTGCATTTCCTTCATTCCCAAAGATTTCGTATCTTCTACGACACCCTAACCAACCAACCCAAGAGCACACAATTCCCTCTTAGCTAGCCATCAACTGCCACCCTATTCCTTTATTCTCGGATACAATCCACACGCCACTTAGACACCCATGCATCGCCACAGACAATTTTGCCACATTTGGAACAACTTATGAACAATTCCCGAGCAACGATCTCCACTTACGCTCTCCCCATACCAACACTAGCCCATCACTTTCCCTCACAACAACTTATCAACATTGTGCCTCGCATGCTTACTAAGTATAAGTTACCACCATCTTGTCCACGCAACCCCTACACACTAGGATGCCCCAATCTCACAGCTATCACTTGACCACTAATTTGTAAAATATACAGCTTCACTTCGACCCCAAATAGGTTAACCAACACTAGTGTTACCAATCCATGCATCTATCATTTCCCAACCACTCTTGTTACTCTTCCACTGACTAGGGAGTAAAAAGCACATCTCGATCATCCGATCCTTGAGATGAAGCTCTCAAGATCTCAATTCCCGACATCGGGAACTCCTAGAATAAAGACTCCTCAGAAACTAGGAGCTCACCTCCAATCAATTATTTCCTTGAAGAACCCTAAAGATTCTACTTCACGCGGACACTCACCCCACACATTCAAACAATGCCCTTCTAGATAGCGTTAACAATCACACCAAGAATAATCTGCACAACACACTAAACCGTTGCCATCATGACAAGATTAAGACTTCACACACTACCGTTACTCTCCACACATTACTATTATTCTTCACACTCAATCCACCACACTCCATACACTACCAAAATCAGAACAACGGTAATCAAGCACACCCATGCACCTGTAAATTCCTAATGACATTGGTCAGATGTGATTTGAATTTACCTTGCATGAGAGTTCTCACTACCATCGTCCTAAATTCCCAGTGTTTAAAATTTTCCCTAAAGGCTTCCTATGTCTCAGCTGTGTTCCCCTACTCCACAATTTAAGTTTAGGCCCATCCGGTCACCTAAATCCCTTAAACTAGAGTTCTGATACCATTTGTAACAACCCGGTTCTAAAATACAAGCTGGAAGCTACCTCTTTAATTCATAACGCCATAAACAGCTCAACATGGTCACACTATCAAGATTTACAACACAGGGTTCGTGGAAATAACCCTAAATACAGCTGAGAAATCTAACTAGACATAAAAAGGAAGTTCTTTTACTCCTTCTAAACGCAAGCTCCGACCCACGTCTTGCCAAACCTCTAAACGTGCTCTCGGCTACCTGCTTACCTGAAAAGGTTTTAGTTTTGAAAAGCGACATGAGGTCTAGTGAGTTCCCTCCACACCAAGTCACACCCAAATATCACACTTTATAAAATCAGTTATGAAAGCATTTATATCAATCATAACAAGCACACTAAGATGATATGCACACATTGACACATGCTACTGGCATACGCTATAGTCACACACACCGTGACAGCGCAATAAGGCACACACACGCTATAGTCACACACACCGTGACAGCGCAATAGGGCACACACCGCCCATATATGAAACAAATTCATATATATAATTGTTATGGGACACACCCCCATTTCACACCAAAGCCAGAGCATGGTCACACACATATAAATCACACATTTTATCTTTGCTTTGAAATAGAAGCAGTTGAAAAGCACACAGTTAGATAATAACCTTCAAACACGCTTATTCTTCGCTTTAAAATAAATACAGTTGAAAAGCGAACAGTTGGATAATAACCATCAAACACTTGTATAAAATTTAGGTTTAGAAAGACTCACCTTGCGATGGTCTTGAACGCACTCTTGTTCTACTCTTGAGTTAACCAAGCTTGGCACCTAAGAGATCAGACATTTCTCAATCAGCTATAAATCCGGACATTACTATCTGGACACAAGACTTACCGGGTACTACCCCTTACCGGGTATACGGACTTACCGGGTATACCCTACTTACCGGTTACCAGAACTTACCGGGTACAATGAACTTTCCGGTCACCACACACCTTACCGGGTACTAAGCACCCGGTAACCCAAACTATCCGGTAAGACTATCTATCCGGTAACTTCACTAGGCTTCCTACCCGGGAACATACATCTACCCGGTAACTACTGCAATCATCCGGTAACTTCGAACTGGATGAAAACTCCTATTCCTAAAGTGATTAAAAACCGATTTTCTGCTATAAGCTCGATTAGACAAACATAAGGGTTCATCCACCAATCATAAACACTCATTTATTCCAATTCTTTACCTATAAATCGATGCATAAAACTCAAAACCCCAAAATCCTCCTTTAATAGCATTAATGTGAGAATACAGTGAGCTTAGAGTTTTTCATCAAATCTTAGACAACACAGTAGAGGAAAACGTGAAGCAGCAAAGAGAAAAGTTCTAGATGAGTTTACCTTCAGAGATTTCTTCCACAAAACTGATTTCTCTAAACTGTTTCTTCTTCTCTTCCTTTTTCTTCTTCTAGCCGCCAAACTCTCCAAGCAAAAGAATTACATTGAAGGAATTAAAGGGTGCCCTAGGGATTAGAGCCATTATATACTTCTCACAAATTGCCAACAAGTCCCTCAACTTCAACTTTCACTTCTTAGACTTCGGCCACCAAACTTTCACATTTTACAAGAAAACCCGGTTGTTACAATATATAGGGTCAGGTTCAGGGGAAAACCTCAAAAAAATGGAAAACTGAGGAACACCCTGGTAGCCCTTCATCTGGACGATATGCTTGTATGCACAAGTGCATACAGTAAGGGCGACCAGGATGTTTCTCAATTTTTCATTTTTTGAGGTTTTCCCGTGAACCTCCCTCTATATATATACTTGTGATATGGAATCTTATTTGGGTCATTGGAGTTTTGTTTATTTATGAGGAAGTTACTCTTGTATCGTGATGTTCTTTTTGATCATGTGTTGGATTTTAGGTGCCAGAATCTTTGAGGATGTGTCTGGTTATAAGGTGCTTGACTTTTCTTTATATATATATATATATATGTATATATATATATATAGTTGGGTTCATGTGAGAACAACCTCTCATGGTGAGAACACTTGTCAGCCTTTGGATTAGTTTGTTTTCAGGGCAGTAAAGGTGTGCTTGTGAAGGCTGTTGGTGTTCTGGAATTGACTACAGATTCTGCCTTTGAGATGATATTGAGCCTTGATCAACATCAGAGATACGAGTACGCTTGATCGTTATGCAAGATATACTTGTATCCTTAATTATATTTATTTATATAGGTAGCAATTTATATCTGCAGGTGGGATACATTGACAAGTGACCTGGAGCTAGTAGAATCTTTAAGTGGGAATTCTGATGTTGTTTATGGGACTTACGATCCTAGATATTTAACTAGGTACATACATCATTGCCTACTTTTTCCTCTCCAACTATTTTGTTGGTCATTTTACTAAATAATAGTATAACAGCTCGTTGTTGGTTTCGTGAATTCTACTTGTTATGCATCACATCTAAAATAAATTTGTGTAGAGGGATATTATATTCTTATATGTTCAGTATGTTTAGCAGTTTATTTATGTGGCACCCGCTATTAAATGCTGATCCTGTCCAACCTAACAATAGCCTTAGCCATAATTTGAAATCTGAATGTTGATCCGAGGTGGTCTTTTACTTCAAATTCCTTTGATGGATACTCTTTTAGATCCTGTAGCCAATTCTCATCATTTCTTGCTAAAATGATGTGATCTACATATACTATAAAAGTGGCAACTTTTTCAGAGTGGGACCATCGAACAATGTGTAATCTGTATGATATCGTATTACTTTCAGCATCATTGAGTTTCAGAGCCAGGCCATAATCAGTCTTGCTAATCCCACGCTCCAAAAGTCGGATCTTCTTGTTATGGTCAGGTCCATAGCAAATGACTGATCTGCCCTTGCCTTTCAAGATCGTGCAAACAAGTTGAGATCATTTGAGACGGTTTTTCCCATCCAATGTATAGGCACCTTGGATAATATGCAATTCCACGCAAGATTGAGCCCTGTCTCTCATCTGTTGAAGTTTCAATAACCAATCCAGTCTTCTTAATTTCTGCCATTGTTCTTCACTTCGACGTGCACCATGTAACAAAATTTTATGACCAAAATCAATCAACTATGAAATTGATTAAAACAAGAAGAATTTGATAAAAAGAGAGAACCGAAATCATTTGTTGTATTCATCTTCAAAGGAATGTACAATATTTACAATACAAAGATAACAAGGAAACCACCTAAATTAGGGAAATTAACCTATTAAAAATTATTCACAATCTAAACATAATTGATCCCTTCCTAAACAGCGGGAAGAGATTGATACACATTCCTTTCTTATGAATTTCCTTCTTTCCAACACCCACCCTCAAGCTGGTGAATGTATATCCCACGTTCTCAACTTGGACACATTTTGTTCGAAGTCTGATTTCATCAAGGCTTTAGTGAACATATCTGCTTCCTGCTATTTTGTTTGTACGAAGTTGAGACTAATGGTGCCTTTTTCTATCTCAGTCTTGATGAAGTGTCCATCTATCCTGACATGCTTCATCGTGCTGAATAGGATTGTGAACTATAGCAATTGCAGATTCGTTGTCACTATTTAGCGTGACTGGTCCACTTATATTCTCCTTAAGCTCTTCTAGTAGCCTCTGAATCAGATCAACTCACATATTCCCTGAGCTATGGCTCTATACTCAGCTTCAGCACTACTTCTAGCCATTACGGTTTGTTTCTTGCTCCTCCTACTTTGGTGCACTACCTGTTGTTGACTTAGCATCACTTGAGCCTCCCCAATCAACATTAGCAAACCCATCAACATCCCTTGTGTCAGTTTTCTTGAATAGTAATCCCTTTACGGGTGTACCTTTCAAGTATTTGAGGATTTGTTGAACAACTTCAAGGTGTCTCTTAGTGGGAGAGTGCATATACTGGCTCACAACACTTACACTATATGCAATATCAGGACGCGTGAGAGATACGTAAATTAACTTACCTACAAGTCGTTGGCACTGCTCTCGATCAACTGGAGGATCATTGTCACCGATTTTAGATTTCGTTCTAAGGGAGCACTTGCTGGTTTACACCCCATCTTATTTGTTTCTCTTAGAAGATCTAGGACATATTTCCGTTCAAAGATGAAAATTCCTTGTTTGCTTCGAGCAATCTCGATTCCAAGGAAATATTGAAGTTTTCCAAGATCTTTAACTTTAAATGTTGAATGCAATTGGTTTTTCAAATTCTTAATTTCATGAGAATCATCCCTCGTGATGATCATATCATCAACATATACGAGTAATATTGACTTCTTACCATCACTGGAGTGCTTCACAAACAAGTTGTGATCAGCTTGACTTTGCACGTATCCAAATTGCTTCATCACCGAGCACAATTTTTTGAAGCATGCACATGGTGACTGTTTCAACCCATATAAAGATTTCTTCAATTCACATACTCGGCCTGGCTCCTCATTTTCCTCAAAACCTAGAGGTAGCTTCATGTACACATCCTCTTCTAACGTTTCGTTAAAGGAACACATTTTTACATCCAATTGGTGCAGATCCCAATCTTGGTTTGCTGCAAGTGTGAGTACGACTCGATGGAATTTAGTTTCGCTACTGGAGCGAATGTCTCTTCATACTCGATTCCATAAGTCTGAGTGTAACCCTGAGCAACCAACCTAGCTTTGTATCTTTCGACCTTTCAGTAAACTCTGACCTTTATCGAGAAGATCCATTTACACCCGATTACTTTTGCTCCTGTTGGAACTTTAACAACCTCCCATGTCTTGTTTTCTTTCAGGGCTTTTATTTCCTCCATAACTGCAGTCTTCCACTTTGGATCACATAGAGCCTCATGAATATTTTTGGGAATCACTTCCTTATTCACCCGTGAGAGAAAAGCCTTGTATTTTGAAGAAATCTTACTATATGAGAGATGTCCCGATATTGGGTATCTGCAGTTTCGAACCCCTTTTCGGATAGCAATGGTAACATCAAGATCATTAGAACCTTGAGGTGTGGTAGGTTCAGGTTCTATATATTCGGTAGAAGCCGGTGGTTCAAGTGCTGATGATTGGCGATTACCAGGTCTTGGTCTTCTGGCATACACTTGGATAGGGGGTGGTTTGTATTTCCCCCTTGAACCGACTCCTAATGGGCTGAATGGGTTGGACTAGGGATTTGAATAGGCTGAGATAGTGACACAGGAACAGAGATTGAGGGATCCTAGTAGATATCTTCATTGAGATTCTCCCTCTGACGAGATACAATGGGATAAAGGCTTTGTGTTTTGAAGAATGTGACATCATAGGTCTCAAACACCTTTTTTGAAACCGGACAATTACACTTGTACCCATTTTAGGTACGTGAGTAACCCACAAAGATACACTTGACAACTCTAGGGTCTAATTTCTCACGAGATGTACACGCATTGTAAACATAGGTTGTGCATCCAAAGACACATGGTGTAAGAGAGTTTAGAACTCTATGGTTAGGGAAACACTTTTGAAGACGTTGTATAGGGGTAGAGAAGTTCAAAACTTTAGAGGGGAGCCGATTGATTAAGTAGGCTAATGTGAGAACGACTTTACCCTAAGAACAGTGCGGTACATTATTGTGTATCATGATTGCCCTTCATACTTCAAGTAGGTGAAATCCATTTTGTTGAGGAGCTTGGGCACATGAAAATTTGTGAAGAATGTCATGTTCATTTAGGTAATCTCTTAGATCAATATTCCCCACCATTGTCAGTTCGAAGGACTTGGATTTTGGATGGGAACACATTTTCCATGAGCTTTTGGAATTGTTTAAAGATGTCACTAGACTCAGATTTGTTTGTGAGTAGGTATGCCCAACAAGCACGAGTGTGATCATCTATAAATGTGATAAACCAGCGGGATCCATTGATGTTTAGAGTACGTGATGGACCCCATACGCCACTATGGATTATAGTGAATGGTTGGGACGGTTCGTAGGAATGGTTTGGGTAAGATTTTCAACTTTGCTTTGCAAGAGCACAACTTTCACCTGAAACCCCAAATGACTTTTATTGATAAATAGATTTGAGTACAAACGATGCAAGTAATCAAAACTAGGATGACCTAATCGTTGGTGCCATAACAAAACATTACTCGAACATAGTAGACAAAGAAAGGTGTCTTTGATGAGGAGGTTTAAGCGGAGAACCAAGGAAGTAGTAGAGACCATGGGATTCCTTATTAATGTCATTCATCTTCACCAAAGACCGCTCCTGACAATGTGTAGGAAAACAAGTTACAACACAATCTTGATCCTTGAGGAGCGTGATAACCGATATAAGTTAAACTGAATTCAGTTTTAAGTCACTGTAAATAATATTCCCGGTGCCGGTAACACGAGAAGTCTTGCCATCAGCAACTGTGACAGTAATGCAGTTGGTGATTGGCTTAAAGTTTCTCAGTAATTTCATGTTTCCTGTCATATGATCACAAGTACCGGTATCTACAATCCATCCTTCAAAATATTATCCTCTTAAGAGGGAGGATAGGATATACTTGCCTTGGTGTGTCCCGTTACCTTTCTGAGTTGAGGAAGGATTAGTAAACTGCAAGAGGGTTCTTAAGACCTCCATTTGGGCGATGGGCGCGGAGACGAGATATTTTCTGTAGAGGTCTTCACAACATGAGCAGATGTAGCCATTGATTGTTGCCTTCAAGGAGTCCAGTTTGGGGGCTTTCCATGGAAGTCCCAACACTCCCAAGACTGGTCCTTCGTATGATATGGTTTCTTGCAGTGTTCACATCAGACCTTGACATTCTTGGCTTTTGCATTCCTTTGGCCTTCAGATCTGTAGATAGCAAGTGCGGATCCTTGTATTTCAGCATTTGTTGAAGTCTGCAACATTACTTTTTCCGACTTTCTTCTCGTTGTACTTCCGCAAACACTTCTCTAAGGGAGGGGAGAGGTTTAGTACCAAGAATTCTTCCCCTAACCTCGTCTAGATCCTTGTTGAGACCATGACTAGTACTATCTTGACTGCATGACTAGTTTATGTTGTAGAAGACGTCCATCTCTTGCCATAGTTCGGTTAGTACATTACAGTACTCGGTTACAGACCTCTCTTCTTGGCTGGTATTACGAAGAGACAATCGAATCTCGAAACACAGTGAGGTGTTTTCAAGACCAGAATAGATCTCTTGAACTGCCTTCCATATCTCATGGACGGTGTTGTAGTTCATATTGGAACCATTCACGGAAGTTAATCCGTTGAGCTTATGTTGGGTAATCTGGAGGGAGGAATTGATTTGTGCAGATGGGAAAGAGGATGGAGTTTTATTTTGAGATTGATGGGTGGTAGAAGATTGGTCAGAACCTGACGTTGTCGAAATTGGTTAATAAACGAACAGGACAAATCAACCGGGACACGAAAACACTGACTTTTACTGATCGAAACTTTAAGCTAGCATAGATCGCTTAGCTCTGATACCATGAAACAAAGAGAGAACTGAAAATATTTTCTGTATTCATCTTCACAGGAATGTACAATATTTATAATACAAAGATAACAAGGAAACCACCTAAATTAGGCAAATTAACTTATTAAAAATTATTCACATTCTAAACATAATTGATCCCCTCCTAAACAGTTGGAAGAGATTGATACACATTCCTTTCTAATGACTTTCCTTCTTTCCAACAGAACGAGCAATGAATATTGATTCAAAAGAAGAGAAGGAAAACCATAATCCCCACCAAGCCTATTAAAAGGTTGGCAAACAAATCACAAAAAATAAGGTGGTGCACTCAGAATTGTAAAAGTAAGAACTACAGTCCCAAGACAGTACTGCTGTGATACTTTAGCTACCAATTCATCTAAAAAGATTATGCTGATAAGATGAGGGGGCAACAATTTATCAAGCTCCAACTTTTATCAAACAACATTTGCTTGGAACTCCAATCTAAGCTCTAAAGTGATGTTCCCAATATTCGAGGTTGTCTAGGTTTCTTTAAATATTTATAAAAGACTAATCTTGTATGAAAGAATTGATTTGCAACATTCAAACGGCACTTTAACATATATCGTCATGTGTTGTGTGTGTGTATGTTCTATATTCATTATATTACTTTGTCCTTCAGGGGGCGCTTGGTACGCGAGACAGGACGGGACAGGACAGGACGGTACAAAAACTTGTTGTCCCGCGTTTGGCGCGACATTAGATTCGGACAGGACAGGGACAAAAATGCGTTTTTTTATGTCTCACCAAAATTGGTGGAACAAAAATCAGGGAGATGGGACAAGATTGGTAAATTACTAAACTACCCATGTCAAATAAAAACCCTAAAGCCTGTCCAGTCCAGTCTAGTCCGCATACCAAACGCACCCATAACGCACTTTGTCATTAATATCATCAGTCATCAATGGATGTGCTAATTCTTGTAGGTGGAAGTGTAAGCGTGATTTCATATTCTCCAGGCAATGGTTTCGTGGACAAGATGGAGGATACAGTAAGTAAAATTTTCTTTACTCTTTTTGGTAAGTCGTAAGCTTTCAAATGCAATATTGGTAACTTCAAGTGTTTGAGGGACGGGATTGAGATTATTTTTCCTTGTTAGCATACAAATTAATATATTTTCATGAGGATAAAATAGTGATGTATTTTCACGGCCTAAATCTAAATAAAGTTTAGATTGAGCATTAATTTTCGTCTGAAAGCTCTAAAATGACACTTGGGGATATCTTGCATGAATCAATGTGTTCATATAACCGCATTATCTAATTGCTCAGGTTTGAACTTGATGCAGCAATCTTGCAGTTTCCTGCAGTACATAAGAAGAAACCTCCAAGATCAGGGTTTCGACGAACAAAAGTCAACCGTAAGTAACTTACTTCTGTTTCAACTTAATATACATACATGTTTGCAATAGTTATATATATATATATATATATAGCGAGAAATAACCCTTCTAATGTCTTATAAAATTCTTCTTCATCAGCATCCACTTGGGAGATCAGAAACTTAAATACATCTGTACCAGCAAATGCTGGTATGTGTCTCGTAACACATATGTTAGAGGTACATTCTAGAAGCTGGTCTAAATGGAAGACTAATCAATCCTTAAAGTTTGAAAAAACGATTCCATATGCCTTGTTGCACCAAGTATCAGGTTAGTACGTCTTAATTTCTTCATTTTTTTATGTATCATCGTCAAAGATAGAACTTTTTTTGGTAGCTTATTACAAATCCTTGAACAAAAACACATGTTTTAATGATATGCAATTTCAGGTTTAAAGGTGTACGTTGGCCTAAAGATACCCAAGTTTGAATCATCCACCACATTGCACAAGGAAGTGTCTTCATCCGTCAACGAATATGAAGACGATGAAGTTGCTGATCAGTTTTATGATGCAATTTCTGCTTATTCATCAGAAGATGATGATGATGATGATATTGATTATGAAGTTCCAGATGACACCAAGGTTTGTTGCTTCCTGTATCGATTTTCTAGTATTTTTAAATAAATATAGCTGATTTGATACAGTTCTTTAACTTCACTAGGGCCAGAATATGAACCTGCGGACAGTTGGCAACTGCTTGGATTGCAATAAGAACCGAGGTGCTAGATTTTACTTGTATTCATTAATGAATACAAGCTCGTAATGTGTGATCATGAATACAAACTCGTAATGTGCTTGTAATGTTGACTTTATTTTTCTCATTTTATCAGCTCCGAATGCCAATGATGAGTTAGATCCAACTGCATGTCCAATTAATCTTGATTATAGCCACTTTTCTGGTACGATGCGTAGAGGGAATAGCGAGACTGATGTCGATTGTTGGTCATCTCCAAATGGTGCAGAATTTATGATCAGAGGAAAGACGTACTTGCAAAATAGTGCTAAGGTGAGTTTTTTTTTTTTTTTTAAATCTTGTTATGATTATATTAGTCTTCTTGGTTTGATGCCCCATAAATCAGGAAAAATCTAATGATCCTAACATGGATCAAAGAAAATCTTGCGCTGATTTCCATTTTCCACAAATACGAAGACATAGGGGCCGTTTCCTAAACGCTTACCCGGTAAGTGCTTACCGGCTATTTTTACCTTATCGGATGGACGTGACAAGGATTGAGTATCTTACCCGGTAAGAGCGATGACAAGGACCGAGAGTCTTACCAGGTAAGTGAGAGTGACGACTCTTACCCGATAAGCGATTATTGGATAAAAATGTTACATACGATACCGTTATAATAAACTAAAATCTTACCAGGTAAGTTAAGTGAAAGTGTTGACTTTTACCGGTAAGTGCTTACCGGGTAAGTGCCGGGAAAACGGCCCATAGGCTATGATTGGCAAACTAGCTGAAAAGCTAACAGTTTGATGCACATTTATCTTTCAACAAACAAATCAAAGATATATTTAGGGTTTTACTGCAATTAACCGAATGAATAGAATGATTTTCTGGCTTTCGAGAGGCCAGTACTGAATTCTCTCCTAAAGGGTCTCGCCTATACTGAACAGACAAAACAAAGTGACCTCCTCAAACCCCTATTCCCCTATTTATACTAGTAATGGGCCGGCTCATTAAAAGCTTGCATTGCCTACTTGTACTATCCCAACCATAGCCACTTGTACTTCAATGACCCAACTTACCAAAATGACGATACACGCTCCCCAAGCTCTCACCGAGAAAAAATAATAATGAAGAAATTGATGCTGCCATGTTAAATCTCTCCAACCAGCGGCAACCATAGATAAACCCTTACAGTTGAGCTCCATTTTGTCTCCCCGTCTACACTAATATATGAAATCGCTAACCACCTTGTGACCGTGTCTTTTCAATGCTAAAGTCGAAGTCCTAGGAATTTCAGTTCTGCCAACTTATAGATTCATCCAACTTTTCTTTTCCAAACTTGTTCTTAACCCAACGGCCATGGCCAGTCACCTAACCATTTCATCCCATGTTTCAGTAGACCCACTTCATAGTTTCCTTTGATCCAATACCCAACTTGTACTCTCGCTCGTAGCACACAGGCTCGATCCTTTATATTCTTAATTTCCTCTGACAGCAAAATCTTGTTAATCCTATGATATAAAACTTTTAGCAATCCCAGTTCGGTACTTAGATGTGACACCCTTGATTTACATTCATTGCAAACATCTCTGTACGCACTCCATGTCGCCATGCCCAATATTTCTGTGTAGATTAGGCCATCAGTTTCATTCTTGTTGTCCTTCCGGTCATTAACCAACTGAACTAATTGACGTAATTCTCTAGCCATATCCACTCCCATACGCTCGCTAGCATCAACAATGGCTGCCGATTGATCATTCACATGTGAAGTGTTAGTTGCAATTCTATAACTAGCATTTCTGAAATAAGTGTATGCTATAAAGGTTGGATCCACAATTGCTCTGTAGATTAGGCCATCAGTTTCATTCTAGAGCCATCAAATGTACCCTAAAAAGATCAATTGTGGATCCAACCGTTATAGTAGACACTTATTTTGGAAATGCTAGTTACAGAATTGCAACTAACACTTCACATGTGAATGATCAATCGGCAGCCATTGTTGATGCTAGCGAGCGTATGGGAGTGGATATGGCTAGAGAATTACGTCAATTAGTTCAGTTGGTTAATGACCGGAAGGACAACAAGAATGAAACTGATGGCCTAATCTACACAGAAATATTGGGCATGGCGACGTGGAGTGCGTACAGAGATGTTTGCAATGAATGTAAATCAAGGGTGTCACATCTAAGTACCGAACTGGGATTGCTAATGCTAAAAGTTTTATATCATAGGATTAACAAGATTTTGCTGTAAGAGGAAATTAAGAATATAAAGGATCGAGCATGTGTACTACGAGCTAGAGTACAAGTTGGGTATTGGATCAAAGGAAACTATGAAGTGGGTCTACTCAGTTGCCCTAGACCGCTCAAAACAGGGGATGAAATGGTCAGGTTCCGTCCAACTGATTGGCCATGGTTGTTGGGTTAAGAACAAGTTTGGAAAAGAAAACTTGGATGAATCTAGAAGTTGGCAGAAATCCAAGAGTGAGAAACTCACTGAAATTTCTAGGACTTCGACTTTGGCATTGAAAAGACACGGTATTAGTGATTTCAGATGTTGGTGTAGACAGGGAGACAAAATGGAGCTTAACTGGAAGGGTTTATCTCTCATTGTCGCTGGTTGGAGAGATATGTAACATGGCAGCATCAATTTCGTCCTTGTTATTTTTCTTTCCACCTTTGGACAAGGTGAGAGTTTCGGGGGTATTGTTATACCCTGAGGGTGAGCAGGTCAGTTGGGTAATTGAAGTACAAGTGGCTAAGGTTGGGATAGTACAAGTAGGCATGCAAGCTTTTAATGAGCGTGGCATTACTAGTATAAATAGGGGAATAGGGGTTTGAGGAGATCATTATGTTTTGTGTGTTCAGTATAGGCGAGATCCTTTGGGAGAGTACTAGCCTCTCGAAAGCCAGAAAATCATTCTATTCGTTTGGTTAATAAAATCTATCTTTGATTTGTTAGTTGAGCGATGAATGTGCATCACAGTTTAAGCAGATAAATGAGTCTTTTTTGGCAAAAAACTAATTGTTAAGCTATATGACAATGTAACATGCCCTAAAGGGACATGTTCAAAAAAATTAATTGAAAAAATATAAGGGTCATAACTGGAAAAAGGTGAAAAATTGCACCTGGAGCTTATTGAAATGATAGGTAGTGTTTCAAAAAGCTAGTTTATGACTAACCAAACGTGGCTTTTTCTACAAGCTCAAAAAATAAGCTAGATGTTTAGCATCTTCATAATGTATATATTTTCAGGTACCCGGAGGGGATCCCCTTTTGAAACTTATAGCAGTTGACTGGTTCAAAGTTGACAATCCCGCAAGTAAGGTGGCTTTAAATCCCAGATGCCTTGTGCAGGTATCTATCTAATCTGTCTGCATATCATCAATTCTAATGCACATTCGACACAGATAGGGAATATCAAGCAAATTTACTTCTGGGATATATAATTTTCCATAGAGTAAATTACAATTTGTGTCCCTGTGGTTTGTTAATAATTTCGATCTTCGTCCCTGTGTTTCAAAAATTGCAATTTTTGTCCCTATGGTTTTCAATTTATTGCTATATTCATCCTTGAACTAATTCCTACCTTTTAAGTATAAGGGACTAAAACGGTAAAGAACTGTAAACCACAGGGACCTAAACAATAATAAATTATAAATCATAAGGACGAAAATAGCAGCGAGTTACAAACCATAAGGACGAAAACTGTAATTTCTAAACCACAGGGACGAAAAACGTAGTTTTCTCATTTTCCATAGAGTAAACTCTACTTTTCGTCCCTGAGGTTTAGTCATTTCTTTGAAAGCAACACCTGTGGTTTCATAAGTCGAGTTGTTGTCCTCATGGTTTTGATTTTACACTAGATTTGGGACCTGGTCACTAACGGGGTTAAATGGCTTCGTTAGTGTCAGGGGCAATTTCGTCTTTTCGCCATTCTGTCCCATTTTTGTAATTCTATTTGTTTCTTCTTATATTTATAAAGTATATCAAACTTTAGGGACTAAATAGGATTACTTCTATAATATTATATATATATAATATATATATATACTGGTTAAGTTCATGACAGGACCAAAAATACAAAACCACATCACCATATCCATGGCTGCACCATCTCACCATAACATCATCATCATCTCCTTCTTCTTCCTTTTCCACCACCACCACCCACCATCCACCACCACCCTCCACCACTACCACCCACCATCCACCACCACCATCCACCACTACCACCCACCATTACAACCACCATCCACCACTACCACTCACACACACACACACACTCTCTCACACGCAACACACAACACATACTCACACACACACACACACACCTCATACACACACACACAGTTCTCCGGCCACCACACCATTTCTCCGGCCACCACCGCCATTTTCATGGGTTTCATCTAATTTGAAGTTTTTAGCAAGAATTAGGTTGTGAGGGTGTGTACTGTGTGTGAAATGATGACGTGTGTGCTTTGTGTGTGTGTGTGTGAGTGTGTGCTTTGGGAAGAAGATGAAGAGAGAAAGAGAGTGTTACAAGATGAAGAGAGAAAGAGAGTGTTACAAGGGAGGAAGATTCATGGGTTTTGTTGCTGGTGGTGGCCGGAGTTGCTAGTGGTGGCCGGAGATGTAGTTGGGGGAGGAGGAAGACGAAGTGGATTTTGTCCCTGTTATGTAATATATATATATATATATATATATTAGAAGTGTTACAATTTGGTCCCTACAGTTTGATAACTTTTACAAATATAAGAAAAAACAAAAAACAATTACAAAAACAGGAAGAAAATGTGAAAAGACGAAATTGCCCCTGACACTAACGAAGCCATTTAACCCCGTTAGTGACCAGGTCCCAAATCTAGCGTAAAATCAAAACCTTGAGGACAACAACTCGACTTATGAAACCACAGGTGTTGGTTTCAAAGAAATGACTAAACCTCAGGGACCAAAAGTAGAGTTTACTCTTTTCCATATCTATTGATGGTGACACGATTTTCATTTTCTTGGTACAGTCAGATGCCGGGAAAAAACTTCCATTTGTACTTGTAATGAATCTTCAGGTATGCATTGTAGTTCACATACACCCACCAAAAATGCAACAATTTGTTTACAAGGGGTGTCTTATGAAGATTACAACATTATCTTCTTCAGCAACTTTTCAACCTAAATTACTTATTTACCCATTATTGTTTCAGGTGCCTGCTAAACCAAACTATAGCCTAGTTCTCTACTTTGCTGCAGATAGACCAGTAGTCAAGAACACGTTGCTGGGAAGATTCATTGATGAATCAGACAGTTTCCGTGAGTCGAGATTCAAACTGATCCCGAGTATCGTGGAGGTATTTCTTGTGTTTGACGTTTTGATTTTGGTTACGGTTATAATATTCAGAAATAAATTAATAATTTGTTAGCAGGGATATTGGATGGTCAAGCGTGCAGTCGGAACAAAAGCTTGCCTATTGGGGAAAGCTGTAACTTGCAACTATCTAAGACGAGACAACTTTTTGGAGGTAAAAGATCTCTAAGTACAAGGATTGTTGGTCGAATGTCTAAAATGCCTTTTTGGTTGCAAATGGGAGAGTGTGTGTGTGTATATGTAGGGTCAGGTTCACGGGAAACCTAAAAAAATAGAAACTGAGGAACACTCTGATAGCCCTTCATCTGGACGATATGCACTTGTGCATACAAGTAAGGGTTTAGGGTTTAGGGGATGGTATGTACATGCGCATACAAGTAATTAAAAACAGAACACCCTGGTAACCCGTTCATTTGGACGGTATGTACATGCGCATACAAGTAATTGAGGCTGTTTTTTGGTTTTTATGCACGTGTGCATGTTATTAATACTTGTATGCACATGTGCATACTGTCCAAATGACTGGTTACGAGGGTGTTCCTTAGTTTTTCATTATTTATTTTTGTGGTTTTCCCCTGAACTTGACTATATATATATTGACATTTTGGTATTTTCTTGTTCAGATTGATGTGGATGTTGGTTCCTCATCTGTTGCAAGGAGCATTATTGGTATCGTTCTTGGATATGTAACAAACATCGTAGTTGATCTTGCCATCTTAATAGAGGTTCGTTTGTTTTCTTCCTGTTGTTAGTAAGAATCCCGTTCTTTCTAAACATGCTTCTTCGTTGCAATATTTGACTACGTACATGGTTTGATATTGTCAAGTACCTAAAATACCCTTGGATATAGAGGACCTTTTTAACTTCAAAAAAATTAACTTCGATATAGAGGACCTCTTTTCTTTTATGACCTTTTTGACTTCAAAAAAATTATCTAGAAGTTTTATACTTTTTGTAAACACTATATGTTATTTTTCTTCTTCTTAGATGAATTAAATTGTTAAGCAATGGTAGAATTGTATATGTATATAATATGTATACATAATTGACGCATTAATTAAAGTCATGCCTTGAAAAATGTTGTGGCTCTAAAAGTTTGACCTTGCTGTCATGTCATGTCATGTCTCACGTCACTTAGAACCTTGACCCTACCGGTGGCTTTCTGAAAACCAAAATTATGTTTGTACCCTTTTATCTGGTGGCGGTGTAATATCAAAGATTGGTGATCCTAAACTAGAAAACTCATCTCTCCCATTTATAAATTGCAGGCTAAGGAACAAGAAGAACTTCCAGAGTATATTCTTGGAACCGTTCGACTAAATAGAGTGAGGCTGGAGTCTGCTGTTGGTCTTTAAAGGTAAGGCCAAAACACACGTTTCCTACGAGTTTCCCAGAATGCAAGACATTGGTTCCAAATTGTCTGTAACTCTATAAAAGGCTTCATGTAATCCCGATGTTCATATATTTGTCAATTTATCGGTTAGTTTCATTTTTATGTTATATACACCCACCTGGATCATGTATTTTTAAACAAATTTTTTGTGTTTTTAAGGTAGAAGTGTTCCAAAATCTCAGAGGGTCAAATCCAGTTTGATGTTTTTAGAGGGGTTGATATAGCTATTAATTAATTTTGGTGTAGATTTGATTGATGATGGTTATTCCTTATTAGAAACAGAAAAATCCAATTGGGGGACATGATGATCATGGAACATCCTACAACTTTGACTGCCAAATCCAATTTTGATGTTTTTATATGACTGCACCCAAGATCTCAATATCTATGGTTTTTAGAGCTATCTTCTCTAAAATAAACTTAAAATAGAAAATCAAAATTCAAGAGCTTTAAAAAAAATATAATTAGGTTTTATTTATTTATTTTAGAGGTTACAATTATGTTATTGAAATATTTCATATATTTAATAAAATATTTAGTTTCATAGGTTTTCATTATGAAAATATAAATAAAGAATATATTTTTCTTATGGTAATCATTTTTTCAAGAGTTCAAGTTCAAATGTCCACTTTTTCTCTTACTTTCTTCATTTTAGAGTAAGCATCCAAAATTTCTATTTTCTCTATTTTGAATAATCTATTGGAGATACTCTTTAAAAAACTTTGCCTTTTATTTTATATTTTATAATAAATATATAATTCTATTTGGTTCTTTATATTTATATACATTTAGGGGCCGTTTACAAAACGCTTATCCGGGTAAGTGTTTACTAGCTTACCGGATGAATATGACAAGGACTAAGAATCTTACCCGGTAAGAGCGGAAGCAAGGACCGAGAGTCGAAAGCAAAGACCGAGAGTCTTACCCGGTAAGTGAGTGCGACGACTCTTACCACGGTTAGCGCTTACCGACTAAATTGTTGCAGACGATGCCATTTTGGTGGACTAAAATCTTACCCGGAAAATAGGTGATAGTGTTGAAATTTACCGGTAAACACTTATCCGGGTAAGTGATTAGGTAAACGGTCCCTTAGTATATATATATATACATGTAGTTATATGAATTTATAATTTTATTAAAAAAATGCAAAAAATTGTCCAAAAATTTATAGAGAGCAAAAAGTGGAACAATATAAGTAATTTATTGTTAAATTTATTAATTTACATTTTTATAATTTTCACTTATTAATTGATGTATTTATTTAATAAAAATTTTAAACCTATGAGAACAAACTACATTAAAGTGCGAAAAAAAACTAGAGTAAATTACATAAATCGTCCCTGTTGTTTGGTCCCTTTTTGGATATGGTCCCTATTTCGAAAAAATTACACGGATCGTCCCTGAGGTTAGACAAACCGCACGAAATTGGTCCCTCCCTCTAACAGAATCTGTTAACCCCGTTAAGTCAAGGGGTATATTGGTCTTTTTACATTTATTTTTGTCTTTATTCTAAAAGAAAAGTAAAAAACAAATAATTAAATTAAAATTAACCCCCCCTACACCCACTACCCCCCCCCCCCCCCCTCCACCCTCCTTCTTCTTCCTCACCACGACCCCCCACCTCCACCCACCACCTACAACCGCCCCTTCCTCACCTTTCTTCTTCCTCACTCTATACATGTAAACCCCATGTATATATACCTGTATATACTCATTGCTATAGTTGAAAGATTCCACTTGAATTGGAATCTGGTCATCCACTATTTTGTGTGCCCTTTTTTATGTTAAGTTTTGTTGTTTTTAAGGTTTGTGGTCCAGTCACAAGGAGGACCAGGAACACAAAACACCCATTAATTTGTATCAGGAGTTGTATCAGGAGCCCTTCTGTACATCCATGATGAATTTGAGGAAGTCGATCAAAGTAGTGTCTTACAGGTACACGTTTCAATTATCAAACTACTTAATCGGTGGCATGTCATCTAGAAGCACAAGTGTTTTACTACTACCAGCCAAGTCTCAACCTCGACTTTACCAATGTGACATCTCTTTCTTAGCATTCAAATTTGTTAAAAATGTTTATCAGGAAACACTTACCTTTTAACAGATTTAACAAACCGTTGCTTCAAGCTTTGACTTCATACATTTCATATATATATATATATATATATATATATAATTATATATATACAGGAGACGATTGTTAGCATGGCTCTACTTGGTGCAATGATTGGAGTTGCGGCTGGTGGGTGGATAAATGATTTATATGGACGTAAAAGTGCTACTCTTATTGCGGATGTGGTTTTTGCACTCGGATCCTTTGTGATGGCGGCTGCATATGTTCTTATATTTGGGCGGTTTTTGGTTGGGCTGGGTGTCGGTGTGGCTTCTGTTACTGCTCCAATGTATATTGCAGAAGCAGCGCCATCGGAAATACGGGGAGGTCTTGTGAGCACCAACGTGCTTATGATAACTGGTGGACAATTTCTTTCGTATCTTGTTAACCTTGGCTTCACAGAGGTTCGTGGGACTTGGCGATGGATGCTAGGAATAGCTGCCGTACCAGCTATTCTTCAGTTTTCGTTGATGTTGTTTTTGCCCGAGTCTCCACGTTGGCTTTACAAAAATGTAAAACATTTTATCCTTCATTTGTCTTCCGGCACCACTCCCCACATCGTCCTTTATGACACCTAGAATGTATAGATACATGTATATATACAGGTATATATACATGGGGTTTACATGTATAGAGTGAGGAAGAAGAAAGGTGAGGAAGGGGCGGTTCACGGTTGTAGGTGGTGGGTGGAGGTGGGGGGTCGTGAGGAAGAAGAAGGAGGGTGGGGGGGGGGGGGGGGGGTAGTGGGTGTAGGGGGGTTAATTTTAATTTAATTATTTGTTTTTTACTTTTCTTTTAGAATAAAGACAAAAATAAATGTAAAAAGACCAAAATACCCCTTGACTTAACGGGGTTAACAGATTCTGTTAGAGGGAGGGACCAATTTCGTGCGGTTTGTCTAACCTCAGGGACGATCCGTGTAATTTTTTCGAAATAGGGACCATATCCAAAAAGGGACCAAACATCAGGGACGATTTATGTAATTTACTCAAAAAACTATAATGATACAAAAATCAAGATAAGAAGTTAGGTTTTATTCTAAAACATGAGCTTTTATAAGAACTCGTGACTATACAATATCATTTGTTTTTTTGTGAAAATTGTTTTTTTATAAAAGGTATCCGAGGACATTGCCCTGACTAATTCCGGCAAGGTGAGGCAATTGCCCCAGCTGCTAAAGCGTGCAGTCATGAGTTTATCCCCAGTGGCCACAAGTTGGAAGCGTCTGGATTCGAACTTGGGGTAGATGGGTTACTAGCCACATCCCCCACAAGCCTTAACCAGTACGCCACAAGCCTTGTGGTTTTGTGAAAATTGTTAGATGAACCAATACAAAAATATTTAAGATCATGTAAACCTTCAAAAATCTTATCAGTAGATTTGGAGACACTACAATATTATATCTTTGGTAATATTATCTCTTTTTTAAATTGGCCATTTCCTATAATAGAAAGGGGCCAATTTAGGGGCCGTTTACCAAACGCTTATCCGGGTAACCACTTATCAGTCAAATTTACACTATCATTTACTTATCGGGTAAGATTTTAGTCCGTCATATTGGGTTTTTAAACTTATTAGATTTGGAGTCACTACAATATTATATCTTTGGTAATAATATTTCTTTTTGGAATTGGCCATTTCCTATAATAGAAAGGGACCAATTTAGTTTTATAAAATACAAGTCATTATTTGCATTACACTTCAATGTGCACCTTTTGTTGTAGTGGTGGAATCTAGAGTTGTAGATGTATACAAGTTATCTATGCATTATTATATAAAAAAATAAAAAAATGCAGGGTTGTGGATATTGTTTTCTGTGATTTAATTTATAATAATTTAAATTTATGAATTAAGAAAAGAAAAGGTGAAATTTTGACCCACAAATCTTGTCTTTTTTTTTTTTTAACTTTAATTTCCTAAAAAGAAGTGTTTGTTGACTTGTTCAAAGCCCCACGGTGGGTGACTGATTGTCCTTTTCAATCTCTCAAACATGTTCTTCAATAGTATTTTTAAAGTGTCAATCATGTCTTCAAAATTATTCTCTGATGTTTAGTTTATGAAATTTCATGGTATTAAACTGAGATTTGATATTAGATTTAGAGTAAATTACGTTTTTCGTCCCTATGGTTTGTTAAAAGTTGCGAATTTAGTCCCTGTGGTTTCGAAATTTCGTTTTTCGTCCCTAAGGTTTGCAATTCATTTCTATTTTCGTCCTTGAGGTCAAAACACTACATTTAAGTATGAAGGACTAAAACAGAAATAAATTGTAAACCATAAGGATGAAAAAAGCAAAAGAATTTAAATCATAAGGACGAAAAGGTAATGAATTACAAACTATAGGGATGAAATTCGTAATTTCAAAACCGGAAGGACGAAAATAGAAATTTTCAACAAACCACAGGGACTAAAAATGTAATTTATGTTTTGGTTAAAAGAAAGTCTAAAAATTTCACAAACACTAAATTTAGAAAATCGATGATTGTTATTTCATATCCAAATCTCATGAATTTCAATTACTTACATTGTATCTTATCCTGCCTACTTCATCAAATTTGCCGTAATCTCTCCCGTCGTCTCCATATCTTACTGAAACAAACAAATAATTATAAAAATTTCATTTCATTTCAAATCCTACAAACCAAACAAGATATATAAAAAATGGAATTCAAATTCTATACAAAATTCTAAAAAAGAAAACATACCAAAGATCTCAAATCCTTTCACGAAATCCAAATTTCTCAAAAACATTCCATTAAACCAAATGAACCTCGGGGGTCTGTTTTGGTTTGCTAAATTTGGTGGAATTTAGAATTTGATTTCATTTCATCTCACATTTGGCTGAACGTTGTGTTCTCAAGTTTTTTTTACGAATGAAGGGAATGGAAAAAGAAGGAAAGTATGATGGAAACATAAAATGTTGTGTTCTCTTGTTTTTTTAAGGAAGGAAAAGAAAAGAAAGGAAGGTGAAAGTGAAAGAAAATAGTGTTGATTTCCTCCCAAATGTGGGAGGAAATTGAAGGAAATGAAAGAAAGTAATTTAAAAAATTATATATATATATATATAATTTTTTATTGTGCACATGAGGACAAGTCATAGCCATTGATCAAAATTTGAAAAACTAATCAATGGTTAAAACAAAATAAGATTAATTAAGAAGTGATTAGAGACAAAATTGGAAATTTAAATATGTGTCTACCTTATTTGACTTTTCATTTTCTTTTTTAATTAAAAACTTTTACCCCCTTAAATTTTAAAATAAATTAGCTTAAAAATTACTAATATTTTAATCAAAAAAATTACATCAAAAAAACGAGAATTTCGTGTTCTTCGATATGACATCCATCTTGATATAGTTTTTTTAACCGTTTTTACGTGAAATGTCATGTATGTGTTATATTCATTATGAATATGTATGCACGTCCCCGGGTGTCCACATTCGTATGAATAACAAATGTGAACGCTTATTCACTATGTTAGCTCCAATCTTTCTGTTTATAGAAGTATTGAAAAATAGGCTAAGTATAGAAGTCTTCGACAGAGGCTCTGCCGAGTCACCAAGAAGACCGAAGCATAGAAGTCTTCGATAGAGGCTATGCCGAGTAACCGAGAAGACCGAAGAAAAGAATCACCAGAAGACTCTTCAATGCGGACAAGGCCACAGAGCCTCTGTGGTATAAAAGACTAAAGCTCTATACAAGGACAATCGTGCTTCTCACGATTTCTGCTGTACGAAGATCCTGAAGATCATTCGTACAAGGCGTGACCTGACAACTCCACGTGTCAAACTCTGATAGGTCTTAGCCTTAGTAGAAGCCGACGCATTTAATTAACGCCGTACCTTCAACAGTACCTGAATAGTGTCTTTGTACCTTCAGTCCTTTTTGTCTAGAGCTTGTCCCCTTTAGAAGTAGTATAAATAGAAGACTCATGTTGAGTTCTTCTATTAAGCTTTGCACAACACACACACCATTATAACAGAATTCTTGTTATATCATCGGTGTTCTTGGTGTTCTATTTATATCAATATACAGTGGGTTATTGAGCTATTTATCTGTGTTATTTACACTATACGTATTTGATATTGTGTGTTCTTCTACCTTTTTATATCTTTTAGTTCGTTAAAAACGCTTCCGCATTATATCTTGTTTGAACTATTAGATAGAATCATCATTGTTAAGCAAAACAGGAACCAACACACTATTCATGATGAATAATACAGTATTCAGTATGAATAATAAAGTATTCATAGTGAATAATACAACATTCAGAATGAATAATACACAAATTCATAATATTTATTTTGTATTTTTTAAAATAGTGAATCATTTTTTATAGATATTAATCTAACATTGTTTTATTTTATTTTGTATTGAGAATTACTACATGATATTAACCATATTGATTTTGATCAACAAGATTTATTTCTTTTGTCCTCAAAACAATTACTTATTCTTGATAAATGGTCACAATTTTTTAAAATATGGTAATATAAATCTTGCAAGTTATACTACCTAATTTTTCATTTGAAATGACGTATTTTTAAATGATATATTTGTAAAATTAACATATTTTCTTTCATGTCTCTTTTGTTCAAGTACATGAAATATCGTTTTCCTTCTTTTTCTTCCTTTTTTTTCCCTTCATTTTCCTTCCCCATGCGAGAATACAAATAAATGGTCATTATATCTTTAAATTCAACTTAAAATTTATGCAACGAAAAATAACATAAAGTTTAGAGGTTTTGCATAACCGTAAAACTTAACTGAAATTTAATTCTAAATTTTAAAATATGTATCATAGTTTTGTATTATATAACTTTAACGTCTCAACCACACACCAGTTACACCCTACATCACCACCGTCACTCCCACACAAAGTACACCCTCCCCCTGTCAACTCTCGTTATCGGCGAACCCCTTCCCCTCCCTCCTCCCCTTTTTCAATTCAAAGGGCAATGCTATTGGCACCCCCTTTGATGTCAGAATCGGGTCATTTCATGTATTGGGAATGTAAAAAGAGAACTTTGATGTTGATGTATGTGAGAAGGAATTCACTATATAAATGTGTCATTAGCAATATACAGGGGTGCCATTAGCCTCCCCTTTTTCAATTCAAATGCTTTATACTTTATGCTTTAACTACTACTAACACTTCATTTTCTTATGTTTCAACCATTAAACATTTGCTATCAAGGGCATTTATGTCATTTTGCTCCAATTGTCGTAAGCAACACTAATTTGAAAGTTGAATGGTCTGTTTTGGCATTCCCTTTAGTCCAGTGGCCTATCCAAACTTTTTGAAAGTTGGGTGGCCTAGAAATAATATATTTATAGTTTTTCAATAGAGACTACTAAGATCATTGTCAACTGTTTCAATTTCATATATTTCAAATATTTTAAACTCATTTTGGTAATAATATAAAAATCAATTAAATTAGTAGGATCATTAGTGGGAGTAGTTTTAAGTGCCTCTAGATTTTATGAAAAAGAGTTGATGCTTGATTGAAGGATGTCCCCTTGAGTTAAATGTACTTTCTTTGTTTCAAAACTTAGTATAAGACTACTTTAGAATCAATATTTTATTAAATTATATTTTAAATATTTAATTCATATTTTAAATAGGGAAATCAATTCAACTATAGTCATTTTTTTATGTGGTTTAACCTCTTAGCCGCATCCTTCCTAAATTTATTAAAATAACACTAGATCTGTAAAAAAATAGGTCCGTAATTGCGCACGTACCTCAAACATAAAAACGAATCTGATCGATTTACTAAAAAAAATTGTATATTACAGACCTGAATAAAAAAACTCAAGGAAAATCGATAAAATATGATTTAGGGATAATGTGGCTAAGACGTTAAACTACATGAAAATGGTTATTTTAATTAATTTCCCTTTTAAATATAGGGTCAGGTTCAGGAGAAACCTCAAAAAAATGGAGAACTGAAGAACACCTTAGTACTCCTTCATCTGGACGATATGCATTTGTGCATACAAGTAATTTGTAACATGCACACGTGCATAAAAACCAAAAAACAACTTAATTTTACTTGTATGCACAAGTGCATACCGTGTAGATGAAAGACTACCATGACGCTGCCTAGTTTTCCATTTTAGAGGTTTTCTCCTAAACCCCCCTCTTTAAGTATATATATATATATATATATATATATATATATATATATATATATAGAGAGGGAGAGAGAGAGAGAGCATAGGTTCAAATGAGAAATCGTAAGTGTGTGAGAAATAGAGAAGTAATCCTAACCATTCATACGGTCAAGATCAGATTTGACTGATCAAAAATTACGGCTTTGACTAGTCAAGAATTGCGGCTTTGACTAGTCAAGAATTGCGGCTTTGACCAGTCAAACATGCTGTTATTCCAAATATGGAAGAACGGTTTCCTAACTTTTACAAATATGCGGGACGAGTTCATATGTGAACCCATGTGAACCCATTAATTCGTTCATATGTGAATCAGATAATTAGTTCATATATGAACAAGTTAAAAATAGTTCATATGTGAACCCATGTAATTCACATATGAACTATTTTTAACTTGTTCATATATGAACCTTTGTGATTCATATATGAACTAATTATCTGATTCACATATGAACAAATTAATTGTAGGTTCATATGTGAATTAGTTGAACTAATTAACATATTTACATATGAACCTTTGTGATTCACATATGAACTAATTAACTAATTCTCATATGAACTAATTAACTGATTCACATATGAACGTATAGTTCATATGTGCTCACACAGGTTCACATATGAACTCGTCCCGCGTATTTTACGAAACTACTTTTCTATCTTTTGCAGGTCGCACGAGGAATTATCCGGTGCTTCCCAGTCAAAGCCGCAAATGTTGGTCGGATGAAGAGCTATGATCATTTTTCTATTTCTCACACACTTAGCATTTCTCATTTAAACCCTACCGTCCTGATGAAGAACTACCATGGTTGTTTTATTCAGTTTTCTGTTTTTTTTAAAGAATATTCCCCTTTAGTCGGATGTTTTGTATACATTTGTTTTATTCATGTGTAGTTGTGTACTATATTTAATATATTCACGTGAATTTTGTAAATTCCCTTCGGATTGGATGCTGAAAAAATTAATAATTTCGTTATTAAATATTTATTAGAGTTTTATACTCTTTGAATTAGGGTTGTAAGTAATTTAAGTTGAGTTCAAAGTTCAAACTTGATTCGACGATGTTGGCCGCTTAAAGTAGGTTAACACACATACACACACATATATATATAGAGGTGGGTTCAAACGAGAATAGGACCTATTTAAAAGAATAAAGGGATAGATCTCAACCACCTATTAGATCAAATCAATGGTTATAATTACAAATGGCAAAATGTGTAATTTATTGAGATGAAACCCATTTTTCCAATGTGGGCAAAAGATTGTAGGGGTATAATGGGAACAAATAAAAAACATAAAATCAGTTCGTGCTAAAAATCAGGGATAATCCATATGCCTAACAGCTGTTCAAATCAATCTTTATGGTCATATCCCTTCACGTCACCTTGCATTTCCTCACCGGAAAACACCATGGACACCGGCGAAGATCTTTTCGACGATATAATCAACAATCGAAGCAATCCCTCCTCCTTTTTTTGATCAACCTCTTATGTCCTTCACTGAGAACAACTCCGCCACTTTCTTATCCTCCGGCAACCCTTGCCTCAACTTCTTCCACGTCGTTCCCGACACACCGCCGGAACATCTGACTAAAATCAATGGTGATTAACAACTTTGTATAATCAACAGTGATTAACAACTATGTATAATCAACAGTGATTAACAACTATATCCCTTCACCGTCACCTTGCATTTCCTCACCGAAAAACACCATGGACACCGACGACGATCTTTTCGACGATATAATCAACATTGATTAACAACTATATCCCTTCACCGTCACCTTGCATTTCCTCACCGGAAAACACCATGGACACCGACGATGATCTTTTCGACGATATAATCAACAGTGATTAATAACTATATCCCTTCACCGTCACCTTGCATTTCCTCACCGGAAAACACCATGGACACCGACGACGATCTTTTCGACGATATAATCAACAGTGATTAACAACTATATCCCTTCACCGTCACCTTGCATTTCCTCATCGGAAAACACCATGGACACCGGCGACGGTCTTTTTTTGCAGGAATCCGTCGTGGAGTCGTCGAAGATTAGGACGGCCGGAACATCTTTTGGTTATGTAGTTGTTGTTGCAGGAATCCGCAGTGGAGTCGCCGAAGATTAGGACGGCCGGAGAATGATTGGTTATGTTGAGTTTGAAGAGTAAGAAGAAGATTAGGACGGTCGGAGAATGATTTCGTCTGGTGCGTGAGAGCTTATTCTCGTTCTGGTTATGGATGCTGCAGGGAAACAAGTTTGTGATGTCTAGAAAATAGGAGAAGATCACGTTTAAAAAAAGATATAGACACTATCCTAAATTAACTAGGATCTTAATTTACATTCCTACCCTTCTTATCATATTTTTCTGAAAAATTAAAAAAATATCAATTTTATAATTATGATTGGTTGACATTTATTCTTTTATTCTTTTATTCTTTTAAATAGTTGTTATTCTCGTATGATCCTCCCTCTCTCTCTCTCTCTCTCTCTCTATATATATATATATATATATAGGGGTGGGTTCAAATGAAAACTCAAATTCAATTGTAAACGTGAGGACAAACCACGGTCGTTGATTAATAATCTGGTGAAGAGATCAATGACAAAAAAAACACGGTGGCAATTTTGTAAATAAGTTGAAAACTCTGTCCATGGCTTAATGAATATTTAGCGCACAGGGGTAAAATTGGAAAGATGAGAATCATCGCCTATTTTTGTTGAATTTTTATTTTCTTTTTTAATTAAAAAACTTTTACCCCCTTAAATTTTAAAATAAATTATCTCAAAAATTACTAACATTTTAATCAAACAAATTACATCAAAAAAACGAGAATTTCGTGCTCTTCGATATGACATCCATCATGATATAGTTTTTTTTTCGATTTAACCGTTTTTTACGTGAAATCGTGTATATGTGTTATATTCAGACTGAATATAACACATATACACGATTTCACGTTATAACACATATTCAGACTGAATATAACACATATTCAGTCTGAATATAACACATATTCAGTCTGAATATAACACATATTCAGACTGAATATAACACATATTCAGACTGAATATAACACATATTCAGTCTGAATATAACACATATTCAGTCTGAATATAACACATATTCAGACTGAATATAACACATATTCAGACTGAATATAACACATATTCAGTCTGAATATAACACATATTCATCACTCACGTCTTCTTTTGTTCACATCTATTGCTGCATTCTTTCACATTGCATATACATGCCACACATGCATACTAAGGCCACTCTCCCTTAACCATCTGTGTTGTTCATCGAATATTGTTGCTGTTATTATCCATCTTTGGTTTTCTTGGTGACATACATATCAATACATCGCATGAATTTTTTTGATTTGGTTATTGTTCAACTACCGCTAGCCTCATATTTTTCAGCTACATCTCGGTTTGAAGAACTTGATCATCACGTGATATCATATACCACATATTAGGTTTTACCACACAATTATTGGTCGTGTTTATCGCATGGTTTTATGTGTTATATTCAGTCTGAATATGTGTTATATTCAGTCTGAATATGTGTTATATTCAGACTGAATATGTGTTATATTCAGTCTGAATATGTGTTATATTCAGACTGAATATGTGTTATATTCAGACTGAATATGTGTTATATTCAGTCTGAATATGTGTTATAACGTGAAATCTTGTATATGTGTTATATTCAGTCTGAATATAACACATATACACGATTTCACGTAAAAACGGTTAAATCGAAAAAAAACTATATCATGATGGATGTCATATCGAAGAGCACAAAATTCTCGTTTTTTTGATGTAATTTGTTTGATTAAAATGTTAGTAATTTTTGAGATAATTTATTTTAAAATTTAAGGGGGTAAAAGTTTTTTAATTAAAAAAGAAAATAAAAATTCAACAAAAATAGGCGTTGATTCTAATTTGACGAAAATACCCCTAAAGCTGAATTTTAGGAATGGCTTAAATATGGCTGCGATCAATGGACGAGATTTGTCCTCATGTTTACAATTGAATTTGAGTTTTCATTTGAACTTTCCTATATATATATATATATATATATATAGCCTTAGGTTCAATAGAGAAGTTCAAATATTTAGAGAAATAGAGAAGTGATCTTGGCCATTTATTCGGTCAAGATCGGTTATAATTGGTCAAAAGTTGCGGCTTTGACTGGTCAAAAGCTGCGGCTGTTCCAAAAAATAGAAAGACAATTTCGTAACTTTTACAAAAAACACGGGCTGAGTTCATATATGAATCTGTGTGATTCACATATGAACTATACGTTCATATATGAACCTTTGTAATTCACATATGAATTCTTTATAACTAATTCATATATGAACCTTTGTGTTTCATATATAAAACTAATTAACTGTAGGTTCATATATGAATGAGTTGAACCAATTAATTGATTCATATATGAATCTTTGTGTTCATATATGAACCTTTGTGATTCATATATAATTTTTTTTTAACTAATTCATATATGAATCTTTGTGTTCATATATGAATTTTTGTGATTCATATATGAAATTCTTTTAACTACTTCTCATATGAACAAATTAACTGATTCATATATGAATCACAAAGGTTCATATATGAATTAGTTAAAAAGAGTTTATATGTGAATTACAAAGGTTCATATATGAACGTATAGTTCATATGTGAATCACACAGATTCATATATGAACTCAGCACGTGTATTTTTTACGAAACTACCCCTCTATCTTGTGCAGACCACACGAGTAATTATCCGCTGCTCAAAGCCGCCGATCTTGACCGAATAAATGGCCAAGATCACTTCTCTATTTCTCTAAATATTTGGACTTTTCTATTGAACCATTCCCTATATATATATATATATATATATATATATATATATATATATATATGTGAGTCCGACTCAATAGACTTGAACCCGATTTGTTATACGTTTTCAACGCTATTTATATTTAAACTTGTAAAATATAATCATTGGAACTCAAATTATTTGGTAAAATTGTGGGTCATCTAGGAATTACAGCCTCACCCTCAAACATATGTTATTATGTTATTTTTGCCAAAAATAAATATTTTTTATCTTCTTTTAATGTTTTTCTACAAAGATTAAGACTTTTACTAATTATACATTTATATCAACCTTTCTGTATTATGTCACCATTTGCATAATACTTGAAATTTAAAACCATAATGACCAAATTTTTTGTTACTTTTATTTAATAGAAAAAGATTAATAAAATATTTTGTTCGTCGAATTATCATTTCAACATTAATTATTCAAAATATCGATAACTAAAAGTATAGAATCAATTAATGGTGTTTTCAAGAATTATTTTTAAAGATTTAATAAATAAATTTATCACCCACTTTCAAGGAGTAGGTTTAATGTCTAGTTGAGCTATGATTTGATGTTAAAATAATAAAAAAGAACGATTGAACAAAAACAAAATGCCAAAAAGAACATAAGCTTTATTAAGGAATACTATTTGACAATTCGGACCTACATATAAATTGAACAATATTTAAGTCTGATTAAACCTAACTTTTTTTCATTTTCGGATAGGTTCGGTCTTTAAAAGCACATTCAGACTAAAAAAAGCCGAGCAGACCTATTTCTATACCCAAATACCAGGCTAGCTTAACCTAGGCCATGAAAAAGTCGGATTTTCTTCGCTCACTGAAAACATACTTGAAAGACCCAGATCCAAGCTCAAAAAACCCAACCAAATGGCACATTATTAGAATACGAAACCATGATTAGAGAAGATAACCACACATATTATTTTATACATGTCTTGTCGGTTGAGTGGCCATGTTTACCAACTCTCACGAGCGTGCGAAGCCAAGATGATGGAGACATTCCCGTTTGAGTGTTGCTTGATTATAATTGATTTGTATGACATCATCAACTTTATATATGTAAAACATAAACATGAAATCAGTAAGAGAAACCTAATTAATAATATGAGTAAAACAACTCACTTTTACAAACGTGCCAAAAGCTACTACTCTAAATATAACGCCAAAACGACCCAACATAAGTCACACATTCGAGATTACAAAACTAAGTAGTGTTTTGGCCTCAGGGACAAAAATAGAAATGAATTGCAAACCATAGGGACGAAAAGCGAAATTTTAAAACCACAGGGATGAAATCCGCAATTTTTAGCAAACCATGGGGACTAAAAACGTAATTTACTCTATAATTTATATCAATGGTTCCTTTTTCGATTTTTAGCTTTTTTAACTTTATGTGAATTTAAATTATTTTTCGGTATTATTCAAAACACTAGCACACACAAGTGTATATATATATAGAGAGAGAGAGAGATAGGAAGATACAAACGAGAACACCAACTATTTAAGAACACATGAGAACAACAAATCATGTGTGAAATCCCATGTGATTTTACATTCACGACAAAAAATTAGACACGGGCGACTTTGGTCGCGACTTATGTCGCAAGACAAAGTCGTGTCAATTATATATGATTTTGTACATGAATCACGTATGATTTTGTACATTAACGACTGTTCTCGTATTTTCTTAAATAGTTAGTGTTCTCATTTGAACCCACCTCTATATATACATATATGTTGTCTTATAACACGTCCGAAAATGCCGTGGTCTTGCCATAACTCGCAAGGTTAATTTGAGCCTTGGTTTCACCACCACGGCATGCCTTACGTCGTTTAGAATCTTGATAAATAATATTTTTTTTCCTTTTTGATGTACAAATATCAGATGTTATATCATAGACAAGCTTGTTAATTATCAAACATGAATGCAAAAAAATAATGAAAAAACTTGGTACAAATATCATATTTGATATTTGGTGAAAATTATGAATTATTTTCATCTGACATGAATCCAAAAAAGTGAAAAAAGATTGATTTTAATCCAAAAATGGATGAATTAAATTAAAAATAAAATAATATTTTAGGTGATTTAAATAATTAATTAGATAATCTTTAAAATACAAATTACTTTAATGAGAGGATCTTTAAGGGGAAATTAATTAAAATACCCCAAGTCAAACATTGAGTTACCAAAATATCCTAAGTTTTTTCAATTTTGCAAAAATACCCAAAATACCCGCGATGAATCCCGCGATTGCGGGCTAGGGCTGACGTGGCACGTACTTTGGGTACAAATGCCCCGCGAAGCCCCTCAACTTTGGCCGCGGTGCACTTTTGGTCCCTGCCCGCGATGGACCAAAATTTACAGTTTTGGTCCCTGAAAATTTACACTTTTGGTCCCTTAAAATTTACACTTTCAGCCCCTAAACTTAGACGAATCATGCATATTTTACTGTTTTTTTCCACAATTATTGCACTTTAAAGACCGATTTGTGGTTGAAATTCATTTGCATGTTTGAATCAATGTTAAATCAGTGTTTTTGGAATACCAGTTTGTGGATGAAATGAGAGATTGGTTTTCTGATATGTTGGTTCTTTCATTGATAAATAGACGTAAAATGCAAGCCATGATCCCCACACAAACGATTTCATTGTTGCAATATTTCTTTCTGCAATATTTTGTGTTTGAGATACTACTGAAAAAATGAGTTCATCTGTTGCAAAAGCTAAGCTATATTTCTGTTTTGATGGTGAATGGGTGCAAGATAACAACAAGTGGAATTTTGCTTATAAATCTAAGCATGGTGTAAAAGTGTCAGTAAACTATACTTATCAGAAGTTTGTTGCATACGCCATGCAAAAATGTGGAATCAACTCTTCTGATATTTGCAAGTTAGTGTTTAAAAATGGCGATGGGTCATTTGTAGATTTATCCAACGATGGGGATATCTCTACTTTTCTGCACCTTGCAGTCGATTCAGAAAGACCCCCATTACTCTTTGTGTATCCCGGCGTATCCGACGGTGACGACGACGGTGACGACGACGGTGACGACGACGGTGACGAGGAGGGTGATTCTCAACAAATAGAGCAGCCTGATTCTCAACAAATAGAGCAGCCTGATTCTCAACAACAACAACCACCACAACCACACGAATGGCGTACTGCTGGAGTTGCTGATGACGAAACCCACGTTTTCAGAACGGGTAATTCTGAAATAGACAGATCAGACACCGATAAGGATGATCACGAAGAATATACCCCTAGTAGAAAATCATGTAGTCAGATAAATGACTTTTTTGATATGAACCCTATTCTTCCAGACTCCGACACCCAGACACAAAGCTACGAACCTACACCTTATATTCGCAGTGAAAGTTTAACAGCAGGTCAGATATTCGATTCGAAGGATCTCTTAGCAAGTCAGATCGGACTCAAGTTCTTGGAAGAGGGTTTCCAAAGTCGCGTGCGGGCATCTGACAAAAGCAAATACGTAGTTGAATGTGCTAGAGAAAAGTGTGAGTGGAGGTTGTACGCGATTCACACGGGTCCCAAAGGAGGGGCGATAATGATTAGAAAGTTGCACGACGTACACACTTGTACGAGGACGCAACCACAAACAAGCCGGCAAAAAGACTTTGGGTGCGATCCTGAAAAACAAATTTCTTGATGTTAGCAGGTCATTGCGTCCAAAGGACATCGTCCACGACGTTCACCGGCAGTTCGGCGTCACGATTGATTACCACCAAGCGTGGCGTGCGCGCTGCCATGCACTGTTTATGGTGAGAGGCACGTTCGAGGAGTCGTATGAACGACTCCCGACATATTTATATAATTTGCAGCTGCAGAACCCTGGTACTGTCACGCAGCTACGGACCGATTCACGTGGACGGTTTGAGATGTGCTTCGTGGCCCTTGGACCCGCGGTACGTATTTTAACACGTCATATGTTTACACATTATAAACTATAACATTTACACATTATAAACTATAACATTTTAACCTATGTTTTTGCAGATCCGCACATTTCTGGCAAATCTACGTCGTGTCCTGATAATAGACGCAGCCCATTTAAAGGACCGTTACTTGGGTATGATGTTCCTGGCGGTTGCCATGGACGGGGATAACTCCATCGTTCCAGTAGCTTTCGGCGTAGGCAAGTCTGAAACCGGGGACGAATGGACTTGGTTTATGTCCATGTTGAGACAAGCTATCGGAGACCCGCAAGGGTTGGTGTTTATGTCTGACAGGGCTCCTTCCATATACGCCGCAATCTCTGCCATGTACCCAAACGCCCCTCACGCCATATGCTGTCGACATTTGGAGATGAACGCCAAATCCAAGGACAAACGTATTACCACCTACAAGGATGTCTATTGGGCGGCATGCAGAGCATATACGGATCGGGAGTTTAACAAGTACATGAATATGCTACGATACAGTGTCAAGGAAGCAGCCAAAGTCTTTGACGATGCTGGACCGGAGGGGTGGTCCGCGGCCCATTTTCCTGGACAACGGTATAACATTCTGACCTCGAATAGTGCAGAGTCTGTGAATGCACTCTCCCGTTTTGCTCGTAGATGTCCGATTGTTAATCTTATGGACTACTTTCGGGCCTTTCAACAAGAGTGGTACCAAATTCGACGCCTAAAAGGAGCTAAGATACAAAATGCACTCACACCAACGGCGGAGAATATCGTTCAGTACAGGGCGCGTCGTGCGGCGACATGGCCGGTAAGAACAATCGGGTATGGGAAGTACGAGGTGCATGATGACTATATTCACGCGATTGTGAATATGGAAGACCACCTTTGTTCGTGTCGCGAATGGGATAAATCTGGGTTACCGTGCGGCCATGCCATCGCTGCAGCAACATATATGGGTCGTACAGATTGCAGCGACTTGGCTGTACCTTTCTTCACGTCTGAATATTATCGGAAAACATACGTGGAGGTAATAAACCCAGCTGGACCCCCTGCAGCATGGGTGTATCCACCCGACCCGCTTCCACCATGCTATCCACCTTTAATGGATAAGAACAGGGCCGGGAGACCGAGAAAGAACGACCGACGTCCATCACGTGGTGAAAGTTTGTAAAGCCCGTGTCCCGGTACGTTTGTTAATTAATTTTCAAGTAATTTAAATGTTTACCGTTAATTGTTTTGGTTTGGGGTTTGATGTCGTTAAGGACCAAAATGTTAAAATCCATGTGTTTTAGTGAAGATTGTAAATTAGGGGTAGTTTGGGGGGGGGGGGGGGGGGGGCTAAAGTAAAATGTTGGAAAGTTTTGCATGGGTCACGGCCCATGGCCGATCCCACCCTCGTTTTTCTTTTCCTTGATAACCAAGCCATCCCAAACGAATTCCACAAAAAAAAACCCTACTGTCCCTTCTTTTTGGTTGTGTTGTTCGGCTGGAAGTGAGGAACGAGAGAGAGAGAGATAGAGAAGAAACCGAGAGAGGGTTAGAGAGAGAGATCGGCGGCGAGAAGGAGGGAGTCGGGAGGCTGATCGCCGGAGGGAAGGACGCCGGAGGAGGAGCGCAGCCACTGCCGCCACCGTTTCTCGTCGAGGGTAAGTTCCATTCTCTCGTCTTTTTTTTTCTTGTTTTCCTTGTCTCGCGTCGGCCTCCTCCCGTGTCAGCCGCGTCGCGGCGGCTTGGCCGCTGTAGGCAGTAATCGGCGGTATCACCACCGGAGATGGTGATGTGGTGGTGAGCCTTGTGAGGTTGCTGTAAGTCGATCGAGAAAGAGAAAGATCGGAGTTGCGAAAGGGGTGCGGTGTGTGTGCGTGCAGGAATTTCGCCGGAGGGTTACCGCCGGCCGCCGCCACCGGCAACCACCACTGCCGGAGGTGGCAGTGGATGGTGCGTGGCCTGACCTGTTTCACCGTTGAACTTTTAAGCCTTGACGTAATCAATTAAGTCGAATCGTTTAAATCGTTGTTAAAAGTTATCTTTATTTTATGAAAATTTTAGTGTGTTGTCCGGTTTTCGCGCAACCATAACTTTTCCGTAACTCCGATTGAGCCGAAACTGGCGCCCACGCTTCGAACTCGGGACCGGGCACGTTTTCTGTGTTTTAGCGGAAAACTGGTTCGGCCTCGAGTTGGGAGAAAAAGTGGTCGCAAGTTCTGCGGTTCGTCATTTCATGTGGAAATTCTGGAATCTGTCTCGGTTTTGCGAAAGCCGTAACTTTCTGCTCGTAACTCGTTTTGAGGTGATTTTGGTGGCCATAGTTCCCTATTCGAGTTGGGAAGGTTTTTCGTGTTTTGCCGAAAGTCTGATTTAAACCGTAGCTAGGCTGTTTTGGACTGTTTATGCAGGCTGGACCGAAACTGGTAGTTTTGGTAACCGTTCGTATTTAATTCATAATAAATTGTAGAAAAATCGTTAGGAGGCGTATAATATGTCCTTGGAACCCTAACTCAGAGGACTTTCTAGCCATGAAATAATACTGGGATTTTTCTGGATTTAAGGGGGTCGAAACAGGTCCCGAACAGACCTGTTTTGTGTGAACGAAAATTAGTTTTAGTGACGGTTTAAGCGTGTGTCGTGTCATAAGGTCCGGGTCTCGTATTGACACGTTTTATCATGCGTTTAGGTGCTGGAAAGTGACCGTAATTGTGAAGCTTGATTCGTGTTGATTAAGCTAGGCGCGCATTTGAGGTGAGTTCTCTCACTGTGTAGTTAGGGGTTGTATGCATGTCATAATAGTCTACATGTACTACTGTCTTTGTGGTGTGAACTAGTTGTTGTGGTGTGTAATATTTGATTGGTTGGAATGCTTGGTATAAATGTGTTACATTATAATTCGGTGGGACCGAGGCCTCGATGGTACTGAGGTGTTGGTTACATTATAATTCGGTGGGACCGAGGCCTCGATGGTACTGAGGTGTTGGTTACATTATAATTCGATGGGACCGAGGCCTCGATGGTACTGAGGTGTTGGTTACATTACAATTCGGTAGGACCGAGGCCTTGATGGTACTGAGGTGGTTGGATACATAATTACCTGTAGATGTTTACTCGTTTTATGTATCTGTGATGTTGTTGCTTATGTGCGGGTAGGGGTGATGTGTATATAATTCCTACCTGCTGGTAGCTAAATATCGTGTATCCAAAATATGGGCACAATAATTCCACAATGAAGACACAAGTATATACCGACAATGGGATCGCTACAAGTAATAAAGTGGTAAATATACCGAGATCGTATCCACAGGGATTGGACTTCAAAGTTTCGAGTCCTAAGTCGAGAATACACCGATTTCAATGAAAATATTGTTGGTTGGTTTGGAAAATGATTAAACTCTTGAATAATTAAAAATGGGTATAGATGTGAGTTCCCTTGAGATTTTTGTAGTAACAAAATGGTTAGTTGCTTTGTAGGACGAAATATTTATAAAAAGCCCGATCTCTCGAAATGTATGCGATTTATAGACCGGTCCTACAAAGTTTCTATAAAGTTTCCATTGTTACCAACTCTCGATTTTGCCGAATTAAATAAGTTTGACTCTAAACGTCAAGTTCTACCAATATGGAGATTTACACCCAAATCTCTTTGTGATATACATCTCGACCGGCGTTTGAACCTTAATAATTCATACAAAACCCGCCTCTCGACGTGGTTATCAAAGACTCTCTCAAATCTTTGTGCATCACTTAAGCCGTATGTCAAATCCTCCCCTCTCGAGGTCTAAGATCTAATATTAACACATAAAAGTGATCGGCTTATCTGCGTTGAGTTTAAGTCCCGACTCAAGTGACCAATCTCGAGAGTTAGTAACAAATGGCCACACCCAAGTGTTGCCTACTAGTCTCAAGTTTATTCACATCCACACCCGAGGGGGTGCTTAGCTCATAATTAAATTAAACGACATAATAATATAAAAGAAATGCATAAAATTAACTTGCATAATATTAAATACAGAGTAGCAATTACAATTAACAAAGTAAAGACTAAAATTAAAAGCAGGAGAATTTATCACTATTAAAGCAAGTAAAATTAAACTAAGAAAGCAATTAAAAACTATTACTAAGAAAACAAGTAAAAGTTATCACCAATCATTAAGAAAGCAAAAAAATAGCTGCTGGAATCTATTGCTCAAATGACCCCAAGTCTTCTTTTTATAGCTTTGAGATTGTGTAATACCCAATGGTTAAAACCCAATACCACTCTTCCAAGCCCATGGTTTTGCTGAGCTTCTCCAGAGTTTCCAAACATTCCATTGCCAGCTCTAAGATGCCCTTTATTACCCAGTTAAAAGCCTTGTCCACGGGGTAAAAGCAATATCCGTTCGTGCCCACAGTGGGCATCGCTGCACAACATTAAACCCCAAATATTGATTCAAATAACCATAAAACGTCCTCAACAACTCCAAATAAAAATAAATTAACAAAATGAAAAACACGAACACATAAACATAAAAACACAACTAAAACGGAAGAAAAACTCACACAAATGACGTGTAAATAACGATCAAAATGAGAGTTATCACCTGCGCATGTGTTTGAATTCACTAAGCTTCGTGTTTACCCTTTCCCAATAAACTGTGGTTTCAGGTACGAGTGGCTCTAAGGCGTGACGGGTACACACTGGCGCGCGGGATGAGCTGACTGTTATTAGTTTTATTTATTGAACATTGTTTCCGCTGGTTTCTGATTACTTGAACAATATTTATGATTTTGCAATTAATATGTTGGGATTATTTAATGAGTTTTTATATATAAAGCGTTTAATTAAAAATTTTAATTTCCTTGAAATTTTGGGATGTTACAACTTGGTATCAGAGCACAGCTTGAGTGAATCAAACGCACCTCGGTGTGTTTGGTCTCAAGTTGCGGCTGGGAAATTTTCAAATTCTTTATTAAATCTTTTTGGAAATAAAAGAAAAAGTAAAAACCCGTTCGAGGAACGGTGATCGGGAGCGCAGTGTGTACAGTCAGCCGGAGCCGAAGGGAAAGGTACAATGCTTAGTGTTTTATTGCTTTCTAGATCATAGAGTATGCATGCTAGATTGCCTGTTGTTGACACTATGCGGTATGTTGAACTGCTTGCTATTAGGAATATATGCTAATTATGATAGGTTACTAAGTGAATGCCCTCTAGGTTGTATGCAGTAAAAGACTTATAGCCTTAGAATATTCGATTTAGTTCTATTGCGCAGCTCTTGTTTGAGTCCAACCGTTCTAGGATAGAATCCTGTATTCGACTGTCTATTTGTTTTGCACTGCATGTAATCGGGTATTCGCGAGGCCACTCTTTATGATTAGTGAGGATTCATTAGTAGCAAGGGTAGTGATTGGGATGGAAATTCCTAGGGAGCTAGGAAGAGTGAGTATATATGCCGGTGCGGGCATATGTGTGTAGTTGCGGCGAGAAGCTACTTGGACCCCTCGGGATGGGACTCGGAACGAGCGATGATAGGCGTGGAAGGTAGTAGTAGAGCTCCTACTACCGGAAGCACAGGATCAGTGCTCGAGTCGGGAAAGTCGCGAGGATTCCAAGGAGCTGAGCGTGAGTGTTGTTGATGTGGGTTATTAGGTACTAATAACTCGTTGTATGTCTCTTCTTTATAGAATGGCCATCACTAGGAGGAACAACGCGACTGAGCCGCGAACTGAGGCGGGGATCACGGAGGAGCAGATCCGAGAGATGATTGCAGCGGAGGTAGCGCATGCGGTCGGGGAGGCAATCCCCGAGATTATCACCGCCATACAAGATCAGGTGACGGTTCTGTTAGAGGAGCGCATTGCAGCGATTCCGCCGCCTGCTGGGGGACAGCCCCGTAATCGAGAGTTCCAGTATCGGGATCTCTCTGCCTGTTCTCCACCAGAGTTCAAGGGAGACCCGAACCCAATTGTTAGCATGCGTTGGGTTTCTGATATGGAGTGTGCCTTCTTGACCTGCGGCTGCCCGGATAATCTGAAGGTCCGTTTTGCTGTGAATTTGCTTCGCGATGGGGCGAAGGATTGGTGCGCCTCAGCGCTGACTCTTGCCGAGCGTACTACCCTTACGTGGGAGGAGTTTGTTACTCGTTTCCGTGCCGAATACGTGCCTCCGGTAGAGATGGAGCGGATAGCAAAGGAGTTCTTGGAACTAACCCAGACCACGGAGACCGTTAAAGAAATGAATAAGAAATTTACTGAGATGGCGCTGTTTTGTCCTCAATATGCCGCTTCGGAGGAAATGAAGATGGCTCGGTATAAAGATATGTTACGTACCGAGATCAGGGAATTCGTGAGCACGGTACCGTACGCTTCTTTGTCAGCAATGATGGATGCAGCCCGAAGAAGGGAGCTGGAGTTGGAGACCCAAGGCAGAAAGAGAAAGGCAGCACAGGCGGTGACGCCAATCTCAGCGGTGCAAAAGAAGTCAAAGTTTTTTGATTCGCGCGGGAGTTCGAGGAGTGGTGGGTTTAAACCCAGGGATTCTAGTGGGAAGAGGACTGACGGGTGTTTCAAGTGTGGGCAGTCCGGTCATCTCAGCCGGGATTGCAAGTCGCCTTTGATGATCTGCTTTAGCTGCAAGCAGACGGGTCACGTGAGGGCCAATTGTCCGAACGCGAGAGCAACTGATGGGGGTGGTGCACAGAGGGCTCCTGCAAATGCCCCACTGCGCATCACTGATGGTCGTACGGGTCAACCGGGGACAGAGGCGGCCCGAGGTAGAGTCCACCAGCTGAAGGTGGAAGAGGCGCAGGCGACGCCTAAGGTGGTGACAGGTATGTTTTATCACCCTCTTTCTTTTCGTCCTTCCTTTTCATGACTTGTTTTTATTTGTTGTTATTTGTATGTTAGGTACGTTTCTAGTTAACTCGGTGCCTGCGGTTGTAATGTTTGATAGCGGGGCTACTCATTCATTTGTGTCTCGCACCTTTAGCTAGAGTTTGGGCCGAGTGGTGGGACGGTTAGGATGTCCTTTGGTAGTCGAGGTTGCCGATGATAGGACCTTGACGGTTACGGATGTGTATCGGGGATGCACGTTGGAAATCTCGGGTGTGAGGTTTCCCATAGATTTGATTCCGATAGCTATGCGAGAGCTTTGTGTGATTGTGGGCATGGATTGGATGGACGCGTTTGATGCGGAAATTGTTTGTCGCCACAAGCAAGTGCGGGTTCGAACCCCAAGCGGGGGAGAGTTGTTGATTCAGGGAGACTCGCCCAGGCGGACTACGGTAATATGTTCCGCGGCGAGGGCTCGGAGACACCTTCAGCATAGTGGTCAGGGGTACTTGGCGTATGTGATTGATACGCGTATTGACGAGGCGAAGAAGACTGCCGAAGATGTGCCAGTCGTGAGGGAGTTTGCCGATGTGTTTCCCGACGAGTTACCGGGGATACCTCCCGAACGACAGGTGGAGTTTCGGATCGATCTGATTCCGGGTGCTGCTCCGGTGGCCAAGGCACCCTATCGCCTGGCTCCACCGGAAATCAAGGAGCTGTATGATCAGTTGCAAGAACTTCTCGAGAAAGAGTTCATTAAGCCGAGTTGTTCACCATGGGGAGCTCCGATCTTGTTCGTGAAGAAGAAGGATGGATCTCAGCGAATGTGTATTGATTACTGGGAGCTGAATAAGCTTACGGTAAAGAATCGTTATCCTCTGCTAAGGATTGACGACTTGTTTGATCAGTTGCAGGGAGCCTCGTGGTTCTCTAAGATTGACCTGAGGTCCGGGTATCATCAGATGCGGGTACGAAGTGAAGATACGGAGAAAACGGCCTTCCGTACGCGATATGGCCATTACGAGTTCGTGGTGATGCCTTTCGGGCTCACCAACGCACCAGCAGCGTTCATGGACCTCATGAACAGGGTATGCAGCCCGATGTTGGATCGCTCGGTGATCGTATTCATCGACGATATTCTCGTATATTCGAAGACGAGAGAAGAGCACGAGGTGCATTTGCGGGAAGTTTTGGATGTTTTGAGACGGGAGAAACTTTATGCTAAGTTCTCCAAGTGTGAATTCTGGTTACGAGAGGTCCAATTCTTAGGACATGTCGTGAATCAGAACGGTATCATGGTCGATCCGGCCAAGATCTCAGCGGTAATGCGGTGGGAGGTGCCGAAAACTCCTACCGAGGTGCGGAGTTTTCTCGGGTTAGCAGGATACTATCGGAGATTTATCCAAGATTTCTCCAAGATTGCCTTGCCTATGACTCGACTGACGAAGAAAACTGCAGCTTTCAGTTGGGGTGAAGAGCAGCATAAGGCATTTGAGGAGCTACGCAGACGTTTATGCGAGGCTCCTGTGTTAACTTTGCCCGAGGGTATGGAAGACATGGTGGTCTATTGTGATGCTTCATATCAGGGGTTGGGCGCCGTGCTTATGCAACGCGGCAAGGTCATAGCTTACGCTTCGAGGCAGCTGAAGCCTCACGAAGCGAACTACCCGACTCATGACTTGGAGTTGGGAGCAGTGGTGTTTGCTCTGAAGATTTGGAGACACTATCTTTATGGTGTCAAGTGTACTATCTACACTGATCATAAGAGCCTTAAATACCTGATGGATCAGCAAAATCTTAATATGCGACAGCGAAGATGGCTTGATGTGGTCAAGGATTACGACTGCGAGATACTTTACCACCCGGGTAAAGCGAATGTAGTCGCGGACGCACTTAGCCGACATCCGGTTGGGGGATCGCTGAAGGGTCTGTGTCAGCGGTTGACAGTGGTTGCACCTCTTTTGGAGTCGATAGGTGTCGCTCAGGAGGTGGCCGTGTTGGCGGAAAATGCAAAACGTGAGAGGGTTTCGGGAGAGATTCCGAAATTAGTACGGGATAGTCGAGGATTATTGACCCGATATGGTAGAGTTTGGGTCCCATTCACCGGTGGGAACCGACAGATACTATTGGACGAGGCGCATAAGTCCAAGTTTTCGATTCATCCGGGAGCTACCAAAATGTACAGAGACTTACGGGAAGGCTATTGGTGGCCCGACATGAAGCGGGATGTAGCCAAGTGTGTAGAGGTATGTTTGACCTGTCGGAAGGTCAAGGCGGAGCACCAGCGACCGCACGGGAAATTGCAGCCTTTGGAGATTCCGGTGTGGAAGTGGGAGCAGATTACGATGGATTTCATCACGAAGCTTCCCAAAACTCAGCGAGGGAATGATACCATCTGGGTAATTGTGGATCGTCTGACTAAGAGCGCTCACTTCTTGGCGATTAAAGAGAGCTTCTCGGCGGATAAGCTCGCGGAGGTTTTCATCCGAGAGATTGTAACTAGGCACGGGGTGCCAGTCTCGATTGTCTCGGATCGGGATACTCGTTTCACCTCCCGGTTTTGGGAGAAGTTTCAGAATGAGATGGGTACGCGGTTGCATTTCAGTACAGCATTTCATCCTCAGACCGACGGGCAGAGTGAGCGTACTATTCAGACACTTGAAGACATGCTGCGAGCATGTGTGATTGACTTTGGTGGTAGTTGGGATCAGTATCTTCCACTAGCTGAGTTCTCCTATAATAACAGCTATCACGCTAGCATCGGTAGAGCGCCGTACGAAGTGTTGTATGGCTGGAAGTGTCGGACGCCCATTTGTTGGGGCGAGGTTGGTCACAGGGTGCTGGGGAGCACCGACGTTGTGCTAAAGACGACGGAAATGATTCAGATGGTGCGGGATCGGTTAGTCACTGCTCAGAGTCGCCAAAAGAGTTACGCCGATAAGAGACGATCGGACTTGGAGTTCCAAGTCGGGGATTTCGTTCTTTTGAAGGTGTCACCCTGGAAAGGGGTAATCCGTTTTCGCAAGCGGGGAAATTTGGGTCCCCGATATATCGGACCGTACAAGGTCATCGCGCGTGTGGGGAAAGTATCTTACCGATTGGAGCTACCAGAGGAGCTAAGCCTGATCCACAACACTTTTCACGTCTCTCAGTTGCGGAAGTGTGTGATGGATGAGTCTGCGGTAGTTCCCCTTGAAGATATTCAGATTGATGAGCGACTCAACTATGTGGAGAAGCCAATAGCCATCGTCGAGAGGAAGACGAAGACTCTGCGGAACAAAGTTATTGGATTGGTGAAGGTCCAGTGGCAGCACCGAAAAGGTTCAGAGTGGACGTGGGAACCAGAAGCCGAGATGCGGGAGAATTACCCGGAGCTGTTTGCGGGCGTGGACTTCGGGGACGAAGTCTAATCCAAGCGAGGGAGAGTTGTAAAGCCCGTGTCCCGGTACGTTTGTTAATTAATTTTCAAGTAATTTAAATGTTTACCGTTAATTGTTTTGGTTTGGGGTTTGATGTCGTTAAGGACCAAAATGTTAAAATCCATGTGTTTTAGTGAAGATTGTAAATTAGGGGTAGTTTGGGGGGGGGGGGGGGGGGGGGGGCTAAAGTAAAATGTTGGAAAGTTTTGCATGGGTCACGGCCCATGGCCGATCCCACCCTCGTTTTTCTTTTCCTTGATAACCAAGCCATCCCAAACGAATTCCACAAAAAAAAAACCCTACTGTCCCTTCTTTTTGGTTGTGTTGTTCGGCTGGAAGTGAGGAACGAGAGAGAGAGAGAGATAGAGAAGAAACCGAGAGAGGGTTAGAGAGAGAGATCGGCGGCGAGAAGGAGGGAGTCGGGAGGCTGATCGCCGGAGGGAAGGACGCCGGAGGAGGAGCGCAGCCACTGCCGCCACCGTTTCTCGTCGAGGGTAAGTTCCATTCTCTCGTCTTTTTTTTCTTGTTTTCCTTGTCTCGCGTCGGCCTCGTCCCGTGTCAGCCGCGTCGCGGCGGCCTTGGCCGCTGTAGGCAGTAATCGGCGGTATCACCACCGGAGATGGTGATGTGGTGGTGAGCCTTGTGAGGTTGCTGTAAGTCGATCGAGAAAGAGAGAGATCGGAGTTGTGAAAGGGGTGCGGTGTGTGTGCGTGCAGGAATTTCGCCGGAGGGTTACCGCCGGCCGCCGCCACCGGCAACCACCACTGCCGGAGGTGGCAGTGGATGGTGCGTGGCCTGACCTGTTTCACCGTTGAACTTTTAAGCCTTGACGTAATCAATTAAGTCGAATCGTTTAAATCGTTGTTAAAAGTTATCTTTATTTTATGAAAATTTTAGTGTGCTGTCCGGTTTTCGCGCAACCATAACTTTTCCGTCGTAACTCCGATTGAGCCGAAACTGGCGCCCACGCTTCGAACTCGGGACCGGGCACGTTTTCTGTGTTTTAGCGGAAAACTGGTTCGGCCTCGAGTTGGGAGAAAAAGTGGTCGCAAGTTCTGCGGTTCGTCATTTCATGTGGAAATTCTGGAATCTGTCTCGGTTTTGCGAAAGCCGTAACTTTCTGCTCGTAACTCGTTTTGAGGTGATTTTATAGTTCCCTATTCGAGTTGGGAAGGTTTTTCGTGTTTTGCCGAAAGTCTGATTTAAACCGTAGCTAGGCTGTTTTGGACTGTTTATGCAGGCTGGACCGAAACTGGTAGTTTTGGTAACCGTTCGTATTTAATTCATAATAAATTGTAGAAAAATCGTTAGGAGGCGTATAATATGTCCTTGGAACCCTAACTCAGAGGACTTTCTATCCATGAAATAATACTGGGATTTTTCTGGATTTAAGGGGGTCGAAACAGGTCCCGAACAGACCTGTTTTGTCTGAACAGAAATTAGTTTTAGTGACGGTTTAAGCGTGTGTCGTGTCATAGGGTCCGGGTCTCGTATTGACACGTTTTATCATGCGTTTAGGTGCTGGAAAGTGACCGTAATTGTGAAGATTGATTCGTGTTGATTAAGCTAGGCGCGCATTTGAGGTGAGTTCTCTCACTGTGTAGTTAGGGGTTGTATGCATGTCATAATAGTCTACATGTACTACTGTCTTTGTGGTGTGAACTAGTTGTTGTGGTGTGTAATATTTGATTGGTTGGAATGCTTGGTATAAATGTGTTACATTATAATTCGGTGGGACCGAGGCCTCGATGGTACTGAGGTGTTGGTTACATTATAATTCGGTGGGACCGAGGCCTCGATGGTACTGAGGTGTTGGTTACATTACAATTCGGTGGGACCGAGGCCTCGATGGTACTGAGGTGGTTGGATACATAATTACCTGTAGATGTTTACTCGTTTTATGTATCTGTGATGTTGTTGCTTATGTGCGGGTAGGGGTGATGTGTATATAATTCCTACCTGCGCATGTGTTTGAATTCACTAAGCTTCGTGCTTACCCTTTCCCAATAAACTGTGGTTTCAGGTACGAGTGGCTCTAAGGCGTGACGGGTACACACTGGCGCGCGGGATGAGCTGACTGTTATTAGTTTTATTTATTGAACATTGTTTCCGCTGGTTTATGATTACTTGAACAATATTTATGATTTTGCAATTAATATGTTGGGATTATTTAATGAGTTTTTATATATAAAGCGTTTAATTAAAAATTTTAATTTCCTTGAAATTTTGGGATGTTACAAAGTTCGATACAACGAAGATGTACTCGGTGCCAATGCGTAGGACACACTCGTGGAGAGTGTCCAAATCCCGCCCCTTCAACCGTGCCAAGGAGACATTCTGTCAGTCACACCCCGGGCCCGTCACAGCTTGAACCATATGGAACAAACACATATGATACTGTTGATCTAAACACTGATTTGTAAATGATATATTTAAACACATACATATGCTTCTAAATGAACATTGATAACACAACTAGTTTGTAAATGATAAATATATTCATATTCGATACGTTTTAATTTTAACAAATTACACCATTATAATCGTCTCTTCGATACGTTCGAAATGAGCCCAATCTTGAATTTTTTTGGATTTATATATTTTAATATATATCATATACAGTTATACATTAAAATTCATAACCTTATAGTTAAAATACGTTTTATTTATTTTATTATCGATCCTTTTGTGCATACTCTGTAACTGCAAATACTTCAGCTCCAAACACACATGAATCATCATTCGTCAAATACCCATTTTCACAATTCTTAAATGAGTCCAGTGATACCAACTTGTCAAAACCCCATTTCATATTATATATATACACACATACATATGCTTCTAAATGAACATTGATAACACAGCTAGTTTGTATTCCATCCAACAAGCTCTTCATCTTCAATCTTTCTGACCCTTCTTCAACGGCTTCTGCTTTTGCAACCACGTATGGCCATTGTGTACCACAACCCGCACACACTTTAGCAAATGAGTTGAGGGTTGTCATATATTCTACAAGAGGAGTAGGCCCACGAATAAGGTAACCTCTGACTTGACCTTGCATGATGTATCCAACCTAACCGTGGTTCAGCGGCTTAAAAACTACTTTTCAGAGAAATTAACAACAACAAAAACTACAAAATAACAACACAGTAAAAAAAATACAAAACAAGAAAAAAAATACAAAACAACTAAAACAACCACCACCTACTTAAAAATTGATTTAGTTTCATCAATCCAAGCTTGCTTCTCGTTTACCTTCGCTTGAATAATTGCGAAGTCTTGCAGAATATGGTGAATTGCTTCTTGTTCTCGACGAACACGAGCCTCCCGAGCTTTTATATCCCCTTTCATCCTTTTTATCTCCCTGTCTTCCTCTTCGATCTTTCTCAAATGGACTGCCTTCCTGTCCATCATTTTTTTCCACTCTTCTGTTAGTTCATCTATCTCCTTTTCCTTTTTTGCTATGGCGACCTCGATTTGAGGTGGCATTTTTTCAGGAGTAGACTTAGGGTTTGATGACGATGCCATTTGTGGATGAAATGAGAGAAGAGAAATCAAGAGAGAAAGCAATTCAAAGAAAGAAAGCAAGAACAAGTGTGAATTGTGAATTGCATATTACTGATATTTATGGATGAAATCTCAAACATGCAAATGAATTTCAACCACAAATCGGTCTTCAAAGTACAATAATTGTGGAAAAAACAGTAAAAGAATGCAAGATTCGTCTAAGTACAGGGGCTGAAAGTGTAAATTTTCAGGGACCAAAAGTGTAAATTTTCAGGGACCAAAACTGTAAATTTTGGTCCATCGCGGGCCATCGCGGGCAGGGACCAAAAGTGCACCGCGGTCAAAGTTTCGGGGCTTCGAGGGCCATTTGGGGCCAAAGTACGTGCCACGTCACCGTATCCCGCGATCGCGGGACCTCATCGCGGGTATTTTGGGTATTTTTCCAAATTGAAAAAATTTAGGGTATATTGGTAACAGTTGGTCAAACTTAGGGTATTTTAATTAATTTCCCATCTTTAAGAGCTATGATAAAGATGAGATTTTTGGAAGTTTTTTTTCCTACCTAAAGTGAATATTAAAATAGATAAGAAAAAGGAGAGGGAAAGTAGAAATCTTTAGGCCATCCGCAGCGCCTTCGGGCTTGGCTGCGGGTTCACCTTCGGGCTTCAAGGGCTCCTTCGGGTAGTGGTGCGGGGAGCTGCGGGCTTGGCTTCGGGCTTGGCTTCCGGGCTTGAAAACCCGCTGAACCCGAGGGTGTATGTGAGAGGAGGGTGAGGGTGGGGTGGGTTGCGGGTTCCATAATAGCATCGGGTAGCCGGTAAACCATTTTAGGGTATGGAGATGGTTAGGAGAAAAGCTGATGTGGCGCTGATGTGGCGTTGAGGGATTGAGGGTTTTTAGTTATGCGCTGCGGATGGCCTAACTTAATATTGAAAGAGATACGTATATTTTAATTGTTTCCATCAATATGATTGAATGTGTTATTATTTCTTACAAAGTAATTTTAAAAGTTGTATTCGGATACTAGATTTATGAAATATTTTTGTTAGTCCCAACAAGAAATGGCAAACACAAACAAGTATTGTAGAAAAGATGAGATTTTTGATTATGCAAAGCAACAATTACACATAGAAAACAAGATTGTTGTGGAAAAGAACAAATAAAATGTATCCTAACAATCTTTCATGAAAAACAGAAAACAAATCACAACTTGAGAAACACTAAGTTAAAAATCTATGTAATTTCTTGAGAGATATGAGGTCTGCCAATTTTGCTTGAGCACTTAGAAATCTCTGAAAACGTAACCTGGCATAGGATGAGTATTTAGCCTTAAATACCATCATGTGCATTAAATGCATATGACACTTGTCGTGATGGGATGGAAACTCATACTTGACCTTGATAAAGACAAAGTGTCTCGTTTGTCTTATCATGGGACAAATATGATTTGTAGACATTGTTATAGACAATGTCTGAAAAAGGTGAAAAAGTCAAATATCATTTCCTCGGATATCACATAATGTCTCTATTATGTACAGGGTGGCGAAGACTTCCTTAGCAAAAAGACAAGGAGCAAATCCTCTGATGGATTGGAGATCCTTCGATTTGTCATATAAAATCGACAGGAATAGCTTAGTAAAGCTGGGAAGTTCATCTTTGATTCGCATCAGTAGATTCACTTCTTGTTGATTCTGGCTAGTATTCGATTTTGCCGAATGAGTTGAGTATGACTAAGCTACTACAAATAACTATTCCATCTAAGTATTAAAGATGTAATTCTAAAGACTAAAAAGCAAGACCAGGAGGTCATCTTCAAATTGTTAGTGACCCAACAATTTTAATAATATAATCAATACAAAATATACTAAGTTAGAGTAATTGTTGGAATTAAATATAATTTTCTTAAATTTTTGATTTCTGATACTCTGTTTGAAGAAATAATATAATTGTTAGAGGTGTTTTATAACTTAATTTTGACAATTAATCACAATTGTACAAATGGATGAGATTGGTTAATTAGGGTGGAATTGGAACAATACCAAGTTTTTTTTCTTCATACCATGTACCAATCAATTATAATTGGTGCATAAAATTTATATCGTGTACCTACCAATCGTACTTGGTACCACCTTCATTAATACTATTTTTTCGGTTGGTACATGTTGATACTGGTTTTGTACTAACTTCACGTTACATATGAAAACTTGCCATTATATTCAAATTTTGGGTGACGTTTTGAGTTTTCAAGTAACACATGTGATGTTCAAGGGTTTTAAATTGCAAAGAATAAACTTACAAACATTCAAATGTTTGAACAAAATACTTAAAGTTATACAGTTTATATTCAACAAATAAAAAAACTAATAAATATTTAAATAAGTCGATATCATGATATTATCCTAGTACTCAACTTTCAGGTAACGTTTGGTACGCAGACTAGATGGGACTGGACGGGATGGAACATGATGGGATTGGATAGGACGGGACAAGACTAATTGTCTGTTATGAGTTTGATAGGACTAAAACAAAACGGAACAAAACTGTTAAAATGACCAGATTACCCTTAAAATATTGTTTGATATTTTTTATGTATAATAATTATAAATGACAAATCAATTAAAATATAAATAATTGTATTTACGAAAAAGTGAACGAATTTGGTAAATTTGTAAAATGCATATTTAAGTAAAATTGTTTTAAAATATGTGCAAATCAATTAAAAAAATTAAAGCACAAATCTAATTTGATATTTGAGATATTGAAAAGAAATCCACACAATCCTCTGTATCGAGAACTCAGATAAGGTTCTACCCTTGTATCGATGGATGTGGAGATATTCGATTTAAGAATTCGTTTTGGAGGGGCATAGTTTAACAGAGTTTGATATTTGGATCTGTTGATGTTTTTAGGTGTTAGGTTACAGATTTTGTATTATATTAAGGGTAAATAAGTCATTTTAAGATTAGTCCAAGGTTGTTCCACCTTTTTTGATGGAACAAAAAAATGCTCATTTTGTCCCATGAAAATGATATTTAGTCCCACATTGTTCCATTTTGTCCTTGTTCTATGTCAAACCAAACATGGGACTAAAACTTTTTGTCCCGTCCCGTCCCTTCTAGGACTGTAAACGAACCGAACGAACACGAACGAAAGCTTGTTCATGTTCGTTCGTTTAACTTAACCGAACAAACGAACGAAATTTTTTGTGGTCATGTTCGTTCGTTAATAAAATTTGTTTGTTCGTGTTCGTTTATGTTCGTTCATTAAGAGTTAAACGAACGTAAACGAACGTAAACGAACGAACTTAAATGCACATAAACGAACGTAAACGAACGAACTTAAATGAACATAAACGAACGTAAATGAACGAACTTATATGAACATAAACGAACGAACTTAAATAAACATAAATGAACGAACCCAAATGAACAAAAAACAACCACCGTACTCATTATTTCGTTCGTAAAAAATACTTTAACAACATGAAAATACTGGGTTAACTTATGAGGTATAGAAAATGAATTCCAAAAGATCAATTTACTTGATGATTTTACATATTAATTTCATATTATATAAACATATTTATATATATAAACAGGGGCAAACAAACATAAATGAACATAAACGAACGTAAACGAACGTAAACGAACGAACATTAACGAACGAACGTAAACAAACGAATATTAACGAACATAAACGAACGTAAATGAACGAACATTAATGAACATAAATGAACGAACGTTCACGAACATAAATGAACGAACGAGACCATTGTTCATGTTCGTTCGTTTAACTAAACGAACAAAAAAACGTGTTCATGTTCGTTCATTTATTAAATAAACGAACATAAACGAACTTCCCGCCGAACAATTCACGAACGGTTCGCTGAACGTTCGGTTCGTTTACAGCCCTAGTCCCATCTAGTCTGCATACCAAACGCAACCTCAATACCGGTTATTGTAATTGGCATCAATTAAATTGGCATCAATTAAATTGGCACCAATTTAATTGATATGTTTGATAGACTTGTTGATTGGTTTAGTTTAGTATAAAATTGTCACCCCTAATATTGATGACCTTAATCTATTTTCCTTATTTCTTATTTTGACATTGTTCCCGCTTAAATATGTATATTTTTACCATTATGATTTTTTACCTTAGAAAAGTAATAAAAGGCTAAATAAAGAATGAGAAGTAACGAATTGAATGGAGTTTGCATTACATTCTATCACGAGGTATGACAAGCAATTTCCCCAACCACTCACATGATAACGGATAGTTCAAAAAGTTAGGCATTGTGTGGCAATAAAAAAAAGCTAGCTAATTTTTTTTACATGTTTGAATAATCATAAGCTATCTTTTTAAACGCTATTTAAAGCAGCTTGTGAGTAGGGTTTTGTGAATAATTCAATATTGTCCTCACTAATACTAATTATTATTTTTTAACTAGGATGATAATCAAATGAGAACCAATATAAAAATATTTGTTTACATGATTTTTTTTTCAACAAAACCTATAATTTAAGATATTCTTACACATATGTTCGTGTTCACCTTGTGAAAATATTACATGTGAAAAACGAATTTTGTTTCACCTAATGAAATAAAAAATACTCGTAAAAGATATTCACATGGTGAAACAAATCCATGTGAAACTATCATATTATGAAACACATATATGTGAAGAAAAATATAATAAATCCTAGCATTTGATGAAGAAATATCATGTAAAAAATATTTTTTATATCGGTTCTCACGGTTTATAACATATTTGTGTCTCATTTGATTTAACCCCTTATTAACTATTATTATAAATAAATATTGTAACTGATAACTTTTTGAAGATGTTCTTTTGGTCATTTTACATGTTTATAAGCTAGTTTTTGTCAAACGTGACTTTTTCATCAGCTATCAGCTAGCTTATGAGTCAACAACTAGCTTATTAGTTAGTTTGCCAAACATAGGCTTAGTTGTTTTGTGTGACTAAAAAGTAATCAATAGCCACGGTTATAACAATTTAGCATAATCGTATGTATGAATTAGCTACAGTTAATATGAATTTTGTGTGGCTATAAGTAGTGTATGACCACTGTTTTAGTTACTTTGTGTGACCAAACGATTATCAATAGTCACAGTTCTAACAGCTTTATGTAACTGTATCTCATGTTTTGGCTACAGTTAATATGAAATTTTGGTGGCTATAAATAACATATGGTCATAGTTTTAGCTATTTCGTGTAACTAAAAGACTACCAATAGCCACAACTTTTAACAAATCATCCTAACCATATGTCATGAAATGACCACGGTTAATGTAAAATTTACATGGCTATAAGTAGTTTATGGTCACGGTTTTAGTTAAATAATGTGACAAAAAATTAATCGATGACCACCTTTCTAATAATTTAGTACGACCATATGTTATGAATTCGCCATGGTTAATATGAAATTTGTGTGGCGGTAACTAGGTTATCGCTACGGTTTTAGTTAGTTCATGTAACCAAAATATAATCAATAGCTACAATTCAAACAATTCAGTGTAACCATATGTCATGAATTGCATGACAATAAGTTGTTTATGGCTACATATTTAGTTATTCTATATGACTAGAAGGTAACCAATAGCCACGGTTTCAACATCTATAGTAACCCTGTGTCATGGTTGATCACAATTAATATGAAATATGCTTGACGATAAGTAGTTAATGGCCACATTAAAACAAATACATGTGGTTATAGGGTGATCGTTGGCCATCTTAAAAACAAATTACGTGGCCATAGGTATTTTATTGTCATGGTTTTTTTTATGTGACCAAAAGGTACCTAATAGCCACACTTCTTAAAACTAACATAGATATATGTAATGAATGAGCCACATTTAAGGTGAGTTTGTGTGATGATAAGTAGTTTATAGCCACGGTTATAGCAAAAATGCCCCAATACCATCAAAGTTGGATACGTTTATGGCCACGTTTTTAGGCTACGGCTACGGTTTATCATGTGATATGGTGACGCATTTTAAACGTGACCACAAGGGTATCAAAAGTCACGGCAGAATAGGCTACGGTTTGATTGGAAAAAAAACTTGTGGCTAAAGGCCTACGGCCATGATTTTTAACAGTGACCATTGTGAGTTTTTGTACTACGGAAGAGAAATTACCTTTACACCTTTAAACTCCAAAACGTTACCAAACAATGTTTAAGGTTATTATAGATAATAATTAAATGCATATATATTATCTTTTTGTACTTGATTTAATGTAACTTTTATTATTTAATAAAAGTTTTGTTTTATGTATTAAAATATTTTAATTCATAATTAATTAAAAAAATGATCTAAATAAAAAAATATATGTATTGTAAAGTTAATAAATATAAGGATATTATTAAAAGTTAATAAATTAATATAAAAAAGAATATGGCTAGTGTAACAATCCAAAATTAAATAAAATAAAATTCATAACATTACAACAATGAACGGTCCCAAATTGCCTAAAAAGCAATACTCTCTACTCTAAGTACGCAACGGATAATCACCTTCACAACTGAGATGCTACAGGAAGCCCAACGATAAGCTACAAGCCTCTAACAAGCTATGCCTCTTCTACATTCCCACGTCTTTCCATCGTCACAAGGTGAAACCCCAAGTACGACTCTTACCTGAAAATGGTTTTAGTTTTTGAAAAGAGAGGGTTAGACCATGAGGTCTAGTGAATTCCCTCTTTAAAACAGTTCCACACAAATAGTAGTACAAAACATTTAACCGTTAAAAATAATCGGAAATCCAGTTTAAATGCTCAACTCCACATAAGGGGATAGCACAGTGATCACAACTTTCATCACCTTAAGCCAGGTTCGGCATTCGGGGCATCCACAGTAGATCCCCTCGGCACTCGGTCAATGCCGTATCTGTGTGCACACGAAACGAATTCGAGGCACATGGTCAAACTTGTCCACTGAAGATTCTCAACCATCCATGTCAGACACCACTGTGCAACCCGACTCTACACATAGCAACATCATCATAAGAACATGCAATCAACATTTGCGTATAAATGAACGTATAAACAACTTGCATGCATTAGTAAACATTTCCATGTCATGTGTAATAAAACCTTTCAAAATGTTTAATCATGTCATCATGCTCGTAACCATAATCAGTTATGAAAACCTTTAGCAAAACGTTTCATTCGCACAAAGAAGGTAAGGGAACTCACCTTAGCCTTAGCACATCGACACACGCTCCGGGACACCCTTTAGCTCAAACCGAACACCTGAATTGGCGCCACAAGAATGGTGTTAAACCATCTAATTATATCCCAAATCCATTCCTAATAAACCCCAAAAACAACCCTTAGGTGATACCACAAACATATCCTCAAACAGCACGCGAAACGAAACCCGAAAACGCGAAACAGTGCTCGGCGCCAGTGCCCGCGCCAGCCAACTGGCGCGGGGCTCTGGTCAGTAGCTGGCGCCAGTTCTGGCGCTAGCCAACTGGCGCCACCACTGGCGCGGAGCTCCTGCACTCCCATTTCAGCCGAAAATGGCCCTTTCTCATCCCTAATTCAACCCAAGACGATTTTTGAGTCTCTCAAACGACATAATCGATGAACTAAACCTTTCCCCACAATTCCCAAACACAAAAACATCATTTACTCTAACAAAATCCATCCAAACCCAACCATTGATTCATGATTTAAAACCCAAAGCTCAAAACTCAAACCATAGGAAGAATGGGGATTAACAAGCAAGGAGAATGGAATTTCCTAATGACCTGCTCAGAAACACAAGGGAATCATTCCCAAAATCATTTGTTTCCTTCTTCCATTGATTAAGACTCAATTACCAAGTGGATTAACAATTCCCCAAGCCATAAGCTAGTCTAGCCAAACATAGAGAAGAAACGAAGAAGAAGAAATCATACCTTGAAGATACTACCACCAATCCTTGATGCTACTCTTCTTCCACACTCCAACTTAGGGTTTTGGCCCTCCATTGCTTCTCTCCCTTTGCTCCAGCCGACCAAGATGAATAAATTTAGGGATTTTAGGAGTTTTGTCCCTTTTTATACCTATTCACATTTTCAGGTTTTGCCACCAAGCCCCCAAAGTTGTACACTTCATACATTAGTCCCAAAATTTATTTACTCTAACCTTTGCAAGAAGAAGCAAATATGGGGTGTTACACCACCTTCCCCTTATTAGAATTCCGTCCTCGGAATTCCATTGCCGGACCCATGCTGCAATAGGAGTTAACTTCTGACTTCCAATACTTACATTGCCCTAAAGTTTCTTAAGGAGTTGCAAATACATCTCTACAAGATCAACTTTTTTGCCTTTCACCTTCTCGACTATCCAGCCCCAATGATTGTTTCTAACGATACCACCAAATCCGACTCCTCAATCATTCGCATTGCTTGCGAAGATACACCATATTGCCTTCCGACCAACACTCCCTAAACAAGGGTTAAGACACACCAAAAATGTTCCATATTTTCACCGAGTACATCTAATTCATTCAATAATTCCCCAATTCTTTCGATAACTGCCATTAATCCATTACAATGCGACTCAACTTAATTTCTTTTTGAACCACACTACTCCAATCCATGGGAATGTTTTCCATCTAACTGTTTCCCACGACTTGAGATTAAAAATACTCATACCTTTCAATCCAAATCATCTTAGTCCCATTCACTTATTCATCCATTTCTGATCAGAACCGACGACGTACGACATTCTTTGAAATCGTTTCTCAGCCACTACAACGTTCTCAGGTCGGTAACATGCCAACCATACACACTTGCAATTTCTTCGATCAATCATACTACTCACACCAAAATACTCTCTTTAAAAGCAAGTAACTCTACTATAGTCAATGCTACAACAACCCGAACTTCTAAACAGAGACCGACCACTCCCTTCGTCGACATCACACAAGATCGCCTTTATATTGTTACCTTATTCTCTCCACCAAAAAACATTTATTTCAAAAAGGAAAATGCAATCCCGCCAATACAGCGTTCGTCTGGCACAAATAGCATTTCGCTGAATCCACACTGATCACACATGCAATAGTAGATACCATTCAGTGATCCTACACATATCAATCATCACGCCATAATTCGTTCACTCAAGCTGATACAACCTTACGGACACACACTTTGTTTCTCACAACACCCAACAAATGATTCCACTATCTAGGAATTACCCCCAAATCTCGCTTACCCTCTCACAAGGAGGAGTGACCATGCTCACTCAAACTATTCCAATTGATCGAATATTGAACGACACGCTCACGAGAAACATTCTCCCCGACAATGCTGAATCTATACCAAAGGTTTCTCAACCAGGGCATCGCATTCGACCACCTGCTTTCATTCTAGCTTGAGAACATTAAAGATGCTTTATAAGAATGACTCGCTAACATGTGCCAGTTTTTTTTAGACAGGGACGAACTTAGCTTTCTCAACTCTTTAACCATGACATACACAACGATCCCTTTTCTTATGCCATTCAAATAACAGTCCTTTAATTATAGTCCGCCTTTCCAGTGTCTCACGACATCTTCTTACCGCAAGCCTGTCTATTCTTGATCTGTCATACCGACATCATTTTCTCTCGTGCTTGCACAAAACGCCCATCACACACCACTACAGTCCAAAAGAACTGTTTCTCCAAAATCATCAGTCAAGGCCTTTAGCCAAGTTCTCGTAAAGTACTTAGCACCAAGGACTACCAAGAGTTCCTAACTTTCCAACACAGCCGACCCACTCATTGTATTTCTTTACACCCACGGAATACATCGACGCTCCTGACTAAACTTCGTATCGAAGCATTACAGCTCAATGGGTACAATATCCTCTTCGATAATCAAGTGAAGTATGAAAACTCACCCAAAATCCAATGGGATCGAGGAGAACAAGGGTTCTCCTTTCATCCCGTCACCAACCGCAACTCAATCTCTTGATCTCAAAATAGCATTAACGTATACTGCCTGAAAATCCATACACTTCAATCGAGCATACTCACCACCTTTGAATACCTCAATATCACGACAATCCGTCATTACATCTATGACTTACACGTTCCTTCGGTACAAAGTGCTACCACTTCCTCACACCACTATCGCACCACGCGACCATATTGCAAACAAGCTATCATGATGCCTTTACACACACAAAAGATATTACTTCCTTCATGCCACCCATAACACAATTTTATTTGAAGTAAAATCGTTTCCCGACTTCGATTACACTAAACATTCCGTTCTTATATGGATCATCAAACCCCAAAGGAAATCACTTATGCAACCACGATCTCTCACTTTTGTAACACTCACACAAGATGGTCCAGCGTCATGCCGGATACGCACCTTTCCCCGAACAACTTCTTACATCCTTGCAAGAAAACTCAATAAGATAACCACACTATAGTTACTTCTCCAATACCAGCCTCCTGACAACCATCCAACAGAACGACCATGGATTTCAACATCGACAATCGACATGCTAATGTCCAGCCGCCTCACGACAGACAAGGATTCCTGAAGGAATCTACTTCTCCTAACTCCTCGAAGAAGTTCTCGTTTCTCGTCAACTCCTCGCGATCCATCTCCGCTGTGCTAAACACCTTACGCATAAGCGAATCATCAAAACCTTAAAGGTCATTTGATAATTCTATTTTTAGAGTTATTATTTCCTTTTAATTTCTATTTTATTTTGTCAATTTTAGCCATTCCGCTTCTTAAAACCCCCATTCTTGGCATAATTCTCGAAAATAAGCAAAATGAGTGAACCAGAGTCTTTAATAAGTTATTTGGTGGAATTTGGGTGTTTTTCACGTTTTATCCTGCAGTGACCACTGTTGTGCCCACTCCGGTTTCCCTGTTGTGCCCACTCCGGTTTCCCACTCTTCGAACAGATCAAGAAAAAGACAAAAGAAACTAGTAGTTGGGATGCAAATATTCTGGAGTTTAGAAGGTTCAAATGGCAGGGCAATATGAGCTGGAGAAGTACAAGTCCTCCTTAAAAGATAGCATCAAGTACACCTTTTGTACTTGGAAATTGACTAGGTGAAGAGACCATTGGGTAAAAGGATTATCCAAGGTGCTGATTTCTTTCATGGTACTGCAGTCTTTATCCATTGGACAAATCCATTTTGTTGTGTAATACCCAACTCTTCCTCCTAGTATATAAAGGAGCACTTGGGTGTCATTTATGATATGCTTGTTTTAGTCTTAAATTCTCTCAACTACCACATTAGCTTTAGTCTTTCATTTACTGCAGTAACTAGTTTTAATATTCTGTATTTTACTTTCTTAGTTCAATTGTAGTTCAAAGTACACAGTGCAGGGACGAATTCTCGTTCCCCACTGTGAGTTCTATTCAAATCACTCTCAGTTTAATCATGTATAACTTATACTCTTTTGTTTTCTCTATTTTAGTTATTGGCTAAGCATCCCTTGGGATGTAGGAAGGAGAAGTACCTGGATTTGATTAAAAATGCTCGAGTAATCTTTATACTTAGAATATTTGTTGTTTTGGTCATTCATTCTCGATATTTACCCAAGGATGCGAACAAGCCGATCACTTGCTAGGATCTAAAGTCTAGTTCTTAACTTAGAAATAAGTAGAATGCAGTGACACGAGCTTGAATGATGCTAGGGGATTCGAAAGAATTCTTATGACACTTACGAAAGTGAGGTCGGCACAGTGAGCTAATCTCAACCCACTGGAATAGTAGGCAAGCTAGTTTGTGTATTTAAAAACACTTAGAGTATTTGTCTCTACACATTCCATCGAGACCTGAAAAGGTCCATTTTTGAGATTACCATTGACAAAACGATAAATACTAAAAGTATGGGATTTTTATCTAACGGTGTGAGTATTTTGTAACCGGGCTTTTCTAGCGAAAATGCCTACCTCGAATACAAGGATCACTTTTAGGACCGAGTATTTAGTATAAAATCTAGGGAAAATCTAACCTACATTCCTCCTTTTAAAACCTTAGTAAAATCGTTAAAGTAGCTATTTCACCAAACAAACCAAACTATTGTTTCCTCTCTAGTTGAAACTTGTAAAAGGAGCTCATGAGAACCGTATTGTCTTGATTGTCCAGTCTCTGTGGATTCGATTCTGGTATTTTACCAACTATTACTTGCTGTGACGATCATAGTGGACAGTGTACACTTGCACTTCCCACTGTGGACAGTTTGCAACCCACTGCGATTAAAACACACATTTCGCACGTAACAAGTTTTTGGCGCCGTTGCCGGGGGCTGGCGTGATTTTAAATCTCAAGACATTAGTTTTTGTTCGAGCCCGAGTAACTCGTTTTTCTAAGCTGTTCGTGTTGCATGCCACGGCAACAACACGAACCTTTGGTGCCAATCGATCTTGAAATAGAGAAGACTTTTAGAAGAAGACGTAAAAACAAAAATCGACAACCCCCTGTGATCCCTACTGTGAACATGGCAGCAGTACCACCACCTATAGTGGAGACCACAGTGACGATTGCCGATAGCAAAGATCGAAAAATACGGGACTACGCTACTTCCGGAGTTGGTGATTTGAGCTCCGGAATTTTAAGACCCAACATTGTTGCAACTCATTTTGAACTCAAACCGGTGATGTTTCAAATGATCCAAGCCATGGGTCAGTTTGGAGGATCACCATCTGAGGATCCGCACTCGCACTTAAAATCTTTCTTGGAAATGACCGATTCCTTTCAGTTACAAGGTGTGAGTGATGAAGCATTAAGACTAAGACTTTTTCATTTTTCACTAAGGGATAAGGCGAAGTCATGGCTGAACTCGCATGCAACTCACTCGATAACCACTTGGAAAGAACTTGCCGATAAATTTTTGCAAAAATACTTTCCTCCAACGAGGAATGTAAGGTTTCAAAATGATATAATTTTGTTTAGGCAAGAAGAAGATGAGGCTGTTTCGGATGCATGGGAAGTTGGGAACGATTTAAAGATTTACTTCGAAAGTGCCCACATCATGGCATCCCACATTGCATCCAATTGGAGACGTTTTACAATGGTCTTTCCAATGCAGCCAAAATCATCCTAGATGCAACAGCCGGTGGAACATTCACGAGTAAAACCTACAATGAAGGATATCAAATCTTAGAAAAAGTGTCCAACAACAATACTGAGTGGTCTAATCCTAGAGCAGTAGTACCAAAGACCAACACCATCGATTCCGAAGCACTCAAAACCATGAATGCACAGTTAGTGGCCTTAACAAAAATCGTTTTGAACCAAAATAGAGGCCAAGTCAATTCTGCAACTCATCTAGCCGAAAACTGCTCCCTCTGTGGAGAGGAGCATCTTTTTGACTATTGTCCAGCAAATCCCGAAGCCGTTAATGTTATAGGAACCAATCCGAGAAACAACCCATACTCACAAACTTATAATCCAGGTTGGAGAAATCACCCAAATTTCTCTTGGGCTGGTAATCCAGGACTCCAACCCCACGGGGCGAGTCATACCCAGCAAAGACCACACAATCCCCCTGGATTTCAACATCACAGTAGGCAGTCCCCACATCACAGTGGGCAGTCTCCACAGAACTTTCACCAAGGGCAGTCCTCACAACCATACCAACAACGATCCAATCAACCAGCTGAGGTTCAACAATCGATTGAATCAATTCTCAAGGGTTTTATGAATCAAACTCAAGCAGCCATTAGGAACATAGAGACTCAAGTAGGACAACTAGCCGTTGAAGTCAAGAACAGACCACCAGGGACATTACCTAGTGACACCGAACACGCTAAGGTGATAGGAAAAGAGCATGTCAAGTCCATAACACTGAGGAGTGGAAAGGATCTGAAAGATATCGTTTTTGAGTCTGATGATTCGCCTCAAATACCCACTGTGAACACCACAGTGGGCACTTCTCAAGTCACTGTGATCCCCACAGTGAGCAGTGACATCCCTGACCTTCCCACTTTTGGACCTGTTCCAAAACCTACTATTCCAAAGCCAATACCACAGCAGGCTCAAATTGACCCACGAAGCATCCCTTTTCCTGAAAGAATGAAGCCAAAAAATGTCGATGTTCAATTTAAAAAATTCTTAGACATTTTTAAACAACTTCACATTAACATACCCTTGGTAGAGGCTCTCGAGCAAATGCCAAGCTATGTTAAATTTTTAAAAGATATTATGAACAAAAAAAGAAAGTTGGGTGAGTTTGAGACTGTGGCTTTGACCGAAGAATGTAGTGCCCTCCTAACTAGCAAGATCCCACCTAAGTTGAAAGACCCGGGTAGTTTCACCATTCCATGCACAATAGGAGGGCAAGAAGTAGGTCAAGCACTATGTGATCTAGGAGCTAGTGTCAACCTAATGCCGTTATCCATTTTTAATAAGTTAGGTATTGGAGAAGCTGGACCCACAATCGTGACTTTACAACTAGCCGACCGGTCCATTGCTTACCCAAAGGGAAAAATAGAAGACGTTTTGGTCCAAGTGGATAAATTTATCTTCCCTGCCGATTTTCTAGTTCTAGATTATGAGGCCGATAAAGAGATCCCAATCATCTTAGGACGTCCGTTTCTTGCAACCGGACGAACTTTGATTGATGTGCACAAAGGAGAACTCACGATGAGAGTTAATGACCAAGAGGTAACATTCAATGTGTTTAAATCCCTTAAGTATATAGACACCGAAGACTGCTTTGCTTTGAGTTCGATTACTGGAATCCACAGTTTTGAAACACTGCCCACAGTGGGAAATACATTCCCCACAGTGGGGAGTGAGAGTGAACACTCTGACTCTGAGAGTGAGGACATTTTTGAGGATGAATGTAACGAAGTAATCGCAGCCTTTGAACCTCTGGACTTTAAGGATAGAGATGTTCAGCCTCCTTCAATAGAACAACCTCCCGAGTTAGAGCTTAAACCATTGCCTTCCCACTTAAAGTATGCTTTTCTCGCTAAGGATAATAGACTTCCCGTTATTATCTCTTCCAAACTTAGTGAGAAACAAGAACAACTTCTGATCGATTTATTGATGAAGCATAAGGGAGCAATTGGTTGGACCATAGCGGACATTAGAGGTATTAGCCCCTCCTTATGTCAACATAAGATTAACTTGGAGAGTGACCACCCTGGAAAAGTCCAACCTCAAAGAAGGTTGAACCCCATCATGAAGGAGGTAGTTAAGAAAGAAGTTTTGAAGTGCTTAGATGCGGGTATTATCTATCCCATTGCCAGTAGTAGTTGGGTGAGTCCCGTCCAATGTGTCCCTAAAAAGGGAGGGACGACCGTAGTGAAGAACGAAAAGAACGAGCTCATTCCCACTAGGACTGTCACGGGGTGGAGAATATGCATGGACTATAGACAACTCAACTTGGCCACTAAGAAAGACCATTTTCCCTTACCTTTCATCGACCAAATGCTTGATAGGTTAGCGGGAAATGAATTTTATTGCTTTCTAGATGGATACTCCGGATACAACCAGATCCACATCGCCCCCGAGGACCAAGAAAAGACCACCTTTACTTGTCCTTACGGTACTTTTGCATTCCGGAGGATGCCATTTGGATTGTGTAATGCCCCAGCCACTTTCCAACGTTGTATGATGTCCATTTTCACCGACATGATTGAGGACACCATAGAAGTTTTTATGGATGACTTTTCTGTGATAGGGACATCATTCGACAACTGCCTGGGAAATTTAGAGAAAAGCTTAGTGAGATGTGAGGCCCACGACCTTATTTTAAATTGGGAAAAATGCCATTTTATGGTAGAAGAAGGTATTGTCCTAGGTCATCTTGTCTCAAAAAGAGGGTTGGAAGTTGATAAAGCCAAGCTTGAGGTGGTGGCACAACTTCCCGAACCCACAACTGTGAAAGGCATTCGAAGTTTTTTAGGTCATGCGGGTTTTTATAGGAGGTTCATCAAGGATTTTTCAAAAATTACAAAACCCCTATGCAACCTGTTACAACACGAAAAATATTTCATTTTTACGAAAGAATGCCAAAATGATTTTGAAACAATCAAGGAAGCCTTAGTCACAGCACCCATAGTGACCACTCCTGACTGGTCACTCCCCTTTGAAGTGATGTGTGATGCCAGCGAGTGGGCTGTGGGTGCTGTTCTCGGACAGAAAAAGAACAAAGTTTTTCACCCCATTTATTATGCAAGTAAAACACTGATTGAAGCTCAGATTAATTACACAGTAACTGAAAAGAATTACTTGCGGTGGTGTTTGCTTTTGATCGTTTCAGGTCGTACTTGATAGGGACGAAGGCCATAGTGCACACGGATCATGCAGCGATAAAATACTTGATCAACAAAGCTGATTCCAAGCCACGCTTGATTAGGTGGGTTTTATTGCTGCAAGAATTTGACCTTGAAATCGTTGATAGGAAAGGAACAAGCAATCAGGTAGCTGACCATTTGTCTAGGCTCGAGAAGATAGTGAGCACTGTTGATCCCACTCCGGTCGGAGAAAATTTTCCCGATGAACAATTGCTATCAGCCCGACATCTCGAAAATAATATTCCTTGGTATGCTGACATTGCCAACTTTTTAGCAAGTGGACTAAAACCCCATGGGATAAGTGGACAACCATTTAAAAAGTTTTTACATGATTACACGACAATATGTTTGGGACGACCCTTTCTTATATAAGATAGGGACAGACCAAATATTGAGGTGTTTTATCCACGGGAGTGAGCAACATCAAATACTCCATGGTTGTCACACATCCCACTACGGTGGCCACTTTGGTGGAAACCGCACTGCTGCAAAAATCTTGCAAAGTGGGTACTTTTGGCCCACTATGTTTAAAGACTCTTATGAATTTGTGAAAAGTTGTGAGCAATGTCAACGCACCGGGAACATTTCGCAAAGGAACGAAATGCCTCTTAACAACATTTTAGAGGTAGAACTTTTTGATGTTTGGGGGATCGATTTCATGGGTCCCTTTCCAAATTCAAACAATAATTTTTATATCTTGGTAGCGGTAGACTATGTTTCGAAATGGGTGGAAGCCATTGCATGTCACTCTAATGATGCCAATACAGTGGTGAAGTTTTTGCATAAAAATATTTTCACTCGATTTGGAACACCACGGGCATTAATTAGTGATGAAGGCACCCATTTTGTAAACAAAGTCATGGCCCCGGTCCTTGCTAAATATGATATACATCATAGAGTGGCCACCGCATACCATCCGCAAACCAACGGTTTGGCCGAGCTTTCAAACCGTGAGATCAAAGGAATTTTGGAAAAAGTTGTTAAACCGCACCGCAAAGATTGGTCAACCAAACTTGATGATGCTCTTTGGGCCTATCGAACAGCCTATAAAACTCCTTTGGGAATGTCTCCATTTAAACTAGTTTTTGGCAAAGCTTGCCATTTACCGATTGAATTAGAGCACAAGGCATTTTGGGCCCTTAAAGAGCTTAACATGAGTGAGGGTGCTGCGGGAATTAAAAGGAGTTTACAATTGCATGAGTTAGAAGAGTTGCGTTACCACTCTTATGAAAACGCAAAGTTGTACAAGGAAAAAACCAAGATGTGGCATGATCGAAGAATCAACCATAGGGAGTTCATGGAGGGACAACAGGTATTATTGTTCAATTCCCGTCTTAAACTCTTTCCAGGAAAGCTAAAATCGCGTTGGACGGGACCATACACCATTGTCAAAGTAAGTCCCTTTGGAACAGTGGAGTTGAAGTCCCCACAGTCTGGTCAAATCTTTAAAGTCAATGGTCAAAGGGTGAAACATTTTCTGAATGAGAGTGCCCACATTCCATCCCACTCTCCACCCCACAATGGTTAAGAAACATCGGGACCACTTGTAAATATTTTATTTCAGTTGTTTGCTGTCTTTTTATTATTTTTGGTCTTTTTAATTCTGCATGGTAGTTTGTTTTAATGTGTGTAGGAGAAATTGTCACTTTTTGAAGAAAAAGGTTCGCAGTGGGCAGGAGCAAGTCCCTGCGCTCCCCACTCCCAGTCTGGCATAAGAAAGGACGGTTTTTGGGGGCCCAAGGCTGTCATCTATCAACTTTTACTTACATAAAGGTCACCTTTTGCTGCCACTTGTCCTAGTCTCGCCATTTTCCAAGAAAATCCATCATTTCTCATCTCTCTCTCTCCAAAAACAACCGTTCCCTCCCATACTAACCAAAAGAAAACCCTTTTTCCTATTCAAAACAAAACCACTCTTTCTACAAAATACTTACACTCTTTCTCTCTCTCTCTCTCTCTCTCTCTCTCTCACGAAGCCAAACCGGAAAACCCTTCCTAAAACCCTAAACAATGGCTAGAAGCAAAAGGCTTAATACCCACCCTGATGCACCCACACGTCCGGCGGTCCGCCGCAGAACCACCGACGACCACCCACCGGAAACCGTGACTGGCGACTTAAACGAACCGCCGCTGGTCTCCGGCAAAAATCCGATAGTCACTGATGTTCCAGATACGGGTTTGTCCAAGCAAGGGAGTCCAAGGGGTGCTTCTTCATCAAAAGTGGCTACTCCAGTTCTAGCCACTTCGATGAAGAGGCATTGCAAGCCGAGGAAGAAGAAAGACGATTGGAGGAAGAATATAATCAGCGGATGTCTGCTATCCGAAAGAGAAAGGAAGAACTCGAGAAAAAGCGAAAGGAGGAAGAGGAGAGATTAAAACGAGAAGAAGAGGAGAGGTTACGAAAAGAAGAAGAGGAGCGGAAAAGAGAAGAAGCCGAGAAATTAGCAAGAGAGGAGGAGGAACGAAAAAGACTCGAAAAAGAAGAGGAAGAGCGGAAGAGAAAGGAAGAAGTCAAGAGATTGGCGAAAGAGGACGAAAAGAAAAAGGCTGAGGAGGCAAGGCTTCTTGTGGAAGCGAAGAAAAAGGCTAAAGATGAGCGATTGGCAAGAGAAGAGCAAGAAAAAATCCGACAAGAGGAGGAGATTCAAAGAAAGGGCAAGGAGCAGGTTCAAACTGAAGAAATCCCCCAAGTCGCAAGCACTGATGACTTGGAGGTAATACGTGCAACTGCTGCCCACAGTGGGGAGAATCCAATGAGGATGGCTTTGAGGAACAAGGGAATGGTCACCAGGTCCTTGGTGACCAAATCAAAGAAGACACCCACTAAGAAGCCAAGGAAGACCGCTGGAAAAGGTAAGGGTCTCGAACCCTCTTTGAGTTCTTCTTCTTTAGAAACTGATGCTGGGGATATGCAAATCCCATCTGAAAACCCACATCAATCCACAGTGGGGACTGAGCATGCCCCCAGTGGGGTACCCAGGCTATGCACCACTCCCGCTGTGGCTGCCCACTTTGAGTGTATTTCTAATCAGAAGTTGAACCTAGAGAGGGGTTTTGACCCCGACTTTATAGAAGCCAATTCGTTTATTAAGAATAGGATCATCGAGCAAGATTGGTCGACGTTGGCAGCTGTCAACCATCGCGCAAATGCCTCTTTAGTGCGGGAATTTTACGCTGAGGCCTCTCAATCCAAATAACCTTGTGTAAAAGTCCAGGGTAAAACTGTATTCTATCATGCTAGTGCTATCAACCTAGTTCTTGGCATAAGGACCCCCACTGCTTGCGAATTTGTCCGGTTTTTGAAAAAGATGACCGAAGCAGATGAAGAATTGATTTTAAACGAATTAGCAGCTGAGGGAAAGCCCTGGGGTAGGGATGGCCAACGCAAATGTTTGCCTGCTAATGCCCTCACGACTGAGACCGCTGTGTGGTTCCAGTTTGTGCGGGCAACCATATCCCCCACTTCTCATGACACTACGTTATCAATGCACAAGTGCGCCCTGTTGTACTACATCTTAACTGGTAAACCAATCAATTTGGGGACCCTCATGTACGCTGCCATCGACCAAGCTTGCACCAGAAAGAAGGTAAATCTACCCCTCCCTTGTCTCATTACTTCATTGCTAATAACTGCTGGAGTGCCCTCAGCTGCGGAAGATCAATGGCTTGTTTCCACATGCAATATCAGTGTGGCAACAATAAGAAAGATGGGACGAGCGGTCACTATCCCCACTGATGATCCCACAGTGAGGATCGCTGATGAGCACACTGTGAGAACCACTGGTACCCCACTCCAACAACCCACTGCAGGAACCGCAAGCACAAGTAGCAGTAATCCCATGTCCGAAATCCTGAAAGCTTTGAAGAAACTCACTTATCGAATCGAACTAATGGAGGGCCAGCAGAAATATCAAAACAGGGCGACGACATCATTTTGGATGTACACCCGAGAACGTGATGAGGTAATGAAGAAAATGTTCGAAGAAGCTAATCCCGAGTTAGCTGCACAACTCCCCGAATTTCCCGAGGATATCTGCCCTACCTATGCTAGTGAAGATGAATTTGATGAAGATGATGCGGATCTGTCGCCGCAAGCTACCCCGTCCCCTTAATGGTTTGGTTAAAACTTTGGTTCCACCCTTTTGCTACTCCAAAAACATTTTTTTTCCTGTTTGATTCTCGTATTTTGCCTATGGCTGGGCATGTGACAATATTTGCTGTTTTTAACTTTTGATGATGCATGAAAAGCCTACTGATGAGTAGGTTATTTTGGGTTACTAACTGATTTTCTTAGTTGAATGCTTGTTTGGTCTCGTTTCCATTTCAAGGTACAACTTCCGGCTTCCAACTTAAAAGGTCCCTTTTGTAAGTACAAATCTCAACTTGTCACCATGAAATGATATAGGCCGTTTTTCGCATCCAAACACGATCCTTTTTGAACCACCTCCTTCATCCCATATTTCCATATCACAGTGGGGACACTGTGAACTCTTAAGTTTGAGGTGGGGGAAAGTCAGAATGACTTCCAGTCTTCTCACAGTGGGGACACTGTGAAGTTGAAGTTTGAGGTGGGTAAACCATACCCACCTCCAAAAAAAAAACACAAAAATACAAAAACAGTAGAAAATCGGAGTGTCACTAACAAAATTGATGGTGTGCCTTTTCTGGACCATCGGAGTGCTCACCCCCAGAAAAAGATGGTGTGCCTATTCTGGACCATCGGAATACCCACCCTCACAAAAATAGCCATACACAAATAAAGCCTGAAAGTGTACGTACATACCCATACAAAATCCAAACCACTCACTTTCTGGAAATAAAAATCTCAAAGAGAGATCGTCGGTCCACGTTTGAAATTTCGTGCCAAAACCCTTGGGAAACATTCAAAGCTACAAACCTCTCAAACCCAAGAAAGTCCTATTGATCATTTGTGAACAACGGAAAGATTCCGTCAAGTACAAAAGTGAAGCTTTAATTTTTAGAACCGAAAGAAGTACCTATGGAGGGAGATCAACATCCAGTCAGAATAAGAAATCAGTAAGTCCCTGAAAGCTCTTGTGCATATTTTTTTTTATTTTTTTTCTTTCTTTTTATTACTTGGGGACAAGTAATGGTTTAAGTTTGAGGTTGTGATAACTCTATTTTTAGAGTTATTATTTCCTTTTAATTTCTAATTTATTTTGTCAATTTTAGCCATTCCGCTTCTTAAAACCCCTATTCTTGGCATAATTCTCGAAAATGAGCAAAAGGAGTGAACCAGAGTCTTTAATAAATTATTTGGTGGAATTTGGGTGTTTTTCACGTTTTATCCTGCAGTGACCACTGTTGTGCCCACTCCGATTTCCCACTCTTCGAGCAGATCAAGAAAAAGACAAAAGAAACTAGTAGTTGGGATGCAAATATTCTGGAGTTTAGAAGGTTCAAATGGCAGGGCAATATGAGCTGGAGAAGTACAAGTCCTCCTTAAAAGATAGCATCAAGTACACCTTTTGTACTTGGAAATTGACTAGGTGAAGAGACCATTGGGTAAAAGGATTATCCAAGGTGCTGATTTCTTTCATGGTACTGCAGTCTTTATCCATTGGACAAATCCATTTTGTTGTGTAATACCCAACTCTTCCTCCTAGTATATAAAGGAGCACTTGGGTGTCATTTATGATATGCTTGTTTTAGTCTTAAATTCTCTCAATTACCACATTAGCTTTAGTCTTTCATTTACTGCAGTAACTAGTTTTAATATTATGTATTTTACTTTCTTAGTTCAATTGTAGTTCGAAGTACACAGTGCAGGGACGAATTCTCGTTCCCCACTGTGAGTTCTGTTCAAATCACTCTCAGTTTAATTATGTATAACTTATACTCTTTTGTTTTCTATATTTTAGTTATGGGTTAAGCATCCCTTGGGATGTAGGAAGGAGAAGTACCTGGATTTTATTAAAAATGCTCGAGTAATCTTTATACTTAGAATATTTGTTGTTTTGGTCATTCATTCTCGATATTTACTCAAGGATGCGAACAAGCCGATCACTTGCTAGGATCTAAAGTCTAGTTCTTAACTTAGAAATAAGTAGAACGCAGTGACATAAGCTTGAATGATGCTAGGGGATTCGAAAGAATTCTTATGACACTTACGAAAGTGAGGTCGACACAGTGAGCTAATCTCAACCCACTGGAGTAGTAGGCAAGCTAGTTTGTGTATTTAAAAACACTTAGAGTATTTGTCTCTACACATTCCATCGAGACCTGAAAAGGTCCATTTTTGAGATTACCATTGACAAAACGATAAATACTAAAAGTATGGGATTTTTATCTAACGGTGTGAGTATTTTGTAACCGGGCTTTTCTAGCGAAAATGCCTACCTCGAATACAAGGATCACTTTTAGGACCGAGTATTTAGTATAAAATCTAGGGAAAATCTAACCTACATTCCTCCTTTTAAAACCTTAGTAAAATCGTTAAAGTAGCTATTTCACCAAACAAACCAAACTATTGTTTCCTCTCTAGTTGAAACTTGTAAAAGGAGCTCATGAGAACCGTATTGTCTTGATTGTCCAGTCTCTGTGGATTCGATTCTGGTATTTTACCAACTATTACTTGCTGTGACGATCATAGTGGACAGTGTACACTTGCACTTCCCACTGTGGACAGTTTGCAACCCACTGCGATTAAAACATACATTTCGCACGTAACAGCATCACATCCACATTGGTGATCTTCCGTTCTCCCAATGCCCCCACTAGGTGTTCCTATACCATATCATTTACACATTCTCGGACGACCTCATCCGTTCACACACAACGGGTTCATTCTCACGTTTCAATCTCCTGACAAAACCTCCAACTTGAGACATGTTAAACAGTCGCAAACCTGCATATTAATGGGCTACATGATGATTCCATTTCTTCCCGGAAATCCAGGATTCCTAACGGGATCCACTTCGTCCAATGCATCATAATCAACTTATACCCCACCGTTCTCACTTGAGGAAAACACAAGACCTTTCTTAGCGCAAAATCTAATTACCAAACCATCTCAGTACTCCGACTCAAAGCCGATAACATTACATCAAGTAACGTAACGCTACTTATTACCATTCCACCAACAGAAACACTTTGACCATTTCATATTTCTCTGCAATTAAAACTATTCTCACATAACCAAGCAATAGTTCAAACTACAATCATACCAACATTCCGAATTCATTGCCCGAGGCTTCTATTATTCACCACTCTTCTTCTAACGGAACACGAAAATAATAATACAACCACAAATTGGTTCAATCGACATATTCAACTCCCAAGTCTCTCCTTAACCTCAATCGTAATACCCTCCCCGACCTAGCGAGTTCATAGCCTTCATGTACAATGACACAACGATTGAAATCATTTTGCACACTTTCAAAAACGCAATAGATCCAAAATCATAAAACAAGCTCGAGTATGCATGATACAACACCACTCAAGATGAATAGTAAAATACAACGGCCACAAGGATCGCTCACAGGCAACCGTACGATAATTTGCAACCCTGTCCATCCCAATCGATGCCGACACAACGGTCGTCTCCAACGGAACCCTTTACAATACGACTAGAAAATTCAGAACGAAATCACTTACCCAAAGTGGGTCAGTCAACTCCAACACTCGTTTACATGATAATAACGAGTCAATACTCATTTTGTTTATAAAACAAAACCTCGCAATAAAATGTTTTCAATATTTTCGTAACGAAGATTTTCTCCACAAGAAAAGCGTGAGATAATTTGTAGATCACTAAGTTCAAAGCTTTATCGTATAGTGAAAACAAGTTTGTCTTTTATTTTTCAAAAATACACGCTTGCGAGCGTCAACTTATTTCTCAAAACAAGAAAATTTGTTATGCACGTACATGCTCTCAACATGAAAGAACTTGTATAACCCATTTAATGACATACTACATGAACTCAATATGCAATTGAAGGCTATTCTCTCTAACCAGGTCAACCGTTGTACTCATCTCAACTCATCATTGACACCATACCATGACCAACAACCGCTTTCTTACCCTTGCTACAACTTGTTGTACAAGTGCTTCACAACCCACGTGATCGACCATTCAACATGGTTTACAAATTGACCAACTATCTCACCTTCTACTCTTATGCATACCTCAATACAACGATGATACCTTTCATTTATTACCCTTGCCACTAAACCGCTTGACTAAAGAGTCAAAGGCTAGATTCCTGCACTGGATCTTGAATTGAAGCTTTCAAGATGCCAACATAATCCTCACTTCCTATCCCAACTGATCGACACATCAATTCTAAGAGTGAAGACTCACTAGTAACTAGAAGTTTGCCCCCAACTAACCATTCATTCATTTTGATTCCCAGAAAGTTACCTCTAGTCAGCTCATTAACATTCCAAGCAACGCTTCTTCTAGAAGGTATAAACATCACATCACAAGTGATCTCCCAAGCCACATCAACTCTTTGCTATCAAATACAAGGTTAGAACCTTCTACATAATGCCACACTCACCACTCATCCCGACAATAGAGGTTGATTACGCCCATGCACCTGTAAATTCATAATAGCATTGGCCAGATGCGATTTGAATTTACCTTACATGAGGGTTCTCACTACCATTGTCAAGATATCCTATGATTACGGTCTTTCCTAATGGCTTCCTGATAGGCGGGTTTACACCCCCCTAAATCTAACCGCAAGTGTACGGGTCGAAATCAAGTAATAGTACTGAAAGTACGAGTATCGAACACAGGGAACTAGGAACTAAGTATCACAATCACTATAAAATCTATTAACTGAACGATCGCAATTTTGAGTTGTGGTTTGTAACTTGGTTTAAAAAAACTAATTAAGAACGACAATCGATTAACAGAAGGTTTTGGAAAGACTCTTGATAAAGAAAAGGTTGAGGGTTGGACTTCCTATGGAAATACTGCTGATGAACAAATACCCGAACAATAATTATTACCGATTATTTCTATGAACCCTAGTTTGTAAAAGTCACTGTTATTCTTTCGCAAGCAATAACATGTTTTATTTCAAGACTCGTAGGTTTAATCTCTCGATCTACACCTAGGGGTTTAAAATACATTAGGTTAAACTAATCCGGGCAGAAAATGATTCGGCTATCTCTACCCGAATCTCCTTTCCGACAATTGATTTCTTGATCTAGCCTTTAACTAATTTTCTCAAACTTAATCAAAAACCATAAAAGTCAATTGGAGGTGATCAAGCTATAATTGATAATGAAAACTGAATTCAAATGTTTCATAGATTAAATCGAGTAAAAAGAATCATTCGGTTACACGTCATCCATCATAAAATCCATAGTCGTTCCAACCCCCAACATCTAAAGATTAGTTCATGTTGGGGTGGATAAAAACACAAGAGAAAAGGTATAAAGTGGTGTATGAATTCATGGTAATCGTGGTAATTGTGAAGAATGTATGATGAAATCCCTTCTCTCTCGTCTCTGATCTACTTCGCGTGGTGAACTGTCCTCAATCAATCCTCTATCGTGGCTCCAAAGTACGTGAAAGTTCCCTGAAAATCGCCCCTTCGCTGCCTACCGTTGCACGTGTCGAGAGAATGACCTAAATCCGGAAAACGCCAAGTATAGAAAATCGTCCAGGGACATACGCGGTTTTGGCCGCGGTTTGCAAACCGCGTGATAAACCGCGCAGCTTCTGTTTGTTTCCGGGTCAGGTTCTGGTTCATGGTTCAGGCACGGATCTTGGGCTTCGTTTTGGCTCTTTTTCGCTCCTTTTCTCGATGACTGTCTTCTCTCGGATAACCTGCACATTTCACTAGATAAACCATAAAATCTCGCCTTTTTGCTTCAACACAAGCCAATCTCATTGGTTTATGGACTGAAAAGAACGCCAAAAATTGGCGTTATCAACAACCCCAAACCGAGCGTTGCTTGTCCTCAAGCAAAATAGCGATAAAATAGAATAAAAGCATATATCAGTGAAATAATAACTGCACAACACTCAATCGGTACCACGTAATGCACTGGTGATTTCCCATACTCGTTAATGATTATCTCATCTTCGCCTCATCCTTGTTCTGTTTGATCTAAGGCCTTCAATTGTGAGTTGAACTCGTGACTGCTCCGATTACATTAAGGTCATACTAGGTCCAAACATACTAGGGAAAACATTTCGCCTCGACCCTACCTCACGGGATACTCTCATTTCACTCGAACCTAGGTTGTCGCACATGTTGTCATGTATAAGGAAGTTATGTACAAGAATACTCAATAATTACATGACAACTCTAATGAAAGATGCACAAATGTCCAAAAGGTTGATCTCAGAAGGGAATCAAGTAGCAAGACAGGGACTATCGGTAAAGGTGGTCGTATACCCTAATCACATTTTCCAGAAGATCATCCAGGTCTTTACAAGGGTTGTAATGGGGCTAAGGTTATGGCTGAGAAACGAAGGGTAAAAGGATCAAAAATCCTCGGCGTGTCAATCATTAGCAGTTCTGAACTTTCTTCACATTCTATCGCTTGGCCCTCTTTGCCACTGCTGGAGTCGCTTTGACTCTCTTATTATCTGCTGTAAATACTATCTAACTAACTGTAAAAAAAATTGGGGCATCATTGGCCCTCTTTACTTGATTGGGGCAGCATTTGCCCTCTTTTCTAACCTTTAGGTTAAAAATTGACCCAATTTATTTTTCATGACTGGCCTGTACTATTTCTTTTCTGCTCTATCTTTCGCTGTTCGTTACCGCCTCTGATTGACACACTTTCGGATAAGGGTTGGCTAAGGCTTTTGGTTCGGGTTTAATGGTGGTTTTGAAATGAATAGGGTGAGTGTTTGGCTGCAAACTGGGTTATGGAAACACACAAAAGGGGTCAAAAGGAATGATAGATAAAAATGGATTAAAAATACACACAATGCCTGGAATCATCTCTTAAGGTCTACACGATATGGTCTACTACACCCTTACCCAATATCTCGATGGCCGTCTTTGCTACTCAATGCGATATTATAGCGATATCATTCTATAATCACGACAAGGAATTCGAAAAGGTGTATAAGAATTTCGTCTTTAAATCCCTCGAATATGAAAAACGTCTTTTAGGCTCAAATATCGCTATTGGGTGGTCTCCACTAATGTCCCTAGTCATGTCTTTTCCCGGTCCTTCCCTAATGGTCACGTTACTATCACAAGATTCTCCCCACGATGGTCGGTCTAAATCATCCAAAACAAAAAGTATTAGCTAAAATGATCTAGCATTCAGAAGTGTGGGACATCAACGTGCATCAACGGGGGCCCGATTGGCAACCCCAAACCTTACCCACACATTGTCCCCAATGTGCAGGAAGTGGTACAAGCAGTGACAGTATTGTTGTGCATTGTTACAGTTATCCAACAGAAACAAATAAAACAGTACAGTACATCATCAAGACAAATCAGAAACAAGAGAGCATGAAAACAAACCCAACTACCGGTGTGAGGCTGATGAAACACCCCCATCTCTCCGACCTCTCACTCTCCTCTAGCCTTCGGGCTGCGCTGGCGGTGCTTGTGGTGCGAGTGTTGGTGGAAAGCCAGCTTGGGTGAGACGCGCGTCAAATCCATCCAAGCGTTGGGTCATGTTTTGGAACCCACGATCCATCCGCTCATCCGATCTCCGCATCCCGATCGTCATCTGATCCATAAATCGGCGCAAATAAGGAGGCGTGTCGCCGCCGTGCACGGCTGCCTCCGCTTGTGGTGCATCCGGGTCGAAGTAGGGATCACTATCCGATGCACTCTCGGACGACATATGGACCGGTTCGGCAAGACGCCGCCTCTGAAAATCTAGGTCTGCTCGCCTCCTCTCTTCTAACTTCCTCGCCGCCGTAATTTGGTGCTTATACTGTGTCTTCGTGAAGTCCTTCTTCGATGCAGTGAGGTGCCCTATCGGGACACCGACTTCCCTACAAAAGTGTGTTATCAAACAAGGGAATGGTAAAACACCGTCGAGGGTCATACCTGCATCTAATATCTCCATCCAAATGATGTGTCCGATGTCCATCGGAAGATTGTTGTGCAATGAATAGAGGACTTCCGCCACTTGGCTGTCGGCGGTGGTATTGTGAGAGGACGGCTTTAGGGAGGCCTTGACGAAGAGCATGAGGAATGCAATATCGGTATGCATCTCTCTTTTGAACATGTGCTGATCCATCTTATCCCACCCCGTGTGTCCATTCCGCCTTAGAGAGGCGGCGATGGCTGGACTCAACTGCTCTCGGAACGCCGGGTGGGGAGATAACCCATATGTGGCACCAAGCTCGGCCCGACGGGGGGCGTGGAAGTATGCATCTATGTCTTCCAGAGAGATCCGGACTTCCTTGTCGCCCATTTTGACCACACAGCGGTCGTGGTATACAACAGGGATCATACACACATAAAAATTTATAACAGTTGCAATGCAATACATGGGCGGGGTTCGGATGAATCCCTCCCAAGATTGTTGTTGTATGATCTCCGGCACCCGTGATCCGGCCGGAAGGTTCGCCATCTTGATGCCTCATTCCCCGAAGGGATTGCACACGTTGTCTCTCATCTGCTCGTGGCGCTCATCTTTATTCGGGTTTTCCCGGTCAAACATCTGACGTTTTTGGTTGAGATGGATGCGATCATATTGTGGGAAAGAGATGTGCGTGCTCGGATGGTGTCTCATAACTGCACAAGAAAGAATAAACTCAAATGAGTTATCTCGCTCATAGCCACCCCAAACCTCGGTAGAACCGAGGTTTGCAAAGGGTTAAACGTGAGTGTGTGAGTGTGGAAAAAGAAGGCACCCCAATCCTAAGTGAAACTTAGGTTTGTTGCATCTCATTTTCCTTACGTGTACGTACAGATAAAACTCACAAATCCCATGCATGCAGAATATCAATAAAATACTGTTTAGCTTATGTATTTTGACCACAGTCACCACAAAATTCCCTAGTGCATACATCTAATATCCACTAACAGTTTGCACCATTGGACAATAAATCGAACCCCAAACCTAAGTGAAACTTAGGTTTGGCTATGCTTGCACTAAAAGACAAAAACCACAAAATTAACGTAGGGAATTCATGTTGCCAAGAAATCCCTCACGTAACAGTCATGCACAAAAATTGGGAGTATTTCCACAAAAACCACAGATCGTACCACATTTTCCCCCATTTTGCTTCCAAAAATTTCCCATCACAGTTTTAAGCATACATCCCCACAAATTTTACATACCCAGTTGCATAATCAGTATAATATCATCATCTGAACATACAACGAGCATGTATTCACAAGTTAAGCATAAACATCCTAAGCACCACAGATTTGTGAGAAATCTAGACAATGGGGAAAACAGACATGAAAGCACTTGGAAGCAAAGAGAAATTAAAGATATAAGAGCAAACTTACACCATATCATCACATATGAAGACCCAAAAGAAATAAAGAAACATTACATACCTTGGTCTTGAAGAATCTAAGCACAAAAACTGAAAATGGAGGTGTAAGGCTCTTGAAATCGATGGAGCACAAGAAGAGAATTCGTGAGAGAAAGATGGAGAAAGACGTGAGAGAGAGAGAGTTGCAGAAAAAAAAATGAAGAAGAAAGAAGAAGAAGTGAAAGAAAGAAAGCTGAAAATGACATAAAGTAAAATATTGCACACAAAACGCCAAAAAACAAACCCTAGCCGGACATGGGACACGCGCGGCTTTCCACGCGGTTTGGAAGCCGCGTAAGATCCCGCGGGACCCTCTGTTTGAAAATCATTCCAGTGACTTACGCGTTTTGATGGGCGGTATGTAAGCCGCGGGAAATCCCGCGCATGTCTCTGTTCCAGCAAAAAAAATTGTAAATAAAAACACTCTAAAACATAAATTAAAAAGAAAACAAACCTCGGTGGGTTGCCTCCCACCCAGCGCCTTGGTTTCGATCGTGGCTCGACCTTCCTTCTGATCACTCCTTCGAATCATCTAAGTACGTGACGTCAGATACCACCGTCTCTCCTCCATAATATGGCTTCACTCGCTGGCCGTTCACTTTGAAGGTCGCCCCGTCTTTTCCTTCTAGCTCCACTGCTCCATACGGGTATACCTCCTTGACGGTGAACGGTCCAGACCACTTGGACTTGAGTTTACCTGGAAACAGATGTAATCGTGAGTTAAATAGAAGAACTTGCATTCCAGAGATAATTACCTTTTCACGGAGTCGCTGGTCATGGAATCTCTTGGTTCTCTCCTTGTAGATGGCCGTGTTCTCGAATGCATCCAGCCGGATTTCCTCTAATTCACACAGCTGTAGTAGTCTCCTCTTTCCGGCTGCATCCAGCTCCATGTTCAACTTCTTTATTGCCCATAACGCTCTACATTCGAGTTCTATTGGTAAATGGCACGACTTGCCAAATACTAGACGGTATGGAGTGGTACCAAGAGGGGTTTTGAACGCCGTCCGGTACGCCCACAATGCATCATCCAACTTTAATGACCAATCCTTCCGAGATGAATTCACCGTCTTTTCCAATATCTGTTTCAGCTCTCTATTGGAAACCTCCGCTAGGCCGTTGGCTTGTGGGTGGTATGGTGTCGTGACTTTGTGCTTCACCGAGTACTTCTTTAGAACCGCGTCCAAATACCGGTTACAGAAGTGACTCCCACCATCGCTAATCAAAGCTCTCGGAACTCCAAACCTTGCAAAAATATTCCTTCGTAGGAAATTAATCACTACTTTAGAATCGTTTGTAGGAGTCGCGATCGCTTCCATCCACTTAGATACGTAGTCCACCGCTACTAAAATATACTCATTCCGGAATGAGTTCGGGAACGGTCCCATGAAATCTATGCCCATACGTCGAAGAGTTCGACTTCCATGAAGACTTGCATTGGCATCTCATCCCTCGTAGTTATGTTCCCCGTTCTTTGGCACCGATCACATTTAGATATGAAATCTCGAGTCTCTTTGAACAAACACGGCCAGAAGAAACCCGATTGTAGAACCTTTGCAACTGTTCTGTCGGTGTTGAAGTGGCCTCCGAATTCTAAGGTATGGCAGTGGTTTAGAATGTCGGTCTTCTCGTCATCCGTGACACATTTCCGGATCATACCGTCGGCGCACATCTTATAGAGGTAAGGATCGTCACAATAATACCTCTTTGCCTCAAAGAAAAATCTCTTCTTTTGGTGGGAGTTCATCTGATAAGGCACTACTCCTCCCACCAAGTAATTTACCATGTCCGCGAACCAGGGCTCAGAATGACTAACCTTGAAGAGCTGCTCGTCCGGAAACGAATCGTTGATGATGGTCTTATCCTTCCTTTGCTCCTCACCTCCCTCAAGTCTCGAGAGATGATCCGCCACAGTGTTCTCGGAACCCTTCTTATCCAGAATTTCCAAGTCGAACTCTTAGAGCAAAAGTACCCAACGGATGAGTCTCGGTTTAGCATCTTTCTTGGCCATTAGATGCTTTAAAGCGGAGTGGTCGGTGTAGACAATTACCTTGGCCCCCACTAGATATGACCGGAACTTCTCGCAAGCATAGACAACTGCTAACAGTTCCTTCTCGGTAGTCGCGTCGTTGAGCTGAGCATCATCCAAAGTCTTACTTGCATAGTAGATCACATGCATCCGCTTATCCTTCTTTTGACCTATTGGTCCCGAAGGCCTATACAAGTTTGTAGAAGGGGGGGGGGGTTGAATACAAACACACATATTTTACTTTTCTAAATTGTTTATTGATAAATCATTAACAATTTACAGCTTGTTGCGGAAACAAGATTAAGGATAAACCTAAATCTAAACAAGTTGGAACACTAAGGTTTCTTGCACTAAGAGAGATAAGGAAATTACTAATAATAACCTATCTTGAGATAAGAGATTGAACTTGTCCAGAGTTAGCAAGTTACTTCAAATGAAGTGGGTTCATCACTTTATATACTGCATGCATTTAATGCAAGTCAGTATATACTTTACACGTGTCATCAGCTGGTTGGTTGCATGTCATTGACCTTTGTTGACAACCTTAGTAGCCGCATGAATGAACAGTGTAGTATCAGATTTGTTGTACGGATTCAGACAATAAGGAGGTTCTATTCTGACATATCGTACGGAGGCGTGCAAGGGAGGTTGAGACAAAAAGTACTTTGTACGGAAGACTTTATGATCATCTTTTCGATGATTCAGCGATCTATCATTTCTTTTCAGCGAATGATAGAATTCAGCGATAGCTAAAGTCTTGTACTTGATACTTCACGTTGATTGGACAAATCTGAGTCTTCGCTGATCCGCATCAGTTCATTAGGAGACTTGTCGCTGGTTCTTGAGCTTGATCTTCGACTTCAGCGTAGAACCTATGTTGACGTGAAACTTGTCTTCAGGGATCATAAGTAAACAACTAACTTATCAGCGATCGTCATAATGACTGAACAGACTCAGAGCATTTATGGTGAACAGTTTCGCTGAATGTTTAACTTAAAGAGCGAGAGTTCCTATCAGCGGTACTGGAAGATCTTAGTACTTATCAGCGATAGTGAAACTCTGATACATATTGTTTACTTACAATTTTCACTAAGTATATTAGAGAGGGTCATTATCAAATCACTGAGGGTTTGGATCAACAATCTCCCCCTATTTGATTATGACATAGCAACAGAGAAAATTGCTATTTAATGAAAACATAAGGATAAAAAGAACTCATAAGATATTTGTCCCTTTTACTGTTTTCTGGGATCTTTTCTGTACTGATGGAGTAAAGTACGTTCACTGAAATTTTTCTTTAAAACATTGTAAAGATTACAGATGGAAGTGGAAAAATTACAAGTACAAGCGAAATAAGTTACAAGTACAGAAGGATAACTGATAAAATAGATGAAAGAGGCGATCCTATCAGCTTACAAAGGTTCTTCCTAAATGAGAAGTTCATCAAGGGTCTTTTTAGTGGGGATCATCCAGTCAGGAACTGTTACACCTCGCTTTCTTTTGTTCAGCGCTTCTTCAAAGATCAAGGGTTTTAGGTGTCGTGCCTGAATGTCTTTTCTGAAGTCACACCACCAGATGAGATCTCTGAGCTGTTCGATTGGAGTGATTGGAAGCTCAGCGATCCGTTGAAAACATTTACGTCCGTCGTAGTCGAGAAAGAATATTCCATAAGGATCACTGACGACTTTACCAGGGACGAAAAGTTCACATGGTGGCAAAGATATGTCAAGGGAAGATAGATCAGGGTCAGGACCAAGCACTTCAGCGCGAGAGAAACCAATTCCAGTTTCATTTCGTATGACAGAACCTGAGGCCCTTTTTCTTTTCAGCTTAAGACCAGGAAGAGGAGGAATGTCCACACAAGAAGATATCAAATCGATCTGTCTGTTTATCAGCTTTTCGAAATGATCCTTGTACTTAGATTGTGATTTTGGATAGCTAACCTCATCTCCAGCCATTCAGAGAGACCATACCTTTTTACAGTGTCAGCGCGAAAGGCTTCAGATTTGCCATCTTCTCTGAAAAGTTTGATGTCAACAATAGGTACTCCGATAGAGGTTCTTCCAGAGATGAATACCTTGTTGATCTTCGTTGGACGATATCTGAAGTGTATTTTCTCTTTACACCAGATCAGGGTGGTCTGAGAAACTTCAGTTTTCTTCTCCACGATCTTCTGGGCTTCTTCCCAAAGTTTACGTTGGACTTGAATGGGAACACGTTTCAGCTTGGGGTCTTTGACAGATTCTTGAGTAAGCTTGATGGCGTATTCTCTGTCTTTTTCTTCAGCTTCCTTTCTTTCAGCGATGAGGCGTTCAGCTCTGAGGTGTTCCTTGTATTCAGCTTTTGAAATTTTGAACTTTGGAGGAACTGAAGGCAGTTGATCACGCCTTAGAATGATTCGCTGATCCTCGAATCGCTTTATTATTTCCTCTCTTCTTTTCTGATCCTCTTCACTTAGATTTTGAGGAGCTAAGGAAGGTCTGCGTTTGTGAGAGAGAGTCTGTTCTTCAGGTTCATCAGTCTCAGAGATCAAATCCAAGACTGGGATTATTTCTTCAGCGGCAGCTGGTATTATTGGTGAAGTCGCAGTTGTGGATCCTTCAGCGATATCCTCAAACAGGGGAGAGGACTAGCTGAAACACAGCGATCTTACAAGTAAGAACTTGGGTAGAATCAGATAGAGAGAATTTGTTCAAGTGTATAGGCTTGGGTAGAGGAACTGATAGTGTATGATAGAGGAGGGATGGAGTAAGAGATATTTAGTGTACCTGACAAACCGGCTTTTCAAGCAAGATCGTCAGATTGTCATCTTCAGCGACGCTTTTGCCTTTGCCTTTCTCAGCTCCAGAGGCTGAGGGCTTCGTCTTTGTCCGCTCCCCTGAAGGTTCATTTATCGAGATTCCCTTAAGAGCTTTGATCTTTGGAGCAGGTTTGACGATAAAGAAGTCATTGTCATCTTCGTCATTATCATCATCATTCTTTGGAGAAGAAGATGGTTCATTATCAGGGATGTCGACGGATTCATCATCTTCTGCTTCGGATTCTTCAGCGTCTTCTTCGAGTTGCTCCCCCTCAGATACAGAGGCGAGCTTCTCGGTTCCCTCAGGGTGTTCATCTCCCTGAGGTCCAGCGGCTGCTTCAGCTTCAATAGTCTTCTCACCCTCTTCAGCGAAGGTGAGGTCTTCGTTCTTCTCTCCCCTGATAGATTCATCATGGGAAAGGTCTTCAGCGCTCTTGGAAGGATTTTCAGCGCTCTTCTCCCCCTCTTTTTCATGATGACTGGGGGAGGAATGGGTAGATTCAGCAGCGTTGGTAGGTTCTCTGTCTTCTTGGCCAGAGAGACCTATACAATCTTCAATCTTTGCTAATCTGTCTTCAAGGCCAGAAATAGCAGGATTGATCTTTTTCAGCTATGTGCGATCCGCCGCTGTGAAGTTTTCAGTTTCAGGGACAGGGGCAGGAGCAGGAGCAGGAGTATTCGCTTTGTGTAGTAGCTGCTCGATCATCGTCTTTATCGAACCAACATCGGTCTTTACAGAGCCTAAGTCAGTCTTTACAGCAGACATATCACCCTCGAGTTTTCCAACAGATGTCTTCAGCGTTGTGACCGCGCTGGACATGGATGAAACTGAACTTTTGAGAGAGGTGTAGTCTGTGTAGATGTCAGCGAGCACCTTTGCGAATTCGCTGAGAGTCTTATCAACTTGCTTTAAGTCATCTGTGGAAGCCTTCTTCTCTACCACCGTTGTCAGCTTTTGAAGATTCTCTCCAGCGTTTGTTACAGCTGAAGAGTTGTTGGAGAGAGTGGTGGTGAGACCTGTCAGCTTTGTTTCCACGGACTTCAGAGAGGCGTTGATGTCTCCCAAGTTAGGACCTGTAATAGATAAGAACTTGTGAACAAAGGAAAGCTCAGAAGTTTGGGGTTTAGTAACAGTGTTTAGGGGTTTTTGATTACCTGCAGGAGGATTGGTGAATTCATCAAAGTCACGGGTGCCTGAGTAAAGTTCCATGTCATCTTCAAACGTGCCCATGGATTGTCCTGCAGGTCCTGTCTTTATCATCTCTTGATTATCAGCTTTAGCTTCCGTAGAAATGATGGCATCTCCAGCGATAACTGGAGGAAAGACCAAATGAGTAGAGGGAGAAGCGAAGGATGAGATTGGAGGTTGGGTTCTGAGTTCAGCGTTGGAATCGCTGAGAATCACTTCATCAGTCTTTTGAGAGACTGAGGGAGGTTGGGAAGTTTCCAAGTCTGTAATCTCAACGTTTAGAGACGCTGAGATTGGGATGGAAGGGATGGCTTGTTCAGGTGTGGCAGAGCGTACCACTGAACGTTCCTTCAGCTCTGCAGAAAGAGCTGAGGAGTCTTCAGCATGAGATTGCTGGGGATGCTCCTTGGTTTTCTTGATCCTTTTAGAACCAAGTGGGGTGTGAGAGTGTTTCCTTTTAAGAGGAATAGAGGTAGCAGCTGGGGTATCAGCGGTGGGTTTGTCCGCTGAAGGAGCTGCAGAAGTAGAAGAAGTGTGAGGGTTAAGAAGAGTTAAGAGTGTAGAAAGACGTACCTCATTCATGGTTGGTTTGAAGTCGAGTATCTTTGGACCGACCTGAGAAAGTTTCAGGTCACCATCAATTAGGTAGGTTTCCTTTAGGCCACATTGGAAAATGGCGTTGATGAAACGTGGGTAAGGAACCCATGGAGGTCTGTCAGCGACGGTGTCTACTCTTAGAACCAGGTCATCATAGATAATCGATGCCCAGTCTATGTTGAGACCTTTCAGCAGTGCATAACCCATTGCTTGCTGAGGTTTAGCGGCTTGATCAGAGGAGCCGCTCTTTGCAGTCATGCAGCTGATTAGATGAGCGAAGATGAAATTCATCTCGCTGGCATTTTTGATTTCTTGATAATCGTCAGCTTCTTCTCGGGCTTCATGTCTCTGCCGATTTCCCATACATAGCCCATTGCATCGAAGAATGCAATGATGGCTTCCCTATCTGAGTTTTTCTTGGGGTCAGGGAGGGGAACAAAAGGTTTTTCCTTGGTGGTGATGGGAAGACTGAGAGCTTTGCGAATTATGGCTGGGGTGATCTTCATAGTACCATATTCAATATCGCATAGGATGCAATCTATTATTTTGGAGGGGTCTTTGGCTGAAGGTAATTGAGTGTGTCTCGCTAAGTACCAGAATTGTGAGAGCAAAAGCTGATGTGCAGGAGGTGTTATGGTCAGGGCTGTGGAGATGCAGCAATTCTTCAGAAATTTCACAGCATCATCTAGATGTGTGACTTGCTTTCGAGGAGGAAACTCGAGAAGCGCAGAGAGGTTGTTCACCTTAGTCCAATCCAGTTTGTCAAGGGCAAACTTGACTTGTGGAGCCTTGAGGATTTTCAATTCCTCAGAGTCAGCGGAGATGTTCTCAGCGGTAGCAGGAATGTCAGACGAGGCCATTTCTCTGTATTATCAGTTCAACCAAAGATGTTAACAAATAAGAATAATCTTATTGTGGAAAGAATTTCCAATAAGATGTTTCGAATTTTATCCATTTCATTCAGACACAAATGTCTTAATGAAGATTAGGGTTTTTCATGTTTTTGAAAACAAAAATTTCAAACCAAAAAAAATCTTGTTTTCCAGTTTTATTTGAAGATTGGGATTCTGGAAAAACGAATGTGTGAAGAACAAGTTTAAGATTTTTGCATTTAAACTTGAGGAACCCATGAAATGGTTGTGTTCATAAAACCATGAAAGAAAATGATTTTATTTTTAAGAAGTTCTTTTGTTTTGATCTTGTTAAAAACAAAGAGTAGATCAGAAACAAGTTATTTGCATTCGGTAAATAGTAAGAACATATTAACCTTGATGTTTGATGAAGAAGATGAACAGTTGTTCTTGAGAAAAAGTCGAGAGCCAAATGCAACAGTGAATTCTTTCTTGCTTGGAGGATAAGTTCGCGTAAAAGACAAATATAAACAAAGAGTTTGTTTATATAGAGATTTTAGAAAGAGAAAATATTGAGCGGGAAAAGATTTTCATCATGACACGGACACGTGTTTGCATTTGATTGGCGAGTAAATGAAACGTGCAAACGTGTGTCGGAAAGAAGAACGTGTCAGGGCATATTTGTTGTAATGACGTCACAACTGTCCTTTCATATTCTTGGTTGTCTCTGAGGTTTTGAAAAACTCAGAGATACTTTGAAAACATGAAGCACTGAATAGAAATACTAGTGAAGGTTTTAAGAAATTTCAAAATGTCGCTGTTAAGGAAGAGATATTCAGCGATGCAATCTATTTTGAAATCTTGCATTTACATGCGATTTGTCAGAGAGAGAAAAACATACCTTGATATCAGTGAATCAAGTTTATTCAGAGAGAGAATGATAGAATGGGTTATACAAGTTGATTTTATCCAAAGTAGTAGTGTCGCTGATCTTAATGTGAATCGCTGAAGATTTTATCCTTCAAAGTTCAGCATTCCAAGCTCGCTGATGAGAAAGTTGAATCTTGTCTCATCAAGAGGTTTGGTGAATAGATCAGCTAACTGATAATCAGTTGGAATAAAATGAAGTTCTATATTACCATTCATCACATGATCTCTGATAAAATGATACCTGATTTCGATGTGTTTTGTCTTTGAGTGTAGCACTGGATTATTGGCTATAGCGATGGCACTTGTGCTGTCGCAATAGATTGGAATTTTGGAGAGCTGAAGATCATAGTCTAGTAGCTGATTTCTCATCCCCAAGACCTGAGAACAACAGCTTCCAGCGGCTACGTATTCAGCTTCAGCTGTGGAAGTGGACACTGAGTTTTGCTTCTTACTTGTCCAACTTACCAGCTTTCCACCCAGGAGCTGACATCCTCCTGTGGTGCTTTTCCTATCCATTCTGCAACCTGCAAAATCACTATCTGAATATGCGGTTAGATCGAATCCTGAGTCTTTGGGATACCAAAGACCTAGATTCGCTGTACCTTTAAGATATCGAAAGATTCGCTTTACAGCTTTTAATATGAGATATCTTAGGTTCAGCTTGATATCGTGCACACAAGCATGTTGCAAACATAATATCGGGTCGGCTAGCTGTAAGATACAATAGTGAGCCGATCATCCCACGGTACAACGTGACATTGACAGGAACACCCTTTGTGTCCTTATCAAGTGTCAGCGGTGGTGCCATAGGGGTTTTCATAGCTGAACTTTCAGTTAAGTCGAATTTCTTCAGCATATCTTTAACATATTTTCCCTGATTAATAAAAGTTCCCTTTTCAGTTTGCTTAATCTGAAGACCAAGGAAATATGTTAGTTCACCCATCATGCTCATTTTATACTCATCTTTCATTCTATCAGCGAAACGAGTACAAAGCTCAGGGTTAGTAGAACCAAATATAATGTCATCAACATATATTTGAACTAGAATGATATGACCTTTCACTTTCCTAAAAAATAGAGTTTTGTCGATTTTACCTCGCTCAAATTTTTCGATATGGAGATAAGTGGAAAGAGTGTCATACCATGCACATGGAGCTTGCTTTAAGCCATAAAGTGCCTTATCCAGTTTATAAACATAACCTGGATGCTTAAGATCTGAGAATCCTGGAGGTTGTTCCACATAGACTTCTTCATTCAGCTTTCCATTTAGAAACGCTGACTTAACATCCATCTGATGTACTTTGAAGTTTTTGTGTACAGCATATGCTAAAAATAGACGAATAGATTCAAGTCTTGCTACAAGAGCAAATGTTTCGTCATAATTTATGCCTTCCTCTTGTCTGTATCCCTGAGCAACAAGACGAGCTTTGTTGCGAGTTACAGTACCATGTTCGTCCAACTTGTTTCGATAGACCCATTTAGTGCATATCACAGTTTTGTCAGTTGGTCTTCGAACAAGTTTCCAAACTTTGTTTCTTTCAAATTCAGTCAGCTCTTCTTGCATGGCGCTGACCCAGTTTGGATCTTTGAGGGCATCATCTACTTTCTTTGGTTCAGTTAGTGAAATAAAATTTACAAATAAACAAATATTACCTGCACTTCGTCGAGTCTGAATGCCAGCGTTTGGATCACCAAGAATTTGATCAATTGGGTGATTTATAGTCCATCGCTGAGCCGGAGCGTGAGACGCTGACTCAACTTGAACTAGAGGAGCTGAAGATGAAGCTTCAGCGACGTCTGGAGTATCAGCCAAGAGAGGAATGGATGCAGTTGTCATTATATTCACTGATTGATGAGAAGTAGATGGAATGTCTGAGACATTTGGATCAACTGCAGGTATAGTGTTTATAGGAACAGCTGAGACCCATGATGTTTCAGCTTTACTATTCTGCATGTTTGGAATGATAGTGGGACTATCATCTTCTACTGGATGAGCATGAGGAGTGGGAATATCTTCTGAATCGCCAAGATGAGAAAACATCCATTGATTCAGTTCTTCAGTATCAGCGTTCGGTTTAGAGTTCGCTGAACGGGATTCGTCAAACGTGACGTGAATAGTTTCTTCTACAGTTTGTCTTCTACGATTGAAGACTCTGAAGGCTTTGGAAACTGAGGAGTATCCAAGAAAGATTCCATCATCAGCCTTAGGGTCAAACTTTCCAAGGGCATCTCTATTGTTCAGTATGAAACACTGACATCCAAAGATGTGAAGAAAGCTGATTGAGGGCTTTCTCCCATGAAAAAGTTCATAGGCTGTTTTATTGAATCTTTTAACTATCAGCGACCTGTTTTGCGTAAAACAAGCAGTGTTGACAGCTTCTGCCCAAAAATTAGTAGGCAGGTGAGAATCGTTGAGCATTGAACGTGCAGCTTCAATAATTGTTCTATTTCTTCTTTCAGCAACTCCATTTTGTTGCGGTGTTCTCACTGAAGAAAAGTTGTGAGAAATACCCTTACTCTCAAAGAAGGAATCAAGAGAACTGTTTTTGAATTCAGTTCCATGATCACTCCTTATTGAGCGAACGGTCAAATTATTCAGGGTTTCCATCTTCCGAACAAAAGTGATGAGTTCTTCAGGGGTGTCACTCTTGGAACGAAGAAACATAACCCATGTATAACGAGAGAATTCATCAACTATGACCAGCGTATATTTCTTTCCGGCGATGGATTGTTTGTTAACAGGGCCAAACAAATCCATATGGAGTAGTTGTAGAGGAGATGACACTGAAGAAACTTGCTTTGATTTAAAGCTTGCTTTGGTCTGCTTCCCTTTTTTCACACGCTGAACATAAGGACTCTTTGGCGTATGAATGCTGAGGTATACCAGTGACTAACTCTTTTGAAGAAAGAGTGTTCAGTGTCTTGAAATTTAGATGAGATAGCCTCTTATGCCATAGCCAGTTGACATCAGATGAGGCCTTTGAGAAGAAACAGGAGTTCTCAGTAGTTGTTGAGTCCATGTTTATTACATAAACATTTTCCAAACGATAACCGCTGAGAGCTATCTTCTCCTTTTTGTCAGCGACAAAGCAGGATTCCTTAGTGAAAATCACTTTGTTATCCATGTCGCAAAGCTGACTGATGCTTAGAAGATTATGCTTCAGCCCTTCAACATATGCGACTCTTCTGAAGGAGGTTGTACCATTTGAAAGTACACCATACCCTCGGGTATGTCCTTTTCCATTTCCACCGAAAGTCACAGAGGGACCTTTCTCTTCCTTGTATTCAGCGAGCAGGTTTTTCTTTCCAGTCATGTGTCTAGAGCATCCGCTATCGAGATACCAGATACCCTTCTTAACCTGCAATACAAAGGAAGATTAGTTTTTCTTAGGTACCCACTTAACCATGTATACACGTTTGTCAGTGGAAGTAGTTGGAATGGAAGGTTCAGCGGTCTTCGCAGCATTTGAAGATTCAGCTTTGTCTTTCTTCACTTTGGTTAATTTCTTAACCTCAGTGGTAGGATTCACCTTGACCTGATTTGCACCAGGGTTGGTCTTCTTTGCCTTGGGGGCAATCGTCACCTTAGCTATCTTTTCAGCTTTGGTGGCTGTGGGGCACTTACTAGCAATATGATCAATGAGTCCACAGTGATAACATTTCCTATAGCTAAAAGTAGTTCTAGGACCATTTGAATGTTGAGCTTTTAATTTAGAATTAGAAGTACCAGCACCAAGTAAGCTATTTGCTTTAGAAATGGGACGAACATTTAGTTCTTCAGATTTCTTAACAAGGACATCCACTCTGAGTCTAGGAGTAGATTGCTGAATAGATCCAGAGATCAGCTTCCTTGATCCAGAGGGATGGGTCACTGAAGTTTTAGAAGCATTCAGCTTTGGTACTAAAGTACCCTTCTGAGGATTTTGGTAAATAACAATTCCTTTACCTTTGTCTTTAGAGACAGAGGTAGATTTTGAATAAACCATTTTCTCCTTGCCTTTTGAGGAGGTAGGAGTTTCCTCAGGGATTGGTGTAATGGACGAGAAGCACTGAGAAGATGAAGTATCAGCGACTGAGGATACGAACGTTCCAAATTTAAGCATTGAACGCTCAGTGGTTGGTTTTGAAGTTTCATATTTGTAACCTAAACCACGTTTATCACTTAGTGGAATCTGAGACTTTATTATCTCAGTGATCTTTGTTGAAGAATTACACCATCCTTCAACAGTAGCTTTTTCAGCTTTTAATGCAGCGATAGCTTCTGCTCGTTCGATTTTGACTAGCTGATTTAAATATACTTGATCTTTAAAATCTTCTTCAATTTTAGAAAGCTTTTCTATTTGAAGGTGGCAGTTTTTAAGCTTTTCAGCGAGATCAAGGTTTTGGTTTTCAACCACAGTTTTGCCATTCATGGCTTCATATAAGCTTCTAGTCAAGAGATCGATTTTGCGGAGACTATCAGCTTCATCAATATTTACAATATTGGTAAAGAAGGAAGGTGATACCTGAATAGCAGAGGTTGAAGTGGAGGGAATGTCTGAACTTTCTTCCTCTTCTTCAATCTTGGCCATAAGACAGAGATTTGCTTCATCATCTTCAGAGTCAGATGATGATGCTTCTTCATCAGAAGCAGCCCAATCATAGTTAGCCATCAGGCCTTTGCCTTTCTTCTTAAAGCTTTTCAGCTTCGTATATTTTTCTTTCAGCTTTGAGTATTTGTCATCTTTATTCCTTGGAACAAAGGATTTCTTTGTAAAAGCTGAGGGTCTAGAAACTTTCTTAGACCTGCACTCGTTAGCAAAATGTCCTATCTTTTCGCAGTTAAAACAAGTAGCAGTAGCCTTATCAACAAAAGCTGATGATTTAGGCTTGTCAGTTATAGAAAGAGGTTTGTTCTTTCTAAACATTTTCTTTTTGGCAAATCTCCTGAACTTTTTAGTTAGGAGAGCCAAAGATTCATCATCATCTGAAGATTCAGAATCTGATGACCTTTCAGAGTTACTTTCTAACTCAGTGATAGTGACCGAGGGTCGCTGAGTAGAAGGTTCCTATGAGATTAAGGCAACATGGGTGCTTTTGGAATCTTTTACAAGATTCTTCTTAAGATGGCTTGATTGCTCATGATTCAGCAACGTGCCATATAAGGTAGCAAGGGTCATTGATTTTAGATCCTTTGATAGCTTGAGACACATAGAATAATTGTCCCAGCTTTCAGGTAAACATTCTAGAAACTTTGTCAGCACTTCAAAGTTAGAATATTCCTTACCAACAGTTTTTAGATCTATAATTAAACAATTAAAATGTTGGTGAACTTCAGAGAGAGTTTCATTCTTACCACAAATGAAGCTTTCGTATTGTCTTACCAGGTTGATCTTTCTTGAGTCCTGGACTTCAGATGTTCTTTCATACTGAACACATATTGTGTCCCACATGGCTTTTGAGGATTTCAGGTTCATGACGGAATGGTAGACTTCGTCAGGAAGGGCCATGGATAGTATGGATCTGGCTTTTGTATCTACAGCCACTTTCTTCTTATCTTCATCGGTCCACATGTGTATTTCCTTAGGAATCAGCCTTTCTAGAATAGCAGGTCTATTTGCAGTGGCTGGAACTGAAGGATCAATTGTTACAGGGATGTATGGGCCGTTTTCAAGATAGTAAGGCATAGTAGGGTCTACACCTTCTAAGAAGAGTGTCATCCTATTTTTCCATAAGTTGAAGTTATCTCTGGAAAATCTAGGGGGTTTTGCAAGAGAACCATTGTCTATATAATTTGTGTTTGTGTTGGTGGCCATTTTCAGATAATAGCAATGAAGAGAAATATCTTAGATTAGATCTTGTTTATGAGATTAAACAAATCCGCTCTGATACCACTTGTTGGTCCCGAAGGCCTATACAAGTTTGTAGAAGGGGGGGGGGGGTTGAATACAAACACACAGATTTTACTTTTCTAAATTGTTTATTGATAAATCATTAACAATTTACAGCTTGTTGCAGAAACAAGATTAAGGATAAACCTAAATCTAAACAAGTTGGAACACTAAGGTTTCTTGCACTAAGAGAGATAAGGAAATTACTAATAATAACCTATCTTGAGATAAGAGATTGAACTTGTCCAGAGTTAGCAAGTTACTTCAAATGAAGTGGGTTCATCTCTTTATATACTGCATGCATTTAATGCAAGTCAGTATATACTTTACATGTGTCATCAGCTGGTTGGTTGCATGTCATTGACCTTTGTTGACAACCTTAGTAGCCGCATGAATGAACAGTGTAGTATCAGATTTGTTGTACGGATTCAGACAATAAGGAGGTTCTATTCTGACATATCGTACGGAGGCGTGCAAGGGAGGTTGAGACAAAAAGTACTTTGTACGGAAGACTTTATGATCAGCTTTTCGATGATTCAGCAATCTATCATTTCTTTTCAGCGAATGATAGAATTCAGCGATAGCTAAAGTCTTGTACTTGATACTTCACGTTGATTGGACAAATCTGAGTCTTCGCTGATCCGCATCAGTTCATTAGGAGACTTGTCGCTGGTTCTTGAGCTTGATCTTCGACATCAGCGTAGAACCTATGTTGACGTGAAACTTGTCTTCAGGGATCATAAGTAAACAACTAACTTATCAGCGATCATCATAATGACTGAACAGACTCAGAGCATTTATGGTGAACAGTTTCGCTGAATGTTTAACTTAAAGAGCGAGAGTTCCTATCAGCGGTACTGGAAGATCTTAGTACTTATCAGCGATAGTGAAACTCTGATACATATTGTTTACTTACAATTTTCACTAAGTATATTAGAGAGGGTCATTATCAAATCACTGAGGGTTTGGATCAACATGGCCCAATACCGCTCCAACAGCGGTGTCACTCGCATCACACATGAGAGTAAATGGCAAACTCCAATCGGGAGCCGTCAGAATCGGTGCAGATATCAACTCCTTCTTTAACCTGTCAAAAGCAGATATACAATCATCAGTGAAATCAAATTTTGCATCTTTAAGCAATAAAGAACATAAAGGCTTAGTAATTTTAGAAAAATCCTTAATAAACCGCCGGTAAAACCCGGCATGCCCCAATAAGCTTCGGACTCCCTTGACGGAGTTCGGGTAAGGAAGATTCTCAATCACCGCCACCTTAGCCTTGTCCACTTCAATCCCCGCTTTCGATACTTTGTGGCCGAGCACTATTCCCTCGGTCACCATAAAGTGACACTTCTCCCAATTCAAGACAAGACTTGTCTCTTTGCATCTTTGTAATACGGCTTCTAGGTGTTCCAAACATGTGTCAAAAGATGGTCCAAACACCGAGAAATCATCCATGAAAATCTCTATGGTCCGCTCCACCATATCCGAGAATATTGCCATCATGCATCGTTGGAAGGTGGCCGGAGCATTGCACAAACCGAATGGCATACGGTGATATGCAAATGTTCCGTACGGACAAGTGAAGGTTGTCTTGTCTTGGTCCTCGGGTGCAATAGGAATCTGGTTATACCCGGAATAACTGTCTAGGAAACAGTAGTACTCGTGCCCGGACAACCGTTCCAACATCTGATCAATGAATGGAAGAGGGAAGTGATCTTTCTTTGTCGCATCGTTCAGCTTTCGGTAGTCAATACACACTCTCCAACCGGTAACTGTTCGGGAAGGGATCAGCTCATTATTGTTGTTCCGAACAACTGTTATACCACCCTTCTTTGGCACTACTTGGACCGGGCTCACCCACGGACTATCTGGAACCGGATAAATAATTCCAGCATCAAGGAGTTTGAGAACCTCCTTTCGGACCACTTCTTTCATATTCGGGTTGAGCCGACGTTGATGTTGAACTACCGGTCGATGCCCTTCTTCAAGATTGATGCGGTGCGAGCAAAATGTTGGGCTTAAACCCTTCAGATCATCTATCGTCCAACCAATAGCCGCTTGATGCTCTCTCAAGACTCTTAGTAACTTCTCTTTCTTCTCGGAACTCAACTTGGATGCAATAATTACCGGTAGCGTGTCTTTTTCTCCTAAGTATGCATACTCGAGATGATCGGGAAACGGTTTGAGCTCAAGCTTTGGTGGTATCTTCGATGAAGGTTCGAACTTGGGAATTGGTTCTCCCAAATCTTCAATGACCGGTCTTCTCGGGCCTTTGTATGATGGTGATGCATTTAATTGCATCACACTTTCACTTTTCGGATCAGTATCGGTACCCATCAACACATTATTCAGTTGATTGGCGGAAACTTGCATGCCACATGTTTCTCTCATCAAGGAATCCATAACATCTACCCGGTAGCACTCATTCGGTCCCATGCTTTGCTTAGCTGCCCGGAAAACATTGAAGACAGCTTCTTCGTCACCCACTCTCAAGGTGAGCTTTCCTTCTTTCACGTCGATAAGTGCTCCTCCCGTGGCTAAGAACGGTCGACCCATTATCAATGGTATCTCTTTATCCTCATCCATGTCGAGGATCACGAAGTCGACTGGGAGATAAAACTTGTCCACCTTGACCAACACATCTTCAATTACACCATACGGGTACTTGATAGATCTGTCAGCAAGTTGCAATGTCACACTAGTCGGTTGCACCTCTCCAAGTCCAAGTTTCCTGAAAACAAACAACGGCATTAGATTAATACTTGCTCTAAGATCACACAAAGCCTTACTAAATTCAGAGTTTCCTATTTGAACAGGGATAGTAAAACTCCCTGGATTCTTAAGCTTCGGGGGAAGCTTATGCTGGATGATTGCGCTGCACTCCTCAGTAAGTGCCACTGTCGCATGCTCCTTAATCTTCCTTTTGTTGGAAAGGATATCTTTCAAGAATTTCACATATGAGGGCATTTGTGCCAAAGCATCTGCAAAAGGAATGTTAATATGTAACTTTTTAAATACTTCAAGGAATTTAGAAAAATTAACATCATCTTTATGCGATTTAAGCCTGCTCGGATAAGGCACTCTTGGTGCTGCCGGCTTGACCGATGGTTGCTTTGGAATGGTAGGCCGCTCTTGCTTCTTCTCTTCACTCTTTGAGTTTTCCTCAATCACACTATCTTCCTCGGCTTCCAATTCATCCATATCGATGATCTCAACATCTTGCTTTTTGGACTCGGTTTCCTTTGATGAATCTCGGATCGGGTCTCTAATCAGCTCCTTGCCACTCCTCAGATGAATGGCCTTGCAATCTTCCCGTGTTTTCCTTTCGGTTTGACTCGGAAAGGTTCCGGGAGCTCGGTTTTGTAGGGCTTCAGAAATTTTCCCCATTTGCCTTTCAAGAAGCTTTATAGATGTCGTATTCTGATCAGTAGCAGCCTTGACTGTGTTGACCGTACCGGCTAATCCCTCAACCGTGCTGTCCATTTTAGACATGAACTTCATCATCATGTCCTCTAGCCCCGACTTCTTCTCTCCGGATTGTCCTTCATCGTATTTCTGTTGGTTGTAACCTGGAGGACGATAAACATTGTTAGCATTAGAAGAATTAGAAAAGTTGGAGTTATTACCGTATTGCTGCTGCTGTTGTTGGGCCATGGGTTGTTGCCCTTGTGGTTGACTCCATGAGAAATTTGGGTACTTCTTCCAACCCTCATTGTATGTGTTTGAGAACGGATCGTTTCGTGGCTGGTTGTTTCGATTTTGCATAAATTGAACTTGTTCCGGCTCGTTCATGGGTGGTGCCATATCCGGCATACCCTCATCCATCATAAATGCTGATTGAAGAGAAGATCCCTTCAATTGACTCGTGAGTGCGTTCAGTTGAGCTTTAATGGTTTTCAGCTCGTCATTCTCTTGCACACTTGCAACCCTTCTAACTGCTGACCTCGGAGTAGAGAAACTATGCTCGGCCAGATTATCGATCAGCTCGCATGCTCCGTCATAAGACATATCCATTAGGGCTCCACCCGCTACAGCTGTGATGTCGTTTTTGAACTGCGGGTGAAGTCCACTGAAGAATGTTTGGATTATGACCCAACCTTGTAACCCATGATGAGGGCATTTCTTGATCATCTCCTTGTACCTCTCCCAAGCTTCATACAACGTCTCTTGATCCCATTGAGCAAAATGGGTGATTTCCGCCATAAGTTGGGCGGTTCTGCTTGGTGGGAAGAATTTATGGAGGAAGGCTGCTTTCAGTTGTGCCCAGGTGGTGATCGAGTCTGGTTGGATACTTTTTGTCCAAGTTACGGCTCTGCCTTTGAGGGAAAAACTGAACAGTCTCAACTTGATGGCATCCTCGTTCACCCCATTGATCTTGAATGTATTACAAATCCTCTAAAATGCACGGAGGTGTGCATGAGGGTCTTCCGTTGGTGTTCCTCCAAACTGGTTCTGCTGTACCATTACGATGGTACTCGGTTTGATCTCGAAATAGTTCGCCCCAGTAGTGGGCTCTTGAATGCCTATGCATGCGGCTGCCACGTTCGGATCGGCAAACGACCGCATAGGACGCCTCTCGACAGGTATCTCGTCGCCCATCTCGACCTTGATATGTTTTTTAGCTTTTGCTTCTTTTCGTAATCGACGGGCGGTTCTTTCAATCTCCGGATCGATCGGTTCGATTTTCTCCCCTCGGGTTTTCCTTGGCATAAACCAATTAGTACCTGAAACGGAGGAATAAACAAAATTAGCAATCCAAAAATTGAAAGTGATGAAATAAAATAACAAAAATAAAAATGTTCAATGTAATAGCGCTTATAGCTGGTAGTGCTATCAGTTGCAACTAGTTCAATGGTAACGGCGCCAAAAACTTGATAGGCGGGTTTACACCCCCCTAAATCTAACCGCAAGTGTACGGGTCGAAATCAAGTAATAGTACTGAAAGTACGAGTATCGAACACAGGGAACTAGGAACTAAGTATCACAATCACTATAAAATCTATTAACTGAACGATCGCAATTTTGAGTTGTGGTTTGTAACTTGGTTTAAAAAAACTAATTAAGAACGACAATCGATTAACAGAAGGTTTTGGAAAGACTCTTGATAAAGAAAAGGTTGAAGGTTGGACTTCCTATGGAAATACTGCTGATGAACAAATACCCGAACAATAATTATTACCGATTATTTCTATGAACCCTAGTTTGTAAAAGTCACTGTTATTCTTTCGCAAGCAATAACATGTTTTATTTCAAGACTCGTAGGTTTAATCTCTCGATCTACACCTAGGGGTTTAAAATACATTAGGTTAAACTAATCCGGGCATAAAGTGATTTGGCTATCTCTACCCGAATCTCCTTTCCGACAATTGATTTCTTGATCTAGCCTTTAACTAATTTTCTCAAACTTAATCAAAAACCATAAAAGTCAATTGGAGGTGATCAAGCTACAATTGATAATGAAAACTGAATTCAAATGTTTCATAGATTAAATCGAGTAAAAAGAATCATTCGGTTACACGTCATCCATCATAAAATCCATAGTCGTTCCAACCCCCAACGTCTAAAGATTAGTTCATGTTGGGGTGGATAAAAACACAAGAGAAAAGGTATAAAGTGGTGTATGAATTCATGGTAATCGTGGTAACTGTGAAGAATGTATGATGAAATCCCTTCTCTCTCGGCTCTGATCTACTTCGTGTGGTGAACTTTCCTCAATCAATCCTCTATCGTGGCTCCAAAGTACGTGAAAGTTCCCTGAAAATCACCCCTTCGCTGCCTACCGTTGCACGTGTCGAGAGAATGACCTAAATCCAGAAAACGCCAAGTATAGAAAATCGTCCAGGGACATACGCGGTTTTGGCCGCGGTTTGCAAACCGCGTGATAAACCGCGCGGCTTCTGTTTGTTTCCGGGTCAGGTTCTGGTTCATGGTTCAGGCACGGGTCTTGGGCTTTGTTTTGGCTCTCTTTTGGCCCTTTTTTGCTCCTTTTCTCGATGACTGTCTTCTCTCGGATAACCTGCACATTTCACTAGATAAACCATAAAATCTCGCCTTTTTGCTTCAATACAAGCCAATCTCATTGGTTTATGGACTGAAAAGAACGCCAAAAATTGGCGTTATCACTTCCTATATCTCAGTTGTGTCTCACTCTACACCACAGTTTAAGTTTAGGCCCGTCCGGTCACCTAAATCCCTTAAACTATGGCTCTGATACCATTTGTAACAACCTAAAATTAAATAAAATAAAATTCATAACATTACAACAATGAACGGTCCCAAATTGCCTAAAAAGCAATACTCGCTACTCTCAGTATGCAGTGGATAATCACCTTCACAACTGAGATGCTACAGGAAGCCCAACGATAAGCTACAAGCCTCTAACAAGCTATGCATCTTCTACATTCCCACGTCTTTCCATCGTCACAAGGTGAAACCCCAAGTACGACTCTTACCTGAAAATGGTTTTAGTTTTTGAAAAGCGAGTGTTAGACCATGAGGTCTAGTGAATTCCCTCTTTAAAACAGTTCCACACAAATAGTAGTACAAAACATTTAACCGTTAAAAATAATCGGAAATCTAGTTTAAATGCTCGACTCCACATAAGGGGATAGCACAGTGGTCACAACTTTCATCACCTTAAGCCAGGTTCGGCATTCGGGGCATCCACGGTAGATCCCCTTGGCACTCGGTCAATGCCGTATCCGTGTGCACACGAAACGAATTCGAGGCACACCGTCAAACTTGTCCACCAAAGATTCTCAACCATCCATGTCAGACACCACTGTGCAACCCGACTCCACACATAGCAACATCATCACAAGAACATGCAATCAACATTTGCGTATAAATGAACGTATAAACAACTTGCATGCATTAGTAAACATTTCCATGTCATGTGTAATAAAACCTTTCAAAATGTTTAATCATGTCATCATGCTTGTAACCATAATCAGTTATGAAAACCTTTAGCAAAACGTTTCATTCGTACAAAGAAGGTAAGGGAACTCACCTTAGCCTTAGCACATCGACACACGCTCCGGGACACCCTTTAGCTCAAACCGAACACCTGAACTAGCGCCACAAGAATGGTGTTAAACCATCTAATTATATCCCAAATCCATTCCTAATAAACCCTAAAAACAACCCTTAGGTGATACCACAAACATATCCTCAAACAGCACGCGAAACGAAACCCGAAAACGCGAAACGGTGCTCGGCGCCAGTGCCCGCGCCAGCCAACTGGCGCCACAACTGGCGCGGGGCTCTGGTCAGTAGCTGGCGCCAGTTCTGGCGCTAGCCAACTGGCGCCACCACTGGCGCGGAGCTCCTGCACTCCCATTTCAGCCGAAAATGGCCCTTTCTCATCCCTAATTCAACCCAAGACGATTTTTGAGTCTCTCAAACGACATAATCGATGAACTAAACCTTTCCCCACAATTCCCAAACACAAAAACATCATTTACTCTAACAAAATCCATCCAAACCCAACCATTGATTCATGATTTAAAACCCAAAGCTCAAAACTCAAACCATAGGAAGAATGGGGATTAACAAGCAAGGAGAATGAAATTTCCTAATGACCTGCTCAGAAACACAAGGGAATCATTCCCAAAATCATTTGTTTCCTTCTTCCATTGATTAATACTCAATTACCAAGTAGATTAACAATTCCCCAAGCCATAAGCTAGTCTAGCCAAACATAGAGAAGAAAAGAAGAAGAAGAAATCATACCTTGAAGATACTACCTCCAATCCTTGATGCTACTCTTCTTCCACACTCCAACTTAGGGTGTTGGCCCTCCATTGCTTCTCTCCCTTTGCTCCGGCCGACCAAGATGAATAAATTTAGGGATTTTAGGAGTTTTGTCCCTTTTTATACCTATTCACATTTTCAGATTTTGCCACCAAGCCCCCAAAGTTGTACACTTCATACATTAGTCCCAAAATTTATTTACTCTAACCTTTGCAAGAAGAAGCAAATATGGGGTGTTACAGCTAGAGTATTAGGATTTGGTGTAAAAGATAGTGTTATCCATTCGAGAGTATTTACTATTAACACTAATTCTACACCACTTTTAAAATTTGGTGTATAAAATAGTATTACCCGATAAAAAGATTAGTCGAAAGGTTGAAGTCCTCCTTATATTTAAATTAAGTTGATTTCGCTATAGAGTCAAAAAAGAAAATTTGATTTCGCTATAATATAATGTTCTGACTTTAAGATCATATAATATTATGCTTTCGACTTTTGTATTTCTTTTACAAAACCATAAACAAAATATCGAAGACGATTAACTACATTGACATTTTTGTGTAATAATGTTTATTGGTGTTTATTGTTCCTATAATTTATGTTTCTATCAAGGTTCTAAATGGCGTGAGGTGTGGCGTGACGGCAAGGCCAATCCTCAAGTCTTAGGAGTCATGGCGAAGCAATGACGTTTTCAAGGTGTGACTTATGGCGTCAAATTTCTAATTCATATATAATATTATATATAAAACACATGTTTTGTAGTGTTACTTAATGAGTCAATAGTAATAAGCAAGTCAAATTATGTTACACATTAAAAACTTTTAAATAAGACATTAAAAAAGCAAAAAAAAATCAAATATCGCATTACAAAAACTGCGCATTAGGTCATAGCGTGGGCTTAACGTGGCGTGAGACATAAGCCTTGTGCCATGGCAGTTGTGCGGCGAGTTTTTTAGAACAGTGGTTTCTATGTGGTCTAAGCGACATCTTACACTATTTAACAGCATCATATGAGAAATAAGCAAGGGTCATAATGGTTCATTAGGTGACAGTTTTAAGATCCTGGTTGTAATAACCTTGGTCCTTAAAATCTGAGTTTTATGAAAGTGCAAGGGGGTAAGTGCACTATTCTCAATTTCAGGGACTATATGCTAAATACAAGGGGAGAAATAGGGCAAAAACCCTCTGGCTGTAGCGGTTTTGAGAATAGAGAGGCTCTAAGTGGAGAGAAATATAGTCTCTCATTGAGAGATTCTTGGTGGAAAAGTTTGGTTCAAGAGATTGGAAGATCTTCATCTTCAAGGTACATCATATCTTCATCTCTGTGTTTTGTAGCTATGGGTTTATGATTTCCATTGAGGGGTTTCTATTCTTTTTGGTCTTTTGAATCAAAAACCTTTTGAGAAAGTGATTGGAGCTTGGTTTTGGTATAATCCTTTATTACTTATGTCGAACAATACTTTTCAATGGTAGCTTCAAGGATATCAAGAATTTATGGTTTGGGGTTTTGTAAACCATGGATGTTTTTAGTCCAAATCATTGGGAAAGGAAAAGAAAAGAGTTAGGTATTGTTTTCCCTCATGGGCCTTGGTAAACGATTGAGAGTTTCATCATTTTTGCATAGAAATATCTGATAATGGCTATAGTTGAGTTATAGAATTTTTGGGTTTGAAATCATGAATCAATGGGATGATTTTGTTGGGGTAAATGTGTTTTGGATGTTGGTTTTTTATTCCTAAAGGTTTTTGTATCAAAAACTATCGATTTTGGAGGTTTACAAGTGATTTGGAGCATTTTAGGGGTTATGGAGTAGAGACTTCGGGCTGAAATTGTTGTGCGGGCCTGGGAGGCACGAACAGGGACTTGCGCGGTTTCCTACGCGGTTTGAGGCCACGTGAAAAGTGGCGTAAGTCACTGTTTGGTTCACTTCTTCGGTTTGCTTCATTTTTCGGGTCTAGAATCGAGGCGTCGATTGGGGGTTTGTTTTAGGGGCTTAGTAGAGATGTTTTGGAATGTAATTAGATGGTTTAACATCATTCTTATGACGTCCAATTCAGGTGTTCAGTTTGAGCTAAAGTGAGTTTTTGAGCGTGTGTCGTTTTGCTAAACCTCAGGTGAGTGATTTGGAGCATTTTACAAGTGTGTATCAAAAACTATCGATTTTGGAGGTTTACAAGTGATTTGGAGCATTTTAGGGGTTATGGAGTAGAGACTTCGGGCTGAAATTGTTGTGCAGGCCTGGGAGGCACGAACAGGGACTTGCGCGGTTTCCTACGCGGTTTGAGGCCACGTGAAAAGTGGCGTAAGTCACTGTTTGGTTCACTTCTTCGGTTTGCTTCATTTTTCGGGTCTAGAATCGAGGCGTCGATTGGGGGTTTGTTTTAGGGGCTTAGTAGAGATGTTTTGGAATGTAATTAGATGGTTTAACATCATTCTTATGACGTCCAATTCAGGTGTTCAGTTTGAGCTAAAGTGAGTTTTAGAGCGTGTGTCGTTTTGCTAAACCTCAGGTGAGTTCCCTTAAACCTTTTTACTTGTGATATGATTGATATGTGTTTTCAATACTGATTATGGTAAAGCATATGGACATGGTTTTCACTCATGAATGATTGAACGCACTATTACATATGAAATGATTTGCTAAAGTTTTTAATAACTAAATTTGGTATTGAGCATGATGGTATGTTTTGAAATTTCGGAAGTTTGAATCATACATAACGCATAGTTGCTTATGCATGTACACTGTTTACGAGATTTGCATGAATTGGTATATGGATTTGGAGTCGGGTTGAACAGTGGGAATATTGTACCTTGGATTGGAGAGAATCCTTGGGACACGTTTGGTTGTTCCGTGTGCCTTGAATCTATTTCTTGCGCACACATAATGGCATCTACTGGGGGGCATGGGGAGTATGTTGGGGGCCCCGAACGCGTAAGGAGTCTGCTTGGGGCCTTGATCGGATATCACAATGAGGTGATGGGTGGCTATGAACACTGTGCAAATACCCAAGTGTGGTGTGGACTTATTGAAATGATTTTGATAGGCCTTTATGGCGGATTGCATATTACTATGTGATTTGTTAAACTGTTTTCGAGAGGGAATTCACTAGACCTCATGGTCTAACCGTCGCTTTTCAAAAACTAAATCCATTTTCAGGTAAGAGTTTTGATTGGGGTTTCATCTGAAGAAGATGGAAAGAGGTGACGATGTAGAAGAGGTATAGCCTAGTGGACGCTCGTAGTTCACCTTAGGGCTTCATGTAGCATCTCAGTTGTGAAGGTGTATATCCGCTGCATACCTAGAGTTGAGAATGATGTATCTAATACACATTGGGAGCGTTTTTGGTTGTAATGTTATATTTATGCTATTGTTGGATTTTGGGTTGCTACATTGGTGCTTACAAGAAACTCGATTACCAAAAGGATTGTAACTCCCAGATCGTGGTTATAAGATTTAAATTACTTCTTGTACATGTATACTGAAACTGTGAAACACCCTAAAATTTTGAATAAATTTAAACCTTAAATAAACAATATTTACAGCTACATCTTCCAAGACTTTCATTCATAAATGGAGGATTAGTAATGAAGATTCATAATTACAAATGAAATTTCATAAATAACCTACTAATCTAATCATATCCGAACGAGATCAGATTATAAAGTTGTCTATGGAATTTCCCAAAATATCTTCAATATAACTAATCTCTCCCGTAAACCTTCAAAAGCTATGACTCATGAATCACTCTTCGCTTGTCCCTTCATATCCCTTCCCGTGCTAGCACCTGGTAAGAAGATTTAATTTGGAAACACTAGGCTTGCGCCTAGTGAGAACATCCAGATTTAAAGATTAAAACATTTATAAACTTTGAAATCTAATTTGTAAACAAAGCATATAAAAGTAACCTTTTCGCAAATCCCATAACGTACACGTAACATTTTTCGATGACGGGAATCATACATGATTCCATGAATATGACGAACACCAAGTAAATCATCGTATCATGTTTAAGAGCAACATTACGAATCACTAATGATTCTAGATTCCAGCTCATGTCCAAGAAATTACAATTAAACCATGCCTATTTCTTGGTGTGGAAGTAGGGATTACAATTAAAACATGCCTACCCCTTATCTTCCAATAGAAAACGGGAATTTCAATTATACCTTGTCTATTCCACGTTTTCACGTCACAATATGAAATGGGAATTTCAATTATACCTTGCATATTCCTCATTTCCAAATAGAAAACGGGAATAGCAATTATACCTTGCATATTCCACGTTTATCAAAATAATGTTAGTGGCTATGGATCCATTACACTTACTAGCATACGTACATACCCCATAAGCTGATCATTCTCGTCACATACTTGTCATTCTTTGATTAGTTAATAATGTTAATATGAAGATTGCCACTCGGCGGATGAATCGTTTTACGAAACTCAATGAACCTAAATCAAGCAGTATTTAGTTATAACATTTTTATTGATTCTTCTTGTTGGGATCACTAGTAACATTTTTACTAACATATTTAAGCACTTGAATACCAACTTAGACATTAATTCATGCATCAATTTCGAGATTTAACCATTTACCTCAAAATGCAAAAGAACTACCTCCAAGGCATTACCTCAGCGGCGAAGGAGCTAGTACTCACCTCCAAGGTAGCACTTCCAGACTCAACCCTCCTAGTGACCACTTGGAAAGTTTAAGGTCATAAAACATGAGTCCCGGAGTCAAACCCCGCAATACCCATTCGAATCTATAAACAAGACCGACTCATATGCCTATGGATCCAATGCATCATAGTCTACAATTAGTCAATTACATGACTCCCAAAAGAATGTCCAACATCTTCAACACATGTAATTAATAAATAAATATGACTCAAATGCATATAATCTCAAAACTCAATATAGAGTAATTTACATCGGACCAAAGTCCCCAAGACTCACTTAAGTCAAATACGAGCCAAATGCTCAATAATTCAATTGACCAATCAATAAAGGTCATCAATACAATAAAACACATTTAATTGACATATATGCGAACACATACCTTAAAGATATGATTAATCCAAAATCTCGTCATTAATTGAGTCAAATCTTTTTCCAAATAACCCATACCCTTATATTTCCAAACTGACCTATAACGATAACTATGCATATTTCTAACAAACACCAAAAATGTCTTTTTACCAAATAACCTCCATTTATGCAACAAATCATCGAAACACTTTCCTTTATAATTTATTTATCAAATTCCCCAAAAATCCCAAATGTGGCTATTTTACAAGATTTGTAAAGATGAACACTTCAAATAATCAAAACCCACCAAATAACTCAACAATTGATAATTTCATGTAAAATACATAAACACTTTAAAATAAACATTTTTGACATGTATAACGTTTTCAAAAGTCAACTTGAACTCACATTGCTAGATTTAGACTAAATCTAGATTTTCCCCAGACTTGAGCTCTTTTGAAGAAACTTGAATCCTCAAGCCAAAACTTCCAAAAACCTAGATCCATAAGTTTCCAACCATAATTATTCATATCCAAACACTTAGAATCGTTCCCCAAACATTTTACATCAAAATTTCCATTTATACCAAAACCCTAATTTTGACCTAACTTCCCCAAATCATCCAAACCGAAATTTGAGAAATATAAGCACTAGGAAGTCATCAATGGAGCATTATTAACTCATATGAAAGTTTAGAAAGATGGAGGATGAACTTACAAGTGGGTTTAAAAGAAAACCCCAAAATTTGGCCAACAATGGTGAAGAGATGATGGAGAAGATGAAGATGTCGAACTTCCACCCACAAGGATTGAATATCTAGCTCCCAACCATTTAAATGCACTTGAAGATTTTGATTTGGTGAAATAGATGGGTTTGGACCGATTTGGAAGTGATGAGAGAAATGTTGGTGAAGAAACAGAAAAAAGAGGAAAAAACAGATTTAAAAGGGGTTGCACAAATCTCGCGGGCGCGAGCATAGCTGCTGCCATGTTTTTGGGCAAATCTCGCGGGCGCGAGCAAATGGCTATGTAGGCGCGAGCAGTTCATTTTTCGGACCAAAAATTGATTCTTTTCCAAAAGCGATATCCAACCCAACCAACACTCCTAATACTTCCAAAAGACCTAAAACTTGAAGTTATACTTACCCCAAAAATCTGGGTGTTACATACATGCCCCACCCCACATGAAATGCACACTTTAATGTCCACATCATCAAGCATATTTAAGCTAATGTAAAAAACTTGCATTTAATAAACATCATACATGTTAAAGTACGTACGTCAACAAAGTAAGTTTAGAAAGACTCACCTGTCGTCCACGCTAATGCTACGAATGTCTAAACCAAACACGTAGATCACACGACACACGAGGGTATTAAACCACTTAATTAACCCTTAAAACCATCCCTTAATTAAAATCCCTAAAACCACCCTTAATCGATACCTCAACTCTAGCCCCAAACCATGGACGAAACACAACATAAAACTGCCTAACAGAGCTTGGTGCCACTTTCGATGCTACTTAACCCGCGCGGAGCACTGGCCAGCGTTTGGCGCTACTTAACCCTCACCAAAACCCACGTGGAGCACTAGCCAGTGCTTGGGCGCTACTTTCGTTTACTTAACCCACGCCAAAACCCGCGCGAATCCCCTGCCACATGCGCGCATTTTTCAGCCCAAAACTCACCCAAACTCATTCCTAAACTTCCCCAATCCGATTTTCCAAGCTTTATATCAGAGGAGTCGATATTCCAACCTTTTTAGACAATAACTAAACATCAAAACTCCATTTACCCCTTTTGATTTCATCCACAAAATACCCCATTTGCACCAAAACATCAAGGATGAAGAATAAGAAGAAAAGAACACCATCAATGGTGGTTTTGACTCAAGACTACAAGAAACACACTCAAAACTCGAATAGGAACACTTCACCCAACATATTTCGTCCCAAATCCCTAAATGAGTAAGCTCCCACACTACTCAACATCAAACCCATAAGCAAACATAAGAAACAATGAAGGAGATGTTTACCTTGGTGAAGAAGAGGAGAAATCCTTCTCAATTTGCTTTCTTCTTCTGATTTCTTCAAGAATTCCCACACTCTCACACTTGCTCTCTAAAACCCTCTTATCAACCTCTAAATATGTAAATGGATGAAATGAGGAAGGGTTAGAGGGTTTTGCCCTCTAAAGACCCCTCTATTGCACTCTACTCTCTGAAATTTGGAATTGCCACAAACACGCCCTTAACTTCCATCTTTCTCAGAAATGTAGGTGGCACTATGAGGTTTAAGAGCATCTCCAACAGATTCCCTATAATTTCTCCAAAATGGAGAACCAAAAGCCAAAATCCCTAATAAAAATACATTCATCCCCAACAGCTTCCCCATTTTGGAGAATCCAACATTAATTAAAATATTAAAATATTCCATTCATCTATTAAAATATTATTTCTCTCTGTACATGTTTATTTTCAAAGGTTCCTATTGGTTCCCTCACTTGGTAATCATTTTTGGAGAGATCTCCATATTTGGAGAAAAAAACCTTTCTCTCCAACTTTCTCTATTTTGGGGATAGTTTTGGGGAAGTTGTTGGAGCAAAATATTAGCCCAAAATCCTCATTTTCTCCATTTTGGGGAAGCTGTTGGAGATGCTCTAAGCTTTTCTCAAATCTTAGATTGTTGTGTTAAGTTGGTTGTCCCACATTAATAGAGATAAGAGAATTTGACAAGTAGTATGAGTATATCAGATGATGATGAGAATTTGACAAAGCACAATGTTGTTACAATATAACCCACATACTTAACTTTCGTCGAACTAGATATCTAGTTCTAGACTCTATCTTGTTTTATTTATGAATGGGAGATTGGGACGTTAGAGCATCTCCAATGGTAAGGTTCTTAAACCTCTGACCTGGAAAAGAACCGGTGCATCAAAAAATATGCCATTGGGACTTGAGGAGGTTTATGCCATATCATCAAATCGGTTCATACAGAAGAAGCGCTCATTGGAGCCAAAAATATAATTATTTAATTAATTTTGGAGGGGACCACAGGGCTCTCATCCAGATCCTGTTACAAAATACAAATAAAAGTAGTGGTGGTCGGTGGTCATTTAGTCGGAAAGAAGGGCATTGACGGTTGTGGGAAACGAAAAGAAGGGATAGGGTGAAGGTTGGTGATGGTGGTGACCAACGATGAGAGGTTGGTGGTTGTCGGCGTGAGAGGTGAGGATAAGAGAAATGGTGGAAGTGAAGAGGGGAAAGTGAGAAGGCATGAAAGACAAAGAAATTTTTAGGTGGCGTTTGGTTCACAGAATGTTTTTGGATGGAATGGAATATGTCAAAGGAATTTGACTTTGAAGGAATTGGAATGGAATGTTGTCAGGTTTGACCATCTGTTTGGTTGACAGAATTGGAATGGAATATGTTAAAAGAATTGGAATTTGTCTGTTTGGTTCACAGAATGTACCTTTGGAATTTGAATGAATTTATTATAAATTACCAAAATACCCTTTTTGATAAGTTTTAATTTTTTAAAACAAAAGGTTCTTTAATAAAATAATCATTAAATATATTTTTTGCACTAAAAATACTTTAATAAAATAATTTTTAAATACTTTAATGCGCAAAAAAATATAATATACACCAGATAAAATATATTGTCAAAGAAACAAATTTATATTTTGAAAAAATAAAATATATTTCGAGAAAATAAAAAAATGTATTAAGTTATATTATATAAAATTAAATTAAAATAAAATAAAATATGAATATGAATATAAATATAAATATAAATATAAATATAAATATAAAAATAAAATCAAAATATAAAATATAAAATATAAAATAAAAACAATTATGTTATATTTAAGTTAAATGGTATATTTGAAATTATGAAAATACAACATTCCATCAATTCCAATTCCATCAATTCCAATTCCATCAAAATCCTTCAAGATTGCTAAGGAATGTCAAATTCACTTATTTATGGAATCTGATGGAATTGGACATTCTTTTCCGTCGAAAAGAATGAACCAAACGAAGGAAAGGAATTCGGTCAATGGAATTCGATATTCCAATTCCATCAGATTCCATCAGAATCCGTAAACCAAACGCCCCCTTAGGGTTTTCAAAATGAAAACTGGGAATTGAAAATAAAGGGTGGGAGGGATTATATTTATTCTTATCAAATTTAATTAGTTTAATTCATTAAAAAATTAAAAAAAATTAAAAATTATAATTTATTATAATTCTATTTTTTTAACTTTCAATTATAGTAATTTTTAATTAGTGTGACTTTTATTATTTTAATTATTAATTATTGTCTTTTAATTATAATTAATTTTTAATTATTGTTTTTTTATCATTGTAATTTTATATTATTATAGTTTTAATTAAATTAACCATGAACCGGTCTATGATTGGGAGTGAAAGGTTTATAAAATGAGTAAGAAAGAGAAAACTGATGTGACAGAGTCATGAACCTCTTCGGTTCATGACTGGGGATGCTCTTAGAAAACAAAACTCTAAAATTAAAATTATATTGCACTACATTACATTACTACATTTCTAGTTTAATTAAACTATCTTTTACTTCCCATCTATTTTTATTTTATTTTAAATAGATGTTTTTGAACCATTTAAAGTATATTTTCTAATTATAATATTAAAAAGAAAAAAGTTGGGTAACGAGGATTAGCACTACATGCAACACTATTGCCTCATTACTAACGACACTTTTCCCACTATCCACAATGATTCAAGATATTGATTTGATATTATAATTCATATAGGGTGCGTTTGGTACATAGACTAGACAGGACAGAACAGGACAGAACAGAACAGGACAGGACGGGACAGGACAGGACAGAACATGACAGGTGTTCAGCGTTTGGTAAGACTGGACATGACAGGATTGGCTAAATGACCAATTTACCCTAGTGAACTATTTAGTGTTTTTTACCAAATAATCAGGACCGCTGCTTCTAATTTACTTCATATAACTTGTTTCTCAAAAACATAAAACTTATTTACATGATTTGAACATGAAGCAACAATATTGATGGCATATCTGTTTTACCAGGTAAATGCAATTTCTTGTTGTTCTAACAGAGGACATCAAAATTCTTGCTGAAAAAAAATACCATCCATTTTTCTTGCTAACAGAGGAAGTCAAAGAGAGAAAACAGAAATCAGAGACTAAATGTAGAAATGGAAATTGGAAACCAGAACAAAATTCAAAAATCAGGGATTGATGGGTCTGTGGAGAAGAAATCACAAATCACATAAATCAATCGCAGGGTCACCAAAAATCATAGAAATCACAATGGAGAAGAAGTCAACGTGTGGAAATCGTGTGTGGAGAAGAAATCGAGTGGGAAAGAAATCGATTGTGGAGAAGAAATCGCAAGTTAGGTTTTGTTTTTTCATGAAGAAATCGATTGGAGAAGAAATCATCTGGAGAAGAAATCGCATGTTAGGTTTTCGTTTTTCTTGAAGAAATCGATTGGAGAAGAAGCCAGACGATCGATGCAGATGGGTAACGCAAGTATGAGCAGATTAGGTTTTGATTTTTCTTGAAGAAATCGATTGGAGAAGGAACCGATTGGAGAAGAAGATGACGATCTGATGCAGATGGGAACACACAAGAGATTAGGTTTTGGGTTTTCTTGAAAGGGTATCTTGGGAAAATGAGGCTTGTTCTCTCTTTTTCCAAGGGGGTGGGGAGGGACAAGCCTGTCCCATCTTTGTTCCAGTTAGTTCTAGTGTGTCCCATATGTGGTCATGCCAACCATGGGACAAGTGTGTTCTGTCATGTCCTGTCCTACGTTGTCCACCGTACCAAACGCACCCATAAGGACAATTCCTTTGTTCACACACACGCCATTTACATAACCAAATAGCAATCTATGTTACATTATAATCGAAATAAAACAATTTTAATTACTTATAGACTCTTTAACTAAGAACAATTACATGATTATTGTGGTGGTCATTTCGCAAGCCAATAAAGAAATTTCGTAGGTTATAAGAAAATTTTGCAAGTTGCGCTCATTCTTCAAACTCTTGCACCAATATCGCATGCCAAACCCACCATGATCATATTTAATTCAGAAAAAATACATTTCACAAGTTGCGAGATGAACAATTGCAAAAACTTGGGTATTTTGGTCAAATAGAAAAATAAGACTAAAAAGTGAATATTGTTGTCCATAACGGTTGGTTTGGTCGATTTTCCTTTTAAATTTTAATGACGGTCATTTCATAAAGAGTACTAAATTTTATGAAAGTTTTTTATTTATTGGTATTAGTCCTTTTACATATGTGAAACTTTGTTGCTATTTAATGATATTAGTTCTTTTATATAGAGTATTGTATACATTTGTATGTTTGTGGTTTTTAAGGTTATGGTTGCATCGTATGACTTACTAATATCAAGCAAAATGTATTCGTCTTATTAATACCAACAATCAGTATACATTTAAACACGTATTCCACCAAAAACATAAATTATTAATAACATTAAGTTCGTTCAAGATTTTTTTGTTTTCGTACCATATCATGATAATGTAGATGTTTGATTGATAATCCAGTAATCTAATAATCCACACATTCATTAAAATGAACCAAACGCATCATTAATATTATGAAAAGTTTTAGGGAAGACCGACTATAAAACCTGACGTGTACAAACGTACAAACAAGAACTTCATGTATATATGCATATTTTTAACGATGGAAATTGGTTAAATTAGCCATTTTTGGATGAACATCTTCACTTTTTAATCAAAAATTTCATGTTAACAAGATTTTGCAATGCCCACTTAGCAAGTTGCGCGCGAGTTTTATTTTTATGTATAAGATATAATTGTATTGGTCATTTCGCAAGTCAATAAGGAGATTTCGCAAACCAAAAGAGAATTTCGCAAGTTGCGCTCATTCTGCAAACTCTCGCACCAATGTCACAAGCCAATCCCATCATAATCATATTTAATTCAGAAAAAAAAAAAAAACATTTCACAGGTTGCGCGAGATGAACACTCTAGAAAAATTGGCTACTTTGGTCAAATAGAAAAATAAGGCTATAAAGTGAATATTGTTGTTCATAACGGTTAGTTTGGTCGATTTTCCCTTTAATGATGGTCTTTTCATAAAGAGTACTACATTTTATGAAAATGTTTTTTATTTATTGATTAATCCTTTTATATATGTGAAGCTTTGTTGCTATGTAATGATATTAGTCCTTTCAAAATGTCAAAAAGACAAGATGCCTTAGCAAAAGCCAAAAATAAAGGAGGTTCTATTCCCTTCCACAATGTCAATGGCATATATGTAGGTATATTGAAGGAATGATATTTGTAACAACAAGGACCAGAATTGGTATAGTACAAGTTTTTTCCTTCTTGTATTAATCAATTATAATTGATATATAACATGATGTATCAATCAATTATATTTGGAATTAAATTAATTGGTATCCACTTTTTTTCCATGATACATATAGTATTAGTTTTGTACTAACTTCATATATAAAACTTGTAATATTAAAAATAATTAAATAAGTCTCTCTTATACATGTTTGCATTGTTTGATAAAAGTAAGTTAGTTTAAAGGTTATTCTAAATTCACCCCCTCCAACTTTCTACACCCCCCCTCTTCTCCTCACATTTCCGATTTTTTTATTTTTTTTATTTAAAAGTTACATTTCACACCCATATACTTATTTAGTTAATTTACTTTATATCTTTTAGTTTTCTATTTTTCATTATATACTTTCATTATATTAACATATATAATCGTATATTAATTAAAATACGTTAAAAAATACTTTTTAATTTTAACAAGTTACACCGTTATAATTTGATATTCGACCGATTAAGTTTATGTGACCAAACTTAATATCTATATTATATTATAAATTAATTTACAAAAACTCTTAAAATAACTTATTAATACATATTTCTTAAATTTGTTAAATGTTACCTACGACATCTTCAAATCTAAATAATCATAAATATAATTAAAATTTTAATTAAATATTTATACCCAAAAACAAACAATTTTTCTTTTAAATTTGAGATATATATTTTTATAATTTTTAATTGGTTTTTCAGATTTTTTATTACGTGTATATTTACATGAGTATGTTAATGCCAAACATCTGTTATATTGTAAATTATTTACTAGTTTTCTTAAAATATACTAAAACTCAAACTTCCAACCTATTACCATAACGATAATTTTTTATATTTCTATATTTAAACTTTGTAAACATATTTAAATACGAAATAACTCTTATTTTCTCAAAAAAAACAAACTTCACTAAAATGCTCGTAAAACTGATAACGAAATAACCATCCTATAACTTTTGACCTCTCAAAATAACATAGATTCACAATGTAAATAAAATCAAATGAGATAGAAATACAAATCGAACCATAAAAAATTGAGTGGACAAACCGAAAACCCGATCGGATTTCGGATATGAAAATCAAGACCCGAACTTTATGTTTCGGATTTCGGATTGCTTCGTGTTCGGAATGGTCGTTTCGGGTTAATGTCGGTCGGATTCGAGTATTATTATAATACGAAAAGTATATATAAATTCAATCGATTTTGAGGATGAATTCAATCAAACGAGAGATTGATGAAACCGAAAATAAGTTTAAAATTTTAAAAACATTTCGACCGACTATAATTTACGATTTTCTAAAGATAATTAGATAAATAAATATGTTTATATAACATTTAAAATATATATTTATATTATTTCGGGTTTTCGGATGGGTTGTGTGGCCAAAGATCAAACCCAACCTGAACCCAAATATTTTCCCAAAAGTCGGGTTTCGGATTTTCGGATTTCAGGGTATTCAGGTATTGCAAAAACACCTAAATTTCGGTTCGGGTTTGGGTTCAGATTTCGGATAATTCGGGTTTTGCACACCCCTAATTTTTTGACCAATTAACCATATTGACCTTTAATTTTATACATCTGATATGCGATTTAAAAGCGAATAAATATGAAATGAAACAAAATTATTTTTTCGAATTCTCGGTTTTAGATTCGAGATACTTCGTGCCGCATCCCGCGCGGGTACGTATCTAGTTTTAGTTAACATATGATTATTATGTTAATATGATAAGAGTGCAAAACGAAAATTAAAAATGTAAAAGATGTATCATAAAATAAATAACTAACTATAAGGGTATGAATTGTAAATATAAAAAATATTTAAGTAGTATATATGATATATAATTAAATAATTAAGTCAAAAAATATTCAATATTGAGCTCATTTTGAACGTATCGAAGAGACGATTATAATGGTGTAATTTGTTAAAATTAAAACGTATATTTTTAACGTATTTTAGCTAATATACGATTATATGTGTTAATATGATTAAGTGTAAAATGAAAATTAGAAAAGAAAAATGTATAAAGTAAACAAATCAAATAATTATAAGGGTATAAAAGATAACTATAAATTATTTGTGAGAGTGAGTAGGTGCACAAGGGCTTTATAAAAGAAAATAGGGAATTTAATTAAAATACTCAAAGTTTGACTTTCACTTACCAAAATACTCATTTCTCTCCTGAATTTGCCAAAATACCCATTTTTCCACGGTGGGCCCTGCGATCGCGGGCTAGGGCCTACGTGTCACCCCTGTTGGGCCAAAGTGTCCCGCGGAGCCCCCCAACTATGCCCGCGGTGACACTTTTGGTCCCTCCCCGCGGTGGTTGCCCGCGATAGGGTCGCGGTGGCCAAATTTTTTTTCTTCATTTTTGGTCCTTTTTTGCACGAATCTTTGCATGCTTTTACTGTTTTTTTTCCACAATTATTGTACTTTGAAGACCAATTTGTGGTTCAAATTCACTGGCATGTTTGAGATTTCATCCATAAATATCAGTAAAATGCAATTCATAATTCACACCATTCCATCCTTCTTTCTTGCTTTCTTTCACTTGCTTTCTTTCTTGCTTTCTTTCTTCAGTAAACAAATGGCATCGTCATCTAACCCATCGTCTACACCTGAAGGAATGCCACCTAAACTCCAGAAGGCGATAGCAGCAAAGGAAAAGGAGATAGACCAACTGACAGAAGAGTGGAAACAGATTATCGCCAGGAAGAAAGTCCACTTGACAAGGATCAAAGTGGAAGAAAAGGAGATCAAAAGGATGAAAGGGGATATAAAAGATAGGGAGGCTCGTATTCGTCGAGAAAATAAAGAAATTCACCACTGTACGCAAGACTTCGCAATTCTTCAAGCGAAGATAAGCGACAAGCAAAATTGGATTGATCAAACTAAAGCAATTTTTCAGTAGGTGGTGGTACGGGTGTTGCTTTAGTACTTTGTTGTTTATGTGTTATTGTTTTGTAGTTTTCCAGTTCGACATTGTTGTTTCGTTCCTTTCCTGTTTGTATGTTGTTGTTTAATTTGTCATGAATAAATGTCTTGAATTTGTCTGAAAAGTAGTGTTTAAGTAGTCTGAAATTTGTCAAAAAAGTGGTTCATATTAAAAATACAACTCATAGATGTTATACAAGATTATTTCATAATTCTTAAATGAGTCCAGTGATACCAACTTGTCAAAACCACATTTCATATAATTCTCGTGAAACCTTGTCCTATTGTCAAAACCCCATTTCTATATAACCATTACTATTCTCTCCATTTAGACTACTACCATTACTATTCTCTCCATTTAGACTACTACCATTATGATCATCATCCCATGTTCTGTTTCAAGTACCTTTCAAGGGAAATCAACGTTCAGATCAACGGTATCATATGATATAGTTTCATGTGGCTCAAGCTCCGATGGGCCCTGCGTGTTACTTACTTGGCTGACTGAACGTCTACTCCTTGGCACGGTTGAAGGGGCGGGATTTAGACACTCTCCACGAGTATGTCCTACGCATTGGCACCGAGTACATTTTCGCTGTATCGAACCTTCACCACGTGATGGACGTCGGTTGTTCTTTCTTGGTCTCCCGGCTCTGTTCTTATCATTTAATGGTGGATAGCATGGCGGAAGGGGGTCGGGTGGATACACCCATGCTTCAGGGGGTCCAGCTACCTCTGCGTATGTTCTCCAGTAAGTTTCGGACGTGAAGAAAGTTACAGCCAAGTCGCTGCAATCTCTACGACCCATATGTCTTGCCGCAGCGATGGCATGGCCGCATGGTAACCCAGATTTTTGCCATTGGAAACAGGAACAAACATGGTCGGTCATATGGACAGTCGCGTGAAGATGGTTATCCTGAACCTCGTACCTCCCATACCCGATTTCTCTTACCCTCCATGTCGACGCGTGATGCGCCCTGAAGAGAACTATCTCATCCGCCGCTGGTGTGAGTCTACTTTGCAGCTCAGCTCCTTTTCGGCGTCGAAGTTGGTACCACTCTTGTTGAAAGCTCCGAAAGTAGTCCGTAAGATTAACAATCGGACATCTACGCGCAAAACGGGAGAGTGCATTCACCGACTCTGCACTATTGGAGGTCAGAATGTCATACCGTTGTGCAGGAAAATGGGCCGCAGACCACCTCTCCGGTCCAACATCGTCCATGACTTTGGCTGCTTTGTCTGCACTAACTCGTAGAAGATTCATATACCGGTCAAACTCCCGATCCGTATATGCTCTGCATGCCACCCAGTAGACATCCTTGTAGGTGGTAATACGTTTGTCCTGGGTTTTGGCGTTCATCTCCAAATGTCGACAACAATAGGCGTGAGGGGCGTTTGGGTACATGGCAGAGATTGCGGCGCTTATGGAAGGAGCCCTGTCGGACATAAACACCAACCCTTGCGGGTCTCCGATAGCTTGTCTCAACATGGACAGAAACCAAGTCCACTCGTCACCGGTTTCGTACTTGCCTACTCTGAAAGCTACTGGAACGATGGAGTTATCCCCGTCCATGGCAACCGCCAGGAACATCATACCTAAGTAAGGGCCCTTTAAATGGGCAGCATCTATTACCAGGACACGACGCAGATTTGCCAGAAATGTGCGGATCTGCAAAAACGTAGGTGGTTTCCCTTTGTAAATGTTATAATTTATAATGTGTAAACATATGACGTGTTAAAATACGTACCGCGGGTCCAAGGGCCACGAAGCACATCTCAAACCGTCCATGTGAATCGGTCCTTAGCTGGGTGACAGTACCTGGATTCTGCAGCTGCAAATTATATAAATATGCTGGGAGTCGTTCATACGACTCCTCGAACGTGCCTCTCACCAATAGCAGTGCCCTGCATCGCGCACGCCAAGCTTGGTGGTAACCAATCGTGACGCCGAACTGCTGGTGTACATCGTCCATGATGTCCTTTGGACGCAATGACCTGCTAGCATCAAGAAGTTTGTTTTTCAGTATCGCACCCAAAGTCCTTTTGGTGGCTTGTTTGTGGTTGGGATTCAGTTGCGTCCTCGAACAAGTGTGTACGTCGTCCAATTTTCTAATAAGTAACGCCCCTCCTTTCTCTCCCGCGGGAATCGCGTACATCCTCCACTTACAGTTTTCTCTCGCACATTCAACTTCGTATCTGGTTTTGTCGGATCTCGGCGTGTGACTTTCGAAACCCTCTTCCATGAACTTAAGTCCGACCTAACTTGCCAAGTGATCCTTCGAATCAAATATCTGACCTACTTTTAACCTTAAACTGCGATTATAAGGTGTAGGTTCGTAGGTTTGTGTATGGGTATTCTGGTCTGGAAGAATAGGGGGCATATCAAAATTGTCATTTAACCGACTAAATGATTTATTACTAGGGGTATATTCTTCGTGATCATCACTATCGGTATCTGATCTGTCTATATCAGTGATAGGGCGGGTATCACCCCCCTAAATCTTACCGCAAGTGTACGGTGTCGAAATCAAGTAATACGTACGGATGTACGAGTATCGAATCCACGGGAACTAGGAACTAAGTATCACAATTACTATAATCACTATTAACTGAACTGTCGAAATTAAGAGATGGTTGGTATTAAACTAATTAATTGCAACTAAAGTAAATCACAAACGAAACAGAAACAGCTTAAAGAACTTTGATAGAGAAAACAGTTGAGGGTTGGAAATCCTTAGGTTTTCACATACGAACTTCTGACTTAAAACGATTACCAGTTATTTCCCCTTAATGAGTACCCAAATCTTGACAAACACCACTATTCTCTCTCGAGCAACAACATGTTTAGTCTTTATAAATCACCGTTGCTCTTTCTCAAGCAACAACGGGTTTTATTCTGGAAGGCACAAGTTTTATCTCTCGATCTCACCTATGGCATTCAAAACACATTAAGCATAAGATTTAACGGGACTAAAGTTTACTCGGTATATCTCTGTCACCTTTCTCACCTTAGGCATGCAATTTATAGTTCTAAGTAGCAATTAATTCTCTCGAACTTAATTGGAACAAACAAATCAGATGTAAATTGGCCAAATTCACAAAAGCATTAAAAACTAAATTACAAGCTTCATTAAAATAAGAAAAACTGATAAAAGTTATTCGGCATCCGTTCATATGTTCAAACCTAATTCAATCCAACCCCCAACATCTAAAGATTAGTTCATGATGTTGGGGGACAAAAACATAGGAGAAGAAAAGGAAACAATGAACGAAAACATGATAAAAGTGATCGTGGTGAATGTGGTAGATGTACTCCCTTCTCCCGGCTCTAATCTGCGTCGCGTCGTGAATTCCTCCTCGAATGATCCTCTATCGTCCCTCCACAAGCTCCGAAAAATCTCTGGAAATCGCCCTCAAGTCGTCTCTGGCCGTCGTGTGTGAGTTGCGTCCAGAATGACCTAAAAACTGGAAATTCGCCAAACTTAAACAATGAAACAGTGGGTTAGGCGCCTTATGGCGCGACTTGCAAGTCGCGTGGCAAGTCGCCCGGTTTCCTGATGGTGTCTGGGTCAGTTTCTGGTTCGCGGTTCGGGTCCTGGTTCGGGCGCGGGTCTTGGGCTTCCGTTTGGCTTCGTTTTGGCTCTTTTTGGGCTCTTCTCGGCTTCTTTTCTCGATGATTACTGCCTTTTAAAACAATGCACATTTCACTAAACAAAGCGTAAAATTCAGCCTTTTTGCTTAAATACAAGCCAATCTCATTGGTTTGAGAACCGAGAATAACGCCAAAAAGTGGCGTTATCAACAACCCCAAACCGAGCGTTGCTTGTCCCCAAGCAAATTAGCGATAAAATAGAGTAAAAACACATATCAGTGAAATAATAACTACACAACTTCCAATTGGTACCACGTGATGCACTGGTGATTTCCCATACCCGTGAATGCCTATCTCACTCTCGCCTCATTCTTATTCTGTTTGATCTATGGCCTTCCATTGTGAGTTGAACTCGTGACTGCTCCGATTACACTAAGGTTGTTCTAGGTCCAGATATACTAGGGAAAACATTTCGCCTCGACCCTACCTCACATGATTCTCTCATTTCGCTCGAACCTAGGTTATCGCACATGTTGTCATGTATAGGAAGTTATGTACAAGAATACTCAAATATTACATGACAACTCTAATGAAAGACGCACAAATGTTCAAAAAGTTGACCTCAGAAAGGAATCAAGTAGCAAGACAGGGAATATCAGTAAAGGTGGTCGTATACCCTAATCACATTTTCCAGAAGATCATCCTGGTCTTTACACGGGTTGTAATGGGGCTAGGGTTATGGCTAAGAAATGAAGGGTAAAAAGGAACAAAAATCTACGGCGTGACGATCATTAACAGTTCTGAACTTTATAACTTCAATTCCTATCTTTTGGCCCTCTTTGTCACTGTTGGAGACGCTTTAACTCTCTTATTTAGCTGCTCTAATCACTATTTAACTAACTGTATTTTTATTTTATTTTATTTATTTTTATTTTTTATTTTTTTTGGGACTTCATTGATCCTCTTTATTCAAATTGGGGCTGCATTGGCCCTCTTTTCTATCTATTTTTGTAACTGGCATGTACTGCTTTGGATTGACACACTTTCGGATAAGGGTTGGCTAAGGTTTTTGGCTGGGGTTTAATGGCGGGTTTGAAATGAAGAAGGTAAGTGTTTGGCTTCAAAAGGGGTTTTGGATACACACAACTGGGTGAAAAGGTACGATAGCTAAAAACAGGGTTAAGCATCACACAATGCCTGGAATTATCTCTTAAGGTCCACACGATTTGGTCTACTATACCCTTACCCAATATCCCGATGGTTGTCTTTGCTACTCAATGCAATAATATAGCGAGATCATTCTATATTCACGACAAGGAACTCGAAAAAGTGTATATGACTTAAGTGTATGAATCCCTCGAAATGAAAGACGTCTTTTAGGCTCAAATCTCACTAATGGGTGGTCTCCACTAATGTCCCTAGTCATGTCTTTTCCCGGTCCTTCCCTAATGGTCACGTCACTATCACAAGATTCTTCCTACAATGGTTGGTCTCAATCATTCAAAAGCAAATATTCTAGCTAAAGTGATCTAAGTACTTAGTAGTGCAGGAAATCTACGTGCATAACGTGGGCCCGATTGGGCAACCCCAAACCTTACCCACACATTGTCCCCAATGTGCAAGTGTCGGCGTAGGCGATACTAAGACAAGTATCGTTGTGCGTTTATTACAGGTATTAGATAGGCAAGACATAACATTTAAGCACAAGCATCAAAGAGCTATTCTCATTAAACTATGGCCACCCCAAACCTAGGTCGTGGCCTAGGTTTGTCAAAACAAAAGCCAACCCCAAACCTCGGTGAAACCGAGGTTTGCACAAGATAAAAAATGAGTGTGTAGATTGTTTAAAAAGTGAGGCACCCCAAACCTAAGTGAAGCTTAGGTTTGTTGCATCTCGTTGACTAATAATGAGACGAACATCATACACCACTCGTTACATACAAAGTTGAGAACATACCTGTTTGCCCGGACGGAGAAAATGCTCATGAACGATTTGAGCGACCTCGGACGAGAGAAAACGGAGAAGGGGAATGCAAAAACAAACGAAACAAAGCAAAAACGAAAGAAAACAAAGAAACGAAACACACAAAACAGGAAAAGAAAACACAACACGAAAACAGAAACAGGGGATTCGCGTGGTTTGGTGCGCGGTTTGGAAACCGCGGCACAAGCCGCGTAAGTCTCTGTTTGGAAAACCATCCAGAGACCCCCGCGACTTGGCACGCGGCTTGTAAGTCGCGGCATAAGTCGCGTAAGCCCCTGTTTCAGCTATTTTTTTTATTTTTCGTTTTTTTCATTTTTATTGTTTTTCGTAACTAAGAACACACTCAAAAACTAAAAATTAAAAAGAAAACTAACCTCGGTGGGTTTCCTCCCACCCAGTGCCGTAGTTAAAGTCGTGGCACGACTATGTAGATCTCAACTTGGCTCAGTATCCGCGGAATTGCTTCGCCCACACTTGCGATTCTTCGCAGATTTTTCTTCATCTGGCTTTCCTTTACCAACTCTGTCTCTACGCTTTCCATGCTCGAACATCTTGAAGATAACCTTTTCGCCGCCAACCCTGAAGGTTATCTCTCCTTCCTCCACATCGATCAACGCTCTACTCGTGGCTAGAAAAGATCTTCCCAAAATCAGCGGGACCTCTATGTCTTCATCGATATCCAGCACCACGAAGTCCACCGAGAAATAAAACTTGCCGACTTTGATCAATACGTCCTCGACGACTCCATATGGATACACTATCGACCTATCCGCGAGCTGAAGGGTCATGTTTGTCGGCTTCACTTCCCCGAGGCCAAGTTTCCTGAAAGCATATAAAGGCATTAGGTTAATACTAGCTCCTAAATCGCATAATACCTTATCAAAATTAAAACTCCCAATTTGGATAGGGATCGAAAAACTCCCTGGATCCTTAAGCTTATGGGGAAGCTTGTTCTGAATTATAGCGCTGCACTCCTCAGTAAGTGCAATTGTGGCCTGATCCTCAATCTTCCTCTTCTTGGATAAGATGTCTTTCATAAATCTCGCATATGAGGGCATTTGTGCCAAAGCGTCTGCGAAAGGAATGTTAATATGCAGCTTTTTAAATATATCAAGAAACTTAGAATAATTAACATCATCCTTATGCGATTTAAGTCTGCTCGGATAGGGCACTCTCGGTATCACCGGCTTGACCGGTGATTGCGTTGGTTTCGTCGCTTCACTCTTCTTGCTCTCTTCAATCACAACCTCCTCATCAGCCTCCAACTCATTCACCTCTATGGTCTCAACCTCTTTCTCTTTAGGATCGGTCTCCCTTGATGACGGTTCGCGTGTAGGCTCTCCATTCAGCTCCTTGCCACTTCTTAGATAAATGGCATTACACTCCTCTCTCGGTTTCCTTTCGGCTTGACTCAGAAATGTACCGGGGGCTCGGTGTTGTAAGGCTTCCGAAATTTGCCCCACTTGCCTTTCTAGGATCTTGATCGATGCGGTGTTCTGATCAGTAGCTGCCTTGACTGTACTCACCGTGCTCGCTAACTCTCCAACCGTGTTGTCCATCTTTGCCATGAACTTCATCATCATGTCTTCTAACCCCGGTTTCTTCTCCATCGATGGTCCATCGTTCCTTTGGTTGAAACCTGGAGGACGGTAAACATTGTTAGTATTAGAGGAATTGGAAGAGTTAGAAAAATTACCTTGTTGTTGACCGGGTTGACTCCATGAAAAATTGGGGTGTTTCTTCCACCCTTCGTTATATGTATTGGAGAACGGGTCGTTCATCGGCTGATTGTTGCGGTTTTGTAAGAATTGGACTTGCTCGGGTTCTTCCGGTCTACCCCCTTTCAGATGATTAGTGATAAAAGCTAGTTGAGCTTTTAGTTCCTTCAGCTCATCATTTTCTTGAACACTCGCTACCCGTCTGATAGAAGATCGTGGCGTGGCGTAGCTATGCTCGGCTAAGTTCTCAATCAACGCGACGACTTCTTCATATGTTTTGTTCATTAAAGCTCCACCCGCGGCAGCAGTGATTTCGTTCTTGAATTGCGGGTGAATACCTCCAAAGAAGGTCTGAATAATAACCCAACCGTGCAATCCATGATGCAGGCACTTCTTCAACATATCTTTATACCTTTCCCACGCCTCATATAGGGTCTCTTGGTCCCATTGCGCGAAGTGTATAATATCGGCCATTAACTGCGCGGTTCTTCCCGGTGGGAAGAATTTCTGGAGGAATACGGCCTTCAGGTCTGCCCATGTAGTGATCTGATCCGCTGGCAAACCTTCTATCCAAATTTCAGCTCTACCCTTGAGTGAGAAGCTGAACAGTCTTAGCTTGATGGCATTTTCCTCCATCCCATTGATCTTGAACATATTGCAAATCCGTTCAAATGACGAAGGTGGGCATGGGGATCTTTAGTAGGTGCTCCCCCGAACTGATTCTGCTGTACCATGACAATGGTACTCGGCTTAATCTCGAAGTAGTTTGCTGCAGTAGCGGGCGGTTGGATGCTTATGCGTGCCGCTGCCACATTCGGATTGGCAAACGACCGCATAGGACGTCGCTCGGGATGTGCTTCGTCACCCATCTCGATCTTGATATTTCTCTGGCTTTTGCTTCCTTGCGTAATCGACGTGCAATTCTCTCAATTTCCGGATCGATCAGCTCGATTCCTTTCCCTCGGGTTTTCCTTGGCATAAACCAACTAGCACCTGAAAAGAAGATAAACGAACTTAGCAATCCATAAATTTAAAGTGATGAAATAAAATAACAAAATAGAAAAAAAAATGTCCAATATAATAGCGCTTATAGCTGGTAGTGCTATTAGTTGCAACTAGTTCCCCGACAACGGCGCCAAAAACTTGATAGGGCGGGTATCACCCCCTAAATCTTACCGCAAGTGTACGGTGTCGAAATCAAGTAATACATACGGAAGTACGAGTATCGAATCCACGGGAACTAGGAACTAAGTATCACAATTACTATAATCACTATTAACTGAACTGTCGAAATTGAGAGATGGTTGGTATTAAACTAATTAATTGCAACTAAAGTAAATCACAAACGAAACAGAAACAACTTAAAGAACTTTGATAGAGAAAACAGTTGAGGGTTGGAAATCCTTAGGTTTTCACATACGAACTTCTGACTTAAAACGATTACCAGTTATTTCCCCTTAATGAGTACCCAAATCTTGACAAACACCATTATTCTCTGTAATACCCGGGTAAGTCCGTTAAATTATTTGACTAAGGGGTTTTGATATTAAAGGGAAATTTGAGATAAGTTATAAGATTTGGGGTGGGTTGGTAATTAGTGAGTAGTTTGTGCCAAAAGTGTAAATGGAGATATAAATATCTCCTACACTTCAATTATCTCTTCAGAAACCTAAACATAGAAAGACAGTGTGTGTGTGCGTGTTCGTGAGGCGAAAAAGGAGCAGAAGTGGAAAGGCTCGGTTTGAGCATCGATTGAACGGGTTTGAGACGATTTTAAGGTATGTATCCTTTAGGTTTTATGTTTGTAATCATCAATAGACAGTTTCTATCGGATTAGAAAGCTTAAATCATAGCTGTATAGATTTGATTTGGGTTCTGGATTGGAAAAGCGACCGACTGTGTTCTTGAGAGTCCCGGGGAAGTCCCGGTAGACTCCCGGTACGGACGACTCCCGGTAATGTGAGTCCCGGTATTGCAGACTTCCGGTAGTGTAGAGTTCCGGTATTATGAACTCCCGGTATAAGAACTCCCGGTACCATCGACTCCCGGTACCATGGAGTCCCGGTACCATGAAGTCCCGGTAGTGTTGTCTCCCGGTACTCTGGGTAGTCCCGGTACTTTATTATGTTTTGTTGATTAAGTCAGAAGGGTAAGAGTATAAGTGAAACATTGGAGGACCGGAACTTAGTAGGCTTTATGTGTTTGGCTAGTAAAGCGATATATGTATCTTAATTGGTTTCAGATTCTGTGGAGTCAAGGTGAAGGATAGGATCTTTTTGAAAGGAACTTGCAAGTGTTTTTGGATAAGCGATCGATGTGAGTTTTACTTTAAAACGTTTTCAACTGGAATACATATATGTGTTTATATGTGTATGTGAGTATGTGTGAAATATATATATTGTATTTATATCGCACGAAACGAGTATAGGTGAGCCGAATTATTATTCGGCGGGGCTGTATGGAAATACAGCGGGGCTGCATGAAATTGCAGTGGAGCTGTAGGTAAATGCAGCGGGGCTGTATGTAATTACAGTGGAGTCGACTGTATTGTACAGTGACGATAATTAGTTGGCTTGCTACCGACTAATGTGGCCAGGGGAAAGAAGATGAGACGAGGAGAGATACACGGTGCACGAGTCCTAATGTGGTATTTATATACGTGTGGTATATGCGTGCTTATACGAAAGGTTTTATGTAAACTATTTTTGATACAAAGTATTATGTGAAAAGAGTTTTATATTGATTTTGGAAAAGACCAGGATTAACTCACTAGACCCGTTTGGTCTAACCCTCATTTTGTTTTCAAAAATATGTTTTCCAGGTCGAGACATTGATAGCGGCAAAGGAAAGAATAAGGTGTAGACTGCTTTCGTAGACCGATGATGATTAGGAAGATGTTATGTATTTTGTAGTTACGAAACAAAAGGGACCGTACTTGGTTTATTATGTAATCTTTGTTGTAATTTAATGATATGCATGTATGTTATGTTAATTGTTGTATGATATGGGTAACCAGGTCGTTACATTCTCTCTCGAGCAACAACAGGTTTAGTCTTTATAAATCACCGTTGCTCTTTCTCAAGCAACAACGGGTTTTATTCTGAAAGGCACAAGTTTTATCTCTCGATCTCACCTATGGCATTCAAAACACATTAAGCATAAGATTTAACGGGACTAAAGCTTACTCGGTATATCTCTATCACCTTTCTCACCTTAGGCATGCAATTTATAGTTCTAGGTAGCAATTAATTCTCTCGAACTTAATTGGAACAAACAAATCAGATGTAAATTGGCCAAATTCACAAAAGCATTAAAAACTAAATTACAAGCTTCATTAAAATAGGAAAAACTGATAAAAGTTATTCGTCATCCGTTCATATGTTCAAACCTAATTCAATCCAACCCCCAACATCTAAAGATTAGTTCATGATGTTGGGGGACAAAAACATAGGAGAAGAAAAGGAAACAGTGAACGAAAACATGATAAAAGTGATCGTGGTGAATGTGGTAGATGTACTCCCTTCTCCCGGCTCTAATACGCGTCGCGTCGTGAATTCCTCCTCGAATGATCCTTTATCGTCCCTCCACAAGCTCCGAAAAATCTCTGGAAATCGCCCCCAAGTCGTCTCTGGCCGTCGTGTGTGAGTTGCGTCCAGAATGACCTAAAAACTGGAAATTCGCCAAACTTAAACAATGAAACAGTGGGTTAGGCGACTTGTGGCGCGACTTGCAAGTCGCGTGGCAAGTCGCCCGGTTTCCTGATGGTGTCTGGGTCAGCTTCTGGTTCGCGGTTCGAGTCCTGGTTCGGGCACGGGTCTTGGGCTTCCGCTTGGCTTCGTTTTGGCTCTTTTCGGGCTCTTTTCAGCTTCTTTTCTCGATGATTACTGCCTTTTAAAACAACCTGCACATTTCACTAAACAAAGCATAAAATTCAGCCTTTTTGCTTAAATACAAGCCAATCTCATTGGTTTGAGAACCGAGAATAACGCCAAAAAGTGGCGTTATCAATCAACATTACCCGTTTTGAAAATATAGGTTTCGTCATCAGCAACTCCAGCACAGCGTCCTTCTTGTGGTTGTTGTTGTTGCGTCTCCGGAACATAATCAGGAATACAGTCGTTAAGACCATATGCATGATCCAAATGAACTGTTGGGCCGTAGGACGACTGAAATTGAGAATCAGGCTGCTCCATTTGGAGGTCTTCGTCATCAGCGTCGTCATCACCTTCGTCGTCACCGTCGTCATCGTCTTCGTCGCACACCGAGGATTCGGCATACACAAAAAGTAATGGCGGTCTTTCTGATTCGGCTGCAAACTGCAGAAAACCAGAGATATCCCCATCGTTGGATAACTCCACAAATGACCCATCACCATTCTTAAACACTAACTTGCAAACAGCAGAAGGGTTGATTCCACATTTTTGCATGGCGTATGCAACAAACTTCTGATAAGTATAGTTTACTGACAATTTTACACCATGCTTAGATTTATAAGCAAAATTCCACTCATTGTTGTCTTGCACCCATTCACCATCGAAACAGAAAAATAGCTTAGCTTTTGCAACAGATGAACTCATTTTTTCAGTACTATCTCAAAAACAAAATACTTAAGAAAGAAAACAAGAAAGAAGTATGGAATGAGTGTGAATTATGGATTGCATTTTACTGATATTTATGTATGAAACAACCAACATTGATGAAACAACCAACATAAATTGCAACCACAAATTGGTATTCCAAGTATAATGATTCAACATTGATGAAACAAGCCAGTGAATTTGAACCACAAATTGATCTTCAAAGTACAATAATTGTGGAAAAAAAATAGTAAAAGCATGCAAAGATTCGTGCAAAAAAGGACAAAAAATGTAATTTTTTTTGCAAAAAAGGACCAAAAATGAATTTTTTTTTGCCCACCGCGGGGAGGGACTAAAAGTGTCACCGCAGGCATAGTTGGGGGCTCCGCAGGACACTTTGGCCCAACAGGGGTGACACGTAGGCCCTAGCCCGCGATCGCGGGGCCCACCGCAGAAAAAATGGGTATTTTGGTAAAATCAAAGAGAAAATTGGTATTTTGGTAAGTCAAAGTCAAACTTTGAGTATTTTAATTAAATTCCCAAGAAAATAGTAAAATGGCCTATTTACCCTTGATTTAACCAATTGTATTTAATGTTAAATATTTCATTTTAGGGACTAAATCCAGATTTTGACATTTGGTGTAATTTACTCTATAATAATATAACCTTTTGAATTTTGATCGACAATATTTTTAGTTGAAACTTGAAAGAGTGCAGAGTACTTCACAACTTATTATCCGATTTCAGGCCCCATTCATTAATGCTTCCAAAAGTAATTCAAAACCATCCATTAGCACAATATTACTCACGCCATTCCCTCCTTTTCTTCTGCTAACCTTTTTCCAGTCCCAATGCACTCCATTAAAGACCACCATAAATTGACCTAACTTTCTTCGATTTCGTTTACAGAAAAAAACCCCAATCGAATTCTTGGATTCCAATCTCTCAAATGGAGATTCTTCATTGTTTCCTTTTCTTCGTGTTCATCTTCTCCGTTTCATACGCTGCCGATCCTTTCTCAGAAGCACTTTTAAGCTTGAAATCAGAGTTCATTGTTCCGTACGATGTTTTGAATGATTGGGTGATCCCTCAAGAACAAAACCCATCTGCAAAAATCCATGCTTGTTCTTGGACAGGTGTACAATGTGATCAAAACTCGACAAAAGTCACGGGTTTAAACCTTTCTATGAAAACTCTTGGTGGGGTTTTATCTGGGAATCACTTCGATCAATTTGTTGACCTAATTGATTTCAACATAAGTCACAACTCGTTCTCTGGGGAACTCCCAATGGGAATCTTTAATCTCACTAGCTTAACAACCATGGATATTAGTAGAAACAATTTCTCCGGTGTTTTCCCAATTGGGATATCAAATCTTCAAAAGTTGGTTGTTCTTGATGCTTTTAGTAATAGCTTCTCGGGATCACTCCCGCCAGATGTTTGTGAAATTGCCTCAGTGAAAGTTGTTAACTTTGCCGGAAGTTATTTCAGTGGGCCCATCCCAGGAGAGTATGGATCATGCAAGAATCTTGATTTTCTTCATCTGGCAGGCAATTTACTAAGTGGGTATTTGCCAATAGAGTTTGGACAACTCAAAACCATAACTCATATGGAAATTGGTTATAATTCTTATCAAGGTACTCTTCCATGGCAATTTGGCAATATGAGTGAACTCAGGTATCTTGATATAGCTCAAGCTAATCTCTCAGGTTCAATTCCAAAGGAAATAGGTAATTTAACTAAACTTGACTCACTTTTTCTCTTCAAAAACAATCTTTCTGGGTTTATCCCAATGGAATTGGGTTCGATTTCGACTCTTGCAAGCTTAGATCTTTCGGATAATTTGCTTTTCGGTCCGATCCCGGAGAGTTTCTCAAACTTGAAAAATCTTAAGTTGCTAAGTGTTATGTATAATGATATGAATGGCTCTATTCCTCAAGGCATAGCTAAGCTTCCAAGTCTTGAAGCTTTTCTTATTTGGGATAATTTCTTTAGTGGTGAACTTCCACAAGAATTGGGCAAACATTCTAAACTTAAATGGGTTGATGTTTCAACAAATGATTTCACGGGTGTTATTCCACCAGATATATGTTCAATGGGGGAGTTGACCAAGTTAATCCTCTTTTCGAATTATTTCTCCGACGGGCTTTCTCCTATCTCCAATTGTTCTTCTCTTATTCGTCTTCGGCTCGAAGATAATTTATTTTCGGGCGAAATATCTTTGGATTTCAAGATCCTTAGTGAGCTGTCTTATGTGGATTTGTCTCTGAATAGGTTCAGTGGTGGGATTCCTTATTATATATTTCAAGCTTCAAATCTTGAATTCTTTAGTGTGTCTAATAATCCTGATCTTGGAGGAATCCTCCCAGAAAAAACATGGTCTTTACCCAAAATCCAGAATTTTTCAGCTTCTTCTTGCAATATTTCTGGGAGTTTTCCTGGATTTAAGCTCTGTAAGTCGTTATCGATCATCGAATTGAGCAATAACCACTTATCAGGAACTATCCCAGAAAGTCTTTCGATTTGTGAGAATCTTGAAATGTTAAATCTTGCTGAAAATAACTTCTCCGGTGAAATCCCCATGAAGTTAGGAACCTCCACAAAGTTGAAATATCTTAACTTTTCATACAACGATCTTTCGGGTTCGATTCCGACAGAGAATACGTTCAGATCAATGGGTAGTTCTTCGTTTCTTGGAAACCCTAGTCTTTGTGGTTTACCCCTTGAAAGATCCTGCCATCGTGGGAATGGAATATCCGATGGAATGGAATTGGGAAGCAGCAGAAAGAGTCAAAAGGTTGCTTGGGTAGTTGTACTATGTGCAGTGGTGGTTGTACTCTTGGTTTCACTTTTCGGGATCTTTTACTATCGGAGACAGAACGTGAGTCGTCACTGGAAAATGGTTTCCTTCGATGGGTTTCTTGAAATCACGGCTGCTGATGTTTTAAAGAGTTTCGATTCCATTGAAGCTGTGGAAACGCCATATTCATCGAATTCTGTTTGCAAAGCGGTTTTGCTGACTGGGATGACAGTGGCAGTGAGAAAGATCGAATGGGGAACAAAAAGTTCGAATCTTTTGGTGGAATTCGTAAACCGAATAGGAAATGCAAGGCACAAGAATTTGATTCGGTTGTTGGGTTTTTGCTACAACAAGAATCTTGGTTATATGTTGCATGAATATTTGCCAAATGGAACTTTGGAAGAAAAGATCGGAAGGAAGTGCGATTGGGGTTCAAAACATAGGCTCATGGTTAACATCGCGAAAGGACTATGTTTTCTTCACCATGATTGTGATCCTGCAATTCCCCATGGAAATCTGAAGGCAAGTAACGTAGTTGTCGATGAAAATATGGAGCCCCATTTGGCTGAATTTGGGTTCAAAACGATATCTGCGATGGAAACAGGTATGAAATCAGTTATTACTTACAAAAGACGATTATAATAATGATATTCTACTTATAGGACACCATATTATGTCTAAGTGTCATGTATCATAATAGACCGCTTAAAATGACTTTAAGTGTATAAAACTAAACAATTGTGCTTCTCACATTTAAATGTGGTGCAATAAGTTGATAGGACCCTTTTAGGCGTCCTAAAAAGTTTTTTAGGCGTCCTAAAAAGTTTTTTAGGACTATAATGAAATAAAGCGTCCTAATTGTCTTTCTGTATGACATTATTTGAAAAAGTTTGCTAGTGTCCTATAAGAAGATGTTCATAGCATGCTTTTCAAAAGAGTTTATAAAATAGTTAATATGACACTTTATTTCAAAAGTATTCTTAAAAACTTGTTAGGATGTCCAAATGCTTTCTAACATCTTATTGTAAGGGAATTGACTCAAATAGATATTTTAACAATTAAAATTGGTCTCCTAGCCATTTTTCTTCCGGTTTTGCATAAATGTCGCTACTTCCGCAATATATAGATCCGTAATTGCGGACCTAACTCAAAAACACACACACAAAAAAACGAATCTGATCGATTTTCCTAAAAAAACGACCCAGCTCTATACAAAAAAAAATTATAAGGAAAATCGATCGGATTCGTATTTATTTGGTGTTTTTGAGCTAGGTCTGCAATTACGGACCTATGTATTGCGGATGTAGTGACATCTTGGTAAATATGGGAGAGGAATGGCTAAGAGACCAATTTACTTGTGTACTTTGGCTATTTGAGTCAAATTCCTTTACATATGATGCACAGTTGTTTGATGTTATAAACTCAAGTCCTATAGAATAGTTTATTAGGACATTTTCCGTGTCCAATAAAGCCGATTTTGGCATAGGGAGATCTAGAAATCATTTACTTTACAAATATCGAAATCTACATCTACATATATTATATATGTTTATATGACAGGTGAATACAGCAGTACCATGGAACATGAACTAAATGATGATATTTTTGCCTTCGGAGAGGTTGTTTTGGAGATTTTAACAAACGGAAAGCGGAAAAATGGTGGAGTGAGCATTCATAGAACACCAAAAGAGATTTTATTGAACGAGATTTACAACGAAAATGAAGTGGCCGCTTCTTCTTCAAAGTCTGTTAAAGAAGAGATAAAACTGGTTCTTGAAGTCGTTCTTCGCTGCACTACCAGCAAGCCCTCAGATAGACCTTCAATGGAAGACGTTTTAAAGATTCTTTCGGGATTAAAACCCCAGAAGAAATGACGAGCTCGATGTGTTTTTTTTTGCGTATTTAAGTTAGGGTTGTTGCATAAGTAGTTTAGTAGTTCATGAAATGTTGATATATGGTTTGAAAATGGCTTTAATGGCTTTGTTTTTAGGATGTTATGTTGTGAATTGTGATGTAGATGCAGTCTAATGATGTCCAAATAACACGAAATCGAAGCTTCAATAGCTTTTTGTGTACTTTTCGTTCTTATGGGATCAGTTTTGTCGAATACGTTTTGCTTTTATTGTTATATAGTTGATAAACGATGCCTTACTATTTTATTTATCGTTTTTGTTAGATTTTATAAAAAATATATCATCTCTATTGTGTTTTTCGCTCTTTTGGAAACAAACATTGTCAAATATGTTTTGAATTTATTGTTAAACCGTCAACAAATGATGCCTTGTTATTATATTTATCTGTTTTTGTTAGATTACATGGACGATTTTATTTTTATAATTGGGTAAAATCCGCGTTACAAACACATGAATAACATGTGTGCATGTGTATATGTACGTGTTGATATCGTCATTCGTTTTTAAAGTAGTTGTACCCTTGTGATTCCATTCTCTCGTGCATGTCCATTAAGAGGCAACCTCTGAATCACTAAGATGTGAATTTTGTTTGGCAAAAAAAGAAAAGTCTGTCTCTTAACGATTCTAAACCCTCTGAATGATTTTGTATCATGGGTCTCCCTTAACCATTCAACCCCTTAATTTCATTCTGAACAATTACTAAACAACCATATTTCATTTTGTACTATATGATAAGATCATCTTACCACTTAATCATTTTGTACCAAACCATTCAGCAAGCAACTGCAAAACAACCCTTATTATTCCCCGAGTTTACAACGCCTATAGTCCATGATCGCTATAGAGATGGAGGAGGAAATATTGAATACGCCAGTTGTATCACATCATTTTGAACGGTAACATGGTAAAAATCACAAGCCCCTTTCATACCGGGCTCGTTACGTATGGTACATCCTATTATTACTTTACATAACAACTATTGTATTCAATTGTGTTTACTCCATTGCAACTACAGCGGTTGCAACCTTGTCGACGTCTCCTGGCCTGCTATGTGATCTGGGACGGGGCTTTCCATCGACCATGAAATCTAAGGACACAACGCCAAGCGAATCGTGAACTTGAGGACATCAAGCGGGAAGTAGGTAACGATACTGAAGATCCATATCGCCCCGGCCCATCCCCATCCGATTCCTTCAAAGCTAGCAAAGCTCCAACTTGCATATACAGTGATAAGAGTAGCCAACTGCATTGTTTTAAGATAGAATGTTATTCAAATTGTATTTTTGATAATAAATGGTACTGTTGGGGTCCCACATTAGCTAGACATTACCCCTTTTTACCATTATATATGTTGGAGTATCTATTCTCTCACCAAAAGGCCTTTAGCCTACCGGTATCAGAGTCTTTGGCCTTGTAGGAGGTCATGGGTTCAAACCTCACTAAAGGTGAGGAGGGTGTGTGAGTTTATTTGTTTCATTTGCCGTGTATAAATATTATACACTTCAAAAAAAATATATTCTCTCTGTAATGACTTTTTTAGAGAGTAATAAAGACTTCCACATATCTCACATGGTATAACACCTGTAGGGACGGCACACATTATAGGACACTATCGCCAGGAGTGGTGGAGTCCTAGCAAACCGAGAATTTTTTCTGAGCGGGTGCACCTTTAAGGTGGATCAAGGGTCCACAAAATAGCGGTTTTATCTAGGGGAAAGTCTACACGGTTTGACATGGGAAAAATTCAATTGTGTCGATTTGAAGAATAAACTACATGTTTTCAAATAGAATCAATTTTTATCTTTAAAAAATATATATATTTCTTTGAAAACGAGATAAATGAATTTGCAATAAAAAGAAAAATAAGTCATGAAGAAAGGTTATGAGACCAACATGAGAGAAAAATGAACAAGAAATTGCATTGGCGTAGTGGTAGTTATGTATATATTTATATTAGAGGTTATGGGTTCAAGTCTTGTAGTTGTTTCTTTATTTGTTAATATATTTAGCAATAACATTATAGGGTCCATGGGCCTTTGGGGTCGTACATTAGCTAGATATTACCCTTTTTTACCATTATATATGTTGGAAAATCTATTATCTCTGTAATGACTTTTTTAGAGAGTAATAAAGAGTTCCACATATCTCACATGGTATAAGAGCAAATGTCTACCACCTGTAGGGCCCTACACACATTATAGGACACTATCGCCAGGGGTGGTGGAGTCCTAGCAAACCCAAAATTTTTTCTGAGCGGGTGCACCTTTAAGGTGGATCAAGGGTCCACAAAATAGCGGTTTTATCTAGGGGAAAGTCTACACCGTTTGACATGGGAAAAATTCAATTGTGTCGATTTAAAGAATAAACTACATAGTTTTCAGATAGAATCAATTTTTATCTTTAAAAGAAATATATATTTCTTTGAAAACGAGATAAAAACGACTTTTAAGATGAATTTGCAATTAAAAGAAAATTAAGTCATGAAGAAAGGTTATGAGACCAACATGAGAGAAAAATGAACAAGAAATTGCATTGGCGTAGTGGTAGTTATGTCTATATTTATATTGGAGGTTATGGGTTAAAGTCTTGTAGCTGTTTCTTTATTTGTAATATATTTAGCGATAACATTATAGGGTTATATTTATATTGGAGGTTATGGGTTAAAGTCTTGTAGCTGTTTCTTTATTTGTAATATATTTAGCGATAACATTATAGGGTTTATGGGACCGCACTTAAGAGGCGAATATTAAAATATCAAAAAGTATATATTTGCTAAATACAAGACTCAAACTTGGAACCTCCTACCTCACAAATAAGCTTTAAACCATCTCACCTATGGTTGATATTTGTTATAAATTTGCTTTCAAAGTATTTGAGAGCACCCTTTAAAATCAAGCGGGTGCACCTTTCAGACGCCTACATTTTTTCCTCTTATAATAATCGATGAACGGGTGCACGGGACCCCACTTGGCTATTAATAGGTACGGCCATGCGGCCATGCCGTATTGGGTAGACAGGTCCTTTTGACATTTATATATGTTAGGAACTTTAAATCTTTCTGTAAAGTGCTATTTTAGAGAGTAATCTGAAAAGATTCTAGGTATATGTCGGATACAAGACAATGACTTACCAATTGAGCTATTGCGAAAGCCACAAGAAGCAAGCTACCAGGACGTTCAACAAACGACCAGCCACGAGACCTGGTAACGAAAATGAGCGCCTGACTGTTGATACTCACTTGAAGGTAGAGCGCAGCGTTAATCATGCTATCATTTCCCACGATCGATTGTATACCAAAGACATCCTGAAAACAATCAAGTATGAAAGAACTAATTAAGCACAACCGCAAGCAAAGATAACATCAAAAACCAAAAGGGTTGTGGCGTAGTGGATAAGGCCTTGGGGGATGTGGTGAAATATCACATTTGCCCAGGGTTCGAATTCAGGCGTACACAACAATTGTGGCCACTGAGTTTATCAGGGCTGATTTCTTGCGGTCACAATTTGCCGGGATTAGTCTAGCTGTCTAGGCATAGCCTAGCTAGGACACCTTTCCAAAAAAAAAGATAACATCTTAAACAGGGTTAATATATAATTACTTACGCGGAAGAAGTTGGTCTCCGCCATTAGCCAAAAGAAGACAACGGATACAATGGCGAGATAAGTTCCTAGGACTACACCAGTGGCGAAGATTTCGTTGAGCTTCCACGAGTCAGGCCCAGGGGAAGGTTTGACCCTGTCCTTGGAGATGGTCATGATGGTTCCGTCGTTAAGGATGGCGATGATGAGGATCATGAAAGGCGAGAAATCGAATTCCCAAATGAGATTAATGAGCATGAACCCTAACACGATTCGGATGGTGATCGAGACAGCGTAGATGGTGTAGTTCTTCATCCGTTGGAAGATGGCTCGGCTCGTCAACACGGCACTCACGATTACGCTTAGCCCTGGCTCGGTCAAGACAATGTCCGACGCACTTCTGGCGGCGTCCGTAGCGTCCGCCACCGCGATCCCGATGTCGGCCCGCTTGAGCGCAGGTGCGTCGTTCACTCCGTCTCCGGTCATGCCGCAAATGTGGTTCCGCTCTTGCAGTTTCTTGACGATCTCGTACTTGTGCTCTATATAGACCAAAATTCGTATTTAAACCAGACAAACCCAGTATATCGAGTTATTTACTTAAATAACACCCCAAATAAAGAAATTTAAGTTTTAACTATCAATTTTTCTTTTTACCAAAATGTCCGTAATCACCGCAAGGCACCTTTTACTTTTACTTGCCAACTTGTTGTGTTAGACTTTTTCTGAAAAAAAAAATAGAAAAGTCAAATTTTAGTTTTTAGCGGCTTGCGGGCACAGCTTATGGTTTTCGATGATTTATTAAAATGTTGGTTTCGTCCCCGTAGTTTGTAAATTACGGTATTCGTTCATAACCGCAACTTGTGGCTAATTCCTAACTAATAGACCATAGGAAACCTCAAGTTGCGGTTATGAATGAACACCGTAATTTACAAACCACGGGGACGAAACCAACATTTATATAAATCAGTGGACCGCAAGCCGCTAAAACATAAATTTTGATTTTTTTTTTGTTATAAAAAGTTTGACACCGCAAGTAAAAGGTGCCTTGCGGTGTCAGCCTTCGGGATTCCGGACATTTTGGTAAAAAAAAATTGATGTTAAAACTTTTATTTTATTTGAGATGGTTATTTAGTATATCCGACTCGAATGTGCGGTCTAGAGGTGGGATGTATGCAGATCTGACCTCTACTTCAGTAGATTAGTCAAACCAAAACTCATATCATTTTTCCATACCCGAAGCTTATTTTTAGACCGTGTATACGTGAAAACGTTACCTGGGAAGACTCCGGCGAAGCCATCGGCCTTCTCAATGAGCTCTTCAACAGGAATCGAAGCAACTGCCGGATCCGTGCATTGTCCAAGAAGTGAAGACGAAGGGTACATATCGGTGCCCATACCAAGTCTCCGGCCCGTTTCCTTTCCAATAGCGAGCTGGTCACCGGTGATCATCTTAACATTGACACCAAGTTCCATCGCCTTTCGTATAGTCTCGGCACTATCGTGGCGTGGTGGGTCAAAGAGCGGAAGTAAACCAACGAACTCCCATGGCGAACCCGTGCTCTCCTTGGTCTTCTCGGGCACCGTTTGACGGGCCACGGCTAACGATCTAAGACCGCGGTTAGCAAAGGTGTCGATGACTTCATGAGCCCGTTCCAAAGTTTCGCCCTTGAGGTCGCAAAGCTCGATGATTTGTTCCGGTGCACCCTTGCTAGATCGGTGCCAATTGCCGTTGTCGTCGATGTAGGTGATCGCAGTCCGCTTTTCGACCGGATTAAATGGCAAGAAGTGCACCTCTTTGATTCCGGCTCGAGCTTCTGTGGGGTCCACCAACATGTTGACGATCGAAGCATCGATGGCGTCTTGGTTCTCGACCCTTGAAGCTCGAGCACCGTATAAGATAACCATGTCCTTGCTACAGTCCTCCACGAAAACCTGTTAAATTTCATTGTGGTTAACGATAGTTAACGTTTTTGGTACGATAGTTGGGTCATCGATCGTGTTGACAGTAGAGATGGCCAAAAACCGGTCCCCGGCGGGCCGGGCCCAAATCTGTCTCGGTCCTAAATAGTGATCCCGTAACCGATCCCGGTCTCGATCAAAATATGAAGGCCTGGTTAAGCTTTATAAGGCCTGATTACGAGAATAGGTCCCGACCCGGGCCCAAACGGGTCTCACTTAAAAATTTTGATTTTTTAACTAATTATAAGAATTTTTTTTGAAGAATTTGGTTAATCAAATACACTAACAAACACGTTTTTATCATAATTGGGTATACCAGTATATCACACTAAAAAGATATTTTATTATAATTGGGTCAATCAAATACACTAACAAATATGCCTTTTTTAAATATACTTAAAAATACATTTAAAAATAATTTTTATATAACAAAACCGGGCCGGTCCCGGACAGGTCCCATAACCGGTCTAGGGTCGGGCCTTGTTTTTTTGATGAAAGTCGTAACCGGTTAAGGACCGGTGGGCCCAAGCTGGTCTCGGGCCGGGCCGGACCCATTTGGCCATCTCTAGTTGACAGGAGATGAACGAACCTCAATCATGGATTTGTCGACCGTCAGCTTGTTAAGTGTGAGCGTGCCGGTTTTATCGCTGCAAAGAACATCCATGCCCGCCATTTCTTCGATGGCGGTCATCCTCTTAGTGATGGCACCTTGTTCCGAAAGGCGGTGAGATCCGATCGCCATTGTCACGGATAAAACCGTCGGCATGGCGATCGGGATACCGCCAATGAGAAGGACCAACAAGTTATCGATTCCGTCTCGATACGCTCGTTGCTGAAACACGAACATCACCACGGCTTCGAATACGATGCCGACCGCAATTGAGCATATACAGAAGTTACCGATAGCAGTCAACACCTACCAATAAAATACATATGATCAAATAAACCAAACAATGGGCATTTCCATTAAAGGGTCGGGTTTCGGTGAGAAGTTGAGGTTATCAACCGTTGGATGAGAAATGAACGCACATTAGAATGAGCTGCACCAAGATAAGATACACCGAGATGCACCGGATCAATTACCTTCTAAGCCGCAATTCATGGCAGGGCATTTGATTCAGGGGCGGACCTAAGAATTTTTTCATACGGCAACACCTTTCACGAACCTATGTTTTTCAATCTAATTCCACCGTTTCAAGGGATTTTTAAAGTTTTTTTTGCTTGATTTCGAAAGATTTTTAAGGTCTTTTTTAATCGATTTTGATGGACTGTTTCGGTTTTTTGGTTAATATCAAGAGTTTCTTTTTATTAAAATGTACATTTGCAACTTCTTAAATAATACAGTTGCACCTTCTAAAACGATACGGTTACATCTTCTACGAACCTAATATTTCTATCTTACAAACAAAATGGTGGCACATGGCACTTAACTAGGTCCGCCCATGATTTGATTAAAAGTGATCAACGGTTCAGATCCACTTCTCACATTTCTCATGTTAACCTCAACTTCCCACAAAATCCTTCACCTTCCAATAAAACCCGAGTTAAACCCTATAAAAAGCGAAAGTTACGATAGTATTTGTCATATATAAATATTACATTTTATTAAAGAAGACAAATTGCATGAAATTGTAGGATCACCTGTTGGAAGTGCCCAACTGAATTAGTATTCTCCACAAGGTGGGCAGCCTTCCCAAAGAAAGTATGAACGCCGGTAGCAATAACAACGGCCTCAATCTCACCCTGCTTGCAAGTAGAACCGGAGTACACGGCGTTTCCGGGATACTTGGTCACCGGAAGAGACTCTCCGGTGAGAGCAGATTGGTCGATCTTTAAAGGGTCACCTTCAAGAAGCCGGGCGTCCGCCGGAATAATATCTCCGAGCTTGACACATATCAGATCTCCGGGAACCAAAATGGCTGCTTCTTGTTCTCCCCACCGGCCGTTCCTTAAAACCTTACATTTGGGAGCTAGACCCGCCATGAGGGCGGCGGCGGCATTTCCGGCGTTGTTTTCTTCGATAAAACTGACGGTGGCATTGATGATGAGGAGGACAACGATGCCCACAAAGTCCGGCCAGTCTGGTGGCCGATCACCTCCGTTGGCCACAACAATGGCCATGATGGCGGCAGCTTCCATCACCCATGAAAGAGGATTCCACATGAACCCCAAAAACTTGAGGATCTTGCTTTCCTGTTTACAGTTTTTCTTTTCTTCTTAGTATCCATTACCAGATTCTTTTAATTAGTCCAAATAAAGATCACCCATAAGTTTTTCATAATAATAAGCTTTTAAAAAAGGTTTTGCATGAAATTTATTTGGCAAACATAAAAAGTCATTAAATGATTAATACGTTGTGGAAAATATATATTGGTCCCACATAGGGGTCGTTTACCAAACATGTATTTGGCTAAACGTTTATCAAGTCACATTATTTTACCGGATGAATATAGTAAGGACCAAGAGTCTTACCAGTAAGAAGACGCAAGGACCAAGGATTTTACCCAGTAAGTATGAGCGATGACCCTTACCACGGTTAGCGCTTACTGGGTAAATTGTTGCCTATGATAATGTTTTAGTTGACTAAAATCTTACCCGATAAATGAATGATATTGCTAAATTTTACCAGTAAGCGCTTACCGGGTAAGTGTTTGGTAAACGGACCCTTCTAGTGATGCATTAACCATAGAACAATAGTTTTTTTTTAATGTTTTATCACTGTTTGCATATCAAACACACCCAGATGATTTATATCTACATAATACAAACAGACAGAATAAAACACCTTTTTCTCCTCAAGTTTGTTGGGGCCGAAAATCTCGAGCCTCTTCTTGCCTTCATCATGCGTCAACCCGTCCCTCGAACATTTTAATTGCGTAAACACGTCCTCTACCGGGATGTTCTCGAGGTCGACTTGTTTAATTTGGTCCAAGGAGATATTAGCCATACTAAATGTCTGTTTATTAATTATACCCTCATAAGAGAGTAAAATTAAAGAATTGAAGGAGGAATAGCCCAAGGTTAAGGAAAAAGGAATTGGGTGGATTATGATCCCACTTCCGGCGGTGGCTCCTCCACCGTGCGCAGCGGCGGCACACAGCAGAGGTATAAAAGAGAGATCGACACCGAAAACCTTAATTCCCAAACCTAAAATCTTCTTAATTTTACGTTTATAACAATCTTTCTTCATCTCTTCCAAATATTCAATAACCAATTAACGGTAATCCTTTCTTTTCTTACCCAACGTCCCCCAACGGTTACGTGTCACCATTTTTCTTCAATTATCCGTTGACCCTGGTCAAACTAGGTTTTTAAGATTTTTAGAGTAAATTACGAATAGTGTTCTTTGTGGTATGTGAAAACTTTGGATATCGTCCATATAATCTTGAAATTATTATGAGGACTACCATTTTGTTTTGTATTTTTAACTTTGTTTGAGCATTTTTAAAATGAAGAAAGTGAAGATTTTAAATAATTTTTTGTTTCAATAATTTTTTCAAAACTTTTTTTTGTTTTTTGAACGGCATCATTCGCACACACATATTCCCGAGGTATCCGGGCTTCCACAAGGGAGCAACCCGACTAATCCCCGTCGACTGGGCTGGCCCTATGGACCCTCCCCACCGAACACGTCAATCCTATGGACTGAACCGCTACAACCGGCCCAGGACCTGGCCCAAAGGCCAAATCCTAAGTCTGGATACCATTGAAGATGTCAGGGCTCGAACCCCGGACGTTAGGCATATTCCAGCACTACCGCCAAGGGCCTTACCGCTGGGCTAACACTTCGTTGGTTTTTCAAAACTTTTATTAAAATGGAGAAAGTAGAAGAAATTAGGAGAGAGAGTATAATTTTCTTCAAATTTGGAGATGTCCCAAAAAATAAATACCAAGAAAGATGAGGGTTATGTGATTTAGGTAGCGTTTGTTTTTTAAGAGGTGTTGAAGTCTGAAGTTTGATTTCACTTCTGATTTTTAAGAGGCGATGCTGAAATCTGAAATTCGAATCAATAAATTTGTTTGTTTTTGTAAACTGACAAACGTCTGTGTAACAACCCAGACCAACCGTACCAGATATTGTCCGTTTTGTCCACACATCTGGACTCACGGTTTTAAAACGCGTCTGATAGGGGAGGTATCAAGTTCCTCTTATAAGGCAACCTTTGTTCCCCTCCCCAACCAATGTGGGATCTTACAGTCTGAATATGTATAATTGTCTATTTTATCCCTAAAAATTTCAACTTAAATACGTCAATTGAAGTGAGCATCGAAGATCGAAGGACGAAACAGATAAAAAGGTTGCTCACAGATTTGTGAGGTTGTAGAGTTTTAATCATATCTCAAACACCAAAACATCGATTTAATCGATTCAAGATGTTTTGGAAAGCCAACACACAATTCTACAATATTCGTCTTTTGCATTTTGGCAAATTCAGGGTGCATCTGGGCTAAAACCGACGTTGAAATCGAAAGAATGATGTTGGACAGAAATAAGAGATAGTTAAGTGGATGGGTTATCACTTAAGTATTCAGAGGACATTAAGGGTTAAGTGGCTCTAAAAAAACAAGAAAAAACAAACAGTCTGAACTATCTTATATCGGACCAAATCAGACATAAGTGACAATTAAGAACTTATTTTGAAAAAACAAACACCACCTTAGGTTTTTTCCATGTTTTACTTATCTATATGTTAGTTTTACAAAGTTGCACCTGTTGGAACCACCTTAAAAGTGACCGTCACTGATCGTTTATCATTCCTGATATGATAATTGACAATAACTGAAATCCCTATGTCTGGTAAATATATGATGGGCGTATTTACTATTATTGACATACTATAGGGTTTCCCATTAGGTGATTGGAACTATGGGGAATTATATGGCACATAATAAACACCAAGGGTTAAAAGTGTAAGATACTCTTATTATAAATAGGGTACCCTAATCACACTTTAACCCTAATGACTTATTGCTAATAAACAATTCAGCCGTGTGCCTCCCCTAAGATCGACTCTCTCAAGATCGATCATCATCCCATCATAATACGATCACCTCGTTCTGGGAACCCGACAATCAATGGCAAATATGTTTAATGCTTTCACTGGATCCTCAGGATCATCGGGTATGTTTTCTTGTCATCTTATTATCTATTAAATACAAATCATGATTATTCCAACATGTGGTATCAGAGCCCCAGGTTCAAAATTGATTCATGATTTGTATTAGTTTTTTGATGGCTTTAATTCATTGGTTTCTTTCGTGTTTATGTATGCCGCCGCAAACATCAAAACTGCATTGAATTGCAATTTTATCATCTGCGATTATAATGCTATTTTTTCCATCGTATTAAACCCTAATTATGCCATGTTAATTGATCAATGTTATTTATCCCGAATTGATCAATGTATAGAATTTTTTTTTTCGGTTAAACCTTACTTTTCGCCATGATGAACCCACTGCTATTACTGCTGCGTCCACTGCAGCTCAGAAAGCGGATTTTGAAAAGTGGGAAAGGGAAAATCGCTTGTCACTAATGATGGTCAAGAACTCCATTAACCTCAGTATCCGAGGAGCTATCCCTGACTCTGATAAAGTCAAAACTTACCTCAAATCTGTTGAGGATCACTTCAAGGGATCGTCTAAGGCTCATGCAAGTAGTTTAATGCTACAGATGCTCACTCTGAAATATGAAGGAAATAGCAGTGTCCGTGAACACATTATGAAAATGATTGATATGGCTCATAAGCTTAAGAGTCTTGAGATGGAAGTCTCTGATAATTTTCTTGTGCATTTCATAATGACCTATTTGCCTGCTCGGTTCGACACCTTCAAAGTTAACTACAACGCTATGAAGGATAAATGGTCGATAAGTGAACTGATTGCAATGTGTGTGCAAGAGGAGGATCGCCTAAAGCTGGTACAACCTGAAGCTGTTCACCTGACAACCACTGGTAATTCTAAGAAAAGGAAGGGTAACCACAGTAATCAGACTGGAAATAAAGTCCAAAAGGATAATAATCATGGTGCCGTTGCCTCTGGCTCTAAATCCTTGTCTAACAAACCTAGCTGCAAATTCTGTCGTGCCAAAGGGCACGGACAGAAAGATTGCCCTAAGTTCAAGGAATGGCTAGCTAAGAAAGGTAACATTCTTTATGTAATATTTGATTCCTTTACTACTGATGTCCCTATTAATACATGGTGGGGTGACTCTGGTTCTATGGTCCATGTGACAAACTCAATGCAGGGATTCCTTACAATCCAGAAGCTACCAAAGGGCCAAAGAAAACTTAGAGTTGGAAGTGGTGATCTCTTAGATGTCGAAGCCATGGGAACTTTAAATTTACATATGAGTACCGGAAAGTGTATTAGACTAGTGGATACCTTATATGTACCGAGAATTACTCAGAACCTTGTATCCATATCTAGACTAGACCTTGAAGGTTATGTAATAATTCATGGTTGCGGCAAGATTGCTATTACTCATAATAATGAATTACTTGGTCGAGGTTTCTTGGATGGATTACTGTATAAATTGGAACTAGATCATAATTTCTCACAGTCTTTGTTGTCACTTAATATTGATGACGTAACTAAAACAACAAAATCACCTAAACAATTAGAGAATTCCTCCATGTTGTGGCATAAACGTCTCGGCCACATCTCACGAGATCGAATGACTCGACTCGTAAAGGATGGAATCTTACATTCTCTTGATTTTAGTGATTTTGAAACATGTATTAAATGCCTCAAAGGCAAAATGGCGAAAGGGAATAAGAAAGGAGCTACTAGAAGTTCCAACTTGTTGGAAATAATTCACACTGATATTAGTGGTCCTTATCCCGCATCAATCACAGGACATACATCATTTATTACATCCATTGACGATTATTCGCGTTATATGCACCTATATCTGATTAAGGAAAAATCTGAATCCTTACAAACTTTTATTGATTTTAAAACTTTGGTTGAAAACCAACTTGATCATAAAATAAAAGTTGTGAGATCAGATAGAGGAGGTGAGTATTATGGTAGACATACTGATATTGGTCAAGCTCATGGTCCTTTCTATAACTTTTGCAAGGAACAAGGCATAATTAACCAATACACCATGCCTGGTTCTCCTCAACAAAATGGTGTTGCTGAAAGGAGAAACAGAACCTTAATGGACATGGTGAGAAGTATGCTTGCTAACACTAACTTACCTACTTTCCTATGGACTGAGGCATTAAAAACAGCCGTTCATATACTCAATAGGGTTCCATCAAAATCTGTCCCTAAAACTCCTTATGAAATCTGGACAGGTAGGAAACCGAGTCTAAAATATATGAAAGTATGGGGCTGTCCTGCCGAAGCAAAAGTCTATAACCCTAACTTAAAGAAACTGGATCCTAAAACCCTTACATGTTTCTTTATCGGTTATCCTGATAACTCAAAAGGTTATCGGTTTTACTGTCCTTCCCACACTACGAGCATCATTGACACGCAGCATGCCACATTTCTTGAGAACTCAAAGATCAGTGGGAGCACGACAAATCATGACTCAGATTTGCAAGAAGTACAAGAAGCGGGGGGAAACCATTCTTCCGGTATACTTATTCCTCCGATAATTCCTCTTGTACCCACCGCTGCTCCTAATATCACTGATCCTGCTCCTCCTAACCAAAATACCGAGGGAACATCATCATCGCTTCCGAACGCTGAACCTAATATCACTGATTCCACTCCTTCTGTTACTGAACCGGAAAATCAACTCAGGAGATCATCTAGGGCACGCAGGGCCACAAATTTTGATGATTTCGTAACCTTTTTATCTGAAGTTGAGGACATTGGAAAGCTTTCTGATCCTACCTCTTATCGAGAAGCCATTAATAGTGATCAGGCCACTCAGTGGAATGAAGCCATGATTGAAGAGCTTAATTCCATGCAACACAATGATGTTTGGGACTTGGTTGAACTTCCTGAAGGATCCAAAACTATCGGTTGTAAATGGGTCTTCAAAACCAAATTAGACCCGAAAGGAAACATCGAACGCTATAAGGCCAGACTGGTTGCAAAAGGGTTTACTCAAAAGGAAGGAATCGATTATCAAGAGACCTTCTCTCCTGTCTCTCGTAAAGATTCTTTAAGGATTGTTATGGCACTGGTAGCTCATTATGATTTAGAGTTACATCAGATGGATGTCAAGACCGCTTTCCTGAATGGAGACTTGCAAGAAGATGTATACATGCGACAACCTGAAGGATTCATTCCAGAAGGTAAAGAGCATATGGTCTGCAAGTTGAAGAAATCCATTTATGGGTTGAAGCAGGCATCACGACAATGGTACCTCAAGTTCCATAAAATCGTAAAAGGGCAAGGTTTTCTAAAGAATCAAGTGGATCAATGCACCTATCTCAAGATCAGTGGGAGTAACTTTATAATCCTTGTCTTGTACGTAGATGACATTCTACTAGCAAGTAACAACTTGGATATGCTGCATGAGTCGAAGCGGATGCTTTCGCAAAATTTCGACATGAAAGATCTCGGTGATGCCTCTTATGTCATTGGTATCGAAATACATCGAGATAGGCATAATGGTGTTTTGGGACTTTCTCAAAACGCATATATTGAGCATATCTTAAAACGCTATAACATGCAACACTGTACACCCACTGTAGCTCCAGTAGTTAAAGGGGACGTGTTTGGTTCTTTCCAAGCTCCGAGCACTGAGATTGAAAAGGAAGAAATGAGGATGATACCTTATTCGTCTGTAGTAGGGAGCATTATGTATGCTCAGGTCTGTACTCGTCCGGATATCGCTTATATCGCTGGTATGCTGGGACGTTACTTATCTAATCCCGGAATAGCACACTGGAAAGCGGCTAAAAAGGTTCTACGATATCTGCAAGGGACCAAAGACTACAAATTAACTTATAGAAGAAGTGACAACTTAGAAGTAGTAGGATATTCTGATTCCGATTTTGCTAAATGCAAGGAAGATAAGAAATCTACTTCTGGGTACATATTTATGTTAGCTGGTGGACCTATCTCCTGGCGGAGTCATAAACAGAAGCTGACTACAACGTCCACCATGATGGCTGAATACGTTGTCGTTTATAATGCCTCTTGTCATGGGATGTTGTTAAGGAACCTAGTCAGTGGACTCAAAATCGTCAACTCCATTTCTAGACCATTGAAGCTTTACTGTGATAACTCAGCTGCCGTAACTTTCTCGAACAGTAACAGTTCAACTGGCGCTGGGCTGTATCTTGATACAAAGTATCTGTTTGTGCGCGAACGGGTTGAGGAAAATGTCCTTTGTATCGAGTACATAAGTACAAAGAATATGCTAGCGGATCCGATGACCAAAGGTCTTCCTCCTAATGTCTTCGTAGGACACGTGTCGAAGATGGGGCTTACAAAAGACTTAATTTAATAGCATATTGTACTTATTGGTCATTACTATTATCTTAATAAAATTTTCCTCTATATTCATATTTTGTTTGTCTATTAGTTACGCTTTGAGCTCATAATGGTGTATGGACATTATTATAACGAAATCTGTCTCAGTCAATTGATCATTGCTTATTCAGTTTTAAATTTGAGTCATAGTTTGACTAGTGGGGGTCCTGAGTTGATATTCTTCTCTACGGCTGTACTTATTAGCTATGATTTCAGTTTAAAACAAAATGAGTATCATCCCGGCCGGACTTATTGGTGCTCATAGATAAAAGATCGCTTGGTCAAGTGGGAGAATGTTGGAACCACCTTAAAAGTGACCGTCACTGATCGTTTATCATTCCTGATATGATAATTGACAATAACTGAAATCCCTATGTCTGGTAAATATATGATGGGCGTATTTACTATTATTGACATACTATAGGGTTTCCCATTAGGTGATTGGAACTATGGGGAATTATATGGCACATAATAAACACCAAGGGTTAAAAGTGTAAGATACTCTTATTATAAATAGGGTACCCTAATCACACTTTAACCCTAATGACTTATTGCTAATAAACAATTCAGCCGTGTGCCTCCCCTAAGATCGACTCTCTCAAGATCGATCATCATCCCATCATAATACGATCACCTCGTTCTGGGAACCCGACAATCAATGGCAAATATGTTTAATGCTTTCACTGGATCCTCAGGATCATCGGGTATGTTTTCTTGTCATCTTATTATCTATTAAATACAAATCATGATTATTCCAACAGCACCCTCTATTTTTTGTAAAATTCAAGTCAACTGAAATACCTTCTGCGTGACTAGCACTTAACGGAAATCCTAACGGCCGATAAGGCCATATACAGTTTGTGTAACAACAATTTATTTTAAATATGATCAAAATTTAGATAATTCCAATTCAATAACTTATTTTAAAAATGTTCTATAACATTTGTTAAAAACGTTCTATATAGTTATTGCAATACTTTTATTCATAACTCACAATTACGTTAATAATAGACAGTATATTGACACTTGATATATTTTTGGGGTCGTAAACTTTAATCTGTGATAATGACAGTTTAAAAGGTTGTATACATAATTACATCTCCAACAGCTTTCCCAAAAAAATTTCAAAATGGGGAAGCAAAAGTCAAAATCCCCAAAAAAATTACGTTCATCTCCAACAGATTCCCCATTTTAGAGAATTCAACATTAAATATATTATTAAAACATTCAAAACATTATTATCTCCAACAAATTTTTAAAAAGAAAATAATAAAATATTGTTTCTCTCTCTTGATAATGATTTTGGGGATTTTTGGGGTAATCTCCAAATTTGGAGAAAATGGCACTCTCTCCTACTTTCTCCAAAATGGGTAAAAATGTAATTTGTAAAATTAAGTTGATAAAGAGTTTTAAATACATTAGAATAGAATAACTTATCAAAAACAACTTATTTGTGGTGCGAAAAAATCATAAACACATTTTTTTCTAATCCAAACACTATAAATAGCTTATTGAACATTGATGGGATGCACCGGATTAATTCTCTTTTAAGCCGCAATTCATAAGAGGGTATTTCCAAAACATCTTGAATCAATTAAATCGATGCTTTGGTGTTTGATATATGATTAAAACTCCACAACCTCACAAATCTGTGACCAATGCCTCATGCTAAGAAGTCAAAAACCTTGTAAAAAAAGCTAGTTTATGGTTGTTGGGCTCAGTCCAAGGGGTAGTGACCAACACAAATTCCATATACACTAACAGCGTAAAAGCATGGTCTAGGTCAACACTAATCACAAACCCGGATATGATAAACATCTCTAACAAGATGACAAAAACATGAAAAATAGGGCGACAAATACCTAAGTAGATGAAACCCTCGAAACAACAAAGTTGAATCCCCAAAACTAAGACCAAAGCAAACCGAAAAACCACAATCCAAAGAACAAGGTAACAGAAAACACCATGACTACAATACGACAACCATAGAAAGATTACCTAAACACCACATCGGTCCACAATGTGCACACTGGACATGAAGTTTCTTGCTAAAACATTCAACATGAGATACTATCATAACCTAAACTTAATGAAGCCAAATCAGATTCCAAATGCGGTTTCTCATAAAAAGGTCAAGTAAAAACAAATCTGCCAATAAGCAAGGTAATCTCAAAATCCCAGAAAAAGTAAAACCTTCGGTGCATCTCTTTTTAAGCTAATAATTAAAATAAGAACATAAACTTTCAAGTCTGTTGAATTTGACAAACCGCAAAAATGAACACCTCAAAATCCAAGCTTGGTTCTGCGCCAGTGTCTACGCTTGGCGTTGTACCTGACCAAATTAAAAGCACGTCAGCAGAGACGAAAAAAATTATACCAAAAACATACCAGAGAGTGAAAATAGTTTTGACCTGATTTTGTTATCAGTCCTCATGCGAATCCAATTGGGAATGGGCCTGTTCTGCCTCATCTTCTTAGCAAGCTTCTTCTTGATCATGAACGTCTTGTGTGACGGCTGCATACATAAAAACACATTTAGGGTCTGTTTGTTTACCTCTTAAGTCTTAAAAGTTCCATTAAGAGGCAATCTCTGAATCGCTAAGAGGTGAATCTTGTTTGGCAAAAAAAGGTCTGCCTGTTAATGGTTCTAAAACTCGATTTTGTATCTTAGGCATCCCTTAACCAACAAGGGTCCTAATTTCATTCTCAACAATTACCAAAAAACCATATTTCATTTTGCACTATATCATAAGAGCCTCTTAATGATTCTAACCAATTAATCATCCTGCACCAAACCATTCAGCAACTGCCAAACAGCCCCTTAGAACAAGAAAGAAACCGCTTTTTGAACAATTCCAGATGAATTACAAATTAGAACAATGTCCATTTCATACAATCTATAAAACGCCGTAGATATACACCTTGAATAGTGCAATAGAACTTTCAAGTTGGACATTTAAAACCATCAAGTTTGATAAATGGAAGTGAAATTGAGGTGACATAAGCTAAACTAACTAATTTTGTTTTTTTGTTTTTGTAGGACATTGGGGGAATATATCAAAATGAACCACGGCAAAAGAAAATGCAAATAAATCTAAATCATTTAGTAACATCTAGCTTGAAATTTGATCCAAAAAACTAAGCTTGGAAGGTCACCATATCTGTGTTAAGGATCATGTTTCGAAACCACAAATCAAACCATATGCACATGAAATTTGATCTAAAAAAAAGCATGGTCACCATATCAGGGTAAAGATCATATCTTGAAACCACAAATCAGCATATGCAGATGACTCGGACTCACAACCTAAAACAAAGTTTCAACAATCAACAATTTTGATCATCATAAACGAATCTAAAGAATATTCAACAAGTTATGTTCAAAATAACTGCTTTGAAGATCTTATATGAAATAATTTTATTAATATCCATTATATGTCCAAAAAGCTATTTGAAAACACCTTATATATTCTAAACATATGGATTAAGCAATTAATTATTTAAAGCCCTAAATGAATCTAATTTAATCACTTCTAAACAGAATTAGTAGAATAATGTAACTCGACTCTGAACATATGGATTTATCAAGTAATCACTTAAAAACCTAAATGAACCAACCACGAACTATAAAATTCTCAAAATTAAAATCAGCTAAGTATTAAAATTTAAGCACCATGAAAACTTCAGCGATAATCACTTTTACGAACCATAAAATGTAAATTATCAAAGCCAGATAGTCTCTTGGATCATTCCAAGAGAACGAATTCATTTAGGTTCATAATTCGTACGAAAAAAAATGGATCTAACAGTGAAATTGAGCGGAGATAGATTACCATGGCGGAGATCCTGAATTTTCCTACTTCTTTCTGTGGTGGTCGGACGGCAAACGACGATCACGGCTTCGCTATGGGTTTATGTATCGCTAGGGTTAGCTATAAGCGGCAGCGGTTTCGGTCATCTGGGCCAGGCTTTAAGCCCACTTGAATTATAAGCCTCACTCTTAAGTATTTTGTTGGCTCAAATTAGGGCTCACTTTTGGATGATGATGTTACTAATTGACTTTTGATACATAGGGGGTGTTTGGGATTGCGGTGGAAAGTCGCGTTTCTGCTTATTGCGGTTCTACACCGCAGAGAAGTGTTTGGATTTGAGGAAAAAAAAATAGCGTTTGCGTTTCTACACCGGAGAAACGGAGAAATTTGAGAAGCAGATCGATTGCTGCTTTTTTCCACCGGAGATGAAGAAACGCGAGATGGAGAAATGGAGATGGAGAAACGCAATCCCAAACACACCCATAGACAAGCGAAAGAATTTTGTTAGAAGTTGAGGTTACGTGACACGCATGATAAATGATATGAACTGTTAATTATTTTTAATTAAATGTCCTCTTATAAATTATGGTTTAGAAGGAAATTGATTTAGTGCATCTCATCTGTATGGGCATTCATTTCTCACTCAACGGTTGATAATCACTTCTCATATTTCTCAAGTTAACCTCAACTTCTTATAGAACCCCAACCCTACATAAATATTTATCTTTTTATTAACTTTTTGGTTGAAATACTAAATAAAAATAAATTAGATATATTAAACATTTGAAACCCATGTGAAGGAGCGGACTTGTATGTCGGCAACAAAAGATCCGTTGTGAGCACCTTCTGCCTGAAAACAACATCATTACGATGCTTCCAAACCATGTAACTTGAAACCCACATGGTAACTTGTCAGCATCGATGCACTCATGGAGAGAAGTGTGTTGCTTTATGATAAAGGAGACGATTCACTACTGTAAAATGCAGCTACATGTCTAGTCCCCACCATTCTCGAACTAAATTCCATATTTTGGGTGCAAATATACACTCGACAATGCAGTGATCAATGACTCGACTACTTCCTCACAAATTGTAGATCTTTTGTAAGAGTTGTGTTTCTTGGGACGTGTGGTCTACTTCACCCCAACTTTCGCCTACTACCGACTAACCGTTTCTTGCTCCGTCTCGTGTCCCTTGCTTTGGGAGGTAGGAGGGTTCCTTGTGTTTTTTAATATCTTGTTTCTTTACTACTCCTCGCAGTTCTGTTCATGTTTGGGCCTTCGCTCATTGGCTTTGTATCTCCTGTTTAGGTGTTTTGCAGTAAGTTGTTGTCTTTCAAAAAAAATATCTATTAAACATTAAATACAATAGATTAATATATTTGTGTACGGTTCTATCATATCAAAAAATATTATGCGACATTAACAATTACATTATTAATTACGACTAATAATCATTTACAGTTACATAACCGTAATTTTCTATTTTTTTATTCAAATAATTTGTTAGCAATTATGACTTATACCAATAAATATTTTGATTCATTTAGAAATATCTGAATCGAATTTTATATTAATGTATAAGAGCATCTTCTGCTTTGATGGAAAGAGTAGCGTTCCCGATAAATCGGGTCGAAGAAGAATGTAATACCCGTAAACTTTCGGTAAGAGAAGTTAGCTCAACGAGCAGTGCATGGCTTACAAGTTACAAGGAATTGGGAAGGACGAAGCTAGTTGCAGTCAAATGAGGTATCGAGAAAGTTTGGGATCGAAAAGTGGGATTTTCGGGTCGAGGAGTGCACGGTGCGACTATGTCCGGCGACTGTGACATAGTCACTGTCGTCGAGGGCATTGTCGTTGGAAGCCAACGGTGTTCAGTACATCAGCGGCGACTATGCTCGCGATTGTGCCATAGGGCATTTTCGCAGGGCATTGGTCATAGTCGTCGGGCATAGTCGTTGGAGGGCAACGGTGTTCGGTACATCAGCGACGACTATGCCCACGATTGTGCCATAGGGCACTTTCGCAGGGCATTGTCGCGGGGCGGGTTTTAGCCGCGGTACGAAACCGACGATTATGCAAGGGTAATATCGCCGAGCATTATCGCATGCGGCCCCAGGAGCTTTAAAAATCGGGATTTCAGCCTCTTCTTCATTTCTCACTTCAACCAAACCTTCTCCTTTCTCTCTAAACCGAACCCTCTTGATATTTTAGGGTTTTTGCACTCTTGAAGCCTCAATCCTTGGAAACCCTTGGGATCTTTTGCATCTAGGAGAAGATTGAAGATCTAAGGAGTGGAACTCTTCATCTCACCTCATCCTACCTTGAAGATTTCTTGATTTTAGAGTTTTATCCAACTCTCTTCAAAACCCTTTCATCCTTTGGAGTTCAAGACTCATTTTGGAGCCCTAGAGACATATTTGGATGGATTCAAGAGTTGTGGGTTAAGGTAAAATATCACCTTCTTATTTTGAGAAACTAGGGTTTTGGTGATTCTTCTTTCTCTTTTATTTTCTTGGTTAGAACTTGGTATAACTTATAAATATTGTGATTAAGGATCATTGTGGAAAACTTGGAGCTAGGAGGAAGGTTTCAAGCTCTCATTCAAGAAACTCAAGTTTGTGGGTAAAACCTAGATTTAGTCTAATGGTTTTAGACGGATTGACATATGACATGAAGTATTTATGGTCGGTTATTAATATATGTCTTATTTGGGGTCTTACTCACTTATTGACTTTTATATTGGAACTTTGCGTTCCCCCGGTTTTAAAGTGTGAACAATTAGAAATGATCATTCTTTGATCCTTTGAATATTTTTGGGAAATGTGAACCTTACGGTTCGGGCCTTCGGCCTTTTATATTTGGGAAAAATACTAAATTTCGGGAAAGTTGTGCATCGGTCTAAGTAGCCATATTGACTTCATTCTATTTTTCCAAATGGTTTATGATGCCTTACGGCTTGATTTATACTCTAATGAGCTTTGGGACGTTGCCCGATTTTAAATGGCTCAATGTGGAGCATTTGATGAGAAATGCAATTATAGCATAAATGTTGCCTATTACATGATTTAAATGTATTAGTTCATTTAATTGGAGTCATGTAATGTTAGACTGTAATGCAATGGATCCATAGGCATAGGAGTCGGTTGTTCGTCATGGAGTTTTGATGTCCATGTTTGTATCTAGTGAGTGGTGCCAAGTCATGGTTGTTTTTATGCAAGCTTGCGGTGGTGCTCATGGTAGCCAAATACAGAGCTAAGTCTTGCGGTGGTTGTTCCATGTGGAGCCGTATACGGAGACTTGTGACTTTTCTGGTGACACTCATCTAGAGGTTGAGTAAACACTAGGGTCATTTAGGTATCTTGCGGTGGGCCCATGGTGTGCTAGATACGGGGATCCATGACCCTATGTGAATCTCTAGAACGTTGATAAGTGGCTTAACTTTGTGTGTCTGCCACATTCGATGGAATCAGGTCTCCCCCGTCACGGAAATGTGTTTTTTGTGGGTATTCCCTTACCCTTACTGTTGGAAGAAGTAGATTTACCAAACATAAACATGCAACGGAAGCTTATAACATAAAAAAATGAAATTCTTCTTCTAATAGAGGATCCATTGTACAAGTAATATAGCAACTAGAAAAGGGATGAAGTTAGAAGTAAAATCATACCCTTGAAGACTTTGGAGGATTCAAAGGAGAATCCCTCTATCAAGTGCACACCCAAAGCTCCAAGTTATTTTGCAAGATTTATCCTTTTCTCCAAAGCTTTTATGAAAGAAAACTATTGTCTTTCTCTAACATTTAACACACACGCACTTGTGTGTGTTTTGGCCGAAAGGTTAAGGGAGAGAGAGAGGAGGAATCGACTCTCCTCTTAAAAATCATAAAAGAGGTGGAGTGTAGTCATAAATATAATTTATGACACATTGTTTTTGTGTCTAACAAACAATCTTCTATTTACAAAATTGATCCTTCCTTTTTCTTCTAGTTTCTAGTTAAACCATCACTTATGATGTTTAACAAACTTTCCCCTTAATCATATAATTCTTGCAATTTTAGTTTGGACTTTGTGGGCGACCGAATAGGATAATGCCAATAATTAATTATTTTGTGTCAACGGGCATATCTCGAACAGACTCCCACTTGCACTTGACACAATAACTATAAAGTGGCATAGGCGTGTCCTCTAGGACACTATTTCTGTAATCAAAACACGAAGGTATGAAACAGTCCTATAGGCAAGCGATCAATTATCCTTTTGTTCTAGATTCCGTATGAACGCGAGACATGGCATAGTGTCAATCTTTAGTTCGTTCAATATTATGTTTCTCAATAGAGATTTGTGGTGACCTAAAGTAGACTGCAAAATTGATCCAATATCAATTCAGTCTTAGTATGGCCATACATTTATGTGTCAGCACCAAATCATTGAGGGGCCCAAGGATATCACTTTTACCATGAGGCAAAAGGAACAAATTGCTTTGACTACATAGACCACCCCACTAGTCTTGTTATATTTGATCAGTCCCTTTATAGCTTCCAGTTACGGACAACGTTGGAGAATGGTCAAAACATAACCGACTTCGTGTCAGGAGTCTCATGCATCTCCACTCTAGGATAAAAGATATTACCATCTTAGAATTACTTGTGACAGAAACCATGAAGTAATCTCTAAGTGTTGTTCGCTCCAAAACTTGATCTCTATCAAGTTCACATGAGTGTAGTTGCATCCAATGCTATATCCATCTCTATGGATAATCAACTCACACCTCATATCAGTCTTAATTTATTACTCCCTTCCTTTGGAGAATAAACGACTGTGGAGATTTTTGAATAAACTAGTATTCAAGGAAGTTTATAGACATGCAAAATAGAACACAGTGATACACCAATGAAATAATTGCACCAAGCATATACTATGATCTCAACATAATAATCATCTTTTAACACCCTAAAAATCAGGGCTAATTTAAACCTCAATTTGTAATAAGATTTAAACATAAACCTTCCAAACTTTATACATAAGCAAAGAATTAACTATGAGGGTCATAATTACAAATATCGAATTCTTCAAATAACCTATTAATCTAATCATGTCACTATAATCAGATAAACTAGGTTATCTAAGCAATCCATCAAAAACCCCAATGTTCATTAACTTCTTCGCTAATCCAAAAGCTCTCGTCCCACATCCCTTTATTTCCCGGAGCTAGTACCTGGTAAGAAAATATAATTTGAAACTATTAGGCTAACGCCTAGTGAGAACATTCGGTTTCAAAATAATACTTTTAAAATCAATGTAAACAAGGCATAACAAACCCGGTTTACCATCTTTCTTACCACACGCATAAACATCTTTCGATGACGGGGTTATACCCGATTCCATGAATATGACCGACACCAAGTCAGTCATTGTATCATGTTCCAGAGCCCACTACGAATCTCCACGGATTCTAGATTAATGCTCATATCCAAGAAATCACAATTACACATGCGAATTTTTTGGAAAGGAAGTAGAGATTACAATTACACATGCCAATCCCTTTTCTTCCTTAGAAATCGGGAATTACGATTAATCCACGCCTATTCCACGATTTCTCATTAATGTGAAATGGGAATTACGATTAGTCCACGCCTATTCCTCATTTCACCTAAACGGGAATTACGATTAGTCCACGCCTATTCCACGTTTATCATACACACTGGAATTACGATTAATCCACGCCTATTCCATGTGTTTATATAAAACTAGTGCCTATGGATCCATTACACTTATTTGTACTCATGCAGGTTATTGCTTAATATAAATCATTTTCAAATAACGTTAATGAAATTAAGCAAAACCATCAATTTAAGATAACCGATTTTACTTCATAAAATCATTCTTCCAAAATCCATCCAAAACATTTCATTATAAAAATTCACCTTACCATAATTTTAAAACGTTATAAAAGGGTAAGGTAAGAATGAACTCACCTGACAGCAGTAACGTCACTCTTACTTTACTTCTTAAAGTTGTAAGGAATTTCCGTCACCAACTTCACAAAGATCTGAAATACCCAAATACATAATGTACTGGCATCAATCTACTGTACAGGACCCTTAAAGACTAAGAATCCTAAATAACCAAAATTCTCGACACTTATCGCAACCCACTAATTGCGATAACACTTGTCGCAACCTACTACTTGAGACAACCAACTACTTGCGACACAAATCTTATCGCAACTCACTATTGCGATATCTCTTTCTTATCGCAACCAACTGTTGCGACATGCATCTTATCGCAACTAACTGTTGCGATATACAGCTTATCGCAACCAACTATTGCGATACAATCAATCTTGTCGCAACCCAAAGTTGCGATATTCTTACTTATCGCAACTATCAACACTCTCACAACTAACTGTTGCGATGTTCATAACTGTCTCAACTAACTGAAAACGTAATTAACCCAGAAATCTATGTTTTAAGCTATGAATGATTATGTAAATATGCAGATATGCTTAAGACTATCAACAGAACATGCTTATAAACCCAAATTTCTCATTCTTTCCAAAAACATCAAAACCCAATTCTAAACCCATAGAATTCATCTTTATGCATCTATTTATAAACAAAGTTGTACATAGAATCATACCTTTGTTTTCACAATTTGTACTCTTAACAAAATCTCCAGCTGAACTTTGCTTGTTCTATCTTTTTTCTTTATTTCCTTTCTCTTTCTCAATTTCTTTCTCTCTCTCGTGAAGAAACACACACACACACACACACACAATAACCAAAAATGAAAAGTGAAGATAAGATATTTCTTATCCACCTTTTAGACAAGAGGCGGTGGTGGTGTTTATTCTTTCATCACCTTAACCAAAATAGTCCCTCAACTATTAACACTTGACAAGTTTAACCCTTCAACTCATAAATTAAAATTAAAGTTTACCCCTTAACTTATAACTCCAATAACAATTAACGAAACTTAATCGGGGATAAACTCTAAAACTAATCTATCACATCATAAATCATAAATTTATCAATAAAACCCATCTTAATACTTTATACAAAAATCGAGATGTTACAATACTCCCCAACTTAAAAATGATTTCGTCCTTGAAATCAAAGCTAGGTAAACAAGTGAGGATATCTAATCTTCATATCCTCTTCCGACTCTAACGTCACGTTAGCACCTCGATGATGTTTCCATTGTACCTTTAACATAATTACTTCCTTATTATTATGTAACTTCCTAACCGGTCTTTCCAAAATCGCCTCCGGTTCTTCCACACAATGGCTCTTTTCATCCACTCTTACGTCAGTAAGTGGAATCACAACATTCTCTTCGGCTAAACATTTCCGAAGGTAGCAAACATGGAAGGTATTGTGGATTCCTTCCAATTCAGGTGGAAGATCCAACTGATATGCTTGTAATCCAACTCTCTTTGTTATGGTGAAAGGTCCTAGGAAACGAGGACTCAACTTTCCACGTTTACCAAACCTTATCACACCTTTCCACGGGGATACCTTAAGCATTACGCGCTCCCCAACTTGGAATTCTTTTGGTCTTCTTTTTGGATCAGCATAACTCTTTTGTCGATCTTGAGCTGCTTTCATATGCTTCCGAATCTCTTTCACTTTATCAGCCGTTTGTTGCACAAGTTCCGGACCAGTAAACTGCTTTTCTCCAGCTTCTAACCAACGCACCGGAGTTCTACATTTTCGACCATACAAAGCTTCGAAAGGTGCTCTTCCAATACTGGAATGATAACTATTGTTATACGCAAATTCTACTAACGGTAGATGCGTATACCAGTTACCCCCAAAATCTAATACACACGACCTGAGCATATCTTCCAAAGTTTGAATAGTTCTTTCGCTTTGTCCGTCGGTTTGTGGATGGTAAGCAGTGCTCAAATTAACTTTCGTACCCAATTCTTCTTGTAGTGACTGCCAAAACCTCGAGGTAAACCGACTATCACGATCCGACACTATAGACACCGGTATACCATGTCTTGACACCACTTCATCAATATACAACTTTGCCAATTTATGTATCGGTGACGCTTCATAGCCAGAAAGTGAGCACTCTTGGTCAATCTATCTACGATTACCCATATAGTGTCGTTACCCTTTTGCGTTCTCGGTAACTTTGTCACAAAGTCCATAGTAATCTTGTCTCACTTCCATTCCGGAATCTCCAAAGATTGAAAACTTCCATAAGGCTTTTGATGTTCCGCTTTTACTAATGAACATGTCCTACACTTTTCTACTATTTGTGCCATATCTATTTTCATAGTTGGCCACCAATAGTGTAACTTCAAATCCCTATACATCTTAGTACTCCCAGGATGTATAGAATACTTAGACTTATGGGTGTCTTCGAGAATCAACTCTCGATTTCCTCCAATCTTTGGCACCCAAACACGACCTTGAAACAGTTTAATTCCACGGCTATCTTCAGTTAGTTGAAGATGTTGTTTGCTCATGACTTCTTCTTTCAGATTTCTTTCCAATAAGGCTTCCGCTTGTGCCTCTTTTATCCTTTCAATCAAACTTGATGTCACATCAATCCTGGCGTTAGTCGTTTTCAAGCACCCACTATATTCTTTTCTACTTAAAGCATCAGCTACAACATTTGCTTTACCGGGATGGTAATGCAATTCACAGTCATAGTCTTTAAGTAGTTCCAGCCAGCGCCTTTGCCTCATGTTCAATTCCTTATGATCAAAGACATGTTGTAAGCTCTTATGATAAGTAAAGAGAGTACACTTTGTTCCATACAGATAATGACGCCATAGTTTTAATGCAAACACGACCGCTGCCAATTCCAAATCATGGGTAGGATAATTCTTCTCATGTTCTTTGAGTTGTCTTGATGCATAAGCAATCACCTTGCCTCGTTGCATCAACACACACCCCAAACCCATCTTTGATGCATCACTATACACGACTAGATCTTCCGTTCCTTCCGGTAATGCAAGAATAGGAGCCTCACACAACTTCTGACGCAGAGTTCTGAAAGCTGACTCTTGCTTTTCAGTCCAAACAAACTTTACATTCTTCCGAGTCAACACGGTCAAAGTAGAAGCAATCTTTGAGAAGTCTTTGATAAACCTCCGATAGTAACCTGCTAGACCCAAGAAACTTCTTATTTCATACGCGCTCTTCGGTGTCTCCCAGTTTGTCATTGTTTCGATCTTTGCTGGATCTACTTTGACTCCTTCCGAAGTAATTACATTCCCTAGAAATTGTACCTCTATTAACCAGAATTCACATTTCGAGAACTTTGCGTACAATTTCTCTTTTCTCAACACTTCTAAGACTTCACGAAGATGGCGTTCATGATCGTCTTCATTCTTTGAATAAATAAGTATGTCATCAATAAATACAATGACAGACTTGTCTAAGAATGGTCGACATACTCTGTTCATCAGATCCATGAACACGGCTGGAGCATTAGTCAACCCAAATGGCATTACAAGGAATTCATAATGCCCGTACCTCGTTATGAACGATGTCTTCGGGATATCTTCATCTCTTACTCGAACTTGATGGTACCCCGACCTCAAATCAATCTTGGAAAAGCATCCCGCACCTTGGAGTTGATCGAACAAGTCATCAATCCTAGGAAGCGGATACTTGTTCTTAATTGTCACCTTATTCAGCTCACGATAGTCGATGCACATTCTCATAGTGCCATCCTTTTTATTAACAAACAATATCGGAGCTCCCCAAGGTGAAGAACTTGGTCTAATAAAACCCTTATCCAACAGTTCTTGTAGCTGAGACATCATTTCTTTCATTTCGGCCGGCGCTAAGCGATACGGTGCACGCGCTATTGGTGCCGATCCAGGAATAAGATCAATACGAAATTCTACTTGTCGTTCAGCCGGTAGACCTAGAAGATCATCGGGGAATACGTCTAGAAATTCACGTACCACCTTAATGTCTTCCACTTGTTTCTTTTCTGCCTTAACATCTAGAACATACGCTAGATAAGATGAACATCCTTTAACTAAACACTTACGCTCTTTTGCAACAGAAATCAACGGAACTTCCCCTTTTCTCTTATCCCCAAAAATGAATACATCATCCTTATCAGCCATCGGAATCCGAATTAATTTTTTTGCACAATGTATTTCTGCCTGGTTGACTGTCAGCCAGTCCATACCCACAATCACATCGAATCCCCCAATTTCCATCAACAACAAGTCGATCAGAAATTTGGTTTCCTCTACTGAAATTAAACAACCCTCAAGTCTTTCACGAACCAAGACTTGACCCCCGTTAGCTATCTCGACTACTAAGGCATCTTCCAAGGTAGTGATAGGCATAACTAACTTGTGATAGAACGACTTGGACACAAACGACAAATTTGCACCACAGTCAAATAAAATGCGCGCGGGAATGGAATTAACGAGAAATATACCCGAAACGACGTCTTTCGATTCTTTGGCTTCATCAGCTGTCATGTGAAATGCCCGAACCGCTGGCTTGGGAACATTGAATTTCTTGCTTTGGTCTTCACCCTTTTTCAGCTTTGGGCAATCCCGGCGGAAATGACCGGGTTGTTTGCACTCGTAACACGTAGTTCCTTGAACAGGACAGTTATTCATAGTATGCCCACTTTTAGCACACTTATAACATTCCAGCGTAGTCACCCGACACGGACCAAAGTGCTTACTCCGACACTTCGGGCACCAATTCGGCTCCCGACGAGATTCATAACGGGTATTTTTACCAAAGGATTTTGATTTCTGAGAAGACTCTGACCGGCCTTCCCATTTCCGTTTCTCTCCCACTTGCGTCTTTTCTTCTTTGTCTTTAGCATAGACCTCTTCCATAACCTTAGCTTCCTCAATTGTCTCCCTTAGCGTTGTAGCTTTAGCATTTCTTACCCGGGACATCATGTCCGCTGGCAAACCCTTTAAATAAGCTTTAATCTTATCCTTCTCAGTTGGAGCCACATGCCCCACCAAATTCAGCTTCTCCATAAAGGATTCAGTATACTTCCTAACAGTAGAAGTACCCTTCTTCAGATTCCGAAATTCTTCCTCAATCCTATCCATTTCATTTTCATTGCAATATTCTTTCAATATCTTTTTCTTGAATGACTCCCAAGTCATAGCAGCCAAGACTGGAGCAGTGATTGTAGCCATCACTACATTCCACCAAGTCAATGCATTACCTTTTAACATTTGAGACCCAAATCTGACCTTTGATTTCTCATCACATTCACAAGCTCGGAAAGTTTGTTCCATTTCTCTGAGCCAATTCATGCATGCTACTGGATTGTCTGCTCTGGTAAACTCTGGCGGTTTAAAACTTAGAAACGTTTTATATGAACAAACTCTTTCCACCCTTCTTTCTGCATCTACCACAGGATTACGAGTTTGATTTAATATACCGGTATCAGTTTCCGTCCGACGTAACTCCGAACTTCGATCATTCAGTGCTTTCATAAACATCTCTGTTTGTTGAGCCATTGTTGTATTCATCATTCGTGTCATGTTCTCCATCATACGAGACTCCACCGTCGATTCAGGCGATTCCTGGTTGGCGGTACCGGTACTCGTTCTATGTACCCGATTGTCCGCTCCTCCCGTAAAAGGTAACCTCGACGGACTCTCATGAGTTTCACCTATTTCAGGTCGCTTTTCTACTGACCAATCAATCACGGACCTATCCATCGAAGAAATAGGGGACCTTGGTGGCGTATTCACCATTGTTCTGGTATAACACAAAGAAATAACCATAAGAAATGGTTACACATATCTAAACATACGAAACGTACTTTACCGATCATTAGTCACTGTAACAATTTAGAAATAAGCATGCTTGCGTAACAATATATTCATAATAACAATAGCTAATTGAAATTGTGAATATACTATACATGAGAATCGTCATTACCATCATTACAGTACTAATTTCACGTATTTCCGTTGACTCTAAGACTATCCCGTCTTAGTACTTCTACCCATTTCTCACATATCATATCTTAATTCATCTCAGCTTAAGTCTGGGTATATCACTATCATACCTAGTTCACTTAAACTAGTGCTCTGATACCATATTGTAACACCCTAAAAATCAGGGCTAATTTAAACCTCAATTTGTAATAAGATTTAAACATAAACCTTCCAAACTTTATACATAAGCAGAGAATTAACTATGAGGGTCATAATTACAAATATCGAATTCTTCAAATAACCTATTAATCTAATCATGTCACTATAATCAGATTAACTAGGTTATCTAAGCAATCCATCAAAAACCTCAGTGTTCATTAACTTCTCCGCTAATCCAAAAGTTCTCGTCCCACATCCCTTTATTTCCCGGAACTAGTACCTGGTAAGAAAATATAATTTGAAACTATTAGGCTAACGCCTAGTGAGAACATTCAGTTTCAAAATAATTCTTTTAAAATCAATGTAAACAAGTCATAACAAACCTGGTTTACCATCTTTCTTACCACACGCATAAACATCTTTCGATGACGGGGTTATACCCGATTCCATGAATATTACCGACACCAAGTCAGTCATTGTATCATGTTCCAGAGCCCACTACGAATCTCCACGGATTCTAGATTAATGCTCATATCCAAGAAATCACAATTACACATGCGAATTTCTTGGAAAGGAAGTAGAGATTACAATTACACATGCCAATCCCTTTTCTTCCTTAGAAATCGGGAATTACGATTAATCCACGACTATTCCACGATTTCTCATCAATGTGAAATGGGAATTACAATTAGTCCACGCCTATTCCTCATTTCACCTAAACGGGAATTACGATTAGTCCACGCTTATTCCACGTTTATCATACACACTGGAATTATGATTAATCCACGCCTATTCCATGTGTTTATATAAAACTAGTGCCTATGGATCCATTACACTTATTTGTACTCATGCAGGTTTGCTTAATATAAATCATTTTCAAATAACGTTAATGAAATTAAGCAAAACCATCAATTTAAGATAACCGATTTTACTTCATAAAATCATTCTTCCAAAATCCATCCAAAACATTTCATTATAAAAATTCACCTTACCATAATTAAAAAACGTTATGAAAGGGTAAGGTAAGAATGAACTCACCTGACAGCAGTAGCGTCACTCTTACTTTACTTCTTAAAGTTGTAAGGAATTTCCGTCACCAACTTCACAAAGATCTGAAATACCCAAATACATAATGTACTAGCATCAATCTACTGTACAGGACCCTTAAAGACTAAGAATCCTAAATAACCAAAATTCTCGACACTTATCGCAACCCACTAACTGTGATAACAGTTGTCGCAACCTACTACTTGCGACACAAATCTTATCGCAACTCACTATTGCGATATCTCTTTCTTATCGCAACCAACTGTTGCGACATGCATCTTATCGCAACTAACTGTTGCGATATACAGCTTATCGCAACCAACTGTTGCGATACAATCAATCTTGTCGCAACCCAAAGTTGCGACATTCATACTTATCGCAACTATCAACACTGTCGCAACTAACTGTTGCGATGTTCATAACTGTCTCAACTAACTGAAAACGTAATTAACCCAGAAATCTATGTTTTAAGCTATGAATGATTATGTAAATATGCAGATATGCTTAAGACTATCAACAGAACACGCTTATAAACCCAAATTTCTCATTCTTTCCAAAAACATCAAAACCTAATTCTAAACCCATAGAATTCATCTTTATGCATCTATTTATAAATTAATCGGGGATAAACTCTAAAATTAATCTATCACATAACAAATCATAAATTTATCAATAAAACCCATTTTAATACTTTATACAAAAATCGAGATGTTACACATCATATCATTTGCAAATGTAGACTGTTTAAGTTCTGAAGTTTCAAATCAACTAAAATATAGTCAAGCTAAATCGCTAACAACTCTAATGCCTATAGACCTAGTATGAGCATCATCTTTGGTCTGTGGCAAGGGCTTGGTGAATGGATCAGCCAAGTTCTTACTCGAGTCAACTCTACTAATGATAATGTCCTTGTCTTCGACAACCTTCCGAACGTAATGAAATTTCCTGAGTATATGTCGTGTACGCTTGTGTGACGTGGGTTCTTTAGCCAAGATTACTGCACCCTCGTTGTCACAGAAGATCTCTATGGGATCATGAATAGTGTGAACTACGCCAAGATACCCAATGAACTTCTTCATCCACATGGCCTCTTTTGCAGACTCATTAACTGCAATATACTCAGCCTCTGTTGTCGAATCTGCTACAGTGCTCTGCTTGGAACTTCTTCAAGTGACCGCTCCACCGTTTAGCAAAAACACGAATCCTGATTGCGAACATGAATCATCTCTATCAGTTTGGAAGCTAGCATCTGTGTATCCTTTTACACATAGCTCTTCCTGGCCACCATAGACCAAGAACATGTCCTTTGTCCTTCTCAGGTACTTAAGAATGTTCTTGACTGCTATCCAATGAGCTTCGCCAGGGTTGGCCTGATATCTACTCGTCATGCTCAATGCATATGATACATCAGGCCTAGTACAAATCATGGCATACATGATCGATCCCACAGCCGAAACATATGGAACCCGACTCATCCTATCTAATTCCTCAGCGGAATTAGGACACTTAGACTTGCTCAGTGCCATGCCATGCTGCATAGGCAAGAACCCCTTCTTGGAGTCTTGCATCTTGAATTTCTTCAAGATCTTATCTATGTAGGTACTTTGGCTTAACCCAATGAGCCTCTTGGATCTATCTCTATAGATCTTGATGCCTAGTATGTATGTCGCGTCTCCCATGTCTTTTATGGAAAAACATTTCCCTAGCCAAGTTTTGACACTTCGCAGTGTTGGGACATCGTTTCCCATGAGTAGTATGTCATCGACATACAATACAAGAAAGACTACAGTACTCCCACTAGTTTTGACATAGACGCGTGGTTCATCTTCACTTCTAATAAAACCAAATTCCTTGATTTTCTCATCAAAATAAAGATTCCAGCTACGAGATGCTTGCTTGAGTCCATAAATGGACTTCTGAAGCTTACACACTCTATTGGGATGCTTAGGATGTACAAAACCCTCAGACTGTGTCATAAACACATCCTCAGTAAGTTTTCCATTAAGGAAGGCGGTTTTTACGTCCATTTGCCATATATCATAATCATGAAATGCTGCTATGGCAATCAGTATCCTAATAGATTTTAACATAGCAACTAGTGAGAAAGTTTCATCATAGTCTACACCATAAGTTTGTGTGTAACCCTTTGCCACCAATCTAGCTTTGTATGTGTGTAGTTTCCCATCCATGTCGGTCTTCTTCTTGAAGACCCATTTACACCCAACTGTTTTAAGGCTAGGCGTTTGATCAACCAAGTCCTAAACTTGATTATCATAAATGGATTGGATCTCGCTTTCCATAGCCTCCTTCCATTTAGCAAACTCTGGGCCTGCCATGGCTTCCTGATAGCTGGTAGGTTCATCAAGATCTACCAGAGACTCATCACCATCAGAAATGAGTAAACCATATCTTTCAGGTGCCTGGCGTACTCTATCAGACCTGCGAACAGGTGGTGGTTGAATGTCAGATTCTCCATCATCTTCAGGTTGTATAACCTCTTGATGGTAACTAGTGCCAACATCGGATTCCATGTTGGTTGGTTCTTGAACTTCTTTAAGATCAACTTGGCTCCCAATGGCCTCTTTGGACATCAGCTCCCTTTCTAGGAAGACTGCCCTTCTAGCAATAAAAACTTTGTTTTCAGAAGGTTTGTAAAACAAATATCCAAAAGATCCAGTAGGATATCCAACAAAATAACACTTGTCTGATCTGGGCTCTAACTTGTCTTGAGATTCACGATGAACGTAAGCCTCGCAACCCTAGATTTTTAAATATGCTAGTGAAGGGACTCTTCCACTCCATATTTCAGATGGTGTTTTGGAAACCTTCTTGGTTGGAACGAGGTTAAGGATTTTTGCGGCAGTCTCTATGGCATAACCCCATAAACTGATTGGAAGCGTAGTATGACTCATCATGCAACGAACCATATCTAACAATGTTCGGTTTCTCCTCTCGGACACACCATTGTGTTGGGGTGTCCCGGGTGGAGTTAATTGTGAGATAATGCCACAATTTCTTAGATGATCGCTGAATTCTAGACTAAGATACTCACGGCCTCTATCAGATCTGAGGATCTTAATCCTTTTGTTTAGTTAATTCTCCACTTCGTTCTGGAATATCTTGAACACCTCAAAGGTTTCAGACTTACGTTTAATCAAATAAACATATCCATATTTACTGAAATCATCAGTAAACGTAACGAAGTACCTTTTGCCATGTCTTGTGGCAGATCTGAACGGTCCACACATATCAGTATGTATAAGGTCCAACAGATCTTTGCCCCGTTCACAGCTTCATGTGAATGGTGCTTTAGTCATCTTCCCTAGTAAACAAGATTCACATTCATCATATGATGCATGATCAAATGATTCCAAAATCCCATCCGCTTGGAGTTTGGCGATGCGTTTCTTGTTAATGTGACCAAGACGACAGTGCCACAGATATGTCTTATCCAAACCATTTTTGGATGAAGTCGAATCAACATTAAGGATTGAACTATTATTGTTTCTCAAGCTGATGTTGGTTTCATAGATCCCATTACAAGGACTAGCTTTAAAATAAAGTAATTCATTTTTAAACACAAGAATTGATCCATCATCAAATACGAAATTAAAACCATCATCATATAGTGCTTTAAAAGAAGTAATGTTTTTGGCCATTTTGGCCGAGTAGCAAACATTCAATAACACCACAGACAGACCAGATTCAAAAGTAAGCTCATAATTCCCAATCCTATCAACTAGAGCAACATGCTTGTTCCCCATGATTAGGTCAAGCTCTCCGTGTCTTAGCTTCCTACTTCGTGTTAGTCCCTGCACATTAGTACAAATGTGAGTACCATATCTTGTGTCCAATACCCAGGAATTAGAAGCAGAAGTGTTGTGGAGTTCAATCATTTACATACCTGAAGGTTCGGCCACACCTTTGGCCTTGAGCTCTTTCAGCTCCTTCAGGTATTTCGGACAGCTACGCCTCCAGTGTCCTTTCTCCCCGCTAGTGGTGGCCAAATTGACCCGAACCGACCCGACCTGTAATAACCGGGTATGTTATTGGTTTATATAATTTTATTATTTTAATTTTAAGATAAATTTGGGATTTATTTTATGAAGTTATAAGTTTAAGGGTAAACTTTAATTTTAATTGGGAAGTCGGAGGGTAGATTGTGCCATATAAAGGAAGTTTGGGGTTTGTTTGGTAAATGTGTAGATATTTTTATCCCCAAACCGTATCTTTTTATTAAAAGAGAAAGAGAGAGGTGTCATAAAAAGGGAGAGGTGTCATGTTTGTAGAGAAAGGGAGATATTTTAGTAAGAAAGTGTGTGTGTGTGTGTGTGTGTGTTCTTGTTTTCGGCAAAAAGGGAGAGAGGATTTGGAGTAGTTTTTGGATTAAAGTGAAGAAGGAGAAGGATTTATTCAGCTGGGTTTAGTAGTTGCATCAAGAAATCAAAGTATCAAATCTTTACTTTTATGTATTTTTAGTTAGATAAAGTTTTATATAAACTTATAAGTGGGTTTTGTTAAAAATGGATGTTTTGGGAAATCTAAGCTTAAGGTTAGGTTATGTTCATAGTCTTAAACATATATGCACCTTTACAGCAACATGCATAGATTAAAAGTATGATTTCTGGGTTTTTAGGATGAACAGTGAACTGAGACCTTCAACGAAGTCGCAATGGTTGATTGCGATATTCAACGAAGTCGCAATGGTTGATTGCGATTTGGCTTTGAAGTCGCAATGGTCTATTGCGACTTGGTTTGGAATCGCAGTAGTTAATTGCGATTTGGGTTTGGAATCGCAATAGTTGATTGCGACTTGGGGTTGGAATCGCAATAGTGGGTTGCGATTTGGGATGAAGTCGCAGTAGTTGATTGCGACTTAGCACTATGCATTGCGATTCTAATTTACTTTTAGTAGGTTGCGACTTGAGTCGAGGATTTCATAAGTTTAGTTTTAAAAAGAGATATTTGGTATTTTGTGTGATTTCAGATTCTGTGAAGGATTGTCATACGTGATAATTAACTTGGAAAGACTTTGGTGATAAACAAAACAGGTGAGTTTTACTTTAAAGTATTTTTACTGGAATACATTATGTGGATAACAAATACTTGATAAATTGTATGAATGTGTCATACGTGGGTGATTATAATATATTGAGATATTATAATTACGTGAGTATTATATGCGAGTATAATACGTGGCCGGGCTTTAGACCGGTGTGTTAAATTGGCTCGCAACCAATAAATTTGGCCATTGGTGGAGGGATAAGGTGGGATGAGACAGGTATGATGCACAAATCTTGGTTGGTATTAATTTACGTGTGACATATGTGTATTTATATAAAGAGTATCTTATATAAATGAATTTTTATTGATTTCCAAATGTCAGGGATTTACTCACTAGACCCTTAGGTCTAACCCTCATTTTCTGTTTTAAAAATATGTATTCCAGGTGGTGATTCCAGTAAGACTAAGTGATTAGAATACTTGGTGAATAGCTTTTTGGGGAAGATGATCGTTATGAAGTTGTGGATGCTCTCGTACTTATAACTGTGTTATTAGTTATTATGTTATCTAAATAGGATCAAGTTTGTACTGAATTTTTATATTGATTAGTCAGACTTTGGGACCAAATGTGCAATATGAATTACTTTTGTTGAAAACATGTTATGAATTATATGTTATATGTATATTTGGATTGTGGGTTGTTACAGATGGTATCAGAGCCCTAGTTTAAGGGATTTAGGTATTTGGATTTATACCTAGACTTAAACTACATGTGAAGTAGGATGTCCCCATTATTTTAGAACCTTGGGATGTTAAGTATAAAAAGGAAGAAGGAACATCAAGTAAGGTAATTTCAAATTACATTTGGCCAGTGTAATTGTGAACTTACAAGTACATGTTTGAACCGGAATACCTTGTTATATGGGGTATGTGCTTATGTGTATATTAACCTTGTTTGAATCAACAGAGTGGCAAATCGGACTTGACGTATGGATGAAGACGAAGACAAGTATATTTCTATAAACTCTACACGTGCTAAAGTGCTATTTGACTTCGGTGCAAACCGATTAATTGTGTTTTCAATCTTTTGTTGCTTATTTGCATTAGAAAAGAATTTGATAATTGTGTTGATAATATAGATAGGAGTTGAGTGCCTATTAAGTTATTTTTGATAATCTTGTTGGAATTTGAGGTAGTAGTAAGTATAGGATGTTGTTGGAACTTGATTTTGTTAAAACTTTCGATTAGGTAATGATAAGTGATCCTCGGTAATTCGGTATATATTGGAATAAGTAGTTATGATGAAAGAAGAGATTGTCGGGTGATTGATTTAAAGTTTTCGTTTGTTAACAAATTTTATACTGGGGATATATGAATTATTTATGATAAGGCTTAGTAAGAGTGTAGGTTTGGAAACATTTGGTGTGAAAAGAGGTTGGTTCTAATTTAGTAAGAGTGTAACAAATATTTTGGATGATATTAAAATTAGTATGTTTATTCATTATGATATTGCTTGGGATAAATTTAAGTGAGAAATCAAGGATAATCGAAACTAGAAAGTGAAGAGTGTTATTGGGAATGATTAGTAAGGAAAAGCTATTAGTGATCAAAGGTGATAACCCGTTATCATATGTGTTTGGATTTGAAAGATTTATCAAGGTGGTAATAAAATTTATTGTATGAGAATGAAAGTGGTTGGTAGTTTAATTTGGAATGAATGATCTAACGCTTGCAATTGTTAGCAATTTTCAAATTGAAGGTGCATGTTAGAATTTTGGAAAGATATTGCGAAAGTGTAGAATGTGGCGTTGTGTATAATTCAGTATTTCAAACGCTAGGTTATGCCTCCAAATGTTAAAGTTTATGTTATGAATAAAATTTCAAATGTGTTAAATGATTTGTGATATATATATATATATATATATATATATATAATTTTGGTGCTGAAAGAGGCATGATGAGATATTTTGTGCTGAAAGAGGCATGGTGAAATATTGTATGCTGAAAGAGGCACGATGATATATTTTGTGCTAATCGAGGCACGAGGTGAAATAAAGATGTACTGATTTTGTTAATAAGATGTTTTTATGGTTGTTATATTTTTGGGGATGGGTGTATAGTGTGGATCCAATTTGTTTATTATCGTTTTGAAAGAATATGTTAACGATATTTGAAAAATGAAAAAGTGTGTGGTTGTTTCGAGCATTGAGTGTGATTTCGGATTAACTCGGTTAAGTTCCTGATATGAGGTGTGGTGAAATTATTGGTTAAGTATAGTAATTGTTGAAATTGGGTGCGTGCGATTGGTTTGGAGGTGAAAGAAAGCTAGCTCATAGGATCGGTCTAGAGTAAGCACCTCCTAGTGAGCTATCCTTGGGGAAACGTGTTTTATGTTGAGAAGAGAGTGGAAGAAAATAGCCGAATGTAATTATCGGGGTGAAGGACCAGTGGATAGGACGTGGTAGTAGTACGAGAGTGATGTTGTGGCAAGTGTGGAAATCAATTGTAATCTAAGGTTCGTGGTCGGTGTAATTAATGCAAGAAAGTGTTGTCTGTCTTAGATGTATTTTGGATCAGAGAAGTGACGGTAGAGTTGGGGATGATCTATGGAGAAAAGTTCAACTACGGGTTAAGGTGATACTCCAAGTTGATTTTGTAATCTATTGGGGAGTAGAATGTCGTTATTTTTGGAGTGTTGGATTGTTGGGACGTTAACATCGGCGAAATGCGTTCTTTCAAGAATAGTAAAATTCTGTGTGAAACCATTAGTAAACCTGGAGTCTAGATGTGTGAATGATATTGGTATGATTGATCTGAGATATTATACCTTGTTTGTATCACACGGGTTTTCTTCTTGAAGTAATAGTTGTTGTAGTTAGGAGGGTACTAAATTATTGGTATGTGCCTTAATAATGAAGGGTTACGCATAGTGAGAGTTCATTCGACCTTTCCCATGTCGATTCTGCGGAAGGGCTTAGCCGAAGCAAGTATGGTAGTACCGTTAGAAAACACCGGATTGGATCAAAGGTGGATTGATGTAGGGGAAGCGTTGGCGATAGCAGGTAGCAAGGTTAGAAAACTAGGTTGCTGATAACCTAGACTTTAAGCTAAGAGAGAATATTTATATTATGTTAATAATGTATAAGAAATTGATTGTAACGTCCCAATTTCATAAACATACGATAATATAACATAAGCATTCAGATTACATAAATAGACTTGTCTTTTTAATCATCAGTGAACTAAACTAGGCAAAATTGACAGCGGAAGTCTCTACATTCCACAGCCGAGCACTATCTGCAACTACCATATCCAAAACTGGAGTCTCTCTAAGCTCCATGCCTCTTTTATCTCCTTCCCTAGTCCTTATTGGAAGAACCTGTTATGCGCTTACCTGAAAATGGTTTAGTTTTGAAAAGCAAGGGTTAGACCAAAAGGTCTAGTGAATTCCCTCCATGAAACATGTAGTAAATAATAAATTCATTTCATGTATAAAAGAGTTCTTATGCATCACATTTCCATCATACAAGGTTAACACAGGGTTCAGGGGTTCGCATAAGCTAAACCGATTGGGGCCTGTCGGGCACCCTCTCGTCTACGCCGAAATCCAAATGGACTCCTCGTTCCTTCATGTAGGAGAAAACAAATTCCAACCTACAAGTTAATCCTCCGTATGCCCCAAGGATCAGAGATCCCAAGGTACCCTGACCCCGCTGTGTAACCGACCTCACATAGCATACAAGTACACTTGAAACCACGTACATGAAAAACCTTAATCATCATTCATTGGTAAATAATCATGCAATTCATGAAAACATGCATAGCTTTTATAAATTCAAATCATGCTCGATCAAGGAACCATTTCAGTAAAAACAGTACGTCACAAAAGGGATGAGAGAACTCACCTGACAGCAATTTCCTCCACTAACCTCGAATCTTGCACCGACCGCTTACCTAATTAATGATTCACATATTCAATTAGATGAACGCTCTATTTTCATCCTACGTTTCCCTTAATCCGGTCTCAACTACTCATTTAGGTCCATCGATTTATTATTGGATTTCTTTTATCCTTTACTAAGCCCATGAGACTTGAGCTAAACTCTAGGTCCATCGGCCCAAGTAGCTCGATGCTATGGCCTGGCAGACGAAGCCAAGACCAACAGTCCCGGTAGGGTCCGACTCCCGGTACCCGACTCCCGGTATGGGCGACTCCCGGTACGGGCGACTCCCGGTACGGGCGACTCCCGGTACGGGCGACTCCCGATACCTGAACAGGCGACGAAAACCCCTCATTTCTAAAGTCGAAGCTTCCTATCCTTCTCAATTTATGCGGCCATTAACCAAAACACTTTACCCATACTGCTACATCTCTTCTTTACAAATCAAAACCCTTAATCTATCATATTTCCTTGATTGGCAAATCCAGACTGCTTGATTAAATATCAATCAAAGTGTTCTTATTACATACCCAGCTAAAACATGATTTGTGATTAGAGAACTAACTTATCTAGTCATTGAGTGCAAGGAATCATAATAGGGGACGAATTACTTACCAAGATGTTAGAGTTTCTTCACGAATTTCTCAGCTCCCAATCGCCCTTCTTCTCCCGGTTACGCTTCCAGCCGCCAATCAATAGAGCAGAATGAATTTTCAGCTCCAACCCTAGGGATCTGAGCCTATTTATATTTCTCATAAGTTGCAAATGGGCCCTTGGACAATACTTTCACTTTTCTTTCGATTGAGACACCAAACTATCATCTTTAACAGAAAACGGGTTGTTACAACACTCCCCCCTTAAAATAATTCCGTCCCCGGAATTCCTCATTGGAAGAGATGCAGGTATCTTGCCCACACCCGAAACTGACGCTTCCCCAAGGTACTGCCACTACTGACCCAGTCAACTATCTCATTAATTTCAAAACATGGAACATCGGTTGCATTCCCTTCAGTTCTTACGGTACTCTAACCCGTAGACTACCGTTCCTACTCGATCGGTCTCAACAACCGAGAATGAAATAAGGCTTTTCATGCATTAATACTTTCTTTAAGGAGGAACTTGTCGGAATCCCCCACTACAACACGAAACTTGTTTACTAAGAACCACTCCCACACTTGACAGCTTGGCACAAGGCCAACCCTGTACATCCCGACAACACACAACCCGGAGTTCCTTCACCATACATCTATGTAATTAACATTTCCCTTCTTTCGGGCTACCTAGACCACAATTCGTCAAACTTCTCTCCTCCGACCTTTCCACATGCAGATATCACTTTCTTATTATTCACATAACCAAACAGTTACATCAACATCCTAACCCAAACATTCCACCAAGTCGTCTTGGAACAACACTAGTGTTCGTCGTCACTACTCATTCTTTGATCCCCAACTTTTACTTACATAGATCCTCCTCTCGCACATAAGCAACTTTAACTCGACCAATTCATTTCAATTGTAACTATCAACTTATTTCAAATGATAAACTCCAATATAGATGCAATACGTTTCTTTCTATCAACCAAAAATATTATCATATTTAATCATTTAATATCATAACTCAGCAACATATCTCGCTATGCTGGTATTCACAAAATCCCTCAGTCAGAACTGATTTCTTAACCAACTACTCCACTGAGTGAATCAACCATTCACAAATTACTAAATAATTTGAAATTTACATATTCCAACGTACTATCATCAACTTCTCACTTCAACCTATCGATTTTCCCTTATCAACTCTTAGTAAGAATTTCGGTAGAACCATAACGCATTCTGTAATAACAAATAAATGCCATTACTTAACAAATCCCTAAAAAAAATTACAACCAATCAAAGGCTTATACATCTATCGTGACATTTCAAATCACTAATGATCATACTACCGCTCCGACTCATAATCATCATCCTGTCATTCTTTAATCTTGACCAGACTTCCCAACTATCTCCTTCATATTCTCCTGAATACTACAATCGAGTCTATCTCGCTACGTAGTTCTCTCCCAACTTGTTGAACTATGACTCACGAGTCATACTTAGCTCAAACACAAACATCCTAGCTAGCTCTTTATGACCCGAGTCCTTTCTCAGACACGGCACATTTTCTTACTGACTGTATAGTCTACACTCACTCCGCTTGTGTTACACATCTTGTCCTTCTACGGACCCTCCTCACCTCGTAAAATAGAACGCTTAAATCAAACAATAACTTCTCATCCTCTTAGCCCTACTACAAGGTGTTCTATCACTCTCAACTTTCTGGTTCAAGTCTTCGGCCTCGGCCATCGTACACATTTGTCGGCTTCTACATCAACTGGCAACCTGTAACTACTTTCTTAACTTATTCTTAACATGGGTTCCCTTACGGAACCTAATCCTACCATCATAACATAATCACTTCATAATACGTCTCCCTCTTTTCTGGACTTACTCCTGTAACATCAGTATTACCAGCTCACCTCAAAACTCATACCCAACACCGCGGGCATTTCGCTTACGCCTCGACACTACTCGTAACGAGTTTCTAATACTAACACTTCGATGACTTCTACTCTTTCCCCTGGACCCAACCGTCCCTCGACAATCGTACTTCCAGATACCGAACAAGGGTACAGACCCTCACACAATCACCCCTATAATTCACTTCTGACTCTTCCACCGTTCACCTTTCCTCTTGCACACAAATACTAAGTTTACAACATTCTTTCCTGACTTGTCCGACACTTCTCCACTCTTGCAGTCCTTCCTTAGCTTAACATGTACTACAATATGACCTAGTGAGTTCATAGCCTTCATGCATGACAATACAGTAAATAAATCTTTTCGCACATTTCATCGTTTTCAATAAACAACGTTTGGGAAGCTTTTGGGTACGCATGACCCCATCACATTTATAACTTCAACGCCCTGTACAACGATTCGAGAATCGTTTGCATGCGTCCTTCCATGGACCTTAATCTTACTCATTTCTGAAAAATGTTAATACGACAGTAATACGTTAAATGAAAATTCTTTCATACGACACAATTTCGAAAGAAATTACTGACACCAAGTAAACCGGTCGGTTCTCACACTTATTTGTATGATATCAACAAACTACTACTCATTTGATTGTAGAAGTTTTGCTGGCAAACATTCTCTTGACCTTTTTGTAATAAAAGAATTTAACTTATCATTAAAAGTGTGAAATACTTTGCAAATCGTTAACCTCAAAATTTCAATGCGCAAAGTGAAGGAAATCATCTTTTCCTTAAACATACGTCTGTACACTCTGACTCCTTTTTGATCAAAATTTGATATTTGCACATTAATCTTACATCGTGAGAATTTCATGTTACATAAAAGATCGCCATGCATGAGACTCTACTTGCCATTGAAGGCTACTCACCCTAACAAGGTCAACCGCTTTACTTACACAACTTATCCTTAACACTCCTCCTACGACTAACGGCCGCCCTCTCGGTCATGCAACTGCTTACTGAACACGCTTTTCACATTTCACTTGCTCAACCCTTCCATACTATTCGTTTTGATCATCTACTTCACTTCCCACTTCTACACGGTTTCAATTCACTATAGGTCTCTTACTTCATTTATCCTACCATAGAAAAGCTTGACTACAAAAGTCAGGGCTCTATTGATACTTTCAAGGTTCTGACACTGTCCTTCCTTACCGTTCTGACTGATCTATCCCCTGGTTTCAAGAACTAAGACTCTCCCGACTGGAGTCTTACTCAAACTTAACATTCATCCTCTCCGAATCTACGAAGAGCTACCTCTAGACGACTCATAACACTCTATCCAATGTTTCTTTTCTACGAAGTGTACACACCTCACAACATAAGTGACTTCTCATGAAACCTCCCCAACTAGGGGCCTCAGTTTACCCCGCAGGGATCATACTGACATTCTAAAGTACTGGAACTCGACATAAACACTATTTTCCGATTACCACTTCGGAGCAATACGGTAGGTTAAGCATGCAATAGTGTAACAGATCAGTCTGGCAAGGTTGCACCGGCCTATCATTCAGGACCTCCTCATCTAGCTTTCTTGAAACACCCGATACTGTCCTGTCCCTCAAAGTTCTCCCTGTCATAGTACTAAACTGAAAGAAACCGAAAATTAGTTCTTGCTAGACATGACACCACAGATTTGCTATAAGCAAGGTATTGTAAGCACGCACATGTACCTGTAAGTTTGTAATTACACTGGCCAGGTGTAATCCCGAACTTACCTTACACGCTTGTCCTTGGCACCTTATTCCTAAGCGCATTTATAGTGATCTTTCCTAGAGGCAATCCTATGTCTCGGCTGTGTTCCTCATCTTACAGTTTAAGTTTAGGCCCGTCCGGTCACCTAAATCCCTTAAACTATGGATCTGATACCATTTGTAACGTCCCAATTTCATAAACATACGATGATATAACATAAGCATTCAGATTACATAAATAGACTTGTCTTTTTAATCATCAGTGAACTAAACTAGGCAAAATTGACAGCGGAAGTCTCTACATTCCACAGCCGAGCACTATCTGCAACTACCATATCCAAAACTGGAGTCTCTCTAAGCTCCATGCCTCTTTTATCTCCTTCCCTAGTCCTTATTGGAAGAACCTGTTATGCGCTTACCTGAAAATGGTTTAGTTTTGAAAAGCGAGGGTTAGACCAAAAGGTCTAGTGAATTCCCTCCATGAAACATGTAGTAAATAATAAATTCATTTCATGTATAAAAGAGTTCTTATGCATCACATTTCCATCATACAAGGTTAACACAGGGTTCTGGGGTTCGCATAAGCTAAACCGATTGGGGCCTGTCGGGCACCCTCTCTTCTACGCCGAAATCCAAATGGACTCTTGGTTCCTTCATGTAGGAGAAAACAAATTCCAACCTACAAGCTAATCCTCCATATGCCCCAAGGATCAGAGATCCCAAGGTACCCTGACCCCGCTGTGTAACCGACCTCACATAGCATACAAGTACACTTGAAACCACGTACATGAAAAACCTTAATCATCATTCATTGGTAAATAATCATGCAATTCATGAAAACATGCATAGCTTTTATAAATTCAAATCATGCTCGATCAAGGAACCATTTCAGTAAAAACAGTACGTCACAAAAGGGATGAGAGAACTCACCTGACAGCAATTTCCTCCTCTAACCTCGAATCTTGCACCGACCGCTCACCTAATTAATGATTCACAGATTCAATTAGATGAACGCTCTATTTTCATCCTACGTTTCCCTTAATCCGGTCTCAACTACTCATTTAGGTCCATCGATTTATTATTGGATTTCTTTTATCCTTTACTAAGCCCATGAGACTTGAGCTAAACTCTAGGTCCATCGGCCCAAGTAGCTCGATGCTATGGCCTGGCAGACGAAGCCAAGACCAACAGTCCCGGTAGGGTCCGACTCCCGGTACCCGACTCCCGGTACCCCGACTCCCGGTACCCCGACTCCCGGTACGGGCGACTCCCGATACGGGCGACTCCCGATACGAGCGACTCCCGGTACGGGCGACTCCCGGTACAGGCGACTCCCGATACCCGAACAGGCGACGAAAACCCCTCATTTCTAAAGTCAAAGCTTCCTATCCTTCTCAATTTATGCGGCCATTAACCAAAACACTTTACCCATACTACTACATCTCTTCTTTACAAATCAAAACCCTTAATCTATCATATTTCCTTGATTGGCAAATCCCGACTGCTTGATTAAATACCAATCAGAGTGTTCTTATTACATACCCAGCTAAAACATGATTTGTGATTAGAGAACTAACTTATCTAGTCATTGAGTGCAAGGAATCATAATAGGGGACGAATTACTTACCAAGATGTTAGAGTTTCTTCACGAATTTCTCAGCTCCCAATCGCCCTTCTTCTCCCGGTTACGCTTCCAGCCGCCAATCAATAGAGCAGAATGAATTTTTAGCTCCAACCCTAGGGATCTGAGCCTATTTATATTTCTCATAAGTTGCAAATGGGCCCTTGGACAATACTTTAACTTTTCTTTCGATTGAGACACCAAACTATCATCTTTAACAGAAAACGGGTTGTTACATTGATGCTTGAGAGTTTTTCTTGGTATAGAAAAATGGTTCAATGGTTTGGGTGTTTACCTAATACTTCCCTTGGATTGGAGGATTTAAGTTGTAAAAGGGATTTATATTATTAGTTTTATGATTAGCGAGAAGAAAGTAATGCTCGATAAATATGTGATGGTCGCGTGATGAAATTTGTGGTGAAGTTTGTAGTAGATTTATTATGTAAATAGTTGGCGATATTTTTTTCTCGGTTAAGTAAGGTGAGATTAATGTTGATGAACTTTCTTTATGGAGTTGTTTAAGTTAAAGAGTTGTATTAGACTTTATGCTAGACTTTGCATGTTAAGCCGTTATTGAGTTATATGATTAGTAACAAGAGATTTTTAATAATTTTGACGGAGTGGTAATGAATTCTTTTCGGCTTAGTTTTGTAGTGGAATTATTATGTGATGAATTGGTAATTATATCAGTTAAGTAATGTGAGACCGGTGTTGATGAATTTCATTTGTAGAGCGGTTTAAGTGAATCAAATGTCTAAGGATTTGTGTTAGTATTTTTATACTAAGTTGGAGATGTAAGAAATTGATGTGATAGCTATCGAGTTGTTATTTTATTAAGAAATGAATTGGTATTGATATTATTGGATGGAAGTCGGTATGAGTTATGGTGGTGAGGTTATTGAGATAATTGAAATGTTTGAGATTGTGTTTTATTAATATTCGAGAAATTAAGTTGCTATTTAGACTTTATTTTAATTTGATGAATGATTTGGTGTCAAGTGCAATTAAGTATTGATGTGGGATTATCGTGGTTATACTATGCTAGCATGAGAAATGGAAATGGTAGGATGAAGTATACGGGTTTGATAAAACTAAGAAATTTATCCATGATATAAGATGATTCTTGTTGAGTATATTTTATCCCATAGAAGAGTATAAGAAATAGGTAGTAATTGCTAAACAAGTTTTATATTGAAAGTGCATGTTCTAATTTTCCAAGTCAACTTTGAGTGGTGGTCTTTATGAATAATGAAATTATGGATGATAAATATAAGTTTCAAATAATTTTAGATTAAGTGGTTAGCGTTAATGAGTTGGTGGTTACCGTTGTATTAAAGATGTGGTATTTTCATATAAGATTGAAATTATTGATGTTTGAGTGATATTGAGAATAGCATACTTGTTCGTCAAAGAGTTACTAGTTTTGACTTTAAGTGGTAAAGAAAATGGAGGGATGATTTTATTTTAAGATAACGGAATATATGGTTTTGATTTAATTCGATGTAGTAGTGAAAACTAAGTGTCCATATCTTTTTCGTCTAACCGAATTCCGGGATGGAATTCTTTTAAGGGGGAGATAATGTAATAACCGGGTATGTTATTGGTTTATATAATTTTATTATTTTAATTTTAAGATAAATTTGGGATTTATTTTATGAAGTTATAAGTTTAAGGGTAAACTTTAATTTTAATTGGGAAGTCGGAGGGTAGATTGTGCCATATAAAGGAAGTTTGGGGTTTGTTTGGTAAATGTGAAGATATTATTATCCCCAAACCGTCTCTTTTTATTAAAAGAGAAAGAGAGAGGTGTCATAAAAAGGGAGAGGTGTCATGTTTGTAGAGAAAGGGAGATATTTTAGTAAGAAAGTGTGTGTGTGTGTTCTTGTTTTCGGCAAAAAGGGAGAGAGGATTTGGAGTAGTTTTTGGATTAAAGTGAAGAAGGAGAAGGATTTATTCAGCTGGGTTTAGTAGTTGCATCAAGAAATCAAGGTATCAAATCTTTACTTTTATGTATTTTTAGTTAGATAAAGTTTTATATAAACTTATAAGTGGGTTTTGTTAAAATTGGATGTTTTGGGAAATCTAAGCTTAAGGTTAGGTTATGTTCATAGTCTTAAACATATTTGCACCTTTACAGCAACATGCATAGATTAAAAGTATGATTTCTGGGTTTTTAGGATGAACAGTGAACTGAGACATTCAACGAAGTCGCAATGGTTGATTGCGATATTCAACGAAGTCGCAATGGTTGATTGCGATTTGGCTTTGAAGTCGCAATGGTCTATTGCGATGGTCTATTGCGACTTGGTTTGGAATCGCAGTAGTTAATTGCGATTTGGGTTTGGAATCGCAATAGTTGATTGCGACTTGGGGTTGGAATCGCAATAGTGGGTTGCGATTTGGGATGAAGTCGCAGTAGTTGATTGCGACTTAGCACTATGCATTGCGATTCTAATTTACTTTTAGTAGGTTGCGACTTGAGTCGAGGATTTCATAAGTTTAGTTTTAAAAAGAGATATTTGGTATTTTGTGTGATTTCAGATTCTGTGAAGGATTGTCATACGTGATAATTAACTTGGAAAGACTTTGGTGATAAACAAAACAGGTGAGTTTTACTTTAAAGTATTTTTACTGGAATACATTATGTGGATAACAAATACTTGATAAATTGTATGAATGTGTCATACGTGGGTGATTATAATATATTGAGATATTATAATTACGTGAGTATTATATGCGAGTATAATACGTGGCTGGGCTTTGGACCGGTGTGTTAAATTGGCTCGCAACCAATAAATTTGGCCATTGGTGGAGGGATAAGGTGGGATGAGACAGGTATGATGCACAAATCTTGGTTGGTATTAATTTACGTGTGACATATGTGTATTTATATAAAGAGTATCTTATACAAATGAATTTTTATTGATTTCCAAATGTCAGGGATTTACTCACTAGACCCTTAGGTCTAACCCTCATTTTCTGTTTTAAAAATATGTATTCCAGGTGGTGATTCCAGTAAGACTAAGTGATTAGAATACTTGGTGAATAGCTTTTTGGGGAAGATGATCGTTATGAAGTTGTGGATGCTCTCGTACTTATAACTGTGTTATTAGTTATTATGTTATCTAAATAGGATCAAGTTTGTACTGAATTTTTATATTGATTAGTCAGACTTTGGGACCAAATGTGCAATATGAATTACTTTTGTTGAAAACATGTTATGAATTATATGTTATATGTATATTTGGATTGTGGGTTGTTACACGACCCGACGGGCCGACCCGACCCGAAACCGGCCAAGAACCGGTTCTGGCCCGGCCCGGTCAAGAACCGGTTTCAAGCCCGAGAGCCGGGACCGGTTCGTGTATTTAGGAATTTTCTCGACCCGGCCCGACCCGGGACCGGTTCGTGGACCGACCCGGCCCGACCCGATTTTTTCAAAAAAATATAACCGTTAGAGAGCCGTTTCTAGCCGTTGGGAATCCCTTTGTGACCGTTTTTTGGCTCAAAAATATCCCCTCCAACCCCATATAAATACTAGGGGTGTTATGGAGTGATCACCACCTTACAATTGCTTACAAAACGCAAAAAAACGCTTACAATTCTCATTTCTCGGCTCTCGTTATATTCGTTTCTCGCAAAAAACGCATACAATTCTCATTTCTCGGCTCTCGCTATATTCGTTTCTCGAAAAAACGCATACAATTCTCTAGTCTCTACTATCAAAAAAATGGTCGAACAAAATTACACCGTTGTTGCCGATCATTCACGAAAAGCAGCGGTTTGGGAGAATTTCAACTTGGTAAAATTTCCCGACGGTACAAAAAAAGCGCAATGCAAACGGTGTGGAGATTTCCTAAAACCCGAATCAAATAGCACGTTAAAGCGCCACTTCGAAGATAGATGCAAGAGGTTGAAATCGGGTGACGATCCAACTCAACCCATACTTGACAATTCCGGTCAAGTATGGTCGTATGATAATGATCTCGCCCGAGAAATGCAAATGAAATGTGTCATTCAAATGGCGTTGCCGTTCGGACATTTCGACAATCCTCACATTACAAACATGATCAAAAATGGGTTCCAACCACGCTACACTTCGGTAAGTCGTCAAACTCTTAAGCGTGATGCTTTAAAATATTGGAATAAGGTTCAAAAAAATATGCGAGAAATGTTTTTAAACTTACCCAACAAAGTTTCTTTAACTTGTGATGTATGGAGCGCACCATTCGGATTGCCAGATTCTTATATATGCATAACGGCACATTGGATTGTGCCGGGATCATGGCAATTATGCAAACGTGTAATCACGTTTGAGCTCTTTGGTTCGCCACATTCGGGTGAGCGTCAGTTTTCTATAATTATGAAATGTCTTCAATATTATAATTTAAAAAATAAAGCTATTAGTATTTCGTTTGATAATGCTAGTAATAATACGGCATGCGTAGACCGATTACGTTTGGCTTTATCCCCTATTTTAGAGGGAAAATTATTTCATACACGTTGTTGCGCACACATAATAAACTTAGCCGTTCAAGACGGCTTAAGTAAACTTAATGAGCCTTTAACTAAGTTTAGGCTTATGTTACGCCGAATTTTCACAAGAAATAAAAAAATGCAAAACTTATATAAAGATTATTGCAAGCAAGTCGGTTTTAAAGCTTTGGGACCGGCGCACGATATGCCGGTTCGATGGAATTCGACTTGGAAAATGATGGATAATTTATTAAGACAACAACAATATATTCAAGCATTTTATAATGTAGCTTCGGAAAATGGAATTCGACTTGGAAAATGTAGCTTCGGAGTCGGACTTTTCTCTTAGTGGCAGGATCATATCGGAGCGTCGCACAAAATTAACCCCAAAATCGGTGGAGTGCAGCGTATGTCTGAAGGATTACTTGGATGGAGAAGACCGCATTCAAAATCGAACGAACCTGGAGGATGATCTAGACGGCGTGGAAGAAAACTTATTCGAAAACGACGCGGATGAACTACTAAGTACGCCGTCCGTAACCGATACTTCTGATGTTAGTAGTGTCGTAGATGACGAAGAACTAGACACCGACCGCCTTGACGATCAGACGGCTATTACACGACTGATGCAGTACAATACTCTTGAAGACTACAATCCAGATCAGAATCCATACTACGCTCCATACAATCCATTCAATTACAATCCATTCAATTACTATCCGGGTGATGGGGGTGGAAGTTCGGGAGCAGGTGGGAGTTCGGGAGCGGGACCTTCGAATGTTTAGAATTTATGTATTGTAACTTGTAACTTGTAACTTGTAAGTTTGTAACTTAAAATTATATATAAATTATAAAACGTAAAAGTGTATTTTAGTGATATATATTATAAATAAAACGTATTTTTAAAGTGTATTTTACTGATCCAATGATTCCAATCCAATTTTTCTTTGTTAAAGTTTAGTAATTAATTATTATACAAAGAAAGTAGTTAAAAAACAAAAAAATCGCAGGCCCGAAACAGAACCAGTTCTCGGCCCGGCCCGACCCGGTTTTATGCAAACCGGTTCTACATACCATTAAACGGGTCAGGGGCTTTCGGTTTAAACCCGGCCTGACCCGACCCGGTTCTCACCTGACCCGGTTCTCACGGTTACTGTTTGGAACCGGTTTGTCCCCCGACCCGGCCCAAACCCGATTTTTGGCCACCTCTACTCCCCGCAGTAGAAACATGTTGCATCCTCAGGAGTTTTCGCTTGAGGAATCACAGAGTTAGCCTTACCCTTACTCTTGCCTTTGGGCTTGGAGTTGGATTGGCCAACTTTCTCCTTCCCCTTGCCTTTGGGGGGTTTGGCTTCTTCTTTTTAACTCCTCCTTCCCTGATGGCCAATACGGGAGCAGCAGGTTTAGCTTTGGCCATGTTAGACTCGGCGGTCTTCAACATGCCATGGAGCTCCGTGATGGTTTTCTCCATGTTGTTCATATTGTAGTTCAGAATGAACGATTCATATGAACTAGTCAGCGAGTTTAGGATGGGATCCGTGGCAAACTCCTGACTAAAGGGAAAACCAAGATGCTCCAGATGGTCAATGTACGATTTCATTTTAAGAACGTGTACACTGACACTGCTTCCCGAGGCCATTTTGCAGCCAACCAGAGACCTGACTGTGTCAAACCGTTCTTGCCTGGCTTGCTGTTGGAACATGTTCTTCAGCTGGTTAAGCATGTCATACGCCCCAAGTCTCTCCATACTCTTTTGGAGTTCAGGTGCCATGGTCGCTAACATGAGGCAAGCGACCTCGTTTGATTCGGTCCGACGTTTTTCGTACTCTTCCCGAATCGCCCGAGATGCTCCGGTTGGTGGTGCCTCAGGGAGGGGTTCCTCTATGGCTCTCTGCTTCATTTCCATCCTGAGTACGATTCTCAGGTTGCGAAGCCAGTCCATGAAGTTCAAGCCCGTAAGCTTGTCCTTCTCGAGGAGCCCTTTCAGACAAAAGTTTGAAATCGATGAATTCGTGTTGTTGTTTGACATCTATCAAAGTAGAAAAATATATTTTAGTGATCTGAATTAAATAATCCTTGTTATAATAATTACCCAAATGTTTAAAATAAACAATTATTTTTAACAAGGCTAAGATCTATATTTCACTTCTTAGCTACGACGGGTATGCCGCGAATCGCAACTAGAAGCTATTTAGGTAGGTAACCATTTTACCAATTCCATTCTCTATGAAACTCTTAGATCCTTGCGGGATTCGTTGATATCCATTATATCATTTGGCATGTTTAATCCCTTCAACGCTAATCCTTTCTCGTGACGGGTATGCCGCAGATCACAAGTCTAGATTGTAAATCGTCCATGATAAAACACGTGACATCCGGCCCAAGACTCTCGGGTTTCGCGAATTTCACATCATCATCCCTAATGTCTAACCGACGTGTTGGCTTTAGCACTTCCCACGCCGAAAGACGATTAGTTCAAATGTGTGTTTTAGTCATGGGTAGCGTTTGATTTACTTAAAACGGGTTTTTGTTTTTCTAGTTAAAACCTTTTAACTTTCTTTTTAGCAAAATTTTGTTTTATACCATTTTAAAACAATTTTTTATATTTTTGCTAAAGTTCATTTGCTTGTTTAGTCTTGTTAACTCATTAACGAAACTTTGTGATTCTTTACTTATTTTAAAATTAATCTTCTAGCATGCAAGGCCTAGACAAATTCATAAAATAATAAAGCAACCACAACAAGCAAAAACGGTAACAATGCCTCAAATCCTATGCGTTTTTCGGTGAGCCAACACACGAAAAAAACATGGTCAATCTAGGGACACAACCAAAGAGACGAGAATCGGCTTCCACTAAAACCACCATCACCAACGATGCGCGGATGGGTCGCCTTCAGCTTCAGTGAGAGTTTTGCAGCATCAACGACAGTTTCCAGGCATCAGCGACGGTTCTGTCAGCATCAGTGACGATCTGTCAGCATCAGCGACAACCACCAGCTTTCAATTCTCAGCTTTCAGCGACAGTTCAGCTCTCAATTTCCAGCTTTCAGCGACAACTTTTCAGCACTTGCCTCCTTTAGTTTTACCGTCTTCCTTTCTTCCCACTATCTCTCTCTCTCTCTCTCATTTCTTTACTTCTTGACCCATATCTCTCTAACCCCCTCACTTTCGGCCATATCGCCACCACCTAATAACTTTTCTTTTGATTTTTGAACCAAACATAATCACTCTCATATATGAATGATTTTGAGAAATATTTTAAGGATTGAGCTAAGATTCAAGTTTTGAGTGTTAAAACTTCAAGATATTTATCTTCTCCAACCGCCTTTTCACCATTGTTGACTTGGTTTTAGGGTTTTTCTTCTAAAAACCCATTGGTTCGATTTTCTCAAGGATCTTAAAGACTTTACTTGTAGTTTGATGTTCCTAGAAGGTAGAGGTAAAATCTAACTACCGTCTCTTGAATCTAGGGTTTGACCTATTAACACCAACAATATTCATTTCTTATTTGGGTTTCTTTGTTTATGTTTTTGGAGTAAGGAAAGTGTTCTTGAGAGCTTTGCATCTTAGATCTAAAGTGGAGTATATGTATTTTAAGCCTTCACCAAAGGAAACTCAAGTTGGGAAAAATCTAGATTTAGCCTAAATCTAGCAAGGTGAGTTTAAGTTGCTTTGTGAAAATTTTGTACATGCCAAAAATGTCCAATTTAAAGTATCAAAGTGTTTTACTTGGTGTTTATCAAATGTGTTGCTTGCTTGATGAAATTTACATTTTGGATACATTTGAGTTATAAATATTTTAAAATGTCATACATTTGGGGTCTTTGAACATTTTGATAAAGAAATCATATTAATATGTATTTTTTGATGATTTATTGTAAAATGGAGGTCATTTGACGTAAATGCACTTTTAGTGTATTTGGTTTTATAAACGTGTGGAAAATGTATATTATTGAGTTATAAAATATGTTGGCATTATAAAGAGTATAATTTCATTTGGAAAACAATTTATTACAACTCATAATGTGTTTTTGAGTTAATCATATTTTGGAGCATGTAATTACATAAGCGTTGGTTAAATACATTTTATTGTTTGTGATGACTTCTATTTTATAGTCAATGTTGTTGTCGAACTATTGACTCGACTTTGATTTTAATGAGTCTTGAGGGACATTTGTCCGGTTCAATTTTGCTTTATGTCAGGCTTTTGAAGTTACATGCAGTTATGTCATATTTATTTGAAATATGACATGTTTTGAGTGCGTTGTAATTCATTCCGGGTCATTTAAATTTAGACTGTAATGTAGTGGATCCATAGGTATATTTGTCAGTCATTTGGTTTAATGGGAACTTAATCCTTGTTTTGGAATTGGAAATAATTTTGGTTAGCGGGAGCGAGGTATAGACCGTGGGGGGTTGAACTCGTAGACCGAAAGACCCTTTGCGAAGGACTAGAGGTATAGATCGTGGGTGGTTGAACTTGATGTCCTTGCACTTGGGTATTATGCCAATGATGGGACGCTAGTTTTCCACATTGAGGCACATTTAGGCATCGAGGTAAGGTGTAAGACCAATGTGCTAATATATTCCCTTAAATTTGGATAACTCAATGTACAGACCTAGAGGGGTCGAAGTTGATACTCCACAAGTGTACGCTTAAATGTGCTGAGCTTGATATGTCTTATGATTATAATCCAAGAACGTTGATAAGTGGTTTAACTTTGTGTGCCCGCCACATTCGATGGAACCAGGTCTCCCCCGTCATCGAAAGGTGTTGTTTTGGGTAGTTATCCCTATCCATGTTTTCGGTGACGTTTTATATTTATATGGATTATTTTCCATGATTTGTGGACGGCGTATTATGCCTCATCCGTGTTTGGATGTTTCGAATAATGGAGTTTTATTCACGTTTATATTAGTTGGAAATTAAATATTTATTCACGTTTTAATTGGGTTTTGGATTTGAGTCCATTATTGAGAAATGCTTATATTGGATCTTTCGTCATGAGATTTGTGTGCGTTGGAAAATGGGTTGTTTGAACATTCAGTATAAATCATTTTGAAAACCATGATTTAAGTTGCATTCTTTTCGTTTAACGAGTTATTTTATCATGATGAAAACTGTTGAACTCATTAGGCGTTAGCCTAACCTTTTTATTTGTCGACATGTGCAACAGGTTCCGTTTGGGGAATAGTTCTAGTGACACTGTGAAGAGTGGAGAGCTAGTTGTGTGCTCAAGAGGTGTTTAGCTTGACGAAGTCTTCCACATGTTGGGAATAGCAACTTTGTTTTGGTTGAGTAACACCCGACTTTTTGTAGTCTTGACGTATGACGTTGGTTATTGAATGTTGAAGTTATTACGTTTTAAAGTTGGAGGTATTTCCAAGGATGGATTGTAGAAGGGATTTTACCCTTATTTGGTTTTTTTATCGAAGTTTTTTTTAGTTGCTATTTTCCAAATTTGAGGGTGTTACAATATGTTTTAGTTTGACAGGATGGCCAGTGGTTCTCGTCAAGTTCCAAAAGATGAAACAGGAAATCCAGACAGGGAAAATCCACGAACAGGAAATATCAATGAAATGATTTCAGAAACTCGAGGAAGAAGTCGGGGTCGGAGAGGTGGATTGAGTCGGGGAGTACATCTGGAACAGGAACGTTCGGTTCATGAAAGCTCGAGTAGTGGTCGGACTGGAAGTCGGGGTATATCCGGAGGTAGGGGTATGATCCATATGCTACTACGACTTTTCTTATCAATCGCATTTCTTCCAAGATTTTAGCTCATGTTTCTTTTTATTAGCTTCTGTCTCATCATGCACCTGATTATGGATTGCTCATACATTCGGTTGCCTTTGTTATCCTTTTCTTGGATCGACTCATTAAGATAAATTATCTCCAAAGTCTATTGCATGTCCTTTTCTAGGCCATGCATCTCATCACAAAAGGGTATATCTGTTATGGTCCTCATACGACTACCACCATTACCTCTTGATCTGTTCAATTTTATGAAACCATTTTCCCATCTCTATATACAATGTCTTCTCCATCATCCACAGTGATTTTACCATTGATTTCTCCCCCTTCATGTATTTTCTAATTCAATACCAAATACATCTTCTGATTCTGATTCAATCTCTTCTGATTCCAGTTCATCATATGCTTCATCTTCTCTCCCTACCCGTCGTTCAAATAGTTTTTTGATCACCTTTTTATCAAGCATATTCTCAAATTGTTCCAGATTATGAACCAAACACCGTTTCTCAAGCACAAAAGTGGTATGTGTGGTAGGATGTTATGTGAGAAGAAATTTTTGCACTTCATTCAAACAGGACGTGGGTATTAGTTTGACCTCCTCCCGGTACAAATGTGACTGGTTGTATAAAATCAAAAGGCATCTAGATGGATTGGTATAACACCCTTAAATTTGGAAAGAGCAACTAAATAAATTTTTTTCCATAATACAACAAATAAAGGATAAAATTTCCTTTATACAAACTTATCCTCGAAATATCTGAAACTGTATTCTAGACTAACCTTAACAAATAATAACCAAGTCTTATACAAAGACTAAATAAGGTCGGGTGTTACTAAAACCCAAATGAGTTGCTAATCTCAAAGTGCGGAAGACTTCACCCAATAGCTACTCTTTCTCGTGCATCTAGCTAACATTCATTACTTCACGATGTCGCTAAAACCATTCCCAACCGGATGCTGATGCACATGCCGACAAATAAAAAGGTTAGCCTAACGCCTAGTGAGTTCAAGAGTTTTTCAATCATAAACATACAAATTGAAAAACGAAGGGAATGCAATTTAAATCATGGTTTCCAAAATGATTTACTTTAAACATGAAAACTACCCGTTTTTCAATAACACGCGTTTGAGTAAATAACAACGTCAGCATAAAATATTTCCTTAAGATGTAAACTCAAACCCAAAAACTCACCCAAAATGTGCTTCATGGTTTACTTCTCAATTAATGAAAACGTGGATAAAACTTTATATCCAAAAACATCCAAAACACGGATGGGGCATAGTACTCAACTCATAAATCACGGATAACAATCCATATATATATAAAATGTCGTTGAAAACACGAATGATACTCAATACCCAAAGCAACTGGTAAAAAAATAAACAATATCGAAAGCGTCAAATCATGGATAATCTTTGTCTCTAAAGAATATATCCAAAATCCACCATTCGGTGATGGGGGAGACCTGATTTCATTGAACGTGACGGGACACAAAAGTAGGTCACATATCTATGTTAATAAAACCAAACACTTGGATCATAATCGTATGATATATCGAGCTCAACTCCTCTAAGTCTATTGCTCGGGTAGTCTCAATCTCAACTCCTCTAAGTCTATTGCTCGGGTAGTCTCAATCTCAACCCCTCTGCGTCTATACTTTGAGATCTCCAAATCCAAGAAAACATACAAACACATTGGAATTACACTTTACTGCTCATGAGACAATGTCTGACCATACGGATCCACATCTTACTTACCATGACACCCGATGCCTATTTCGTGCTACAATGAAGGAAGCTAGTGTCCCATCATTGAACGTAAAGACTCAAGTGCATATGGATCCATAACATTACAGTAAAAAAACATTGCATGACTCCAAACGAATGAACTAGCGCATTCAAAACATGAAATGCTGAAATAAGATGCGATAAATGCAAATCATAACCACATGCTCTACATTGAGCTATCAAAATCGGACAATTGTCCCCAAGACTCAACAAAGTCAAACCCGAGTCATAGGCTCAACTAATCAAAAGACCAATTGTTAAAAGAAATCAAACATAAACAACCCACGTTTATGCAAACCTATGCTCCAAATACATGAATAACCCAAACACAATTTTTAATTGGGGAAACCCATTTTCCAAGAGGCTCACGCCATTTAGACTTTCAAAACGCTCCATAACACAATGTATGCATTTATCCAAACACACGCTAAAAGTGCATGTTCACCAAACGACCTCCATTTATAAGATGAATCATCAAAACACATGTATTTATGATATTTATCAAAGTACCTGAAGATCCCAAATATGGGTGTTGTACGAGAATTATAAATTAAAATATCCCAACTAAGTAGAACTCTTCAAAATTCCAACATTTGATAAAAATCATGTAAATCACATAAACACCTTAAAATGAACATTTTTGGCATCTACAACGTTTTCACAAATCAACTTGAACTCACTCCAGTATGAGCTCCTTGAAGAAACTTGAATCCACAAGCAATTCCTCCAAACCCTAGATTCACAAGTTTTCCAAACATACATATACATATCCAAGCACTTAGAATCATTCCCCAAACATTTTATATCAAAATTTTCATTTTGACTAAAACCCCAATTTTGACCTAACTTCCCCAAAATCATCAAAACCGAAATTTGAGAAACATAAACACTAGGAAGTCATCAATGGAGCATTTATAACTCATATGAAAGTTTAGAAACTAGCGGATGAACTCACCACTTAGGTTTTGATGAAAACCTAGAAAAACCCTAATTTTCTTGAAGATTGAGGTGATGATGATGAACTCTTGATCTTTGCTTCCACTTGTTAGGACCATAAATGTCCTATAAGATAGAAAGTTATACAAAGAGTTTTATATTATTTGTAAAAGCCTTTAATTGTTAAATGGGCTTTAGTGCGTTAATGGGCTTGGGCCTTAAGAGTCATAGGCCTAGGTATAAATAGTTTGCTTTAAACCCAGTTTTAGGTTAATCACCATTATCATTCCAATTGGCTTTTAGAGTTGTATTATCATTGTAAACTCTTTTGAATGAATGAGATGGATGACAACATTGAATCGTGTTAATGTTATTGATTGACTGATTATTCTTTGTTGATTGCACGTTCTGGGATCCACAATTGGTATCAGAGCAGAGAGACAAAGATTTTGATCCAAAGGTATTAATTTGTTCACCTGTTTCATCAAACGGCGCCTACAAGTAAGTTTTATGATTTTTTGTTGAGTTTGATAAAATTGTTGATTTCTAGTTGCTTCAATCCATTTATTTGAGTTATTAATCGACTTTGGTAAGTTTTCATAGTCTAATTCAATCGTTTGCTTAGTCAATTTGATAAAAATCGATTTTTTTGGTCTATAGTCTGTGTTCATCAAAATCTGGGTTCTTTTTCATGAAAACGGTTGTTTTTAGGTAAAATTCGATTTGGGTTTGTGTGTTTTCGTGTCTTCTTTGGTTTCATATCTTTCAGGAAGCAAAATCATCAACCCTAATTCATCCCCATATCCGCGTTCTTCGTACAACATCAGTTTTCGGACGCCGCACATATCTTTCCGGGTAAGTTTCTAGCATTTGTCCGATATTGTCACCCGGACAAACCTTTTCCGGACACCTCATCCGGAATTAGGACTTGTCCATTTTTCGGACTCCTTACCCGAACTTGACATTTTCCGGACCTATACTTTGTCCGAACTTTGCTTTCATCCGGAAACCGTGTATCCGGACTTCACATTTCCGGATAATTTATCCGGACTTCCCAATTTACCGAACTCTTTATCCGGAAACTGTCTCATCCAGAAACCCTTCATCCGGATTGCTACCCGGAAACCACAGCATCTGGATTGCTACCCGAAAACCACAGCATCTGGATTGCTACCCGAAAACCACACCCGGAACTCACGTTTTAGAATTTTTTTCTCGAGGCGCTGTCCCCAGACCTCGCAAGGGCGTTGCCCCTTGACCCCACCGTGCTAAGTCGCCGAAGGGGCACATTTGGGTATTCTTGATACTGCCTGTTTTTTGGATCATATCTGAATTGTCTCACGATCACCTAAGTGCAATTAAGATGTCTTCTCGAGATGCTCTTGCAATGAGCAACCACACCACTCCTCCAGCTCTTGGAGAATTCTGTCAGGTATGTCTACCAACTCATAACGCTTTAGTCGATCAAATTCAACTGCTTGTTCAAAAGGTAGAGTCCTATAAGTTTACCACTAACGAATAGTTGCTTGAAATATCCACATTAAATGAGAAGTTAGATGTTCAAAGAAAGGTCATAGAAAAACTTAAGTCTGGTAACGCTAATCTAAAAGAAAAGTGTGCCAACCTTTCTATAACACCCAAATACTTTAAGGCCAAGATATCTGACTTAACTGCAAAGCTTGATCAGTGTGAGAATGAGAAAGCTGAGATTGTCTATCAATGCTCCTCTCTTCAAATAGATAACAAAGAGCTTCTTTCAAAAATAAAAGATCTTGAGCTTAAGTTTTATAAACGTGGACAAACTGATTAAACGATTCATCTGAACAAACCAAAGGATTTCAGGTACTATAACTCAGAATGGGGAATTGGGTACGACAACCCACACTATTTGAAAAAGATCTTAACAATGGTGCCTACTTTATACGAGTTTAACTTTCTAGGCATTGATAAGAAATTTCCCCAATATAAAATCAAATGGACAGAACGACTCAATGAGAAGGATGAGGAACGTGAGGAATACAAACGAGCGAATACTGTCAAAATGCAAATGTTGTTTGCTTATGAAGTTCTTAACACATCTTATGAAACAAAGAAATCCAAATACCTTTCAAATGACTACTTTGACGGCTACAAAGTTGCCAACCCCAAAGAATCCTCTAAAACGGATACAGTCCCAACAACTGAAACTAAAACAGAGAAGAACGAGTTTAAACGCTATGTTCCACCTCTCGTTTTGGAAATGAAAATAGTTCAGTTAGAGGAGTCATTTGAACAGGAACAGAGTCAAAAGGAAAAACAAGAGCTTTTATCCAAACTTGAGAGTTTCAATTCCACAAAAACAGAATTTGTATCAGTTGAGGAAAAGGAAGCTCTTCGGGCAGAAATCAAACGACTCACATCTAAATTGTCTGTTTTGGCAACATAGGTGATGCAAGAGCAAGTAAACAAGGGTAAACTTCAAGAGAAGTTTGACCAACTTCAAAACGAGAAAACCATTATGTCTGAACCTTCCTCGAACTCATCAGATACATCTTATTGTAAGGCTTTTATAGGAAAAATCTCTTCCAGAAAAGGAAAAGAACCTCAAGCGATGTGTTTTCAATAGAATCTCGACTCTGATTTTCAAAAAGGTTTCGCACCTGATTCTTCGCAAAACACAGATCCAAAGTTCTCCTCACATCCTTTAAATAATGATGTTCCATCCGAGAGTGAACTTGAGTTTTCAGCGTTTATGAATTCTAACGTATGTTCAGATGATGATTTCCAAAGTTTGCATTTGATCAACCCCTTCCAAGCCATACTGATTTTCTTTCAAAAATGCCTGAACGATCGGTCAATTTTCAGAAGGGTGAATGTTCTACATCCGCCCCTCAAACCCGTTCTGTGAACAATGTTTCCAAAAACAATTCTAAATTTAAAAGATGTTCACAGAGATGGAAAACAACCGGTCGCTCTCAAAATAGACATTCTTACTACTCCATCTCTTTTGACAGTGACTTTAATGATATTTCAGATAATAATGGTCAGAGAAAAAGGTTCAAACAAGTTTGGGTAGTGAAGAAGTCTAATGAAAGCACAACGAATACAGATTCATTTAAGTCAGTTTCGCATGCTAGGACATACAATCATAATCATGATGTCTTTAATTCTCGTACTTCTGTTGAACAAAGTGTGATGTTTCCTTTAAGACTTTATTCAATTCAACAGTTGCTTCAACTTTCTCATGATTGTATTTGTTGTTCTGCATGTGGTTTGAATGATTTTGTTGACCGGAAATATGCATCTCATTGGTATGGTACTTATAGTATCCCCGATCCTCATTCTAATAGGGCAATAACCATCAAGGATCAATCAAAGCATGGATACCAAAATCTTTCTAATATGTTTTGCAGGAATGTCATGTGCGTTTAGTTCAGAATATACTTTTCACATGACTGCATTCGAAGGTTATGCCACATTTGAGGGGGAGTATCAGGTAATTGTCACATAAATGCATTTTTTAGTGAATTCAAAGAAATGTGGTAATGCATTCTGAATAACTTACTTGTGTTTGTTATTCTCCGACTTTAACTTCCATGATTGCCATCAGGGGCGTAGCCAGCATTTTAGTTTAAGGGGGGATAGAAATTCTCAAATTTAGCTTGTCAGTCAAAGGTTAATATGAGATATTCGATTAATGTTAGTTCTCTAAGTCTCGTGAGGTTTTGACAAAAAAAATGATTTAAGATGTGTAGATAAAAAAGATACCACAAATATTGTGACTTTTGTTTATGAAATATTAGAAGAGGGATAAATATTTTATATTAGTCAAAACATATTTTTTTTATCATTAAATGAACCATTACTTATGTGGCGTTTGTTTTTTAAGAGGTCTGAAATCTGAAATCTGAAACAACAATATTGTTTGTTTTTATAACGTTCTGAAAACATATTTGAATTGCAAAATTCTTCAACAACAAAAGCTTAGGAAATCACACACCAGTAACAAGAAAAAGAGGGATTAATATTTAAAAAATATTAATACGATTTCCATATATTTTAAAAATGAACACCTGTACCTTTGCTTTCATTATCATCATTATCTTGAACCTTGTAGGAAACCATAAAACCTTTTATATCTATTAACCGTTCTTTCCTACGTGAAGACGATTGCGAAGATGAAAAGGGATATAAACCGCAATATGTGAATGGAAGCCATTATCAAGTTCTCTGTAGGGTTTTGAAGAAGGGTGAATTCCAGTAAACAGAGTTAGGTGACATACAGGAGGTGTCTTTGGTTTCTCTTTATCTCGGTCTCTGTCTCTCCTCTCTCTTCTGAATGAGAAGGGGATTCCAGATGAGTTACACAAGGATTTTTTATATCGATTTTGGACTGATGGAGATCGATGGTTTGGAGATCGATTTTGGAGTCAAGATGATGAAGATTGATCTGGCTTGAAGATCAATTTGGGTCTCAATTTGAAGGCATGAAAATCGATTTGGCCGAAGTTCAATTTCCTTTGCGTGCGGCAGTGATAAGAGAAAAGTGGAAAAAAGTGGTTAGGTTACCACTTTTTGTTGCAGACATGTTTAAGTGATAACTGGTCTGAATTGAAGAAAAAAACAAACAATCTTATTTTAAAAACGTCTGACCGATTAAGTGTTAAGTACAAAATAAGTGCTGAATATCAAAAAAACAAACAGTCCCTTACACTAATTTATTAATATATCGTAAATAAATTACTTCAATATAAATATCTATCTTATATTATCATATATATGTATATATATACACACATCAATATAAGTATCTATCTTATATTATATTATATATACATATTATATGTGGATGAAAAGTAGAATTTATAACTTGATTAACAAGAAATAACATTATAGAAATCTATGGTCTAATAATATATTTTTTAAAACCTTAATTTATTTTTGAAATTTGTATATTAATGTCAATATTGAATATAATAAATAAAAAACAATAAAAGAAGTTGTCAGCGGTAATATAAACTTAATATTAAAATTACATGAATATAAGTATTATAAAATAAAAAAATTAATATATGAACACTATAAATTAACATTTTAACTGTTAAATATTTTAAGATTTCAAGATACACAAACGAATATGATGAAAAGTAATTAAAAACTGCATAAGAATTATAAAATTTAAAAGAATTATAATTTTAAAATAAAGAAAATATTAAAAAAGAATTTAAGTAAAGAAAGTTGGAAATTAAAAAGAAATTGACAGTTGATAAAATTTTAAAATATAAAATTGAATTTAGAGGGGAAAAAAATCTAACCTAGGATTCGAACACCTAACTTCCAACATTCAAAGGAATGCACCTAACCACTCAGGATAGCAACACATATTGGTTGTAATTTCTATAACTCACTATATAATGTGGAGCAGTTAGGGGGGCTGAGCACCAACCAGTCCCCCACTAGCTCCGCCACTGATTGCCACGTGTCATATTCTTCTAGAATTAGTTATTTCCATGTCTCATATGTTTGTTGCTTTTTCGATGGAAATACACTCGCTTGAATTTCTATTTGCGTTCAAAGTTCGTCATTTCTTGTAAATGATTCAATTCTTATCTGACATATTAATTGTGACTTGTTCTTCACAATTAAATTTTCTGATCATTGTTTCATTTATTGCATATAATGAGCTTGCTGAGTCATTCTGTTTAGCGCTTGATCTTGTTTATTGAAATTCTTGATTTCAAATAATTTATTATGACTTCTGATCATCTCAGATCATGACTCATTCTTAAATGCTTTGACTTCTAAACATTTCAGTTTAGAACTCATACTTCACTGTTTACTAAACTGTTCTATTCGATTAATGCAATGAGCGTTAGGACTTATAATGTTTCTATGGTCTATCCAGAACCGGAAGGACCTACCCAACACATCCAATTATAGACATCAGTGAGCGGTCTAGATGCATAGATGAGTTTGGAGTGAAAAGAAAATGGTGAGGATGTGACAGGACTTAAAAGAATTATTGGTCCTTATCAAACCGAGTCAGTTATCCGGGTAACCACACAATCTATTCATTCTCGTTCTTTGGAGATGAATATTGAAACAGACCCACCCAGTGTCGATAACTCGTGTCACCCCACCCTGCCACTCAAGTATCTCACAAAAGATGCTTGTTTCATAAATATACGGATATTTAACACATAATCTATCTATTCCTCACTCGGAGGTCTTAGATATTGAAAAAGGAAGACATCAGCTCCGGTCTCCGAACTTCATTTTCTACTCACTATGTCTATTGATTTTTAACTTACGTCCCAGGTTAAATCATATTTTGAGCCAAACAGATATAATTTAATTCTTTCACACACACACACGAGTCTTTGTGATTCCACTCGCATATCTTCGTGATATTGCCGGAACAGTTTGAGAAGTAATTATTAACATTTTACTTCAGTGATAACAAGAAGTCCTATCAGAGATACCCCAATGCCAACTCTGAAGATAGGCCACACAATTATTTTAATTGTTGTGATAACAGTTACTATTGTGTTTCTGTGTTAGATATTTACCCCATTTTGGTTACTTAATGTTTTATCTCATATTTTGTTACTCATCAGTTTCGTCTTTGAAATTACATGACGCTTCGGATGCTCCTACTCATCATGAGGGGGAGAAAAGATACAGACTCAAAGACACAGGTTATCATGTTGAGGGGGAGTTAGCAAAAGTTGAGGGGGAGTAACAGTTATGATTTGTGCTGAAAAGTTTCACGTATTTCGTGCTGATAAGATTACAAGTTGTTTGCTTGATTGATTCTTCTCATCCCTAATCAAGTGGTGTTTGCTACAAAGTATTATTTCTTCCTTCGAGCATATTGGTTCTACAAGTTCTTAAAGCTGAAGCTGAAAGAAAATCCAACTCGCGGTTCAAATACAGATTCGTGAATCTTAACTGAATATGCACTGTGGAATATCACGTAACTCACAAATTATCTTTCTTGGGTGCTTATCTGATGTGTTGAGTTCCTACAGTTGAAACCTGCGTTTCGTGCACTCAGTCGAGGTTATTGTTCATTGAATCTGGTGATAAAGTTGAAACCGAAGATAAGAGCTTTATTCAAGGGGGAGCTTGGAAAGACATGAAGACACAACAACACCAAAGTGTTTCAAAGATTCAAGAGGAAGATAAGATCAAGATCTGAAGATTTCAAGATCAATTTTTTCTTTATATAACTTTAGGGGGAGATTGTTAGGACCATAAATGTCCTATAAGATAGAAAGTTATATAAAGAGTTTTATATTATTTGTAAAAGCCTTTAATTGTTAAATGGGCTTTAGTGCGTTAATGGGCTTGGGCCTTAAGAGTCATAGGCCTAGGTATAAATAGTTTGCTTTAAACCTAGTTTTAGGTTAATCACCATTATCATTCCAATTGGCTTTTAGAGTCGTATTATCATTGTAAACTCTTTTGAATGAATGAGATGAATGACAACATTGAATCGTGTTAATGTTATTGATTGATTGATTATTCGTTGTTGATTGCACGTTCTAGGATCCACACCACTCCACCACCAAATACCCTTGGATATTCCCAAAACTAACAATCTATCCTTGAAAATCTCTCAAAAACGAAACCATAACAATTTGTATCGTCAAAGTCGGAGTTGAAGTTATGACCACATGAAGAATGAGGCTTAAAATCAGATTTCTTGCACTGCACCCCCCCGCGAAAGTGACATGCGAAAGTTCACTTTAGCATGTCACTTTCGCCCAAAAGGTACCGAACACAATTTTCTCCATAACTTCTTCGTTTAATTCCGATTTAGCTCCGGAAATAACCGTTGGACTCGTATTTGAATTCTTCATCCAACAAGACTATAATATCTAGGATCTCAACCCAAAATCCTATTTCCTTTATTTTTCTTAAAAGATCGATTTCTACACTAACTTGAAATTGTATTTACCCCAAAATTACGGGTGTTACAACTGGTTAGTCGGTACAAAGGCCGAGATTTTATTCAAACCAAGGGTATTGACTACACTAATACATTTACTCCCGTTGTTAAACTCACAACTGTTACGCCAATCCGATTTGTTGCTTATTCTTATGGGTGAGACATAAGGAAAGTCGACGTGAACAATGCCTTTCTACATGGGAACCTTACGGAGATGGTTTATATGTCTTAACAATTGGGTTATATTGATACTACTCGACCCGTTCATGTACGCTTACTACAAAAGGCACTTTATGGTTTAAAGCAGGCAACTCGAGCATGGTTTGAAAAGTTATTTCATATGTTGATTATGTTGGTGTAACACCCCGATTTTTATAAAGTGTTACGATTAGTTTTATTCATGTATAATTATTTGATAAATTAATTTTAGAGTTTATCCCCGAGTAAGTTACGTAATTGGTTTTAAATGGAATTATAAGTTAAGAGGTAAGCTTTATTTTTAATATATAAGTTGGAGGGTTAAAGTTGTCAAGTGATGGATGTATGGGGTTAGTTTGGTTAAGGTGATGAAAGTTGAATTAACCCACCGCCTCATTTGTTTAAAGTAAGAAGAAGGTGAGATATTTCTCACTTTTGGCTAGTGTGTGTGTGTGTAGGTTCTTCTCGGCAGCAAGAAGAAGAAAATAAAGTTGATTATTTTGACGGTAAATTTAAGGGTTCAATTGGTGAAAACAAAGGTATGTTCTTCACAAGATTTATTCCTATTATGATTATGTAGCTTTTTATCGGTTTAGAAATTGGGTTTTGATGTTTTTGAAAAGAATGAGAAATCTGAGTTTATGAGTCTGTTCTACTGATAGTTTTAAGCATATCTGCATTTTTGTAGAATTTGTTATGGCTTAAAAGTATAGTTTTAGTTCAAAAATACGACTTATTTGGGTTGAGATAAGTATGAACATGACTGTTGCGATAAAGATGAGTATTGAGATAAAGATGAATATTGCGATAAAGATGATTGTCGCAACACGTTTGTAAAGCCCGTATCCCGGTATGTAATTTCTTTGTTTTAATTCTTTTTTAAAAGTTTTATTTATCATGGTTTCCGTTAGCGGGGTTAGACGAATTGAACCTAATAGTTAAATATGTCAAGACGTGGTTAGTTTGCGAGAAGGATGTAGTGAGGGACCAAAATTGTTAAGGGGCCAAAAAGTGAGAGTTTTGGCCCATGCAACCCATGTTGGAACCACCTTAAAAGTGACCGTCACTGATCGTTTATCATTCCTGATATGATGATTGACAATAACTGAAATCCCTATGTCTGGTAAAAATATGATGGGCGTATTTACTATTATTGACATACTATAGGGTTTCCCATTAGGTGATTGGAACTATGGGGAGTTATATTGCACATAACAAACACCAAGGGTTGAAAGTGTAAGATACTCTTATTATAAATAGAGTACCCTAATCTCTCTTTCAACCCTAATCACTAATTAGATAACGGCCTAATATCCCATCCGTGTGCAGCCTCCCTTTCGGTCGATTCTCTCATTCAAGAACTCGATCATCATCATCCCATCATAATACGATCACCTCGTTCTGGGAACCCGACAATCAATGGCAAATATGTTCAATGCTTTCACCGGATCCTCAGGATCATCGGGTATGTTTTCTCATCATCGATTACTCATTATTAATCAAATACGAATCGTGAAGTTTATTCCAACAACCCAAACCAAACCCTTGTATCATTTTTTTGGTGTGGTGTTCGTGAGTAACAAGAAAAAAGGGATGGAGCTCAATATTTTCGTATTTTGAAAACCTAGCTGCAGAAAACTTCTGTTTCCCAGAGATTGAACGGTCGGATCGTCGTGATTTTTGGTGAGAAGCTTCACGACATCTTCATCAACATTCTGGACGGTGGGATCGTGGTTTTGAGGTCCGGAGGTCATGGTTTCGTGGGGTTCTGCACAGCAGTAACTTTGTGGTGATTTTTCTCCATTCTTGCTCTATTTTGGTTCCATACATCTTGATGTGCTTATTTCCAAGTGTATGATGGTTTTGTATGCCTCTAGTATAATCTAGAGAAGACTTTGTATTGCTCTAATATTGGTGGTAGAGGATTTGAAGCGGCTCTAGTAGTCCCGTGGTTTTTACTCTCGATTTTGAGGGGTTTTCCACGCTAAAATTTTGGGGTCTCATTGTGGTTGTTGATTGTATGTTTGGGGGTTGTTTTTACTTGCACTTAGAATACCCTATTTGTTTGCATCCTCAAAGGTTCATTCGGGTCTGTTTGGGTTAAGCTATGGCTTAATGGGTTACTAAGCATTATTTGTCATTTTATGTGAAACTGCAGTTTCTGTCCCTGTTTTTGTATCGAGTATAACTTCTGCTAGGAATGTCGGATTGGGATGAAACCAGTGCCAAAGGTTCCCTTTATGAGTCTAGTAAGTTTCTTATGTTTTGCGGAAAAACCAGTTCGGACCGTAGCTAGTGTCAAACCGCTGTTTTGTAATGAAAGGTGCTGTTTTTCGCTGTGCAGTTAACCGGTTTTGTAAAATCCATAATAAATTGTAGAAAAATCGTTAGAGCGCGTGCGATATGTCCCTGGAACCCTAAGACATGGGACTTTGTGATTATGGATTAATATTTCTGGATTTATCAGTTTACAAGGGGTTAAACAGGTCCCGAACATACCTGTGTTTTTAGAGTAAAAGCTGGAATGTGTATGTTATAATTTAGTAGTCGTGGTTTTGGGTTGGGGCGTCACTTTGACATTTGTTAACACGTAATTAGGTGGGAGAAGGTGAGTGAAGTTGGCCGGCTTGTGATTGCGGTTGCGGATACTCGCGTTGCTTTAAGGTGAGTTCTCTCACTGTGTAGTTAGGGGTTGTATGCATGTCATAGTAGTTTGTATGTACTACTGTCTTTGTGGTGTGAACTAGTTGTTTGTGGTGTGTAATATTTGATTGGTTTAAATGCTTAGTATAAATGTGTTACATTACAACTCGGTGGGACCGAGGGCTCGGTGGGACCGAGGAAGTGGAAAGAAACGTTGTGGGAACTCAGTGTGACGAGTGTGTTACATTACAACTCGGTGGGACCGAGGGCTCGGTGGGACCGAGGTGTTGGATACATAATTACTTGTAGATGTTTACTCGTTTTATGTAACTGTGGTGTTGTTGCTTATGTGCGGATAGGGGTGATGTGTATATAATTCCTATCTGCGCATGTGATGGAATTCACTAAGCTTCGTGCTTACCCCTTCCCAATATCTTATGATTTCAGGTGCGAGTAGCAGTCGGGCATGACGGTACACACGGGCGCAAGGCGAAGATTGTTTAAATTGATTTTTAGTAAATGGGGATTTAATTATATAACTTTCCGCTGCTTAAACTTTGTTGACGGTTTTAAATAATGACGTTTATTCTTATTGTAATGGGATTTGTTAACTTTTGGTTTGATTATAATGAAATGTATTACTTTTAAAAAATTTAAATTCCTTGTAATTTTTGGGACGTTACAACTTGGTATCAGAGCACAGCTTGAGTGAATCAAACACATCTCGGTGTGTTTGGTCTCAAGTTGCGGCTAGGGAATTACAAATTCTTTTACTAAAATCTTTTTGAATAAAAGAAAAAAAGGAAAACCCGTTTGGGAAACGGTGATTGAGGGCGCAGTGTGTACAGTCAGCCGACGCTAAGTGGGAAGGTACAGTACTTAGTGTATTTATCGCTTTCTAGATCATAGGGTATGCATGCTAGACTGCTTATGTGGTTTACACTGTACTGTATGTTGATTGCTCGCTAGTAGGAATCCATGTTAGTTATAGTAGGTTGTTAAGTGAAGGCCCTATAGGTTGTATGCAGTAAGAATCATATAGCCTTAGAATATTCGATTTAGTTCTATTGCGCAGCTCTTGTTTGAGTCCAACCGTTCTAGGATAGAATTTTGTATTCGAATGTCTATTTGATTCACGCTGCATGCGACTGGGAATTCGCGAGGCAACTCGTTATGGCTAACATGGATTTCGTTGTAGCAAGGGTAGTGGGATGAGATGAAATTCCTAGTGAGCTGGGAAGAGTGTTTACATATGAGTATGTATGCTAGATTGCTTTCTAGAACATAGGAGTATGTGTGCTAGATTGTTTGGTGCTTATTACACTGTACTGCATGTTTGTTGTTTGCTAATAGGAGTTCATGCTAGCCTTGATAAGTTGTTAAGTGAATGCACTATAGGTTGTATGCGGTAGGAACCAAATAGCCTTAGAATGTCGGATTTAGTTCTATTGCGCAACTCTTGTTTGAGTCCAACCGTTGTAGGATAGAATCTTATATTCGAATGTCTATCTGGTTTTACACTGTGTGCGACTGTGCATTCGCGAGGCGACTTGTCATGACTAGTGGGGATTTCGTCATAGCAAGGGTAGTGGAGTTGGGTGGAATTCCTAGGGAGCTAGGAAGAGTGTGTACATATGCCGGTGCGGGCATATGTGTGTAGTTATCGGCGAGAAACTAGTTGGACCCATCGGATGGAACTCGGAACGAGTGATGATAGGTGTGGAAGGTAGTAGTAGAGCTCCTACTATTGGAAACACAGGATCAATGCTCGAGTCGGGGAAAGTCACGAGGAATCCAAGGAGTTGAGCGTGAGCGTTGTTAGTGTGAGTTATTATGCGCTAATAACTCGTTGTAATATCTACCCGGAATAGCCATCGCAAGGAGGAACGACTATAGTAAACCTACTAGTACAGGTGTGTACTTGTTTTGCTTTGATGGGATGATCGCTGGGGTAGTATCGAAGGTTATAAAATTAGTAGTTGTTGGAATAAAAGGACGATTCTAGTATTGATCACTTGGAGTGACGATAAGGATGATGTTTGTTTCGGGCCAAGATGGACGATTGTGCTAGAATCATAGGCTTATAGAGCCGACTTTGATTTGAGGAAAAATCGTAGGGATTATTTGACGTAATTTCTTAACTTTCCTAAGAGGTTTAAATGTCCGGATGACGTTAGTGGACCGGAGAGATTTGGAGGAGTAGGAGTCGAGGCGTAGAATGCCGACTAAGTCATTCACAAAGTTTGACTTTGAAATAGATTGCATTAACAAATTCTCGTGTTTCAAATCATTTTATGGATGGTGTTTTGGAATTTTGGGAAATGTTCAGCACACACACAAGATTTTGAAATATGGTTTTGGAAAATGTATGAAATCGTTTTATCACGGGAGTGCAAACTTTGTTAGAATTTGTCTCATTTCGTTATTTTTCCAACGGTTCTTTCGGGTAAGATGATATCCGTGTTTTGTGGTGTTTAAAATGTTGGGCAAGTGACTACGGCTTGTGACTTTAACATTGGAACTCCTCCACATATGTTAGAGTTGAGACGGAAAGTTACATTCCACGATGTCTGTATAAAGCTATTTGAGTGATTTCGTTAAATAAGTTTTGTTTTACGGCATGTTGAGTCGTGTGGGTTTAATTTCACGAGGTGCATATCTTATTTGTTTATGTGACCATTTGGAGAAATCTTGGAAATCAATTTAAAGAACCCCACCTTTTGAGATTTAATGAGGTTTTAGTCGATATTTTCAAATGATGGAAACGGATTGGTTTTTATCTTTAAGTTTGAAACTTACACGAGACAGTTGTGTTTTAACAAAAATATATTTGTAAACCGTTTCATCGTTTTGTATGACAAGCCGGCGCGCGCAAGATTTGTTGGTGAACCCTGTGCCACGACATTGAATGTTGAAAAAGAGAAATTTTGGGGTCAAATGTCGTGGAACTGATTTTGAAATTATGTGCACACTTTTGTCGCACCCGATGTAAGGTCGAGCGGTTACTTTAAATACATGTCATGAGTCAATTCATGCTAGAACCGTGACGGTTCATTTTTAAAGAAATTATTTATTTCGCTTTACGTTCTGTGAGTAAACTAAGCTGCAATGAAATAGTTTTCAACATGATTTTCATATGTGGGACAAGCGTGTCCATTTTTGCATAACTATCGACCTGGTAATAGTAGTTTTATTGCTTACGGTCTTTTTGAAATGAAAAAATAAATAAATAAAATAAATAAATAAAAAATCTTGACGTTGAAAATATATTGTAAACCATTTGGGCAATGCGATTTTAAGTGTTATGTGTCATTTTGAGAATTTTAAGGGTGTGAGTCCTTTTGGAAAACTCTTTTGTTTAACCCGTGTTGAGTTTGGGACTAATGTTGATTTTAGAGTATTGCTTGCTTAAACTTTATTTAAACGCGTTTTGACCGACTATGGGTCTAGCAAGCGTGGAGCATTTTGCTCGGTTTTGACTTTGAGATAGTCAGGGGTCAATTGCACGGTTCTAATGGCTCGATGGGGAGTCTTGTTGTTGGATTGTTTTTGTTGCACAATTTTGCATTTATTGCACGTTGAGTATTTACATGTTTGGGTGAGTGAGTCATTCCGGGATAGGCATGTTGTTGGTAGACTGTTTGCTTTGGATCCTTGGTCATGACAGTCAGTCGTTGGTAATGGTCGGTTGGGTATCTCGGGGTGGGACCCCGGTATTCTTGTGTTATGACCTTGACTTTCTAGTAGGCACTAGGAAGATATAGTCTTGAGCACTTACCTGGGAGGTAGTTCCGATACGTCGGGCCTTGAGACGTACCTGGGAGGTAGGCGTTAAGGAGTATTTTGATACAGTGTAACTAGGCTTCCTAGAGCGAGCGTGTGGGATAAGTAGACGGTGGAGGATTGGGTATTCCACACGTGTTAATATGGTAGGCCGAATAGTGTCGGTTAAGGGAAGGATGCCCTTTGTAATTAAGAGAATAAATGCGCAATAACCGTTTTGAAGTAAGTAGTATATTTAGGTGTCGACTTTTGGGCTTGAGGCCAAACACCTTTAGTGTAATCGGAGATTTGTAGCCGATTTGAAAATAATTATGATGATGGTAGTAGTAACCCTGAGATGCTTATTTGTGATGAATGGTTATGGTGGAATGACCTGCGTGGGTGATTATAAGTTTACTGGTTTGATGATCTGTGTGAAATAATTTTGGGAGTCTATTAGAACTCGTGGAAGTTAATCGGCAGTAATGGTAGGAATTATCGGATTCGAGTATCCTGTAGGGTATGTTGGTGAGCACCTTTAGGATGGTTAGAGCTTGCAAGTTGAATCGGGATGTATGGAACATCTAAGGTTGGGAGGCAACCGAAGTCGTTTGACTAGGAATGAATTCAGTTGTTGGAGTGTTCTTACGATCATATTTCCAATGTCCGTGAAGGAGTTTTGTTAGTAAGAAAAGTATTCGAGAAATTCTAGACGGGGTGAGAAATTTAGATTCTAGTTGAGGAAAGTCCAGTGGCAACACAGAAAGGGCTCCGAGTGGACTTGGGAACCCGAGGTTGAGATGTGGTAAAGCTATCCAGAGCTGTTTGCGGACGTAGACTTCGAGGACGAAGTCTAATCCGAGTGGGGGAGAGTTGTAAAGCCCGTATCCCGGTATGTAATTTCTTTGTTTTAATTCTTTTTTAAAAGTTTTATTTATCATGGTTTCCGTTAGCGGGGTTAGACGAATTGAACCTAATAGTTAAATATGTCAAGACGTGGTTAGTTTGCGAGAAGGATGTAGTGAGGGACCAAAATTGTTAAGGGGCCAAAAAGTGAGAGTTTTGGCCCATGCAACCCAAACCAAACCCTTGTATCATTTTTTTTGGTGTGGTGTTCGTGAGTAACAAGAAAAAAGGGATGGAGCTCAATATTTTCGTATTTTGAAAACCTAGCTGCAGAAAACTTCTGTTTCCCGGAGATTGAACGGTCGGATCGTCGTGATTTTTGGTGAGCAGCTTCACGACATCTTCATCAACATTCTGGACGGTGGGATCGTGGTTTTGAGGTCCGTAGGTCATGGTTTCGTGGGGTTTTGCACAGCAGTAACTTTGTGGTGATTTTTCTCCATTCTTGCTCTATTTTGGTTCCATACATCTTGATGTGCTTATTTCCAAGTGTATGATGGTTTTGTATGCCCCTAGTATAATCTAGAGAAGACTTTGTATTGCTCTAATATTGGTGGTAGTGGATTTGAAGAGGCTCTAGTAGTCCCGTGGTTTTTACTCTCGATTTTGAGGGGTTTTCCACGCTAAAATTTTGGGGTCTCATTGTGGTTGTTGATTGTATGTTTGGGGGTTGTTTTTACTTGCACTTAGAATACCCTATTTGTTTGCATCCTCAAAGGTTCATTCGGGTCTGTTTGGGTTAAGCTATGGCTTAATGGGTTACTAAGCATTATTTGTCATTTTATGTGAAACTGCAGTTTCTGTCCCTGTTTTTGTATCGAGTATAACTTCTGCTAGGAATGTCAAATTGGGATGAAACCAGTGCCAAAAGTTCCCTTTATGAGTCTAGTAAGTTTCTTATGTTTTGCGGAAAAACCAGTTCGGACCGTAGCTAGTGTCAAACCGCTGTTTTGTAATGAAAGGTGCTGTTTTTCGCTGTGCAGTTAACCGGTTTTGTAAAATCCATAATAAATTGTAGAAAAATCGTTAGAGCGCGTGCGATATGTCCCTGGAACCCTAAGACATGGGACTTTGTGATTATGGATTAATATTTCTGGATTTATCAGTTTACAAGGGGTTAAACAGGTCCCGAACATACCTGTGTTTTTAGAGTAAAAGCTGGAATGTGTATGTTATAATTTAGTAGTCGTGGTTTTGGGTTGGGGCGTCACTTTGACATTTGTTAACACGTAATTAGGTGGGAGAAGGTGAGTGAAGTTGGCCGGCTTGTGATTGCGGTTGCGGATACTCGCGTTGCTTTAAGGTGAGTTCTCTCACTGTGTAGTTAGGGGTTGTATGCATGTCATAGTAGTTTGTATGTACTACTGTCTTTGTGGTGTGAACTAGTTGTTTGTGGTGTGTAATATTTGATTGGTTTAAATGCTTAGTATAAATGTGTTACATTACAACTCGGTGGGACCGAGGGCTCGGTGGGACCGAGGAAGTGGAAAGAAACGTTGTGGGAACTCGGTGTGACGAGTGTGTTACATTACAACTCGGTGGGACCGAGAGCTCGGTGGGACCGAGGAAGTGGAAAGAAACGTTGTGGGAACTCGGTGTGACGAGTGTGTTACATTACAACTCGGTGGGACCGAGGGCTCGGTGGGACCGAGGTGTTGGATACATAATTACTTGTAGATGTTTACTCGTTTTATGTAACTGTGGTGTTGTTGCTTATGTGCGGATAGGGGTGATGTGTATATAATTCCTATCTGCGCATGTGATGGAATTCACTAAGCTTCGTGCTTACCCCTTCCCAATATCTTATGATTTCAGGTGCGAGTAGCAGTCGGGCATGACGGTACACACGGGCGCAAGGCGAAGATTGTTTAAATTGATTTTTAGTAAATGAGGATTTAATTATATAACTTTCCGCTGCTTAAACTTTGTTGACGGTTTTAAATAATGACGTTTATTCTTATTGTAATGGGATTTGTTAACTTTTGGTTTGATTATAATGAAATTTATTACTTTTAAAAATTTTAAATTCCTTGTAATTTTTGGGACGTTACAACGTTGGTTGCGATAAGAGTTTATATCGCAACGGTTGGTTGCGATAAAAGAGTATGTCGCAACAGTAGGTTGCGATAAAGGTGTCTGTCGCAAGCTTTGGGTTGCGATAAATGGTTATGTCGCAACAAGTTGGTTGCGATATGTGATGTCGCAAGTAGTGAGTTGCGACAAGTAAAAAAGGTATTTTGTATAGGTTGCGATAAGTGACGAGAATGTTGGGTTATTTAGGATTCTTAGCCTTTTTAAGAGTCATATTCAGTAATTGATACAAGTATAAAATGTATTTGGGTATTTCATACTTTTGGAAATTTGGTGGCAGAAATCGTTAAGGAGTGACGCTATTGCTGTCAGGTGAGTTCATTCTTACCTTACTCTTTTAAAACGTATTTAAATTATGGTAAGGTACATTTTATAATGAGATATTTCCTGGATGGATAATTATATTGATGTTAGATTTATGTTATGAGAAATTGACATAATAAATATGATTTGCTCATACTGAATGATATGAGGAATCTATATGATATAAATGTGATTTGCTCATACTGAATGATATGGGAAATCTATATGGTATAAAGGCGATTTGCTCATACTGAATGATATGAGAAATCTATATTAAGCAATAACCTGCACGAGTACGGTTAAGTGTAATGGATCCATAGGCACTAGTTTTTATATGAACATATGGAATAGACATGGATTAATCGTAATTCCAGTGTGTATGATAAACGTGGAATAGGCGTGGACTAATCGTAATTCCCGTTTAGATGAAATGTGGAATAGGCGTGGACTAATCGTAATTCCCATTTCATGTTGAAATGTGAACACGTGTAATAGGCATGGACTAATCGTAATTCCCGTGTGTTTAATAAACGTGGAATAGGCGTGGACTAATCGTAATTCCTGTTTAGGTGAAATGAGGAATAGGCGTGGATTAATCGTAATTCCCATTTCACATTGATGGGAAATCGTGGAATAGGTGTGGACTAATCGTAATTCCCGATTTCTAAAGGAAGGAAAGAGATAGGCATGACTTAATTGTAATCTCTACTTCCTTTCCAAGAAATTGACATGGATAATTGTGATTTCTTGGATATGAGCATTAATCTAGAATCCGTGGTGATTCGTAGTGGGCTCTTGAACATGATATCATGACTGATTTGGTGTTGGTCATATTCATGGAATCGGGTTTAATCTCGTCATCGTAAGATGTTGAAACGTATGGTAAGAAAAGGGGTAAACCAGGTGTGTTATGCCTTGTTTACATTGATTTTAAATACATTGTTTTGAAACTGAATGTTCTCACTAGGCATTAGCCTAATCGTTTCAAATTATATTTTCTTACCAGGTACTAGCTCGGGAAAGTAAAGGGATGTGGGACGAGTGTATTCGAGTTTATACTTTTGGAGCTAAGTGGAGAAGTTAGCCTTAGTGAGGAGATTTTGGTAAATCCTAGATAACCAGTTTAATCTGATCTTAGTTGACAGGATTAGATTAATGGGTTATTTTGAGATTGCATTGGTTTATATATGAATCCTCAAGGTTAATTCTCTGTTTATGTATAAAAGCTTGGCAGATCTTATGTTACCCTGATTTTAGGGTGTTACAGTTGGGCTTTTAATCGGTGTCTATTTGATACTTCCTTATTTCTTAATGTTTCAACTTATGCTTTAGTCTATGTTGATGGATATCATCATTATAAACTAGTTCTTCCACATTTGTTGCCGATTAGATGCAAAAGCTGAATGGCCATTTTTGCCTTAAAAGACTTGGGGCATTTGAACTATTTTTTGGGAATACAAGCTCAATTTTCTGAAACCGGTGTTCATTTGTCGAAAGAAATATATCTTCTTGATATTTTAAAGTGAACATGCTTAAGTCAATATAAGCCACTATCATCTCATGTCTCACCTGGCCTTTAGTTATCCAGATTTTATAGTGTTCCACTTGATGATCCGATTTTATATCAAAATATCGTGGATGCCTCATGCCTTACAGTATCTTGCGCTTACTTGACATGAGATTACTTATGTTGTTAGCAAAATCTCACAGTTCTTACATCGACCGACTGATCGACATTGGGAAGCTATGTTGGAACCACCTTATATGTGACCATTACTGATCATTTATCATTCCTGATGTGATAATTGACAATAACTAGAAACCTTTGTCTGGTAAATGTATGATGGGCGCATTTACTATTATAGACATAATTATAGGGTTTCCCAGTAGGTGATTGGAACTGTGGGGAATATACTGCACATGATAAAACACCAAGGGTGAAAAGTGTAAATGCTCTTATTATATAAAGAGAACCTAATTACATTTACACTAAGCTTAATCCCTCACTAAACCCTAATTTCTCCCAGCCGCTTACATTCGGCCGTGTGCAGTTCCTCACAAGATCGACTAATCATTCGATCTTCATCCCATTAGAATACAATCATCTCGTTCTGGGAATCCGACATCAATGGCGAACATGTTCAATGCTTTCACAGGATCCTCAGGATCATCAGGTACGATTCCATATCATGTTATTATCATCTATCAAATACATATCTAGATTATTCCAACATGTGGTATCAGAGCCTATGGTTCATAATTGATTCATGATTTGTATTTGTTTTTGGTGATTCCATTCACGTTTTTTTCTATTGATATGCGATTATAATGGAATTGAATTGTTATTCAATTGAAAATTGTTTTGAATAGATTCATAATTTTGCCTACGTTCATATTGAAATTAAATTGTTGTTCAATTTTTCGTATATATATGTTAATCGTATTTCTGATCGAACCCAGAAAATTTTCGAACCTGAATTTTTTTTTCTTCGATCGAACCCAGAAAATTTTTCGATCGAATCCAGAAATTTTCGAATCAGTTTTTTTTCGAACCAGGTTTTTCGAATCCAGAAATTTTTCGAATCAGTTTTTTTTCGAACCAGTTTTTTTTTCGAATCAGTTTTTTTTTCGAATTCAGAAATTTTCGAATCAGAAATTTTTTCAAACCAGAAAATTTCCTTACTTGTGATCGGTTCCATTAAAACGATTGATTTTAATTGATTTGCTGAAAATTTTAATCGGTTTACCTAATATTGTTTATAATCGATTCCTTACTTGTGATCGGTTCCATTAAACCGATTGATTTTTAATAGATTTGCTTAAAAAATTGCTTCTGATCGATTTTCCCCGATTAGAACGCCAAACAAAACCATTCCAATCGCGTTAAAAAAAGTTGGATCCGCGCACAGGAGTGCTTGAGATTAACAGTAATTTGTGATCAAAACCATTCCAATCGCGTTAATTTTTGGCACTAATATACATGGTCTCATTATTTGTGCCCAAAGGTCAAATATGATTCTCATGTTGCATATTTTTTTCCCTTTTGCATAATAAACACTGAGTATATTAATTCTGCCCAAAGGTGATTTAATATATCTGTGTGTCAAGAGAACTCTTTGCATGCATAATACACACGATGCTTTATTTTGTGCCCAAAGGTCAAAAGATAAGCATTGTGTTGCATGAACCTAATGCTCATATTTGCTTAGATATTAGTTATTTCTGCCCAAAGGTGATGTAACATCTAAGTAGAGCCTTACTTTGACTTCTTGTTTAGGGTGTTTACAATAAGTCTACTTATCACTAGCTTCTTCACTATAATGGTCATAAGCTAATTTCTCTAAGGAATATTACTGTTGGGCCTTCATACTTTGACATTACTTTAGTTCCATTACTTTAGGAGAAATCACTTAGTCTGCCTTTTATAGCTAACTACGTCACTACTTTAATCTTCTATAACTTATATCCTCTTTTCCAAATCAGTACCTAACTTTGGCATTGAGCCTCTCACTGGTGCGAACTTTGCTTCATGGAGGGATCAACTACTTCTTACTCTGGGGATGTTAGACCTTGACTATGCCATTCGCCATGATGAACCCGCTGCTGTTACTGATGAGTCTTCTGCAGCTCAGTTTGAAAAGTGGGAAAGGTCAAATCGCTTGTCACTAATGATGGCCAAGAACTCCATCAACCCCAGTATCCGAGGAGCTATTCCTGATTCTGATAAAGTCAAAATCTACCTCAAATCTGTTGAGGATCACTTCAAGGGATCTTCTAAGGCACATGCGAGTAGCTTAATGCTACAAATGTTCACTCTGAAGTATGAAGGAAATAGCAGTGTCCGTGAACACATCATGAAGATGATTGATATGGCTCACAAGATTAAGAGTCTTGAAATGGAGGTCTCTGATAATTTTCTTGTACATTTCATAATGACCTCTTTGCCTGCTCGGTTCGACACCTTCAAAGTCAACTATAACGCAATGAAGGATAAATGGTCGATAAGTGAACTGATAGCAATGTGTGTGCAAGAGGAGGATCGCCTAAAGCTGACTCAACCTGAAGCTGTTCACCTGACAACTACTGCTAATTCCAAGAAAAGGAAGGGTAATCAAGGTAATCAGACTATAAATAAAGTTCAAAAGGATAATAATCATGGTGCTGTTGCCTCTGGCTCTAAACCCTTGACAGGCAAACCTAACTGTAAATTCTGTCGTGCAAAAGGGCATGGACAGAAAGATTGCCCTAAGTTCAAGGAATGGCTAGCTAAGAAAGGTAATTTTCTTTATGTAATATTTGATTCTTTTACTACTGATGTTCCAATTAATACATGGTGGGGTGACTCTGGTTCTATGGTTCATGTGACAAACTCAATGCAGGGATTCCTTACAATCCAGAAGCTACCAAAGGGGCAAAGAAAACTTAGAGTTGGAAGCGGTGATCTCTTAGATGTCGAAGCCATGGGAACTTTAAATTTACATATGAGTACCGGAAAGTGTATTAGACTAGTGGATACCTTATATGTACCGAGAATTACACGGAACCTTGTATCCATAGCTAGACTAGACCTTGAAGGTTATGTAATAATTCATGGTTGCGGCAAGATTGCTATTACTCATAATAATGAATTGCTTGGTCGTGGTTTTTTGGATGGATTACTGTATAAGTTAGAACTAGATCATAATTTCTCACAATCTTTGTTGTCTCTTAATATTGATGATATAACTAAAACAACAAAATCAACTAAACAATCAGAGAATTCCCCCATGTTGTGGCATAAACGTCTTGGCCACATCTCACGAGATCGCATGACACGACTTGTGAAGGATGGAATCTTACCTTCTCTTGATTTTAGTGATTTTGAAACATGTATTAAGTGCCTCAAAGGAAAAATGGCTAAAGGGAATAAGAAAGGAGCCACTAGAAGTTCTAACTTGTTGGAAATAATTCACACTGATATTAGTGGTCCCTATCCCGCATCAATCACAGGACATACATCATTCATTACATTCATTGATGATTATTCGCGTTATATGCACCTTTATCTGATTAAGGAAAAAACTGAATCTCTACAAACTTTTGTTGATTTTAAAACCTTGGTTGAAAACCAACTTGATCATAAAATAAAAGTTGTGAGATCAGATAGAGGAGGTGAGTATTATGGTAGACATACTGATATTGGTCAAGCTCCTGGTCCTTTCTATAATTTTTGCAAGGAACATGGCATAATTAACCAGTACACCATGCCTGGTTCTCCTCAACAAAATGGTGTTGCTGAAAGGAGAAACAGAACCTTAATGGACATGGTAAGAAGTATGCTTGCTGACACTAACTTACCTACTTTCCTTTGGACTGAGGCATTAAAAACAGCTGTTCATATACTCAATAGGGTTCCATCAAAATCTGTCCCTAAAACTCCTTATGAGATCTGGACAGGTAGGAAACCAAGTCTAAAATATATGAAAGTATGGGGCTGTCCTGCCGAAGCAAAAGTCTATAACCCTAACTTAAAGAAACTGGATCCTAAAACCCTTACATGTTTCTTTATCGGTTATCCTGATAACTCAAAAGGTTATCGATTTTACTGTCCTTCCCACACTACGAGAATCATTGACACGCAGCATGCCACATTTCTTGAGAACTCAAAGGTCAGTGGGAGCACGTCAAATCATGATTCAGATTTGCAAGAAGTACAAGAAGCGGGGGGAAACCATCATTCCGAAATTTTCATTCCTCCGATAATTCCTCTTGTACCCAACGCTGCTCCTAATATCACTGATCTAAGTGATCCAACTCCTCCTAACCAAGAAGCTGAGGGAACATCATCATCGCCTCATATTGATCCCACTCCGACTGTTGTCGCTGATCCCACTCCTCCTGTTACTGAACCTGAAAATCAACTCAGGAGATCATCTAGGGCACGCAGGGCCACAAATTTTGATGATTTCGTAACCTTTGTAACTGAAGTTGAGAACATTGGAAAGCTTACTGATCCTACCTCTTATAGAGAAGCCGTTGACAGTGATCAGGCCACTCAGTGGAATGAAGCCATGATTGAAGAACTTAATTCCATGCAGCATAATGATGTTTGGGACTTGGTTGAACTTCCTGAAGGATCGAAAACCATCGGTTGTAAATGGGTCTTCAAAACCAAATTAGACCCGAAAGGAAACATCGAACGCTATAAGGCCAGACTGGTTGCAAAAGGCTTTACTCAAAAGGAAGGAATCGATTATCAAGAGACCTTCTCTCCTGTCTCTCGTAAAGATTCTTTAAGGATCGTCATGGCACTTGTAGCTCATTATGATTTAGAGTTACATCAGATGGATGTCAAGACCGCTTTCCTAAATGGAGACTTGCAAGAAGATGTATACATGCGGCAACCTGAAGGATTCATTCCAGAAGGTAAAGAGCACATGGTCTGCAAGTTGAAGAAATCCATTTACGGGTTGAAGCAAGCATCACGACAATGGTACCTCAAGTTCGATAAAATCGTGAAAGGGCAAGATTTTATAAAGAACCAAGTGGATCAATGCACCTATCTCAAGATCAGTGGGAGTAACTTTATAATCCTTGTTTTGTACGTAGATGATATCCTACTTGCAAGTAACAACTTGGATATGCTGCATGAGTCGAAGCGGATGCTTTCGCAGAATTTCGACATGAAAGATCTCGGTGATGCCTCTTATGTCATTGGTATCGAAATACATCGAGATAGGCAAAATGGCGTTTTAGGTCTTTCTCAAAAGGCTTACATTGACCGTATCTTAAAACGTTATAACATGCAGCACTGTACACCCACTGTAGCTCCAGTAGTTAAAGGGGACGTATTTGGTTCTTTCCAAACTCCGAGCACTGAGATTGAAAAGGAAGAAATGAGGATGATACCTTATTCGTCAGTAGTAGGGAGCATTATGTACGCTCAGGTCTGTACTCGACCAGATATCGCTTATATCGCTGGTATGTTGGGACGTTACTTATCTAATCCCGGAATAGCACACTGGAAAGCGGCAAAGAAAGTTCTTCGATATCTGCAAGGGACCAAAGACTACAAATTGACTTTTAGAAGAAGTGACAACTTAGAAGTAGTGGGTTATTCTGATTCCGACTTTGCTAAAAGCAAGGAAGATAAAAAATCTACTTCTGGGTATATATTTATGTTAGCTGGTGGACCTATCTCTTGGCGGAGTCATAAACAGAAGCTGACTACAACGTCCACCATGATGGCTGAATACGTTGCCGTTTATAATGCCACTTGTCATGGGGTGTTGTTGAGGAACTTGATCAGTGGACTCAAAATCGTCAACTCCATTTCTAGACCATTGAAGCTTTACTGTGATAACTCAGCTGCCGTAACTTTCTCGAACAGTAACAGTTCAACTGGCGCTGGATTGTATCTCGATACAAAGTATTTGTTTGTACGCGAACGGGTTGAGGAAAATGTTCTTTGTATTGAGTACATAAGTACGAAAGATATGCTAGCGGATCCGATGACCAAAGGTCTTCCTCCTAACGTCTTCGTAGGACACGTGTCAAAGATGGGGCTTACAAAAGACTTAATTTGATAGCATATTGTACTTACTGATTATTATTATCTTAATAAAAAATTTCCTCTATATTCAGATTCTGTTTGTCTATTAGTTACGCTTTGAGCTCATAATGGTGTATGGACATTATTATAACAAAATTTGTTTTAGTCAATTGATCATTGCTTATTCAGTTTTAAATTTTGAGTCATAGTTTGACTAGTGGGGGTCCTGAGTAGATGATCTTCTCTACGACTGTACTTATTGACTGTGATTTCAGTTTAAAACAAAATGAGTATTATCCCGGCCGGACTAATTGATACTCATAGATAAATGATCGCTCGGTCAAGTGGGAGAATGTTGGAACCACCTTATATGTGACCATTACTGATCATTTATCATTCCTGATGTGATAATTGACAATAACTAGAAACCTTTGTCTGGTAAATGTATGATGGGCGCATTTACTATTATAGACATAATTATAGGGTTTCCCAGTAGGTGATTGGAACTGTGGGGAATATACTGCACATGATAAAACACCAAGGGTGAAAAGTGTAAATGCTCTTATTATATAAAGAGAACCTAATTACATTTACACTAAGCTTAATCCCTCACTAAACCCTAATTTCTCCCAGCCGCTTACATTCGGCCGTGTGCAGTTCCTCACAAGATCGACTAATCATTCGATCTTCATCCCATTAGAATACAATCATCTCGTTCTGGGAATCCGACATCAATGGCGAACATGTTCAATGCTTTCACAGGATCCTCAGGATCATCAGGTACGATTCCATATCATGTTATTATCATCTATCAAATACATATCTAGATTATTCCAACAAGCTATCAAACAAATTTTATGTTATTTACAACGAACCAATACTCATGGCCTTCTAATTCAACAGTTTTTGTAGGGGTGTAAATAGGTCGGGTTGGGTTGGGTTCGGGTCCAACCCATTTATTAATTGGGTTGAAAACCTCAACCCAACCCAAACTGTTTAAGTAAATGGGTTGGTAGCGGGTTGACCTGTTTATGATTTTCTCAACCCAACCTGTTTAATAAATGGGTTGAACCTGGGTTGACCCATTTAATTTTAAAACTTTAAATAAAATACAAAAGGACAAAAACATAATTCCATGACAAATACACAAGTCACAACCACAAAACCAAATAAATTGTTCGAAGTTTCAACAAAACACAACCATAAAGTGAAATAAAGTGTTCAAAGTTTCAATAACACAACCATAAAGTTAAACAAATAAGTTTCTAGGCCTGGCGTTGCTCTCTTGGCTGGAACTGGAAGGAAGTGTCGGCTAGGGTTTAGAGAATTTAGACTTTGAAAGTTTGAACGATGGAATATTGAAATGGAAGGACCAAAGGAGTTCTGTTTAGACTTTAGTGGAATCATATTTAGTTTTTTTATTAAATTTTTAATTAATTATAATTAAATAATGATAATAAATTAAAAACAAGTCATAAATGGGTTACAAACAGGTTGTAAATGGGTTGAAAGTAGGTTGTAAATGGGTTGAAAATAGGTTGTAAATGGGTTGAAATCAGGTTGGAAACAGGTTGAAAATTTCAGCCCAACCCAACCCATTTATTAATTGGGTTAGGCGGGTTGACCCATTTAACTTAAATGGGTTGCAAATCTCAACCCAACCTGCTACTATTGGGTTGGGTTGGCGGGTTGGGTCACTTTTTGCCACCGCTAAGTTTTTGTCAACAACAATGCATGCATATGTTGATGCCGATTGGTTAGGATGTCCGAATGACATGTGATCTACCAGTGGTTATTGTATTTTTCTAGAACTAAATCTTATAAGTTGGAGTTATAAGAAATAGAACATTATGGCTCTATCTAGCACAAAGACAGAGTATCGTGCTTTAGCACATGCCTCTTCAAAATTACGGTGGTTGTTGTCATTAACTCGAGGGTTGAAACTGGCATTAATCCTCCAACAATGTGGTGTGACAATATTGGGGAGATTTATTTGGCAATGAATCCTGTTTCTCATCAACGAACCAAACACATAGAGATCGATCTTCATTTAATTTGGGACACGATTTTATCCAAACAACTTGTTATTCGTTACGTTCCAAGATCGATTTAAATTGCTAATGTTTTGCTAATGGTCTTACCTTCACTCGTTTCTCCACACTAAAATCCAAGCTTCACATCGTTCCAGGTGTTTTGCCTGAAGGGGATGATAACGTACTTGGGTAATAGTGTAAATGGTCAAGGAAGCTAAGTGTTAGTTGTAGAGTAGGCACGTGGTAAGTATTCATTGGTTTGTGTCAAACTAATTCTTGTGGTATCTTTCTAGTTCTTTTGATTATCAAGTCTTTGTAAGTTGTCCATAGTTTGGTACACTGGACTGGACAGGACAAAGATCAATGTCCCACGTTTGGCAAGACTTTTATGTGGAACTGACAGGAACAAGATAGAACAAAGTGGAACAGGCCTGTTCCACCCCCACCCCATGGAACAAGCTGGAACAAGGTGGAACACACTTATGTTTTACCAATATAACATCAAAATAAAATATAATTCTCTTCTAAAACATCAAATACACGTTCTATTTTATATTTTTATCATTCTTTAAATTTTATTTATCGTATTTTATCTAATGTTATATGTTCTGTTTTGTCCAGTTCTTTCTACCAAACGCTGAACAGTCCTGTCCTGTCCCATTTTGTCATGTTCGCATACCAAACGCACCCATAAAAAATGTGTAATATGCCTCTTTCTAATCAACTAAATTAACTCAATATTTTTTCCTCCAATTGTTTCTCTTTCTAGATTTTAGCTAGTTTCTCTTTTATTATTTTATAAATAAGGGGAATTGACTTAAATAGTTATTTCATACCCTTATTTAATGTGGGCGTAGGTCTGCAGTTTTCAGGATTTTTTAAGGACATATTAACATTTTGATCAAAATAGGAGAGAAATGATTTAGAAAGGGAAATTAATTAAAATACCCTAAGTCAAACATTGAGTTACCAAAATACCCTAAATTTTTTCAATTTTGCAAAAATACCCAAAATACCCGCGATGAGGTCCCGCGATCGCGGGATACGGTGATGTGGCACGTATTTTGGCCCCAAATGCCCCGCGAAGCCCCTCAACTTTGGCCGCGGTGCACTTTTGGTCCCTGCCCGCGATCGCAGCCCGCGATGGCCCGCGATGACCCGAATTTTACACTTTTGGTCCCTGAAATTTACACTTTCAGCCCCTGAAAATTTACACTTTCAGCCCCTAAACTTAGACGAATTTTGCATGTTTTTACTGTTTTTTCCCACAATTATTGCACTTTAAAGACCGATTTGTGGTTGAAATTCATTTGCATGTTTGAATCAATGTTAAATCAATGTTTTTGGAATACCAGTTTGTGGATGAAATGAGAAATTGGTTTTCTGATATGTTGGTTGTTTCATTGATAAATAGACGTAAAATGCAAGCCATAATCCCCACACAACGATTTCATTGTTGCAATATTTCTTTCTGCAATATTTTGTGTTTGAGATACTACTGAAAAAATGAGTTCATCTGTTGCAAAAGCTAAGCTATATTTCTGTTTTGATGGTGAATGGGTGCAAGATAACAATGAGTGAAATTTTGCTTATAAATTTAAGCATGGTGTAAAAGTGTCAGTAAACTATACTTATCAGAAGTTTGTTGCATACGCCATGCAAAAATGTGGAATCAACTCTTCTGATGTTTGCAAGTTAGTGTTTAAAAATGGCGATGGGTCATTTGTGGATTTATCCAACGATGGGGATATCTCTACTTTTCTGCACCTTGCAGTCGATTCAGAAAGACCCCCATTACTCTTTGTGTATCCCGGCGTATCCGACGGTGACGACGACGGTGACGAGGAGGGTGACGACGACGAAGACCTCCAAATAGAGCAGCCTGATTCTCAACAACAACAACCACCACAACCACACGAATGGCGTACTGCTGGAGTTGCTGATGACGAAACCCACGTTTTCAGAACGGGTAATTCTGAAATAGACAGATCAGACACCGATAATGATGATCACGAAGAATATACCCCTAGTAGAAAATCATGTAGTCAGATAAATGACTTTTTTGATATGCCCCCTATTCTTCCAGACTCCCATACCCAGACACAAAGCTACGAACCTACACCTTATATTCGCAGTGAAAGTTTAACAGCAGGTCAGATATTCGATTCGAAGGATCTCTTAGCAAGTCAGATCGGACTCAAGTTATTGGAAGAGGGTTTCCAAAGTCGCGTGCGGGCATCTGACAAAAGCAAATACGTAGTTGAATGTGCTAGAGAAAAGTGTGAGTGGAGGTTGTACGCGATTCACACGGGTCCCAAAGGAGGGGCGATAATGATTAGAAAGTTGCACGACGTACACACTTGTACGAGGACGCAACTTAATCCCCACCACAAACAAGCCAGCAAAAAGACTTTGGGTGCGATCCTGAAAAACAAATTTCTTGATGTTAGCAGGTCATTGCGTCCAAAGGACATCGTCCACGACGTTCACTGACAGTTCGGCGTCACGATTGATTACCACCAAGCGTGGCGTGCGCGCTGCCATGCACTGTTTATGGTGAGAGGCACGTTCGAGGTTTTTAGCAAGAAAGATTAGTAGCAAGAATGGAAGCAGGTTTCTAGCTTTTTAGATATATATATATATATATATATATATATATATTATATGTATATATGAAGAAGAAGAAGACTTAAAAAAGGAGACCTTTATCTGTAAGATCTGGAAATGATCATTTCTTGACATTTTTGTTGGAACAAACACATATGATACTGTTGATCTAAACACTGATTTGTAAATGATATATATACACACATACATATGCTTCTAAATGAACATTGATAACACAGCTAGTTTGTAAATGATAAATATATTCATATTAGATATATACACACATACATATGCTTTTAAATAAACATTGATAACACAGCTAGTTTGTATTTCATCCAACATGCTCTTCATCTTCAATCTTTCTGACCCTTCTTCAACGGCTTCTACTTTTGCAACCACGTATGGCCATTGTGTACCACAACCCGCACACACTTTAGCAAATGAGTTGAGGGTTGTCATATATTCTACAAGAGGAGTAGGCCCACGAATGAGGTAACCTCTGACTTGACCTTGCATGATGTATCCAACCTAACCGTGGTTCAGCGGCTTAAAAACTACTTTTCAGAGAAATTAACAACAACAAAAAATACAAAACAACAACACAGTAAAAAATACAAAACAAGAAAAAAATACAAAACAAGAAAAAAAATACAAAACAACTAAAACAACCACCACCTACTTAAAAATTGATTTAGTTTCATCAATCCAAGCTTGCTTCTCGTTTACCTTCGCTTGAATAATTGCAAAGTCTTGCAGAATATGGTGAATTGCTTCTTGTTCTCGACGAACACGAGCCTCCCTAGCTTTTATATCCCCTTTCATTCTTTTGATCTCCCTGTCTTCCTCTTCGATCTTTCTCAAATGGACTGCCTTCCTGTCCATAATTTTTTTCCACTCTTCTGTTAGTTCATCTATCTCATTTTCCTTTTTTGCTATGGCGACCTCGATTTGAGGTGGCATTTTTTCAGGAGTAGACTTAGGGTTTGATGACGATGCCATTTGTGGATGAAATGAGAGAAGAGAAATCAAGAGAGAAAGCAATTCAAAGAAAGAAAGCAAGAGAGAAATCAAGAAAGAAAGCAATAACAAGTGTGAATTGTGAATTGCATATTACTGATATTTATGGATGAAATCTCAAACATGCAAATGAATTTCAACCACAAATCGGTCTTCAAAGTACAATAATTGTGGAAAAAAACAGTAAAAGCATGCAAGATTCGTCTAAGTACAGGGACCAAAAGTGTAAATTTTCAAGGACCAAAACTGTAAATTTTGGTCCATCACGGGCCATCGCGGGCTGCGATCGCGGGCAGGGACCAAAAGTGCACCGCGGCCAAAGTTGAGGGGCTTCGCGGGGCATTTGTACCCAAAGTACGTGCCACGTCAGCCCTAGCCCGCGATCGCGGGATCCATCGCGGGTATTTAGGGCATTTTTGCAAAATGAAAAAATTTTAGGGTATTTCGGTAACAGTTGGTCAAACTTGGGGTATTTTAATTAATTTCCCATTTAGAAAACCAATTTGTTGGCATGAAATAATTATTTGGGTCAATTTCCCAATTTGTAGTTACCAAAAAAATCTAAAATATAAAAATTCTTCAAAAAAGATATTGTTATGCGGAATGGAAGGGATTTTGCTTCAAATACCCAATCTACACCTCATGTTTCTTTCTATACCCACTTTACCACCCTACTTCTACAAATACCCAAAAGTTTCGCAGACAAACTTACGCAGAGAAAACTCTCTGCGTAAGTTTGGTTTTCCTCCCAAGAATTAAAGAAAAATCATTTTTTAAAAAGTTTACGCAGAGAGTTTTCTCTACGTAAATTTTTATGTCCTACGTGTCTGCGTAAATTCCACATGTGCACCACGTGTACTCCACGTTGGAAAAAAAGGTTTACGCGGAGAGATTTAAAACTTACGCAGAAAGAAGTCTCTGCGTAAGTTTTAATTATTTTTTTTAATTTTTTTCTGATTTTTAGAAATATAAAAGAAATATAATTTTTCCAGAGAAGCTTTTTTTTACAGTCGATTTGACATAAAGAGAATCTTTTACTGAAGTTTTTTTTTTAAAAATTTTATTACATTTTTTTTCTAAAAACAATAAAAATCTAATAAACCTAAAAAATTGTAGAATTTTTTTATAAAAATCATATACACTGTTTAAACCAATATTTTTAACATATTCTGAATAAACATGTGTTTTGTTATATTTTTAAAGATTTTTTATATAAATATTTTTTTAAAATTTTATATAAAAATTTTAATTTTTTTAAAGAATCTTTGCACAATTGATTTGACAGCAATCTTAAATCTGATTTTTTAATTATTTTTTTCTTTTTTAAAAACAATAAAAATATAATAAACCTAAAAAAATTGTAGAACTTTTATAAAAACCATAATAAAAACCATATATATTTTTTAAATCAATATTTTTAACATATTTTTTGAAAAAAACATTTGTTTTGTTTTATTTTAAAGATTTTTTTATATAAGTATTTTTTACAATTATTTATATAAAAATAAATAAATAATAATTTTTTTTAATTTTTTTAAAGAATCTTTGTACAAGTGATTAGACAATACCCTTAAATCTAATTTTTTAGTTAATTTTTTCCTTTCTAAAAACAATAAAAATCTAGAAAACCTAAAAAATAAGAATTTTTTTATAAAAATCATAATAAAAAATCATATATATTTTTCAAATCAATACTTTCATATATTATGAAAAAACATATGTTTTGTTTTATTTTTAAATATTTACGCATAAACATTAATTTATAAAAAATTGTTAGAAAAGTTACACGGAAACAAAAAAAAACTTACGTGGAGAACGTTTCTGCGTAAGTTTTAGAATTTTTTATATAATTTTTTTATATTTATATATAAATAATTTTTTTTTTTAAAGAATCTTTGTACAACTGCTTTGACAATACCATTAAATCTGGTTTTTTTTATATTTTTATTAATTTTTTCTTTTCTAAAAACAATAAAAATGTAAAAACCCTAAAAATGTAGATTTTTTTATAAAAATCATAATAAAAATCGTGTATATTTTTTAAAATACTTTTCATATATTATGGAAAAACATTTGTTTGATTTAATTGTTAAATATTTACGCATAAATGTTTATTTTTATATAAATTGTCAGAAACTTATGCGGAAAGTCTAAAAAACTTACGCAGAAAGTTTCTCTACGTAAGTTTTAATAAAATTTATATTTTAAGATTAATAATTTTGATAATTAAAAAAATGGTTCTACGCAGAGAAGAGAAGGTTCCATCACATTTGTAAGTTTCTATATATATGTAGGTTGCATGTTCATTGTTTATACATTTCAAACACTTCATTCTCTCTATTTCTTACTCTCATCATACGTCGTAAACACTTATTTCTCTATATATTTGAGGTTACATATCCGTTGTAAACACTTCATTCTCTCTATTTCTTCCTCCCATCATTCATTCCAAGAGCATGGACTATACAACCGAAAAATTGAGGTTGCATATCCGTGGTGGAGGAATATGGAAAAAAGTAAACAATGTGATGGAGTATGTATCTGATCAAGTTTTTCAACGTGGTGTAATGTTGCGACACAACATTACACATTATGCGTTGGTTAGCTATGTTGCACATAATTTTGAAATTGAAGGTGAATTTGGGTTGTCGTACAAGTATGATGGGAGTGTTTTCCTATTATGCGATGACGATGATCTTATTGGTTTTATGGAGTTCGCTTCTAATTCAAGAAGACTGGCAACACTTTATATCTCGGTTGAAACTTCTGTTAGTCGTGGTTTTCGATCGGGTAGAGGAAGCAATGTGGGAGGAAGTTCCAACCCCCCTCCAATCATTGAGGCTCAACCATTTGTCCCTCATAATCAACCTCTATTTATTGATCAACAACAATTTATACGACAAGAGGAGGTTCCGTATGTGCCCCAGTTTGTTTCGCAAGAGGAACCTAATTATGGTTATAACAACGATTGGTTTCCCGATACCGAAGAATTTCCAGAAGGTGCCAATGTTTTTAAGTTGGGTATACCTGAAATTGATGATACAGATTCTGAAGATGGTGACGGTTCCGAAGAGGGAGCAGTAAGAGATGGGGGAGAACCAAATGAAGAAATACGTAATGCCAATACATCATTTTCGATGATCAATGATTTTTTTGGTATGCCTCCCATAGTCCCAACACCAGTACCCACGATCACAGACAATGAATCGCTCAATTATAATCGCACTACACACATCGGTCTTGGGCAAATATTTAGCACAAAAGAAGGACTGAGCTTAGCCATGGGATTGAAATTTGTTAAAGAGGGTTTCAAGTTAAAGTCAATAGATCATGCACGAAAAGATACGTGGAAGTTTGTATGCATTGTTAGGGTGAAAATGTAATTGTCTTAAAGTTATGGGCTAATGTAACAACCCAGTCTAAATTAAAGCATACATAGCATTAATATTAAACAATTACAAACCGGGTCCATAAAATTTCATTACATCTGACTGAATATCCTAGGTTGGCGGAAACAACCTATACACAACTGAGAATGACTATCACTAAAAGAACGAGTGACACTGTCTCTATCTGCATCTGCATCTGCTCTACCCTGCACTTTGTGACGACCCGCCAAACATGAGACGGATTTTCCGAAGGTTCACCGGAATCCGGAACCTTCTACACTACTCAAGAAGCATGGTAGAACTTGTGGAAGCTTTTCTAGAAGACTCTACATGGAAGGAGGTAGAAGCCTCTTGTAGATAGCACCTTACTAGATAAATCTAGAATACTCCATGTACATATCTAGATAGTTGTTCTCTAGAATGTTCCCTTTAGTAGTATAAATAGGTGGTGGCCTCATTTGGCACAAGACACCTAAAAACATTCTTCTAAACTCTCTTGTAAGTTCTCTTAAGCAATACAAGTTGCATTTGTATTCCAACAATCTCTTGTGTTCTCTTTACTTGCCTTAATCGTTGGTTGTTTCGGGAGTTTGGCTGACTTAGTTCGAGAACTAAGGCCGCACGCGATCTTGTAGAGACAAGTCTGTGACATTTGGTATCAGAGCAGGTCGATTGAAGGCATGGCAAAGGAGTCCAATAAGAACGATGTTGGTGCATCCGTTGGTGAGGAGAACCGTGGCCGAGAAGAGTCTCGCAAAGAAGGAACTAACAAGAACCGAGGTAAGTCCAAAGATTTGCTCTCTAGCTTGGAAATGAGAATGACGGATGTAGAGACATCTGTGGCTGAGATGAAGGCACAAGTTGAAGAGGTAAACCAACATGTGGAAGGTTTGGACTCCGACTTTGCCGACATGCAGGATGATTTCAAGAGCGCCCTCAATGTCTTGGGTGGCGACTTGAGACGCGAGCTTCATGACTTGAGAGGTATGTTCATGAGCGAGCTAACTAAGCTTCGAGGTGAGGTGGAAGAAGAGATCTCCACGATTCACCAAGGTTTGGAGGAGATCCAAGCCGACTTAAGTTTGGCTAAACGTGCAATGGCTAGTGGAGGTGGCAACACTAGCAACCATGCTCCAACGGTTGACATTCCGAAACCATCACCGTTTGTGGGAAAGCGGGAAGCTAGGGCGGTTGATTATTTTTTATGGGAAATGGAGCAATACATGAATGGGGTCAACATCGTGGAGGATGCGATGAAGATCAATACGGCCACGAGGTACTTGAAGGATACCGCGGCTTTGTGGTGGCGACGTCGATATGGAGATATCGAAAAAGGTACGTGTAACATTTCTACTTGGGGTGATTTCATTCGCGAGTTTAAGAAGCAATTCTATCCGGAGAATGCCGAGGACGAAGCGAGGAGTCATCTTCGTAAGCTCAAGCATTCCGGAACGATCCGGGAGTATGTGAAGGACTTCACCAATCTTGTCTTGGAGGTCCCGGATCTTTCCGACAAAGACTCTCTCTTCTACTTTCTTGATGGCTTGCAAGCATGGGCCAAGACGGAGTTGAGGCGACGTGGGGTACAAGATCTCGCAACGGCTATTGCTGAGGTAGAGGCCTTGATCGATTTTAGCAAGAAGGAACCATCGAAGCCAAAGGATCGGAGGGGTAACCATGAGAAAGGTGGGGGAGAGAAGTCGACCCAAGCAAGAAATGATGATGTACGGAAGCCACCAACCGGGAAGAACAAAGACTTGAGGACGGCCTACAAGAACAATGGATGCTTCCTTTGTGATGGACCACACCGAGCCCGAGATTGCCCAAGCAAAGCTAAGCTTCATGCCATTACTCGAGACGAGGGTTGCTCCCAAGACGGGGATGAATGCATGGGGTCGATGCGGATCTTGAATGCAATCAAAGGTAAAACTGAGGCGACGAAGATAGCCAACAAGGGGTTGCAATTCGTCGAAGCTGTCATCAAGGGAAACAAGGTACGTGCTCTTGTCGACACGGGTGCTACTCATAACTTTATGTCCATTGAAGCCGTCAGGCTAGGGGTCAAAGCGACAAAAGGGAGTGGCACTGTCAAGACGGTGAACTCTACGGCCAAACCAATCTATGGCGTAGCCAAAGGGGTGAGAGCGAAGATCGGTAAGTGGGAAGGAGAGATTGACTTCTCGGTGGTTCCCATGGACGACTTCAAGGTGGTACTTGGGTTAGACTTCCTCGATAAGGTACGGGCTTTCCCTATGCCATTCGCCAATTCGTTATGTATCCTAGATGGGGGAAAGACTTGTATGGTGGATACGGAACATGGGCCTAAGAGTAGTGCCAAGACCCTATCAGCCATGCAATTCAAGAAAGGATATAGCAAGAACAAGCCTTACTACTTGGGGGTTACAAGGCAAAGGCATGATGATGGGAGACGCACGGAGAAGGTACCGAAAGAGATCGAGAATGTTCCTGTTGAGTACAAGGACGTGGTGCCCAAGGAATTACGACAAAGGGTTCCGCCTAGGAGGGAGGTGGACCATACGATGGAGCTGGAACCGGGATCGAAGACGGGGAAAGCTAACATGGCAGCAGAGGCGTCAAGTCGCAAGACGGGATTTGCGACAATCACTCAACCCCAATTCTTCCTTCAAGGCCAAATTAAGGAAGGATTGGAGCACGATCCTGTGGCCAAGAAGCTTGTGGCATTGGCTCGGGACGGGAATACGAGAAGGTTTTGGCTCAAAGGAGATCTCTTATTCACCAAGGGAGATCGGTTGTCGTGCCTAAGTGGGGGGATATTAGGCAAACTATCTTGAGGGAGTGTCATGATTCGAATTGGACGGAGCATCCAGGAATCAAGAGGACACTAACATCGGTTGAAGGTACGTTCTATTGGCCAAGGATGGGGGATGATGTAGAGACATGCGTCCAGACGTGCCTAGTATGACAACAGCACAAGATAGAGGAACGACAACCAAGAGGATTATTGGAGCCATTACCCACACCCAAGGGACCATGGGAGAGTCCCTTTGAGCTGGTTACGGGGAGGCAACCGCTAACCCCAAATACCTTAGCCGCGTCTTACGATGGGAACAGTCCGACCGCATACAAAACCATGAAGGAATGGCACGAGCAAACGGACATGAAGCGGGCTTCGTTAGGCAAAGCGGCAAGGAAGATGAATAAATGGGCGAACGAGAAGAGGAGACACGTCGAGTTCAAGGTTGGGGACCAAGTGACGGTGAAACTCCTACCTCAACAACTCAAATCGTTGAGGAAAGTGCACAAAGGGTTGATACGAAGGTACGAAGGCCCCTTCCCGGTGATTGGACGTGTCGGGAAGGTATCATACCGACTTCAACTACCGCCCAAGTTGAAGATTCATCCGGTTTTCCATGTAAGTTTTCTCAAGCCTTATCACAAGGATATGGAAGACCCGGAACGGGGAGTGTCCAGAAGGGCACCGACTGCGGTTGTGACTTCTTTCGATCGGGAGGTTGAGGAGATTCTTTCGGATCGAAAGGTGTCGAGACGAGGAGTGCCGAGCTCCACAGAGTACTTGGTCAAGTGGAGAAACATGCCCGATAGTGAAGCAAGTTGGGAAGCTCAAGACACATTGTGGCAATTCGCGGACAAGATCAAGAAGTATCATGAAGATGGCACGACGAGGACGTCGCGAGCTTAGGTGGGGGAGAATGTGACAACCCGCCAAACATGAGACGGATTTTCCGAAGGTTCACCGGAATCCAGAACCTTCTACACTACTCAAGAAGCATGGTAGAACTTGTGGAAGCTTTTCTAGAAGACTCTACATGGAAGGAGGTAGAAGCCTCTTGTAGATAGCACCTTACTAGATAAATCTAGAATACTCCATGTACATATCTAGATAGTTGTTCTCTAGAATGTTCCCTTTAGTAGTATAAATAGGTGGTGGCCTCATTTGGCACAAGACACCTAAAAACATTCTTCTAAGCTCTCTTGTAAGTTCTCTTAAGCAATACAAGTTGCATTTGTATTCCAACAATCTCTTGTGTTCTCTTTACTTGCCTTAATCGTTGGTTGTTTCGGGAGTTTGGCTGACTTAGTTCGAGAACTAAGGCCGCACGCGATCTTGTAGAGACAAGTCCGTGACAACTTGCTCACTTACCTGAGCCTCTTACTATCTGCTTACATGAAAAGGTTTAGATTGGAAAATGCGAGGGTTAGACCATGAGGTCTAGTGAGTCCCTCCTGACAGTTCTCAAAATCATTTAAAACAGTTTATCTTTTCGACATAAATCTTTCATATATAAACTTTCAATAATAAACTTTCAATAATAAACTTTCACATAGCTGACATCAAAATCTTGCACATAAAACTTCCACATAACTTTCATAAAACTTTCTCATAAAACTTCCACGGATAAATCCGCTCCTCGTAATCTGACACCCTGAAGCCACCCTAAGGTGACAACGGGTCAGTCTCATGCTGCCTTATATTGGGGCTACTTCCCCTGGCATAAAGGGTCTCCTCTCCCGCACGAGCACTGGCGGGACTACTTTCCCGTCTTGGCCAGTTTACGTCTATCACAATGTATGCATACATCTCACATAACTTTCATAAACTTTCATGCAATTAAATCGTACAAATAAAAGCATGGCATTTCTCGTCAATTACTTACTTCAGAAAACACGTTAAAAGCACGTATTTTAGTTAGAAAACTCACCTGGCTAGCTCGCTCCAAAGCTCCTCACTTACACTTCTGATCTCTAGGCGGAACACCTATTATATTAATATGCACGTCATAATTCGTTCATTTATTACTCGAGTAAAATCCCGAACTCAACCCAAACTTATCTAAGTTGGTAGATTACACTTATAGTCCAAGAATCATAATTAATGGTCTTTGCTTACTTATCCAATTGATATACTATACCGGATCCATTAATTTACCCAACTCTAGATTCTCAATAATAATAACAACACTGGATCCTAAATATCAATAATGGACCATGTTAATAATAATACGGCCCAAATTAAAATAAATAGACTATCAATTTCGTACTAGGCCCTTATTTTATAATTATAGACTTTATTAATAAACTAAGCCCAAAAGGACTTAAGAAGTCTTTCGGCCCAACACTCAAATCGGGCCCGACTGCTAAACCCGTGAGGTTTGCGCCAGCCACAACTTTGCGCCAACCACAGCTTTGCGCCATCAGCTGTTTTGCGCCAACCACAGCTTTGCGCCAGCAGCTGTTTTGCGCCAGCAGCTGTTTTGCGCCAGCAGCTGTTTTGCGCCAGCTGGATGTTTTCTGCTCAGACTCGATTTTCACGATTAAGACTACAATTCTTCTTTTATTAACTGACACAATTTATACCCTAACCAATAACCCATAACAACATTTGATTTAATTTCGACAATAAGAATTAGGATCAAACTCTATAATACTCTTAATTGATTTCTCAACTTACGCCACTGAGAACAACTTGATATCTGATAACTCAAACATTACGGGCATGGAAGAGCATACGAAAAGGACTGATTTCTTACCAGATTAACTTTCACGAATCCGAAATATGTTGCTCAAACGTTCCTCTTCTTCTTCCTTGTTTCTCTCTATTTTTTCGCTATATGAGAAGGATAAGACGAGTTTTAGGGTGTAGACAGCACCTCAGCCACCACCGTCGGCGACCACCACCGGCAGCCGACTGCCGGCGACCTGCAACCTGCCGTCGACGAACCCCAGCCACCATCTCCATCTTTCGCTGCCTCTTTCCTCGTCGTCTCTCTCTTCTCTCGCAACTTCTCTCTCGCTGCTTCTTTCCCTCGACGTCTCTCTCTCTCTCTCGCAGCTTCTCTCCCGTCGCACACACACACACACTAAGCACACTCACTCACACAGCTCTCACTAATTATCTCTTCTCTCTTTTCTTTTCTCTCGATTTGCAGCAGGAAAAACACACACACCCCCATAGCTCTTCACTTGTTTTCTTTCTCTTCACTTCTCTCTCTCGATTTCGCAGGCCACACACACCAAACCCTAAAATTGTGTTTCCTATTCTAATACCAAAAACGGCGCACCCCAAAAAGAAAGGAAATTGATTTCCCAAATTTTCACATATTGCCCTCAAGATTTTTCACAATGAACCAATTCAACCCCTAACTTCTATTTAGATCACAATCTTTAATTTGGGTTATTACAGCTAAATATGTAAATACCTCAAAAAGTATAAACAGTTTAATTTTTTCTATTGTTTTAGGTTAATCCATCATTATAGCTTTTAGAGTCGCGTTCTTCATTGTAAAAACTTTCTGATTATGAATGAGATGGATGACAACTGATTCTGATCTTTGTTATTGTTTATTGTTTGATTGATATTGATTATTGCGCAATCTGGGATCCACATGCATGAAAGTTGTAATTGGAAGATCAGGGCGAACGTTGTTGGAGAAAGCAACATGTTTGAAGTTCGAAAATTGGAAGACCGACACATTTGTTCGGGAACTCAACTACATCCTAATCATAGGCAAGCAAATAGAAAAGTTCTGGGTCATATAATAAAGAAAGCCGTTTCAGACGAGAGTAGTTAAGATAACTATATTTTAGTACATTAAATTAAAAATGACTAATAAACCGAGAAAAAAAGTTAAAATGCATCATAACCACTAAAATAAACATATATATAATCGAGATACATCTCCAGACAATCTAATAACTATAACTCGTAACAATAAAAAATATTAACTACAATATTAAACAACATTTTTAAGTTAGGGATGTTACCTCCGCCATTTATTTAGTTGATGTGTAAAATTTCCTCGCCGGAATATTTTCGAGGGAATTAGTGAGAGGATTTTGGAAGAGTTTTTTTGAATGGTTTGATTGAATAATTGAAACTTAATTTATAGTAACATTTAGGTGGAAAATTTGAAATTTTTTAAATTTGAAAAATAAAAAAATATATTTATTATATATGATTTAAAGATATTAATTAGATATTTACTTCACCAAACTCTTCAATTTCGACCAAATATACTTATTATAGGCATAAATGTTTTAAAGATGACAACTTTTAAGTTTTAACAAACAAAAATCATAGGCTCTATACAACAATAATTTGAAAATTTTGAATTGAAAAATAAAAAAATTGTTTATTTATTTATATATAAATAATAAAAAATATATTTATATAAAAAAATCTTTAAAAATAAAACAAAACACGTGTTTATTCAGAATATGTTAAAAATATTGGTTTAAATGATGTATATGATTTTTATAAAAAATTATACAATTTTTTAGGTTTATTAAATTTTTATTGTTTTTAGAAAAAAATAATAATAATAACTTCAATAAAAGATTCTCTTAAATCAACTTTCTTTTTATGTTAAATCGTCTGTAAAAAAGATTCTCTAAAAAATTTATATTTTTTATATATTTCTAAAAATTAGAAAAAAATAATTAAAACTTACGCAGAGACTTCTCTGCGTAAGTTTTTAGATCTCTCTGCGTAATTTTTTCCAACGTGGAGTACATGTGGTGCGGACTTTACGCAGACACGTGAGACAGAAAAATTTATGCAGAGAAAACTCTGCGTACATTTTTTTAAAAAATGATTTTTCGAGTTTTTTGTGCGTAAGTTTGTTTGCGAAACTTTTGGGTATTTGTGAAAGTAGGGTGGTAAAGTGGGTACAGGGGAAAGATGACCTTGTAGAATGGGTATTTGAGGCAAAATCCCAGAATGGAATCCCATTGGAGATGACTATAGTGGATTGATAGAACCCGGATTCGAGATGGGTTAGTTCTCCCAAAGAAAGAAGAAGAGAAAGACAATTCGGAGCAATTTTCTTATATTTCTTCAAACAACTTACAATGCTTTAAATAGTAAAGGAAATAGAAACGACAGCCTATTCTAATGCAGAACATGGAATTGTGGTTAAACCACTTAATTAATGCTTCCTACTTCTACTTGCATACATGAGGGAAACCAGGAAGGGTGGGAGAATTGTTCAGCAACCGTTGGTGATATCTTCAGTCAAGTAATCTGTTGGGCTTCTTGGGAATTCGCTTGGGCCTGGATGGGAGTTGGGCTGGCTGTTGTTGGGCTGCCTGTGACTTGTTCGTATCAATACCCTCCCGTTGGAGAACGGACGCGTCCTCGTGTCCGATAAAGTCTGGAAAGCGAGTCGAAATTTCAGTGAGATCTTCCCAGGTGGCTTCTACGGGTTCGTGGTGCATCCATTTGACGAGTATTTCCTGTTTATCTCCTGATTGACGATGTCACAAGATGGATTCTGGTTGTGGATTGTACGAAGGTGCGTCGGTTAGCCATTCGCTTGGGAATTCGGAGGAAGCGGTGTGCGAGTGGCTTTCTTTAAGAAGTGATACGTGAAATACCGGGTGCACCCTGGAGGCTATAGGTAGTTCTAGCCGGTAGGCTACGGGACCTATTTTTTCTAAGACTCGGTAGGGCCCAAAAAATCATTTGGAGAGCTTTTCATTGTCTCTGGCTGCGACTGACTGCTGACGGTAATTGCGAAGGCGTAGGTAAACAAAATCACCCACTTGAAACTGTTTATCAAGTCTCTTTTTGTTAGCCTGTTTAGACATCCGTTGGCGAGTGTGTTCGAGAGCTATCTTCAGAATCGTGGTGAGGCGCTGGTGTTCCATTAATGACTCATCGATTGAGGCCGTGTGGTTTGAACCTGGTGTGTATTCGTGAATTGTAGCTGCCTCACGTCCGTACATTGCCCGGAAATGTGTCATTTGAATAGAGGAGTGGAAGCTGGTGTTATACCAAAATTCGGCCAGATAAAGATAGCGATTCCACCGTCGGGGTTCATCATGAACGAAGGCGCGTAGGTAAGACTCTAAACATCGGTTGACCACTTCGGTTTGGCCGTCGGTTTGGGGATGGTACGCACTTGAGTGGCGGAGTTTTGTACCCAATTGCTTGAAAAGTTGTGTCCAGAAGTGACTCAAAAAGAGCGGGTCTCTATCGGAGGTGATCGAGTTGGGTAAGCCATGAAGTCGATAGATATCTTTGAGGAATATAGTGGCAAGGGAGTTGGCCGTGTAGTGAGAGGGTAGGGCTATAAAATGGGCGAACTTAGAGAGACGATCAACGATGACCCAAATAGCAGTTTTGCCATTGGATGGTGGAAAGTGGGTTATAAAATCCATGGTGATGTCGAACCACGTTTGGGAGGGGGTGGGTAGGGGTTGTAGTAGACCATATGGTTTGTGGGTGGGATATTTTATAGATTGGCAGATTGAGCATTTCTTGATGAAGTCAGTGACATCAGGTTTAATCGTGGGCCAATAAAAATATGGTAGTAGGCGTTGAAGTGTGGCCTTGACACCGGCGTGTCCTCCCAATGTGGAGGTATGGAATTCCTGCAAAATCAGAAAACGAAGATTTGATATGTTAGGAATAAAAATCCGGCCTTGGACATAGACCAAACCATTGTGATGTGTGTGCTGTGGTATTTGGTGTGAGTTGTGCTCCAATTGCTCAATCATCTTCTGTCCCTCGGGATTATTTTTGTAATACGAACGGATTTCATCCAGCCATGTTGTCGTGGGGCTGGAGATTGCCATGATGGTAGCAGTGTCGGGTCGGCTAAGGGCATCCGCGACTTTGTTTTCTTTCCCCGGTTTATAGTGTAACTCGAAGTCGTAACCCAGAAGTTTGGTAAGCCATTTGTGTTGTTCCGGGGTTTGTATCGTTTGGGTGAGAAGGTGCTTTAGGCTGTGATGATCTGTGAAGACACGGAACTTCCGACCCAGTAAATATTGTCGCCATTTTTTTATTGCTTCCGTGATCGCATATAATTCGCGGATGTAGGTGGAATTGGCTTGCATCCGATGACATAATTTCTTGCTGAAAAAGGAGATGGGTTTGTCGTTTTGAGAGAGCACGGCTCCAATAGCGACACCTGATGCGTCCGTGGTAAGATCGAATGGCTCGGAGAAATTGGGTAGCGCTAAGGTGATGAGATGAGTCATGGATTCTTTGAGGTTGGTGAAGGCAGTGTTGGCGGCGTCGTTCCATGTGAATGAAGGTTTTTTGAGGATGTCTGTTAAGGGTGAGGCAATGTGAGCGTAGGTTGGGACGAATCTGCGATAATATCCAGTGAGGCCCAAAAAAGCACGTAAGGTTGTAAAAGAAGTTGGGGTGGGCCAAGATCTAATAGCCGCAAGTTTATCTGGGTCGGCCTGGACGCCATCAGCTGAAATAATGTGGCCTAGAAACGGTATCGAAGTGGCTGCAAAGAGGCATTTCGATGCCTTGGCGTGGTAGTGGTTATCAAGTAGAGTTTGGAAGACAAATCTGAGGTGTTCATAGTGGTTGGAAAGCGAGTCACTGTAAACAAGAATATCATCAAAGAAGACCAAGACGAATTTTCGTAAAACTGACCGAAATAAATCATTCATAGCCGCTTGGAATGTGGATGGCGCGTTGGTGAGGCCGAATGACATTACCCGAAACTCATAATGGCCGTCAATGGTGCGGAATGCAGTTTTGTGAATATCTGCTGGTGCCACTCGGATTTGATGGTACCCGGCTCGGAGATCGATTTTGGAGAAGATCGTGGAGCCATGTAGTTCGTCGAGTAACTCATCCACTGTGGGGATGGGAAAATGATCGCGAATGGTGGCGGCGTTAAGGGCTCGGTAGTCGACACAAAATCTCCACGTGCCATCTTTCTTTTGCACTAGTAGTACCGGAGACGAGTATGGACTTTGGTTGGGTTGTATGACACCATCGGTTAACATGTCTTTGATGAGAGATGTCATAATCTCTTTTTGGTAATGGGTGTAGCGATAGGGTTTGATATTGATTGGTTTAGTGTTTGGGGTGAGGGGAATATGATGGTCGTGTGGGCGTGGAGGAGGAAGGCTGTGTGGTGGGTCGAAGAGGGGTTGGAATTTGGTGAGCAACGTGTCGATGGTTGGATCCGGGTGTGAGGTGGGTGTAGGTGTTGTGGGTGGTGGTGGGGAGTGGTGGTAGATCATGGTGTGTAGAGAGGCCATAGAGTTCTTTCGGATGAGGGAGTGCATCGTACTTGGGGTAACAGGGGCTGCAAATGGTTGACCTGTGATGACGCATGGTGAACCCTTAACATTAAATGATAATTGTGGGATAGAAAAGTCTGCAAGGATGGGGCCTAATGAACTTAACCATGCAAGCCCAAGAATAACATCGGCTCCTTGTACCGGAATGACAAATAAAGGAACATTAAACTGGGTCTTGTTGATTTCCAAGGGGGTGGCTGGAAAAAAACGATTTGCATTCCAAGAAGTGTCCGCTTCCAACCATGACGGGAAATGGCGTTATGGCGGTGGGATGGAGGGGTAGGAGATCGGCAATCCGTGGTTGGATAATGTTATGCGTGCTACCACAATCGATTAGGATTGTAACGGGTTGGTTATGGATGTAGCCGGTGACACGTACGACTTTCGGGGATTGGAGCCCGAAGAAAGCGGCGTCCGAAAGGGACAGGAATAGGGGTGGGTCATTGTGAGCAGGTGGGTTATTGGGGTCGGTTTGGTGGGAGTCGAGGTAAAAGAAACCGGAATCTGGGAGTGTATCGCTATCAACAGTGGGTTCGTTATCGGCTATCAAGAGGAATTGTGGCAGACTGCAAATGTGGCCCGGGTGGAATTTCTCTGGGCAACGGAAACATAAACCTTCCGCGCGACGTTTTTGAAGAGCTTCCGGTGATAGGCGGGTGAAGGGAAGGGTACTGCGTTGTTTAGGTGGTGGGGGTAGTAATCCAGGAAGTGGGTTTGTGGTTGTAGTTGGTGGTGGTAAAGTAAGAGTGTTGGGTTTTGTTGGTGGAGGATTGACGTGGGTAGTGTATTGGGAATTTGTGCGTGGGTTTGGGTGGTAGCGAGAACGAATGGGGGCAAGTTTGTCTTCAATGAGTTTTGCTAAGCCATAGGTTTGGTGTAGAGTTGTGGGGTTGTGGAGGGTGATCTCGGATTGGATGTCGGGACGCAATCCGGAAATAAAGCAATTGCGCAAGGCTTCGGTAGAGAGGCCGGTGACACAATTACTTATTTTCTCGAATTCGGTTTGATAGGCGGCCACGGTGGAGGTTTGGCGGAGTTTGAATAAGGCGGCCTGGTGATTCTCGTAGGTGGAGGGTCCGAAACGGGTTTCCAATGCGCGGATAAATTCTTGCCAAGTACCGAGGAGACGATTGTTGGACAAATGTTTATACCAACTTAATGCATCACCGATAAAGTAAAACACGGCTAGGGCGAGGCGTTGATCATGTGGAATAGCGTAATAGGTGAAGTAGTTTTCCGCTTGGAAAACCCAATCAAGGGGATTGGAGCCATCAAAGGTTGGTAGAAATATCTTGGGTGGGCGGTGTTGGTTCGGTGGTGGTGGTGGTGGTGGTGGCGGTGGTGGTGGACGGTTGTCGGGGTTGGCAAGCATGTTGGTGAGATTGGTAATAGCTTCGGTTTGTTGTGACATGGTGGTGGATTGGGCGGTTATATGGGTGAGAAGGGAAGTGGTTAATTGAATGAGGGTTTGGATATCGGAAGGTGGCGGAGGGTCGTCGGAGGAGGTGTCTTTGCGGGGAGGCATGGTAACGAGCGATGAAAGCACCAATGATAGAACCCGGATTCGAGATGGGTTAGTTCTCCCAAAGAAAGAAGAAGAGAAAGACAATTCGGAGCAATTTTCTTATATTTCTTCAAACAACTTACAATGCTTTAAATAGTAAAGGAAATAGAAACGACAGCCTATTCTAATGCAGAACATGGAATTGTGGTTAAACCACTTAATTAATGCTTCCTACTTCTACGTGCATGCATGAGGGAAACCAGGAAGGGTGGGAGAATTGTTCAGCAACCGTTGGTTATATCTTCAGTCAAGTAATCTGCTGGGCTTCTTGGGAATTCGCTTGGGCCTGGATGGGAGTTGGGCTGGCTGTTGTTGGGCTGCCTGTGACTGGTTCGTATCATGGATCGATTTTGCTGTAAGTCGCCTGATACGCGGTTCAATTTATTTGATCGGCTACTTTCTCCTGTCACTCGTTAACTCACACTCAATCTGCTAATTGTAGAGGTCAAAAGGCTTCAACATTTTGCTTGGAATCACGTTGTTCTAGACATGGAATTATTATGATGAAGGTAATTTCACACCAGCAATTTGTCAAGTTATTACCTGTATTCAATTAGGGTTCATGTTAATGGATATCAAATACTACAGAATATTGAAATCCACATTTCTTCTTTAATAAAACGGCAATCCATCCTTTATATATGCCATAATTCTGTTTGGTAGTGGAATTTTTACAAAGCATCCAAATGCATTCAGATGTTTTGTGCTAATGGAAGTTTAGCATTTCCCATAGAAAGTAGTGTCACTAGATAGCAAGGTAGATTTAGGGATCATTGGAATTCTATATTGTTGTTGTTCTTATTTTTTTCAGTTGTGGATTGAAGGCGAATGATCGTGTGAGAAGTTGAGGTTAATGTGTGAAGCGTGAGAAGTGGATCTAAATCGTTGATCACTTTTGATCTCATGCCCTCCCATGAATTGCGCTTTAGAAGGGAATTGATCTGGTGCATCATGGTGTAGCTTATCTCGGTGCATTTTATCCTAACTTGCATTCATTTTTATAACGACTGATAACCACTTGTCACACTGCTCACCGTAACCCAACCTGTGGATTGAATGCTCTAAAGAAAACATAGTTTAAATGACGTTGAACACTGGTTAAAGACTTCGTGCCTGTTCTGTTTTCGCTTTTTGTCCAATTTCTTCAGTTTATTTTCTCCTTTTTGTGGGTCTAACCTCAAATTTAGAAATCGGAGTTGCCAAATGGAGAACGGAGAACGTAAGAAAATTTAGTAATCTGATGGAGTTCCACATTATTTTATGGTATCAAAGCCATGTTTACACTAGAGGGCAATCTCACCTCTGTGTACCTGTCTACCCCCCCCCCGTGCGGACAATCTGTAGCCTCCATTGGAGGGGGCGTGATCAGTGGCGGTTTAGGGTTTAGGGTTTCCAAAATTTTTGTTGGCCATTTTTAGGGTAGATTAAAGATCTGCAAAAGTCGTTCGATGTGTTTTAGCCTAATTCCACGATTTCGAGAGGTTTTTTAAGTTTTTTGGTTGATTTCGAGGGATTTTTATGTTTTCTTTTTTGCCGATTTTGAGGGACTTTTTAAGACTTTTTTGGTTGATTTCGAGAGACTTTTTTTGGTTGATTTTGAGGTATTTTTTGATTTTTTGGTTGGTGTGGTCACCGGCAAAAAAGCACTGGGGGAACTACGTTAGAATGTTAAAAAAATTGTTTTTAAACTATGAATAAATGTTTTTTTTCTTTTTCAGTAGCATCCCCCCCCCCTTTTCTTTCTAAGCTACATCCGCCTCACAGTGGAACCTCTTTACTCACATCAAAGGCTCTTTTGAAGAGTAATTTGACGACTTTACATAAGCTCCTATCACATAAAAGCCATTAACTATACATATGTACATAAAGCTAATAAGTAATTATGTGAATGAAGATTGAAAGGAGCCTAATATTGTCTAAGAATGATGTTTATAACCCAATTATATATGTATGTATATATATACAACTCAACGAGGTAAAAGTTGGGAAATGGTTGCGGTATCAACCGAATGGAGCTCTTCAGTCGTTCCATTTTTCTTTTTTTCGTCATCTTTATTTGTCGAGAAAGCAGGTCTTCTAGGCATAGGCATGCTTGCATATTCATTTCTTAGCATAGCTGAAAGTTCCAAAACCGAAGGCCTTTGTTCCCATTTTTCTTCGACACATAGGAGCGCTACTTGCATGCATCTTGTTAGTTTATATCTTGAAAATGCATCATCCAAAGAAGGATCTATGAACTCGATTCCTCTTCCTTCTTTCCATAGAATATATGCCTGAAAAATTGTTCATTCTCAAAGTCAAACATTTGGGCCTAGAGTCAAACAACAGTATTAGGTGCTATTTGTTTTTTAAGAGGTGCTTAATCTGCGTTGTCGCTTATTTCTTTTCTTACTTTCATTTTTCTTCAACTAAATTTTACGGTGACAGGGTTTATCTATATGGGATCCACAAAATAGAAATGAGAAATGAGAAATGAAATGAAATTCGCTACATGAATTGATCCTAATAATCATTGTCATCTCAACAATATATATATGGTCAGGTTCTACTGAAAACCTCAAAAAAATTGAAAACTGAGGAACATCCTGCTAGCCCTTCATCTGGACGATATGCACTTGTGCATACAAGTAATTTGTAACATGCACCCGTGCATAATGCACATGTGTATGAAAACCAAAAAACTTAATTTAATTGTATACACAAGTGCATGCCGTCCAGATGAACAGTTTTCCATTTTTTGAGGTTTTCCCCTGAACCTCCCTCTATATATATATTATATATCAGTGAAGTAACTTACGTATTCTAGGAGATTTAGGTTTTGATGTGGTCCGTAGACGTAATAGTTCTTCTTCCCACTTATAATTTGCAGAAGGAGAACCCCAAAACTATACACATCATATTTTCTGGAGTACACACCTCCTTTTATATACTCAGGAGGAACACATCCGCTGCATTGCACGAAGAAAATAGTTAAGTGTCTAAAGCATCCCGCATCTAACAATTTTGAAATTTTAAAAAATCGTAGATTTTGTATAAGACGACTTTAGAGCATACTTACTAGGTTCCAACAATCCGGTCAGTACTTGCTTCAATTTCATTGTTCTGGAAGCTTCTTGCTATCCCAAAATCTGAAATTCTAGGCTTCATCTCAGCATCAAGTAAAATGTTGCTTGCTTTCAAATCTCTATGAATTATTGTAAGTCTCGAGTACTCTTGGAGATAGAGGAGTCCTTGCGTTATTCCTTCAATAATGTCAACCCATTTCTCCCATTTCAAGATTGACCTTCTACTTGGATCTTTGCAAGTAATTTATATTATTAGTGATATTAATTTAGAAAACTCAAGAATCAATCCTTTTTATAATTAGGAATGTGAAAGATTCTCACCAAAGAGGTAGAAATCTAAGCTTTTATTTGGCATGTATTCATAGATCAACATTTTTTCTTCCCTTTCTGTGCAGAACCCCAAGAGTTTTACTAGATTGACGTGTTGTAGTCTCGTTGCAATTGTGACTTCATTCTTGAACTCCTCGAGTCCTTGTTTAGAATCATGTGAAAGTCTTTTTACTGCCATCTCTTGTCCATTTGATAATCTTCCCTGGTGAAAACCACAAGCATAAATATGAAACTTATGTTAAATCAACCATTTGATAATCTTCCATGATAGAACCATCGAAAAATAGTAACAAAATCATGTTACACCGATGACCTATGTTAACCGACCGGAAAATAAAGGCCAGGCCTTGGGGCTCCCCATAGGTCACTAGTTCTAGTCTCTTCAGGGTCCCTAGAGACTTTCCTGGTTGTTATCTTCAGGGTCCCTAGGATTTTCAACAGCGACCCTAGGGATTTTCATGGCTGTTATCTTCAGGGTCCCTAGGGATTTTCCTGGTTGTTATCTTTAGGGTCCCTTTGGGATTTTCCGGTTATCTTCATGGTCACTAGGGATTTTCCTGGCTGTTATCTTCAATTCTTCATGGTCATTAGGGATTTTCCTAGCTGTTATCTTTAGGGTCACTAGGGATTTTTCTGACCGTTATCTTTAGGATCCCATGGGATTAGTCGAGGTGCGCACAAACTGGCTTGGACACCCACGGTTACAAAAAAAAGAAAGAAAGTGGGACTTAGTACTTGTGATATAAAAGAATTAAATACCTTGTAAACTGGTCCATATCCACCTTCGCCAAGCTTATTTTCTTCCGAGAAGTTATTTGTAGATTCCCTTATGACTGCAAAGCTAATTACTTGATGGTTGAGAGATGATGATTTGCCTCTATTCATCACCTGTTTCACTATTAAAGCAAATGGAAAATGTTGTCCTCATTATTATAAGTTAAAGATTTGGTCCTTGCTTCTGATTTATAACCAGTAGAAGGAAAAAAGAAATACCAAATAGACAAAATTCCAAATTCAATACTATAAATATAGAACATAAAAGGTCTACCTTTTGATATGATCCTTCTTCTCAGGTAACAGATTATGCAGCCTAGTAGCAGGATAATGCAACCAACTGTGGACAAAGTAATCACCACTAATCGCTTCTGATGACGGTGTTTATCCTCCTCTTGCGCTGCAAGTTTTTTACCGTAAATTAACTTCCAAACCAGTTTTTAGTCTGTTTATCGCAGTGAAAAAATGATACGTTTTTTTATTTAACTACCAAACATGATTAATTTATCAACTAGTTTTTCAGACCACCTCTTAATAGTTCCATTAAGAGGCAACCTCTGAATCTCTAAGAGGTGAATTTTGTTTGGCAAAAAAAAAGTAAGTCTCTTAATGATTCTAAAACCCTCGGAATGATTTTTTATTTTGGGCCTCCCTTAACCATTCAGCGCCCTAATTTCATTATGGACAATTACCAAACAACCATATTTCATTATGCACTATATCATAAAAGCCTCTTAATCATTGAAACCACTTAATCATTCTGCACCAAACCATTCAGCAACTGCCAAACAGCCCCTAAATAGCTTATTAGCTAGTTTGCTAAACATAGTCATTATACATGAACAGAAGTACCCACCATAGCGAATAGATGGGTACACCTATTTTGATGATATTTTGTACTTACCAGCAGCCTTGGAGAGTTCCCAGTTGTAGTCATTAGGGACCTGCCATACATTATAACCAAGAAGCCCTTTCTTTTTTGCATAAGCAACTTTATTTCTAATAGCCTCCTCATCATCAAATCCGATCCAAAACGAACCAATTGTGCAATAATTCACTACATAACTCGAATTGTACACCGTATTAATCCTATAACTTTTCAAATACATCCTAATATACGCATAGCTCATCGACCCATCTCTCGTAATGGCCAGACCTTTAGCCGGTGCACCAATGCCGTTATCTCGAGGGTCCACAAGGGTCCACGCGTAGCCATGGTATGCTAAGCCCAACACCAGCTTACTAGCGGGTAACCCTCTTTTGATCCATTCGTTTACACCATAATTCGTATTCACCCGACTAGATGGATCGTATAAAGCCGCATGGCCCGCCGTGAAATTTTCTTTCAAAGGTGTATGATAGTCGTATGATCTAACATGCACCCAATCGAAGTTCCGGTTTACCGAGTCAACCGGGTAACTCACCGAGTCGAGTTCAGGCGAGTAATGCCCCCACATGGTCAATATCAGTTTTGAACGACCATGAGTCAACTCAGTATCCACAGCAGCTCGAAGCTCGTCGAATAAACTCGCTAAGCTGGTCATGTTTCCTTTTGTACTCAATAAAGTGGACACCGAAAGATCAAGTCCTTCAAACCCGTAACTCCTAGCCATTTTTATTGATGATTCGATGAAACTTTTTCGATAAACGGGGTTTTCAGTCATCGTTAAAAAATACGATGAATTGTCGTTATCTGCGTAGTATCCGTTTTGTGTCCATATTGACAAAAGTGGTGTAACCGATGGGTTGGTTCTTTTGATGGTGGATGTGAACGTGGATATGTATGGCTCATCCGAGTCTCTTACGAAGAGCTCGTGGGTCGAATGATGGATATATGCGAAAGCGCAAATGAGGTGAGTGAAAAGAGCCGAGTTTATGTTGGGGATCGGGGACTCGCTTCCGGTGTACCAGAAACCGGCCTTGATCCATGTTTGTTGTGGTGTTGAAGGGTTGAAATGTAAAGAGAGGAGTAGAGGAAGAAGAAGGGAGAAAATTGTCATGAATTTGGACCACAATTAGAATGGCAAAATGGTCCTCATCACTTGTCTACTTGTAAGATGCTTCGTGTTAATTGGAAGAATTTGGTTGAATTACATGTAACTCTGCCGTCACACATAAAAGTAACTCTGCCGACAAATAATTAAAGTTCTAATTAAAGCTAAAATTACTAGGTATAAATTATGGGGAAATTAATTAAAATACCCTAAGTTTGACCCTGTCTTACCAAAATACCCTAAATCTAGGAGACTTTACCAAAATACCCTAATTTTCTGCGGTGGGCCTCGCGATCGCGGGCCCACACCCACGTGTCACAAAGTTTCGGCCAAAAGTCTCGCGGAGCCCCCTAACTATGGCCGAGGTGACAAGTTTGGTCCCTGTCCCGCGGGTGTTCCCCGCGATGGGCCAGCGATAGACCAAAAAAATATCATTTTTCCACGTGTATTGTTCTTGTGTCTTTGGATGAAAATGAGAAAAAAAAAAACGAAATATAGTTCAGTTTCAATGGTCAAAAGAAATTTTAGCAAAATCGAGCTGCGTGAGCACGGGATTTTGGAGCTGCATTCGTGTCCGCAGGTCGCGCTCGCTCACAAGTTCGACGATTTTAGCTTACGAAATCGTCAATCGGCACCCCCAATGCGCGCGGGTAGGTGTTGGAGTAAAACCATGCAAGAAGCTTGTCAACTCCTCTCACTTCTTTGGCCGAAACTTTGTGACACGTGGGTGTGGGCCCGCGATCGCGGGGCCCACCGCAGAAAATTAGGGTATTTTGGTAAACTCTCCGAGATTTAGGGTATTTTGGTAAGGCATGGTCAAACTTAGGGTATTTTAATTAATTTCCCTAAATTATGAGGTCTAATTTGGTTGAATTACATGTAACTCTGCCTTCACACATAAAAGTTCACCAAAAATGTTGTTAAAAATCAGGGCTGTTTATCAGATTTCCTATTAAGTCCTGTCTCGATAAATTCGTCTGTCTAGATAAATATTTGTTGTTGTTTACTTTTTCATCTGAACCCACAACGTTGTTAAGAGTTGGTTATTTTATGATGTATGTAAAAAAAATCGGCTATTTATGATTTTTGGTTGTTAAAATAACTACTTTTGTGAAAAAATTTCAAAGTTTTATATGATATTGGTTTTTAATATTATGAATAATTGATAAGATGTTGCTATGTTTTTATAGATTAAATCAGAAAAAAAATGTATCTATTTGTTTTGTTTATTATAATATCTTCACGTGTCTGTTGGTATAAAATTGGTAAAAGGGTAGCATATGTTGTCGAGGACAATTCAAGTATTTTTTTTTTGAACTAAGAGCATCCTCAATCATAGACCTCTTTAGAGGTTTATGGTTTAACCATATCATATTTCTTTCACTGTCATATCAGTTTTCTCTCTCCTACATATTTTATAAATCTTTCACTCTTAATCATGGATCGGTTCATAGTTTATATAATAAAAAATTATAACAATTACAACTACTTATTATAATACAAATAATAATAATTATAAATTATAAATAGTTAAAATTCAATTGTTATATATAAAAATTACAATAATAAAACTCAAAATAAAATAAAATAAAATCAACAATGATAAATATAAAATGTGGCTTTTTATAAAATAAAAATAACAACTAATTAAATTTGACTATGTTTTATTAAATAAATTTAACAAATAATACATAACAAATAAAAAGGAAGCAAAGAGATGGAGTGGATACAGTTACAATAAAATAAAAATAATAACTAATTCAATTATTTACCATTAAAAAAGTTAAATGAATGCAACCTTTTGATGGCATGGACCGCTCCATGCAGATGGAGCGGTTTGCCATGTCATTCCTTTCCCAATGGTATTTTTTTTGATGAGGTTTATCGAGGTAAGAACCTCCCATTGTGGATGCTCTAAGAAGGACAATTCAAGTCTTTCACGTAAGGAAGTTACCGACTTTATTTTCTTCAAGAACTTTCATACGCTTTACCATTGACTTTATTCTAATGGACTTGAAATTTCGTCTATTTGAAATTACTAGAAGTCTACTCGCGCAATTCAACGTGATATATCTTGATTTTAATGTTTTAAAATGTGTGGTTTTGAGAAAATGATCATGTTTTTTTTATAAATTTGTTTAAAGAATGACGTTTTCTAAGGAGTTCATGATTTGAGGATTTGAAAGTGGTTAGAGATAAGGATTAATTAATAAGAGCTCACGGTTTAAGGATTTGAAGGTTGTTAGAGATAAGTATTAATCAAGTAATTAGTATTAATTGTGGTACATAAAGCTTCACCAGTTGTTTTTAAGAGATTTTAAGTAATTAACATTAAATAGCGGTACATGATACTTTAGGAGTTGTTTTTAAGAGTTTTTCATAAATGCTTTATAATATAGTATAGATGAGATCATGTCAGCTATGAGCATAGTACTATAATTTATGAGTTATGACCTGCTTCGATTCTCGGTAAAGTTAATTAATTATATATTATTTCGTTTTAGTATTTTTATAACTTTTTATTGTTAAATGATGCTTGTTTTTAAAAAATTGGTTTTTTTCTTATTAATAATAATTAGAGTGAATTGTGGATTTGATCATTGTGATTTTGTGTTTTCTTTATCTAAGATCTTTATACTATGTTTATTACGGATGTAGTCTCTGTGGTATGCAATATGTTACGGCTAAAATCCCTGAAGGCTAACACCATTAACTTTAAGAAGTTAAAATCATCGCGTGGCTTACACACCATGGATATAAATGTCATTTTGTCTTCCCTTACAATTATTTAAGAGAGAATTGTAGATTTGGTTCTTGCGTCATCACTCATCATCTTTAAAAATTAAAACTCATCTCATCATCTCTTTTAATTTTTTTTCATCTGTTATTTTTTTTGTAAAAGTGCAAGAAAAACTAATTTGTTAAAATGCAAAAAAAAAACTATTTACATTTAATAACAAGTATGAAACCAACATTTGGAAGGAAGTTTTGGGAGAAACTTATCATTAATTTTCTTTCAATTTATTTTTTTCTTACATTTATTTTTTTCTTCTAAAAAAATCGAGAACGCTATTTTGTTTTACTTTACTTCACAAAATATCCATTTTTATGTCAAATGGTCAAAGACAAAAAATCAAGTCAATAGTCAAGTCAAAAAATCAAGTCAAGTCAATAGGAAGTGAGACGGAAATTTCTCTGTTCCCACACATAAATAAAAATTTAAGTAAACTCTACTTTTGGTAAGGTATATTGATTTCTTTGAAACAAGAACCTATGGTTTCATAATTAGATTTTTGGTCCTCATGGTTTTGATTTTGCTCTGAAACAAGGACCTGACCACTAACTCCGTTAAAAGTCTCCGTTAGAAACAGGGGTATTTTCGTCCAATATAGTTTATTCCTCTTTTTGCAATTCCTTTTGTTTTTTTCTTAAGTTTGAAAAAAACATCAAACTACAAGGACCTGTTATGTAATTAGCCATATTATATCTATACTACTTTAATATTCATCTTGATCAAAACTCTTAATTACAATCCTTGAAGCATAATGTACAACAATTTAAAGCACCAATTTGAAAAATCTCTAAAGTGCAAGCTATTATGCACAATGTACAAATTTTGAATGCATACAATTCAAAAAGTTCTTAATTACAACTTCTAAGGCATAACGTACAACTCTTATATGTAGCACTCATTTCAAATGCATAAGTCAGGTTCTACTTTCTGGGATGCAGACGTCTTTTACCTATTTTGAATCCCGCTCAAACAATTTTCAGGAAAAGCTTGGGTTTTAAATTTCAAACTGAAATTTCAAAAAAAATCTTCGAGACTAGGGTTTATCTCTGACTCTCGCTCATTTGATCCATATGGAATTTGATCCTGGTATTATTTATTTCTTCTTGTTTTTTATTATGTTGACTTTGAAATTGTTTGTATTTGGTGATCTTGACAAAAACAACAATTATGGAATGTTCAGGATCAACAGATAAAGGCAAAGAAGCAATAGGGACGATGGATCTTCACGAAACTCTCAGAAACCTTTGTATCAACTTCGATTTAATGTATTCCGTCTTCTGCACCATTCATCCTCGCCCGTACTCTAATAAATTCCATCTTCAATCTATACCTTAATACATTTTCCCCTTTGTTTTTGCAGGCGATTTCGAGGTTGTAATGGTTGCAAAGTTGGAGACAATAATGGTAGCTTGTGAGTTTCTCTTCTTTTCCCCCATGGCTTTCTCACGAAATCAAACAGTGATTCAAGTAATTTAGGGTTAAATTTGCAGGATGTTGATGTGGGAATAGGGGGTTTTGCAGAGAAATGGATGTAGGGTTTAGGGTTTTTTGTTACTCCTGTTGGAGTGTTTTTGTTCCAGGTATCCAAGAGCATCAACAATTGTTCATCTACATTCTTGAACTGGTTTGTTACTCCTTTTGGTGGTTTGTTTCTAATTGATACAACTGTGTTCTTGATTTTGAACAATTAGTGAATTATTTTATTTTGGGTTGATTCTCATCTCCTTATGTTGGGTTACGGTTCCAACTCGATCAAAGACCAAAAGCTTTATTTTATTTTATCAAATCTTGATACCTATGGGTTTTTAGTTTTTAGTTTTTCAGTTTACCTTTTTACCAGATTTGATTTATTCTCACTCTTATTCTTGCGTAATAGGTTTTTGTGGATGCTTGGTTGATATGTTTGATCAATACCAAAGGCTTCTTGGAAATACGTTGTGGGATGTGAAACATGAGGTAAGTTCCACCCTCACTCTATACCCTTATGTCCATTGTGTTTTCTTGAAATGTCTGGTTATTTGGGTACCCACAATGGGTTTGAGATGGGGCCTTTCTTTGCTACAAAGATGTCAAGTGGGAGTTCATCTAAAATCACATAAAAATCCCACAAAAAAACCCTTATTTCTTGTTGATTTTTAGGTGTCTAATAGCATTCAAAGTCGTATGTCTTTTCTTCCCAACATCATGTCTATTGTTTTGATATGGGTTGTTTCCCCTAATTCTGAGGTCTGTAATGGATTGTTTTTTTTTAAAATAAATAGGGTATTAGATTCATCAAGATTGTTAGCAAAACAAAAGGGGTTTTTGAGGTTTGATAGAAGAAGAATAAAAAACGTTGGTAGGAAGCATAAGTGTTATTCTTGGTTTCTTGAATTGGGGTTTTTTGGGTTTGAATAATGGGACAAGATCCAATGTCGTTTCTAACCTATCGGGTGGATTGGTTATTTCATCTGAACAATTGGTTTAAGTTGTCGTTTTAAGCAAGTAGATTTGGATAAAGAACAAATGAGATCTAGAGAAGAAGATATGGAGGTGAAACTAGATATTGTTCTTCCTGGTACACCTGGTTTATTGAAAGAAATTTATGGTAGATATGGTGAAATTTGTGATGAGTATGCTAATGCAATTTATTTAGGTTTGTCATATTTTTTAATCAATATTTTAATCCAATATTCCTATTTGATGTTAAAAATTGTGCTGTGGGTCAGAGAAGAATCTGTTTATACCACATTTCATACCATAATGGTGAAAAATGGTGAGATGGAATAACCGTTTACACCAAATTTCATGTCATTTTGATGAAAGAAATGGTGCAAACGATTGTAAATGATCTTTAATCTCTTGATTTATAAACCCAATATAATTTTATGCACAAAAATGATACAAATTTGTTAATACTTTTTGTGTTGTTATGCACATAAACATTGCTGATGACACCCGAAAGGCAAAAACCGATATGGGCAATTTACAGTGAGATTTTTTTTACCACTATAAGATTTTTTTTGTTTGTAAATGTGTCATTTTCGACCCGTTCAAGGTTTAGGTATGACATATAATAGTTAATGATCTTGTTTTGAGGTAAAAATGTAAAATCGGTTTAAAAAGTGGTAATGTTGACCATTTAAGTTCTTTTCCAATTAAGCCCTGTTTGTTTTTTCAGTTTTACTTCTTAATAGCCTCCTATTACTTATTAAATAAGAGGTTATCGTATTAATAGTGTTTGTTTTCTTTAGGAGATAAGAGCTAAAAAACTCTTACCATCCTCTCATTTAATAAGTGAAAAACTTACCCCTTATTTTGCTCTTATCGACCCTCCCCTTCATCCCTCGCTCTGTGGTTCAACGCTCTCAATCCATTGATGTGTGTTCATTCCGTGCTCTCAAGTTCTCCCCTGTTAATCGATCGAACTCTTGACCTTCCCCCATCTCTCAATGCAGAGATGAAGATAAGGATTGTGTCTGAATAGTTGGAGCTGAATTGATCAGGTTAGCTGCGTAAACGGATTTTTGTTTTTCAATTGAGGTAATACTTTTGATGTTGATTTTGTTCTTCATTCCATTTTCATCTGATTTTTTTATTACTTGATTTCCGCTTCAGTTTTGTTTTTGTGTTGTTCTTAATTTCCAGTTCACATTATAGGCATGGAAGCTCAAAGAAAAAAATTACGTAATTAATCAATGGCACCAAGGTTTGATTAAAAAAACGAAGTTGTTCCAATATACTAGCTCTTAATCGGTTTGGTAAAATCTCATGTAGATCTTGAACCTAAAGTACACAACTAAATTTGAAATAAAAAATTCCAATGGTTTGGTCCTTATGTCGTGCTTTAGCTCTTAGATTTATGGGACTGACATGGTGTCTTGACAAGGGATGCTTACTTTTCTTGATGTTGCTATGTAGTGTAGCTGGATATTGCATGTCTATAGAGCTTCTATATAATACATTAATGCATCTGCTTGTTTCTCATTTACAGTAGAATTCAACTACCTTTTGCATTCTTGTACATAGTTTAATCATATGCATTGATAATATTATGCAGATTCAGAAGTGCAAAAGAAAAGATAAATGTGTAAAGACATGTAAATGATGGGAAATATATGTACATTAATTGTAAATGATACAAATTCATTGCTTCATCAAACAAATTTACTATCTCAGACATGTAATGAGATGTTTCTGTGTCACCAGTTGTTATTGTTATCATGCTTTTGCCTCCATTGATGCATGTCTCGAGCTCTATAAATGAAACAGGTAAATAGCAAGTTGTTGGTCTACACAAAGGTTTTTTACCCTGTATTTTATCACAATGTAAAACGATAATTTCTCCATCGTTTCATTGATTCTCGGCCCTTGCCGTCTACCGGGTAAGATTCCCGGCTCTTGTCATGTTTTATCCAATAAAGTAAATGATTTGGGTAAAGCGTTTAGTAAAGTGTCCCTAAATTAGATTGCATAATTTTTATATACAATTGCTTTCCATTTATTTTTCGTGGTTTTGTAATATGCACTAATCTTTATAGCTCCTGCTACTTTACATTTCTCATGTATTTTGGTTTAGCTCTCTTTGGGTTTAGATATAATGGATTTCAGAAACTCACATATTCAAGATGTATTAATTAATATGTAAAGACTAATGGGCCGTTTACCGAGATACTTACCCGGTAAGCGTTTACCGGTAAAAATCAACACTATAACTTATTTTACCGGGTAGATTGTAGTCCATAAAAACCGTATCGTATACAACAATTTACCCGATAAGTGCTTATTGGACAAGAGTCGTGACTCTGATTTACCAAGCAAGACTCTTCATCCTTATCATTGCTCTTACCGGGTAAGATTCACGACCTTTGTCACGTTCATCCAGTAAAGTAAGTGACACGAGTAATAGTTTAGTAAATGATCCCTAAGTGTAAATTATATCATTGTAAACGGCTTCTCTAACAAAACGACCAAAACTTCAAAATCGTTTACATTTACGACCCCCGGCGCATTGCGCGGGTACATGTTGTGTATTTGACTAATCGCCTGAGGCTAGCGGAAGGATTCAAGCCATCTCTTGCATGATTCGAACTTGAACATGTTGTGTATTTGAGAAAAAAAGTCACTCAACTCTGTTGTCAAACTTGAGAGCTTTTCATATTTCATTTTGCGATAAAATTTTAACACCTTTCTCACCCGTGCATTGCACAGGTACACTACTAGTATATATATATATATATATATATACACACATATAAAACCCATCCAAGTTTTGGTAAAAAATGTAAATAACTCATATATATATATATATATATATATATGGTTTCAGGGAGCTAAACCCATCACACCGGCCAAACCATCGCTCCCCCTTCTTCTCCGGTGAAACAGTACCGATGAACATCACCATCACCAACCCAAAAACCCACTCCGGCGAACATCACCATCACTGATAATCTGCTTCGATGTGTGTGTATCGTGTGTGCGCATCGAAACCACCATCCTCTTCACCACTGTGTGTGTGTGTGTGTGTTCATCATTCGTGCACAAAACCACCATCCCCATCACCACGCTGAAAACCACCACCTCCATCACCACGGTGTGGGTATTATATGTCCCGAAACAGAAATCATGTCTTATGATTTCTGTTGTGTTTGTTTTCAGATTTGTTTTCATGGTTGAGAAGCCATTGCTTTAGATTTATATTGATGTTCTTGAGATTTGACTCATGTTCAAACAGTTCAGTAAAAGATTACAAGTAAGCACAGAGGGGAAATCCACCATGTATCTTCAATAACACTTCATAAGCCTCATCAAACCGATGAACACGAATGAAAGCCTTAACAAGAGCATCAACTGCTGTAACAAGCAAATTCTTCCCATCCACATTAATCTCTTTTCAACAACTTCAAACCCAAATACCCCACTTTTATCCTCAATAACCTCCAAAAACAAAAACTTTAACCTCTTAATCATACCCCAATAACAGAAAAACCTTATAATAGCCATGTAAGTTACAACATAATGCATAAAACCACATTCTTTCAAATGGGTAATTAGAAACAACGCAGTCTTCGGTTTTCTTTCTAAGTGGTGTAAGGTTTCAGTAACTGTATAATTATCAAACACTTGGTGGGCACGGTGGATTGAATTAGTGCTGTTGTTTTTGTGGGAAAATTGGCCGTTTTCGTCAGAACTAGAATCCGAGATGTCGGAGAAAGTTAACTGAGCAAGTGATGAAACTGAACTAAATCGGATAATAAGGTCGTGTTTGCCCAAATTACGGCGAGCAACTGACCTGATTAAAGGAACCCACATGGAAGTAAAATGAAGATGGCATTTGCTCTGTACGTTATACAGTTTCTAACAAGAAATTGCCTTTGGAAATAATTGGTTGGGATTAAGAAGACGAATTTTTAGAAAAGGTGCAGTCTTCGTTGTGGTTTCCGGCATCGGTTGAAGGTTTGGCGGACAAATGGCAGGGTTTAAGCGAGTAAACTTCTATTCCGGTGAGGTTGGTGAAGAACACATCTGTGGGTCTTATTTATGGTTAATTATATAACAGGTCCTTATAGTTTGATGGTTTTTGTAAAAGTAAGGAAAAACAAAACAAATTACAAAATGAGAGACAAAATGGTGAAAGGACGAAAATACCCCCGACTCTAACGGAGGTTTTTAACGGGGTTAGTGGCCAGGTCCTTGTTTCAGAGCAAAATCAGAACCATGAGGACCAAAAGTCTAATTATGAAACCATAGGTCCCTATTTCAAAGAAATCACTATACCTTAAGGACCAAAAGTAGAGTTTACTCTAAAAATTTACATGGTTGTCGTTACAGCAATTAGTAGAAATGTTTTTATTCAATAAAAATTAGAAGAAATGTCTAATTAGTACTCAACTAATCATGCCTCAGTAATAACAACTAGTATCTTACCCGTCCGTTGGTCGGATACACAACATCGCTTAATTTAGATTCAGTTATTTGATATTACCATTTCAAAAGTTATGTTTTCTTTATTGTATTTTATGGTATCCATGAATCATCCTTGTATACAATTATATAAGGTAGATTGTATTTTTATCTTGCATCTTTAGCAATTGGTAACATATGCATTTAATTTAGTATATTATAAGATACTAGTTTTAAAAATAAAATAAGTTATAATATACTCGAATATCGATATCTAATGAGAAGATATATAGTTGTATGTTAAAATAAATGAGTATGTCAAAAAGAGGATCAACCAAGGAAGGATTAATAAAAAGGAACCAAAATAAATGGGTATTAACTTGTGTAGTAATTACAAACATCAACAAAGAACACCTCCACATAAAGAATGCACAATTAAGTGATGACAGACACCCTTGCATAATTAAGTGTAAGGCCATCATACAGATAATAGAAATTATAATGAATAAATAAACTTGCTACCGAGAGCAGCCAAAGAAAGAAATAGTTGTAGAAATAACATGCATCGATTATGTTGATACATGCTACTTCAGCTATACCAACATCATTGATAGACTTTTAATTCATTTGAATGAAATCAACACAACCCAATTATCATATCAATCTACCTCTTATAATAAACCATATCTACAACTGTTACCAAACGAATCGCAAAGCAATATAGATATCGATCTTCTCATATTAAAGAGAAAAAGAACAGCCAGCACAGTCAATAAGAAGCTTTAATTAATACACAAGTCGGATGCATTTGTTCAAGAATACAAAGAAAGACACTCAAATAGAAGAAAGAGAAAAGAAAGCATATAACTTGTATTGATCGAGGTAACATACCAATACAAGAGAGGCTCAAATAATAGCCATGATCATTAGCATCACCTCAACCTCAAAAGAGATCTCTGCTTCAGCTTTACTCTCAGAATCTGCATTAGCCTCATCGTCAGTATCAAAACCCATAATGCATCTCAGCATACAGAATGGCAACCTAAATGCCATAAAGAATAAGTCACGTCTAAAATCTGAAAACAAATCAAAATTACAAAATGTAGTAGTTGAGTTGAGCTGAGCCTCTGATGGTCAAAGGTGCACACCCAAAACAACGGGCTGAGCAGTAAAGCAGTATAAATGGGCTATTCTTGTGCTCATCAGTTATGCTAAAACCACCAATTTGTTATCTTCAACAAAAAACCAATATTTCTCCCCTTTTCACAATGCATCAAACTTATCAACATTACATGACCAAAACGGAGAATAGTTTTAAGGCCGAAAATTGTACAGAAATACTGATAATTAAGACAAATATAGAAAGAACCAAACCTTTTATCATCGAAATATTGATCAGCCGATGCTTCTGATTTGTGTATAATGGTTGTTGCTAATCAATGAAGAAGGCTGTTGAGTTGGGAGGGGAAGAACAAATAGAATTACCATTAAGAATCGACAGAAAAAGGTTATTGAGTATATATACATATATATTATGTTTACAAGAACAAAGCAGATCTAGGTACCCTCATAATCAGTCATTACAGTTCTAATCATCAATCATAAGAAGACTACTGGATTACGAATAAGTTCGCTACTCTCAACCAAAGAGAAAGCAATGCAATGACTGAGCAATTATGAAAAAATGTCAACCTACAGGGCAATAATATGACATAAATATTTTTGCTTCAATAAAATATTATAGAGTTATGAATTATTTGTGTGCCAATGTTGTGCACAGAAGGAGGACTGAGTGGTTGAAATTACATTTATAAGTAGGCTGCAATTCCCAGAATTACACACAACAATATATAGTCTCAGTACAGAAATTCTGGCTAGATCTCGGTTGTCAGCCCAAAAAGAAAAGCGGAATGGAAAACCTTTGTGAAATATAATAATGGAAACTGCAATTATAAGAAAAGATCTTAGGTTGCACAGCTTAATCACCTGATTAACATTATGTTTAAGTCTAACATTGGTATTCCTAAGGTCTGAAGTTGCCTTGTCGACCTGAAATATCACAAGTAAAATGCTTACTACAACAGCTTCCTGCACACATTATGAAGTATAAAAAAAATTGTGTCATCGCTACAATGCAAGATTAAGTACAAGAGTGCAAACCTCGTTCATATCTTACGCCATGTTTTTCAATGTATCTAGACCTTCTGAAATGGTAATATAATATAGCCTTCGATATGATCAGCAACATCGTAGTTATTCTTCTGCTTGATTTCATACAGAAGCAACGAACACCTATAATATCTTTGGTCTAATATCTTTAGCAAAAATAGAGGGAAATAGAGAAACTTACCGATCAAAAAACTCCATTTTTCTTGATCCATAATCCCAACGATTGCATACCAAACTCTTATGTGTAGAATCACCGGTTGCAAAACCCTTATCCCTAGGGCTTGAATTAGTTGAAGGAACGGCTCCGTTCTTCTCGTCTCTAGGTGAAAACCAAACCGGCCACACTTTCTTCTGCGTCATAATCCTCCCAAGATCGCAAAACCTAATCTACCAAAGAGTAACACAATAGAAAAAGCAGCGACAATGGAGTTCTTGTCCAGGTTTGATATTTATAGGTAAAAGGGGATAGTGGGAGACTTGGGGACGTGGAGGAGTTGAAGAAGAGGGTTGCGAAAACAGGGGTGAGTTTTGGATCATGGAGGTTGAAGAGGGTTGCGAAAACAGGGGTGGGTTTGGAAGTTCGTGCGGGTTGAAGCGGTTGAAGGGTCGTGCAGGTTGAAGGCGGAGAAGACGTTGTGAGATGGCTAATAAAGAGGAGATAGAGAGAAGTGGGCCAGCTAAATAGTGGGTGGGTTAAATGGGAGGTTATTAATACCAAATGAATTTAAACGGTCAGGATTGAAAGTTGGGATGAGTTTAAACGGTCCAGATTAATCCAAAAGCGATTACACTTCGCTGGGTCAATAGTTTATATAATTACTGTAATCGAACTTTTCTTTTCAAGAATCAATAGAATACTCGCACAGAAACAACCATGCGTCCGCATATATCTAATTCGAGTAGGATTTACTATATCTGTTTGATTTGGTTTGGTTTTACGGTTAAATCTTCCTAACTAAAAGCATAATCCTACTATCCTAGTTGGCAATTGTTAAGTCATTTAACTAAATAAATAGCCCTCCATTGATTGCTTGATACATATAGAGAATGACTTGATGAGCAAAAAGACCATATTACCAAATTATCTTCTGATTTGTGGTTAAAATTCATGACTGTCCTCCTCCCCTTTCTACTCCTTCTCATCATCTTCTTCTCTATACAGTTGAACACTTCAACAGCACAAACATGGATCAAGGCTGGTTACTGGTTCCCCGATAGTGAATCCCCACTTGAAAACATAAACTCTGCTCTTTTCACTCACCTCATTTGCCCTTTCGCATACATCAACACGTCGACCCACAAACTGTTTTTGAGCGGCATGCCGAATTACATATCCACCTTTGCATCCACAGTCAAAAGAAACAAACCATCGGTTATACCACTTCTGTCAATAAGACCACAAAATGAGACGCCAGGTGACCATGGGAATTACTTTTTAAGGATGGCTGACCAACCAGCTTATCGAAAGATTTTCATCGAGTCTTCAATAAAACTGGCCAGGCTTTACGGGTTTCAAGGACTTGATCTTTACTTCACAACTTTATCGAGTACAAAGGGAAACATGACCAGCTTAGGCACTTTATTTGACGAGTGGCGGGTTGCAGTAGATTCAGAGTTGGAAGGAAGTACTAGTAAAGATGAAGAGAAACTGATCTTAACCATTGCTGGTCATTACTCGCCAGAACTCAACTCAGTAGGTTACCCGTTTGACTCGGTACGCAGGAACTTTGACTGGGTGCATGTTAGATCTTACAACTATTATACACCTTTGACAAACAATTTTACAGCCGCCCACACAGCTCTATATGATCCATCCAGCAGGGTCAATACAGATTATGGTATAAATGAATGGATCAGAAGAGGATTACCTGCTAGCAAGCTGGTGCTGGGCTTAGCTTACCATGGTTATGCCTGGATCCTTGTGGACCCCAATGATACTGACATTGGTGCACCAGCTCAAGGTGTGGCAATCACTGGTAATGGGTTGTTGAGCTATCAGGATATCAGGAGCTACCTAAGAGTTTACAGGGTTAAGCCAGTGTACAACTCAACGTACGTGATAAATTATTGTGCAATTGGTTCATTTTGGATCGGATACGATGATGAGGAGGCTATTTGAACTAAAGTTGCTTATGCCAAACAGAAGGGGCTTCTTGGTTATAATGTTTGGAATGTCCCTAACGACCACAACTGGGAACTCTCAAAGGCCGCTGGTAAGTATATAAATAAGGGGTTATTTAGCTAAATGACCTAACAGGTGTTTTTTAAATCCTTGACCTTCTGACAGGTTTCCAGGCATTCCAGTGTCCTTCTGTTAAACAGTGACATTCTCAAACCAGACAGAAGGTCATGGATTGAAAAAACTTAGAAAGTGAATTAACGTACCCTAATGAACCTTGCAGCACAATATGTAGATAAATACAACCACCACAAGCGAGTGTTTGTAATTACATTTCCCATAGTTGCTTCAGTCATCCTGCTACTAGGCTGCATAATTTGTTACCGCAGAAGAAGAACGATCATCTCAAAAGGTAAACAAATCATATATCTTTCAGTTCTACTGATTATAAATTAAAAGCAAGAACAAAAACTTGAATAATGAGCATAATGTTTTCCATTTGCTTCAATAGTGAGACAGATGAAAAATAGAGGCAAAACATCATCTCCCGACCAGCAAGTAATTAGCTTTGCTGAATTGCTGCTATAAGGGAAGCAACTAAGGCCTTCCGTACCCATACCCTCAGGCCCTAAGCCACCTCAGCGCCACATCAGCTTTTCTCCTTACCCTCTCTTTACCCTAAAGTGGAGTACCCATACCCTGACAAACCCTCTTGCCACCTCATTTTTTTAATTCTTTTATTTATACATTTAATTATTTAACAAAATAAAAATATTTATATATTTTTTAATAAATAAAAATAAGATAAAAATTCATATCATTCATTAAAAATAAAAATTACAAAATACAAAACACTAAAAAATTAAAAATTACAAAATACAAAATTACCCAAAATTATGATATTTTTTAATTTTCTCTTTTCTCGCTAAAGTAGCCCTCAAAGCGTCTCCCGAAAGGTGATCATGCGAGGATATGAAAAACTCGAAGTCTTGTTGATATCGTTTTTCTCGTTCGAGTTCCAACTTTTCTCGTTCGAGTTCGAGTTTTTTCATTTTGTACTCCATTGTATCCTCAATATGCTCGTTGAACGAGCCTATGGTCGTCAACAACTGATGAGTAACACTTTCGTTCGTATTCGACCCACTCGTATTACTCGTTGATGTTTTTTTTGCCTTGTTTCTCCCCATGGGTCGTTGAAGTTGCTCGACCTCGTTGACGTCTTCATCGTCATCATCGGAAGGTTTGGTACGTTTTGAACCCCGCGATGAAGTTGTCGTCATCGTTGGAACGGCTCCCCATTTTAGACATTTTTTGAGGACTTCCCAAGCTTGTTCGTGAGTGAAAGCAACCCCAAGTTGTGCTCGGTACCGTTCGTGTCCCGTTCGTGAAATGTCGGCCTCACTCATTCCGCTTGATCTATTAGTGACCAAGTTGTTGTAGATGCCGCCAAAAGAATTTATTTTTTTATTGAGGTCGTTGAACTTGGTGTTGAGTTGATGAGTTGTTCTATAATTTCCGCAACTCATAGAATTAAAGAACACTTGCCCGATTCGGTTCAAAAAACTGTTTACATTTATGTAAATTCAAGTATAAGAATAATAACAATAACATTAATAATAATATTAATAATCTTAATAATCTTAATAATAATAATAATAATAATAACAATAAAAATATTACCACCGGTTTGTGCGTTACCGACAACGGGGTCCTCCGAAACGTCAACCCACGCCGACACTAACGCGAGTTCCTCGTCTTTACTCCACATCTGTTTGGCGGCTCTATTTTCATATTTTTTGTTTTTTCCTTTTCTCGTTGGTGTCGGGTTTGATGGTTCCGGGATAGATTGTTGTGTGGAGATGGATTGTGGTGTGTGCGGGATAGAATCTTGGGTTTCCGGAAGATGGTAGTTGGCCGGAGTAAAACCTTGTTGAATCAAACCGGGACGTGTAAATTGGTAAGGAATATTGTGCGGAAATTGTTGGGGAAATTGTTGCAAAAATTGTGGCGGAAATTGTTGCGAAAATTGTGGCGGAAATTGTGGCGGAAATTGTTGCGAAAATTGCGGCTGATAATCTTGTTGTGAAAACGCTTGGAAACCAAGCTCCGGGTCTTCTTGCGGTTGCGGTGTATCCGGTCGGTTACGACGGGATGTAGGTGTTTTGTTTTGATTCATGATGAAATTTGAGAGAGTTTGAGAGAATTTGAGAGAATTTAAGAGATTTTGGTGTGAAAAAATAAGAGGTTTGGGTTAATATATATAGCGTGATTAAATTGAAAAAAAAAATTAAAAAATAAAAAAAAAAATTACATAGCCGTTGGAGTTTATTATTTTCAAAATTTTTAAAAAAAAATTAAAAATCATCGGGATGAATCGGGTTGGGGAACCCGAGGCTGGAAGCCCGAGCCCCCCCGTACTGTAACATCCCAGACCAACCGTACCAGATATTGTCCGCTTTGTCCGCACACCTGGACTCACGGTTTTAAAATGCGTCTGATAGGGGAGGTATCAAGTTCCTCTGATAAGGCAACCTTTGTTCCCCTCCCCAACCAATGTGGGATCTTACAATCCACCCCCCTTGGGAGCCCAGCGTCCTCGCTGGCACACCAGTCCGGTTCCCGGCTCTGATACCATCTGTAACATCCCAGACCAACCGTACCAGATATTGTCCGCTTTGTCCGCACACCTGGACTCACGGTTTTAAAACGCGTCTGATAGGGGAGGTATCAAGTTCCTCTGATAAGGCAACCTTTGTTCCCCTCCCCAACCAATGTGGGATCTTACACGTACCCGTTCCCGAACGAACCCGCACAAGCCCGGGCTCAAGCCCGCCTTGCGCTACGGATGGTCTAATAGCTTTTTGGCGGAGAATAAGCTTGGAGAGGGTGGATATGGGCCGGTTTATAAGGTATTTACTTCTTTTATTTACAATTTAAGCAATAAAGCATGAAAATGTCATAAAGAAGTATTTTGGTCATTTATTATTATTTCAATCCAATTCTGAAGCTATACATTCCTGTTAGAATATATATAAATGATATAAATATTCTTAGCGATAGTTTCCTGTTTTGTGATAGTTTCCTGTTCTGTTGTAACTTTGCGTGTATATATTGGTGATAATGCAATACACAAGTCACGCAAGGTGACTCATTCCAACATGGTAATCAGAGCCTAGGCAAATCTCTTGTTTTTTCCCTCTTCTTTCTCCACTCTTGCAACCCTAGCCGTCAAATACTTCCTCCTCACATTCTGCCTACTTCAATGGCAGAAACACCTAAATCTTCCCCCTTTCATCCTGCCCTTTCCATCTCAAATATCAAGAATTTCATTCCTATAACCTTAGATGTTGAAAACGTGCAGTATTCCTCTTGGGCAGAATTGTTCAAGATCACTGCTCGTGCTTATCAGGTGCTCGATCACATTGCACCATCGACAGACCAAGCCAAGGCAACTGTAAAGCCCGTGTCCCGGTACGTTTATTAATTAATTTTAATAATTTAAAATGTTCACCTTTAATTGTTTTTGGTTAGTGGTTTGGTGTCAAAAGGACCAAAAATGTTAGCCTTCGTGTCTTTCGTTATAGATTGTGAGATGAGGTGTAGTTGAGGGGCTAAAGGTGCAATTTTTTTTGGAACTTGTTCATGGTTCACGGCCCATGACCGTATCCCTATTCTCGTTTTCCTTTTCTTTGTCTTTCCTTGTGAATCAAGCAAGCAAACCTCTCCTAAGAACCCTACGACCCTCCCTTCTCGTTTGGTTTGTGTTGTGCGGCCGGAAAGATAGAAACAAAGAGAGAGAGTGAAATCGCGAGAAGGAGAGAGTGTCGAGAAGAAAGGATACAGCAGCAGCCCTCGCCGCCGCTACTGCTGTCGCCGGAGACCGCCACCACCCGCTGTCGTCGGAGTGATCGAGAGAGAGCGGTTTGGTTGTGGTGGTGAGACGCCGTCGTGAGGTACGTGGTTCTCGTTAGTCTCGTTCTTTTCTTTTCCTTTTTCGTTTTTCCGGCGAGACCACCACCGCCGCACGCCGCCGCTGCGGTGGCTGTGGGTGGAGTGCGGTGGCAGTGGGTGTCACTCTTAGCGTAAATCCCGAATCGTTTAAGCCGCGAACCGTTTATAAAGTTATCTTTTTATGAAAATTTTAGTGTGCTGTCCAGTTTTCGCGAGACTATAACTTTTCCGTCGTAACTCCGTTTGAGCCGAAACTGGCGCCCATGGTTCAAGTTCAGGGTCGGGCACGTTTTCCGTGTTTTAGCGGAAAACTGGTTCGGTCTCTAGCTGGGCGAAAAAGTGGTCGCAAGTTCGGTGTTTCGTCATTTTATGTGCAAAATTCTGGAATCTGCCACTGTTTTGCGTAGACCATAACTTTCTGCTCGTAACTCGGTTTGGGGTGAAACCGGTGTCAAAAGTTTCATTTTTGAGTCTAGAAACTTTTCTGTGTTTTGTGCAAAACCCAGTTCGGGACGTAGCATGGGTAGATTTGTCGTTTTATACTGAAAGGTGCTGATTTTCGCTGTTCCGGAAACTGTTTTTGTAAAATCCGTAGTAAATTGTAGAAAAATCGTTAGGAGGCGTATAATATGTCCTTGGAACCCTAACTCAGAGTACTTTCTGGTCATGTAATTTAATTAAGGTTTTTCTAGGTTTAAAGAGGTCGAAACAGGTCCCGAACAGACCTGTTTGGCGAGAGCGGAAATTAGTTTTAGTGACGGTTTAAGCGTGTGTCGTGTCATAGGGCCCGAGTCTCGTATTGACACGTTTTAACATGCGTTTAGGTGCTGGGAAGTGACCGTTATTGTGAAGCTTGAATTGTGTTATTAAGCTGGGCGCGCATTCGAGGTGAGTTCTCTCACTGTGTAGTTAGGGGTTGTATGCATGTCATAATAGTTTGTATGTACTATTGTCTTTGTGGTGTGAACTAGTTGTTTGCGGTGTGTAATATTTGATTGGTTTGAACGCTTGGTATAAATGTGTCACATTACAATTCGGTGGGACCGAGGCCTCGATGGTACTGAGGTGTTGGATACATTACAATTCGGTGGGACCGAGGCCTCGATGGTACTGAGGTGTTGGATACATAATTACTTGTAGATGTTTACTCGTTTTATGTAACTGTGATGTTGTTGCTTATGTGCGGATAGGGGTGATGTGTATATAATTCCTATCTGCGCATGTGTTGGAATTCACTAAGCTTCGTGCTTACCCTTTCCCAATAAACTGTTGTCTCAGGTACGAGCGACTCCAAGGCATGACGAGTACACACTGGCGCGCATGAAGAGCTGATTATTATATCGTTTTATAATTATCATTCTTAAACTATTTATTCCGCTGTTTATTGTTCGTAATAATTTTATTTAGTGGTTTGCAAATGAAACGATTGAACTATTAAATGCGTTTTTATTAATGAAGGGTTATTTTAAAAATTTTAAATTCCTTGTAATTTTTGGGACGTTACAACTTGGTATCAGAGCACAGCTTGAGTGAATCAAACGCACCTCAGTGTGATTGGTCTCAAGTTGCGGCTGGGAAATTTTCAAATTCTTTCTTAAATCTTTTTGGAAATAAAAGAAAAAGTAAAGACCCGTTCGAGGAACGGTGATCGGAGGCGCAGTGTGTACAGTCGGCCTGAGCCAAAGGGGAAATGTACAATGCTTAGTGTTTTATTGCTTTCTAGATCATAGAGTATGCATGCTAGATTTCCTGTTGTGGACACTATGCTGTATGTTGTAATGCTTGCTATTAGGAATTTATGCTAATTATGATAGGTTACTAAGTGGATGCCCTCTAGGTTGTATGCAGTAAGAGATTTATAGCCTTAGAATATTCGATTTAGTTCTATTGCGCAGCTCTTGTTTGAGTCCAACCGTTCTAGGATAGAGTCTTGTATTCGACTGTCTATTTATTTCGCACTGCATATAATCGGGTATTCGCGAGGTCACCCGTTATAATTAGTAGGGATTCGGTAGTAGCAAGGGTAGTGGGATAAGAGGAAGTTCCTAGAGAGCTGGGAAGGGTGTTTATGTATGAGTACGTGTGCTAGATTGCTTTCTAGAACATAAGAGTATGTATGCTAAATTGCTTGGTACTTGTTACACTGTATTGCATGTCTGCTGCTTGCTATTAGGGATTTGGCAGTAGCAAGGGTAGTGGTTTGGATGAAATTCCTAGGGAGCTAGGAAGAGTGTGTACATATGCCGGTGCGGGCATATGTGTATAGTTTCGGTGAGAAACTACTTGGACCCCTTGGGATGGAACTCGGAACGGGCGATGATAGGTGTGGATGGTAGTAGTAGAGCTCCTACTACCGGAAGCACAGGATCAATGCTCGAGTCGGGGAAGTCACGAGGAATCCAAGGAGTTGAGCGTGAGTGTTGTTAGTATGAGTTATTATGTGCTAATAACGCGTTGTATTGTCTGCCCTGAATAGCCATCACAAGGAGGAACAACTATAGTAAACCTACTAGTACAGGTGTGTACTTGTTTTGCTTTGATGGGATGATCGTTGGGGTAGTGTCGAAGGTTATAAATTAGTAGTCGTTGGAATAAAAGGACGATTCTAGTATTAGTCACTTGGAGTGATGACGAGGATGATGTTTGTTTCGGGCCAAGATGGAAGATTGCGCTAGAGTCATAGGCTTATAGAGTCGACTTTGTTTTGAGGAAAAATCGTAGGGATTATTTGACGTAATTTTCCATCTTGCCCTAAGAGGTTTAAATGTCCGGAGGACGATAGTGAATTGGAAAGGTAGGGAGGAGCATGAGTCGAGACGTTGAATGTCGACTGAGTCATGCACAGAGTTTATTTTGAAAATAGGATTGCATTCACTAATCATTGTGTTTCCAATCCTTTTATGGATTGTGTTTTGAAACTTTGGGAAATGTTTAGCACACACACAAGATTTCGAATTATAGTTTTGGAAAATGCTTGAAACCGTTTTATCACGGGAGTTGAAAACTTTGTAAAAGATTGTTTCATTTGATTATTTTTCCAACGGTTCTTTCGGGTACGATGATATCCGTGTTTTGAGGTGGTTAAGATGTTGGGTAAGTGACTACGGATTGAGACTCTAACATTGGAACTCCTCCACATGTGTTAGAGTTGAGACGAAAAGTTACATTCCACGATGTCTGTATAAAGGCTATTTTGGTGATTTGTTTAAAATGAGTTTGGAATTCCAGTGTCGCTTAACTTTTCGTTCGAGAGTTTGTATTACTAAGTGTTTTATTGCAAATAGTTCAGTGTGTGGATTGATTCATGGAGGAATTTTGGTAACATTTCATAAGGAGTAGTTTAGTGCGCTTTTTAGTCAGCTAAAGGTTTTATTGACATTTCCATGAAAATGCGATTTATCGACTTAGGGGTATGCATACTGAGGTAACCTTTGTTCTCGACATTTTGATGAACGAGTCGTGCATGAAAATGTTTTAGTTCCTTTTTGTCGAAATGAAAGACCATTTGATCCAAGGAGTGTTTTAATGTTGTGAACATCATGCATACGATTACAATGTGTTATATTTTGGAAATATAAATGCGTAGATTTTTGACATTCGGTTAATTTAGAATTACCGATCTTTTTTTTGGGAAATTAAAAACTTTTGCTTTGGAGGAAACGAGTATTTTGAGCATTTTCGATAAATACATTTTTTTAAACTATAATGTTTTGGCGTTATATGTCCCAAGTACGAAACTTGAGGAAGTGTTACAAGCTTGCATGCCTGCCCCCAGTTTGAGATTTTATGAGGTTTTAGTCGATATTTCCAATTAATAGAAGCGGACTGGTTTCTGTCTTCAAGTTTGAAACTTACACGAGGCAGTTGTGTTTTAACAAAAATATATTTGTAAACAGTGGCATCGTTTTGTGTGACTAGCTGACGCGTGAAAAATTTGTGGCGAACCCTGTACCACGTCATTTTATGATTAAAAAGAAGAATTTTTGAGTCAAATGTCGTGAAACTTATTTTGAATTATGTGCACACCTTTGTCGCACCCTGTTTAAGGTCAAGCAGTTACTTTAAGTGCACGTCATGAGTCAATCCATACTGGAATCGAGGCGGTTCATTTTAAAGAAATTATTTATTACGCTTTGCTTTTGTGTGAGTAAACTGAACTGCAATGAAACGATTTTCAACATGATTTTCCTATGTGGGACGAGCGTGTCCAGTTTTGCGTAACTATCGATCAGGTAATAGTAGTTTTATTACATACGATCTTTTTGAGATGAAAATCCTGATGTTGAAAATATTTTGTAAATGATTTTGTAAACCAATTGGGGAAATGTGCTTTTAAGTGTCATGTGTCATTACGAGAATTTTTAGGGTGTGAGTCCTTTTGGAAAACGCTTTTGTTTAACCCGTGTTGAGTCTGGGACTAAGGTTGATTTCAGAGTATTGCTTGCTTAAACTTTGTTAAACGTATTTTTCCGACCTAGGGGTCTAGCAAGCGTGGAGCATTTTGCTCGGTTTTGACTTGGAGTTAGTCATGGGCCAATTGCCCGGTTTTAATGGCTCGATGTGGAGTCTAGTTGATGAGTTGTTTTTGTCGCACCGTTTGGCATTCTTTGCACGTTGAGTGTTTACATGTTTGGGTGAGTGAGTCAATCATGATTAGGCATGTTGTTGGTAGGCTGTTTGCTTTGGATCCCTAGACACGTTAGTCAGTCGTTGGTAATGGTCGGTTGGGTATCTCGGGGTGGGACCTCGGTATTCATGTGTTTTAACCTAGACTTTCCAGTAGGTACTAGGAGGATATAGTTGTGGGCACTTACCTGGGAGGTAGTTCCAGTGTGCGGGGTCTTGAGGCGTTACCTGGGAGGTAGACGTCAAGGTGTATCCTCGATTCGGTGTGACTTGGCTTCGTAGAGCAAGTGTGGATGATACGTCGACGGTGGAAGGTAGGTATTCCACGCGCGTTAGTACTGTAGGCCGAATAGTATCGGTTAAGGGATTGAGGCCCTTTGGTTATTAAGAGAATAAATGTGCATCAACCATTTCGAGGTAGGTGGTATAGTTAGGTGTCGACTTTTAGGCTTGAGGCCAAACACCTTTAGTATAATCGGAGAGTTGTAGCCGATGTAAGATAATCTTGGTGATGGTAGTAGTAACCCTGAAATGATCACTTGTGACGAATGGTTGTGGTGGAATGATCTACGTGTGTGTTAGTGATTTGGTAGTGGGGGATATCTATTTGTGTTAATGTCTAGGATAATACCACGCTCAATTGAGTTACTTAGATCGGTTGGACCGATGTTCGGCGGGCGGCCGATGTTTGTTATTGTGATCGGTTGGACCGATGTTCGGCGGGTGGCCGATGTTTGTTATTGCCATCGGTTGGACCGATGTTCGGCAGGGGTCGATGTTTTGTTGATATAATTTATTGAAAATCTTTGGAGTCTATTAGAATTTGTGGTAGTTAATCGACAGTTAAGGGTAGGAATGATCGTAGTCGGGTATTCTGTAGGGTATATTGGTGAGCACCATTAGAAGGGTTAGAGCTTGAAAGTGGTTTGAGTTTGGGATATCATCAAATGCGAGAGATTTATTAGAAGCTGTTTGCGGACGTAGACTTCGGGGGCGAAGTCTAATCCAAGTGGGGGAGAGTTGTAAAGCCCGTGTCCCGGTACGTTTATTAATTAATTTTAATAATTTAAAATGTTCACCTTTAATTGTTTTTGGTTAGTGGTTTGGTGTCAAAAGGACCAAAAATGTTAGCCTTCGTGTCTTTCGTTATAGATTATGAGATGAGGTGTAGTTGAGGGGCTAAAGGTGCAATTTTTTTTGGAACTTGTTCATGGTTCACGGCCCATGACCGTATCCCTATTCTCGTTTTCCTTTTCTTTGTCTTTCCTTGTGAATCAAGCAAGCAAACCTCTCCCAAGAACCCTACGACCCTCCCTTCTCATTTGGTTTGTGTTGTGCGGCCGGAAAGATAGAAACAAAGAGAGAGAGTGAAATCGCGAGAAGGAGAGAGTGTCGAGAAGAAAGGATACAGCAGCAGCCCTCGCCGCCGCTACTGCTGTCGCCGGAGACCGCCACCACCCGCTGTCGTCGGAGTGATCGAGAGAGAGCGGTTTGGTTGTGGTGGTGAGACGCCGTCGTGAGGTACGTGGTTCTCGTTAGTCTCGTTCTTTTCTTTTCCTTTTTCGTTTTTCCGGCGAGACCACCACCGCCGCACGCCGCCGCTGCGGTGGCTGTGGGTGGAGTGCGGTGGCAGTGGGTGTCACTCTTAGCGTAAATCCCGAATCGTTTAAACCGCGAACCGTTTATAAAGTTATCTTTTTATGAAAATTTTAGTGTGCTGTCCAGTTTTCGCGAGACTATAACTTTTCCATCGTAACTCCGTTTGAGCCGAAACTGGCGCCCATGGTTCAAGTTCAGGGTCGGGCACGTTTTCCGTGTTTTAGCGGAAAACTGGTTCGGTCTCTAGCTGGGCGAAAAAGTGGTCGCAAGTTCGGTGTTTCGTCATTTTATGTGCAAAATTCTGGAATCTGCCACTGTTTTGCGTAGACCATAACTTTCTGCTCGTAACTCGGTTTGGGGTGAAACCGGTGTCAAAAGTTCCATTTTTGAGTCTAGAAACTTTTCTGTGTTTTGTGCAAAACCCAGTTCGGGACGTAGCATGGGTAGATTTGTCGTTTTATACTGAAAGGTGCTGATTTTCGCTGTTCCGGAAACTGTTTTTGTAAAATCCGTAGTAAATTGTAGAAAAATCGTTAGGTGGCGTATAATATGTCCTTGGAACCCTAACTCAGAGTACTTTCTGGTCATGTAATTTAATTAAGGTTTTTCTGGGTTTAAAGAGGTCGAAACAGGTCCCGAACAGACCTGTTTGGCGAGAGCGGAAATTAGTTTTAGTGACGGTTTAAGCGTGTGTCGTGTCATAGGGCCCGAGTCTCGTATTGACACGTTTTAACATGCGTTTAGGTGCTGGGAAGTGACCGTTATTGTGAAGCTTGAATTGTGTTATTAAGCTGGGCGCGCATTCGAGGTGAGTTCTCTCACTGTGTAGTTAGGGGTTGTATGCATGTCATAATAGTTTGTATGTACTATTGTCTTTGTGGTGTGAACTAGTTGTTTGCGGTGTGTAATATTTGATTGGTTTGAACGCTTGGTATAAATGTGTCACATTACAATTCGGTGGGACCGAGGCCTCGATGATACTGAGGTGTTGGATACATTACAATTCGGTGGGACCGAGGCCTCGATGGTACTGAGGTGTTGGATACATAATTACTTGTAGATGTTTACTCGTTTTATGTAACTGTGATGTTGTTGCTTATGTGCGGATAGGGGTGATGTGTATATAATTCCTATCTGCGCATGTGTTGGAATTCACTAAGCTTCGTGCTTACCCTTTCCCAATAAACTGTTGTCTCAGGTACGAGCGGCTCCAAGGCATGACGAGTACACACTGGCGCGCATGAAGAGCCGATTATTATATCGTTTTATAATTATCATTCTTAAACTATTTATTCCGCTATTTATTGTTCGTAATAATTTTATTTAGTGGTTTGCAAATGAAACGATTGAACTATTAAATGCGTTTTTATTAATGAAGGGTTATTTTAAAAATTTTAAATTCCTTGTAATTTTTGGGACGTTACAGCAACCTCATCGAAAGATGCTATTGATAAAGACTTATGGGATCGCCTCGATGCTGTTGTCCTCCAATGGATATACGGCACAATTTCGAATGATCTTCTTCATACGATCCTTGAACCCGACTCTACGGCTCAAGAAGCATGGAATCGCCTTCCCAATATTTTCCAAGATAATAAGAATTCCCGTGCCGTATACTTGGAAAACCAATTCTCATCTACACATCTTCAAGATTTTCCGAATTGCTCTGCTTACTGTCAAAAACTAAAAGTTCTTGCCGACCAATTGGCCAATGTCGGATCCCCGGTGTCAAATGAAAGACTCGTTCTTCGCCTAGTCGCTGGTCTCACCGAGGGTTACAGTGGTCTCGCCACCATTATTCAACAAAGTGATCCTCTTCCTCCTTTCTACAAAGCACGTTCGATGCTCACCTTAGAGGAAACCCGACAAACTCAGCAGGCCGTCGCCACTAATGCCATCGATACCGTTCTCATGTCGTCTACCGTCTCTTCTCGTCAGACTGATCCACTCTCTTCTCAAAATCCTCGAAGTCAAAATGCTTTTCACAGGGGCAGCAACAACAACTCTCAGCGTGGTCGTGGTCGTGCTGGTCGTGGCAGAGAAAACGGCGGACGTGGGCGAGGTCGTGCTGGTCGTGGGGGCACTCAACAACAACAATGGCATCAACCCTCTCCACAACAACAGCAACACTGGCAACAACTTCCACAACCTTGGTCTTATCCACCTTGGGCTTGGCAGCAACAACCATGGGCCACTCCACCGTGCCCCTATCCTAGCAGCCCTCACACCAGGTCACAAGGATCCAACCGTCCATCCTCTACAGCAGCCGGGGTTTTAGGCCCAAGACCACAACACGCTTTTGCTGGTGTATCGTCTTCTACTTATGCCCCAACCGATATTGATGCTGCCCTCCACACCATGACACTTAATTCCCCAGATGACAATTGGTATATGGACACCGGTGCCACTTCACACATGACGTCAAACCAAGGTACTCTTTCGTCCTATTTTAATTTGAGCACAAATAGAAATATTGTTGTCGGTAATGGTCATATGATTCCTATTTCCGGTTGTGGTCAATCCTACTTATCACCACCATACCCTCCCCTTTCCCTCACCAACGTTTTGCATGCTCCTAAACTAATTAAGAACCTGATTTCTGTTCGTCAGTTTACTATGGATAATGATGTATCTGTTGAATTTGATCCTTTCGGGTTTTCTGTGAAGGACCTCCAGACGGGAATGCGTCTTATGAGGTGCAATAGCCATGGTGATCTCTACCCCATCACAACCACCTCCGCTCAAACCACCAACCCGACATCTTTTGCTGCCATCTCGTCATCTACTTGGCATGATCGCCTAGGTCATCCGGGAGTACCAGTTTTTGATTCTCTTAGGAATAAAAATCTCATTATTTGTAATAAGACTCGTAGTCCTTCAACTTGTCATGGTTGTCAACTTGGGAAACATGTCAAGTTGCCTTTTTATTCGTCATTTAATTTCACAACTGCTCCTTTTGATATAGTTCATACTGATCTTTGGACTTCTCCTGTTTTGAGTTCATTTGGGCATCGTTATTATGTATTATTTTTGGACAATTATACAAACTTTTTGTGGACCTTTCCCCTACAAACTAAGTCACAGGTTTATTCCACCTTCACCACCTTCCGCACTTTTATTCGTACCCAATTCGAGAAAGAAATAAAAAATATTCAATGTGACAATGGGCGGGAATATGCCAACTCTCCTTTCCAAAAATTATGTGAACTAAATGGCATCAATTTCAGATTTTCTTGCCCTCATACTTCTTCTCAAAATGGCAAAGTCGAGCGCAAAATCCAATCCATTAATAACATGGTCCACACTCTTCTTCTCCGTGCCTCAATTCCTCCCTCATATTGGCCACATGCCCTTCAAATGGCAACTTATCTTCATAACATACTCCCAAGCAAAGTTCTGTCATTTTCTTCCCCCACTCAGATCTTGTACCAACGGGTACCCACTTACTCTCATCTACGTGTTTTTGGATGTTTGTGTTATCCTCACCTACCGTCAACCTCCATTCACAAACTGCAAGCTAGGTCGGTTCCTTGTGTATTTCTTGGATTTCCCTCAAACCATCGTGGGTATAAGTGCCTAGACTTATCAACAAATAAAATTATTATTTCCCGTCATGTGACGTTTGATGAGTCTACTTTTCCTTTCTCCACAATACATACTCCTTCTAAGTCTGTCTATGAGTTTCTTGATGATGGCATGTCTCGATATCTCAAATATCACCTTCACCATACTCCTGTCCAATCAGCGGCTGTCCAATCAGCGGCTGTCCAATCAGCGGCTGTCCAATCAGCGGCTGTCCAATCAGCGGCTGTCCAACAGCCCACAAATCAGCCCCTACCACCTGTTTCCCCCACCCCCAACCATCCGCCACCTGCTGCCCCACTCATTTCAGTCCAGCCCACGACTCCTCACCGTTCTTTTGGTCAATTTTACACAAGACGTAAACTAAGCCAACCCATGCTCGCCCAACCTCCCTCACCTACTCAGCCCCGAAGCCCAATTGGCAGCCCTAACGTCACTTCACCGCCAATCCAATTTGGTACGGTTCCCTTAGCTCATGCCCAACCCAGTCCACCTCCACCTCCACCTCCACCCCCAACCCGATCCATGGCAACCATGAGCATGCATGGAATTTACAAGCCCAAACAGAATTTTTCCTTCACAGCAAACACCACCATCATTTCTCCCTTACCCAAGTCACCTATTACAGCTATTAAGGACCCAAACTGGAAAGCGGCCATGACCGACGAATTTGATGCTCTAATTAAAAATAGGATGTGGGAGTTGGTGCCTCGTCCACGCGATGTTAACGTTGTTCGGTCTATGTGGGTCTTTAGACACAAGCATAAAGCTAACGGTGACTTTGAAAGATACAAAGCTCACCTTGTTGCAGATGGTAGGTGTCAACGGGTTGGCATTGATTGTGATGACACCTTTAGCCCGGTGGTAAAACCAGCTACTATTCGAGTAGTTCTTAGTCTCTCCTTGTCCAAATCATGGAACATTCATCAGTTAGATGTTAAAAATGCTTTTTTTGCATGGCAACCTTGAGGAGACGGTATATATGTATCAACCACCGGGGTTCAAAGACCCAAAGCATCCCGACTATGTTTGTCACCTCAAAAGGTCCTTATATGGTCTCAAACAAGCCCCACGGGCTTGGTATCAACGCTTTGCTTCTTATGTCTCCACTATCGGGTTCACACATAGCAAATCTGATCATTCTCTCTTTATCTATCGACATGGTTCTGACATGGCATACCTACTACTATATGTCGATGACATTATTCTCACAACTTCTTCTGATGATCTCCGAAAGTCCATTATGTCCCATTTGCGTTCTGAATTTTCCATGACTGATTTGGGCCCATTAAGCTATTTCCTTGGTATAGCTGTCACTCGACATGCAGGTGGTTTATTCCTCTCTTAGAAGAGGTATGCAGAAGAAATCATAGAACGAGCGGGCATGTCTTCTTGCAAGCCAACATCGACTCCTGTTGACACGAAGGCCAAATTAAGTGCTACAAATGGTTCCCCGATTAATGACCCCTCTCATTACCGCAGTCTCGCCGGTGCTCTTCAGTATTTGACTTTCACGAGACCTGACATCTCTTATGCAGTACAACAGATTTGCTTATACATGCATGACCCTCGAGAGCATCACATGCATGCATTGAAACGTATCTTGCGGTACCTTCAAGGCACCCTGGATCTTGGTATGCATCTATATCCATCTTCTGTCACAAGGTTAATATCTTATACGGATGCAGATTGGGGTGGGTGTCCCGACACCCGACGTTCCACCTCGGGTTATTGTGTTTTCCTCGGAGACAACATCATCTCTTGGTCCTCGAAACGACAGCCAACTCTTTCCCGTTCTAGTGCAGAGGCTGAATACAGGGGGGTTGCGAATGTTGTTGCGGAGACTTGTTGGATCCGCAACCTACTTTTGGAATTACATTGTCCTCTGAAAAAGGCCACATTGGTTTATTGTGACAATGTTAGTGCAGTTTACCTCTCTGGTAATCCTGTACAACATCAGCAGACAAAACATGTTGAATTGGATATACATTTTGTTCGTGAGAAGGTAGCTCGAGGAGAGGTCCGTGTTCATCATGTACCCTCTCGTTATCAGTATGCGGACATTTTTACAAAGGGACTTCCAAAACTTCTTTTTGAAGATTTCCGATCCAGTCTTAGCGTACACCCTCCTCCCGCTCCGACTGTGGGGATGTGTTAGAATATATATAAATGATATAAATATTCTTAGAGATAGTTTCCTGTTTTGTGATAGTTTCCTGTTCTGTTGTAACTTTGTGTGTATATATTGGTGATAATGCAATACACAAGTCACGCAAGGTGACTCATTCCAACAATTCCAACTCTCTTGAAATATTTCATTCCAATTCCCGTCAACCAAACGCCTTTTCTTTAAGGAATTTCAATTCCACCATATTCCATTCTACGAAAAGAACGTTCCCTTTATCCATGTAGGTCTGGATATGACATGTTTTTCATATAACTTTCCATTGTTCCATTAGCTTTTTGTTTGCTCTCACAGCCATGTTTCATAATATCTTTGTGGTTTTGCAAGGGAAAATTATCAAATGGACAAGAAATAGCGGTGAAAAGACTTTCACACGACTCTAAACAAGGACTAGAGGAGTTTAAGAATGAGGTTACATTTGCAGCGAAACTACAACATGTCAATCTTGTAAAACTCTTGGGGCACGTTTGGTTTGCGGGAATGGATTGGATTTCAAATCCCACAAACTTGGATTTCAAATCCCAACTTTTCTCAAAGGATTTCCAAATCCACTAGGTGAGGGATTTTAAATAAGTCAAAGGATTTTAGAAAAGTCAATACATTCCATTCCTTCAAAACAAACATAAGATTGAATTGGATTTGAAATCCAAATCCTTTCAATTTCAATCCATTCCCGTAAACCAAACGCGCCCTTGGGGTTTTGCACTGAACGGGATGAAAAGATGTTGGTCTACGAATACATGCCAAACAAAAGCTTGGATTTCTACATCTATGGTGAGCAATATATTATATTAGTGATCTTAGATGAATGGTATCAACCCATATCTCTAGTGTTTCAGATTTAATTTCAATAATAACATAAAATTATTCATGTAGATACAAGTAGAAGGTCGATGTTGAATTGGGAGAGATGGGTTGATATAATTGAAGGGATAATCCAAGGACTCCTCTATCTCCAAGAATACTCGAGACTAACAATAGTTCATAGAGACCTGAAAGCAAGCAACATCTTACTTGATGCTGAGATGAAGCCTAGAATATCAGATTTCGGGATAGCAAAAAGCTTTGAAGACAATGAAATCGAAGCAAGTACTGATCGGATAGTAGGAACCTAGTAAGTATGCTTAAAATGATCTTATTTTTGTAACAACTTCCACAGAGTCTTTAATTTTCATATGTAATAATAGATTCAAAATTGAATACTTCTTAGCCACTTAACAATTTGTTCCACTTAATGCAGTGGATGTGTTCCTCCTGAGTATATAAAACAAGGTACATACTCCAGAAAATATGATGTTTATAGCTTTGGGGTTCTCCTTCTGCAAATCATAAGTGGAAAGAAGAACTATAACGTCTATGGACCACATCAAAACCTGAATCTCCTAGAATATGTAAGTTACTTCACCGACCTAAATCTTCAAGAATGGTTGTGCATGATTATCACAAGTCCCCATTGTTGGGGAATTTGGGTTTTGTGGTTAGTATATATATATATGGAGGTTCAGGGGAAAACCTCAAAATAATGAAAAACTGAGGAACACCCCGGTAACCGTTCATCTGGATGGTACGCACATGTGCATACAAATAAATATGAGCTGTCTTTTTGGTTTTTATGCACGTGGGCATGTTATAAATTACTTGTATGCACAAGTGCATGCCGTTTAAATGAACGACTACCAGGGTGTTACTCAGTTTTTCATTTTTTTGCGGTTTTCCCCTGAACTTGACGCTATATATATATAACAGGTAATACAACCCATAAAACACTACTACTGAATGATTTGCACAGAGATTTTTTACCTTGACTATGGACAATTGCAGGCATATGTTTTGTGGAAAGAAGGCAGTGGCATGGAATTCATTGATCCTGCATTGGATGATGCATCTTCAACATATAAACTAATAAACTGCATGCAGGTGGTGTTGCTATGTGTCGAAGAAAACTGGGCTCATAGGCCATCAATGTTGGAAGTTTCAACCATGCTAAGTAACGAAAATGCTAATGTGCCTATACCAACAAGACTTGCTTTCTCAACAAATAAAGATGAAGAAGAAGAAAAAGAAAATGGAAGTAGAACGACCAAACAAGCTTTTTCAGTTAATATTGCAACCACTTCCCAGCTTTTACCTCGATGAATTATTTCGCTAAAACCCTCATTCCCGGACATAATTAGGCTTCTTTCATTTTGACCATATTGTTTTCTTTTCGTCCAAGTTCCGTCTTCTTTTGTCTAAGGGGCTTAATTTTTTGTATGTCAGCTACCGGAATTCCCTATTCATAGGTCTGAGATCTACGTCTAAGAACTGAAAGTTCTTAATGAACAACAATTCTAAAAATTAAAACGTCTTCAAATCGTACATTTGAAATTTTTTATAATATACAATTATGCATATCAAATGATGGCATGGGATTATGTGAGAAGTGCCATGTTTGGTGAGAAGTACTTTTAAATCATTGATATTTTTAATCAAATACCCTCCCATGTATTGCGGCTTAAAAGGGAATTGATCCGGTGCATCTCATCCTAATGTTCGTCCATTTCTCATCCAAACGATTGATAACCATTTCTCACGTTTCTCAGCAAATTTGGCAATTCTCACCGAAATCCAACCATATCATATTGTCATTTTGTTGTAGAAAGATAAATGAAAATTTCAGTTTTCCCTAATGATAAGATATACATTAAAACAAACCCTAGTTAAAGACAGGAACTACCTTGATAAAACATTAGCTTGAATTTACCTTGATCATGATAATTCCATGTGTGGATCAACATGATTCCATGAAATTACTTATCGTTAAGCCTTTTTCTTCCTGACTTATTTGCTTACTGCTTTTCGTCAGCCCACTATTTTTAGTGTTTGGATTGAAAAAAAGAAAAGTGTTTATGATTTTTCCACACCACAAATAAGTTGTTTTTGATAAGTTAATTCATTGTAACTTATTTGTCCAAATTACATTTTTACCCCAACTCTATTTTATCACGACATAAATTGACAAGCACTTTAAAAAAAAAGTTGTTTTAAATAAGCAATCCCAAACACCCCCAAAATTCTTGATCAATGTCGCGAGTATGATAGTTCTACTAATTGTTGTAAGTTGATGAGAAATTGAGAACGTCAAACATGTAATTGTTTATTTGTGTGGGAACTGAGAACTTTCCAATCTGTCAATGCAATCCTTTCATGTGAAAGGTTGAACATTGACTTTAGTTTTTGTCTTTTCAAACATATTTTTGACAATATGTAAGAATGAGTGGGTATGAAAATAGTGACACATACCAATTTTTCTAAATTACAGATCTGTTTTCTTTTGAATATAGATCAGTAAAATCTGAAGCTTCACCGTTTTCTTTAGACCGATTTGTTCTTGATGAAGATGAACTACCATGTTTACCAGCAACTTTTCATATCCCGATTTGTTCTTGAGAAAAACTGTGACCAAGTTCATTGTAATCATGACCCCTTAACGACATTCATCCTAATGAAATAGCTTTGAAAACATGAATTGCAATGTCAAAATTTGAGTCTTCTTGTTCTTACTTTGAATTGGCATTAGGTTCTTCTGGTGATCTGATTAATAAAAACACAATTACTTGTCTTGGCTTTCACATTTGAAGTTTTTAAGAATTGGTGCTACCTAATTCAATTAAAATATACAAGTTTCTAAGAAATCATGTCATTTGAGGCAATTTTCAGTAGATACAAAACCTGGGTACAAGTGCTCTTGGATCTTGGGTTAATGGTAATTGGTTTAATCTTATATATAATTATATATGAGAATGCGGGTATTAGCCAAATAATTCATCGAGGTAAAATCTGGGAAATGGTTTCAATATTAACTGAAAACACTTCTTTGGTCGTTGTACTTCCTTTTTCTTCCCCGTCTTTATTTGTTGAGAAAGCAGGTCTTGTTGGTATAGGCAAATTAGCATTTTCGTGACTTAGCATGGTTGAAACTTCCAACATTGATGGCCTATGTGCCCAGTTTTCTTTGACACATAGCAACGCCACCTGTATGCATTTTATTAGTTTATATGTTGAAGATGCATCATCTAATGAAGGATCAATGAACTCCATGCCCCTGCCTTCTTTCCACAAAACACATGCCTGCAATTGTCCATACTCAAGGTAAAAAAGTCTGTATGCAAATCATTCAGTAGTAGTGTTTTATGGCTTGTATCACGTGTCTTTTATATACATATATATATATACACACACACATTTGTGGAATACATAACGGGTCAATTTGTTTAGTCCATTCATTTCTTATCTTACTTTCATTTCTGTGAGCCTGATGTCAATTTGTTTAGTCCATTCATTTCTTATCTTATTTTCATTTCTGTGAGCCTGATGTCAATTTGTTTAGTCCATTCATTTCTTATCTTATTTTCATTTTTGTGTGCCAGATGAAAGGGCTACCAGGGTGTTCCTTAGTTTCCATTTATTTGAGGTTTTCCCTTGAACCTCCCTCTATATATATATAGGCGAAGGATCGTGTGAGAAGTTGAAGTTAACATGAGAAGCGTGAGAAGTTGATCTGAATCGTTGATTACTTTTAATCAAATACCCTCCCATGAATTGCGCCGTAGAAGGGACTTGATCCGGTTCATCTTAGCATCTCATCCTAATGTGCATCCATTTCCCATCCAACTGTTGATAACCACTTCTCACGTTAACCTCAACTTCTCAACGGAACCCAACCCTATGTATATATATATATATATTCTGAAGATTTAGGTCGGTGAAGTAACTTACATATTCTAGGAGATTCAGGTTTTGATGTGGTCCATAGACGTTATAGTTCTTCTTTCCACTTATGATTTGCAGAAGGAGAACCCCAAAGCTATAAACATCATATTTTCTGGAGTATGTACCTTGTTTTATATACTCAGGAGGAACACATCCACTGCATTAAGTGGAACAAATTGTTAAGTGGCTAATAAGTATTCAATTTGAATCTATTATTACATATGAAAATTAAAGACTCTGTGGAAGTTGTTACAAAATAAGACCATTTTAAGCATACTTACTAGGTTCCTACTATCCGGCCAGTACTTGCTTCGATTTCATTGTTCTGAAAGCTTTTTGCTATCCCAAAATCCGATATTCTAGGCCTCATCTCAGCATCAAGTAAGATGTTGCTTGCTTTCAAGTCTCTATGAACTATTGTTAGTCTGGAGTACTGTTGGAGATAGAGGAGTCCTTGGATTATCCCTTCAATTATATCAACCCACCTCTCCCATTTCAACATCGACCTTCTACTTGGATCTACATGATTAATTTCAAGTTATTATTGAAATTAATTCAGAAATACTAGAGATATGGGTTGATACCATTCATTTAAGATCACTAATATAATAGAATGCTCACCATAGATGTAGAAATCCAAGCTTTTGTTTGGCATGTATTCGTAGACCAACATCTTTTCATCCCGTTCAGTGCAAAACCCCAAGAGTTTTACAAGATTGACATGTTGCAGTTTCGCTGCAAATGTAACCTCATTCTTAAACTCCTCTAATCCTTGTTTAGAATCGTGTGAAAGTCTTTTCACCGCTATTTCTTGTCCATTTGATAATTTTCCCTTGCAAAACCACAAAAGATATTATGATGCCCGGGAGCAAACAAGAAGCTAACGGAATCATGGAAATTTATATGAAAAACATGTCACAGGCCAGACCTATATGAATAAAGTGAATAAATTTGTGCTTATTCCTAGTAGATGAAGTCATGTACTATATCCCTTGGGAAATCCTTATATTCTTCTTCCGATGTGCTACTTACAGTATACCTACAATCTATATTCTCTCCTTCCATTATTATGGGTCAAAATGTACCAAATAACTATTTTACATACCATGTTGCTCAACCTCTAACCCTCATGCTTCCACACACCATGTCATCACACAGGTATTGTATTCTTTCTAGATTGGATGAATCTTATGTTAATATGAGTGCAGTCATATTTTATTAATATAGCAACGACCTGGTATCATAAAGTAGAAGTAAACACCTTATAAACCGGTCCATATCCACCTTCACCAAGCTTATTTTCTGCCAAAAAGCTGTTAGTTGCTTCCCTTATAACAGCAAAGCAAATTACTTGCTGGTCTGGAGATGATGTTTTGCCTCTATTTTTTGTCTGTCTCACTATTGAAGCAACTGGAAAACATTATACTCATAATTCAAGTTTATGTTCTTGCTTTTAATTTATAATCAGTAGAACTGAAAGATATATGATTTGTTTACCTTTTGAGATGATCATTCTTCTTCTGCGGTAACAAATTATGCAGCCTAGTAGCAGGATGACTGAAGCAAATATGGGAAAAGTAATTACAAACACTCGCTTGTGGTGGTTGTATTTATCTACATATTGTGCTGCAAGGTTCATTAGGGTATGTTAATTCACTTTCTAAAGACTTGTATGTGTGTTATAGGAAAAATACGGTATATTATTGCACATATTCCACATAATAGTGATAATACCTAGACACCTCATGTATAAAGCAGTACAGACGTAGCTGATAGATCAGTACTGCTGTTAATGCTTGGAGTGCAACCTACAAAACTTCAACGAAAGCTATCTTATCGTCAAATGACCTTCTGCCAGGTTTTCTTTTTTAAATCCATGATCTTCTGATAAGAACCAAATTGATTGAACAATTGAAATATAACCAAGTGACAAGAACAATGTAAAATACTTAAAAAACCAAAGAACAAACTAGCATTCGAGAGGCTAGCACTCTCCCATATAGAAACTCACTAGTTTTCTGCCTACCGTACTCTCCCCTCTATTCCCTATTTATTAACTGCTATCACAGAATCAATACCAAAATTTACCTTTCTAAAAAATACAACTTATTAATTGGATTTAATTAACCTTTCTACAATATGCAACTTATTAATTGGGCTTGGGCTTGGGCTAGGGTTAGTGCCTATCACCTTCTTTCCTGAGAATGTCGTTGTTTAACAGAAGAATGCCACTTTTATATACAACAAAAGAATGCCTAGAAACCTGTTAGAAGGTCATGGATTTTAAAAACACTTTTGTCGTGAGGTCATTTAGCTAAACAACCCCTTATATACTTAGCAGCGGCCTTTGAGAGTTCCCAGTTGTGGTCGTTAGGGACATTCCAGACATTATAACCAAGAAGCCCCTTCTTTTTGGCATAAGCAACTTTAGTTCTAATAGCCTCCTCATCATCGTATCCGATCCAAAATGAACCAATTGCACAATAATTTATCACGTACGTTGAGTTGTACACTGGCTTAACCCTGTAAACTCTTAGGTAGCTCCTGATATCCTGATAGCTCAACAACCCATTACCAGTGATTGCCACACCTTGAGCTGGTGCACCAATGTCAGTATCATTGGGGTCCACAAGGATCCAGGCATAACCATGGTAAGCTAAGCCCAGCACCAGCTTGCTAGCAGGTAATCCTCTTCTGATCCATTCATTTATACCAGCTGGATGGATCATATAGAGCTGTGTGGGCGGCTGTAAATTTGTTTGTCAAAGGTGTATGATAGTCGTAAGATCTAACATGCACCCAGTCAAAGTTCCTGCGTACTGAGTCAAATGGGTAACCTACTGAGTTGAGATCTGGCGAGTAATGACCAGCAATGGTTAGGATCAGTTTCTCTTGATCTTTACTAGTACTTCCTTCCAACTCTGAATCTACGGCAACCCGCCAGTCGTCAAATAAAGTGCCTAAGCTGGCCATGTTTCCCTTTGTACTCAATGAAGTGGTGAAGTAAAGATCAAGTCCTTGAAACCCGTAAAGCCTGGCCAGTTTTATTGAAGATTCGATGAAAATCTTTCGATAAGCTGGTTGGTCAGCCATCCTTCAAAAGTAATTCTCATGGTTACCTGGCCTCTCCTTTTGTAGGCTTATTGATAGAAGTTGCATAACCAATGGTTTGTTTCTTTTGACAGTGGATGCAAAGGTGGATATGTATCGCTGATCCGACACGCCGCTCAAGAACAGGTCATGGGTCGACGTGTTGATGTATGCGAAAGCGCAAATTGTTGGGGTGTAGGCTTCGGCCCACATTGATCAGAAAAGGAAGAGGCGCAGAAAGGCAGCCGGCCCTAGGCCCTCTACCCTAGTTTCCTTAATTAGGAGTTTAAACTAATTATGTTTGTCTATATAATGATCCCATTGTACTTGTAAACATTGTATCACCTAAGAAAGAAAAACCCTAGTTGCCCCCGTGGACTAGCACGATCACCCTGATCGTGTGAACCACATAAATTCTCGTGTTCTTTTCTCGCTTTCGGTTTTGTGCGTTGTGTGTGTGTGACGTTTAAACCTAACAACTGGTATCAGAGCTTTAGGCTCTTGATCTGTTACACTCAATCGCTGAAATCCTCACCGCTGCCAGCCGCCGCCGCCGCTGTCCGCCGCCGCCGCTGTCCGCCGCCGCCGCTGTCCGCCGCCGCCGCTGCTGCTCAAAAGGTTCTTTGTTTTCTGTTCTCCTATCGCCAACAGGTTTTCATTAATCGATCAGACTGATTGCAAAGGTAGTGTTCAATAGAACAGCCGTCAAGTTCAGGCAGCCGGCCACTGCTGTGTTTGAACACTATTCTCAGTCTTGACTCGATTTGTAAACCCTAACAGTTTGGGATAATGGCTGAGGACGGAAAAACCAAAATTGAGAAATTTGATGGACAAGATTTTGGATGGTGGAAGATGCAAATTGAGGATCTGCTGTGTCAGAAGGACTTGGATCAAGCCTTGACAGGAATAAAACCCGAGAAGATGGAAGACGCTGCATGGGCTGCTCTTGACAGAAAAGCCATAGCTGTTATCAGATTTACACTGGCCAAGAATGTGGCCTTTAACATTGTGAAGGAGACTACCGCATGTGGATTGATGAAAGCCTTGTCAAACATGTATGAGAAACCTTCTGCTTCTAACAAGGTATTTCTGATAAGACAGTTAGTAAACACCAGAATGAGAGAAGGTATGTCTGTTATCTCACATATTAATGATTTCAATACCATTATATCCCGCTTGTTATCTGTTGATATTAAGTTTGAAGATGAAGTCCAAGCTTTACTCTTGTTATCCTCGTTACCAGAAAGTTGGTCAGGAACTGTCACTGCCATTAGTGGTTCAGCTGGAACCTCTAAACTCACCTTTGAGGGCATACATGACTTCATCCTAGGAGAGGACATAAGGAGACAGAGTTCTGGAGAATCATCTAGTGTTTTGCTAAGCACTGAAGGGAGAGGTAGAAAGACAGAAATGGGTAATGGTAGAGGCAGATCAAAGTCAAGAAAGAGGATCCAGTCAAAACCAAGGAAAGACATCCAATGTTGGAAGTGCAAAGAAACTGGGCACTTCATAAATCAATGCCCTAAACAATCAGATGGAAACAGAGAGTTGAACGCAGCAACTGATGATTCAGAAGATGCCCTTATCTGCTGTGTTGAGAATTCAGCAGAGTCTTGGATCATGGACTCCGGTGCATCTTTTCATGCTACCTTCAGCACGAAGATGATGAAGAATCTACGGACAGGTAACTTTGGTAAAGTTCGTTTGGCTGACCATCGCACTCTTGATATCACAGGAATAGGTGACACAGACATAAAGACTTCATTGGGTACCATTTGGACATTGAAGGACGTTCGGGTCATTCCCAGCCTTAAGAAAATGTTGATTTATATTGGGCAGTTGGACGACCAAGGATTTAGAACTACCTTTGGTGATGGGCAATGGAAGGTTGTCAAAGAAAACCTTGTAATTGCCAGGGGTAAAAAGCGAGGCACCTTATACATGGTTGAGGTTCCTGACGACGAGGTGAATGCAGTGACCACTGGGCTGAATCCTTCCAGATTGTGGCATCAACGACTCGGCCACATGAGTGAAAAGGGAATGAAGATGCTCTTTGCCAGAGGGAAGCTTCCTGATTTAAAAGGGGTGGATTCAGAGTTCTGTGAACCCTGTGTACTTGGCAAGAAAAAGAAGGTATCCTTTGTGAAGACGGGTCAGACGCCGAAAGCTCAGAAATTAGAGCTTGTTCACACGGACGTTTATGGACCGACACCAGTCTCTTCCTTGGGAGGATCGAGCTACTATGTGACCTTCATCGATGATTCAACACGTAAGGTATGGGTTTACTTTCTTAAGAATAAGTTTGATGTTTTCAATACTTTTAAGAAATGGAAAACTATTGTTGAATTGGAAACTAACCTGAAGGTAAAGTGCTTGAAGTCGGATAATGGTGGGGAATACATTAGCACAGAGTTCACTGACTATTGTGCTGAACATGGCATTCAGATGATAAAGACAGTTCCAGGCACTCCTCAGCAGAACGGAGTGGCAGAAAGGATGAACAGAACTTTGAATGAAAGGGCCAGGAGTATGAGACTTAATGTCGGGCTTCCAAAGACGTTCTGGGCTGATGCAGTTAACACTGCAGCTTATCTTATCAACCGAGGAATATCAGTACCATTGGGCTTTAAGATACCAGAGGAAGAGTGGAAAGGTGAAGCAGTAAAGTATGAACACTTGAAGGTGTTCGGATGCAGTGCCTATGATCTGAAGAAAGATGGTGACAAGTTGGATGCAAAAGCCAAGAAATACACCTTCATTGGATATGGCTCATATAGTATGGGCTACAGGCTTTGGGACTTTGAAATCAAAAAAGTAGTCAGAAGTAAACATGCAACGTTCAACGAGGTTGAGCTGTATAAAGACAAGAGCACAGTAAACTCAAATGATCAGAAAGAACAAGTTGAGTTTGTAAGTGATGGCATCAGAATCAGAGAGCCAGAAGATACTCAGGATAGTGGGAGTACTGAGCTTGATTTCTAGAATAATGATGAGTCTGAAGATGTTCATGAAGACGCTGTCAACAGTGAAAGCTCAGAGGATGAAGAAGAAACATCTTCTCCGGTACAGACTCAGCCAGTTGAATCACACTGGGTCAGGAGATCCACCCGAGTCTCTAAGCCTCCTGAAAAATACAATCCATCAGTCAATTATCTTCTTTTGACTGAGAATGGTGAACCAGAAAGTTACTCTGAAGCAGTTAAGCTGAAAGATTCGTGCAATGAAAGAAGAAATGAGATCTCTAAACAAGAACAAAACTTGGGTTTTAACCAAGCTTCCGTAAGACAAAAGAGCGTTGCATAACAAATGGGTATTCAGAATCAAGGAAGAGCTTGATGGGTCTAAACGGTACAAAGCCCGTTTAGTGGATAAGGGTTTTCAACAGAAAAAGGGGATTGATTTCAATGAAACTTTCTCTCCAGTGGTGAAAATGACCACCATCAGATTGATCTTGAGTATTGTAGCTGCAGAGGGCTTACATTGTAACATCCCGCAAAACAAAACATACATATAACATATAATTCATAACATGGTTTCAACAAAATAATTCACATTACACATTTGGTCCCCAAAGTCAGACTAATATAAAATTCAGTACAAACTTTTCAATTAAAATTACAAAACAACTGATCATCTATTTTATAATCACAAAACGCATCCCTAACTTCATAATGATAATCTTCACAAAAGCTAGCCAACAAGTACTCAATCTACTTGTTCTTACTGGAACCATCACCTGGAATACAAAATTTTGAAAACAGAAATGAGGGTTAGACCTAAGGGTCAAGTGAGTAAATCCCTGATATTTGAAAATCATTAAAATTCATTTATATAAATACACACCTTCATATAAATACATATACTTCATACGTAAATTAATACCAACTAAAATTTACACAACATACCTGTCCCATTCCACCTTATCCCTCCACCAATGGCCAATAACAATTGGTTGCGAGCCAATTTAACACACCGGTCCAAAGCCCGGCCACGTATTATATTTTCATATAATACTCACGTAATTATAATATCTCAATATATTATAATTACTCACGTATGACATATTCATACACATTATCAAACATTTGTTAATCACAAAAAGGTATTCCAGTAAAATATACTTTTTAAAGTAAAACTCACCTGATTAGTTTATCAACAAAAGCCTTCCCAAGTTAATATCACGTATGATCACCCTTTACAGAATCTGAAATCACACAAAATAACAGGTATTTCTTCTTAAAACCGAACTTAGGAAATCCTCGACTAAAGTCGCAACCCATTAAAATATAATAAAAATCGCAATGAACAGTACCAAGTCGCAACCTCTTACTGCGACTTCACCCCGAAATCGCAACACACTATTGCGACTCCATCCTAAGTCGCAATCAACTACTGCGATTCCAAACCCAAATCGCAATCAACTACTGCGATTCCAAACCCAAATCGCAATCAACTACTGCGATTCCAATCCAAGTCTCAAACGACCATTGCGACTTCAAGTCCAAATCGCAATCGACCATTGCGACTTCGATGAATGTCGCAGTCCTCTATTGCGACTTCGATGAATGTCACAGTTCACTGATTCATCCTAAAACCCAAATTTTTACAGTTTTACTCTATGCAGGTTTATGTAACTATGCAGATATGTTTTATATTACCTTTAGAACACTATCCCAAACCCAAAATTAACATATCTTCCTAAAATCACCAAAACCCACTTCTAAAACTCCTAGTAAAACTTTAAGGAACTAATACATATAAAAGGAAAAGTTTGCAAGAATTATTACCTTTGTCTCCTGGATCTGAATCCTAAACCCAGCTGTAGTATTATAGAAAACACTTCTTCTTCTTGATCTTTCTATGTCTTTCTCTCTTTCTCTTTCTCTTTTCTCTCAATCGATAAACACACACACACACATAGGTTTTAGATATTTATTTGATTTTTTTCTAATTAAGCCTAAGATTGACACCTCCTGGTGTCTCAACAGAAATGTGGCGGTGGAGGAAGGGTTTGGGCAAAAAGACCAATAACACCTCAAACTTACCCTAGTTGGCAAAACATAACCCTAAACCTTTATTATAAAATTAAAACTTATCCCTTATCTCCTAATTCCATAAAATACTAATATAAAGACTTATAAATTTCCAAATTTAACTTAGATAAAATACCTGGTTATTACAACATCTCCCCCTTAAAAGAATTCCGTCCCGGAATTCGATTAAACGAAAAGATGAGGGTATTTGGCTCTCATCTCCGATTCTGATTCCCACGTCGCATCCTGACCTCGATGATGTTTCCACTGAACCTTTACCTGCCTAATCTCCTTATTCCTTAATACTTTAACCTTGTGATCAACTATTGCTTCCGGTTCCTCCACATAGTTTAGCTTTTCATCAACCTGAATATCCGGTAGAGAGACTGCCTGATCTGATGTCACCAAACACTTTCGAAAATTCGATACATGGAACGCGTTGTGAATTCTGCTTAATTCTGGCAGAAGATTCAATCTGTAAGCTACTTCACCAATTCTTTCCGTAATTTCAAATGGCCCAATATAACGCGGACTGAGTTTACCTTGCTTCCCAAAACGTATGACTCTTTTCCAAGGCGAAACTTTTAACATCACAAAATCCCCAACCTGAAATTCTAAAGGTTTCCGGCGTCGATCTGCATAACTTTTCTGTCTGTCGTGTGCCGTTTTCAATCTATCCCGAATCTGAGTAATCTTATCTGCCGTCAACTGTACTATTTCTGGCCCTGCCAATTTCTTCTCCCCCACTTCATTCCAACACAAAGGCGTTCGGCATTTTCTACCATACAATACTTCAAACGGAGCCGCCTGAATGCTGGCATGATAACTGTTGTTGTAGGCGAATTCTATCAAAGGTAGATGTTTATCCCATGATCCCCCAAAATCAACTATACAAGCCCGAAGCATATCTTCTAACGTCTGAATTGTTCTTTCACTCTGTCCGTCAGTCTGTGGATGATATGCAGTGCTCAACTTTATCTGTGTTCCCATCTCCTTTTGAAAGCTTCTCCAAAATCTAGAAGTAAAACGACTATCTCGATCAGAAATAATCGAAATTGGTACTCCATGTCGAGTTACTATTTCATTAATATACAACTTAGCTAAACGTTCCAAAGAATCAGTTTCTTTTATTGGCAAGAAATGAGCAGACTTCGTCAACCTATCCACAATCACCCAAATAGAATCGAATCCTTTTGAAGTTCTTGGCAACTTGGTAATGAAATCAGTTGTGATCTGATCCCATTTCCACATTGGTATATCTAGGCGTTGTAACTGACCAAACGGCCTCTGATGCTCAATCTTTACCTTCTTGCAGGTAGTACAATCTTCTACATACTTAGCAACGCTTCTCTTCATTCCCGGCCACCAATAGAACTGTTTCAAATCTCTATACATCTTGTTTGTACCTGGATGAATAGAAAATCGGGATTGATGAGCTTCTTGCAATACACGATCACGTAACCCACCCAAACGAGGTACCCATATTCTGTTTCCCATACACAACAACCCATGGTCATCTTTCTCGAGCAATGCTGATGTCCCAACCAACCGTTCTGACTTCAAACTTTCCTCTTGATAAGCATCTATTTGGCATTTCAACAATTCATCAAAGATATTAGGAAGGAGTTCAGCTCGTAACGATATAGCTTTTATTGTTCCGCTTCTTTCTTGACGACTTAACGCATCTGCCACCACGTTCGCTTTCCCTGGGTGATAAAGAATTTCACAATCATAATCATTCACTAATTCTAACCACCTTCTTTGCCTCATATTCAATTCCTTTTGATCAAAAAGATGTTGAAGACTTTTATGGTCCGTGAAAATTTGACATTTAGAACCATAAAGATAATGCCTCCAAATCTTTAATGCGAAGACAACTGCTGCAAGCTCCATATCATGGGTAGGATACTGCCTTTCGTGATCCTTTAATTGACGAGAAGCATAAGCAATCACCTTTCCACGTTGCATGAGTACACATCCCAATCCTAATTTAGAAGCATCACTGTAAACTACAAAATCTTCGGAACCTTCTGGCAATGCTAATATCGGCGCGCTGCAGAGTTTCTCTTTCAATATTCTGAATGCCTCGTCCTGTTCTGCCTTCCATTCAAACTTTAAATTCTTCCGTGTCAGCTTGGTCAATGGTGTCGCGATTCGAGAAAAGTCTTTTATAAATTTTCGGTAATATCCAGCTAGACCCAGAAAACTGCGTACTTCGGTTGCTGTTTTCGGTGGTTCCCATCTTTCAACTGCTTCCACTTTCGCTGGATCAACTTGTATACCCTTCTCTGAAACTACATGACCCAAAAACTGAACTTCCCGCAACCAGAATTCATATTTAGAGAACTTAGCGTACAACTTTTCTTTCTTCAGCAACTCCAAAATCAAACGAAGATGTTGCGCATGATCCTCTTTGGATCGGGAATAAATAAGTATATCATCGATAAACACAATGACAAATTTATCGAGATAAGGCTTACATACCCGATTCATTAGATCCATAAAAGCGGCTGGAGCGTTCGTCAATCCGAAAGGCATTACTAAAAATTCGTAGTGGCCGTATCTCGTGCGAAAGGCAGTCTTTAAAACATCCTCCTCCTTAACCTTCAACTTGTTGGTCCCGAAAGGCCTAAACAAGTTTGTAGAAGGGGGGGGGGGTTGAATACAAACACACTATTTTACTTTTCTAAATTGTTTATTGATAAATCATTAACAATTTACAGCTTGTTGCGGAAACAAGATTAAGGATAAACCTAAATCTAAACAAGTTGGAACACTAAGGTTTCTTGCACTAAGAAAGATAAGGAGATTACTAATAAAATCCTATCTTAAGAGAGATTTGAACTTGTCCAGAGTTAGCAAGTTACTTCAAATGAAGTGAGTTCATCTCTTTATATACTGCATGCATTTAATGCAATTCAGTATACACTTTACACGTGTCATCAGCGGATTGGTTGCATGTCATTGACCTTTGTTGACAACCTTAGTAGCCGCATGAATGAACAGTGTAGTATCAGAGTGGTTGTACGATTTCAGATTTTCGGAGGTTCTTTTCTGACATTTCGTACGGTGGCGTGCAAGGGAGGTTAAGACAAAAGTACTTTGTACGGAGGACTTCATGATCAGCTTTCGTTGATTCAGCGATTATCATTTACTATTCAGCGAATGATAAAGTTCAGCGATAGCTAAAGTTTTGTACTTGATACTTCACGTTGAGTGGACAAATCTGAGTCTTCGCTGATCCGCATCAGTTCATTAGGAGACTTGTCGCTGGTTCTTGAGCTTGATCTTCGACTTCAGCGTAGAACCTTTGTTGACGTGAATCTTGTCTTCAGGGATCATAAGTAAACAACTAATTTATCAGCGATCACCATAAGGACTGAACAGACTCAGCGATATGGTGAACAGTGTTCGCTGAATGTTTAATCTAAAAGAGCGAGAGTTCCTATCAGCAGTACTGTAAGATCTTAGTACTTATCAGCGATAGTGAAACTCTGATACATATTGTTTACTTACAATTTTCACTAAGTATATAAGATAGGGTCATTATCAAATCACTGAGGGTTTGGATCAACAATCTCCCCCTATTTGATTATGACATAGCAACAAAGAAAATTGCTATTTAATGAAAACATAAGGATAAAAAGAACTCAAAAAATATTTGTCCCTTTTACTGTTTTCTGGGATCTTTTCAGTACTGATGGAGTAAAGTACATTCGCTGAAATCTTTCTTTAAATCTTTGAATCAGGTTACAATATGAATAAGAAAGATTACAAGTACAAGCGAAATAAATTACAAGTACTGAAGGATGACTGATACAATAGAGAAAGTGGTGATTGTTGTCAGCCTTCAAAGGGTTCTTCCTTAATGAGAAGTTCATCAAGGGTTGTCTTTTCAGTTGGAATCATCCAGTCAGGAACCTTTTCTCCTTTATTCTTTAGCTTCAGAGCAGCTTCAAAAATCAAGGGTTTTAGGTGTCGTGCCTGAATGTCTTTTCTGAAGTCGCACCGGTAGATGAGATCTCTGAGCTGTTCGATTGGAGTGATTGGAAGCTCAGCGATCCGTTGAAAGCATTTACGTCCGTCGTAGTCAAGAAAGAATATTCCATAAGGATTACTGATGACTTTACCAGGGACGAAAAGTTCACATGGTGGCAAGGAGATGTCAAGGGCAGATAGATCAGGATCAGGACCAAGTACTTCAGCGCGAGAGAAACCAATTCCAGTTTCATTTCGTATGACAGGACCTGAGTTTGAATCTTGACGTTTCTTCTTTGGTGAGCCCCTTTTTCTTTTCGGTTTTAGATCAGGAACAGGAGGAATATCCACACAAGAAGATATCAAATCGATCTGTCTGTTTATCAGCTTTTCGAAATGATCCTTGTACTTAGATTGTGATGGTTGGATAGCTAACCTCATCTCCAGCCATTCAGAGAGACCATACCTTTTTACAGTGTCAGCACGAAAGGTTTCAGATGAGCCATCTTCTCTGAACAGTTTGATGTCAACAATAGGTACTCCGATGGAGGTTCTTCCAGAGATGAATACCTTGTTGATCTTCGCTGGACGATATCTGAAGTGGATTTTCTCTTTACACCAGATCAGGGTGGTCTGAGAAACTTCAGCTTTCTTTTCCACGATCTTCTGGGCTTGTTCCCAAAGCTTTCGTTGGATTTGAATGGGAATACGCTTCAGCTTGGGGTCTTTGACAGATTCTTGAGTGAGCTTGATGGCGTATTCTCTGTCTTTATCTTCAGCTTCCTTCCTTTCAGCGATGAGGCGTTCAGCTCTGAGATGTTCCTGGTATTCAGCTTTTGAAATTCTGAACTTAGGAGGAACTGAAGGTAGTTGATCGCGCCTTAGAATGATTCGCTGATCCTCGAATCACTTTATCATTTCTTCTCTCCTCTTTTGATCTTCTTCACTCAGCCTTTGAGGAACTGAGGAAGGTCTGTTTCTGTGCGAGAGAGGTTGTTCTTCTGGTTCATCAGTCTCAGAGATTAAATCTAAGACTGGGATTATGTCTTCAGCGGTAGCTGGAATTATCGGTGAAGTCGCAATAGTAGATCCTTCAGCGATATCCTCAAACAGGGGAGAGGACTAGCTGAAACACAGCGATCTTACAAATAAGAACTGGGTAGAAGAACTTGGGTAGAAAAGATAGAAAAAAATAATGTGGATGTGTATGGTGTTTGTGGAATGGATAACTGATTGTTCAGAGATGATCAGGGAAGGAAAAATAAGTTTAGTGTACCTGACAAATCGGCTTTGCAAGCAGGATCGCCAGATTATCATCTTTAGCGATGCCTTTGTCTTTGCTTTTCTCAGCGCCAGAGGCTGAGTGCTTTGTCTTTGTTTTTGTCTTCTCCCCTGTGGATTCGGTTATCACGATCCCTTTAAGAGCTTTTCGAGGAGCATGTTTGACGACAAAGAATTCGTCATCTTCATCATCATCATCATCATCGTTCCTTGGAGAGGAGGATGGTTCAGCTTCAGGGATGTCGATGTCTTCGTCTTCTTCTGCTTCGGATTCCTCAGCATCTTCTTCGAGTTGCTCCCCCTCAGATACAGAGGCGAGGTTCTCGGTTCCCTCAGGGTTTTCATCTCCCTGAGGTCCAGTAATTAGATCTTCATTACCCTCTCCCATGATAGATTCATCATGGGAAAGGTCTTCAACGCTCTTATTTTGATCTTCAGCGCTCTTCTCCCCCTCTTTCTCATGATGGGCGGGGGAGGAATGGGTAGACTCAGCATTGGTGTTGTCTCTGTCTTCTGGGCCAGAGACTTTCACACAACCTTCTTGCTTAGCTATTCTGTCTTCTAGGCCAGAAATAGCAGGCGTGATTTTCTTCAGCTCTTGGCGATCCTCTGCGGTGAATGAGTCCAAAATAGGTGCAGGGGCCGGAGCAGGAGCTGGATTGTTTGCCTTGTTCACCAGCGTCTCGATCATTGTCTTGACAGAACTAAGGTCGGTCTTCACTGAGCCCAAGTCGGTCTTGACCACTGACATATCACCTTCGAGTGTACCAACCGATTTCTTCAGCGTTGTAACCTCGCTGGAAACGGTGGAAACTGACGATTTGAGGTTGGTGTAGTCAGTGTAGATGTCGGAGAGCACTTTGGCAAAGTCGGCGAGAGTTTTATCAAGGTCTTTGATGTCATCAGAGGAGGCCTTCTTTTCCACCACAGCAGTCAGCTTCGTCAGATTCTCTCCAGCGTTTGTTACAGCTGTAGAGTTATTTGATAGACCGGTGGTGAGATCTGTAAGTTTCATCTCCATGGACTTCAGAGACTGGTTGATGTCTCCCAAATAAGGACCTGTAACATATAAGTACTTGTGAACAAAGGAAAGCTCAGAAGTTTCAGGTTTAGTTACAGTGTTTAAGGTGGGATCTGTACCTGCAGGAGCGTTGACGAACTCATCAAAGTTTCGAGTCCCTCCATAGTGTTCCATATCTCCCTCAAAAGTTCCGTGAGGGATGGAGATCTCTGCAGGTCCTTTCTTCGTCATTCGCTGAGAAGCTTCAACGGCTTCTTGAATGATGGCATCTCCAGCTTTAACTGGAGGAGTGTCCAAAGAAATAGAGGGAGGATCGAAGGATAAGAATTGGGGTTGGGTTTCAAGTTCAGCGTTGGATTCGCTGAGAAGTACTTCATCAGTCTTTTGAGAGACTGAAGAAGGTTGGGTAGATTCCAAAGTTCTAACCTCAGCGTTTAAGGACGCTGAAGTAGGTTTAGAAGGGATGGCTTGAATTGGTGTGGCAGAGCGTACCACGGAACTTTCCTTCAGCTCTTCAGAATGAGCTGAGGAGTCTTCAGCATGGAATTGCTGGGGTTGCTCCTTGGTTTTCTTGATCCTTTTGGAATCAAGAGGGGTAAGAGATTGTTTCCTTTTCTTAGAAGGAATGGATTTTGTGGCCTGGGAATCAGCGAGGGGTATTGTCGCTGAAGGAGCCACAGAAAGCGGAGAATTAAGTAGAGTGAGAAGGGTAGAGAGACGTACCTCGTTGGCGACAGGCTTGAAGTCGAGAACTTTAGGGCCAATCTGAGAGAGTTTCAGATCACCCTCTTCAGGATAGCTGTCCTTCAGGCCATATTGAAAGATGGCGCTGATGAATCGTGGGTAAGGAACCCATGCTGGTCGGTCAGCGGCAGAATCAACACGTTGAATGAGGTCTTCATAGATGATGGAGGCCCAGTCAATGTTGAGACCTTTCAGCAGTGCGTAACCCATGGCCTGCTGAGGTTGAGCGGCTTGATCAGAAGATCCGGATTTCGCTGTCATGCAGTTGATCAGGTGAGCGAAGATGAAGTTCATCTCGCTGGGCATCTTGGATTTCTTTATCAGCGTCAGCTTCTTCTCAGGTAGCTTGTCTCTTCCAGTCTCCCAGATGTAACCCATCGCATCAAGGAAAGCAATGATTTCTTCCCTGTCAGCGTGCTTCTTGTGGTCCGGTAATGGAATGAAAGGATTTTCTGAGGTAGCGTTAGGGAATTTCAGAGCTTTGCGGATTATTGCGGGGGTTATCTTGATGGTGCCATACTCAGTATCGCTGAGTATGCAGTCGATGGTTTTAGATGGATCTTTGGCGGAGGGTAGGTCGGTGTGTCTGGCAGAGTACCAGAATTGGGATAATAGACGCTGACTGGCAGGAGGTGTGATTGTCAGTGCTGTGTAGATGGGGCTATTCTTCAAAAGATTTACAGCGTCGTCTAGATGAGATACCTGCTTCCGAGGAGGAAACTCGAGAAGCGCTGAGAGGTTGTTTGCCTTTGTCCAGTCTAGTTGATCCAGCTCAAACTTAACCTGAGGAGCTTTGGTGATTTCCAGTTCCTCAGAATCAGCGGAGATGGACTCAGCGGTAACATTCAGCTTTGAAGTTGCCATTTCACAGTATTACCAGTTCAACCAAAGATGTTAACAAATAAGAATTATCTTAATGTGGAAAGAAAATTTCCATTAAGATTTTTTGAATTTTGTCCATTTCATTCAGACAAAAAAAGTCTTAATGAAGATTAGGGTTTTTCTTGTTTTTTTTTAAAAAAAACGAATATAACACCCATAAGCCTTGTATTCCAATTTCTTAATAAAAAATGGATACGAAAGAAGAACAAGTTTAAGATTTTAGATTTAAAACTTGAAGAACAACCATGAAATGGTTGTGTTTATAAAACCATGAAAGAAAATGATTTTATTTTTGAGTTCTTTTGTTTGATCTTGTGTAAAACAATGATAAGATCGAAAACAAGTTATTCGCATTTGATAATAGATAAGAACATATTAACCTTGAGTTTGATGAAGAAGATGATGAACAGTTCTTGAAGATTGAGAGCACAAAATGCAACAGTGTTCTTTTCTTGCGGAGAAAGATTGATTCGCGTAAAAGACAAATATAAACTTTGAGAGTGTTTATATAGGAAGAGAGTAGAGAGAGAAAAACTTAAGCGGGAAAGTTTTTTCATCATGACACGGACACGTGTTTGCATTTGATTGGATAGACAACGAAACGTGCAAACGTGTGTCAGAAAAAGAGCGTGCCTGGTGTTATCCGTTGCAATGACGTCACAACTGTCCTTTCACATTCTTTCGTTGTCTCTGAGGTTTTGAAAGAAAAACTCAGGGACTCTTTGGAAAATATGAAGTACTGAATAGAAATATCAGTGAGGGTTTTAAGAAATTTCAAAATATCGCTGTTAAGGAAGAGATATTCAGCGATGTAAGAATTTGAAATCTTGCATTTTCATGCGTTTTGTCAGAGAGAGAAAACATACCTTGATATCAGTTTAACCAAATTTATTCAGAGAGAAGATGATGAAATGGATTGTACAAGTTTATTTCATCCGAGAGCCTATACAAGAATGTATAAACGTATCGCTGATTAAATGTGAACCGCTGAAGATTTATCCTTCAAAGTTCAGCATTCCAAGCTCGCTGATGAGAAAGTTGAATCTTGTCTCATCAAGAGGTTTGGTAAACAAATCAGCTAACTGATAATCAGTTGGGATAAAATGAAGTTCTATATCACCATTCATCACATGATCTCTGATAAAATGATATCTGATTTCTATGTGTTTTGTCTTTGAGTGTAGCACTGGATTGTTTGCTATAGCGATGGCACTTGTGCTGTCGCAATAGATTGGAATTTTGGAGAGCTGAAGATCATAGTCTAGTAGTTGATTTCTCATCCACAAGACTTGAGAACAACAGCTTCCAGCGGCTACATACTCAGCTTCAGCTGTGGAAGTGGACACTGAGTTTTGCTTCTTACTTGTCCAACTTACCAGCTTTCCACCCAGGAGCTGACATCCTCCTGTGGTGCTTTTCCTATCCATTTTGCAACCTGCAAAATCACTGTCTGAATAGGCGGTTAGATCGAATCCTGAATCTTTGGGATACCAAAGACCTAGATTCGCTGTACCCTTAAGATATCGAAAGATTCGCTTTACAGCTTTCATATGGGATATCTTAGGTTCAGCTTGATATCGTGCGCACAGACATGTTGCAAACATAATATCGGGTCGGCTAGCTGTAAGATACAGTAGTGAGCCGATCATTCCACGGTACAGCGTGACATTGACAGGAACACCCTTTGTGTCCTTATCAAGTATCAGCGGTGGTGCCATAGGGGTTTTCATAGCTGAACTTTCAGTTAAGTCGAATTTCTTCAGCATATCTTTAACATACTTTCCCTGATTTATAAAAGTTCCTTTTTCAGTTTGCTTAATCTGAAGACCAAGGAAATATGTTAGTTCACCCATCATACTCATTTTATACTCATCTTTCATTCTATCAGCGAAACGAGTACAAAGCTCAGGGTTAGTAGAACCAAATATAATGTCATCAACATATATTTGAACTAAAATGATATGACCTTTTATTTTTCTAAAAAACAAAGTTTTGTCAATCTTACCTCTCTCAAATTTTTCAAGATGGAGATAAGTAGAAAGAGTGTCATACCATGCACGAGGAGCTTGCTTCAAGCCATAAAGTGCCTTATCCAGCTTATAAACATAACCTGGACGCTTAGGATCTGAGAATCCTGGAGGTTGTTCCACATAAACTTCTTCATTCAGCTTTCCATTTAGAAACGCTGACTTAACATCCATTTGATGTACAGTGAAGTTTTTGTGTACAACATATGCTAAGAAAAGACGAATAGATTCAAGTCTTGCTACTGGAGCAAAGGTTTCGTCATAATCTATGCCTTCCTCTTGTCTGTATCCCTGAGCAACAAGACGAGCTTTGTTGCGAGTTACAGTACCATGTTCGTCCAACTTGTTTCGATAGACCACTTAGTGCCTATCACTGTTTTGTCAGTTGGTCTCCGAACAAGTTTCCAAACTTTGTTTCTTTCGAATTCAGTCAGCTCTTCTTGCATAGCGCTGACCCAGTTTGGATCTCTGAGGGCATCATCTATTTTCTTTGGTTCAGTTAGAGAAATAAAGTTAACAAATAAACAAATATTACCTGCACTTCTACGAGTCTGAATACCAGCGTTGGGATCACCAAGAATTTGATCGATTGGGTGATTTACAGTCCATCGCTGAGCCGGAGCATGCGTCGCTGACTCAGTCTGAACTGGAGAAACTGAAGATGAGGCTTCAGCTACTTCTGGATTATCAGCTAAGAGAGGAATGCTTGCATTTGTCACTTCATTAACTGATTGCTGAGAAATAGATGGAATTTCTGAGACATTTGGATCAACTGCGGGTATAGTGTTTATAGGAACAGCTGAGACCCAAGATGTTTCAGCTTCACTATTCTGCATATTGGGAATGATAGTAGGACCATCATTTTCAGTTGTATGAGCATGAGTAGTGGGAACATCTTCTGAATCACCAAGATGAGAAAACATCCATTGATTCAGTTCTTCTGTATCAGCGTTCGGTTTAGTGTTCGCTGAACGGGATTCGTCAAACGTGACGTGAATAGTTTCTTCTACAGTTTGTCTTCTTCGGTTGAAGACTCTGAAGGCTTTGGAAACTGAGGAGTATCCAAGAAAGATTCCATCATCAGCTTTAGGATCAAATTTTCCAAGGGCATCTCTGTTGTTCAGTATGTAACACTGACAACCAAAGATGTGAAGAAAGCTGATTGAGGGATTTCTCCCATGAAAAAGTTCATAGGCTGTCTTTTTGAATCTTTTGACTATCAGCGACCTGTTTTGCGTAAAACAAGCCGTGTTGACAGCTTCTGCCCAAAACTGAGTAGGCAGGTGAGAATCGCTGAGCATTGAACGTGCAGCTTCAATAATTGTTCTATTTCTTCTTTCAGCGACTCCGTTTTGTTGTGGTGTTCTCACTGACGAAAAGTTGTGAGAAATACCCTTGCTCTCAAGGAAGGAATCAAGAGAACTGTTTTTGAATTCAGTTCCATGATCACTCCTTATTGAGCGAACAGTCAAATTGTTCAGAGTTTCCATCTTCCGAACAAAGGTGATGAGTTCTTCAGGGGTGTCACTCTTAGAACGGAGAAACATTACCCATGTGTAACGAGAGAATTCATCAACTATGACCAGCGTATATTTCTTTCCAGCGATGGATTGTTTGTTAACGGGGCCAAACAAATCCATATGGAGTAGTTGAAGAGGAGATGACACTGAGGAAACTTGCTTTGACTTAAAGCTTGCCTTGGTCTGCTTCCCTTTTTCACACGCTGAACATAAGGATTCTTTGGCGTATGAATGTTGAGGTAGACCAGTGACTAACTCTTTGGATGAAAGAGTATTCAGTGTCTTGAAGTTGAGATGTGAGAGCCTCTTGTGCCATAGCCAGTTGACATCAGAAGATGCCTTTGAGAAGAAACAGGAGTTTTCAGTGGTTGTTGAGTCCATGTTTATAACGTAAACATTTTCCAAACGATAACCGCTGAGAGCTATCTTCTCCTTTTTGTCAGAGACAAAGCAGGATTCCTTAGTGAAAATCACTTTGTTATCCATGTCGCAAAGCTGACTGATGCTCAGAAGATTATGCTTCAGCCCTTCAACATATGCGACTCTTCTGAAGGATGTTGTACCATTTGAAAGTACACCATACCCTCGGGTGTGTCCTTTTCCATTTCCACCGAAAGTCACAGAGGGACCCTTCTCTTCCTTGTATTCAGCGAGCAGGCTTTTCTTTCCAGTCATGTGTCTGGAGCATCCGCTATCGAGATACCAGATACCCTTCTTAACCTGCAATACAAAGGAAGATTAGTTTTGCTTGGGTACCCACTTCGCCATGTATACGCGTTTGTCAGTGGAAGAGGTTGGAATGGGTTCAGCAGTCTTCGCAGCATTTGAAGATTCAGCTTTGTCTTTCTTCACTTTGGTCAATTTCTTGACCTCAGAGGTAGGAGTCACCTTGACTTGAATTGCAACTGGTTTGGTCTTCTTGGGTGCTATCTTCACCTTAGCTATCTTATCAGCTTTGGTGGCTGTGGGACACTTACTTGCAATATGATCGGTAAGTCCACAGTGATAACATTTCCTATAACTAAAATTAGTTCTAGGACCACTTGAGTGCTGAGCTTTTAATTTGGAATTAGAAGTGCCAGCACCAAGTACACTATTGGTTTTTGAAATAGGACGAACATTCAGTTCTTCAGATTTCTTACCAAGGACATCTACTCTGAGTCTAGGAGTAGGTCGCTGAACTGATCCAGAGGTCTGATTTCTAGAACCAGATGAATGAATCACTAAGGCTTTAGGAGCATTCAGCTTAGGTACTAATGTACCCTTCTGAGGATTTTGATAAATAACAATTCCTTTACCTTTGTCTTTAGAGACAGAGGTAGGTTTTGAATAAACCATTTTCTCCTTACCTTTTGAGGTAGGAGTTTCCTCAGGGATTGGTGTAACCGACGAGGAGTACTGAGATGAAGAAGTGTCAGCTATTGAGGATACGAACGTTCCAAATTTAAGCATTGAACGTTCAGTGGTTGGTATTGGAGTATCATATTTATAACCCAGACCACGTTTATCACTCAGAGGAATCTGAGCCTTAATTATCTCAGTGATCTTTGTTGAAGAATTACACCATCCTTCAACAGTAGCTTGTTCAGCTTTTAATGCAGCGATAGCTTCCGCTCGTTCGATTTTGACTAGCTGATTTAAATGGACTTGGTCTTTAAAATCTTCTTCAAATTTAGAAAGCTTTTCTATTTGAAGGTGGCAGTTTTTAAGCTTTTCAGCGAGATCAAGATTTTGGTTTTCAACCACAGCTTTGCCGTTCATGGCTTCGTATAAACTTCTAGTCAGCAGTTCGATTTTACGGAGACTATCAGCTTCATCAATATTTACAATATTGGTAAAGAAGGAAGGTGATACCTGAATGGCAGATGTTGAAGTGGAGGGAATGTCTGAACTTTCTTCCTCTTCTTCAATCTTGGCCATGAGACATTGATTTGCTTCATCATCTTCAGAATCAGATGATGAGGCTTCTTCATCAGAAGCAGCCCAATCATAGTCAGCCATCAGGCCTTTTCCTTTCTTCTTAAAGCTTTTTAGCTTTGCATACTTCTCCTTCAGCTTTAAGTATTTGTCGTCTTTATTTCTTGGAACAAAGGATTTCTTTGTAAAAGCTGAAGGTCTCATGATTTTCTTTGACCTGCACTCGTTAGCGAAATGACCTGTCTTTTCGCAGTTGAAACAAGTAGCAGTAGCCTTATCAACAAAAGCTGATGACTTAGGCTTGTCAGCTATAGAAAGAGTTTTGTTCTTTCTAAACATTTTCTTCTTGGCAAATCTCCTGAACTTTTTAGTTAGGAGAGCCAAGGATTCATCATCATCTGAAGAATCAGAATCTGATGACCTTTCAGAGTTACTTTCTAACTCAGTGATAGTGACCACAGGTCGCTGAGTAGAAGGTTCCTCTGAGATTAAAGCAACAGGGGTGCTTTTGGAATCTTTTACAAGATTCTTCTTAAGATGGCTAGATTGCTCATGATTCAGCAATGTGCCATATAAGGTAGCAAGTGTCATTGATCTTAGATCTTTCGACAGCTTGAGACACATGGAATAATTGTCCCAGCTTTCAGGTAAACATTCTAAAAACTTTGTCAGCACTTCAAAGTTAGAATATTCCTTACCAACCGTTTTTAGATCTATAATTAAGCAATTAAAACGTTGATGTACTTCAGAGAGAGTTTCATTCTTACCAGAGATGAAGCTTTCATATTGTCTTACCAGGTTGATCTTTCTTGAATCCTGGACTTCAGACGTTCCTTCATACTGAACACATATTGTGTCCCACATGGCTTTTGAGGATTTCAGGTTCATGACGGAATGGTAGACTTCGTCAGGAAGGGCCATGGATAGTATGGATCTGGCTTTTGTATCTATAGCCACTTTCTTCTTGTCTTCATCGGTCCAATGATGGATTTCCTTTGGAATCAGCCTTTCTGGAATAGCAGCTCTAGTTGCAGTAGCTGGAACTGCAGGATCAATTGTTACAGGGATGTGTGGGCCGTTTTCAAGATAGTAAGGTATAGTAGGATCTACAACTTCTAAGAAGAGTGTCATCCTATTTTTCCATAAGTTGAAGTTATCTCTGGAAAATCTAGGGGGTTTTGCAAGAGAACCATTGTCTATATAGTGAGTGTTTGTGTTTGTGTTGGCCATTTTCAGATAATAGCTAGGAAGAGAAATATCTTAGATTAGATCTTGTTTATGAGATTAAACAAATCTGCTCTGATACCACTTGTTGGTCCCGAAAGGCCTAAACAAGTTTGTAGAAGGGGGGGGGGGGGTTGAATACAAACACACTATTTTACTTTTCTAAATTGTTTATTGATAAATCATTAACAATTTACAGCTTGTTGCGGAAACAAGATTAAGGATAAACCTAAATCTAAACAAGTTGGAACACTAAGGTTTCTTGCACTAAGAAAGATAAGGAGATTACTAATAAAATCCTATCTTAAGAGAGATTTGAACTTGTCCAGAGTTAGCAAGTTACTTCAAATGAAGTGAGTTCATCTCTTTATATACTGCATGCATTTAATGCAATTCAGTATACACTTTACACGTGTCATCAGCGGATTGGTTGCATGTCATTGACCTTTGTTGACAACCTTAGTAGCCGCATGAATGAACAGTGTAGTATCAGAGTGGTTGTACGATTTCAGATTTTCGGAGGTTCTTTTCTGACATTTCGTACGGTGGCGTGCAAGGAAGGTTAAGACAAAAGTACTTTGTACGGAGGACTTCATGATCAGCTTTCGTTGATTCAGCGATTATCATTTACTATTCAGCGAATGATAAAGTTCAGCGATAACTAAAGTCTTGTACTTGATACTTCACGTTGAGTGGACAAATCTGAGTCTTCGCTGATCCGCATCAGTTCATTAGGAGACTTGTCGCTGGTTCTTGAGCTTGATCTTCGAATTCAGCGTAGAACCTTTGTTGACGTGAATCTTGTCTTCAGGGATCATAAGTAAACAACTAATTTATCAGCGATCACCATAAGGACTGAACAGACTCAGCGATATGGTGAACAGTGTTCGCTGAATGTTTAATCTAAAAGAGCGAGAGTTCCTATCAGCAGTACTGTAAGATCTTAGTACTTATCAGCGATAGTGAAACTCTGATACATATTGTTTACTTACAATTTTCATTAAGTATATAAGATAGGGTCATTATCAAATCACTGAGGGTTTGGATCAACACAACTGATGGTAGCCAGATCTAAGATCAATCTTGAAGAAATAACAAGCTCCAACTAATTGATCAAAAAGGTCATCAATTCTTGGGAGTGGATACTTGTTCTTGATCGTGCGCTTGTTCAACTCCCGATAATCGATACACATTCTCATTGAACCGTCTTTCTTCTTCACAAATAAAACTGGTGCACCCCATGGCGATGAGCTGGGTCTGATGAAGCCCTTATCAGATAAATCTTGAAGCTGTGACATCATTTCTTTCATTTCTGGTGGTGCTAATCTGTACGGCGCACGAGCGATGGGATTGGCTCCATGTACTAGGTCTATTCCAAATTCTACTTGCCTAACAGGAGGAAGACTATTCAAGTCTTCAGGAAAAACTTATGGGTATTCACTAACAATGGAAATATCTTCCAACTTACACTTTTCAGGCCTACTATCTATCACATAGGCTAAATAACTAGAGCAACCCTTATTGACACATTTACGGGCTTTTATCATAGATATAAGACTGGACTGATGATTCTTTCGATCTCCATAAATCACTACTGACCTTTTATCAGGTAAAACGACATTGATTATTTTCTTATCACAAACTATATTAGCCTGATTCTCAGCTAGCCAATCCATTCCTACTACCACATCAAATTCAATCAAAGCTATTGGGAACAGTTGTATCGGTACACCACATCCCTCTATATTTATCATACAACGATCAAAAACCTCTTTAACTGCCACTTGGTTATCATTTGCAGTGTCTACTAATAAAGCATGTTTTAACATTTTAGGCTCTAAATGCATATGAGCAGCAAAGGAGGGAGACACAAAAGATCGTTTGCACCGGAATCAAATAACACTTTTGCACGCGTGAAGTTTATGAAAAATGTACCTGTGACCACATCAGGAGTTTCCTCCGCCTCTTTAGCTGTCATTTGGAACGTACGACCCCTCGTTCTCGGCGGTTCTATTCTTGGAACTACTGGTCTCGTAATGGCCGGTTTCCCCGATGTACCCCCTGATTGTATTCTACCTCGCGGACAGTCTGATTGGAGGTGATCCGGAGAGTTGCACAAAAAGCAAAACCGTGTTACTCGACAGTCTTTAACAACATGACCCGTTTTCCCACATTTAAAGCAAACCCACGACTCTACTTGGCAATTTCCCTGATGGTAACGATTACACCTTGAACATGGTCTTTCTGTTGGTCGAAATGACGGACGGTTGTCAAACCTCTGAAATCTAGGTTTCCTCGAATCCTGTGGTGGTCCTTCCCATTTTCTTTTCCCTAAGCTCTTGTCACTAGTATCTCTTTTATTATCTCTTTCCACATTCTCGGCAGCATCCACCGCAGCTGTAAAAGTATTTGGCCCTGTGGCAGTCACCAATCTTCGAACCTCGGAATTCAACCCATAAATAAACCTCTCCATTTTCATCTTTTCTGTAGCAACATAATATCCTGCAAAACGAGACTTCTCCAAAAATCGTGTAGTATAATCTCTAACCGACAGATTTCCTTGTTGTAGATTCATGAATTCTTCTTCTAACTGTCTGACAGCAGCTTGTGGACAGAAGTGCGTTGTGAAAGCTAACACAAATTCCTCCCATGCAAAAGTAGTGTAAACATCCGTCCCTCTTGATTCTATATGAGCCTCCCACCAATACAGAGCATCCCCTTTCAGCATCGCAGCTCCATAAAGCACTTTGTCTTCTTCAGCACACTTACATGTCTTGAAGATGGCCTCTATTTCTTTCAGCCACCTCATCGCCTTTACTGGATCTCGGTCTCCTGAATATGTAGGGGGCTTACAACTAAGAAACATTTTATAGTCACACCTTTTCATCACTGGTAGAACAGTAGAGGTAAGTGGTATCTCCGCTTCATGTTCCGGATCTGGTCTTTCAGTTTCATTAAGACGATTACGTTCGAACATGGCTTGTATGCTATCCTGTAATCTTCCCATTTCAGCAGTCAGATCATCTCGTGTAACAAACTCTGTACCATGCTGTTGTGTTCTACCTCCAGTTTGGCCTCCTGTTCCCCTTCCAGTTCTACCTCTACCACGATCTCCTCCTCTTCCCCCTGTTCTTAACGGTGGATTTTCTCCATTTGAATTCCTTCCTCTTCCCTGATTCCCTTGTCTGGTACCACTCGCCATTCTGTGGATTCAAACAAGGTTAATATACTCACATAAGCACATACCCCATATAATAAGATATTCCAGTTCAAACATGTACCTGTAAGATCATAATTACACTGGCCTGGTGTAATTTGAAATTACCTTACATGATGTTCCTTCTACCTTTTATACTTAGTATCCCCAGGTTCTAATTTAATAGGGACATCCTACTTCACATGCAGTTTAAGTCTAGGTACAGATACTAATACCTAAATCCCTTAAACTAGGGCTCTGATACCATCTGTAACATCCCGCAAAACAAAACATACATATAACATATAATTCATAACATGGTTTCAACAAAATAATTCACATTACACATTTGGTCCCCAAAGTCAGACTAATATAAAATTCAGTACAAACTTTTCAATTAAAATTACAAAACAACTGATCATCTATTTTATAATCACAAAACGCATCCCTAACTTCATAATGATAATCTTCACAAAAGCTAGCCAACAAGTACTCAATATACTTGTTCTTACTGGAACCATCACCTGGAATACAAAATTTTGAAAACAGAAATGAGGGTTAGACCTAAGGGTCTAGTGAGTAAATCCCTGATATTTGAAAATCATTAAAATTCATTTATATAAATACACACCTTCATATAAATACATATACTTCATACGTAAATTAATACCAACTAAAATTTACACAACATACCTGTCCCATTCCACCTTATCCCTCCACCAATGGCCAATAACAATTGGTTGCGAGCCAATTTAACACACCGGTCCAAAGCCCGGCCACGTATTATATTTTCATATAATACTCACGTAATTATAATATCTCAATATATTATAATTACTCACGTATGACATATTCATACACATTATCAAACATTTGTTAATCACAAAAAGGTATTCCAGTAAAATATACTTTTTAAAGTAAAACTCACCTGATTAGTTTATCAACAAAAGCCTTCCCAAGTTAATATCACGTATGATCACCCTTTACAGAATCTGAAATCACACAAAATAACAGGTATTTCTTCTTAAAACCGAACTTAGGAAATCCTCGACTAAAGTCGCAACCCATTAAAATATAATAAAAATCGCAATGAACAGTACCAAGTCGCAACCTCTTACTGCGACTTCACCCCGAAATCGCAACACACTATTGCGACTCCATCCTAAGTCGCAATCAACTACTGCGATTCCAAACCCAAATCGCAATCAACTACTGCGATTCCAAACCCAAATCGCAATCAACTACTGCGATTCCAAACCCAAATCGCAATCAACTACTGCGATTCCAATCCAAGTCGCAAACGACCATTGCGACTTCAAGTCCAAATCGCAATCGACCATTGCGACTTCGATGAATGTCGCAGTCCTCTATTGCGACTTCGATGAATGTCACAGTTCACTGATTCATCCTAAAACCCAGATTTTTACAGTTTTACTCTATGCAGGTTTATGTAACTTTGCAGATATGTTTTATATTACCTTTAGAACACTATCCCAAACCCAAAATTAACATATCTTCCTAAAATCACCAAAACCCACTTCTAAAACTCCTAGTAAAACTTTAAGGAACTAATACATATAAAAGGAAAAGTTTGCAAGAATTATTACCTTTGTCTCCTGGATCTGAATCCTAAACCCAGCTGTAGTATTATAGAAAACACTTATTCTTCTTGATCTTTCTATGTCTTTCTCTCTTTCTCTTTCTCTTTTCTCTCAATCGATAAACACACACACACACATAGGTTTTAGATATTTATTTGATTTTTTTTCTAATTAAGCCTAAGATTGACACCTCCTGGTGTCTCAACAGAAATGTGGCGGTGGAGGAAGGGTTTGGGCAAAAAGACCAATAACACCTCAAACTTACCCTAGTTGGCAAAACATAACCCTAAACCTTTATTATAAAATTAAAACTTATCCCTTATCTCCTAATTCCATAAAATACTAATATAAAGACTTATAAATTTCCAAATTTAACTTAGATAAAATACCTGGTTATTACATACATCTAGAGCAGCTAGATGTCAAGACAGCATTTCTACATGGTGACCTTGATGAGGATATCTGCATGGCATAACCTGAGGGGTTTCAGGTTGCTGGTAAAGAAGACTGGGTATGCAAACTGAAAAGGAGCTTGTATGGTCTAAAACAAGCACCCAAACAGTGGTACTTGAAGTTTGATAACTTCATGGAGAGGACCGGGTACAAAAAATGTGAGACGGACCATTGCTGTTATGTGAAGAAATTCAAGGGCTCCTATATCATTCTACTTCTCTATGTAGATGATATGCTGATTGCAGGTGCAGATATAAAGGAGATCAACAAGTTAAAGAAACAAATGTCTGAAGAATTCGAGATGAAAGACTTGGGTCCAGCCAAACAGATACTCGGTATGAGCATTAATCGAAACAAGAAAGATGGATCTTTGACACTATCCCAAGAGAAATACATCGGAAAAGTGTTAGAAAGATTCAAGATGAATGATGAGAAGACAAAACCTAGAAACACACCTTTGGGAAGTCATTTCAGGCTTACCAAAGATCAGTCTCCTAGACCAGAAGATGAGAAAGCAGATATGGCTAAAGTTCCTTACGCATCTGCTATTGGTAGTCTCATGTACGCCATGGTTTGCACGAGACCAGACATAGCCCATGTCGTCGGGGTTGTTAGTCGTTTTATGTCAGATCCGGGAAGAGAACATTGGCAAGCAGTCAAATGGTTGCTCAGGTATTTGAAGGGTACTTCAAAGTTGGGTTTATGTTTCAAAGGTAAAGATTCAGATCTCAGAGGATATACTGATGCTGATTTGAGTGGATGCAAAGTGACATTTAAAAGCACTACAGGGTACGTCTTTACAGTGGGAGGAACAACAGTTAGTTGTGTTGGGTCACCTAGATTTGAAATTGACTCTCCGATGTTCTCCCTTATGTCTTACTTGGAATATTTTAGCATGGTTCTTTCAAAGATGACTTGTACAAGATATCAACTGTTCGGTGAAGTCGAAGATCAACCGGAACCAAGATTGAAGACATTCTACTTGTGGAAAATAGAAGACTCTTCTCTACATTCAACCAAGTCATCATCCACCGAAGTTGTTCTTACAAATCGGTGGACAACCCTCCACCGAATTTGTTCTTACAAATCGGTGGACAACCTTTCCCCGAATTTGTTCTCACAAATCGGTGGACAACCCATCACCGATCTTGTTCTCACAAATCGGTGAAATATCCCTTCACCGACATATCCTTTGTCGGTCAGCAATCATCCAACCGATAAGGGTGCTAAAATCGGTGGGATCTATGTGTTTTCAAATAAAAGATTTTCTCTCTGCAGATTGTTTCAAGTTCCAAAGTCAATTGTATTGGTGAAGCTTCATCGGTGTGACTGTCCTAGAATACACATCAAGAAGATCATTTATTATGGGACAATATCCTTTGACAGATAAAAGTGACTATTTGTCGTTTTATCTATTATCAGTTAAAGTCCTTTTCTTCAGCATGGGTTCTATTTCCAGTACCTAGTAAAAGGTGATAAGGACGTCTCAGCTTTTCAGAAGTCAACATCCTCAGCAAATATGATGATGACAAGTGTCCCAAGCATTCAATGCTTGTACACTCCTTGCCACTATAAAAGGAAAAAGATATCCCCATGCAATATACGCTTTCTGGAATTCTCTCAGTACAAGAAATCTCCATATTGCTTGATAACTTAATAGCTTTGTTCTCAGTGTTCTTGGTTGTTTTGTTTAGTATACTTTGTGAAAGATTGTTAGAATAGTTTATCTGTTCTTTTCCGCAACAGTCTTTAAGTTTCTTTGTGTAATTCTTGTTGAAAGATTTTCAATAAAAGAATTAAATTTGTGAAATTTTTTAGTATTGTATTCAACCCCCCCTTCTACAATACTTGTTCAGCCATATGGGACTAACAAGTGGTATTAGAGCAGAAAGTTTAATTCCATAAACTTGATCTGCGATGGCTGCCTCTTCTTCTTCAACCATTGAAAACTCTTTTCAAAACAATTTTTCTGAGAATGGCTCCATAACAAAACCGCCTAAGTTTAATGCTAACAACTTTTCTTTGTGGAAAAGCCGCATGATGCTATTCATGGAAGGAGTGGATACTAGATATCCAACCATTCTCAAAGAGGGACCTATCATCCCCAGAGTTTGGGCTCGCTATGAAACGCAGAGGCCTGGTAAAGAAACCATGGAAAAAGAAATCTCTAGTGATTCTGATGAAGAAAAATCTAGTGCTACTGGTCGTTACATCCTAAAAAATCCTAAGAAATATATTGATGAGGAAAAACGGTTGGTTTCTCTTGACTCTAAGCTAAGAGCAATTATTGCACTCTCACTTCCTGATGAGGTCTATCACTCTCTGGTTAACTTTGAAACTGCTAAAGAGATGTGGACCACACTGTGTGTACTGTACGAAGGTACAGTGGAAGTAAAGAAATGTAAAAAGATTGGTCTTATTAGAAAGTATGAACTCTTTGCTTTTGAAAAAGGAGAATCTCTTCCTAGCTACTATAATCGGTTCAACTCTCTTTTAAATGATCTGAAGTTATTGGGCATAATCTATGATAATGAGGAAGTCTTATGTAAGTTCATGGATTGTCTTCCAGAATTTTGGGAGAATATATGTACTTGCATTAAAACTACCAAGGACCTTGAGTTCATGCCCTTAACTGTCTTGTATGTAACTCTCTTCAATTTTGAGCAAACCAAGTTACAAAGGAAATCTTTCATCAAAGAGATAAAGAGCTCTTCTATAGCTCTTGTTAGTGAAAGTTCCAAGAAATCTCAAAATGTTCCTAGAATCACCTATCCTTCATCAGACTCTGACAATGACAGCCAAAATAACTCTACCCACCAAACGGAGGCATATCTTAGTGATGCTGATGATGAAGGTGAGGATATTATGGTTGAACAGTTGTCTGATGAAATGGCAATGATGGTTGGTTCTAAGAACAAGTTTCGTCCTTTCAACAAATCCAGAAATTTTAGAAAATCTTCATCTTCCAAGACTTCATCTGATAAGTCAAATGAAGAGTGTTATAACTGTGGCAAGAAAGGACACTTTGCATCTGAGTGTAGGAGCAAGCGTGTTACTAAGTCTAGGAACCCATCCTCTGACAAATATTCTTCAAAGAATGAGAAACCCAGAAATAATCCTTTCAAATCAACCTTTTCCAAAAAGGATTCTCAATCCTCTTCCATAGACCATCAGGAGCGTGCTGAGAAGTATAAAGCCAAGTACAAGAAAGAGAAAGAAAGGAGTGAGGGTCTTGAAAGAAAAGGAAAAGGTCTAATGGCAGAAACTCATGACTGGGATAAAGAAGACACTTCTGACAGTGATTCTCACAATATGTACTTCATGGCCATTTCTGAAGAGATGGAAGATTCTGAAAAAGCTACCTCTCCAATGGCTCTTGTGGCAACTGGGTGCTCGACAACTTATGCTTAGGTACATCCTTTTAATGATATGACTGATATTGAAAAGATTGATGCCTACGAATCATTAACTAAAGATTTTTATGCTGTCAAGGATAGCAAGAAAAGAAAATCCATTCAAGTTAAAACTCTCACCTCTCAACTCGAAGTCTGCATGGCTAAACTTGAAAAGTTTGAAGAAATCAAAGCTGAGCTTGAAAATGTGAAAACCATAAATCACGTGATTTCAAAAGAGAAAAATCACCTTTTTAAGAAACTAAAAAGGGAACAAGAGGTTGTTAGAAAATGGTCAAATTCTTTCAAAAATCTTGAACAAATCTTTCAAGGCCAAATCAGTGGTAATGATAAATTCGGTCTAGGATTTGGGAAAACTGTTGCTGATAACTCTTCTCTTGCACTCATCCCTTCCTCTAATGCATGGGATGATGCCTCAGAGTCAAGTTCTTGTGACTCCATTTCCTTAAACTCTTTAGATCTAGGTGAAGCCTTAAAGTATGGAATGTTTATAAAGGCAAAAGAATCTTCATCATTTCAAAACATTGAGAAGCAAGATTCCAATGATGTTTCAAAACCCATCCATGATTTTTTACAAGATTCAGTCATGGATGAAGCCTCTTCCTCTAACTCCTCAAAAGCTAAACCTTTTCAAAAAGCAAATCCCACCGATTTCTCCACCGATGAACTTCCCATACCTCTTCATGAGCTGTTGAAATCTATTCACATAGATGAATACCCCTCTTCTGATCATAAACCCTCAAAGATCCCTAAGAGAGAACATCAACCTTCTTCAAACAGATTCTCCTCTTCCGACAAAGGGAAATCTGTTGTTGATCTCCATCCCAAAAGTAATTCTCCAAAGATATTTTCTGGCAACTCATCTGTTCTTCCCATTCCCAGATCCGTGCTTTTGAAAAAGTCAAAACTCAAGGAATCATCATCTTATAAATCTGACAAAGGAATTCTTGGACCCAAGCCCTTAGCATCTTCATCTTCATATAAGACCATAAAAATTAATGTGAAAAATCTCAACAAGGAAAGTGGTCATGTATCTAAAAAGATTTTTGTCTATAGAAAATGCTATAACTGTGGTGACACCTTTCACTTGGCTAAGGATTGTCCCAAGGAAAGAATAGATAGAACCAAACCTAAGGACTCTTCTTCTTCTAACCCTAAAGAACCCATCACCAAATGGGTACCAAAGAACTAATCTGTTTTTGCATGCAGGCTTTTGAGCACCATCAAATATGGTATCTGGATAGTGGGTGCTCACGCCACATGACGGGAAACAAATATCTCCTTATCAACTATGTGCCTGGAAAAGGTCCATCTGTAACCTTTGGTGATAACTCTAAAGGTTATACCAAAGGACATGGAACTCTCACTAATGGATCTGTCACCTTCAATAAAGTGGCATTTGTTGACGGCCTCATTCATAATCTTCTCAGCATTAGCCAACTGTGTGATCTTGGATATAAAGTTATCTTTGAACTTTGTGTCTATACTGTGGTTGACAAGAACTTCAATGTGGTGTTGTCTGAAAAAAGGATGGAAAATGTCTATATCATTGATATGGGACTAAATAACAATTCATCCAATGTCTGCTTTGTGTCAGATGACACATCCAAAAGGAACTGGTTGTGGCATAAGCGTATCTCTCATCTAAATTTCAAAACTCTTCATAAAATCTCCAACAAAGAGCTGGTGACTGGTATGCCAAAGTTGAACTTTGTCAAAGAGAAGCTGTGTGATGCATGTGAAAAAGGGAAACTCACCAAGACTTCCTTCAAGACCAAGCAATGCTCTTCCATCACTCTTCCTCTCCAGATGCTGCACATGGACCTATGTGGACCAGTCAGCACTCCAAGTCTAGGAGGCAAAAGGTACATTCTTGTAATTGTTGATGAATTTACTAGATATACTTGGGTGTCTTTTCTCAGGTATAAAAGTGATGCAACTGAAGAAATCATCAATTTTGTCAAGAAAAATGAAGTTCTTAATGGTCAACTTGTTCGTTTGGTAAGAAGTGATAACGGCACTGAATTCAGAAACAGTGCTCTTGAAGACTTCTTCACTGAGAAAGGAATTTCTCAAAACTTCTCTGCAGTCCGTACTCCTCAGCAAAATGGAGTGGTGGAAAGGAAAAACAGAACTCTATGTGAGGCTGCAAGATCCATGCTAAGTGAATCCAACCTACCCACCTATTTTTGGGCTGAAGCTGTTAATACTGCTTGCTTTACCCAAAATAGGTCTGTGATATCCAAAAGACATGATAAAACCCCATATGAAGTTTTCCATGGCAGAAAACCAAACATTGGTTTTCTTCATGTTTTTGGCTGATAGAAGGTTTTTGCAACCCTCCAAATCTACCGCAAGTGTACGGTGTCAATCAAGTAATACGTACCAAGTACGAGTATCGATCCAAGGAACTATGAGTTTAAGTATCACAAAGGCTAGCCACACATCTAAAATGGATGGTTGATAAAATTTGGTTTGAGTTTTGATTAATTAACTAACTATCTCAAGAAATGAAGATAAGCAAGAAGAGCAAGTCAACAACGATTCATACACCACAAAGAAGTTACCAAGATGATGAGGAAAGGTTAGGGGTTAGATTTCATTTAGATTTCACCAACAAATAGATAAAACACATTCATAAATCAATACACAAGGTTGAATTTAGCGATTCCCAAAATACTTACTATTCTCTCTCAAGTAATAGCAAGAATGCATCATGTAATGTATATTAAAGTCTCTCAACCAGTAAACATAAACACTCAACTCATTAAGCATAAGAATCACATACACAAAACTAGGGTTTACTTGGTATATCTCTATCCAATATCTCACCCTAGGTTTATCTAGATTTTAACAAGTTATAAAACCAATTTCTCAAAAATAAATACAACTAAAAGATGAGTAAGAAGGCCAATCTCACAACAATAAGAACAAGCAAGACAAACTTCAACCAATAAGTGTAATGACTAAATAAATGCAATACTCATATATTTAACGGTAGAAATCCAAAATCCATCTTTCCCCCAACCTCAAAATGTTTAGCTCATGTTACTAGTAGCAAATAACATCAAAGAGAAGAAGATGACAACACCCAAGAACATTGTTTCTCAACAAATACTATGGAAATGAAGAAACTCCCTCAAGATTTGATACACACTACCAATTTATAGCTCCAAATTGAGTCTCCACCTTCAATATCAGTGCAAGGTCTTTTTTGTCTCTTAAAAACGGTTCTAACAGCTCCCCTAGAAGTGTAGCCTCCAACAATCCCGAGATAACCCTAAAAATTAAGATTCTGCAGCTTTTTATAGTATCAGCCCCCGACGGCAAAAGTGACGTGCGAGAGTGACATGGTCACTTTCGCTGTGTCACTCTCGCTGAACTTCAGAAAACTTTCGGTACATTTTGAGCGATAGTGACACGGCGAGAGTGACACATGTCACTTTCGCATGTCACTTTAGCATGGATCCAACGTTCTCTTTTTCTTCGCTTGTTCACTTGGTTCGACGCTTCCTTCACCCGGTATGTCAAAATGGAGTATAAATAAGCATTTTTCCTTCCAATTGACACCATGTATGTCTGCACAACACTTGCACAAAATATTAGTCCGAAATGCCAATTCTTGCTTCAAAACAAGCCACAAACGTATGATTTGGAGGGTAAAAACCCGTCAGATAACGAAGTTATCAACAACTCCAAACCTAGCTTTTGTTTGTCCTCAAGCAAAAATTGGCGTAAGACAATATGATAATGATAAAATAGGCAATCATCTAAAGTGATGGGTTTTCGAAAGGGGATAATATGAACAAACATTTTAATCATCAAAAGCGCAGCAAGACTAATATGAAATTAATAAGAACCAACATACACTACCTAGCTTCTTGATTAACCGAGTTTAGATAAAACTATCATTGACATGAGACTATTATCAAGCGAATGCTCGTTTTGATCAATTTCATCATGCACAGAACTAGTGGAGGATTTCGCTTCAACCCTAGCCTCACGGAATGCTCTCTTACTCTTGAATCCTAGGTTCACACAGGATCGGTAGGGAACCCGTGGAGATACTCGTTAATGGCTTGGGAGGTGATTTCCAACGGCACTCCTCTCACCCAAACTCTTCTGAGCGCCCTGAATACTTCCGGTACCATGGAGACGTAGAATTCCCTCACTAGACCCGGGTGATATGGCTGGCGAGTGCGAGTGAAGTCAGCCCAAGCACGCTGCCCAATAGTATCTGGGATGGTTGTGGAATCGAGCCCTCGAATGTCGATTCCCCTCTCTACAAGAAATCCCCGCTCCTCATTGAGCCTCATTCGATCGTCAAAATGGCCATTAGGACCGTTGATCAACGGTGCCTGCTCTTCTTCGGGAAGCTCATCATAGAGTTGGAACCGATCCTTGGAGAGGAGGTTGCTGCGCACCATATTGGGAATCTGCAAGAAAACTGGAAAGCTAAGCCACGAGTAAAGGTTTATAAAAAAATGGATAATTAACAAGGTAGCATGTTGAAAGAAGTGCACGGAGTCATGATGATCAATCAAAGTAAGAAATGCATGTAGTGTCTTAATGGTCTATCCTTGTGCGCACAATTCAACCACAAGAACAAAGAGGTAAATCATGCTTCCAAGACATACATATCCCAACATTAAGCATCATAACTTAGATTACCTTAAAAACATGCTATCAAAGTCAAAAATCCCCTAATTGGGCACAAAACAATTACTCGACACGAAACATTGCATGATACGACCTAAAACGGTACATAATGCGATCACAATGTCATATCATCAATAACCAAGGTTAACCCACACAAGAAGCAAGCCAAAGATGATAATTGCAATGTAGAACAATGGCAAAGATTTAAGAGCTCAAAGTGGGTATTATAGGTCACTAACACAACACGCAAGAGAGATATATGCAATTCAAACACTACTATGCATGTTTGGCACAACTTGACATCAAGAGGATAATACTCAAACAAATGATGGATTTAAGTGTACTAGTGTGCAAGAGCTCAACAAGCTCAATTAAACTAGCAATTAACCCAAACCCACAATGTGTAAGTCATTTTAGCATAAAAGTCAAAATGTGTGCCCTAGCTTCAATCCATGGTGAAATTGTGTGAATGAAGAACAATGTAGAGTTAAAGAATGTATTCACAAGTAGCAAACAACTCCAAACCTAAAATGTAGCACAATTTGACAAAATATACGAACATGGAAGAACTTTTGACCAAACCTTGAAATCTCAACAATGGAGATGAGGAGAAGTGAAAGAGATGAAGAACACTTACATTGAGGTGGAATTGCAAAAAAATCGGAGTATCTTGGAGGAAGAAGTAAGAAAATCGACCCAAAAACCTTGTCAAAATCGCCCCAAAAATCGCCCTTTAAACTGAGGTGTTGTGCGTGAGTGACCAAATGATTGAACTAGGGTTTTAAAGCCTCTTACCCCGTCGGCGAAAGTGACAGGCGAGAGTGCCCTGGTCACTTTCGCTAGGGCACTTTCGCATGAAATGTACCGCGATTACCAGGTTTCAGCAAAAAAAACTATGGATTTGGGAGGCTAGCGAGAGTGACACGGCGATTATGACTTACTCACTTTCGCATGGTCACTTTCGCTGAATATGTACCGAGAGCAAATTTCCATAACTCTTTAAATGATGTGATAGTGACCTGCTAAAGTGACCAATGTCACTCTCGCTGTGTCATATTCGCCAAAAATGTACCGAAAACCAGACTTTTCAAGGGTGTGTCACACTTGCTGCTACTTTGACACAGGACCAAAAATGAGGTATTTTGGCTGGTTTTCACGAGAAAACGCATTGCCAAACAAAAATCGGGCTAAATATTGGCAAAAATACGACTAACCTTGGTGGGTTGCGTCCCACCTAGCGCCTTATTTAGGGTCGTGGCACGACCTTGATGATTCTCAGGCCGGTATGGATAATGGGATCGAGTCTTTCACTTGCATCAACTCGCCTTCGAGATACGGCTTCACTCTTTGACCGTTGACCTTGAATACTTCTCTGTCATCCCCCTTTAGCTCGATGGCCCCGTATAAGTGGACTTTTACCACCGTGAATGGACCGGACCATCGTGACTTCAATTTACCCGGAAACAATTGGAGACGAGAATTGAACAATAACACTTTTTGACCTTCATAGAACGTCCGGTTCACGATAAATTTATCATGAAAGCGTTTGGTCCGCTCCTTGTAGATGCGTGCATTCTCGTATGCCTCTAGACGGATTTCGTCGATCTCGTTTAGTTGCAATGTTCGCTTCTTTCCCGCTGCATTGAGCTCAAAATTTAGGGCCTTGATTGCCCAATAAGCGCGGTGCTCCAATTCCACCGGTAGATGACATGATTTCCCGAAGATTAGTCGGTACAGTGACATACCTATGGGCGTTTTAAATGCTGTACGGTACGCCCATAGTGCATCATCAAGCTTCGCCGACCAATCTTTTCTAGATGAACTAACCGTCTTTTCCAAGACTTGTTTGAGCTCTCGGTTGGACACTTCGGCTAGCCCATTAGCTTGGGGGTGATAAGGGGTAGTGACTCGATGTGTGACGGAGTACTTTTTCAGCACGGCATCCAAATAGATATTACAAAAGTGACTACCTCCGTCACTCACCAATGCTCTAGGAACTCCAAACCGAGAGAAGATATGCTTCCGTAGAAAGTTGATGACCACCTTTGAGTCGTTTTTGGGGGTTGCGATTGCTTCGACCCACTTGGACACATAATCCACTGCTACCAAAATGTACTCGTTCTTGTAGGACGGCGGGAATGGCCCCATGAAGTCGATGCCCCATACATCAAAGATCTCTACCTCCATGAATATATTCATGGGCATTTCGTTCCGTTTTGAGATCTTTCCGACTCTTTGGCATCGATCACAATAAGCTATGAAGTTTCGGGCATCTTTGAACAAGGTCGGCCAATAGAAGCCGGATTGTAAGACCTTAGACGCGATGCGATCGGTGCTAAAATGACCGCCACACTCGAGAGAGTGGCAATGCTTTAGTACATTCGATTTTTCTTCATCGGGCACACAACGCCGAATCATCCCGTCCCCACAATGCTTATAGAGATATGGCTCCTCCCAAAAATAGTACTTCACATCGGCAAAGAATTTCCGCCTTTGATGTGAGCTTAGGCCATGAGGAGTGACACCACTTGCTAGAAAGTTGACCACATCCGCGTACCATGGGTCGGTTACCCCAATGGCATATAATCGCTCATCTGGAAAGGATTCATTGATTGGGATGGCGTCCTCTTGTTTCACTCCCTCTAGCCGGGATAGGTGGTCCGCCACGAGGTTCTCCGTGCCCTTCTTATCCATGATCTCGATATCAAATTCCTGCAAAAGTAAAATTCAACAGATTAGTCTAGGTTTTGCATCTTTCTTGGACATAAGATATTTAAGTGCGGAATGATCCGTGTAAACAATGACTTTAGACCCAACAAGATATGATCTGAATTTTTCACATGCAAATATAACCGCTAGCAACTCCTTTTCCGTAGTGGCATAACTGACTTGTGCCTCGTCCAAGGTTTTGCTAGCGTGGTATATTGCATGGAGTTTCTTGTCATTTCGTTGGCCCAAAACAGCCCCCACAGCCAAGTCACTAGCATCACACATGACTTCGAAGGGTAGAGTCCAATCCGGTGCGGTAAGAATCGGTGCGGATGTGAGTTCTTTCTTTAGCCTATCATAGGCTATTTCACAATTCTCGGTGAAGTCAAACTTGGCATCTTTGAATAGCAACTCGGAGAGGGGTTTGGCAATCTTGGAAAAATCCTTGATGAACCGTCGGTAGAACCCCACATGACCCAAGAAGCTACAGATCCCTTTCACAGAAGTGGGATATGGAAGTTTCTCAATCACTTCAACTTTTGCCTTGTCAACTTCAATGCCCTTAGCTGACACCTTGTGGCCCAATACAATGCCTTCCGTCACCATGAAGTGACACTTCTCCCAATTCAAGACTAAATCGGTATCTTGACATCTCTTGAGGACCAATTTGAGATTTCCCAAGCAAACATCATAAGAATCCCCAAAAATAGAGAAGTCATCCATGAATATCTCCATTGTTTTCTCTATCATGTCGGAGAAGATAGCCATCATGCAACATTGAAATGTGGCGGGAGCGTTGCACAATCCGAAAGGCATACGCCGATAGGCAAAAGTGCCATATGGGCAAGTGAACATTGTCTTATCTTGATCTTCGGGGGCAATTGGGATTTGGTTATATCCCGAATAGCCATCAAGGAAACAATAGTAGGCGTGCCCGGCCAATCTCTCCAACATTTGATCGATGAATGGTAGAGGAAAATGATCTTTTCTAGTGGCGTTGTTAAGTTTGCGATAATCAATGCACACTCTCCAACTGGTAACGGTTCTTGTTGGAATTAATTCGTTCTTGTCGTTTTTCACTACCGTTACTCCACCTTTCTTGGGAACCACTTGAACAGGGCTAGTCCAAGGACTATCGGAAATCGAATAAATAATGCCCGCGTCAAGTAACTCCATCACTTCCTTTCGTACTACTTCTTTCATATTGGGATTTAACCTCCTTTTATGCTCAATGGATGGCTTAAACCCATCCTCCATATTAATCCGGTGCATGCAAAAGGAAGGGCTTAACCCCTTCAAGTCGGCAATTGTCCACCCGATGGCGAATTGATGCTCCCTCAACACTCTTAGTAGCTTCTCTTTTTCCAACTTACTTAGATGTGATGATATGATCACGGGCAAGGTAGAGTTTGCCCCTAAGTAAGCGTACTCTAAATGAGAGGGTAATGGCTTAAGCTCGAGTTGCGGAGGCACTTCCGCCGACGGTTGGGGTTTAGCATTTTTAGGCCCCAAGTCTTCGAATTGTTGGTGCCTTGAAAATTTTCAGAAGGGTGTTGCTCCCAATTGCATTACACATTCTTTTCTTTCACTCTCATCACCGTCTTCTTCAAAGAGACCATTAGTCAACACGTTACCGAGCTCATCATTGGTAGATTCTTGCTCAAAAACCTCCTTTACCGCTTCATCCACAACGTCCACACTAAAGCATGCATTCATGTCGCTTTGGCTTCTAGCACAATTGAACACATTGAAGACCGCTTCCTCATCTCCCACACGAAGGGTCAATTTACCCCCTTTGACATCGATTAACGCACCCCCGGTTACTAGGAACGGTCTCCCTAGAATGAGAGGTACATCGACGTCTTCTTCCATATCCAAGACCACAAAGTCTACGGGGAAGTAGAACTTCCCGACCTTGGTTAGGACATCTTCAATTATTCCGTGTGGGTGCTTTATCGATCGGTCCGCAAGTTGTAGAGTAACCCTTGTGGATTTGATTTCTCCAAGACCGAGTTTCCTGAAAATAGATAATGGCATAAGGTTAATGCTTGCACCTAAATCACATAAAGCTTTACCAAACTCAAAATCACCAATTTGAATAGGGATAGTAAAACTCCCTGGATCTTTAAGCTTGGGTGGAAGTTTGTTTTGGATGATGGCACTACACTCTTCGGTGAGTGCTACGGTAGCATGTTCTTCAATCTTCCTTTTATTGGACAAAATATCCTTCAAGAACTTGGCATATGATGGAATTTGAGCTAAAGCATCCGCAAAAGGAATGTTGATTTGTAACTTCTTGAAAACGTCCAAGAACTTAGCAAATTGTTGTTGGTCCTTGTATTCCTTAAGACGGTTAGGGAATGGTATCGGTGGCTTGTAAGCATTCACGACTGGTTTGGATGGTGATGGTGTCTCTTGTGTCTTCTTGGATGTTTCCACAACATCTTCAACCTCTATTTCCACGAGATCGGGCTCTTGCGTGGGTGGCACTTCTTCTTCCTCGGGACCCATGTCATCTCTTGTCGGGTCCTTGATCAACGGCTTTCCACTTCTTAGCGTAATGGCCTTGCATTGTTCTCGAGGATTTTTCTCGGGTTTGCTAGGCAAGTCGCCTTGGTTTCTTGATGATTGTGCATGGGCCATTTGACTAAGTTGCCGTTCAATATTTCGGATAGCAATCGTATTTTGCTCCTTGCCTTCGACAACCGCTTTGATGGCGGCGGTATTTTGCTCGTGACCTTGCATAACCGTGTCCATCTTTGATAAGCATTTCATCATCATTTCCTCCAAACCCGATTTCTTTTCATTTGACGATCCCTCCCCATTATTTCTCATGTTTTGATTTCCTTGGTTTTGGAAACCGGGAGGTCTAAAATTTCGAGATGGAGCAAATTGTTGTTGTTGCCGACCCGCGTCACCCCCTTGTTGGTCCATTTGGTTCGTTTGGTTGGACCAAGAAAAGTTGGGATGATTCCTCCAACCCGGATTGTATGTGTTGGAGAAGGGGTCGTTGGGTTGTCGGTTTGGGCGATTTTGCATGTAATTAACTTGTTCAACATTGTTGTCGTCCAAAGATGCAACAAATCGGCATTCTTTGGTTTGGTGAAGTTCACCACAAATTTGACACTTTGGGGTACCAACCGCTCTCACCGACGTACCCCGCAATTGGTTTGTTAATCCGGTAACTTGAGCCTTCAAGGTCGCGACTTCGGGTGTATCTTGTGAAGTTGACCCAATTGGCCTTCGGGAGTGGTTACTTCTCTCGGAGTGCCATTGATAGTTGTTATCGGCCATTTCACAGATTAAGGCGTATGCGTCGTCGTGAGGTCTGGCCATAAGTGCACCTCCCGCCGTAGAATCGACAATACCCTTGTAATGCGGGGTGAGTGCATTGTAGAACATTTCGACGACAAGCCATGATTGGAGACCATGGTGAGGGCACTTCCGGAGCAGCTCCCTATACCTTTCCCAAGCATCATATAGTGATTCTTGGTCCATCTGCTGGAACTGTGTGATCTCCGCTCTCAACCGTGCGGTACGGCCGGGAGGAAAGAATTTTGTCAAAAATGCCTTCACCAATTCATCCCAAGTAGTGATTTGTCCGGCGGGAATACTCTTTTCCCACGACTTGGCTCGATCCCTCAAGGTGAATGGAAACAATTTAAGATGAACGACTTCATTTGTTAACCCGTTCAACTTAAATGTGCCAAGAATTTCGGTGAACCTATCGAGGTGAGCTACCGGGTCTTCGGAGGGTAACCCGTAAAATTGTTCTTGTTGAACCATATTTATGATGGCCGGCTTGATTTCGAAATTTTCCGCCGTATTTGGTGGGCGGATGCCTTGTCGGTTCACATCATAAGTGGGGATTGCAAAATCCCTTAGCGGTCGATTATCCGCCATGTTTTGCTCACGCTCTCTTCTCCTTTGTCGAAGTGTACGCTCGATTTCAGGATCTAAGGGCACTCGCGCTTTTCCGCGGTTACGTCTTCTTGGCATACAATAGAGAGGGTGCCTGAAAACAAACCAATAGAATAGTGAGCGACAAAGAATAATTAAATAAAAGAATGGTGTCCAATCTAGCAGCGCTATAACCGGTAGTGATATTAACACTACAATTAGTTCCCCGGCAACGGCGCCAAAAACTTGATAGAAGGTTTTTGCAACCCTCCAAATCTACCGCAAGTGTACGGTGTCAATCAAGTAATATGTACCAAGTACGAGTATCGATCCAAGGAACTATGAGTTTAAGTATCACAAAGGCTAGCCACACATCTAAAATGGACGGTTGATAAAATTTGGTTTGAGTTTTGATTAATTAACTAACTATCTCAAGAAATGAAGATAAGCAAGAAAAGCAAGTCAACAACGATTCATACACCACAAAGAAGTTACCAAGATGATGAGGAAAGGTTAGGGGTTAGATTTCATTTAGATTTCACCAACAAATAGATAAAACACATTCATAAATCAATACACAAGGTTGAATTTAGCAATTCCCAAAATACTTACTATTCTCTCTCAAGTAATAGCAAGAATGCATCATGTAATGTATATTAAAGTCTCTCAACCAATAAACATAAACACTCAACTCATTAAGCATAAGAATCACATACACAAAACTAGGGTTTACTTGGTATATCTCTATCCAATATCTCACCCTAGGTTTATCTAGCTTTTAACAAGTTATAAAACCAATTTCTCAAAAGGAAATACAACTAAAAGATGAGTAAGAAGGCCAATCTCACAACAAGAAGAACAAGTAAGACAAACTTCAACCAATAAGTGTAATGACTAAATAAATGCAATACTCATATATTTAACGGTAGAAATCCAAAATCCATCTTTCCCCCAACCTCAAAATGTTTAGCTCATGTTACTAGTAGCAAATAACATCAAAGAGAAGAAGATGACAACACCCAAGAACATTGTTTCTCAACAAATACTATGGAAATGAAGAAACTCCCTCAAGATTTGATACACACTACCAATTTATAGCTCCAAATTGAGTCTCCACCTTCAATATCAGTGCAAGGTCTTCTTTGTCTCTCAAAAACGATTCTAACAGCTCCCCTAGAAGTGTAGCCTCCAGCAATCCCGAGATAACCCTAAAAATTAAGATTCTGCAGCTTTTTATAGTATCAGCCCCCGACGGCTAAAGTGACGTGCGAGAGTGACATGGTCACTTTCGCTGTGTCACTTTCGCTGAACTTCAGAAAACTTTCGGTACATTTTGAGCGATAGTGACACGGCGAGAGTGACACATGTCACTTTCGCATGTCACTTTAGCATGGATCCAACGTTCTCTTTTTCTTCGCTTGTTCACTTGGTTCGACGCTTCCTTCACCCGGTATGTCAAAATGGAGTATAAATAAGCATTTTTCCTTCCAATTGACACCATGTATGTCTGCACAACACTTGCACAAAATATTAGTCCGAAATGCCAATTCTTGCTTCAAAACAAGCCACAAACGTATGATTTGGAGGGTAAAATCCGCCAGATAACGAAGTTATCATTGGCTGTGTGTGCTTTATTCTAAATGACCGTGACAATCTTGGGAAGTTTGATCCCAAAGCTGATGAAGGAATATTTGTTGGATACTCTCTATCCTCCAAAGCATATCGTGTGTTCAACCTCAGGAGAAAATGCATTGATGAGTCCATTCATGTCAAATTTGATGATCTTAGATCATCATCTCTGTCAAATGATGATGATGAATTACACAGATGGATCTCTTCATGCATCGGTGATGCTCCTTTATCAAACTCCACCGATACATATTTCACACCCTCCAATCCATCTCCTTCAAATAACCAAGTCGGGTCACCCTCTATAATTCCCACCGAAACTGACCATGTTTCCACCGATGTACTCTCTCCCACCGATGTGCAACCCTCCACCGACGAACTGCCTTCCACCGAAAATTTTGCTTGCCACCGAACCTCTGATCCCACTCCATCTTCACCTCTAACACAAAATATTCCACCACCTTTACCTCCTGCAACCAAATGGACCAAAGATCACCCCATAGATCAAATCATCGGTGATCAACAAGCAGGTGTCCAAACACGTAGAGGAATTGGGAATATTTGTCTCTATGTGAATTTTCTCTCTCTTGTTGAACCCAAGAAGATTGATGAAGCTCTTGCAGATCCCTGTTGGATCACTGCCATGCAAGAAGAGCTCTCTCAATTTAAGAGAAACAAAGTTTTGAGATTGGTTCCCAGACCCCGACAGAAAACAATCATTGAAACCAAATGGATGTTCAGAAATAAAATGGATGAAGATGGTACAGTTATCAGAAATAAAGCCAGACTGGTTGCTCAAGGATACCGACAGGAAGAAGGCATTGATTATGATGAAACTTTTGCCCCGGTTGCAAGACTTGAAGCAATAAGAATCTTTCTGGCTCATGCTGCCTACCGAAATTTCAGAGTCTTTCAAATGGATGTCAAAAGTGCCTTCCTCAATGGGGAACTTGCAGAGGAAGTCTATGTGAAACAACCTCCTGGCTTTGAAGATCCAGCTCATCCAGACTATGTGTACAGACTTGACAAGGCACTTTATGGTCTCAAGCAAGCTCCACGTGCTTGGTATGACACACTTGCCAACTTCCTTCTAAAGCATGGGTATTCTAGAGGTAAAATTGACAATACTCTCTTCATCAAGGAGACCTCAGGTAACCTTATTCTTGTCTAAATCTATGTTGATGACATCATCTTTGGTGCCACTGATGAGTCACTATGTGATGAGTTTGCTTCTCTCATGATGGGTGAATATGAGATGAGCATGATGGGAGAGCTTACATTCTTTTTAGGCCTTCAGGTCAAACAATCTTCAGAAGGGATTTTTATAAACCAAAGTAAATATATTCGTGATCTTCTGAAGAAATTTAACTTTTTAGATAGTTCTCCTATGAAAACTCCCATGGCACCACCTTTGAAACTCAATGCTGATCTTAACGGTGAATCTGTGGATGTTACCCTTTATCGAGGCATGATTGGTTCTCTACTGTACTTAACTGCTAGCAGACCGGATATAATGTTTGCTACTTGTCTATGTGCCCGTTATCAAGCCAATCCAAAAGAATCACATTTAAAGGATGTAAAACGGATCTTTCGGTATCTCAAGGGTACCTTGCACTTGGGTCTTTGGTATCCCAAAGACTCAGGTTTTGAACTAATTGGATATTCAGATTCAGATTATGCAGGTTCCCAAATTGATAGAAAAAGTACTACAGGAAGCTGTCAACTTCTTGGTGGCAAATTGGTATGTTGGTCCAGCAAGAAACAAAACTCGGTGTCAACCTCTACTGCTGAGGCTGAATATGTAGCTGCTGGAAGCTGCTGTGCTCAAATCCTGTGGATGAGAAATCAACTCAGGGACTATGCTCAAATCTACTCCAAAGTCCCAATTCTGTGTGATAACTCAAGTGCAATAGCTATTGCAAACAACCCAGTTCTTCATTCCAGATCAAAGCACATAGATATCAGATATCATTTCATCAGGGACCACATCTCCAAAGGTGACATTGAGTTACATTTCATTCCCACCGATCTACAGCTTGTTGATCTGTTCACCAAACCCCTAGATGAAGCCAGGTTCAACTTCCTAATAAGTGAACTTGGCATGTGTAATTTTCAATAACTGTGTGTCTTCACTTTCCACCGATCTCACATCGGTGGACACTCTCTTAGTCTCTCTTCTTCCACCGAAATCTCATCGGTGGACAATCTCTTCTTTCCTCTTTCTACACCGATCGCACACCATACTCACCACCGATATATACACCGTTTACCGATGTCACTTTCTCACCGATCACCGATCACCGACCACCGATATCTACTACCGACGTCTCCTTGTCGGTGTGTTATATTCCACCGGCAATGACTTCTTCCACCAATCTCTCCTCATCCACCGACGTCTATACATCTTCCCACCGATATCCATGACCAATTCATCCCCGTCGGTGAGATCTGCACACCGAAATACATCACCGAATCCCAAACCTTATCCCATACGCTTCCCCATGCTCACATCACCCCTAAGACCCTAGATGTCAGTGACCTTGACCGTCCCTTTTCCATGTAAAACCCTTTCCACCACATACCCCGAAACCCTCATCATTACCTTTTCCAACTTGTTTATTTTATTTAAATTTTTTATTCATAACCGTTCCCTCCTCGTCTCTTTTTAAAAATACTTCTAAACCCTTCACCTTCCTTCTATATATACGACCCTTCGCCCTTCACTTTCCTCCTTCTTCATTTTCTCATTTCGAAACCTGCAACTCCTCCTCCACTTTCTTCCTTCCTATCATTCTCATTCTCAATGGCACACACCAAGATACCTACGTGCTTTGAAGACCTCATCTTCAACCCTTGCAACCATGTAGCAAGATTCGAATCCGATCCCGCTCATCCCGAGTTCAACACCATTATCAAATTCTTAACTCGCTCACCTCTTCTCCATGCTTTCTCCTGCAACCCAAAGATGAGCAAAATGCTCATTGGGAAATTTTGGATGTCCTGTGTGTATGATATTTCAAATGAAGCAATTCATGCCTCTATCTTTTCTGACGAAGAGGGTGATCACGATGTTACTTTTGGCGTGGATGATGTCCGTCGTGCTCTCCGGATCGAAGCCTTTTCATAATATGTTGACATGCATGTCAACAACTTTCTTGAGCAAGTCATCAGCACTATTGGCTATGTCCACCATTATGAGGATAAAGCCTCCAAGTCTTCTAAAGGACCAGGTACCCTTCTTCGCAAACATTTGGGTGGGGTTTGGAACTTCTTCTTTGCTCATGTGATCCATTGTCTCTCTAGAAAGACAAGTGGTCAAGACCAATCCCCATCTTATATTACAAAGCTTTCTCATGCACTGATTTTTCAAAGAAAGGTGGACTTTGCTCAGTATTTCTTTACTGAGTTGACTGAAGTAATCAAACACCCGAAAAAGTGTTATGTCGCATATCCTCGTTTCATCTCCATGATCCTTCAACACAAACTCGGTGCGGCGTTGGATGCAGATCGTAAGTCTAAAACTCCTCGCTTCATCTACGATTGGTCATCACCCTTTGTTGGCCAAAAGACGCTCAATATTGGCCATCTCGCTACTGATCTCCCCTTACGCCAAGGTATGATTTCTTTCGCTTTATCTCCCGATATTCAATGGGGAGATGCGGAAGCTCCCGGGTTTCAACACCCGAAAGTTCCCGAGGCACCCCAAGTTGTAGTGGCCCCCTCTTCCCTTTCTCGAGTAAAGTCGGGCGGCGCGAAAAAGAAACAACGTACGGCCCCCGACACCTCCGCACCCGCTTCTCGAACTATGCCATCGAGAGATCCCTCGGAGGCTTCCCCGGTTCAATCCCCATCTCGTAAGCGGAGGCACTCAACTTCCCCTTCGAGATCTCTTTCAAAGAGGTCTCAGACACCATCGACCCAACCGACTAATCCAACTGTCGATTCTCGAAAATCGCCAGTTGTTGAACCTCACCCCTCCGGGCCAAGGGAATCCGTCTTTATCCCCACCGACTCCTCTGCAGTTTCTCAAAAGACTACAGTTGTAGAAATGGAGAACCCATATGCCTCTTCCCTCACCTCTTCGGGTGGTAGAGATGACTTCGAGGACTCTCCCCTCGAAGGAGTTGACTTGTCACTGCACGGCATTTCACCCGGTCAGTTTATGATCGATGATGAAGCACAACTCGATCTGAGTTCCCCCCCAAATCCCCCCCGAATGACTTCTTTGAATTTCTTTTGGAGGACATTGGTTCTCCCCGAACCATCCCGTCCACCGACGAAATTCACACCGAGCCTCCCTCAACGCAGATTAATCCCACCGAAGGCATCTCCACCGAACCTCTCTCTCCGACTCAAAGAAACCTCTCCCCGATACCGAAGTCGCCCTCTCCCCGACATTGGTTCCTTTACACCGAACCTTCCTGGGTTCAATCAACTTCCTCTCACTTTATTGAGGATCGCATACTACCTCATTCCCGTTTGGCACCAACAGAACCCCATCTGCGAGCTCACAATCCTCCCCCTACCGATGCTCTTCGTGAAACTCTTCGGTCTCTGTCCGACAACTTGGCCTTATTAGCCAACAAAGTGGATACTTTGACCACTTCCCACTCCAACATTGCAGCTTCATTCGATGCTTTCAAGACTTCATATATAGTCAAGGATACTGAACTTCAGAGACTTATTCAAGAGGCCAAAACTCATCAAGCTCTTGACAAACGCATCGCCGATTCTCTTAGCTCTCTTCACACCAAAGCTGACAACATGCTGGAGAAAGCTCAATGGGAAATGGACTTGGGTGATTTTTCTATGATCTTCGGTGACACCAATCAAAGCTTGGCTCATCTTCACACCAAGTTTGATAGTGTTTTTGTACAGTTAGGTTTTAAGGTTCCGGCTGCTGCTGAGGGGGAGAAGACTCTTAGTCATCCAAAAATGCCTTCAATTAAGAGATCTATCATCAACAAGCCTTCACCCACCACCGAAAAATCCTCACCCTCCACCGAAACCTCACCTACCACCGAAACATCTTCATCCTCCACCGAATCATCACCTCAGGCCACCGAAGCACCACTTATACCCTCACCGAAAATTGCAGGTACCACCGATCAAATCTCTACACCGACCAAGTCTCCATCAAGGGTGAAAAGTAAGGCAACGTCTGAGGGGGAGCAAGTTTCTAAAACCCCCAAAGACAAAGGCAAGAAAACCCTCACTGCTGAACAGTTGGCCGAAGAAGAAAAGAAAAAGAAGGAATTGACAAAATATGGAAATCGACCTGCTGATGCCCAAACTTTGAAGTTAAAGCCTCCTTCTCTACAATCTCAGGAATCCAACCTCGGTCTGACTCCTTAGGAAATTGAGGAAGCCAGACTTGCTCAAAAGGATTTAGATGACTCCAGGGCTCTATCTTTGAAAGCTACACAAGAAGAGGCCATCAAAGCAAAGTCTAACGATCCCCTCTTAACCCAAAAATCGGTGCTGAGTGCCATTGAAAAAGAAAAGAATGAAGAAATAAGTTGGTACAAAAAGACCATGTACCACCGAATGTATAAATCCCCGATCACAAATGTCAAAATTGCTACCTCCAGAGCCAACCCAAAGAATATCAGGATGATCATCGATAGAGAAGACGGATAAATGAAAAGTTTGAGAGATGTTAACCTCCAACATTACGGTCTTCCCGAATGGTATGAGATCTCTCAAAACTTGGTCAGAAGTGCAAACCCAAAGAAAGACGTTTTTATCAAATGCATTGAAGGACTGATGGAAAAGATGAAGGAGATTAAAAGAAAACACAACATCATCCTTTCCTCCGATGAAAGGGCGAGACTTCAGTCGATGAAAGAAGAAATCCGTCTTCCCAAAGTCAAGAATCCTATCGACAAGGTGTTCAAAGAAATGGCAAGTGAAGGGAAAATTCCAAATGTAAGCAACCTAAATCTGTCCCTCCCCACATCTGTGCCTTATCCTACCACAACCTTGAGCCTTTCACCGATTCCTGGACTGTTCTTCAATGATGGTTTTGGTCATCGTGCCTTCTTCAGATTTGCACAAATTCCCATCGCCGATACCGTGTTTCTTCAAGGCATCTCCAACCTCTTTCCCAACATCCCCGAAGCTCAACCTTTCTACCGAAATTTGTTGGACGAAATCAAGCAACGTCAAACTGCCAAGAAATAGGTTATCTCTCTCAATGGTGCTTGTAAAAGTTTGTTTCTCTTCTTACGATTGTACGAGAAAACTTATCTAAATACAAGTACCTTTCTTTTTGAATTTTTTTTTCAGTACATAACCTTACTTACATTTACTTGTAAATACAGTATATAGTATACATACTCATACAAAAGAAAAATAGATCAAAAGAACAAAAAGAATGGTCTATGTGAAAAGAACCCAAAAAGAGTAAAAAGGGTCAAAATGCATTTTACTTTTATATACTCTTAAATATTCTAAGGGAAGAGCTCAAATTCAAATAGGGGAAGATTGTTGGGTCACCTAGATTTGAAATTGACTCTCCGATGTTCTCCCTTATGTCTTACTTGGAATATTTTAGCATGGTTCTTTCAAAGATGACTTGTACAAGATATCAACTGTTCGGTGAAGTCGAAGATCAACCGAAACCAAGATTGAAGACATTCTACTTGTGGAAAATAGAAGACTCTTCTCTACATTCAACCAAGTCATCATCCACCGAAGTTGTTCTTACAAATCGGTGGACAACCCTCCACCGAATTTGTTCTTACAAATCGGTGGACAACCCTTCCCCGAATTTGTTCTCACAAATCGGTGGACAACCCATCACCGATCTTGTTCTCACAAATCGGTGAAATATCCCTCCACCGACATATCCTTTGTCGGTCAACAATCATCCCACCGATAAGGGTGCTAAAATCGGTGGGATCTATGTGTTTTCAAATAAAAGATTTTCTCTCTGCAGATTGTTTCAAGTTCCAAAGTCAATTGTAACGGTGAAGCTTCATCGGTGTGACTGTCCTAGAATACACATCAAGAAGATCATTTATTATGGGACAATATCCTTTGACAGATAAAAGTGACTATTTGTCGTTTTATCTGTTATCAGTTAAAGTCCTTTTCTTCAGCATGAGTTCTATTTCCAGTACCTAGTAAAAGGTGATAAGGACGTCTCAGCTTTTCAGATGTCAACATCCTCAGCAAATATGATGATGACAAGTGTCCCAAGCATTCAATGCTTGTACACTCCTTGCCACTATAAAAGGAAGAAGATATCCCCATGCAAAATACGCTTTCTGGAATTCTCTCAGTGCAAGAAATCTCCATATTGCTTGATAACTTAATAGCTTTGTTCTCAGTGTTCTTGGTTGTTTTGTTTAGTATACTTTGTGAAAGATTGTTAGTGTAAAGCCCGTGTCCCGGTATGTCCATTTTTGGTTATATGCTTTTATTTATTCAAAAAAAAAAAAAAAAAAAAAATTAAATATTGTAAATCGTCCTCGTTGATTGGTCTCGTTTGCGATTCGGTGTCAAATAACCAATTCGCGAGCTTCTCGGGTTTGTTTCGAGTTGTGTAACTTTTGGGTTGTTAAGGGGCCTTTTATGTTTTTTGGTGAAAGTGGGATAGAGGATCGGCCCATGCAAAGCATGGACCGAGAGCCTCTCAAACCTCTTAACTTCTTGGTATTTCCTTTCTTGCTAATCAAATCACTAACCCTAATTCCCCTCTCCTTCCTTTCAATCGTAACAAACAAAAAATTGAAACCCTACCCTTCTCTTTTCCGCCACCGTGAAGCAGCCCCCCCCCCCCTGTCGTGTTCGTCACCGCCGGAGAAAGGAGCAAGAGAGAGAGAGACGAGATCGCGAGAGGAGAGAGTTGATCGGAGGAGTCGCCGGAGTTAACCGGAGAGCGTCGGGAACCGCTGGTAGTGTCGTATTTTTCGTCAAAAGGTAACCCTCGAAACCCCCTCCTCTTGTTGTAGTTGTTTTCTCGTCGAATCGGGGGCCCCGGCGGTGTGGCCGCCGTGCGCCACGCGCCACCGCCGGGAGCCGCTGCCGGAGGGCGTACGGTGGCGGGAGGGCTGCTGTGTTCGGTTGTATGCGTTCTTTTCCCTTGCGCGATTCGTTACGTAATTTTACGTTTATCCATATTTCGTTTCGTATCGTCTTTTGTTATGAACCGCCGTCGACAGCCGCCGGCGACCACCGTCGCCGGAGGGCCGTGGATGGAAGGTGGTGATGTCGGATTAAATTTTTTCAGTGTAGAGTATGTGTAATCGTCGTCCAATCGATCGGTCGTTTCGTTAATATTTGTTTTTATCGTCGTTAAATCGTCTATTTATAAAAATTAGTAGTGCAGCCCTGTTTTGTGACGGCTGTAGTTTTTCCGTCGCAACTCCGTTTGGGCCGAGCTTGGTGTCCACGTTTAGAGCTCGAGACCGGGCACGTTTCCCGTGTTTTGACGGAAAGCCGGTTCGGCCTCGAGCTAGGAGAAATAGGGGCCGCAAGTTTGGAGATTCGTCATTTCATGTGATATTTTCTTAAATCTGTCATGAGCTTGCTAAATTCATAACTTGTTGCTCGTAGATCGTTTTAACCTGAAACCTGTGCCCGTTTTTCCTAATTTGAGTTAGGAACGTTTTTCGTGTTTCGCCGAAAGTCTAATTTGGCCCGGAACTAGGCTGTTCGGGGCTGTTTGTGTGAACTGGTCCGAAAACGGACAGTTTCGGTAGGCGATCTTTAGTAATTCGTAATTATTTGTAGAAAAATCGTTAGGAGGCGAATAGTATGTCCTTGAAAAGGTATTTCAGAGCACTATCCAACCGTATGATAAACCTGGAAATTTTCTGGGTTTATGGTAGTCGAATCAGGTCCCGAACAGACCTGTCCGGTGGGACCGAAAGTTAGTTTTTAGCGACAGTTTTGGGGTGTGTCGCGTCGTGGGGTCCGGGTCTCGTATTGACGTATTTTATCGTACGTTTAGGTGCCGGAAAGTGATCGTCGTTGTGTGGAGCTACTTACTATTTTTAGCTAGGCGCGCACCCGAGGTGAGTTCTCTCACTACAATTAATTAATAGTTGCTTATTATTACTGTAGCACGTGTGTGAAAATTATATGCGGGATTGTTGGGGGCTAGATAGTGGGACGTTTAGTTAACATTATGTGCTACATTATTCGGCGGGGCCGAGTCCCGACGGGGACGGAGGTGTTTTACGCAGTAGGCGTAAAAGGGGCGTTTACGCAGTAGGCGTAAAAAGGATGTCACACGCAGTAGGCGTAAAACGGGTGTTTCCCGCAGTAGGCGGAAACGTGCGGCGGGGCCGTAGACCCGACATCCGCCCGGGAATTTTGTTATGTGGTGGTTATTATACTTGCTTATGATTTGTTCGTAGACTTGGATGTGGTGGTGTGATCCTCTTTGCTTTAGGGGTAATATGAGATAACCATTGTTAATTGTTGTGTTTGAATTCACTAAGCTTCGTGCTTACCCCTCCCAATTTACAGTGGCTGCAGGTACAAGTGGTACGAAGGCATGACTGGCACACACTGACGCGCATGACGGATGGGTCGAAGGACTTGCTTATTAAACATTTTCCCGTTATTGAATAAACAATTTAATTTCCGCTGTTGACTTATGTTTTAATAACGCTCGTGATTGCAATTATTATTTTGGGTTTAATAAATGGAGACTTATTATTAAATATGCGTGTTTAAAATTTTTTTTAAATTTTCTTGAAATTTTGGGGCGTTACAACTTGGTATCAGAGCACGGCTTGAGTGAATCAAACGCACCTCGGTGTGTTTGGTCTCAAGTTGCGGCTGGGAAATTTTTTTTTTTTTAAAAATTTTCTTTTTAAACCTTTTGGAAATAAAGAGGAAAAGATGAAAACCCGTTCGAGGAACGGTGATCGAGGGCGCAGTGTGTACAGTCAGCCGGAGCCAAGGGAAAGGTACAATGCTTAGTGTTTTCTCATTTTATCGCTTTCTAGATCATAGGGCATGCATGCTAGATTGCCTGAGGTTGACACTATGCGATACGTTGGATTACTTGCTATTATGATTTTCTTGCTAATTATAGTAGGTTTCTAAGTAGGTGCCCTTTAAATCGTATGCGGTAAGAGGCTAATAGCCTTAGAATATTCGATTTAGTTCTATTGCGCAGCTCTTGTTTGAGTCCAACCGTTCTAGGATAGAATCTAGTATTCGAAAGTCTATTTGTCTTGCACTGCATATGATTGGGTATTTGCGCGGCCACTCATTATGATTAACAGGGTTTTTATAGTAGCGAGGGTAGTGGGTGGAATATAATTCCTAGGGAGCTAGGAAGGGTGAGTGCATATGCCGGTGCGGGCATATGTGTTGAGTTGCGGCGAGACTACTTGGACCCTCGGGATGGGACACGAAACGGGTAATGATAGGTGTGGAAGGTAGTAGTAGAGCTCCTACTACCGGAAGCACAGGATCAGTACTCGGGTCGGGAAAGTCGCGAGGAATTCAAGGAGTTGAGCGTATGTGTTGATAGTGTGAGTTATTAGCTGATAATAACTCTTTGAATTTCTCCTTCTTATAGAATGGTCAACACTAGGAGACGCGGTGAGGCTGAGCCGAGGGCTGAAGCCGGGATCACTGAGGAGCGGATCCAAGAGATGATTGTAAGTGAGGTTGCACGAGCTGTTGGGGATGTAATTCCCGAGATTATCACCGCAATTCAGGATCAACTGGTGACTCTAGTGGAGGAGCGGTTTGCAGCGATGCCGCCACCTGTTGGGGGACAGCCCCGTGCCCGAGACTTCCAGTATCGGGATCTTTCTGCCTGCTCTCCACCAGAATTCAAGGGTGACTCTAACCCTATCGTTAGCATGCGCTGGATATCCGACATGGAGTGCGCTTTTCTGACAAGCGGTTGTCCGAATAACTTGAAGGTTCGATTTGCAGTGAATCTACTTCGCGAGGGAGCGAAAGACTGGTGCGCCACGGCATTGACTCTGGCCGAGCGTACCACTCTTACTTGGGACGAGTTCGTTGCTCGTTTCCGTGCTGAGTACGTGCCGCCGATAGAGATGGAAAGAATAGCGAAGGAGTTCTTGGAGCTGAACCAGACTACGGAGACCATAAAGGAGATGAACAAGAAGTTTACCGAAATGGCGCTATTCTGTCCCCAATATGCGGCCTCAGAAGAAATGAAGATGGCGAGGTACAAAGACATGCTTCGGACCGAGATCCGGGAAATTGTGAGCGCAGTGCAACATCCTTCGCTGTCGGCTATGATGGATGCAGCGCGGAGAAGAGAGTTAGAGTTGGAGACCCAAGCAAAGAAGAGGAAGGCGGCACAGGCAGTGACGCCTACCTCTGCAGTGCCAAAGAAATCGAAGTTTGTTGATTCTCGTGGGCACACGAAGAGTAGCGGTTCTAAGGCCCGGGATGTGAGTGGTAGAAGATCTGATGCATGTTACAAGTGTGGGCAGCCTGGCCATCTCAGTAGAGATTGTAGGTCGCCACTGATGTTATGTTTCGGCTGTAAACAGGCTGGCCATGTGAAGGCCAACTGCCCGAATGCTAGGGCAACTGATGGGGGTGGTGCACAGAGGGCTCCTGCGAATGCCCCGCTGCGCATCACCGACGGCCGTACGGGTCAGCCCGGGACGGAGGTGGCCCGAGGGAGAGTCCACCAGCTGAAGGTGGAGGAGGCGCAGGCGACGCCTAAGGTGGTGACAGGTATGTTTCATCACTCTTTTCTTTTGTCTTTCCTTTTCATGCCCTGTGTTTATGTATTGTTATTCTTTATATATTAGGTACGTTTCTAGTCAATTCTGTACCTGCGGTGGTAATGTTTGATAGCGGGGCTACTCATTCATTCGTGTCTCGCACTTTTAGCGAGAGGTTGGGTCGAGTGGTGGGACGTCTAGGATGTCCTTTATTGGTCGAGGTCGCCGATGATAGGACCTTGACGGTTACGGACGTGTATCGGGGATGCACGTTGGAAATCTCGGGTGTGAGGTTTCCTATCGATTTGATCCCTATAGCGATGCGAGAGCTTTGCGTGATAGTGGGCATGGATTGGATGGACGCGTTCGATGCAGAGATTGTTTGCCGTCGCAAACAAGTACGGGTTCGAACCCCAAGCGGGGGAGAACTGTTGATTCAGGGAGACTCGCCTAGTCGGGTTACGGCTATTTGTTCTGCGGCGAGGGCTCGGAGATACCTTCAGCATAGTGGGCAGGGGTTCTTGGCGTATGTGGTGGATACGCGTGTCGATGAGACGAAGATTAGTGCCGAGGATGTGCCAGTCGTGAGGGAATTCGTCGATGTATTCCCCGATGAGTTGCCAGGGATACCTCCCGCGCGACAGGTGGAGTTTCGAATCGACCTGATTCCAGGTGCTGCTCCGGTGGCCAAGGCACCTTATCTCTTGGCTCCACCGGAAATGAAGGAGCTTTATGAGCAGCTGCAGGAGCTTCTGGAGAAGGAGTTCACCAAACCGAGTTGTTCACCGTGGGGAGCTCCGATCTTGTTCGTGAAAAAGAAAGATGGATCTCAGCGGATGTGCATTGACTACCGGGAGCTGAATAAGCTTACGGTGAAGAATCGTTATCCTTTGCCAAGGATTGATGATTTGTTTGATCAGTTGCAGGGAGCCTCGTGGTTCTCTAAGATTGACTTGAGATCCGGGTACCATCAGATGCGGGTGCGTAGCGAAGATACGGAGAAGACGGCTTTTCGCACGCGTTACGGCCATTACGAGTTCGTGGTGATGCCTTTCGGGCTCACCAATGCACCAGCAGCGTTCATGGACCTCATGAACAGGGTGTGTAGCCCGATGTTGGATCGTTCGGTGATTGTGTTCATCGACGACATTCTTGTATATTCCAAGACGAAGGAAGAGCACGAGGTGCATTTGCGGGAAGTGTTAGAAGTTTTGAGACGGGAGAAGCTTTATGCTAAGTTCTCCAAGTGTGAATTCTGGTTACGAGAGGTCCAATTCTTAGGACATGTCGTGAATCAGAATGGTATCATGGTCGATCCAGCCAAGATTTCGGCAGTTATGCGGTGGGAGGTGCCGAAAACTCCTACCGAGGTGCGAAGTTTTCTCGGTTTAGCAGGGTATTATCGGAGATTTATCCAAGATTTCTCCAAAATCGCCTTGCCTATGACGAAACTGACGAAGAAAACTGCAGCTTTCAGTTGGGGTGAAGAGCAACAGAAGGCGTTTGAGGAGCTACGCAGGCGTTTATGTGAGGCTCCTGTGTTAACTTTGCCCGAGGGTATGGAGGATTTGGTGGTTTATTGTGATGCTTCATATCAGGGGTTGGGTGCCGTGCTGATGCAACGCGGCAAGGTCATAGCTTACGCTTCGAGGCAGCTGAAGCCTCACGAAGCGAACTACCCGACTCATGACTTGGAGTTGGGAGCAGTGGTTTTTGCTCTGAAGATTTGGAGACACTATCTTTATGGTGTCAAGTGTACGATCTACACTGACCACAAGAGTCTTAAATATCTGATGGACCAGCAAAATCTTAATATGCGTCAGCGAAGGTGGCTTGATGTGGTCAAGGATTACGACTGCGAGATACTTTACCACCCAGGTAAAGCGAATGTAGTCGCGGACGCACTTAGCCGGCATCCGGTCGGGGGATCGCTGAAGGGATTTTGTCAGCGGTTGACGGTAGTTGCACCACTTTTGGAGTCGATAGGTATCGCTCAAGAGGTGGCCGTGTTAGAGGAAAATGCTAAACGGGAGAGAGTTTCGGGAGAAATTCCGAATTTGGTACGGGATAGTCGGGGACTAATGACCCGTTATGGCAGAGTTTGGGTCCCGTACACCGGTGGGAACCGCCAGACACTGTTGGACGAGGCACATAAGTCCAAGTTTTCGATTCATCCCGGAGCTACCAAGATGTATAGAGACTTGCGGGAAGGCTACTGGTGGCCCGGTATGAAGCAGGATGTAGCTAAGAGTGTGGAAGCATGCTTGACCTGTCGGAAGGTCAAGGCGGAGCATCAGCGGCCGCACGGCAAATTGCAGCCGTTAGAGATTCCGGTGTGGAAGTGGGAGCAAATCACGATGGATTTCATCACTAAGCTTCCCAAAACTCAGCGAGGGAATGATACTATTTGGGTGATCGTGGATCGTCTGACTAAGAGCGCTCACTTCTTGGCAATTAAAGAGAGCTTTTCGGCAGATAAGCTCGCGGAGGTGTTCATTCGAGAGATTGTAACTCGGCACGGGGTGCCAGTCTCGATTGTCTCGGATCGGGATACTCGTTTCACCTCCCGGTTTTGGGAGAAGTTTCAGAATGAGATGGGTACGCGGTTGCACTTCAGTACAGCATTTCATCCTCAGACGGACGGACAGAGTGAGCGTACTATTCAGACACTCGAGGACATGCTGCGAGCATGTGTTATTGATTTCGGGGGTAGTTGGGATCAGTATCTTCCGCTAGCTGAGTTCTCTTATAATAACAGCTACCATGCCAGTATTGGTAGAGCGCCGTACGAGGTGTTGTATGGCAGGAAGTGCCGGACGCCCATTTGCTGGGGCGAGGTTGGTCACCGAGTATTGGGGAGCACCGACGTTGTATTAAAGACGACAGAGATGATTCAGATGGTTCGAGACCGATTAGTCACTGCTCAGAGCCGGCAGAAGAGTTACGCTGATAAGAGACGATCGGACTTGGAATTTCAAGTCGGAGACTATGTTCTTTTGAAGGTGTCACCCTGGAAGGGGGTAATTCGTTTTCGTAAGCGGGGAAAGCTGGGCCCTCGCTACATCGGGCCATACAAGGTCATCGCGCGTGTGGGGAAGGTGGCTTACCGTTTGGAGCTACCGGAGGAGTTGAGTCTGATCCATAACACCTTCCACGTTTCTCAATTGCGGAAGTGTGTGATGGACGAGTCGGCAGTCATCCCTCTCGAGGACATTCAGATTGACGAGAGACTCAACTATGTAGAGAAACCGATTGCCATCCTCGACAGGAGGACGAGGACTTCGCGCAACAAGGTGGTTGGATTGGTTAAGGTCCAGTGGAAACACCGGAAGGGTTCAGAATGGACGTGGGAACCAGAAGCCGAAATGCGGGAGAACTACCCGGAGCTGTTTGCAGGCGTGGACTTCGGGGACGAAGTCTAATCCAAGCGGGGGAGAGTTGTAAAGCCCGTGTCCCGGTATGTCCATTTTTGGTTATATGCTTTTATTTATTCAAAAAAAAAAAAAAAATTAAATATTGTAAATCGTCCTCGTTGATTGGTCTCGTTTGCGATTCGGTGTCAAATAACCAATTCGCGAGCTTCTCGGGTTTGTTTCGAGTTGTGTAACTTTTGGGTTGTTAAGGGGCCTTTTATGTTTTTTGGTGAAAGTGGGATAGAGGATCGGCCCATGCAAAGCATGGACCGAGAGCCTCTCAAACCTCTTAACTTCTTGGTATTTCCTTTCTTGCTAATCAAATCACTAACCCTAATTCCCCTCTCCTTCCTTTCAATCGTAACAAACAAAAAATTGAAACCCTACCCTTCTCTTTTCCGCCACCGTGAAGCAGCCCCCCCCCCCCCCCTGTCGTGTTCGTCACCGCCGGAGAAAGGAGCAAGAGAGAGAGAGACGAGATCGCGAGAGGAGAGAGTTGATCGGAGGAGTCGCCGGAGTTAACCGGAGAGCGTCGGGAACCGCCGGTAGTGTCGTATTTTTCGTCAAAAGGTAACCCTCGAAACCCCCTCCTCTTGTTGTAGTTGTTTTCTCGTCGAATCGGGGGCCCCGGCGGTGTGGCCGCCGTGCGCCACGCGCCACCGCCGGGAGCCGCTGCCGGAGAGCGTACGGTGGCGGGAGGGCTGCTGTGTTCGGTTGTATGCGTTCTTTTCCCTTGCGCGATTCGTTACGTAATTTTACGTTTATCCATATTTCGTTTCGTATCGTCTTTTGTTATGAACCGCCGTCGACAGCCGCCGGCGACCACCGTCGCCGGAGGGCCGTGGATGGAAGGTGGTGATGTCGGATTAAATTTTTTCAGTGTAGAGTATGTGTAATCGTCGTCCAATCGATCGGTCGTTTCGTTAATATTTGTTTTTATCGTCGTTAAATCGTCTATTTATAAAAATTAGTAGTGCAGCCCTGTTTTTGTGACGGCTGTAGTTTTTCCGTCGCAACTCCGTTTGGGCCGAGCTTGGTGTCCACGTTTAGAGCTCGAGACCGGGCACGTTTCCCGTGTTTTGACGGAAAGCCGGTTCGGCCTCGAGCTAGGAGAAATAGGGGCCGCAAGTTTGGAGATTCGTCATTTCATGTGATATTTTCTTAAATCTGTCATGAGCTTGCTAAATTCATAACTTGTTGCTCGTAGATCGTTTTAACCTGAAACCTGTGCCCGTTTTTCCTAATTTGAGTTAGGAACGTTTTTCGTGTTTCGCCGAAAGTCTAATTTGGCCCGGAACTAGGCTGTTCGGGGCTGTTTGTGTGAACTGGTCCGAAAACGGACAGTTTCGGTAGGCGATCTTTAGTAATTCGTAATTATTTGTAGAAAAATCGTTAGGAGGCGAATAGTATGTCCTTGAAAAGGTATTTCAGAGCACTATCCAACCGTATGATAAACCTGGAAATTTTCTGGGTTTATGGTAGTCGAATCAGGTCCCGAACAGACCTGTCCGGTGGGACCGAAAGTTAGTTTTTAGCGACAGTTTTGGGGTGTGTCGCGTCGTGGGGTCCGGGTCTCGTATTGACGTATTTTATCGTACGTTTAGGTGCCGGAAAGTGATCGTCGTTGTGTGGAGCTACTTACTATTTTTAGCTAGGCGCGCACCCGAGGTGAGTTCTCTCACTACAATTAATTAATAGTTGCTTATTATTACTGTAGCACGTGTGTGAAAATTATATGCGGGATTGTTGGGGGCTAGATAGTGGGACGTTTAGTTAACATTATGTGCTACATTATTCGGCGGGGCCGAGTCCCGACGGGGACGGAGGTGTTTTACGCAGTAGGCGTAAAAGGGGCGTTTACGCAGTAGACGTAAAAAGGATGTCACACGCAGTAGGCGTAAAACGGGTGTTTCCCGCAGTAGGCGGAAACGTGCGGCGGGGCCGTAGACCCGACATCCGCCCGGGAATTTTGTTATGTGGTGGTTATTATACTTGCTTATGATTTGTTCGTAGACTTGGATGTGGTGGTGTGATCCTCTTTGCTTTAGGGGTAATATGAGATAACCATTGTTAATTGTTGTGTTTGAATTCACTAAGCTTCGTGCTTACCCCTCCCAATTTACAGTGGCTGCAGGTACAAGTGGTACGAAGGCATGACTGGCACACACTGACGCGCATGACGGATGGGTCGAAGGACTTGCTTATTAAACATTTTCCCGTTATTGAATAAACAATTTAATTTCCGCTGTTGACTTATGTTTTAATAACGCTCGTGATTGCAATTATTATTTTGGGTTTAATAAATGGAGACTTATTATTAAATATGCGTGTTTAAAATTTTTTTTAAATTTTCTTGAAATTTTGGGGCGTTACAACTAGAATAGTTTATCTGTTCTTTTCCGCAACAGTCTTTAAGTTTCTTTGTGTTATTCTTGTTGAAAGGTTTTCAATAAAAGAATTAAATTTGTGAAATTTTTTGAATATTGTATTCAATCCCCCCTTCTACAATACTTGTTCAGCCATCTGGGACTAACAAGTTGGATGTCCAGACTTCAGAAAAGTGTGGCTTTATCAACAACATAAGCTGAATACATGGAAGTTGCTGAAGCTAGTAAAGAGCTAGTGTGGTTACAGGATTTTCTTGAAGAACTTGGGAAAAAGCAAGCTGATTACTCGTTATACTGTGACAATGAGAGTGCAGTGAAACTAGCTAAAAATCCAGTCTATCATGGGAAAACAAAGCACATTGGGAGGAAATATCATTTTGTCAGAAATTTGATCCGTGATGGTACGATGAATTTGAAGAATATCTCAGGTGCAAAGAATCCAGCAGACATGTTCACCAAGTCTGTGACGCTGGATAAGCTGAAGTTCTGTATGACTTCAGCTGGCCTTCAGGAATAGTGTTGAGAAGGCAGGTGGCAACTAAGGGGGAGCTCAAGCTCCGTTGGTGTTTACAGAAGTACAAAGGAGTGCATATTTCGAAGCCTCCAAGTGGGAGATTGTTGGGGTGTAGGCTTCGGCCCACATTGATCAGAAAAGGAAGAGGCGCAGAAAGGCAGCCGATCCTAGGCCCTCTACCCTAGTTTTCTTAATTAGGAGTTTACCCTAATTATGTTTGTCTATATAATGATCCCATTGTACTTGTAAACATTGTATCACCTAAGAAAGAAAAACCCTAGTTGCCCCCGTGGACTAGCACGATCACCCTGATCGTGTGAACCACGTAAATTCTCGTGTTCTTTTCTCGCTTTCGGTTTTGTGCGTTGTGTGTGTGTGACGTTTAAACCTAACACAAATGAGGTGAGTGAAAAGAGCAGAGTTTATGTTTTCAAGTGGGGTTTCACTATCTGGGAACAGTAACCAGCCTTGATCCATGTTTGTGGACTGTGGTGTTGAAGTGTTCAACTGTATAGAGAAGAAGAAGAAGATGAAAAGGAGTAGAAAGAGGAGGATTGTCATGAATTTGAACCACAATTAGAAGGCAATTTGGTAATATGGTCTTTTTGCTCATTGAGTCATTCTCTACATGTAGCAATCAATGGGGGTTATTTATTTAGTTAAATGATTTAACTAACAATTGCCAACTATGATTATGCTTTTAGTAGGAAGATTTAACCATAAAACCAAATCAAATCAAACAGATTGAGGGGGTGTTCGGCATTTGCTGAATGGTTTGGTGCAGAATGATTAAGTGGTTAGAATGATTAAGAGACTCTTATGATATAGTGCAAAATGAAATATAGTTGTTTGATAATTGTTCAGAATGAAAATAGGGAGGTGAATGGTTAAGGAAGGCACAAGATACAAAATCATTCAGAGGGTTGTTGAACCATTAAGAGGCAGACTTTTTTTTGCCACAAGATTCACCTCTTAGCGATTCAGAGGTTGCCTCTTAATGAAACTATTAAGACGTAACAAACAACCCCTCAGTAAATTTTACTTTAAGCAGTGGTGTAAGAAGGATAAGATGTATAAAGACATAGTGTTGTTTTTGTGTGAGTATTCTATTGATTCTTGAAAAAGAAATTTAATAACGGTAATTGCTATTACTGAAGCATGATTAGTTAAGTACTAATTAAACATTTCTAATTTTTATTGAGTAGAAACATTTCTACTAATTGTTTTAACGACAACCACGTAAATGTTTATTTGTGTGGGAACCGAGAAGTTTCTGTCTCATTTCTAATCTCTTATAGGGCTTAGCTATTGACTTGAATTTTTGTCTTTGACCGTTTGGTTTAAAAAATGGGTATTTTAGTTTAACCACAAGGGATGTGGTGTACTGATTAAGGTCCTGGGGATGTGGCGGAATAACCCATCTGCCTAAGGTTCGAATCCAGGCGTACACAACTTGTGGCCACTGAGGTTTAATCTCAGGGATGATGTCTTACAGTAATAATTTGCCAAGAGATTAGTCTAGGCATAGCCTAAGACACCATTTCCAAAAAAAAGTAGGCTAGTTTCAGTTATATTTTAATTTTTCTAGTAAAATATAGAGTAAATTAGGGCCATCCTTGTTAATAATTTTGATTTTTGTCCCTATAGTTTAAAATTTACAGTTTTTATTCTTATAGTTTTTTACAATGTACTACTATTTTATTTCTATGATTTATAATTTATTGTTATTTTTATCCAACTAATTCCTACCCTTAAGATAGTGGTTCTAAACATTGGTTCTTCAAGTTGGTATTACTGTGATTCTATTTTAACGTAAACTTGGTTCTTAAAAAAATTATTTTATGGCTTACGAAACATGTTCATTTAAAAATGGCAATAGTTAGCTTAAATAACGAAGCAATATGTAAAGAGTTTAAGGAGTCGTTTACGAAATGCTTACTTGGGTAAGTGCTTACCAAGTCATATTACGTTACTGGATGAATATGACAAGGAACAAGAATCTTACCCGGTAATAGCTAAGGCAAGGACGATATTCTTATCTGGTAAGCGATGACAAAGACTCTTATTACGGTTAATGCTTACTGGAAATATTGTTGCATGCGATACCGTTTTGGTGGACTAAAATGTTACTCGATAAGTAAGTGATAGTGTTAAATTTTACCGGTAAACGTTTATCTGGATAAATGTTTGGTAAACGATCATAAGTCTGCAAAAAGACTTTGAAATGTCATCTAATTGTACAATATCAAAGGAATCATTCCATATTAATTATACCAAAGTCTGAAATAAAACGATCATTTACCATTTTATTTAATTTTATATCATACTATGCGTTAACCACTTGGGGTTGTGGCATACAAATTAAGACTTATGGAGGGGGTTTAGTGGAAATCTCTCTTCCCTCACTTTGAATCCAAGTGTTTACAACACCCTTTGTAGCCATGGAGGTTCACCTGCGATGATTCCAAACCCCGAATGGTCACCTAAAGGACTTCCAGGCCATGAATGGTTACACAAGGGACTGTTAGTGCGTGTAAACCGACTCAGATACCTACCGTGTTACAAAAAAAATCATATCATGAGTTAAATGAACATTTACCAAGCAATTTAAAATTAAAAGATGCAAAAGACCCAAAAGCATGAGTTCTACTTACCATAATGATGGAATCTGTAATTATTTCATTTAAATGATACATAATGTGATTATGTGTAAACACATAGATCAAGAATGTAATTTACTCTTTTCTAGACACCACGAAATATATAAAATAATCAACAACTTTGTTTGCATTCACAATAACTGAGAAAAGGACATGAGAGCACATAAAACATGTGTAGTTGCACTTTTTATACTTTTATTCCAAACACATATGTTCTATTTAATGTAAGAAATTTATTGAATTTTGTAAATTGGTTAAGAGTAAATTACATTAAATCGCTCATGTGGTTTATTGATATTCTGGAAACTGCCACTCGATTTTAAAAATTACATCATAGCTTTTATTATTTTTCTTTATTAAAACCTATCGTTTATGATGTTAACGTGTGTTAATAAGGCCATCCGTACCCATACCCTCAAACCCTCTTGCCACCTCAGCACCACATCAGCTTTTCTCATTACCCTCTCCTTACCCTAAAGTGGAGTACCCATACCCTCAAACCCTCTTGCCATCTAATTTTTTTAAATTCTTTTATTTATACATTTAATTATTTAACAAAATAAAAATATTTATATATTTTTTAATAAATAAAAATAAGATAAATTACAAAAATAAAAATTCATATCATTCATTAAAAATAAAAATTACAAAATTCAAAACGCTAAAAAAATAAAAATTGTTGCAAAAATTGTTGCGAAAATTGTTGCGGAAAGCAAGCTCCGGGTCTTGTTGCGGTTGCGGTGTATCCGATCGCTTACGACGGGATGTAGGTGTTTTGTTTGGATTCATGATGAAATTTTAGATAAATGAAAGAAGGTATTGAATTTGAGAGAATTTGAGAGATTTTGGTGTGAAAAAATAAGAGGTTTGGATTAATATATATAGTGTGATTAAATTGAAAAAAAAATAAAAAATATATAAACAAAGAGCCGTTGAACAACGTTTATATTTTCAAAATTTTATAAAAAAAATTAAAAAAAATAAAATGAATCGGGATGAATCGGGTTGGGGAACCCGGGGTTGGAACCCGCCCTCAAGCCCGATCACCCCCGTACCCGTTCCCGTCGAGCCCGCACGAAACCAGGCGTGAGCCCGAGCTCCGCTACGGATGGTCTAACATCCGTTAAGTGTCTCTCACACATGGGCGGACCCAGTGTAGCGCATACGGTGGCACGTGCCACCGTATCGTTTGTCCGGCGAAGGGTAAAATTTAGTAACGGTATGAAGAGTGCAACCGTATTATTTTGGAGGGTGCAACCGTATCGTTTTAAATGGTGCAACCGTATCAAAAAAACTCTTAAAACCAACCAAAAATCCCAAAAAAACTCTTAAAATAACCAAAAAAACCCGAAAAGTTCTCTCGAAATTGATTTTTTTTAAAGTTCCTCGAAATCGAGAAAAAAATTTTAAAAAAAATTTCAAAGCAATCGGGCGATGTGGAAAATTTTTAGGTTCGTCAAAGGTGCCACCGTAAGAAAAAATTCTTGGGTCCACCTATGCTCTCACATGCTAGTCATGTGATGGCATTCTCTGTCATTTTGCTTTTTTCTACCATCTCCTTTTTCCGTGTTCATAACAAGATTTAGAAGCAGATAAGAACATTAAAAAACGCAACAGGATTCAAGAACATTCTTCCTTACCCACCTCATTCTTTCCTTTTCCCAGCCACGATCAAAACACAACACAATTTTAGAAGCAAATGCCAAAAATTCTCCACAACATGAAGATTCAAGAATGCTTATCAATTGCTTAAAAAAATAATGCTCATCAGTTAAAACCCTAGAATTAAAACACTAAGGGTGTGTTTACTTGTGACTTATTGGGCTTAATGAGAAAACTAGCTTATTCATGCAGAGATTTTTAGGTGTTTACTTACGACTTAATGACACAACCTTGGGCTTATTCGCAAAGTGGGTTTAAGGGTGTTGTCCCCATTAAGATGAAAAACTTGACTTTTTTACCCTTGCAGAAAAAGAATGGCCAAAAGGGATTTTTGGTAAACCCTACACTTCTCTATCGCCTCCACGTCTCTCTTCCATAGGGGTGTTCACGGGTTGGGTTGGTCGGGTTGAAGTCACTTTAACAACCCAACCCAATCATTGCGGTTTGAAAAATCTCAACCCAATCAAAAGTGCAACCCAACCCAACCCAACCAAACTGTTCGGGTTGGGTTGGGTTGGTCGGGTTGAAACTTTTATTGATCATTTCACCATTTAACTAAGTTATCGTGTCTAAACAAATTACTAAATGTTTCTAAATATTTAAATGTTCAACAGATTAATAAATCGTCTTATAAAAGATTGCTTATAAATGTTCTATTTATAAATTGCCTTTTTTTACGGAAAGTGAAAAGGAAGAGAGATGGTAAAGGGAGAGTCTCCCACTCGAGCGCCTCTCTCCATCGAGCTCTCTTCTCCGACGAGGTATCTCCATCGACGACAGGTACGTTTTCTCCCCTTCTTGCTGCGTTTTTTCCCTTTTCTCCACTCGTTTTTTCTCCGGATGATTTTGTTCATGCTTCGTTTTCTCCGTGCTTCGTTTTCTCCATGCTTCGTTTTCATCATGCTTCGTTTTCTCCATTGTTCCTGCTGATTTTGTATCTTATTGTTCCACTTGAAAAATGTTTGTTGATTCTTGCTATTGATTGTTGCTGCTGATTTTGTATGCTATTGTTCTATTTTAAAAAAGTAACAGATTGATTCTTGTAGTGTGATTTATGTGTTTTTTTTTCTCAAAATGGTGTGATTATGTGTTGTTTTAGGTATGGAACAAACCGGTGAGTCTCACCAACAAAAGCGTGTTAGGATAAGTTGGAAAGATCACAATGTTGTGAAAACTTTCCTAGAAGCGTGTATTTTAGAGGTGAGATTAAATGGAAAAGAGGGTAGTAGTTTGAAGGCGCTTTCTTGGAAGAAAGTCGCTGATACCTTAAAAACCACGCATAATTTTGTTGTTGACCGAAAACAAATGCAGAACCATTTCGATTACTTGAAAGGAAAGTATGATGCTTGGTTGAAGTTAAAAAATAAAACCGGCAATGTCTATGGTCCTTCTACGAACACTTTTAACTTGACGCAAGAAGAATGGGAGTTGGAGATACATCCAATTGTGCCGGCTAGTCATCAAACTGCTTACAGGGGAAGAGGAGGCGGTCGATGCAATCAAAACGTTCTAGGAATATGTGATTTTAACATGATATTCACTTTTGTTTGGGCTGGATGGGAAGGTATAGCGCATGATTCGAGAATACTTAGGGAAGTTGCCTTTAACCCAAGATCTGGTTTCCCCTTTCCACCACAAGGTATACAACATTCTTAATTTGAATATTGCTTTTTATTTGTATATTATACGTTTGATGTGAGTGGTTTTTCAGATAAATATTATCTTTGTGATGCTGTGTACGCCAATGCTCGTGGATTTTGGCTCCATATCGTAACACAAGATATTGGTTAGCGGATTTTCGACGTCGACGTGCTTTGACTAAAGAAGAAAGGTTTAATCATTGATAACGGAAAAACGTATAGTTCCAATCAGTGGCCACAGTGTGCCCACAGTGGGGGCGCATCTATACACCACAACTATGATCGCTATAAGTAATAAAATGGCAAGTATTTACCAAGTATCGTACCCACGAGGACTGAACTACTGAGAATCAGAGAATGTCACGAACTTCTTGCACAAGTCTCGGTTTGAAAATATTGTTGGTTTGTTTGGAAAATGATTAAACTTTTGAATAATTAAAAATGGGTATGGATGTGAGTTCCCTTGAGATTTTTGTAGTAACAAGATGGTTAGTTGCTTTGTAGCACGAAAAGTTCATAAAAAGCTCGATCTCTCGAAATGATGCAATTTATAAACCGGTCCTACAAAGTTTCCATAAAGTGTCCATTGTTACCGACTCCAATTAAGTTTGAATCTAAACGTCAAGTTCTACCAATATGAAGATTTACACCCAAATCTCTTTGTGATATAAATCTCGACCGGCGTTTGAACCTTAATAAATTATACAAAACCCGCCTCTCGACGTGATTATCAAAGACTCTCTCAAATCTTTGTGCATCACTTAAGCCGTATTTCAAATCCGTCCTCTCGAGGCCTAAGATATAATATTAACACATCAAAGTGATCGGCTTATCCGCGTTGAGTTTAAGTCTCGACTCAAGTGATCAATCTCGAGAGTTAGTAACAAATGGCTACACCCACATGTTGCCTACTAGTCTCAAGTTTGCTCACATCCACACCCAAAGGGGTGCTTAACTCATAATGAAATTAAAAGACATAACAATGTAGAAGAAGTTCATAAAGATTACTTGCATAAAATTAAAGACGTGCCCACAATGGGCTTTACCAAAGGTAATCACATCATGTTTATATGTTGGCACACGGGCTTTGGCACAAAGCTTGGTGATCAAACCTGAAACAATCAGCCGACTTTGGACCCGTGTTGCTGCCTTAGAAATCGTGTCATGAGCAATCGGCTCGAGATCTACTGGGCACTCTTTAAGAACACAGTAAAGCAGAATACATCGATCATAGTCAACAGTACCATCGTGGGCAGTGGGCATTAAGTTGTGCCTTAGGAACTGAAACCAAATGGTCGTTTCATCCGTAAGATGATTGGCCCGTATCATAGATCGATTGTTATCTAGGGACCAACCACAACCCGGACGTGCCAACGTGGCAGCTATCTCCTCGTCCGAAACAATGAGCAACTTCTTGGAAAGTTGATTATACGAACACACAAACGGGGCCACAAGTTTTAAAGTTGTATTTATCGCAGGCCCGGACCAATCAATTACCCGTCCACGAAGCCGCAAGGGGCTGTAGTCGGCAAACGCAGCAGTCGCGAAAAATTCGGCGGCCCATGTTTCATTTGCTTTGCATGGGATCGATATTAATTTCTCCCAATGCATTGCAAACAGATGCTGCTTTACGTGTGCCACAGAATTAACTAACACAGGGTCAAAAGTTCGTTCTAGCAAGATTTTGTTTTTCTTGATAAGCTCATACCTTGCTTTTACCAACACGTCATCAACAGTAGTGATCGGTTTCTTGCGAGAGGTCCTGCGTGTATGGCATGCCACAATGGGTTTCTTTCCCTTCTCATCAGCTTTGATCTCCTCTTCGAAATCGCTGTCAGAAGCCGCGACTTTCTTGGCTTTTTTCGGTGGCGGTGATGGCTCATCAGATTCTGAAGAGGTGTCCTCGGATGAACTGGAATCCGATGGAGGGATTCCAGTGGCGGTTTGTTGTTCAGATGGACCTGTTGTGGCTATTTTTTCAGTATTCCCTGAGGTGTTACTCGTGCCCGCTGTGGGTATCAATTTCTCACTATGGGCAGAATCGACCTTTGTGGAATTCGGATCGACGGTGGCTTCTGGGCTCAGAGGGTTCTCAAATGGGTAGGGAGTAGTATTTTGTTGTGGCTGTGTTCCTTCAAAATCAAACCAGAGGTCCTCACCAAGGTTTTCTTCCCCCAAATCTCCTTTTTCATTTAAATCAAAGGGTTTTGATTTGGAAGATGAGGGTTGGTTTTTGGGTTCAATGGCGATGATGGTAGACACTATAGGGGGGCTGTGATAAAAAAGGGTTTTAGAGGGGTTGATTGTGGTGGTGGGGTGGATGGGGTTTGGAGATAGTGAGGATTTTGGAAGTCTCCAAGAGGGTTGTTAGGGTTTGTTCTTAGGTGAATGGGGGAATGGTAATGGGTATGGTGGGTGGTGAAATACACACAAATAAGGGCTGAGTGAAGGGTATGTGAATGGTAGTAGGGATGATAACAGGTGGGTTTGGGTTTGGTGGGTCGGTTATTCGGGTGAGCACCTCGTGAGTTTCAAGGAAAGAGTGCACATACCTTGGTGAGGATGGGGTCGTCGGTTCTTCGTTGGTCGGAGCGTCGGAGGAGATGCCGACGGTGGTCTGGACGGCCATCGTGGATGATGCGGAGCTGAGGGATTGGGTTTCGGCCACCACAGATGCGTCCGACGATGGTGGAGCATCGGCGATGATTTCGATAGGAGCATCCGACGAAGCGCCGGCCATGGCGGTGATTAGTTCAGCGGCGGTAGCAACAATGGTGGGTGCGGATGGTTGGCCGACGACAACGGCGGTGTGGCGGAGGGACCGCCGTGTTGGTCGACCGGGGATGTGCACCAGCGATTTCTTCCTAGCCATGGAGAGGAGGAAGGTGTCTGCTGATTTTCTTTTCTTTGGAGAAGAAGACCCAAAAAGGTGGGGTTTGAAAATATCCAAGAGGTTAACCCAATACCTTTAGTTTTCAAAAAAATGAAGGACCCTTGGTTTTTAGTGGGGACCAATGGTTGACTAAAAAGTCAGAAAACCCAAAGGTTCCACTTTTTTTTGTCTGATGGATTATTGCATTGAAACCCGCAAGAAGTACATCAACCCTATATTAAAAAATAGTTCCCTTGAAACATGTGAGTACTTGATGTACTTGATAAGTTTTTTTTCCTGCATGCTCACCAATCAGTTGTTTTCTTAAAAATTTGCCCCACATCTTTTTGAAAATTTACTTCCTCCCCCCCCCCCCCAAGACTGTCCTTATCCGAATTTTAAAGCCTGTGGGCACGAAGTCCGCACAGTGAGCAATCTGCAAGATTAATTCTAAAGGAAAAATAAAAACAAAGATTAAGAAAGCGATATATACAATATATACACAGTGTTTCCATCAAAGATCACTCGTCACCACCAGTGGGTGTGGGCACCTCATTTGGAATAAAGTGCTTGACTCGGTGACCGTTAACCCTGTAACGCCCCAAAATCCGGGCTAATTTGAACCTTAAATTTTAACAAGTTATGATAAAATAAACTTCCACTTTCATATATATATATATATATATATATATATATATATATATATATATCAAGTGAATTAACCACTAAGAGTATATTTACAAGTACAGAATTCTCCAAATAACCTATTAATCTAATTATGCCACTATAATCAGATTAACTAAGTTATCTAAGCAATCCTTCAAAAACTCCTTCTGTTAATTGACTTTTCCGCTAATCCAAAATGCTCGTCCCACATCCCTTTTACCTTCCCGAGCTAGTACCTGGTAAGAAAACATCATTTGAAACGATTAGGCCAACGCCTAGTGAGAACATTCGTTTCCATAATAATATTTGCAAAATCAATGTAAACAAGTTATATCAAACCTGATTACCCTTTTTCTTACCATACGTGTAACTCTATTCCGTTAACACGATCTTCATCCAATCCCATGAATATGACTGACACACATTCCATCATCATATCATGTCTTAGAGCCACACTACGAATCTTCACTGATTCTAGATTAATACTCTTATTCCAGAAATCGCAATATACACATGCCCATTTCCATTCATATCATATTCCAGAGCCACACTACGAATCTTTCTCATATTCTAGATTAATGCTCTTATCCAATAAATCGCAATTACACATGCCCATTTATCGGAAAGGAAGTAGAGATTACAAGCACTTATGTCAATCCCATTTTCTTCCTTAGAAATTGGGAATAACGATTATTACCACACGCCTATTCCACAATTTCCACACACACACTGGAATAACGATTATTACCACACGCCTATTCTAGGGTTACTCACACACATCAGAATAATGATTAACTTCATCTATTCCACGTGCACATAACCATTAGTACTACATACATCAGAATAATGACTAACTTCATCTATTCCACGTGCACATAACCATTAGTACTACACACATCAGAATAATGACTAACTTCATTAAGCCTAACAACCTACCATTCAGCTGTAAGTATGTTCAGGCCACTAGAACTGCATTTCAATTCCTAAACCGTACCTGTTTAGAAGTCAGCAAGTCCTAAAGTTACTGAGTACTCCAAAAGTGACCGGACAGTACCAGTTTCCGGACACCTTAAACTATCCGGACAACACAAGTTTTCCGGATACCCAAGACTTACCGGATACACCATCTTTCCGGATACCCTCATCTTTCCGGATACATCAACTTACCGGGTATTTCACTAATCCGGATGACACCCGGAAACCAAGGTATCCGGATACCATCCGGTAACTTATTTCATCCGGAAACTATACAAAATTTAAGACTTACCGGATGACTTTGTCGCGTCCAGAGACATTCATCACCACGGTTTCCGGATACATGGTTTTATCCGGAAACCTTCGACCTGCAGCTCAAAATTTGATCTAGATACATATCTGTTCGATTCAGCTCATTCCAGACAATTCCATACAGTTCATAACCAATTTATACAACTATTCCAAGGTTTAATTTAACATATAAACGCTGATTTGCACAAACCACAAATGAACTCACATTTTTGAAGAAAACCCACTTTGCTGCACAAATCTGCTTCCAATCTGATGCTATGGATTCTGAAAACCAATTTGATAAACAAATTCGTTTATCATCATACATCTACAACAATTTATCAGAAACCCAGATTAATTCCTTACCAATTTGATGATCAAAACCCTTGTTTTCCTTCCTTTTCTCTCTTTCTCCCTTTTCTCTCTATTCTTTCTTTCTTTCTTTTCTAAACCGACCCAAAACAAAAGAATCAAATAAATATCTGATTTTCAGCTATTTTATCCATACATACTTTCCAAATTGACCAATTACACCTCCAAGTTTCATTATTTCCAAAATAGCACCAAACTCTAATCACTTGCATTTTAACCCCATTTGAATTATAAAATACAACATAATTCAAGGTTAAAACTAAAATACAAATATATCTCAATTCTCATTAAAATACTATTTCTGAAAATTCAGGATGTTACAATACTCCCCAACTTGAAAATGATTTCGTCCTCGAAATCAAGAATCAGGTAAACAGATGGGGATACCTATCCTTCATAATCTCTTCCGACTCTAAAGTCACATTAGCACCTCGATGGTGTTTCCACTGTACTTTCAACATAGCTACTTCCTTGCCAATACGTAACTTTCTAACCGATCTTTCCAAAATTGCCTCTGGTTCTTCCACACCATAATTCTTCTCATCCACTCTTACTTTAGTAAAAGAAATCACATCATACCAACATGAAATATTTTGTACATCTCTTCCCTTTAAGTCTTACATACTTAATCACAATTTAAAAGTCCAGAAAGAATAAGAATTCATCTTTTCATATTTTATGAACCTTACCTCTTTCATTAGTATCCGCTCCCCAACTTGGATTTGCAAACCTCCTTAGAGTAACTGTTCATCATCAAATCTTTATCCGACTATTTCTTGGTCTACCATACCGACATTAACCGTAACTCGATCTCCGGGTCTCAAAATAACATTACCATCTACTGCTTGAAAATCTACACTCACCTTAAATTGAGCATACTCACCACTTTTGAATACTTCGATAATTACGACAAACCTTTGTTACATCCATGACTCACACGTTTCTTCAGTATAAAGTGTTACCATTCCTCACACCACTATCGCACTATGCGACCATATTGCAACCAAATACTAAAGTGTTGTATAACAAGGGTGATAATTCCATTGAACCTGTAGTATAACTACATTCTTAGGTCCGATCTTTCTATCATTTCTTCCCACGTTAGCATGGAGTACTACCCTCAAAACATTACTTGTCTCTTTCTCCCAACTTTTCCACATACTGATAACATTTTCTCATTACTATACATAACCAAACAGTTGTACCAAAATTCTAACTTAAGGCAATCAACTAAGTTATCTTGAAACGACATACCGTCCCAAGTTACTACACATTCTTTAATCTGCAACTAATACTTCCTCGGACAATTCTTTCACACATAAGAAGCAACTCATCTTCCTTAAGGATTTTGCATCTTTTACATCACATTTTGACTAACATATCCATCATCTTCGTTAACTTCCAATGATTCAAGAACATAAACTTACCTAGCGACTCACACAACCAACATCGCTTTGGATAAACACCCACTACTTTTCTGCCATTCTATTCCGATATTAGCCATATCACTACACCATCTTACAAACCACATACTCCAACAATTTTATTGACAAAATCGTACTCTTTATCTGAAATCCCCGAAAAGACTTCCATCGGATGCTTCCTCTTTCTAACTTCACATTACATACTAGTTGACACACTTATCTTGGCACTTGATGCCACTACTCGTTCGTACATTCTCCACCCATAGCATCTCACAGCAGGCCAGGTCTCTCATGATCATTTGTACACAATTCAAACGTACATTCATGTTCTCCCGCATGATTAATTGAGTCTATTTCACTTATTATAATCCTCTCCAACTTTAGTTGAACCACAACTCGCGGTTTCTAATTAATTTCAACTTACTTGTTTCCTGCTAGCTCTTCGTGATTCCAAACCAAAACATAGACAGGGCACAATCCCTCACGGATCGGCGTAGTCTATACACTCGCTTCGTTCGTGCCTAATACTTCACCCTTTATAAACCATCCACACCGTAAGAAAACGCTTATCTAATACAACAGCCCTTCACTATCCTAACACCCCTACACGATGGTCCTTTAACTTTTAATCTTCTGATTCCAGGCTTAATATTCAAACATGATCTCAGAAATAACCAATGTATTCATATCATGTAAACTTCAATTATAATACAATTCATATAATTCCAACCCCAAGCCTACGTCGAGCTTATTCATAAACTTCAACCCCAGGCGAATGCTCCCAATACTCAACCGAGTCCAAAACCGAGCCATCTGCTCAAAGGATCTAATGATTATTTATCAACCTCTACTCATGCAATTAAATACATTTAATTCACATCATGCAACACACGCTCCGAGGCGTGATAATCTCACAACCCCTTCATTTCTACCTTCCCAATGAAGTCAATCCATATATGTATCTATATGTACACGTATATGCAACTCTTTTATACTCAACAAAGTATATCACTCACCAAGATTCATTAGTCCCAAAGGTACTAAGAATACAAGATCATCAAACGGTCCTTTCACATAAGACCAATACTTAAAACGACACTCATTTAAATAAAATGCAATTAAGCACATATCACATCATAATTATTGTACAACCACAATAACTCTAAAAGCGAAATGTGACCACATAGCTTTCTCTAATGCGATAAATTAATCAAAATTTCTTTCACTCGCGTTTTATTCGTCAATCACTCAAATTTCCCAAAAGTGGGTGTTTCACAAAATATAAACCATTCTGTAACATCCCCAGTCCACCGTACACGATAATGTCCGCTTTGCGCATACCCTCTGCATAACAGCATGCCGGTACCGCTCACGGTTTTGTTCCTGCAAGCACAGGCATACGCGGGATGCACCCAGACCGCACCCTGTGACAGGCAAAAGGCCTCATACACCTTACACAACTGCCGACTTCAAAGTCAATAGTCGACCTGTCGATACTTCTTTAACCTATTCTTTAACAAGGGTCCTTAACTGAACCTAATCCTTCCAACATATCATAATCTAATTCACATCCCATCGTTTTCATCTCCAATTTATTCGTGCAATGTTAATATCACAAGATCACCATAAATTCTTATTTGACATCAAGGATGTTTCCTTTCTATCTCACCACACTATTCCATCACCTTGACGACTTCTAGTCCTTCCTCCGGACACAATCGTCCCTTGGCAACTGTTTTTCTAGTCATCGAACAATGGGTACAGACCCTCATACATCCGACACTAAAGTCCACTTTCGACTCTCCCACTGATCACCTCTCATCTTGAACCCAAATTCCAAAACTACGAACATTCTCCCATGATTTATCCAACACCTCTTCACTCTCGGAGTTCTTTCTTAGCTTAAAGTGTAATACTCTATGACCTAGTGAGTTCATAGCCTTCATGCATGACAACTTGATAAATGAATCATTTCGCACATTTTCTCATTTTAAAGAACAACACAAGGAACAACTTGGGTACCAATGACCCCAACATTCTCATAACTCCAATGTACTGCACAACGATCTCGAGAATCGTTTGCATACAACTTCCCGTAACACTTAATCTTTCTCAACCAAACGATATTGTTACGACAATAATAAAAATGAAAATCTTTTCATGCGACCAAAGTTTGAAAGAAAAATACCGACACGAAGTAAGCTAGTCGGTTCTCACATTCGTTTATATGATATCATCAAGTTAATACTCTTGTTGGTTATAAAAAGTTTTGCTGGCCAATGCTTTCTTGACCTTTTTGCTACCATTCAACTTTTCATGTAAAATACGAAGTATTTTGCAAATTGCTAAACTCAAAATTTCCTTGTGCGCCGTAACTGGAATTTCCTTTTTCTTTAAATACACACTTGCACATGCTGACTCAACCTCGACTAAAATGGTTGTCTATGCATTTGTTTTGAAATCATAAAAACTCATGTAACACACACTAGGACACCATACATAAAACTCTATTCGCAATTGAAGGCTACTCACTCAAACAAGGTCAATCGTTTTACTCACGCGACTTATCATTGACACTCTACTTCCGACCAGAGGTCGCCCTCTCAGCTTTGTAATACTTACTATACATGCATTCCATGGCCCACTTACTCAACCATTTCATACTATTAAAGTTTGCCTCGGCGGACTTTCATGAGTCCCGCCAGTTCCAGGTTGTCTTTCCAACCCCCAATCATTTACTAATCTAATCTCCAAAGAATTGAAGGACCTTGGTGGCGTATCCACCATCGTTCTACTATAACACATAGAGATAACCATAAGAAATGGTTATACGAGTATAGACATGCAAAACGTACTTTACCGATCATTAGTCACTGTAACAATTTAGAAACAAGCATGCTTATGTAACAATATATTCATAAATAACAGTAGCTAATTAAAATTGTGAATATATCATACAGGAGAGTCCTCGTTACCATCGTTACAGTACTAATTTCACGTATTTCCGTCAACTCTTAAAACTATCCCGTCTTATTGTTTCTACCCATTTCTCACGAATCATAACTTAATTCATCACAGCTTAAGTCTAAGTATCTCCTCAGCATACTTAGTTCGCTTAAACTATTGCTCTGATACCATATTGTAACGCCCCAAAATCCGGGCTAATTTGAACCTTAAATTTCAACAAGTTATGATAAAATAAACTTCCACTTTCATATATATATGTCAAGTGAATTAACCACTAGGAGTATATTTACAAGTACAGAATTCTCCAAATAACCTATTAATCTAATTATGCCACTATAATCAGATTAACTAAGTTATCTTAGCAATCCTTCAAAAACTCCTTCTGTTAATTGACTTTTCCGCTAATCCAAAATGCTCGTCCCACATCCCTTTTACCTTCCCGAGCTAGTACCTGGTAAGAAAACATCATTTGAAACGATTAGGCCAACGCCTAGTGAGAACATTCGTTTCCATAATAATATTTGCAAAATCAATGTAAACAAGTTATATCAAACCTGATTACCCTTTTTCTTACCATACGTGTAACTCTATTCCGTTAACACGATCTTCATCCAATCCCATGAATATGACTGACACACATTCCATCATCATATCATGTCTTAGAGCCACACTACGAATCTTCACTGATTCTAGATTAATACTCTTATTCCAGAAATTGCAATATACACATGCCCATTTCCATTCATATCCTATTCCAGAGCCACACTACGAATCTTTCTCAGATTCTAGATTAATGCTCTTATCCAATAAATCGCAATTACACATGCCCATTTATCGGAAAGGAAGTAGAGATTACAAGCACTTATGTCAATCCCATTTTCTTCCTTAGAAATTGGGAATAACGATTATTACCACACGCCTATTCCACAATTTCCACACACACACTGGAATAACGATTATTACCACACGCCTATTCCAGGGTTTCTCACACAAATCAGAATAATGATTAACTTCATCTATTCCACGTGCACATAAGCATTAGTACTACACACATCAGAATAATGACTAACTTCATTAAGCCTAACAACCTACCATTCAGCTGTAAGTATGTTCAGGCCACTAGAACTGCATTTCAATTCCTAAACCGTACCTGTTTAGAAGTCAACAAGTCCTAAAGTTACTGAGTACTCCAAAAGTGACCGGACATTACCAGTTTCCGGACACCTTAAACTATTCGGACAACACAAGTTTTCCGGATACCCAAGACTTACCGGATACACCAACTTTCCGGATACCCTCATCTTTCCGGATACATCAACTTACCGGGTATTTCACTAATCCGGATGACACCCGGAAACCAAGGTAATCCGGATACCATCCGGTAACTTATTTCATCCGGAAACTATACAAAATTTAAGACTTACCGGATGACTTTGTCGCGTCCGGAGACATTCATCACCACGGTTTCCGGATACATGGTTTTATCCGGAAACCTTCGACCTGCAGCTTAAAATTCGATCGAGATACATATCTGTTCGATTCAGCTCATTCCAGACCATTCCATTCAGTTCATAACCAATTTATACAGCTATTTCAAGGTTTAATTTAACATATAAACGCTGATTTGCACAAACCACAAATGAACTCACCTTTTTGAAGAAAACCCACTTTGCTGCACAAATCTGCTTCCAATCTGATGATATGGATTCTGAAAACCAATTTGATATACAAATTCGTTTATCATCATACATCTACAACAATTTATCAGAAACCCAGATTAATTCCTTACCAATTTGATGATCAAAACCCTTGTTTTCCTTCCTTTTCTCTCTTTCTCCCTTTTCTCTCTATTCTTTCTTTCTTTCTTTTCTAAACCGACCCAAAACAAAATAATCAAATAAATATCTGATTTTCAGCTATTTTATCCATACATACTTTCCAAATTGACCAATTACACCTCCAAGTTTCATTATTTCCAAAATAGCACCAAACTCTAATCACTTTCATTTTAACCCCATTTGAATTATAAAATACAACATAATTCAAGGTTAAAACTAAAATACAAATATATCCCAATTCTCATTAAAATACTATTTCTGAAAATTCAGGATGTTACAAACTCGGAAGATGCTTCCGTCTTGTGGGTTGACTAAATCGACTGTTCCAAACTTTCCCACATCCGCTATTGTAAAAGGTCCCGACCAACGTGATTTTAATTTTCCGGGAAACAACTTCAAACGAGAGTTAAAAAGGAACACTTGTTGATTTTTTTCAAAATTCCTTTGGTTAATACGACGATCATGCCATACTTTTGTCTTTTCTTTATAAATTTTGGCGTTTTCGTAGGCATGATGACGTATCTCCTCTAACTCGTTTAGTTGAAGTTTTCTCTTCTTTCCGGCCACTTATTCATTTAGGTTTAATTCCTTTACGGCCCAAAATGCCTTGTATTCAAGTTCCAAGGGTAAGTGACATGCTTTACCAAAAACCAGTTTATATGGCGATAGTCCTAGTGGTGTTTTAAAAGTTGTTCGATATGCCCAAAGTGCGTCATCCAACTTAAGGGACCAATCCTTTCTATCGGGTTTTACCACTTTTTCCAAAATTGACTTTATTTCCCGATTTGAAAGTTCGGCAAGCCCGTTTGTTTGAGGATGGTATGCCGTTGATACCTTATGATGGATGTTGTATTTGCTCAAAACTGTGCTTAACATTTTGTTGACAAAATGAGTTCCCTCGTCACTAATTAAAGCGCGAGGCGTTCCAAAACGAACAAAAATGTTTTTATGAAGAAAGTTAATCACAGTTTTAGCATCATTTCTTGGACAAGCGATGGCTTCTATCAATTTTGAGACATAATCTATGGCCACCAAAAGATAGTGGTTATCTAAATGGTCCCATAAAATCGATGCCCCACACATCAAAAAGTTCGACTTCCAAAATATTATTTAAGGGCATCTCATTTCGTTGGGACAAATTCTCGGTCCTTTGGCATTGGTCACAACTCTTTACGAACTCAAATGAATCTTTAAAAATGGTAGGCCAAAAGAAACCACTTTGAAGAATTTTTGCGGCCGTACGTTGACCACCGAAATGGCCCCCGTATGTTGAAGCATGACAATCCCGCAAAATATTTTTTATTTCAAAATCCGGAACACATTTCCTCAAAATTTGGTCCGATCCTAATTTATACAAAAAAGGATCATCCCAAAAATAGTGTTTACAATCATGAAGAAACTTTTTAAACTTTTGCGCGTTCATGTGGTATGGCCTAATTCCACTTTCAAGATAATTTGCAATATCGGCATACCATGGCAATTCTTTTTCAACATGTTGTATTGCTAAAATACACTCATCCGGGAAAACTTCTTTGATTTCATGACTTCCCCCACTTGACACGTTCATTTCAATTCTTGAAAGATGATTGGCAACTTGATTATTGACTCCTTTTCTATCAACTATCTCTATGTCAAATTCTTGTAAAAGAAGAACCCACAGAATAAGCCTTGGCTTAGCGTCGGTTTTGTTAAAAAGATATTTGATAGCGGAGTGGTCCGTATGAACAATGACTTTTGTGCCGATCAAATAAGAACGAAAACGGTCAAAAGAAAATACTACGGCAAGTAACTCTTTTTCAGTTGTTGTATAATTTATTTGAGCTTCGATAAGAGTTTTACTTGCGTAGTAAATGGGGTGAAACATTTTCTCTTTTCTTTGTCCCAAAACGACACCTACCGTCCAATCACTAGCATCGCATATTACCTCGAAAGGTTTTGTCCAATCTGGTGCTATTACAATAGGTGCAGAGACAAGAGCTTCTTTGATTGTTGAAAAAGCCGTTTTGCATTCGGAAGTAAAATCAAAAGTTTGGTCAACATGCAGTAAATTACACAATGGTTTTGCAATTTTTGAAAAATCTTTTTTGAAGCGCCGGTAAAATCCCGCATGTCCCAAAAAACTTCTAATGCCTTTAACCGAAGTGGGTTCGGGTAATTGCATTATTACTTCTAATTTAGCTTTATCAACTTCCAAACCCTTTTTAGAAACCATGTGACCCAACACAATTCCCTCTTGAACCATAAAATGGCATTTTTCCCAATTCAAGATTAAATCGTGCGTTTCACATCTTTCTAAACTTTTTCTCAAATTATCAAGACAATTATCAAAAGACGTCCCAATTACCGAAAAATCATCCATAAAAACTTCCATGGTATCCTCAATCATGTCCGAGAAAATAGACATCATGCAACGTTGGAAAATCGCGGGAGCATTGCACAACCCAAATGGCATTCGCCGAAAAGCAAAAGTTCCGAAAGGACATGTGAAAGTTATTTTTTCTTGATCCTCGGGAGCTATGTGAATTTGATTATAGCCCGAGTATCCATCCAAAAAGCAATAAAATTCTTTTCCGGCCAACCGATCTAGCATTTGGTCTATAAAAGGTAAAGGAAAATGGTCTTTTTTCGTGGCTAGGTTCAATTGTCTATACTCCATGCATATTCTCCACCCGGTGACGGTCCTAGTAGGGATGAGTTTGTTTTTCTCGTTTTTTATAACCGTGGTACCTCCCTTTTTCGGAACACATTGCACCGGGCTAACCCAACCACTACTTGAAATGGGGTAAATAATACCTGCGTCAAGCCATTTTAAAATTCCCTTCTTAACGAACTCTTTCATGATGGGATTTAATCGCCTTTGTGGTTGCACTTTGCCAATACTATTTTCTTCCAAAATAATCTTATGTTGGCAAATGGATGGACTAATCCCCTTAATGTCCGCTAATGTCCAACATATGGCTTTCTTGTGACTTTTCAACAATTCTAATAATTGCTCCTCTTGACAATCACTTAACTTGGAAGAAATGATTACGGGTAATTTTTCTTCTTCCATGAGGTAAGCATACTTAAGGTGACTAGGGAGAGGTTTCAAATCCAATTCTGGAGCTTTAAGAATTGATGGCATTTGTGGAGGTCGATCATTAAAATCTAAATGTTCAAAGGCATCTATAACCTCCATCAAATCCTCTTCTGAAACATCATTTTCAAAGCCTATAATGGGTTCTTCATGAAAGTCTTCTAAAAGGCTAGGCTCAAAATCATCACCTAAAGTGTCAATGGCGGAACAATCTTCTAAATCACCGGTGAATTTTAGTGACTTAAAGACGTTGAAGGTTATTTGTTGGTCATTCACTCGCATAGTTAGCTCACCTTTTTGGACATCAATTAAGGTTCGGCCGGTCGCAAGAAAAGGTCTTCCTAGAATGATGGGAATATTCTTATCCGCCTCATAGTCCAAAACTAGAAAATCGGCCGAAAAAATGAATTTATCAACTTTAACCAAAATGTCTTCAATTTTTCCTTTCGGATAAGCAATGGATCTATCCGCGAGTTGCAAAGTGACAGTAGTGGGTCTTACTTCACCAATTCCTAATTTGTTGAAAACTGACAAGGGCATGAGATTTATGCTTGCACCCAAGTCACATAGTGCATTTCCAACCTCTTGACCACCAATGGAACATGGGCTGGTAAAACTTCCCGGGTCTTTGAGTTTCGGAGGGATTTTACATGTAAGAATTGCACTACATTCCTTGGTTAAAGCAACCGTCTCAAATTCTCCTAGTCTCCTTTTTTGTTGAGAATGTCTATTAAAAACTTGACATAGTTTGCCATTTGCTCGAGAGCTTCTACCAAAGGAATGTTAATATGGAGTTGTTTGAAAACATCTAAAAACTTTTTAAACTGAACATCCATCTTTTTATCTTTGAATCTTTCAGGAAAAGGCAACTCACGTAGATCCAAGTTGTTTGCTTTTTACTGGGTGTGGGCACGGACTGCCCACTGTGAGCACGCTGATCAGTATTTTGACAGTACCAGAGGAATCTGCTGTTTGAGACACAAAAACAGGGTCTTGCGTTTTTTCAACAGCAGGGAACAGTCTAGGAAAATTTTCTCTATCGAAGAGATGTGAATCTTTTTGTACGTTAGATGTGGTAGAAGATTTACCGTTTTCACGAGAGTCTTCTATGTGACCTATTTCCATTATGCTTATGGCCTTGACATGTTCCTTGTGTGGTCCTTTTGGGTTCTCAGTGTCACTAGGCAAAGTCCCTTGTGGTCTATTTTTGAGCTCGGTCGCAAATTGACCAAGTTGGGTCTCAAACCCTCTCAAGGTTGCATTGGTTTGGTTAATAAAACCTTTAAGCAACGATTCAAGTGAACCGTTACCTTCCGATGCATTTTGTTGCCTAGGTGCATGTGATTTGTGAAGATTGATCATGTTGGTACGTGGGTTGTTGATTTTGATAAAATCCAAGGGGATTTTGTGGTCGATTTTGTGGTTGACTTGCCCCAGGAGGTTGAAGTCCTTGATTGCCCGACCAAGAAAAATTCGGGTGATTTCGCCAATTCGGGTTATAAGTTTGAGAAAAAAGGGTTATTTCTAGCATTCCCCAAATAATTTACCGAAGCGGGATTTCCCGGACAATTCTCATAATTATGACTTTCCCCACAAAACGCACACGACTCATTAATAGCTTGCGCTTGGTTTTTCTCTCCATTGATGTTTAAGTTATTTTTTACCAAGTTAATCAAAGCTACAATTTGTGCATTTAAAGAGGTGATGGCATCAATCTCATGAACTCCCGATGCATTTTGGGTGGTGATGGCACGAGTATTTTGCCATTCGGTGTTATTGTTTGCAACTTTTTCCAAAATATCAAATGCCTCATTGTAAGTTTTTGAAACAAGAGCACCACCGGCCGTAGCGTCGAGAATGATTTTAGCCGCATTAGAAAGACCATTATAAAATGTTTCTAATTGGATGCAATAGGGAATTCCATGATGAGGACACTTTCGAAGTAAATCTTTAAATCTTTCCCATGCATCCGATACCGCCTCATCATTCTCTTGCCGAAAGTTCATGATATCGTGCCTAAGCTTTACGTTTCTTGTTGGAGGAAAATATTTTTTAAGAAACTTTTCAGCTAGACCCGCCCAAGTGTCGATGGATTCCGGTGGTTGTGAATTTAGCCATGCTTTAGCTCTATCTCTTAACGTGTAAGTGAAGAGTGTCAAACGTAAGGCTTTCGGTGTTACTCCGGGAATACGAAAATGATCCGTCATTTCTATAAATGATTTCAAGCGTGAATGCGGATCCTCCGAAGGTAATCCCCCATATTGACCCATTGCTTGGATCATTTGGAACATTACGGGTTCGGGTTTAAAAGCTTGCGTATCCATGTTGGTGATAGGCGGGTTTACACCCCCGTAAATCTAACCGCAAGTGTACGGGTCGAAATCAAGTAATAGTACAAAAGTACGAGTATCGAACACAGGGAACTAGGAACTAAGTATCACAATGACTATAAGATATATTAACTGAACGATCGCAAATTGAGTTGTTGATATTAAACTAATTAATTGCAAGTAATTAAATCAAACACGAGACAGTAGACAACTTGAGAACTTCTGATAGAGAAAACAGTTGAGGATTGGAAATCCTAAGGTTTTCACATACAGACACTTGACTTAAACCAATTACCATCTAATCCCTTTTATGAATACCCAATCTTTAAAATCACCGTTGTTCTTTCTCAAGCAACAACGGGTTTTATCTTGAAAGCACAAGTTTTATCTCTCGATCTCAACCTATGGAATTCAAAACACATTAAAATCAAGATTATAATGGGACTAAGGCTTACTTGGTATATCTCTATCCAATTTCTCACCTTAGGCATGCAATTCTAATTCTAAGTAATAATTAATTCTCTCGAACTTAATTGCTAACAAACAAAACATATGTAAATTGGCCAAACTCACAAAAGCATTAAAATCCAAATCACATGCTTCATTAAAATAGGAAAAAGCTGATAAAAGTTTCAAGTCACATGTTCATACGCCTAAACCAAATTCATTCCAACCCCCAACATCTAAGGATTAGTTCATATTGGTGGTGGATAAAAACATAAGAAAAGGAAGAAGAATAGTGTGTGTAAACATGATAATCGTGAACGTGATGAATGTAATGGTGAACTCCCTTCTCTCGGCTTTAATCCGCTTTGCGTGGTGAACGTATCCTCGATCGATCCTCTACCGTGGCTCCAAAATACGTGAAAGTGCTCTGAAAATCGCCCCCAAGCTGCCTCCCGTCGCACGTCGAGATAATGACCTAAAATCCGGAAAACATGAAGTGTAAAATGCAACAGAGGGTTGCGCGGTTTTAGCCGAAGTTTGTAAACCGCGGGGTAAACCGCGCTGTTTCCAAAAGCTATTCCGGGTCAGGTTCGGTTCTGGTTCGGGCACGGGTCTTGGGCTTCCGTTGGCTTCGTTTTGTACTCGTTTTGGGCTCTTTTCCGCTTCTTTTCTCGATGATTGCCATCTTTTAGATTACCCGTACATTTCACTCGATAAACCATAAAGTTCTGCCTTTTTGCTAGAACACAAGCCAATCTCATTGGTTTGAGGACCGAAAATAACGCCAAAAATGGCGTTATCAACAACCCCAAACCGAGCGTTGCTTGTCCTCAAGCAAATTAGCGATAAAATAGAATAAAAGCATATATCAGTGAAATAATAATTGCACAACTCCCAGTTGGTACCACGTGATGCACTGGTGATTTCCCATACCCGTGAATGCCTATCTCACTCTTGCCTCATCCTTATTCTGTTTGATCTATGGCCTTCCATTGTGAGTTGAACTTGTGACTGCTTCGATTACATTTAGGTCGTACTAGGTCCAAACATACTAGGGAAAACATTTCGCCTCGACCCTACCTCACAGGATACTCTCATTTCACTCGAACCTAGGTTGTCGCACAAGTTGTCATGTATAGGAAGTTGTGTACAAGAATACTCAAAAATCATATGACAACTCTAATGAAAGGCGCACAATTGTCCAAAAGGTTGATCTCAGAAGGGAATCAAGTAGCAAGACAGGGAATATTGGTAAAGGTATTCGTATACTCTAATCACGTTTTCCAGAAGATCATCCTGGTCTTTACAAGGGTTGTAACGGGGCTAGGGTTATGGCTAAGAAACGAAGGGTGAGCGGATCAACAATCCTCGGTGTGTCAACCATTAGCAGTTCTGAACTTCTTGACTTCACTTTCTATTATTTGGCCCTCTTTGTCACTGCTGGAGTCGCTTTGACTCTCTTATTTTCTGCGGTAAAGCTATCTAAACAACTGTATTTATTTTCTTTTTGTATTTTGTTTTTGTATTTTTTTTAAGTTGGGACTTCATTGGTCCTCTTTATTTGATTGGGGCTACATTGGCCCTCTTTTCTATCTATTTTCATGACTGGCCTGTACTGCTTCTTATTGACACACTTTCGGATAAGGGTTGGCTAAGGCTTTTGGTTAGGATTTAATCGTGGGTCATGAAATGAATAGGGTGAGTGTTTGGCTGCAAAAAGGTTATGGGTACACACAATGGGTAAAAAGGAACGATAGCTAAAAACGGGTTAAAATTTCACACAATGCCAGGAATCATCTCTTAAGGTCCACACGATATGGTCTACTATACCCTTACCCAATATCCCGATGGTCGTCTTTGCTACTCAATGCAATATTATAGTGAGATCACTCTATAATCATGACAAGGAATTCGGAAAAGTGTATATGAATTTTGTGTTTAAATCCTCGAAGTGAAGAACGTCATTTAGGCTCAAATCTCGCTATTGGGTGGTCTCCACTAATGTCCCTAGTCATGTCTTTTCCCGGTCCTTCCCTAATGGTCACATTACTATCACAAGATTCTTCCCACAATGGTCGGTTTCAATCATTCAAAAAAATTTAGCTAATGTGATCTACGCATTCAGAAGTACAGGAAGTCTACGTGCATAAACGTGGGCCCGATTGGGCAACCCCAAACCTTACCCACACATTGTCCTCAATGTGCAAGTGTCGGTTGTAGGCGATGCGACACCAATCATTGTGCAGTTATTATAGTCATCAAGCGGAAGGACAAAGCATCAATACAAAAACATCAAAAAGCGAACCCAGAGTTATTCATATATGGCCATCCCAAACCTAGGCCGTGGCCTAGGTTTGCCAACTAAAGCCAACCCCAAACCTCGGTAAAACCGAGGTTTGCACATGATTAAAAGTGAGTGTGTAGATGTTGAAAAGTGAGGCACCCCAAACCTAAGTGAAACTTAGGTTTGTTGCATCTCCTTTAACTAATAAGGACACAAACATCATATACCACTCGTTAACATACAAAGTTAGAACATACCTGTTTGACTGGGAGGAGAAGATTCTCTTGAAAAGATTTGAGCGCCCAGATGAGAGACATCGGAGGGGACGGAGAGAGAGCATGCAAAAACACAAGAAAGCAAAAGGAAAAAGAACGCAAAGAAAATAAAAACGACACACGCAAGAACAGAACAAACACCACACGAGAAACCCAAAACAGCCATGGGGACCCGCGGGGTTTAGCGCGCGGTTTGTAGGCCGCGGGGAAACCCGCATAAGTATCTGTTTCACAAACAAACCAGAGACGCTCGCGGTTTAGCGCGAGGGTTGTAGGCCGCGGCCAAAATCGCGTAAGTCTCTGTTGCGATTTTTTTTTTAAATAAAGAACACTCTAACACATAAATAGTAACAGAAAACGCAAACCTCGGTGGGTTGCCTCCCACCCAGCGCCTTGGTTTCGGTCGTGGCTCGACCTTCCTTTTGATCACTCCATAGGCTTTTCGTGATTACCCGGATCCTCTCCAACTTGACCTCGTACATTATCGAACATCTTGAATGTTACCCTTTCGCCGCCAACCCTCAATGTCATCTCACCTTCTTCCATGTCGATCAGTGCTCTACTCGTGGCCAGAAAGGATTTTCCCAATATCAGCGGGACCTCTATATCCTCATCAATGTCCAGCACCACGAAGTCCAGCGGGAAGTAGAACTTGTCAACCTTGATAAGAACATCCTCTATCACTCCATATGGATACACTATCGATCTATCTGCAAGCTGAAGTGTCATGTATGTTGGCTTCACTTCCCCCAAGCCAAGTTTCCTAAAAACAGATAAAGGCATTAGATTAATACTTGCTCCTAAATCGCATAATACCTTATCAAAACAAAGATTCCCAATTTGAATAGGGATCGAAAAACTCCCTAGATCCTTAAGCTTCGGGGGAAGCTTGTTCTGAATGATCGCGCTGCACTCCTCAGTAAGTGCAACTGTCGCGTGCTCCTCAATCTTCCTTTTGTTAGAAATGATATCTTTCAAGAATCTCACATATGAGGGCATTTGTTCCAAAGCATCTGCAAAAGGAATGTTAATATGTAACTTTTTAAATATATCAAGAAATTTAGAGAAATTAACATCATCCTTATGCGCTTTAAGCCTGCTCGGATAGGGCACTTTTGGAGCTGTCGGCTTGACCGGTGGTTGCTTTGGCTTCTTCTCTTCACTCTTCTTGTTCTCTTTAATCACAATATCTTCATCAGCTTCCAACTCATCCATATCTATGATCTCCACCTCTTGCCTTTTGGGCTCAGTTTCCTTTGATGACGGTTCTCGTGTAGGCTCATTGATCAGCTCCTTGCCACTTCTCAGATAAACGGCTTTGCACTCTTCCCGGGTTTTCCTTTCGGTTTGACTTGGAAAGATTCCGGGAGCTCGGTTTTGTAGGGCTTCAGAAATTTGCCCCACTTGTCTTTCAAGGAGCCTTATGGATGCCGTGTTCTGATCAGTAGCCGCCTTGACCATGTTAATCGTGCTTGCCAAACCTTCAACCGTGCTATCCATCTTGGTCATAAACTTCATCATCATATCTTCCAGCCCCGGTTTCTTCTCTACGGATGGTCCTTCGTCGAATTTCCTTTGGTTGAAACCTGGAGGACGGTAAGCATTGTTAGCATTAGAAGAATTGAAAAAATTAGAATGGTTACCTTGTTGCTGGCCGGGTTGCCCTTGTGGTTGACTCCATGAGAAATTAGGGTGTCGTTTCCACCCCTCATTATAGGTGTTCGAAAAAGGGTCGTTCCTCGGCTGGTTATGCCGGTTCTGTAAGAACAAAACCTGTTCAAGTTCTTGAGCAGCGGAGAACACTTCCAGATTGCCTCCCTTCAAATGATTCGTGATAGCAGCTAATTGGGCTTTTATCACCTTCAATTCGTCTGACTCTTGAACACTAGCTACCCGTCTGATAGAAGATCGTGGAGTGGCATAGCTATGCTCGGCTAAATTCTCGATCAAATCGACTGCTTCTTCATATGTCTTATTCATGAGAGCTCCACCCGCTGCAGCAGTGATGTCATTCTTGAACTGCGGGTGAAGGCCTCCAAAGAACGTTTGGATAATTACCCAGCCGTGTAACCCATGATGCAGACACTTTTTCAACATGTCTTTATATCACTCCCATGCCTCGTATAGAGTCTCTTGGTCCCATTGAGCGAAGTGGGTAATGTCGGCCATCAGTTGATCGGTTCTTCCCGGTGGGAAGAATTTCTGAAGGAACACTGCTTTCAGGTCTGCCCATGTAGTGATCTGATCCGATGGTAGGCCCTCTATCCATATTTCAGCTCTACCCTTGAGAGAAAAACTGAATAGCCTCAGCTTGATTCTATTATCGTCCACCCCATTGATCTTGAACGTATTGCAGATCCGCTCAAATGCACGAAGGTGTGCATGGGGATCTTCAGTTGGAGCTCCCCCAAACTGATTCTGCTGTACCATCACGATGGTACTCGGCTTGATCTCGAAATAATTTGCCGCAGTGGTGGGTGCTTGGACTCCTATGCGTGAGGCTGTCACGTTCGGGTCGGCAAACGACCTCATAGGGCGTCTCTCAGGAGGAGCTTCGTCGCCCATCTTCAGATGTCTTTTAACTTTTGATTCTTTTCTTAACTTACGGGCAGTCCTTTCGATTTCCGGATCGAGTGGTTCGAGTCCTTCCCCTCGGGTTTTCCTTGGCATAAACCAATTAGTACCTTAAACGGAAAGTAAACAAAATTAGTAATCCAAAAACTGAAAGTGATGAAATAAAATAAAAAAAATAAAAATGTTTAATGTAATAGCGCTTATAGCTGGTAGTGCTATCAGTTGCAACTAGTTCCCCGGCAACGGCGCCAAAAACTTGATAGGCGGGTTTACACCCCCCTAATCTAACCGCAAGTGTACGGGTCGAAATCAAGTAATAGTACAAAAATACGAGTATCGAATACAGGGAACTAGGAACTAAGTATCACAATGACTATAAGATCTATTAACTGAACGGTCGCAAATTGATTTGTTGATATTAAACTAATTAATTGCAAGTAATTAAATCAAACACGAGACAGTAGACAACTTGAGAACTTCTGATAGAGAAAACAGTTGAGGATTGAAAATCCTAAGGTTTTCACATACAGACACTTGACTTAAACCAATTACCATCTAATCCCTTTTATGAATACCCAATCTTTAAAATCACCGTTGTTCTTTCTCAAGCAACAACGGGTTTTATCTTGAAAGCACAAGTTTTATCTCTCGATCTCAACCTATGGAATTCAAAACACATTAAAATCAAGATTATAATGGGACTAAGGCTTACTTGGTATAGCTCTATCCAATTTCCCATCTTAGGCATGCAATTCTAATTCTAAGTAACAATTAATTCTCTCGAACTTAATTGCTAACAAACAAATCAGATGTAAATTGACCAAACTCACAAAAGCATTAAAATCCAAATCACATGCTTCATTAAAATAGGAAAAATATGATAAAAGTTTCAAGTCACATGTTCATACGCTTAAACCAAATTCATTCCAACCCCCAACATCTAAAGATTAGTTCATATTGGTGGTGGATAAAAACATAAGAAAAGGAAGAAGAATAGTGTGTGTAAACATGATAATCGTGAACGTGATGAATGTAATGGTGAACTCCCTTCTCTCGGCTTTAATCCGCTTTGCGTGGTGAACGTCTCCTCGATCGATCCTCTACCGTGGCTCCAAAATTCGTGAAAGTGCTCTAAAAATCGCCCCCAAGCTGCCTCCCGTCGCACGTCGAGATAATGACCTAAAATCCGGAAAACATGAAGTGTAAAATGCAACAGAGGGTTGCGCGGTTTTAGGCGCGGTTTGTAAACCGCGGGGTAAACCGTGCGGTTTCCAAAAGCTATTCTGGGTCAGGTTTGGTTCTGGTTCGGGCACGGGTCTTGGGCTTCCGTTGGCTTCGTTTTGGGCTCTTTTCCGCTTCTTTTCTCGATGATTGCCGTCTTTTAGATTACCTGTACATTTCACTCGATAAACCATAAAGTTCCGTCTTTTTGCTAGAACACAAGCCAATCTCATTGGTTTGAGGACCGAAAATAACGCCAAAAAGTGGCGTTATCAGTTGGGCCTAATAATTCCCGATTTCAATTGTTCAAACTCGGGCGTTGCATAGTCCCTTATTTTCCTATCTTTACTATCGGCAATACCTACCGTGGTTTCAACCGGTGGAGGTGGAGGAGGTGGAGCCGCCATGTTTCAGTTTAAAGGTGGGTTTTGCCGATTACCTCTTCTACGTCTAGCAATAGTTCTTTCGATTTCGTTATCAAGAGGTAAAAGTTCTCCGCGTTGAAACCGTGGCATACAACACAAAGATTTTGTTTTGAAACAAGTGACACAGGCTCAAGTGATTATTCAATATCTCAGGATGTAAAATCGCGCCAGTCCCCGGCAACGGTGCCAAAAACTTGATAGCGGAAAAACGTATAGTTTCAATCAGTGGCCACAGTGTGCCCACATTAGGGGCACAAGTATACACCACAACTATGATCGCTATAAGTAATAAAATGGCAAGTATTTACCAAGTATCGTACCCACGAGGACTGAACTACTGAGAATCAGAGAATGTCACGAACTTCTTGCACAAGTCTCGGTTTGAAAATATTGTTGGTTTGTTTGGAAAATGATTAAACTTTTGAATAATAAAAAATGGGTATGGATGTGAGTTCCCTTAAGATTTTTGTAGTAACAAGATGGTTAGTTGCTTTGTAGCACGAAAAGTTCATAAAAAGCCCGATCTCTCGAAATGATGCAATTTATAAACCGGTCCTACAAAGTTTCCATAAAGTGTCTATTGTTACCGACTCCCGATCTTGCCGATTTAATTAAGTTTGACTCTAAACGTCAAGTTCTACCAATATGAAGATTTACACCCAAATTTCTTTGTGATATAAATCTCGACCGGCGTTTGAACCTTAATAAATCATACAAAACCCGCCTCTCGACGTGATTATCAAAGGCTCTCTCAAATCTTTGTGCATCACTTAAGCCGTATTTGAAATCCGCCCCTCTCGAGGTCTAAGATCTAATATTAACACATCAAAGTGATCGGCTTATCCGCGTTGAGTTTAAGTCTCGACTCAAGTGACCAATCTCGAGAGTTAGTAACAAATGGCCACACCCAAGTGTTGCCTACTAGTCTTAAGTTTGCTCACATCCACACCCAAAGGGGTGCTTAGCTCATAATGAAATTAAAAGACATAACAATGTAGAAGAAGTTCATAAAGATTACTTGCATAAAATTAAAGACGTGCCCACAGTGGGATCACTGTTGGCAGAATTGAAATTACAAACAAGGAAGTAAAATGCTACAAATCTTCAAGTCTTTAAGAAACAAGAAGAAGAATTAAGCTACTGGAATGTAAGTAAACTACAACTGAGAATTGATGCCCTTTGAACTGATCCAATCCCTCTCTTATATAGTCCCAAAAAGGTGTAATAACCAATGGACTAAGCTTCACATTATCTCAAGGGCAAGAACCAACACCATCTCCCATGCTCTCTTGATTTCTGGGAACTCCAGATCTTGGAATTCTTCAGCATGCTATTTTTTATTCTTTTCTTCTATCCAGAGAATTGCATTATCCGCTGATTAATAGGAAAATCCGTTTGTGCTCACAGTGAGGAGCCCTGTGCCTACAGCCGAAAGTGCAGTTTTTCCAAGAAAATAAACTTTTGAAACTTCATCATCTTTTTATCACATTTTAGACCAAATAAATGGGAAAGAAGCAAAGTGGGTATAAAAATGATATAAAAGCCTAGAAAAAGAGTAATAATAAACTCTAAAAAATGAGAGTTATCAATCATGCACATGCCCAACTCAGAAATGTTATTGAATGTGCTTACAGTGTTTTGAAAGCGAGGTTTTCGATCCTAAAGCAAGTGGCTCCTTTTCCATTCACAACACAAAGAAATGTGGTAATTGTTTGCTTTGCCATACACAATTTTATTAGAAAATATAATATTCAAGACCAATTGTTTATGGAGTGCAACGAGGACATCATATTTAACAACGAAGAAGAAGTCGAAGGAAATGGAGAAGAATAATTGGATATATATCAATGGGGTGCTAATAGCACTCAATATATGACTACTTTGCGTGATGGAATTGCAAATACTTTGGTTAACAATGTTTAAATTTGAAGTGTTTGTGTTTGATCTTGGCTACTTTGTGTTTGAACTTGGATTTTTAAGAACTTTATGAATTTATGTTTTGATTTTTGGATTATATCAATGAATTTATGAATTTATATTTTTATGTTAAATATTTTTGTGTTTTAGAATTATAATTTGGTTTAAAAAATAAACAGAATATATAAAACAGCTTATAATTATACTCAGGAGAAATCGGTCATTTTTGTTATTCAGACTGTTAATTCAGATAAAAAAGTAAACAACATCAACAATTTATCCAGATACATTTAACCAGACAGACAAATTTATCCATACAGGACTTAATGAAAATTTTGATAAACAACCCCTAAATTGAAAACCCCAAAATTCTAGAACATGTTTCTTTTCCCTAATCTGTAGATATTTGTAGTAATACATGATTACAATCTTGACTTCTTAGCAAAATCCATTACTAAAAAAAATCTCAAACAACCCCGACCAAAAAGAAAAAGAATATTACTTTATAAATTTCTAAAACTAAAAAAAACATAGCGCACAATCCATACCAAACAAATCGGGGGAGGCTAATTGCACCCCAAAAGGGGCTAATTGCACCCCAATGATTAAAATCATGATTTTGTTTTTTTTTTGTTTTTTTGTTTTTTGTTTTTTTGTTGTCTTTTCTTTTTCTATTTTATTTATTTATTTGTATTTCATATTTTTATTTATTTGTATTATATAGTTTAAAAATGTTTTTTTTTCTTTTACTTTTTTATTTTATTTAACAAATAAATATTCCTAATTTTTTATAATTAACACGTAAAAGTTGCATGTACTTCTGTATTCGCTCTGAATACGGGGTAACCCATCCAGCAGCACACGGATAACTGTAATGGAAAAAATGTCCTACAATTTGCGGAAACGGGTATCCTTCTGCCATATCTAATTTCATAGAATTATCATTTAATGTTGATCCAAACCCTCAGTGATTTGATAATGACCCTCTCTTATATACTTAGTGAAAATTATAAGTAAACAATATGTATCAGAGTTTCACTATCGCTGATAAGTACTAAGATCTTCCAGTACCGCTGATAGGAACTCTCGCTCTTTAGATTAAACATTCAGCGAACACTGTTCACCATAATGCTCTGAGTCTGTTCAGTACTTATGGTGATCGCTGATAAGTTAGTTGTTTACTTATGATCCCTAAAGACAAGTTTCACGTCAACATAGGTTCTACGCTGAAGTCGAAGATCAAGCTCAAGAACCAGCAACAAGTCTCCTAATGAACTGATGCGGATCAGCGAAGACTCAGATTTGTCCACTAAACGTGAAGTATCAAGTAAAAGACTTCAGCTATCGCTGAACTCTATCATTCGCTGATAAAGAATGATAGATCGCTGAATCAACGAAAAGCTGATCATGAAGTCCTCCGTACAAAGTATTTTTGTCTTAACCACCCTTGCACGACTCCATACGATATGTCAGAAAAAGAACATCCTTATTGTCTGAATTCGTACAACCACTCTGATACTACACTGTTCAAACATGCGGCTACTAAGGTTGTCAACAAAGGTCAATGACATACAACCAATGAGCTGCTGCCACGTGTAAAGTGTAAACTGCCATGCATTAAATGCATGCAGTATATAAGAAGACGAACTCACTTCATTTTGAAGTAACTTGCTAACTCTGGACAAGTTCATCATTCTTATCTTGAGATAGGTTATTATTAGTAATTTCCTTCTCTTTCTTAGTGCAAGAAACTTAGTGTTCCAACTTGTTTAGATTTAGGTTTATCCTTAATCTTGTTTCCGCAACAAGCTGTAAATTGTTAATGATTTATCAATAAACAATTTAGAAAAGTAAAATTTGTGTGTTTGTATTCAACCCCCCCCCCCCCCTTCTACAAACTTGTATAACCCTTCGGGACCAACAAGTGGTATCAGAGCGGATTTGTTTAATCTCATAAACAAGATCTAATCTATACTAAGATTTCTCTTCCTTGCTACTTCTGAAAAATGGCTACTAACACAAACACAAATTATATCGACAATGGTTCTCTTGCAAAACCCCCTAGATTCTCCAGAGATAATTTTAATCTATGGAAAAATAGGATGACTCTCTTCTTAGAAGGTGTAGACCCTACTATGCCTTATTATCTTGAAAACGACCCATTTATTCCTGTAAGAATTGATGCCGCAGTACCTGCCGCTGAGAATAGACCTGCTATTCCAGAAAGGCTGGTACCCAAAGAAGTTCATACGTGGACTGACGAAGATAAGAAGAAAGTGGCTATCGACACAAAAGCCAGATCCATACTATCCATGGATATTCCTGACGAAGTCTACCATTCTGTCATGAACCTGAAATCCTCAAAAGCCATGTGGGACACAATATGTGTTCAGTATGAAGGTACTGCTGAAGTCCAGGACTCTCGAAAGATCAACCTGGTAAGACAGTATGAAAGTTTCATTTGTGGTAAGAATGAGACTCTCTCTGAAGTTCACCAACGTTTCAATTGCTTAATAATAGATCTGAAATCTGTTGGTAAGGAATATTCTAACTTTGAAGTGCTGACAAAGTTTCTAGAATGTTTACCTGAAAGCTGGGACAGTTATTCTATGTGTCTCAAGATGTCAAAAGATCTAAGATCAATGACCCTTGCTACCTTATATGGCACGATGCTGAATCATGAGCAATCAAGCCATCTTAAGAAGAATCTTGTAAAAGATTCCAAAAGCACCCCTGTTGCTTTATTCTCAGAGGAACCCTCTACTCAGCAACCCTCGGTCACTATCACTGAGTTAGAGAGTAACTCTGAAAGATCATCAAATTCTGATTCTTCAGATGATGATGAATCTTTGGCTCTCCTAACTAAAAAGTTCAGGAGATTCGCCAAAAAGAAAATGTTCAGAAAGAACAAACATCTTTTAATAACTGATAAGCCAAGATCATCAGCTACTGTTGATAAGGCTACTGCTACTTGTTTTAACTGCGAAAAGATTGGACATTTCGCTAACGAGTGCAGGTCTAAGAAAGTATCGAGAAACTCAGCGTTTCCCAAGAAATCCTTTATTCCCAGGAATAAAGATGACAAATATTCTAAGCTGAAAGAAAAATATGCAAAGCTGAAAAACTTCAAGAAGAAAGGCAAAGGCCTGATGGTTTACGATTGGGCTGCTTCTGAAGAAGAAGAATCATCATCTGATTCTGAGGATGATGAAGCCAATCTCTGTCTTATGGAAAAGATTGAAGATGAGGAAGAAAGTTCAGATATTCCCTCTACTTCAACATCTGCAATTCAGGTATCACCTTCCTTCTTTACAAATATTGCAAATATTGATGAAGCTGATAGTCTCCGCAAAATCGATCTCTTGACTAGAAGCTTATATGAAGCCATGAATGGCAAAACAATAGTTGAAAATCAAAACCTTGATCTCGCTGAACAGCTTAAAACTGTCACCTTCAAATAGAAAAGCTTTCTAAAATTGAAGAAGATTTTAAAGATCAAGTGCATTTAAATCAGCTAGTCAAGATCGAACGAGCAAAAGCTATAGCTCCTTTGAAAGCTGAAAAAGCTACTGTTGAAGGATGGTGTAATTCTTCAACAAAGATCACTGAGATAATTAAGTCTCAGATACCCCTGAGTGATAAACGTGGTCTTGGTTACATATATGAAACTCAAGAACCAACCACTGATCGTTCCATGCTCTTATTTGGAACTTTCGTATCCTCAGTCGCTGACACTTCATCCTCTCAGTGTTCCTCGTCCAGACTAACTATCCCTGAGGAAATCTCTACCTCAAAAGGTAAAGAGAAATGGTTTATCCAAAACCTACCTCTGTCTTTAAAGATAAAGGTAAAGGAATTGCTTTCAACCAAAATCCTCAGAAGGGTACTTTAGTACCAAAGCTGAATGCTTCCAAAGCTTTAGTGATTTATTCCTCTGGATCAAGGAATCAGATCTATGGATCTACTCAGCATGGGTTTATTCAGCGATCTACTCCTAGACTCAGAGTGGATGTCCTTGGTAAGAAATATGAAGAACTAAATGTTCCTCCCATTTCTAAAGCCAAAAGCTTATTTGGTGCTGGTCCTTCTTATTCTAAATCAAAAGCTCAGCATTCAAATGGTCCCAGAACTACTTTTAGTTATAGGAAATGTATCACTGTGGACTCACTGATCATATTGCTAGTAAGTGCCCCACAGCCACCAAAGCTGAAAAGATAGCTAAGGTAAAGATTGCCCCCAAGGCAAAGAAGACCACTGAGGTTAAGAAATTAACCAAAGTGAAGACTGACAAAGCTGAATCTTCAAATGCTGCGAAGATTGTTGAACCTTCCATTCCAACTACTTCCACTGACAAACGTGTACATATGGTTAAGTGGGTACCCAAGAAAAACTAATCTTCCTTTGTGATGCAGGTTCAGAAGGGTATCTGGTATCTCGATAGCAGATACTCTAGACACATGACTGGAAAGAAAAGCCTGCTAGCTGAATACAAGGAAGAGAAGGGCCCCTCTGTGACTTTCGGTGGAAATGGAAAAGGACATACCCGAGGGTTTGGTGTACTCTCTAATGGTACAACCACCTTCAGAAGAGTCGCATATGTTGAAGGACTGAAGCATAATCTTCTAAGCATCAGTCAGCTTTGCGACAAGGATAACAAAGTAATCTTTACTAAGGAATCCTGCTTTGTCACTGACAAAAAGGAGAAGATAGCTCTCATCGGTTATCGTTTGGAAAATGTTTATGTAATAAACATGGACTCAACAACCACTGAGAACTCCTGTTTCATCTCAAAAGCCTCATCTGATGTCAACTGGCTATGGCATAAGAGGCTCTCTCATCTGAATTTCAAGACACTGAACACTCTTTCTTCAAAAGAGTTAGTTACTTGTCTACCTCAGCACTCATACGCCAAAGAGTCTTTATGTTCAGCGTGTGAGAAAGGGAAGCAGACCAAAGCAAGCTTTAAGTCAAAGAAAGTCTCCTCAGTGTCATCTCCTCTACAACTACTCCATATGGATTTGTTTGGCCCTGTTAACAAACAATCCATCGCTGGAAAGAAATATATACTGGTCATAGTTGATGAATTCTCTCGCTTTACATGGGTTATGTTTCTCCGTTCTAAGAGTGACACCCCTGAAGAACTCATCACCTTTGTTCGAAAGATGGAAACCCTGAACAATTTGACCGTTCGCTCAATAAGGAGTGATCATGGGACTGAATTCAAAAACAGTTCTCTTGATTCCTTTCTTGAGAGTAAGGGTATTTCTCACAACTTTTCTTCAGTGAGAACACCGCAACAAAATGGAGTCGCTAAAAGAAGAAATAGAACAATTATTGAAGTTGCACGTTCAATGCTCAGCGATTCTCACCTGCCTACTCAGTTTTGGGCAGAAGCTGTCAACACCGCTTGTTTTACGCAAAACATGTCACTGATAGTCAAAAGATTCAATAAAACAGCCTATGAACTTTTTCATGGGAGAATGCCTTCAATCAGCTTTCTTCACATCTTTGGATGTCAATGTTTCATACTGAACAACAGAGATGCCCTTGGAAAGTTTGATCCTAAGGCTGATGATGGAATCTTTCTTGGATACTCCTCAGTTTCCAAAGCCTTCAGAGTCTTCAATCGCAGAAGACAAACTGTTGAAGAAACAATTCACGTCACGTTTGACGAATCCCGTTCAGCGAACTCTAAACCGTCCGCTGATACTGAAGAACTGAATCAATGGATGTTTTCTCATCTTGGTGATTCAGAAGATATTCCCACTCCTCGTGCTCACACAGTTGAAGATGATGGTCCTACTATCATTCCAAATATGCAGAATAGTGAAGCTGAAACATCATGGGCCTCAGCTGTTCCTATAAACACTATACCTGCTTCTGAACCCAATATCTCAGACATTCCATCTACCTCTCAGCAATCAGTGAATATAATGACAACTGCATCCATTCCTCTCTTGACTGATACTCCAGACGTCGCTGAAGCTTCATCTTCAGCTCCTCCAGTTCAGGTTGAGTCAGCGTCTCACGCCCCGGCTCAGCGATGGACCGTAAATCACCCAATTGATCAAATTCTTGGTGATCCAAACGCTGGTGTTCAGACTCGACGAAGTGCAGGTAATATATGTTTATTTGTTAACTTTATTTCTCTGACTGAACCAAAGAAAGTAGATGATGCCCTCAAAGATCCAAACTGGGTCAGCGCCATGCAAGAAGAGCTGACTGAATTCAAAAGAAACAAAGTTTGGAAACTTGTTCGAAGACCAACTGACAAAACAGTGATAGGCACTAAATGGGTCTATCGAAACAAGTTGGACGAACATGGAACTGTTACCCGCAACAAGGCTCGTCTTGTTGCTCAGGGATACAGACAAGAGGAAGGCATAGATTATGACGAAACTTTTGCTCCTGTAGCAAGACTAGAATCTATTCGTCTATTCTTAGCATACGCTGTACACAAAGACTTCAAAGTATATCAGATGGATGTTAAGTCGGCATTTCTAAATGGAAAGCTGAATGAAGAAGTCTATGTGGAACAACCTCCAGGATTCTCAGATCCTAAGCATCCAGGTTATGTTTATAAACTGGATAAGGCACTTTATGGCTTAAAGCAAGCTCCACGTGCATGGTATGACACTCTTTCCACTTATCTCCATATTGAAAAATTTGAGCGAGGTAAAATCGACAAAACTCTATTTTTCAGGAAAGTAAAAGGTCATATCATTCTTGTTCAAATATATGTTGATGATATTATATTTGGCTCTACTAACCCTGATCTTTGTACTCGCTTCGCTGATAGAATGAAAGATGAGTATAAGATGAGCATGATGGGTGAACTAACATATTTCCTTGGACTTCAGATAAAGCAAAATGAAAAAGGAACTTTCATTAATCAGGGAAAGTATGTTAAAGATATGCTGAAGAAATTCGACTTAACTGAAAGTTCAGCTATGATAACCCCTATGGCACCACCGCTGACACTTGATAAGGATACTAAGGGTATTCCTGTTAATGTCACTTTGTACCGTGGGATGATTGGCTCACTGTTGTATCTTACAGCTAGCCGACCCGATATTATGTATGCAACATGTTTGTGTGCACGATATCAAGCTGAACCTAAGATATCTTATATGAAAGCTGTAAAGCGAATTTTTCGATATCTTAAGGGTACAACGAATCTAGGTCTTTGGTATCCCAAAGACTCAGGATTCGATCTAATCGCCTATTCAGATAGTGATTTTGCAGGTTGCAGAATGGATAGGAAAAGCACCACAGGAGGATGTCAGCTCCTGGGTGGAAAGCTGGTAAGTTGGACAAGTAAAAAGCAAAACTCAGTGTCCACCTCTACAGCTGAAGCTGAGTATGTAGCCGCTGGAAGCTGCTGTTCTCAGGTCCTGTGGATGAGAAATCAACTATTGGACTATGACCTTCAGCTCTAAAAAATTCCAATCTATTGCGACAGCACAAGTGCCATCGCTATAGCAAATAATCCAGTACTACACTCAAAGACAAAACACATCGAAATCAGGTATCATTTTATCAGAGATCATGTGATGAATGGTGATATAGAACTTCACTTTATCCCAACTGATTATCAGTTAGCTGATCTGTTCACCAAACCTCTTGATGAGACAAGATTCAACTTTCTCATCAGCGAGCTTGGAATGCTGAACTTTGAAGAGTAAAATCTTCAGCGGTTCACATTTGATCAGCGATAGGATAAAATCGACTTATATAACCCATTCTATCATCTTCTCTCTGAATAAACTTGATTCGCTGATATCAAGGTATGTTTTTCTCTCTCTGACAAATCGCATGTAAATGCAAGATTTCAAAATAAATCGCATCGCTGAATATCTCTTCCTTAATCAGCGATACTTTGAAATTTCTAAAACCAACTGATATTTCTATTTAGTGCTTCATTTTTTTAAAGTATCCCTGAGTTTTCAAAACCTCAGAGACATCCAAGAATATGAATGGACAGTTGTGACGTCATTACAACGGATAAGCCCTGGCACGTTCTTCTTTCTGACACACGTTTGCACGTTTCGTTTACTCGCCAATCAAATGCAAACACGTGTCCGTGTCATGATGAAAATCTTTTCCCGCTCAAGATTTTCTCTCTCTAAATCTCTCTATATAAACAATTTCTTCGTTTATATTTTCCTTTTACGCGAACTTCTCCTCCAAGCAAAGAAAGAATTCACTGTTGCATTTTGCTCTCGATTTTTCAAAGAACAACTGTTCATCTTCTTCAAACATCAAAGGTTAATATGTTCTTATTTATTTACCAAATGCAAATAACTTGTTTCTGATCTTCTCATTGTTTTAACAAGATCAAACAAAAGAACTTCTTAAAAACGAAATCATCTTCTTTCATGGTTTTATGAACACAACCATTTCATGGTTGTTCTTCAAGTTTAAATGCAAAAATCTTAAACTTGTTCTTCATTCGTTTTTCCAGAATCCCTATCTTCAAGGGAAACTGGAAAACAAGACTTTTATTGGGTTTGCATTTCGTTTTTCAAAAACAAGAAAAACCCTAATCTTCATTAAGACATTTTTTCTGAATGAAATGGACAAAATTCGAACCATCTTATTGGAAAATCTTTCCACATTAAGATTATTCTTATTTGTTAATATTTGGTTGAACTGGTAATACAGAAAACGGCATCTTCTGACATTCCCAAGAACACCTTCGCTGAGAACACTGCTGCTGATGATACTGCTGAGGAAGTGGAAATCCTCAAAGCTCCTCAGGTCAAGTTCTCTCTTGACAAACTGGATTGGACTAAAGTAAACAACCTATATGCGCTTCTCGAGTTTCCTCCTCGAAAGCAAGTCACACATCTAGATGATGCTGTGAAATTCCTCAAGAATTGCTGCATCTCCACAGCCCTGACTATAACACCTCACGCACATCAGCTTTTGCTATCACAATTCTGGTACTCTGCCAGACACTCTCAGCTACCATCAGCCAAAGACTCCTCCAAAACAATTGACTGCATCCTTTGAAATATTGAATATGGCACCATGAAGATCACCCCTGCCATCATTCGCAAAGCCCTCAGCCTTCCCATCGCAACCAAAGAAAAACCCTTCGTTCCCCTCCCTGACCCCAAGAAAAACTCAGACAGGGAAGCCATCGTTGCATTCTTTGATGCAATGGGCTATGTATGGGAAACTGGAAGGGATATGAAGCCCGGGAAGAAGCTGACCATTATAAAGAAATCAAAAATGCCCAGCGAGATGAATTTCATCTTCGCTCATCTGATCAGCTGCATGACTGCCAAGAGCGGCTCCTCTGACCAAGCCGCTAAACCTCAGCAAGCAATGGGATATGCATTGCTGAAAGGTCTACACATAGACTGGGCATCAATTATCTATGATGACCTGGTACTCAGAGTGGACACCGTCGCTGACAGATCTCCATGGGTTCCGTATCCTCGTTTCATCAGCGCCATTTTCCAAAAAGGCCTGAAGGACAGCTACCCGACAGATGGTGACCTGAAACTCTCTCAGGTCGGTCCTAAGATTCTCGACTTCAAACTGGTAGAAAATGAGGTACGTCTTTCTACACTCTTAACTCTTCTAAACACTACTTCTTCTACTTCTGCAGCTCCTACAGCGGACAAACCCATCACTGATACCCCAGCTGCAACCTCCATTCCTCTTAAAAGGAAACATTCTGACACCCAACTTGGTTCCAAAAGAACTAAGAAAACCAAGGAGCAACCCAAGCAATCTTCTGCTAAAGACTCTTCAGCTCCTCCTGTTGAGCTGAAGGAAAGTTCAGTGGTACGCTCTGCCACAGCTGAACAAGCCACCCTTTCAATCCCGACTTCAGCGTCTCCAAACGTTGAGGTTACAAACATGGAAACTACCCAACCTCCCTCAGTCTCTCAAAAGACTGATGAAGTGATTCTCAGCGATTCCAACGCTGAACTCAGTAACCAACCTCCATTCTTATCCTTCGCTTCTCCCTCTACTCATTTGGACTCCACTCCAGTAATCACTGAAGCATCGGTCATTCCTCCAGAAGTTAAAGCTGACAATCAAGGAATACCGGGCATAGGACCTGCAGAGCTGACCATACGTCCACGTATTCTCGCTGACGATATGGAACATCTCTCAGGCCATCGAGATTTTGATGAATTCATCAATCCTCCTGCAGGTATACAACAACCCCTAAACACTGTTACTAAACCCCAAACTTCTGAGCTTTCCTTTGTTCACAAGTTTTTATATGTTACAGGTCCTAATTTGGGAGACATCAACGCGTCTCTGAAGACTATAGAGACAAAGCTGACAGGTCTCACGTTTACTCTTTCCGGCAACTCTTCAGCTATAACAAACGCTGGAGAGAATCTCACAAAGCTGATAACTGAGGTCGAAAAGAATGCCTCCAAAACTGACGTGGAGAAGGTTGATAAATCACTCGGTGATTTTGCCAAAGTTCTAGCTGACATCTACACAGACTACCTCGACATCAAGAAATCAGTGGACACCATGTCCAGCGAAGTCACAACGCTGAAGACATCGGTTGGCACACTCGAAGGTGATATGTCTGCTGTAAAGGCTGATGTCAGTTCAGTAAAAACTGATATGAGTTCTGTGAAGACTGATGTCAACACGATGAAAAACGACATCTCTTCTATTCAGAACTTGTTGCAGCAGATCCTGACCAACATGACCGCCCCTGCACCTGCCCCTGCACCTCCATCTTTTACTATGGTCGATCGTGCTGAACTGATGAAGATCAATCCTGGTATTTCTGACATAGAAAATAGATTATCAATGATTGCAATCTATGTGGGGATCCCTGGCCAAGAAGACAGGGAAACCACACGAGCTGCTGAATCATCTCATTCCTCCCCCAGTCATCATGAAAAAGAGGGGGAGAAGAGCGCTGAAGACCTTTCCAAAAGCGCTGAAGACCTTTCTCATGATGAATCTATCAGGGGAGAGAAGACTGAAGACCTCACCTTCACTGAAGAGGGTGAGAAGACAATTGAAGCTGAAGCAGCCGCTGGACCTCAGGGAGATGAAAACCCTGAGGGAACCGAGAAGCTTACCTCTGTTTCTGAGGGGGAGCAACTCGAAGAAGAAGCTGAAGAATCTGAGTCTGAAGCTGAAGATGAAGATGAAGAAGCCACCGACTTGTCAGATGATGAACCATCCTCTTCTCCAAAGAACGATGATGACGATGATGATTCTTTTATCGTCAAGCCTGCTCAGAGAACTATAGCTCTTAAAGGGATCCGAATAAATGAACCTTCAGGGGAGCGGACAAAGACACTGCCATCAGCATCTGAAGCTGACAAGGGCAAAGGAAAAACTGTCGCTGAAGAAGAAAATCTGATGATCTTGCTTAACAAGCCGGTTTGTCAGGTACATTAATCTTACACAACATCCCTCCTCTATACACTATCAGTTCTACACTCAAACCTCCATACACCTTATCCCATTTCTTTTCTCTCTGTTCTACCCAAGTTCTTACTTGAAAGATCGCTGTGTTTCAGCTAGTCCTCTCCCTTGTTTGAGGATATCGCTGAAGTTCCTACAACTGCGACTTCACCAACAATAATCCCAGCTCCCAACGCTGAAGAAATAATCCTGGTCTTAGATTTGATCTCTGAGACTGATGAACCTGAAGAACAGACACTCTCTCACAAAAACAGACCTTCCTTGGCTCCTCAAAAGCTAAGTGAAGAGGATCAAGAAAAGAGAGATGAAATGATTAAGAGACTCGAGGATCAGCGAATCATTCTGAAGCGTGATCAACTTCCTTCCGTTCCTCTAAAGTTCAGAGTTTCCCAAAAGGAATACAAGGAACACCTCAGAGCTGAACGCCTGATCGCTGAAAGAAGGGAAGCTGAAGAAAGAGACAGAGAATACGCCATCCAGCTTACTCAACGATCAATAAAAGACCCCAAGCTGTAAAGAGCTCCCATTGATGTTCAACGTCAGCTATGGGATGATGCTCAAAAGATTGTTAGAGAAAAGACTAAGGTCTCTGACACGACTTTGGAATGGGCTAAACAAATGCTGACCTATCGATCTAGACCATCCAAAATCATCAAAGTAAACATCAGAGGAAAATTGTATGCAGACGTTCCTGTTGTTGAAGTCGATGTCTACAGAGAAGACAAAACCAAGCAAACCTTCTATGCTGCAACATTAGAAAAGTTTGGTCTCTCTGAATGGTTAGAAACGAAATTAGCCATTCAGGGATCGCGCTCAAAGTTCAAAAGCCATGTCGAGAAGATCTTAAACAAACAGATCGACTTGGTTTCTTCTGCTGTGGATATTCCTCCTTCTACTCTTCTTCCTCCTCAACAAAGAAAGAACTCTGCCAAGGGAAAGAAAGTCTCAGACTCAGGTCCTGTTATACGGAACGAAACAAGTATTGGTTTCTCTCATGCTGAAGTTCTTGGCCCTGATGCTGATCTCTCAGCGCTTGACACCTCCCTACCACCTGGAGAAACTTTCATTCCTGGCACAGTTGTAAGTGATCCCTATGGTATATTCTTTTTAGACTACTATGGAAATCATCACTTTCAACGTGTCTCTGAGCTCCACATCGCTCCCATCGAACAACTCAGAGATCTCATATTCTGGTGTGAAGTCAGACGCGACATTAAAGCTAGACACCTGAAGCCCTTGATTTTTGAAGAAGCCCTGAAGAAAAAGAATCAAGGAGTAGATGTCCCTGACTGGATGATTCCCACATCAAAGACCCTCGATGAACTTCTCATCAAGGAAGAACCTTTTGACGGATAGGATCACTTTGTAATTCTTTCTATCCTTATCTGTATATCTTTTGTACCTGTAAATTTTATTCGTTGTACTTGTAATTTTTCCACTTCCCTCTGTAATCTTTACAAGGTTTAAAGAAAAATTTCAGCGAACGTACTTTACTCCATCAGTACAGAAAAGATCTCAGAAAACAGTAAAAGGGACAAATATTTTATGAGTTCTTTTTATCCTTTTGTTTTCATTAAATAACAATTTTCTCTGTTGCTATGTCATAATCAAATAGGGGGAGATTGTTGATCCAAACCCTCAGTGATTTGATAATGACCCTCTCTTATATACTTAGTGAAAATTGTAAGTAAACAATATGTATCAGAGTTTCACTATCGCTGATAAGTACTAAGATCTTCCAGTACCGCTGATAGGAACTCTCGCTCTTTAGATTAAACATTCAGCGAACACTGTTCACCATAATGCTCTGAGTCTGTTCAGTACTTATGGTGATCGCTGATAAGTTAGTTGTTTACTTATGATCCCTGAAGACAAGTTTCACGTCAACATAGGTTCTACGCTGAAGTCGAAGATCAAGATCAAGAACCAGCGACAAGTCTCCTAATGAACTGATGCGGATCAACGAAGACTCAGATTTGTCCACTAAACGTGAAGTATCAAGTACAAGACTTCAGCTATCGCTGAACTCTATCATTCGCTGATAAAGAATGATAGATCGCTGAATCAACGAAAAGCTGATCATGAAGTCCTCCGTACAAAGTATTTTTGTCTTAACCACCCTTGCACGACTCCGTACGATATGTCAGAAAAAGAACCTCCTTATTGTCTGAATTCGTACAACCACTCTGATACTACACTGTTCAAACATGCAGCTACTAAGGTTGTCAACAAAGGTCAATGACATACAACCAATGAGCTGCTGCCACGTGTAAAGTGTAAACTGCCATGCATTAAATGCATGCAGTATATAAGAAGACGAACTCACTTCATTTTGAAGTAACTTGCTAACTCTGGACAAGTTCATCCTTCTTATCTTGAGATAGGTTATTATTAGTAATTTCCTTCTCTTTCTTAGTGCAAGAAACTTAGTGTTCCAACTTGTTTAGATTTAGGTTTATCCTTAATCTTGTTTCCGCAACAAGCTGTAGATTGTTAATGATTTATCAATAAACAATTTAGAAAAGTAAAATCTGTGTGTTTGTATTCAACCCCCCCCCCCCCCCCTTCTACAAACTTGTATAACCCTTCGGGACCAACATTTAATGATGTAAAATTAGTTTAAATGAACCTTTTTTTAAATTTATAGAACTATCATTTAATGATGAAATAGATATCTACAAAAAAATGTCACCCAACTATAATTGAATGAAATAGATGTTTATAAAAATTTCACACACACACACACACACACACACACACACACACACACACATATATATATATATATATATATATATATATATATATATAGGGTCTTTCTTTTGTTAATGATAACGCCACTTTTTGGCGTTATTTCCGGTTCTCAAACCAATGAGATTGGCTTGTATTCAAGTAAAAAGGCGTGTATTTTACGGTTTATCTAGTGATTCACACAGGTTATCTAAAAGGCGGCATTCCTCGAGAAAAGAAGCTAAAAAGAGCCCAAAACAATTCCAAACGAAGCCTAACGGAAGCCCAAGACCCGCGACCGAACCAGGACCCGACCCGCGAACCAGAAATCGACCCAAGCTGCAAAAACAACACGCGCGACTTACCACGCGACTTGCAAGTCGCGTGGCAAGTGGCGTAACCCTCTGTTTGTCGAAAATCAGCTATTTTATTCCGGATTTAGGTCATTCGTTCGGTATCCAGATTTCACACGACGGCCAGAGCAGTCCCGGGGGCGATTTTCAGAGCCAAGTGACACCGTTTGGAGCAAAGATCGAGGATCAATCGAAGGAACGTTCAAGACGCGAAGTAGATTCAATCACGGGAAAAGGGAGTTAATCAATTCATCTTACACAGTCACCACGATCACGTCTACCATGTTTGCTTACACTTTCGTTTCTCTTTCTTTTGTGTTTGAATCCCCCAACATCATGAACTAACTTTAAGATGTTGGGGGTTGGATTGAATTAGGATTGAACATATAGATGGATGACGAATGACTTTTATCAGTTTTCTGATTTAGTGAATGCATGTGATTTTGTTCTTAATGCTTTTGTGAGCGTAGCTAACTTACAATTGTTTTATTGTTTTCAATTATGTTCGAGAGAATTAATTGAGATCTAGAATTAGGAATTACATGTCTAAGGTAAGAAAGGATAGAGATATACCGAGTAAGCCTTAGTCTCATAATAACCTGCGCTTAATGTGTTTTGAACTACATAGGGTGAGATCGAGAGATTAATCTTGTGCTTTTCGAGATAAACTTCAAGGTAGCTTGAGAAAGCACCATGTTTTACAAATATAACTGTTGTTACTTGAGAGAGAGCAATGGTTAGATCAAGGTTGAGTATTCATCAACAGAATTAACTGGTATTTGTTTTTAGTCTGAAGTTCATATGTGAAAACCTAAGGATATTCAACCCTCAACTGTTTTCTCCATATGAATTCCAAAGCTGCTTACTAGTTGTCTTGTGTTTGGTTTATTTTATTTGCTGCAATTAATTAGTTTAAAACCTATCTTCCAAATTCGACAGTTCAGTTAATAGTTCTTATAGTAATTGTGATACTTAGTTCCTAGTTCCCCGTGATTCGATACTCGTACTTTCCAAGTACTATTACTTGACTTCGACCCGTACACTTGCGGTAAGATTTAGGGGGGTGTAAACCCACCCTATCAAGTTTTTGGCGCCGTTGCCGGGGAACTAGTTGTAGCTAATAGCACTACCGTCTATAAGCATTATTAAATTGGACATTTTTTTTATTTCGTGTTTTATTCCATCACTTTCAGTTTTTGGATTATTGACTTTGCTTTCTTCTTTTCAGGTACCACTTGGTTTATGCCAAGAACGACCCGAGGAAAAGAGATCGAACAATTTGATCCGGAGATCGAAAGAACCGCTCGTCGGCTGCGTAAGGAAGCAAAAGCCAAAAGGAATCTGAAATTCGAGATGTCCGACGAGGAGAGACCACCTCGCCGCAACAATCCACCACCACCTCCGGAAAGAGTTCCGATGCGGTCATTTGTCGATCCTAATGTGGCAGCCGCACGGATAGGCATTCAACCACCTACCACTGCGGCTAACTATTTCGAAATAAAGCCGAGCACCATCGTAATGGTGCAGCAAAATCAATATGGAGGAGCACCGACCGAAGATCCTCACGCTCATCTCCGAGCTTTCGAGCGCATTTGTAGCACCTTTAAGATCAACGGAATGGAGGAGAACGCAATCAAACTGAGGCTGTTCAGTTTTTCATTAAAAGGTCGAGCTGAAATATGGATAGAAGGCTTACCGTCAGATCAAATTACTACTTGGGCACAGTTGAAAGCAGCCTTCCTCCAAAAGTTTTTCCCACCGAGCAGAACCGCCCAACTAATGGCGGAGATCACCCATTTTTCTCAATGGGATCAAGAAACGCTATATGAGGCGTGGGAACGTTACAAGGACATGATCAAGAAGTGTCCTCATCATGGGCTACAAGGCTGGGTCATCATCCAGACCTTCTTTAGTGGGCTCCACCCACAATTCAAAAATGATATCACTGCTGCTGCGGGTGGAGCACTAATGGACAAGTCGTATGAGGAAGCGTGCGAGCTGATTGAGAACTTGGCCGAACACAGTTTCTCCACTCCGAGATCAGCAGTAAGACGAGTTGCAAATGTCTAAGAGAGTAACGAGCTGAACGAACTGAAAGCTCAACTGGCCGTCATCACGAATCGGCTGAATGGAGGAAACCCTCAAGAACCTGATCAGGTACAATTTGTGTCAAACCGGAACCAACCGAGAAACGATCCTTTCTCGAATACTTATAACGAGGGGTGGAAAAGGCATCCCAATCTTTCATGGAATCAGCCCGGTCAACCACAGTCAGGTAATTTTTCTAACTCTCCTAATTCTGCTCAAACTAATAATGTGTACCGTCCCCCAGGTTTTCAGCAAAGAAACGAAGGACCATCCGGGGAGAAGAAGCCGGGCCTAGAAGAGATGATGATGAAGTTCATGACGAAGATGGACAGCACAGTCGAGGGATTAGCGAGCACAATCAACACAGTTGTTGGTTCCCGTTTTGCTTAAACAAGATTATCAGATCTATTAGTTCAAGTTTAAGGTTTGATGCGGAAGCGTATTTGAAGAACTAACAGATATGTTTCATAGATTTAGAACGGAATATAAATAAACAGTGAACAGAATATAATTACTTCAAGGTTTACTGAATATATATATATCAAGAACAAATTAAGAACAAAGAGTAAGTAAAGCTTTAAAACAGATATGACTTTTAAGGTGAATAAGCTTTTGTGTTCTTTTTGATGTTCCTTTTTTGAGTGATTATCAGTGATAAGGAAGAACTCAACATGAGTCTTCCTTATATACTAATCTAAAGGGGACCATAAAGCAGGTTACTATTCAGAACGGTACTGATGAATAGTAGAACGGATGTCGTGAACAGTTGGAGGGATGGCATGAACAGTCAGACGTGTTGTATTGCATTTAATGCAGCAGACGTCTAATATGTACTAAGCCCTACTGAGTCCAATCAGAGTTTGACACGTCGACGTTGGACAGGGCATGCTACCATGCAAGTTGATGAACGGGTCCTGTAACAGTAGCAAGATATTATAAATATCTTCAAGTCTTTCAGTGAGGACCACAGAGGCTCTATAATGAGTTACAGAGGTTCTGTGGTCTGGTCCTCTGTGGAGCAGTCCACCTTTGTTTCCGAGTCTTGGGTCTTCTTTGAGTACAGCAGAGGTTCTGTAGGAAGCCTCTGTTGCTTCTGTAGCTTCTTGATCTTGATTTCTCGGTAATGTCGGCAGAGCCTCTGTAAGAGGCTTTCTTCACTTAGCCTATTTTTCACTACTTCTAAATACTTATATGATTAGGAAGATTGAAGCTAACAATCTCCCCCTAAGTAGTGAAAAATAAAAATTTGAACTTGAGTTAAGTTAGGCTAAGTTAGATAAGACAGAGGTTAAACAATACCTCGAAATTTCTTTCATTTAGAAATATGCCAGAGGCATTTTACATTTGAGTACAATGAAAGATAAACTTTAACTTTGTTTGCAGAGATTGGAGGTCTGAGAATCAGATTTTGGCATCTTTGAAATCGTTGTAGCTTCTGTTGTCTTTTCCGAATCTTCTGATCTCTTTGTAGAATCTGATGCAGAGTTCTCTTAGGCGGATTTTGGCGTCTATCTCTCTGATGAAGGTATCTGCAGCATCTCTATCCATTTTCTCTGTACCTCTGTATTTTACAAGGCTTGCTCTGAATTTGTTCAGAGTACTGGTTGCGTACTTCTGACAATCCATGGGTACAAAAAGTTTGACCTTGCCTAGTGGGTTTTGAAATACTAACCCAAACCTTGGTTCTGTAATGATTGAGTTAGGTACGGCATCCGGTGGGCAGCGATCTTCTGGTGGTCGTAGATCTAGATGTTTGAGACCAAGATCCTTTCCTAGCTGAAAATCTATCATGCTGTAGAGCAGAAGCTTTTCCCTCATCGCTTTTCTCAACACTTGATAGGCTCTGGTGTTTGGCTCTGTGTTGTAGTTGTCCTTTGTCCATTGCAGAAGGTCAGGTAGATCATAAGGATTGATATTTCTTAGGTCAGCATCAGCGAAGGTAGATTCTGAATTGTTCTCTCTTCTGACTTTGTAAAGATTGTACCTGACCCTTGGATAGGTTCTTGTGAAGGAGAATCTGCAGAAGATCACCTTTTTGATCTTGTGGATTGAGAAGACATCTGCTTTGGTTCTTGGCTTTGTCCTTGTGAAGATGTTCTCAAATTCTTCTCTGATCCTTGGATCTGTCACATGATCTACTGGATGATTTGTCTGATAGGATTGTTTGTAGAGGTATTTGTATACCACTTCTTCCATTTCTTCATATGTTGGACCAGGTTGTGGTACTTGTCTTCTGAGACTCTCCATCTGTTGAACAACTTCTGCGGCTCTACCAGTTAGAGGAATGTCTGACAGAGGCTTCAATCCATGTGCCCAGTCAACTTCTTCAGGCTTTGGGGTTTGAAAGGCATCAAACGCACTCTTCATTAGTTTCTATGTTGGCTTTGGCAATGTTTTCTTCTTAGGCTCTTCTGTCAGTATTCCTTTGCCCTTATCTTTGGCTTTTGGCGGGGCAGAAACTGTTGCTTCTGTAAGTTTGGAGGTTGGCACTTCTGTTGGCTTGATGGGGGTTGCCTCTGTGGGTTTTGACATTTGTGATTTAGAGGACTTTTGTGGCGATGGTTCTGTTGGCTTGAGTTGCTCTGTAACCTCTGTTGGAGGTTGTTTGTTGACTTCTTCTGTGAGCTCAGTTTCTGTTGATGAAGTATTGACATCGAATCTTCTTGCCATTTTGAAAGCTAAAGTGAACCTGTGCCTTTCTTCTTCTCTCTGCGCCATACGATCACTCATTGTTGTATGCATCCTTTTCAGAACATCAGAAGCAGAGGTCGTTGCTCTTTTTGGTTTGGTGGCAATCGACTTTCTTCTCGGTATGGTTTGGGGTGTTTCCACAGAGGTGGGTGTTTTCTCTGTGGTTTGTTCATCTGTTTCTTCCAAAATGATTACCTCAGGGGCGGTTGTTGCCTCTGTGGTTTGCTGATCTGCTTCTGGAATTTTGGTTTCGTCAGGAGATGATTCCACAGAGATGGGTGTTGTCTCTGTGGTCTTTTGGGTTTGTTGTTGTTGGGTTTGTTCTGGAGGGGCTTGGCTGATTGGTTCTGCTGCGATTGGTGGACTTTGTATTCCTCTGCTCGTAGCTTTCTCTCTTAGATTATCCCCCTCAGGATTATCTGATGGACCAGGTTGGTCATCATCAGAATCATCCTGACTTTTATCAGAAGTACCCTCTGCTCTGCAAGAAGTGTTGGGCTTCTTCGGTAATTCAGCTCCTGCTGCCATCAACTTTTCACAGACATCATCGCAGAGGCCAATCAATGTCGCAAGCTCTGCTTCTGTTTTGAAACGCATTCTGCCGACACTCTTTCTGAAATCCTTGACATAGTTGGCATTTGCAGTTGTGAAGGAGACAATGACTTCTGTGACCTGGTTAATGACGTTCTGTCCGAGCTCTGTAAGCTGTGCTCTGGTCATATAGTCTTTTGGTTGCATCATTGTCGTGTTGCGTATTGCCTCTGCTTGGACTTGTGATAGGGCATTCTGTAAATCTGCAGGAGTAATGCCCTCTGCTCTGTTGGATTGCGTATTCATTTGTTCAAGGAAATTTTTGACAGAGTCCCTGAAAGCAGAAGTTGCAGTTGTTCCGAATTCCTGGGCGGCAGAAGTGGCTGTTGCTTTGGCAGTAGTTTCGGCAGAAGACTTCATCTCTGAGATGGCGGTTTTTACCTCTGTGGACAGATTGTCCATTTTGGTGTTCAGATTCAGGATAGCCGTAGATGTTGTCTCTGTAAAGGATTTAAAAGAGCTTTGCAACTCTTTCATTGTTTGGTTCACAGAGGTGACAAGGGTTTGGAACTCATCCCTTGATACTTGTGTTCCTTGTGTAACCTCTGGAGGAACACATTCGTCTCCAGAGTGAGTCCCTGTTCCTGGGACACCTTCGTTCACCCTTGTTTGTACGATGGGGGTGGAAGGATTTCCTTCTGATCCTCGAGAAGAAACCTGAGTTTCGATCTCTACAGAAGTTATGTGAAGAACAGTGTCCAAATCCACTCCAGAGGTGGTTATTAGAATGTCCTTCTGTTGACTGGGAGACTTGTCTAGAGTCTCTTCGTCTCTGTGCTCACTACTTCTCTCTGAAAGAAGTTTTGGTCCTAATGTGTGCGTGGCAGAGGAAACAAATTCCTCTGTAGGGTGTTCTAGGGTGATCTGGGGCGACTGATCACGAACAATAGGTGGGTCTCTTTGAGGAGACTCCCTAGGAATGGATTCCCCGGTTTCTGTGGGCACAGAGGTTGAAAGAGTAACCTCTGGCTGGATGGGTTGGGTTAGGATCGAGCTGTGCTGCTCTTTTTCAATAACTCCTTCTGCAGCTAGACCTGCGGAGTTAGAAATGTGGGTTGCACTGGGAGTTGATTTTGGTTGTGTGCCTCTATTTATCCAGGCATCTTTTCTTGTTTCTTCCTCTGTTAAGCATCCAAGAACTACATCATTTTCTATCATTTCAGTTTCTGTAGCTATCCGATGGCTTGGTGCTTCTTCCCTAGCTTCTGTTGAAGTTCCTTGCTCTGTGCTTAAGAAGTCGTACATTTGATGAGAGCCGTATAATCTCATGACATGTGGATGATAGAGACCTTTTCGTATCCAGACGGCTTCTTCTTCATCTGAATCTACCTCTGAGACCTCCATTCTTGTCTCCCTTGTTTCAAATCCCTCTTCTTGTACAACTTCGGCCTCTTTTCCTTTTTCTATTATTTTCTCTAAAGCCTCTGTTACTTCATCTCTATTCCAGTCAGCTTCTGTTTGTTCTATTTCTTCTGAAGCTGGGGTTGGACTCCTTCTGTGGACGTCCAATCCTTGTTGAATGAAGGGGTTCTGTAGAATAACAGGGGTGTTGGCTGGTTGATCTTTGGGTGTTGTGTCATCTTCTTGCAGATGTGTGTCAATGCCAGAAATGGAGAAATCTTGTTCTTCTGGAGAGTGGTGGTCGAGAGGTTGTGCCGTCCACCCTGCTGTATTTAGGGTGTTGGAAATTTCAGGGTTCTGTAAGAAGTCGTTCAGGTCTCCTTGGTGAGCGAATCTATCTGGAGATTGATAGGGTGATTGATACTCTTCGGTAGTCATTCCTTCTTCTGCAACTTCTTCTTCAGTTCTTTCTTCTGCAGTTTCCTCTTCTGCAATGGTAACCAACTTTTCAAGTGATTTACCATGCTTCTTTTTGGTTTTCCTTCTCTTAGGTTTTGGTGCCCCTTCCTCTGTTGATTTCGATCTTCTTTTCTTCTTCATTTTTGGGGAAGTGGGAGGAGCAGAGGAGCCAATTTCTGTGGCATGAGGAGGTGAAGGTTGATAGGAAGTATGGTTTCGAAGTGATCTTTTGCTATGAAGTTTTGCAAGTGTGTCCTCGGAGCAAATTCTGCTGAGTCCCCGGAATCTTGTTGTTCAATAGCTCTTGCAAGGTTGGGGTTTTCTGAATGTTCAGAATGGGCAGGTGAGTGTTCCGGTGAGTTCGCCGGAGAGAGTTCTTGGGAGATAGCTTTAGAAGATGAAGCCATTTGATTTTAAGAACAAGGTTTTTGCAAGCTTTTGCAGGGTTTCGCCGGAGAAGAAGATAAGAGTTTGTAAAAGGTTTTATGAGAGGGTAAGCTTGGTTTTTATAGGAGGGTAAAACGGTAGTATTCGAAAGAGTAAAATATATGGCAATGGATTAAAATTTGGAATCCGTACTCGAGTTTGAACGGCGGGTTCAACTTTCCAAATAAAAACGTTCCATGTACGCCCAATGAAAATGGGACACGTAGGCCTTGTCAGAATATGACAGGACGTCGTGCGCGGCCCATTAATGCTAGGCGCGTGAGGTTTTTTTTAGCCACATGAGTTTCACTCTCAGTAAAAGTAACCGTTATTACTACAGAAATACCCAACAAAATGGCAGAACTTTTGTGTTTTACAAAAGCTCTGTGATTTTGAAAATCTTGATTTTTAACCTCTTCTCATATATCTCATTGTTATCATGACTCTGTAGGTTCTTCTTTGAACGAAAACGTTTGTAAAGACATTGGAGAGGATCAATAGGATTTTGTCAAGAAATTTTACTCACAGAGGTTTTGTGGCTCTGATGGAATTTGCAGAAGCTCTGTGAGAGCCAGCAGAAGCTCTATGAGAGAAAAAATCTTATAACTTGAATTCTATTAACTTTCTGATCATCCAATTTTTGATCTGTGTTAAGAGATGTTTTTTGCACATTATTGAAAGTTGGTGTCCGAGAAAACTATTTTGAAAAACGTTTTGTTCGAGAAGGTCATGGTGTGTGTTTTCGGTTTCCGAGATAACATTCCAAAAGATCGACAGAGGGTTAATTTGTGATCACAGAGCATATTTCCTGCAGAACCTCTGTTGAGCTCAGCAGAAGCTCTATGACCTTAAATTTCTCCTATTTCGAATTTTGTTAAACTTTTTGAACTTTTGATTTTTGAAATGTTATTCATAGTATATTTAGGACATATTTGACAATTCTTGTCCTAGAAAACTGTTTTCCAAAAACCTTTTGTGCGAGAGACATACCTTTTGGTTCCTCTGTTCTCGGCAGTTTTGTCTTACTTCTGTCGATGGAGAATTATCGACATTCTTCTCTGGCTTTCCTTTGAAATATTTACCTCTGTAGATCATTTCAGGGTCCCTTTTGCTCCCCCTTGATCTAATCACTTCTGTAGATCAAGAATTTTCCTTTTGCTCCCCCTTGATCTATGCTTGGTTCAAAGAATGGTAAGATTTGTATTGAGCATAGATCATGTTTACCAGAGGTTCTGTAAGGGTTATCAGAAGATCTGAGCGGACCCACAGAGGCTCTGTAACCAAGAATTATTTTTGCACACACAAAAAATACATACAGAAATAAATTTATCAAAGCAATAACTTAAGTAATAATAGATATTTATACTTATTTACAGAAGATAAAGCTATACTTACAGAGGATTTTCACACCATGTTAATCATTCCTAACTTACCCACCAAGAAGTTGAATCTTTTCTCGTCTAGTGCTTTGGTGAATAAGTCAGCGAGTTGATATTCTGTGGGCACGAAATGCATTTCGATTGTACCGTATTCAACATGATGTTTCAAGAAATGGTACCTTATATCGATATGCTTGGTTTTTTAGTGTTGCACAGGGTTGGCAGAGATAGCAATGGCACTTTTGGAATCACAGAAGATGGGTATTTTGAACAGGATGTGACCGTAGTCTTTTAGCTGAGTCTTCATCCATAGAACCTGAGAACAACAGCTAGCAGCAGCAACGTATTCAGCTTCTGCAGTGGATGTGGAGACACAATTCTGCTTCTTGGAGGTCCAACTGACTAGTTTACCACCTAGGAATTGACAACTCCCAGAGGTACTCTTTCTGTCGAGCATGCATCCTCCATAGTCTGAATCTGTATAAGCTTTAAGACTAAAACCAGAGTTCTGTGGATACCAGATACCAAGATTGTTGGTCCCCTTCAGGTATCTAAAGATTCTCTTTACAGCATCATAATGTGATTTCTTTGGATTAGCTTGATAACGTGCACAAAGACATGTGGCATGCATAATGTCAGGTCTGCTTGCTGTTAAGTATAACAAAGATCCAATCATGCCTCTGTAGAGAGTACATTCTACAAAAATACCATTTAGATCTAAGAATAACTTATTTCCAGTGGCCATTGGAGTCTTCATTGCAGAGGTATCAGAGAGATTATATTTTAAAAGTATGTCTGAGACATATTTGGCTTGATTTATAAAAATTCCCTCTGAAGATTGTTTGACTTGAAGTCCGAGGAAGAATGTTAATTCTCCCATCATACTCATTTCAAACTCACTCTGCATGAGTTTTTCAAAAATTTTGCACTCTTCTGAATTTGTAGACCCAAAAATTATGTCATCTACGTATATTTGTACAAGCATTATCTCACTATTTTTGCGTTTATAAAATAATGTAGTATCTGTTGTACCTCTGTTGTAGCCATTTTCTAGAAGAAAGGTGGAAAGTCGTTCGTACCATGCTCTTGGAGCCTGTTTTAGTTCGTATAGAGCCTTTTCAAGGTAGTATACATGCCGTGGGAACTTTGAGCTTTCAAAACCTGGTGGCTGATTTACGTAAACCTCTTCTTGGATTTCACCGTTTAGAAAAGCTGATTTTACGTCCATCTGATAGACTTTAAAACCTCTGTGGGCTGCGAAGGCTAAGAATATTCTTATTGCTTCGAGCCGTGCGACAGGGGCAAAAGTCTCATCGTAGTCTATGCCTTCTTCTTGTCTATATCCTTTTGCTACTAATCTTGCTTTGTTTCTGATGACCACTCCATCTTCATCCTTCTTGTTTCTGTAGACCCATTTAGTCCCAATGGCCTGTTTCCCTCTTGGCAGAGGTACTAAAGTCCAGACTCTGTTACGCTCAAATTGCAGAAGTTCTTCTTGCATGGCGTCTACCCAGTTTGGGTCATCTAAGGCTTCAGAAATCTTCTTTGGTTCTATCACACTAATAAAATTTGTAAAGAAACAAAAATTAGCAGTGGCAGACCTTGTTTTTACTGAGTCAGAAGGTTCTCCAATTATTTGGCTTGGAGGATGGCTTTTTGTCCACTGAGTTGTGCGTGGAAGATGATCATCAATGTCATCAAAACTTTCTTCAGAGGCTTCTGGTGTTTCTTCTTCTCGTGTAGCCTCTGTCGTTTTTCGTGCCTTGGTAGTTGATCCTACCGTTTGCTGAATGATTGGTATGAGTGGTGGTGGAGTTTGTTCCTCTGAGGACGTATAGTCTTGGTCCTCAACTTCCTCTATAATTGGTTCTTCTGTGGATTGTGGAGTTTGATTTTCAGCAGCTTATGTGGTCGTTTTTCTTGAAGTTTTATCTTCTGCATTTTCTTCTTCGGCATTTGCATCTGTAGTATTTATAGAAGAAGATGAAGCATTATTTGGACCAGTTAGAGTCATACCTGTAGGATTTTGTCCGACAGAGGATGGTTCTTCAGAAACTCTGATGGTTCCAACAGAAGGATCAATGTTATCGTGTAACATCTCTAAAAATAGAAGATTCAAGTCTTCTTTTGCTTGTGAGATGACAGAGGATTTTCCTTTAATTCCGAGTTCTGAACTGATTTGCTCAGAAGTCATTTGGAATGAATCATCAAAAGAAACATTGATGCTTTCTACAATCTTGTGAGACTTTGTAAGGAATGTTCTGTAGGCTTTGGAAGTGGCAGAGTATCCAATGAATTTGCCTTCATCAGCTTTTACATCAAACTTTCCTCTTGAACCTCTGTCGTTTAAGACAAAGCATTTGCATCCGAATACATGGAAAAATTTGATGTTTGGCCGCCTTTTGTTAAGCAATTCGTAAGGCGTCTTGAGGTGTCTTTTCACAACGATTGAACGATTCTGAGTATAACACGCAGTGGAAATTGCTTATGCCCAAAAGTTCATTGATAATCCGCATGCTGACAGCATAGTTCTTGCGGCTTCCACAAGTGTTCGATTCTTTCTTTCGACAACACCGTTCTGTTGTGGAGTGCGAGCTGCAGAGAAGTTCTGTGATATTCCTTCTGTTGAAAGATAGGCTTCAATGACACGGTTTTTAAATTTTGTGCCATTGTCACTTCTTAACTTCTGTATTCTGCAATCATAAAGAACTTGGATTCTTTTCATTAGATTTATCAATACATTTGGAACATCTGATTTCTTTCTAACAAATTCAACCCATGTGAAACGTGAATACTCATCAATTAGGACAAGTATGTATTTCTTGCCACCTAGGCTCTGTATGGCAATGGGACCGCAGAGGTCGACATGAAGCATGTACAGAGGCCTAGTGCAAGACACGTCTGTTTTGCCTTTGTGGGAAGCCCTTCTGTGTTTTCCCATTTCACAGGCCGAACACAAATGATCCTTATTGAATTTAACATCTGGCAAACCTTTAACTAGATTAAGTTTTACTAGTTTATCTAAGGTGTGAAAGTTTAAGTGACAGAACCTGTTGTGCCATAACCAATCTTCTTCACTTTTGCAAGCTACTAGGCAGACTTTTTCTTTGGATTTTGAATTAAAATTCATTAGGTATAGATCACCTCTTCTTTCAGCTCGCAGAAGTTCCATTCCTGTGTTTTCACTTTGTAGAGAGCAGAAAGTTCTTTTAAATAACACATCGAATCCTGTATCACAAAGTTGACTTACACTGAGTAGGTTGTGTTTGAGGCCATCCACATATGCAACTTTGTATACAGAGACATTTTCTTTTTGTATGACAACATAGCCTTTGATATGTCCCTTCTTGTTGTCTCCAAAAGTTACAGATCCACCATCGTGTGTTTCTCTGTACGTGGATAGTAATCTTCTGTCGCCGGTCATGTGCCTTGAGCATCCAGAGTCAAGATACCAGATTGGCACATGTAGCTTCTGTAAGACAATCACAGAGATTTAGGTACCCATATCCATATGGGTCCAATATTGTTAGAATTTTTCAAGTTTGCCTTGGCATTCTTGAAATACATTTTATCCTTTTTAGAAGAATCAGATTGTTTCTCTTTTGGTTCTGACTTTTGAGTTTGAAAGTTGATGGAGAGTAAGCAATCTGGACTTGAGAAGTGTTTATTTAATTTGAACATAAGATCAAAACAATGACAGTATTGAATATGAGATGTGATTTGTTTGAACTTTTCATTGAATTCATTGAACTGGGCCACAGAGGCATTGTAGGATCCAGATCCGTGCAACAATCGTGTTTATGTGATTACGAGATATGAACAGATAAACTAATCACAAAGGCTGCCCACTTAGCTATTTGATTCAGAGAATAATCGTTACAATACTGAAAAGCTAAATGAGACAACTAGCTATTTTCTAAGCTAATTGTACATTATACATGCTGGGCTCGTGGTAACAAGCCCACGGCCCGTTCACTATGGACTATGTTTAAACAAATACAAATTACACCCTTGAACTTTAAATCAACATATAAAACTTGCCCTAACAATCTCCCCCTTTGATTTGAAGTTCAAATTCGCGCTCTATCTCTTGCCAGTTGTAGACATAACGTTTGCGAAGAGCGAAATGAACCTCGAAGAATATGATGGCGCGGCGGTAGTCGAGACGATCTTCAACAATATCCAAAGCAGTCTGAGCAGTTCTTTCATTCAGATTTGGTACATAGGATACCTTTGGATTTTCGGATTCGTGCTTGATGATCTTCCGAAGAGCGTCTTGAACCTTGAGCAGTGTGCCGTCGCAAAATCGATCTACCTGACTAAACCTCATAAACTTCTTTTCTTTCTGAGCGTTGAGGAAGACGATCCCAAATTCCGGTTGAAGCAGCATTGCGTTCTCGGGATACATCGACAGTTCAGGAGCTTTCAGATTCGGTTTGAGCAGATTTACCTTCTTTGATCGGTTCTCGATTGCCATTTGAAAGTCCGTAAGATAAGACATCATAATAGATCGGACGAGGAATCGACGAACCGCTTCGAGCGCCTTTGTTACAGCAAGCGGTCGGATGGTTCTGGAGCGAAGGTCTCTCAGAATAACCAGGAGGTTGAACGGATGGAGATGCTTAAAGTCAGCTTCAGAAAAAATCCATTCTTTTCCGTCTTCACGTCGAACAGTGAACACGGGAAAGACGATCTTCATAATTCGGTTTGACTGAATCTTTAGCACCTCTGAAATTTTATGCTTAGTTCGTACCTGGTCTCTCGGGAGACACCGCTTCATGGCTTCTACGTATCGGAGTTGGCGTGCTGGATCAGGGCTGTAGATGCCAAGACAGAAGGTCGGCTCGATCGGGCGAATTTGGTGAACAAACAGCTTCTTCAGAGATTCCTCCAGATGAGGAATGAGGACCTTGATCTTCTCCCAACGGTTTTGTTGCTGAGGAGGGGGAGGAAGATCAGGAGCTGTCGTTTGCTGAGGAGATGTCGGGATTTCTGCATTGGAGCTTTCTGGTTGATCTGAAGTCGTAGCGGGTTGAGTCGAGTGAACGGGAGGCGTACCATATAAGTTCTGAAGCAGAAACTGGTCGTAATCAATATTGTCGTCTTCATCAGTGGGAAACACCAGATTTACCTCGAAGTTTACGGCTGTGGCTGCTTTTTCGTACCATGCGTCTTCGATTTCCGGGTTGGTTTCACATGCAGGATCAATCATGGTGAGCGTCGTCATGTCTGATGGTTCTTGTGCGACCAATTCCTGTGTTGTACCCTCGGGCTTTTCAACCGTTGGGGCTTCGTCATCTGAGATATCCATGTCGATGACCATCTGTGCTAAAGGCAACTCGACTTCGGGTGTTTCTGTTGAAGCGGCCGTAGTTGGAGGTTCCTGATGAACCACAGATGTCGCTGCAGGCTGGATCAGGGAGGCGGTCTCGGTTAGACGTTGTCGCTTCTCCCCCTCACGGTGATCAGGATCCTCTTGGTCACCGTGCCTTCGTTTAAGACCGTCGGCTTGACTCTTGCATGTGTCTTCAAGTGATCGAAGCCTCTCGGAGAGAGTAGCGAGCGCTCGGTTGTAGGTCTCGAGGGCTGAGTCAATGGCGTCAAGGCGTGATGTGATGGACGAAGATGGAGCAGTGACCTGGGATCGTAGAATTGAGATCAGGTCTGATTCGGTAGAGGTGGTTGTGTCGGATTCCTGGAGCAGTTGGGCTAAGAGCATTGTCTTCAGGGTGTCCACCGAGTAAGTAGGTTGCGGTTGAGTCGGTGGAGGCACAGAGGCGGTTTCAGTGTCGACGAGGTGGCCCTTTCCTTTGATAGCATGTATCGCTTTGGCAAGTTCAGCAGCGACATGTTCATGCATTTTGTGCTCCATAACCTGTTGGACAGCCTCAAGGGTGCTGTCCAGAGACCCTTTTGACACGAAGTCGGGTAAAATAACGCCGGGCTCACTTAGAGTACCCGTTGAAGCATCTACCGTAAGGGTAGAGCCACCTACGTTCACAGTTGGCGTGATGTTAACTGTGGTAGGATTTCCGTCCAATCCTCGTGTTCCGGAAGTCGGAGACACTATAGACGTTCCGGTCGGGTCACTAAGAGCCGCGACTTGGTGTAGTTCCGCATCAAGTGTCCTAGGCGAAGAATGTTCAGTAACAATAGGCTCTAGACTCGATGGTGCACACAAAGAAGTCGAGACCGGGGGCTGCTGGTCTCTTATTTCAACACCCGCACTCTCCGAGTGAGAGGCCGGTGGAAGTTGTGCTTGTTCCCCGTGTAATATTGAAACATCCGTCTATTTTGAGACGGATGAGTGGCTATGGGGGGTGTGCAATTGCTCCGCTAGGTCCACAGAGGCTGTTTCAATACCCCGTCCCAACGGATGAGACGGGATAGCAGATGTGGCGACCTGGATATCACTCGGCTGGGGTCGCTCTTGAGCCTCGTTATCTTTACGGCTCGATCTTTCCTGGTTCAACTTTGAACGCAGTTCCCTCCTTCTCGAATGATCTAACTCATCACCTATATCTCCCTCAGATGTCCTAGTGGTAGGTCCGGTTCCAGAGTGGGGAGGTGAATCAAGTGGAATGCCAATGGTAAAATCAGGGTTGGGTCCGATACCGGGAGGGATTTGCGTCAGGCGGATGTTGCGGTCGGTATCGGAGTCCGTGGAGTCGGATTCCACATCTTCGACATGCGTACTGGGAGAGGGGGGTTCGGTTATATATGGTTCGGTGGTGTGATGTAGGCGTGGTCTCGAAGATGGACCGGGTTGGGCTGAGCTGGAACCGGGCTGCGATTCCGCTGCACCTCCTACGCTCGTTCCCCTTCCTCTCACTACTAACGTTCCCCGCCCGACAGCACCTGCTTGTCGAGCCCTTCCACCTCTCACTCTTGGACCCTCACGTCTCTCGGGTCTATGTCCCTGGGCAGGTCCCTCCGGCTCTGGCTGGACCATGGGATTTCCTAACTCTCCCCTATAAGCAACTACCCCTGGTGCAGCGGGATCGGCTATGGCCAATAGGGCGGCAGGAATGGGCGAGGCGACCGCATCGGATGGGTTGCGGATCACCATGAATTGTAGGTGGCGGATGGGACATACCGGATGTGTGAGTCGTCGTGGAATGGCGGGATTGGCATCCATGTGTTGTCGAACGGCAAGCGAAAGGAATCGCGGATATGGAAGGAACTTCTTCTGTTTGGTGTCGCCGATATGTCGGATAGTGGTCACAAGTTCACGCCAGATTATCATGGCGAAGTCGACGTGGCGGTTGTAGCACACGGCGTGAACAAGGCGCAGAAAGTCACCTGTACATTGGTCAATACCTTTCCATCGGGCGGATAGGCATCGATTGAGAATTGTAAAGAGCGTGTACCAAATAGGCGCCAAGAACTTGCGATTGAAGACCGATGGCCGTTGAAGGTCGGAGTTGTACCCAAGAGCACGCATTTGGGCACAGAGAGTCGCATCGTTAACGGCAGGATCATACCGTTCATGGTTGTTGGCAGTGGCCTCAGGTAGGGATAGTAAACGGCGAAAAGAATCGGGCGTCAGTGTGAACGGTTGATTGTCTATTTGAGCCGTGATGGTTTGAGTGTTGCCGATCGTACGGACTTGCGCCGTTAGCCAGACTTGGAGAACATAGAGCAAAGGAACGTCGGCTGTGCGAGTGAGTGCCTCATGAATGGGATGGCGCATCAGAATGTCGAGTATGACCTGATGTTGTGGGTTTGGCCTGAAAAGCGTCGGGTCGAGGTAGTGGTTGTTGGCTTCCAACTCGATGCCATGGTCAGGATCGACCAAGGCAGCATCTGCGACTTCGTCGATGAGTCCCTCCTCTTGAGGAATTTGTTCTTCCGGGTTTTGTTGTTCCGCCATGTGTAAATTCTGCAAAGGAGCACTCGGTTAGGATCATAATTAGATTTACAAGTGTGTGTGCGTACCTTAGCTTTGAATGGCTCAATCTGAGATAGATCGAGGACTGGTGTTGATAAAACAGGCAAGAATTGGACAGAACATTGGATTTTTCCGGACAAAATGAAGTGTCCGGACAACATGAGTTATCCGGATGACAGAGGAGTCCGGATGATTAAGCGAGTGTCCGAGTAAAATTAAGTTACCCGGACAAGAGTCCCTGACAAAATGATTTTCCGGATAAAGGTTTTGTCCGGACTCCAATGAGTGTGTCCGGACGAAACCCCTTGGTGAGAAATCGACCAAATCTAGGTGTAAAAACCAGTGTAAATGCAAATAAGCATACTAAATACCATGCTAGACTACCCTTGGTCATTTCCTATCAATCGTATGCCAAGGGAACCACAAATCATGAGGACCCGAGGTGTGGTGTTCGGGCTTGATAAATCTCGATCAAACCGTGGTGTGATTGAGATGCAATACGCATTAAGATTCGAATAATAAAGATCGATTGGGAATCACGAATAACATACCTGAGTCTGGAGTGAAAGGCGTGTGTGAATCGTGCGATTGAGGAGAGGCCGAGCGAGAGAGAATAACGACAAGGGTTTAGGGGTTTTCACGAGAATTCGGGTTAAATGAAATACAAGGAGCCCGGGTGTCTTATAGGACTCGGGTGGTGTCCGGAGACCTTGACCGACCCGGGTCTGTCCGGTCCGGATACTGTCTGGACAAACAGAAGAGTCCGGACATCCTGAAGAGTCCGGATAACATTGTTTTGGCATTTTCCATAGAATTTTCAGGAAACCGTGCTGCCAGGGATCTTTCTCTTGCTCCCCCTCAAAATGAGCATGGGGTTGCCATTGCTCCCCCTCGAATCGTGCAGTAGGGTGCAAGTGAGGGATCCGACACACAAAAATTGTCAGTGTTGAATAGAAAACTTAGTGTCGCTCCCCCTCAAGTGTTGACCAAGTTGGACTTGGGAGTGCCCACACACATAAAAAAAAACTTTTGGATTGTGTAAGAAAAACTGTGTGTGACGCTCCCCTCAACAGATTAGAATACTTGCCTGATATGGCATTATGCTCCCCCTGAACACATTAACAAATGGTGAAAGCACAGAGATCGGGAAATAACAAACAAACGACGGTATGTAATAAAAGAAACACACGAAGAAAGAGGAAAAATAGACGAAACTACCGAACAAATACAGAACCGAAATCTACCTGTGTTACTGAGGCAAGTAGAATACCAGTGCGAGGAAGTGTTTGCCCAATCGTCCAGAGTGTCGACACCGGATGATGAGTAGACAGTTACTCGTAGAGGTATGGAACTTGACAAGGGTACACAAACGGATTAAGTTTTCAGGTTTAGCATACCTAGCTTGAACACCAGAGTTTTAAAACGCTTTTCGTCCAAGGCTTTGGTAAACAGGTCTGCTAACTGATGCTCAGTATTTACGAAGTAGAGTTCGACAGTACCTCTTTCGACGTGATCCTTAATGAAATGGTACCGAACGTCGATGTGCTTCGTCTTGGTGTGCTGGACCGGGTTGCTTGTGATAGCAATAGCACTCTTCGAGTCACAGTAGATCGGGACCTTGACATACGTGAAACCGTAGTCCTTGAGTTGTGTCCTCATCCAGATGACTTGGGAACAGCAGCCTGCGGCGGCCACATATTCCGCCTCGGCAGTTGACGTTGAAACGCACTGCTGCTTCTTTGATGCCCAGCTTACCAGACTATCTCCCAGGAACTGAATGTGCCCCGATGTGCTCTTCCGATCCATCATGCATCCCGCGTGATCGGCGTCACAATAGGCTGATAATCCAAAACCTGTCTCTTTCGGGTACCATAGGCCAAGATCAGCAGTACCACGTAAGTAACGAAAAATTCGTTTAACAGCAGTCATGTGAGACTCTTTTGGGTTGGATTGATAGCGGGCACACAGGAAAGTCGAGAACATTATATCCGGCCTACTGGCAGTTAGGTACATTAAAGAGCCAATCATTCCTCTATACAGCTTCTGATTCGCATCCGTTCCATTAGGATCGGCGTGAAGCTTTGTAGTCGTTGCCATGGGAGTTTTCATAGGTGAGGCCTGGTCCAATTGGAATTTCCGAAGAATATCCCGAATATATTTGGACTGGTTAAGGAATATTCCGGTCGAAAGTTGTTTAACTTGTAGACCAAGGAAGAAATTCATCTCACAAAGCATACTCATTTTAAAATATCTTCCCATTAGTTTGGCAAAATTCTTGGCATATAAAGGATTGGTAGAACCGAAAATTATGTCATCAACATATACCTGAGCCAAGACGATATGACCTGCCTCATTCTTAATAAAAAGAGTAGAGTCAATTGTACCTCGTGTGAATCCTTTCTCTAATAAGAACTTAGAGAGAGTATTGTACCAAGCTCGCGGGGCCTGTTTTAGACCATATAGCGCTTTGTCTAAAATGTAGACATGGTCAGGCTTCGAATCGTCCACAAATCCGTCGGGTTGCGAAACATAAACTTCTTCTTCGAGTTCGCCGTATAGAAAGGACGTCTTCACATCCATCTGGAAGACTGTGAAGTTCTTGTGCGCGGCATAAGATAGAAACATACGGATTGCTTCGATTCGCACCACCGGAGCGTAGGTCTCATCAAAGTTTATCCCCTCTTGCTGACGATATCCCTTTGCCACGAGTCGCGCCTTGTTGCGGAAAACAATGCCATCTTCGTCTTTCTTGTTCTTGAAGATCCACTTGGTGCCGATCACCGTCTTGTGTTTAGGACGTGGAACCAATCGCCATACTTTTAAAGCTTCGAACTGATTGAGTTCTTCTTGCATGGCAATTATCCAGTCCGAATCTTCAAGCGCCTCGCGTACGGTTGTTGGCTCTATCTTGCTTAAGAAGCCGGAGAAGAGACAGAAGTTGGCGGAAGCGCCTCGCGTACGAACAGGTGTAGAGGGATCACCGATGATTTGATGCAGGGGATGTGCCTTCGTCCATTTAGTGGTGTGTGGAAGCGGCTGCTGGGTGGAATGAGATGTGTCCGGATCCACATACGAACCGGATGGGAGGTCTTGTACAGCTTCGAGAGTAGCAGGTTGAATTCTCGGAGGAGGTGGGGGAGGATTCGCCAATGGTTGCACAACTTCTGGTTCTGAGGAATTCAGAAGTTGATCGTCGGTTGTCGAGGAAGACGAATATGTAGGAGCGATCTCCGTGATTGGTTTTGGGTCCTCCGGGGGAATCACAGGATTAGGTGAAGCAGGTGATGACGGCTGATCTGTCTCCAAGGTGTTAGAAGGCGAGCTGGTAGAAGGCGGTGGACCAGATAGGTTGTCCAAGTCTTCAAGACGAGCAGCTTCAATCCTAGGAATAGCTGAGACAGATGGGGAAGCATTAAATAGGTCATCATAAAAATGCTCAAACAATAAATCTAAATCAGAATGATTTGCATTCGATGAAGATGCACGATTTGGATTTACTGTCATTTGTGTAGATCCCGAACTAGAAGGTCCGGAAGCTAACACACCAGTTAAACCGGGTTCTGAACTGCGATGTTCAGAAGCCAAATCTGCGGCTTCGTCGAATGTCACATTTATGCTCTCAACAACGGATTTAGTCTGTGTGTTGTAAACGCGATAAGCCTTAGCCTTCATTGAGTATCCGATGAAGACTCCTTTATCCGCTTTGGGGCTTAGTTTGCCGAGATCATCTTTGTCGTTCAGTACGTAGCACGTGCATCCGAACGCGTGAAAGTAGCCAATAGTTGGAACATGATGATTCATGATCTCGTAGGGCGTCTTGTTGAATCGCTTGTACAGAAGCGTGCGATTTTGCGTGTAACAAGCTGTAGACACCGCTTCAGCCCAAAGATATAGCGGTAGATTAGCTTGGGAAAGCATTGTGCGCGCCGCTTTGACTAAGGTACGGTTACGTCTTTCCACCACACCATTTTGCTGAGGAGTGCGTGCGGCAGAAAAGTTGTGCGAGATTCCCACAAAGGAGAGATAACCGTCTATTTTGGAATTCTTGAATTCCGTCCCGTTGTCGGTTCTGATGGACTGAACTTGTTGACGCTTGAGATGCTCGATGATGATCTCAGGAGTTTCATCCTTTGAGCGGAGAAACATCACCCAGGTGTAACGTGAGTAATCGTCCACTATCACCAGAACGTACTTTCGCTTGTTGATGCTCGAAACACGCATCGGACCACACAAATCCATGTGAAGTAGTTCGAGAGTCCGAGATGTGCTGGGAGTGTCCTTCGGTGGATGGGATGCACGCTTCATCTTTCCCTTCTCGCATGCCCCGCACAGATGATCCTTCACGAACTGAAGGTTTGGCATTCCTCTAACGTGTCTGCCTAGCACCAGTTGATTGATGCTTCTGAAGTTGAGGTGCGAAAGTCGTCGATGCCAGATCCAAGCTTGGTCGGAAGAGGCCTTTGACAGAAGGCAGACATGGTTATCAATTGAGAGGGCTGAGAGGTCAATGGTGTAGAGGTTGGTCTTTTGATGTCCAACTAGTAGTGTATCACCGTCGTCGGTGAGGATTCTACACCTTGTCTTTTTGAAGCTGACCTCGAGATCTTTGTCGCAGAATTGGCCTATGCTGAATAAATTGTGGCCCAATCCTTGGACGTGTGACACCTTCTTGATTGTGATCTTATTATGTACGATGTCGCCGTAGCCCACGATCGGCGAACGCTCGTTGTTGCCAAATCTCACGTCTCCTTGATATTCTTCTTTGTAGTTCGTGAGAAGCTCCCTCCTTCCAGTCATGTGCTTGGAGCATCCTGAATCTAAGTACCACACATGACCGCCCTGCAAAACAAGATTAGAGAAGTTTAGGTACCCAAATTTGTTTGGGTCCTGGAGGGTTAGGCGTGGCTCCTTTTGAAGAAACCTGTTTTGGCACAGCTTTCCCGTTAGGTGAAGAATTTACACCTTTCGGGGGAACTGATTTTTGCGTTTGTCGCCTCTTAGGTGCAGATTGTACATCTTTGGGAGGAACATGTTTTGTGCCAGGTTGCCTTTTAGGAGCCGGTTTAACCTTGGTAGGAGCAGTCCATCTAGGATTGGGTCTGGTCTCCCGCCGTGGTTTAACCGGTGATTGATTACCCCGTTTATGAGATGGATTGTTCTTGTTATTACGGGGACTGCGTTTTTCATACAGATTATGTACAAAAAATGGTGCATACCAGTCATTTTTCAGAATATCATTAAAATCATTCCCACCACAATTAGAACAGCAAAGACAATCATGCGAGAAATGAATCAAGTGTTGAAGAGAGTTCAATGTAACGGGAAAAGACACTACTTTTTCCAAACTAGCTTCAAAAGCATTCCAACCACAATTTGAACAACACACGCAATCATGCAATAATTGAGCCAATTGTGGAAGAGAATTCACTTTAACAGGAAAAGAAACTTCAAAATAGTACTGATGATTCCAATCACTATTGTCTTTGTTTATTCTAAAATTTAAAGCATGGGGAAATGACTTTGATGCATCCTTCTTGACAGAATCCTCCTTTAGCCACTTTGGTGTTTCTCGTTTAGCTTGACCATTTTTATCTGAAACAGCAGGTACAGAATGATCAGTGACTTTTGAAGGAGTTGGAGGTTTAATGGAAACTTGTTTAGTCTTTTGCCTTGGCTGTGACGTGTTTTGGGAAACAGGTTTAGATTTTAAAATCTTGATCACAGTTGGGGCCTTTGTGTTTGAACAAGCTCCCTTTTCAAAATTGGCCTTACGATTCACAACCGGGGATAAAAAGTCTGTGTGACTTGGAAGAGGTTTGTCGAAAGGGAACGACTCGAACTCTCCCTCATCATCACCTTCTGAGTTCATGAATTCAGAAAAATTCACTTCTGGAATGTTGGGACTTGGACTTGTTGAGGATGGTGAGGAACACGATGTGCTTGTGTGCTTTGAGGAATTTGGTGCGGAAGCTAGGAAAAAATCAGAGTTTAAATTCCTTTTAACACACTCATCTTGATCGTCTTGAGAACTAGAGTTCTTGCCTAAAAGGGCTTTGCACGAAGATGTGTCGGATGAATTTAAGGAAGCTTCGGGTGAAGACATCTTGTCAGATAGTAGTTGGTCAATTTGCTCTTGAAGCTGACCATTTCTCGAGTACTCTTCCATCTTTGCTGTTGCCAAGGCAGACAGTTGTGATGTGAGTCGATTAATTTCACACCGAAGGATTTCCTGTTCTTCACCAGATACACCGTCGGTTTTGACGTGTTGTAGTTTCTCAAGTTTGTCAAGTAAAGCTTGCTTTTCTTTTGTCATTTCAGACAATTTTGTCGAAATCGTATTGATTTCCCACAGAAAATTTTCTTTTTCCTCACTTGTCATACCTTCGGTTTTCTCAGTTTTGAGTTTCTCAAGAGCTTTAATTAAATCGTTCTTCTCATTTTGAAAAACCAGCCTTTCCCTTTTCAGTGACTCCTCCAACTCTACTATCTTTGCTTCCAAGATGAGAGGGGGAACATAGAGTTTAAACTCATCCGTCTCGGTCTTGGTTGCTGGTGCTACATCCTCATCCTTCTTTGAGGAATCCTTGGGTGTTGCCACTTTGTAGGGGTCGAAGTAGTCATTGGAAAGGTACTTTTTGTTCTTTTGATACGAGTAATTTAGAGGTTCATAGCAAAATGGAAGTTGAATTCCTAGTTTGTGTGTGCGCTTGTATTCCTCTGTTTCCTCCTCCTTTTCAGGTTCTAGAGGACTAGTCCACTTGATTTTGTACTCTGGGTACTTTGTAGATAAACCATAACAGGCAAAGTCATACAGAATGGGTACATGCCATCTTCCCTTTTTTAAATAGTGGGGATTATCATATCCGATTCCCCACTCTTTGTTGAAATACGTGAACTCTTTGGGTTTGTTCAGGAAAATGGTTTGATCTGTTTGTCCCCTTTGGTGGAGTTTGGTTTCAAGGTTTAGGATTTTAGCCACATACTCCTTGTGTTGAACTTGAAGGGAAGAACATTGATAAATAATGTCTTCTTTCTCATTCAAGCACTGATCAAGTTGACGCTGGAGTTCAGATATTCTGGCCCTTAAGTCTTTGGGTGCTAATGAAAGGATTTTGCATTTATCTTTTAAATCAGCATTTTCAGACTTATACTTTTCAGTTAACTTCTTTTGAACATTAAGCTTTTCTGTTAGAGTTTTAATTTCAAGCTTTTGTTCTTTAGAAGTGGCCTTAAAGGATTTAGCCTGACCATAAAATGATTGCATAGCATTCAAAAAATCTGGTTGACAAGATTCACATACCTGATTTGCATGTGCAGTTGCGGTTTCCTCATCAGTGGAGGAATGATATCCCATGAAAGCATTAGCAACTTCATCTTCATCTTCATTATCAGATCTTTGCAGCCAGTAATCATCCTCAGCGAACATTGCTTCTCCAGTCGCCTTTTGTTTTGCTAAGGCTAGCTTGGCCTCGTAGTAGTGGACATTCTTTACTGTAGGCTGGCGGCAATCTTTGGCAAAGTGACCAAGTTTCCTGCAATTATAGCATTTCACGGGCTCATCTTTCTTCTTGCGGTCAACTTTCTCAGTCTTGTCCTTCTTCTCAGTCTGATCTTGCTCATCGACCTTCTTCTTACCTTCATATTTGTCTTTGTAGTCATGACGCTTGTTGGCAGAAGTGGAGTAGCGCTGACCATTAGACGTTGGTTTCTTGTAAAACTGTTGTTGCTTGAAGGTCTTTGTCAGGAGGGCAATGGCTTTCATGAAGTCGTTTACTTCCTATCAGAATCTTCATCTTTCTTCTCTTCCGGTTCAGAATCAGAAGAATTATGCTTTTGAGCCCGTTCGGTGTGTCGGCTCGAAGGTCTGCCCTTGTTGGTGGAAATAAGAGCAATAGGATCAGCTACAGGCTTGAGTTCAGTCTTCTTCTCGGAAAGTAGCTCATTCACTTCATCTTCATCTTGAAGAAGTGTCTCGTAGAGTTCATTTATGCCGATTCTTTCAATCAGGTTGTTATGCCTGACATGAGATGCAAAAACTTTCCATTCGGGTAAGAGGTTGTTGAGGAACTTGAGAGCATTCTCCGTGTTCGACCGAACTATCCCATTCTTGTTCAGCTCATTGAGTAGAGAGCAGAAACGTTCATAAGCCTGAGTAAGAGTCTCGCCAGGACGCTGCTTGAAACCATCGAACTTGGTTATAGCAGTATTGATCTTCAGCTGGTTTCCAACTGCACTCCCACGCATCATTTTGGCTACCTGGTCCCACATGCCTTTAGCCGTGTCTTTGTAGCTGTCGATGGCAGTGTAGGTCGAGTTGGGAAGAGCTTGCACCAGATATCTCTTCGCCTGTTTCTCCCCTTCTATCCTCCCTCTTTCAAACTCTGACATTTCGGCAAAGGTCTTTTTCTCTTTCTTGGGTTCAACACCTTCAGCGACTTCAATATCCTTCATTGGTGGCGCGATAGGACCTTCTTCAAGAGTTTGCTTGATGAACTCGTAGTTGTCCTTCGATTCAATGAAAATCATGAATCTGTCGCGCCATTGACTGTACTCGTTTGGGTATAGGCATGGAGGTTTGGTGTCGGTACCAATGGCGAGAGCATCACGAGAAGCAGACATCTTTGGTTGCAACGGAGTGATCGACAGACGGGTATATTGATTCGAAATGAGAACCTAACGCAAGATTCTAAGAGTGATATCCTAACGCAGGTTCTAAAGTGGACTACAGTGGTCTTACTGGATAGGAATCCAAGTAAGGGTCTGATCAGGAAGTATCTGGACTAGATTTACGAAAAAAAACAGTTCAAGAATGCAGAGTTGTCCGGATAATGCAGAGTTGTCCGGATATCTTGAGTTGTCCGGATAACCAAGGTTACCGGATGCTCTAAAGATACCGGATGGAATTAACCGGATAAGCAAGACTTTACCGGATACAATAGAGTCCGGAAAATTATGGAATTTCCGGATACTTTTAAGTTTCCGGAAAGAATGATGTGTCCGGATACTACGATGATTCCGGGTAAATGAGGATTTCCGGATAAAACGAATTCCGGAAACTTTGAGTTGTCCGGAACTAGACTACCCGGAAAGATAGAGATTTGAAAAACTTACCCGGATGATTGACTTACCCGGATGACTGACTTGTCCGGATGGAACCACAAACGTCCGGACACCTTGATCTGTCCGGAAAACACGGCTGTTGTGTCCGGACACTGCGGCTGTTTTGTTCAAATCGATCGAAAATTCAACTAGGGTTACTCTAATGTGTTCCTGAAAGGTTAGAAACAATCCCAAGCACAAAACAACACTAACCCAATCGATTTTAGAGCAAAAACAACACTTTTTGGTATCAAAAATCGGATTTTTGAGTAAGAACACAACCAAAAGTTTTGAACTTGATTTGCAAAATTGATCAATCAAACGAACGAATTAGGATGTGAAATTTTGCAGAAACTCTTATAATGATAATGCTAGCACAACCCAATAAACAAAAACAACTGATTTTGATTGAATCAAAAAGTCAAGAATTCAAGAAAAAGTCAGACGAGTGAAAGTCAAACTAACCAGAATTTGATGAATTCAAACCTTAGAATCAATCCGTCTGTCTGCTCTGATACCAATTGTAGGATCCAGATCCGTGCAACAATCGTGTTTATGTGATTACGAGATATGAACAGATAAACTAATCACAAAGGCTGCCCACTTAGCTATTTGATCCAAAGAATAATCGTTACAATACTGAAAAGCTAAATGAGACAACTAGCTATTTTCTAAGCTAATTGTACATTATATATGCTGGGGCCGTGGTAACAAGCCCACGGCCCGTTCACTATGGACTATGTTTAAACAAATACAAATTACACCCTTGAACTTTAAATCAACATATAAAACTTGCCCTAACAGCCATTACATTCTTTCTTTACATTAGATTTCCTATTAAAAGAAGATCTATGAATACTAGAATGTTGTTTGCAAAAGTCTTGTTTAGTTCCTGCCTTCTGTGACTCTCTTCTGTGGTGAACATCTTTCTTCACTGTCACAGAGGAAAAATATTTGTTAGCTTCAGGCCATTTTCCCTTTTGTTGCCAAGTGGGATTCTCTTTAATTTTCCTTAAAGGTTTTGAAAATTTTGAGCTTTTAGGAGCTATAGAGACCTTTTTTAGATTTTCAAGCTCTGTAGAGGTTTTAACTTGAATATACATTTTGAGAAAATCTGGACAGATAGGGATCCCTGTGATTTTCTCTTTTGGAGAGATGGTTCTGTTAAGAACCTCAGAGGAGAATTTAACATCCTCTGTGTCACAGTGAATTATCCCTGATTTGAAATCAGTCTCTGAGTCGTCAGAGGATGAATCGTCCTCATATGCAGAGGTTGAGTCATCTCTTTCGACAGAGGCTGGATTTTCTGAGCATGTATCGTACGAGCTTTCTTCCTCTGTAGAGATACTTTCATAGATGGTAGAGGTTTCTGATGAGATCTCTTCAGCGAGTTTTTGATTTATAGAAGATGTACAGAGACTTTCTAAAACATTTGATTTTAAAACTTCCAAAATTTCTTTTTCAATAGATTCTTCAAGTTTTTCTTCTGAAAAGATGGGTTTAAACTCAGGAGCTTCTGCTGATAATTTCTTTTCGACGTTTATCATGCAGACAAAAGCAGCCTGTGTTTGAGTCTCTGGTTTACCAAACTTAAAGATACCAATCTGATCTTGTGTTTTCAGATATTTCTTTGGTTTGATTCCTCTATTGACAGAGGTTGAAGATGATGAATATGTGTTTTCATACCACACATTGATCATCTTTGTATGTTTCCTCAAGTGAGGTTCTGCAGAGATTTTAACCCTTTTACTTACAGAGAGTAAGTTTGGAAAGTTTGGTTTATTAGTTTTTCCCAAAACAAATAGAGAAGACATAGGTTTTAGTCGTTTATTTTCAATTCCTAAGGTAATATCACTGTACCCTATACCTCGTCTTGCTATTTGAGAGTTTACCTTTTCATACACCTTCTGTGCATCTTTATAGTTTTTAAGTAAAACTTCTCTTCTTAAAAGATCTTGCCAAAGTACCTCTCTTTCTCTTTGAAAGTATTCTTTGAGAGCTCTTATGTCTGTTGTTTCACTTTTTGAAACTGAAAGTTCTTTTGTTTTGATTTTTAAAGCATAGGTTAGATCAGAAATTTGCCTTTTTAAAGGATCTATATTTTTGCTCCAATATTTTTCGATTTTTTCTTTTTCTTCAAAGATTTTGGCTTTTTCTTGAGTGAGAAGCCTTACTTCTCTCTCATTAAAGGTCAGTCTTTTCTGAATGCTTTCATTTACTTCTTTCAGTTCAATGTTAAGTTTAAATAAATCATCATCTACAGAATCAGTACTTGAGATAGAGTTTGAAGTGGATACCTCATTGTCAGTGCCGGAGTTGACTTCTGCCATACCACAGAACAGGGCATTTGTAGGGAATTCATCGTCAGAGGTGGAGTCTGATTCAAAGTCCTCCTTGTTTGCCTCTGAATGCCCTTTGTTTGCCATTAGAGATTTTTGTGCGTAATACTCGGCCTTCTTTTTGTAAAAAGTTGAGTCCTTCTGTGGGCGATTTGGTCTACTTCTGCATTCTTTTGCGAAATGACCTGGCTTGCCGCAGTTGAAACAACCTTGGGAGGTGTTTCCAGTTCGGTCGTCAGACTTCTGTAGGTCTCCACCTTTCTCTGTTCGGCATTCGTTTGCGTAATGACCGGGTTTACCACATTTGTAGCATTCTTGTGTGTGGCCTACCTTGTCATCTGATCTCTGTCGATCATTTTCTCTGTAGCTTCTGTCGCTCGACCTCTGTTGGTCATCATTTCTGTAGTCTGACCTCTGTCGGTCACTTGATTCTTCTCTTCTTCCATCATCTCTTCTACCAGAATTCCTTTGGTTATTTCTAAACTCTCTTGTCAATAAAGCCATTGATTTAGCTAATGACGCAAGAGTTATCTCTTCCTCTATCAGCTCGTCTTCTTCGCTATCAACCATTACCATCTTCTTTTTCTCCTTCTTTTTCTCCTCTGTAGATCTCTCATTTCTTGGTCTGTCTGCAGCCTCTGTAGATTTACTAACCAATGCGTATGGCACAATGGTTAGTGTTTTAGCTTGAGCTATTTGAGGCTCTTGTGCAGCAAGTGTTCCATAGAGATCAGAGAGTGTTCAGGAGTCTAGATCTTGATTTGTTTGTAAAGACATAGACAACTGAAGCCACTCATCGTTCAGGCTCTTTAGAAACATGACATTATTTTCTTCCGTGGTTCTGTGAATACCAGACTTTTTGCATTTGTTTATGAGAGAGTTGAACCGGTCGTATGTTGTTTGCAGAGATTCTGTTGCAGAGGCTCTGAAAGCATGATATTCATTTATGTATTGTGCCCTTCGGTTCTTCTGAGTTTTAGCACCCCCTTCCAACTGTCTTTCTAATTCTTTCCAGAGATCGTGCGCTGTTTCGCATGCATCTAAGGATTGAAAAAGTTCGTTGGGGATTGCCATGATCAATATTCTCTTTGTTTTCTGTGCAACTTCATCTTCTGCTTTATCTTCATTTGACCATTCTTCTTTTGGTTTAGGTTTTTGATGTTCAGGGATTTCAGGAGATTCAGCAGTAGCTGGTACACGTGGCATAGTTATCATAGGAACCGGAGGAAGATTGTATAGATATTGTTTGAGAGTTTTTTCAGTACCCTCAAAAAATGAACCATTCTTATTTTCCATTGAGGATACTCATCTCTAAGAAGAGTAGGAGGTTTGGTTAAAGAGCCAGCAGTGAAAAAGTTATTTGTATTTGTCATTTTGAGGAAAGGATAATCTGATGGAGGATTTATTAGTATGAAGATCTGGGAGGTTTTCTGGGTACAACTAATATCCAGAAATATGGTGATGAAGAGAAATGAAATCTATCAACAATGTTGTAAAACAAGGATCACTTGATATTGAAAATCAAGCTTCGCTCTGATACCAATTGTTGGTTCCCGTTTTGCTTAAACAAGATTATCAGATCTATTAGTTCAAGTTTAAGGTTTGATGCGGAAGCGTATTTGAAGAACTAACAGATATGTTTGATAGATTTAGAACGGAATATAAATAAACAGTGAACAGAATATAATTACTTCAAGGTTTACTGAATATATATATATCAAGAACATATTAAGAACAAAGAGTAAGTAAAGCTTTAAAACAGATATGACTTTTAAGGTGAATAAGCTTTTTGTGTTCTTTTTTATGTTCCTTTTTTGAGTGATTATCAGTGATAAGGAAGAACTCAACATGAGTCTTCCTTATATACTAATCTAAAGGGGACCATAAAGCAGGTTACTATTCAGAACGGTACTGATGAATAGTAGAACGGATGTCGTGAACAGTTGGAGGGATGGCATGAACAGTCAGACGTGTTGTATTGCATTTAATGCAGCAGACGTCTAATATGTACTAAGCCCTACTGAGTCCAATCAGAGTTTGACACGTCGACGTTGGACAGGGCATGCTACCATGCAAGTTGATGAACGGGTCCTGTAACAGTAGCAAGATATTATAAATATCTTCAAGTCTTTCAGTGAGGACCACAGAGGCTCTGTAATGAGTTACAGAGGTTTTGTGGTCTGGTCCTCTGTGGAGCAGTCCACCTTTGTTTCCGAGTCTTGGGTCTTCTTTGAGTACAGCAGAGGTTCTGTAGGAAGCCTCTGCTGCTTCTGTAGCTTCTTGACCTTGATTTCTCGGTAATGTCGGCAGAGCCTCTGTAAGAGGCTTTCTTCACTTAGCCTATTTTTCACTACTTCTAAATACTTCTATGATTAGGAAGATTGAAGCTAACAACAGTCAAAACCGCCACTGATCAAAATACGGCTGCAATAAAAATCCTCGAAAGGCAAGTGGGGCAGATCTCCGAGGCCCTACAAAACCGACCTTCTGGTACTTTTCCGAGTCAACCCGAACGACAAAACCGGGAACATTGCAATGCCATCTACCTTAGAAGTGGCAAGGAGTTGACCAGAGATCCGGTAAGCAAGTCTTCACCAAAGGAAGCCGATAGAAAGAGTTCGAATGAAGAAAACGAGAAGAATGAAGAAGTGGTCGTGGTTGAAGAGAGCAAGAAACCGAAAGAGAAAGAAATCAAACCACCGGTCAAGCCGGCAGCACCAAGAGTACCTTACCCGAGCAGGCTGAAAGCAAATAAGGATGAGGTCAATTTTTCAAAATTTATAGATGTGTTTAAAAAGCTAACGATAAATATTCCTTTTGCAGATGCTCTCACCCAAATGCCCTCTTACATGAAATTCATGAAAGAGATCCTTTCTAAAAAGAGGGCAATTGATCACCAATCCACCGTTGCACTCACTGAAGAGTGTAGCGCAATTTTCTAGAATAAGCTTCCCCAGAAGCTCAATGATCCAGGGAGTTTTTCTATCCCTATCCAAATCGGGAAGTTTTCATTTAATAAAGTTTTGTGTGATTTAGGGGCTAGTATTAATTTGATGCCCCTCTCTATTTTCAGGAAACTTGGATTGGGCGAGGTTAGTCCAACGTTCATGACGCTCAAGCTAGCAGACAGATCGATAAGGTATCCATACGGGGTGATCGAAGACGTGCTGATTAAGGTGGGTAAATTCTACTTCCCGGTAGACTTCGTGGTGATAGATATAGATGAGGATGAGGAGGTTCCGATGATCTTGGGACGATCATTCCTAGCCACCGGGAGAGCTTTAATTGACATGGAAGAGGGTGAGATCACATTCCGAGTTGGCGGTGAGAACGTGAGATTCAAATTGCTAGAGAGAAGAAGTAGTGAAAGAGAGGAAGGAGTAGAGAAGTCCGCGAAGAATCGCAAGTGTGGGCGATTTGACCCCGCGGATACTGAGCCAAGCTGAAACCACATAGTCGTGCCACGACTTTAAATGCGGCGCTGGGTGGGAGGCAACCCACCAAGGTTTGTTTTCCTTTATTATTTGCTTATTTTGAGTGTGTTTCTTATTCCCGAAAAACCATAACAATCGAAAAATCGAAAAATCGAAAAAAGCGAAAAACGAACAGGGACATACGCGACTTGCCACGCGGTTTGCAAACCGCGCAGCAAGCCGCGGGGCACTCTGTTGGTTTTCTGAGACAGAGAGTTACGCGGTTTGCCACGCGACTTGCAAGTCGCGGGCTAAACCGCGGGAGTCCCCTGTTGGCTCTCGTTCGTTTTTCGTGCAAATCTTTGTTCCTTTCTTGCTTGGTGTGTTTCTTTTCCAGCATTTTTCCCTTGTGCTTTGCTTTTCTTTGTTTTGTTTTGCATGTTCTCCCTATCGCCTCCTATTGATGCTCAACTTTCAAGAATCCTCTTTCGTCTGGGGCAAAACAGGTACGTTCTAAACCTTGCTTATTAATGAGTGTTGTATGATGATCAAATTTTGAGTAGTTAACGAGAGGCAACAAACCTAAGTTTCACTTAGGTTTGGGGTGCCCTATCTTTTTCACATCTTTACACACTCACCTTTTGACCCTGTGCAAACCTCGGTTTTACCGAGGTTTGGGGTTGGCTTTTTACTGGCAAACCCAGGCCGCGGCCTAGGTTTGGCGTGCCCATTTTAGAAATTTTAGGATTTCTTTTGCTTGCTATGTAATGCTTTGCCCGTCCTTTTTATATCTGTAATAACTGCACAATGATTGAGTCGCATCACCTACGACTTTGCTTGCACATTGGGGACAATGTGTGGGTAAGGTTTGGGGTTGCCCAATCGGGCCCAAGTTATGCACGTAGATTTCCTGCACTTCTGAGTGTCTAGATCAAAGTAGCTAAAATTTTTGTTTTGAATGATTGAGACCGACCATTGTGGGAAGAATCTTGTGATAGTGACGTGACCGTTAGGGAAAGACCGGGAAAGGACATGACTAGGGACATTAGTGGAGACCACCCGATAGTGAGCTTTGAGCCTAAAATACGTTTTTCATTTCGAGGGATTCATACACTTAAAATCTTATACATTTTTTCGAATTCCTTGTCGTGAAATGTAGAATGATCTCGCTACATTATAGCATTGAGTAGCAAAGACGAACATCGGGATATTAGGTAAGGGTACAGTAGACCATATCGTGTGGACCTTAAGACATGATTCCAGGCATTTTGTTTCCGTTTAAACCCAATTTGGCTATCGTTCCCTTTCACCCTTTCATGTATACCCATTAACCACTTTGCAGCCAAACACTCACGTTGTCGTTTCTAAACCCATCATTACACCCTTAGCCATGAGCCTTAGCCAACCCTCCGAAAGTGTGTCAATCGGAAGCAGTAATGAACTTAGAGAGATAGAGCGGAAAAGAAAGAAATCAGGCCAGTCAAGAAAAAGAGAAGAGGGCCAATGTTGCCCCAATCAATAAAGATGACCAATGAAGTCCCAAAAAAAAACCGTTAGTTAGATAGGCTCTAGTAGAGCTGCATGATAAGTGAGTCAAAGCGACTCCAATAGTGACGAAAAAGGACCAAGTGAGCAAATGTGAAGCAACGAGAGTTCAGAATTGCAAATGATTGACACGCCGAGGATTTTTGATCCTTTTACCCTTCGTTTCTTAACCTTAACCTTAGCCCCGTTACAACCGTTATAAAGACCTGGATGATCTTCTGGAAAACGTGATTAGAGTCTATGACCACCTTCACCGATATTCCTTGTCTTGTTACTTAATTCTTCGGAGATCAACATTTTGGACAATTGTGCGTCTTCCTTTAGAGTTGTCATGTAATTATTGCATATTATTGTACACAACCTCCATACACATGACAACACGAGCGATAACCTAGGTTCGAGTGCAAGGAGAGCATCCTGTGAGGTAGGGTCGAGGCGAAATGTTTTCCCTAGTATGTTCAGACTTAGTCTAACCCTGATGTGATCGGAACAGTCACGAGTTCAACCCCCAAGGGAAGGTCATAGTTCAAACGAAATGAGAATGAGGCGAGAGTGAGATAGATATTCACGGGTATGGGAAATCACCGATGCATCACTTGGTACCGATTGGGAATTGTGCAGTTATTATATTTCCACTGATATGTGCTTTAATTCTGTTTTATCGCTAATTTGCTTGGGGACAAGCAACGCTCGGTTTGGGGTTGTTGATAACGCCACTTTTTGGCGTTATTTCCGGTTCTCAAACCAATGAGATTGGCTTGTATTCAAGTAAAAAGGCGTGTATTTTACGGTTTATCTAGTGATTCACACAGGTTATCTAAAAGGCGGCATTCCTCGAGAAAAGAAGCTAAAAAGAGCCCAAAACAATTCCAAACGAAGCCTAACGGAAGCCCAAAAGCCAAGCCCAAGACCCACGACCGAACCAGGACCCGACCCGCGAACCAGAAATCGACCCAAGCTGCAAAAACAACACGCGCGACTTACCACGCGACTTGCAAGTCGCGTGGCAAGTGGCGTAACCCTCTGTTTGTCGAAAATCAGCTATTTTATTCGGGATTTAGGTCATTCGTTCGGTATCCAGATTTCACACGACGGCCAGAGCAGTCCCGGGGGCGATTTTCAGAGCCAAGTGACACCGTTTGGAGCAAAGATCGAGGATCAATCGAAGGAACGTTCAAGACGCGAAGTAGATTCAATCACGGGAAAAGGGAGTTTATCAATTCATCTTACACAGTCACCACGATCACGTCTACCATGTTTGCTTACACTTTCGTTTCTCTTTCTTTTGTGTTTGAATCCCCCAACATCATGAACTAACTTTAAGATGTTGGGGTTGGATTGAATTAGGATTGAACATATAGATAGATGACGAATGACTTTTATCAGTTTTCTGATTTAGTGAATGCATGTGATTTTGTTCTTAATGCTTTTGTGAGCGTAGCTAACTTACAATTGTTTTATTGTTTTCAATTATGTTCGAGATAATTAATTGAGATCTAGAATTAGGAATTACATGTCTAAGGTAAGAAAGGATAGAGATATACCGAGTAAGCCTTAGTCTCATAATAACCTGCGCTTAATGTGTTTTGAACTACATAGGGTGAGATCGAGAGATTAATCTTGTGCTTTTCGAGATAAACTTCAAGGTAGCTTGAGAAAGCACCATGTTTTACAAATATAACTGTTGTTACTTGAGAGAGAGCAATGGTTAGATCAAGGTTGAGTATTCATCAACAGAATTAACTGGTATTTGTTTTTAGTCTGAAGTTCATATGTGAAAACCTAAGGATATTCAACCCTCAACTGTTTTCTCCATCTGAATTCCAAAGCTGCTTACTAGTTGTCTTGTGTTTGGTTTATTTTATTTGCTGCAATTAATTAGTTTAAAACCTATCTTCCAAGTTCGACAGTTCAGTTAATAGTTCTTATAGTAATTGTGATACTTAGTTCCTAGTTCCCCGTGATTCGATACTCGTACTTTCCAAGTACTATTACTTGACTTTGACCCGTACACTTGCGGTAAGATTTAGGGGGGTGTAAACCCATCTATCAGTTAACCACTCAAATAGTGTTAACCTTGTTAACTAATCTGGACCATTAATCATCAAAATCAATGGTTAAGATTAAAATCATTTTTTAATTCATAATTAAAATAAAAACACGGTTGATTTCATTTGAAGCATATATGCATAGGGGTATTCTTGTCATTTAATAAATCTGGGTAATTATCAGATAAGGAAACAATTAACCCAAGCGCTACATTTAAGGACCTGATAAGTTCATTCCAAATCGATTGCAAGGATTTCAAAATCAGTGGGCGACTCTCTCTCCAATCTCGATTCAAAAGAAAATCACCAAAGAAATCAGTGGGCAAAAAAATGGCAGTGAAGAAAACCTGCAAAAAAAATGATTCTTCGATGGTTCTTCTTCGATGGCAGTAAAGAAAACCTGCAAGAAAACCTGCAAAAAAATGGGCAGTGAGATGGTTCTTCTTCGATTTGGAGGTTAGGGAAGGGGAGTGACGTTGATGGAGGCTAGGGGAGCGGCGTTTGCAGGGGGAAGAATATGAAGACGATTGAGGTCTTCTTCGCCGACGTTTGCAGGGAAGGGTTTTGTTCCTGTTTTGAATGGTTGGCTAATAAAATCCTGCTTTTCAAAAAAAAACACCGCCACCACCCACCACCTCCACCACATCGGCAAAAAAATGGCAGTGAAGAAAACCTGCAAAAAAATGATTATTCGATGGTTCTTCTTCGATGGCAACAAAGAAAACCTGCAAAAAAACCTGCAAAAAAATGGCAGTGAGATGGTTCTTCTTCGATGGAGATGGGTCTTCTTCGATTTGGAGGCTAGGGAAGGGGAGTGACGTTGATGGAGGCTAGGGGAGCGGCGTTTGCAGGGGGAAGAAGATAAAGTGTGCATATATGCAATTTTGAAGGGATGCATATATGTTGGGGGTGTAAAGTGTGCATATATGCAATTTTGATATGTGCATATATGCTGCAGGCGTAAAGTGTACATATATGCAGTTGTAATATGTGCATATATGCAATTCTCTAATGTGCATATATGCAATTATCTGATGTGCATGTTGTAGGTGTAAAAAATGCATATATGCAGTTTTCATATTTGCATATATGCTACAAATCAAAATTAAGAGAAAGTTTGGACCAATAGAAATTAACCGTCTATTTAGTGTTAACCCTTTCTATATCCCCTTCTTTTGTTAACCGTCTATTTAGTGTTAACCGTGTTAACTCTTTTGGACCAATAGAAATTAAGAGAAAGTTTTGGTTTTAGTAGGAATAGGCCGAATTGTTTAGGGGTAATATAGGGTTTTTAATATATTAATTATTTTGGGTATATTTAGTTTCCTAATATCACGCCTAGATATTTTTGGTAGTTGTTAGTATAATATTTTTTTAAGATTAATGTTAATCTCCATATTCTTCTTTCTTAATCGTATATCATGTGTTGATGATGTTCAATTATATTTTATTTAAAACATATCTCAGAAAATACATACATGCATATATGCACATATCATAGTTGCATATATGCACATATTACAATTGCATATATTTACACTTTACATTTGTAGCATATATGCACATATGAAAACTGCATATATGCATTTTTTACACCTACAACATGCACATCAGATAATTGCATATATGCACATTAGAGAATTGCATATATGCACATATTACAACTGCATATATGTACACTTTACGCCTGCAGCATATATGCACATATCAAAATTGCATATATGCACACTTTACACCCCCAACATATATGCATCCCTTCAAAATTGCATATATGCACACTTCATCTTCTTCCCCCTGCAAACGCCGCTCCCCTAGCCTCCATCAACGTCACTCCCCTTCCCTAGCCTCCAAATCGAAGAAGACCCATCTCCATCGAAGAAGAACCATCTCACTGCCATTTTTTTGCAGGTTTTCTTTGCTGCCATCGAAGAAGAACCATCGAAGAATCATTTTTTTTGCAGGTTTTCTTCATTGCCATTTTTTTGCCGATGTGGTGGAGGTGGTGGGTGGTGGCGGTTTTTTTTTTGAAAAGCGGAATTTTATTAGCCAACCATTCAAAACAGGAACAAAACCCTTCCCTGCAAACGCCGGCGAAGAAGACCTCAATCGTCTTCATCTTCTTCCCCCTGCAAACGCCGCTCCCCTAGCCTCCATCAACGTCACTCCCCTTCCCTAGCCTCCAAATCGAAGAAGAACCATCTCACTGCCCATTTTTTGAAGGTTTTCTTGCAGGTTTTCTTTACTGCCATCGAAGAAGAACCATCGAAGAATCATTTTTTTGCAGGTTTTCTTCACTGCCATTTTTTTGCCCACTGATTTCTTTGGTGATTTTCTTTTGAATCGAGATTGGAGAGAGAGTCGCCCACTGATTTTGAAATCCTTGCAATCGATTTGGAATGAACTTATCAGGTCCTTAAATGTAGCGCTTGGGTTAATTGTTTCCTTATATGATAATTACCCAGATTTATTAAATGACAAGAATACCCCTATGCATATATGCTTCAAATGAAATCAGCCGTGTTTTTATTTTAATTATGAATTAAAAAATGATTTTAATCTTAACCATTGATTTTGATGATTAATGGTCCAGATTAGTTAACAAAGTTAACACTATTTGAGTGGTTAACAAAAGAAGGACCCTCTTTCTAATATATATATATATAAAACAAATAAATAACAATATATATATGTCAAATAATATATATATATATATATATATATGTATATATATATATATAATAGTATAATGATTGCAATAATATATATAATCTATATATATATACAAAAATGATTGGATCGGAAAATCATGCATTCAACACCCCACTTTTGGGGTGCCATTAGCACTGCCCAAAAAATCACTACCAATCAAGTAAATATTACACATATGAACTAGCAAATGGTTCGTCGTTATGCATTGCTTCCATGTCCTTAATTTGTTCGGGTTTTGGAGACCAACCATTCGCCTTCATTCGAAGTGGAAACAAAAGCAAAAGCACGTTGCAACAACAAAAAACATAATCCACTTGAAGTTGTGTGGGGGTGGGAAGAGAGGGACGGTGGTCTTCCGGGTTTTGTGTGTCGGGGGTGGGATAGAGTTTATTTATTTTTTGTTCTTTTTAAATCTCAAGTATTTGTACATATACATTATATACTTGTACATTAAAAATATAAAAAAAGACGATAAGTTCAAAATTTTGTATTGTCACTAGCACGTAAGAGATACTTAACATATTGTCTGAATTTTCCTCAGAAATAATAATAAGAAGATTTTCTTCGATTTTTCACTAAACACGAGTTTGTCTTGCTTTCCTTATACCCATTGTCAAATTGTACCCAACGCAACATGGAGGTACTGACGAGTCAACGCGGATGGGGTGTAAAAAATGAAAACAATAAGATTATGTTGTAATTTTGAAACTAGAATAACAATTCTAGAGTTTTAGTAAACTACATGGACAATTTATATAATTTACTAGTCTTTTATTGTCACGCCATATCCAACTTATAAAATTAAGAATTTGTAAATAACTCTACAATGGTAGTTCTTATAATAATCCTTTCGTGGGTCCCATGCATTTTTTGAACATCAAATATTTAATTTAAATACATCTCTCTCACACACTGTAACACCCGTAATTTTCGGATAAGCATAATTTCGAATCAGTGTGAAAATCGATCTCTTAAGAAAATATGAAAAATAGAATTTTGGATTAAATCCTAGATTTTATGGTCTTGTTGGATGAGGAATTCAAATACGAGTCCAACGGTTCTTTCCGGAGCGAAAACGGAGCTATAACGAAGAAGTTATGGCCAAAACAGTGTTTAAGGAGAAACAGGGCGACCAGTGCCCGGCGCGCATTGTGGCGCTACTTTACTAGCGCGGATACCCGCGCGGAGCTCCTGATCAGCTTATATACGCGAATTTCATCCCTCAAACTTCATTTCTTCATATCTCTCTCATTTCAACTCCGATTTTGATGATTCAACTTTCTATGGTTCCGTTTTTGAGAGCTCTTCAAGGATCTAGAAAGAGTTTGGAAGATCATTGGATGATTCAAGGGTGTTTGGTGGTGGTAAGTCTCGAATCTCCTTCATTTCTCTCCCAAATCGTTTTCCCTTTTCTCCCTCACAAAACCCTAACCGATTTTGGGGTTTCTCTTGGAGATTGATGCGTTTCTTACCCATTTTATGCTATTGATTTCATCTATAGATGCAAGAGCAAGTTTCATCCACGACATCTTAGAGATTTTGGGGTTTTCTAGGTTTTCATCAAAACCTAAGTGGTGAGTTCATCCTCCTAGCTTCTATACTTTCATATGAGTTATAAATGTTCCATTGATGATCTCCTAGTGTTTTGTTTCTCCAATTTCGATTTGGATGATTTTGGAGAAGTTAGGTTAATATTGGGGTTTTGGTTAAAATGGAGATTTTGATATAATATGTTGGGGAATGGTTTTAAAGTGGTTGAATATGAATATTCATAGTTGGAAGTTATGAATTTAGGTTTTTGGAGGTTTCGGCTTGAGGATACAAACTTCGTTAAAGGAGCTTACGTTGGAGAAATACTAGATTTAGCTTAATCTAGCAAAGGTGAGTTCAAGTTACTTTGCGAAAACGTTGTACATGCCAAAATGAGTATTTTACAAATATGTGTGTTTTACTTGAAAATGTATGAGGTTGAGTTATTTGAATGGTTTAACTCTTTTGAAGTGTTTATCTTCATAAATGTGTAAAACACCCGTATTTGGGGCTTTTGAATATTTGGATGGTTAGAAACCATAAATTGTCTTTAAAAGATTAATTGCTCAAAATGAGGTTTGTTTGATGGTTTAATCATGTTAGTGTAAATGATTTTAATAAACCATTTGGAAAAATGCACTTTTAGTGTTATGAGTCATTTTGAGAATATTAAGGGTGTGCGTCCTTTGGGAAAACCCTTTTGTTTAATTCGTGTTGAGTTTTGGGGTTAATGATGATTTCGGGATACGTGTTTTCTTAAACAATGTTTAAACGCGTTTTATGCGATGATGACCGACATTATGGGTCTTGCAAGCTTGGAGCACTTTGCTCGGTTTTGACTTTGAGATAGTCTTGGGACATTTGTCCGGTTTAAATGGCTCGATGTGGAGTCTTATTTACGGGTTGATTTTATTGCACCGTGTTGCATATTATTGCACGTTGTTGATATTTACATGCTTATGGTGGAGTCTAGGATGTGTTATATGCTTAATTGCATCTCATTTGCATGATTTGACGTTGATAAATGATCATTAGATCTTTGAGCAGAGGGCTCAGTTTTGGACTCGATTGAGTCTTGAGGGCATTCGCCCGGTTTTAATAAGCTCGACGTGAGCTTGGGGTTTGCATTGCATGAGTTGCATCATATTTGAGGTTTACATGATTTGAATGCATTGGTTATTCTTTTGAGGTCATGTATAAAATTTTAAGTTAAGTAAGCTTGTTTTGGATGGTGGGTTTGCCAAGGTAAAGACCTAGTATGGTTGAACTTGGTGGTTTTAAATGGACTAAAGACCTAGTATGGTTGATGTCTAAGAGGGGCTAAAGACCTAGTATGGTTGATGCCGAAGACGGACTAAAGACCTAGTATGGTTGATGTCTGAGATGGACTAAAGACCTAGTATGGTTGATGTCTAAGATGGGCTAAAGATCTAGTATGATTGATGCCGATGATTGACTAAAGACCTAGTATGGTTGATGTCATCCGTTTTCCACATCCAAGTAGCTTACTTGCATTTATTTAATCGTGGTTTAATTTATGTGTTTGCCACATTCGATGAGATCGGGTCTCCCCCGTCACCGAATGGTGTTGATTTCGGGTATTTTATCTATTCACATTGTTGAGGTTATAATACATGCATATGGATTGTTTTCCATGATTGATGGACGGATTTATGTTACATTCTTATTGGATGTTTTAACTGCTGGAGTTTTATTTTATGGTATTTGGATTTTAATACATTTTACGTTTGCGTGAGTTTTGATTCGTATTATGTTTCCAATGAAAGATCATATTTAAATGGATGGTTTCCATGCTTTACGGGTTGAGTATGTATTGTCAACCGTATTTGAAGGTTTTGCCTAAAACTAGATTTATTCACGTATTTGAGTGGGTTGGGATTCGCATCTCATTTTGGAAAACGCTTTACACTTTTTCGGGAATGGTTTCCATGGAATTTGAGTGCGTTGGAAAATGAGTCATTTACGCTCGCTTGGGAAACCTTTTGGAAATGATATTTTGTTGCAAACTTTCATTTAAAGATTTATTTGAATCATGACTAAAACTACTAACTTCCGATTTATGATTTTATTTAGTCATGATAAAATGCTCGAACTCACTAGACATAAGCCTAACCCTTTTTATTTGTCAGCATGTGCAACAGGCTCAGGTTGGGGTAGCTCTAGCTACATTGTGAAGTGGCGAGTGCTAGTAGAGTGCACGAGAGGTGACTTAATTAGTGAAGTCTTCCGCAATTGTTTGGACTAGCAACTTGTGTTGTGTTATGTAGCACCCGATTAAGTTATTTTATCGTGGACTTATAATGTTTTAAATTCCGAGGTATTTTAAGGAATGAATTGTAGAAGTGATTATATCTAATTTGGTTATTTTATTGAATTTTAAAGTTAGTTGCTCGTTCCAAATTTGAGGGTGTTACACACACACACACACATACACACACATAAATAAATAACTGATAAAATGTTATATCCACACAAAATTCACAAAATTCAAGGTAAAAACCAATGTTTTTGTATAATAACCTAAAGAGGACAAAGTTCTTAGAAGAACTCTCCAAAATGATAGTTTCTACATGTCAATTCATTTGTTACTTATAAGAACATAACATTGGAGATGCTCTTACTAGGATTGTTCATCGATTGACATCCAATGGATGTGAGGGGAACCGAACCGATCCAATCATCCACTGCATGTTGGATTTTTACAATCCAATGGATGATTGGATCGGTTCAGTTCCAACCATTGGATATTCTTATTGTATATCAATCAGATATACTTTTTAGATATCCATTGGGTCGGATTGGATCCATCCAACATCTAATGGATGATCAGATCGGATTAGGTCCATTCAATGTGTTAATTTAACCCAATTTTATAATAATGAAACAAACTGATTGATTACTTTTAGTATGTGTTAAAATCAATATAAATGAGACTAAATTCAAAAACCAACAAAAAAAACAGAGTTAAGCAAATGGCAAACAAAATAGTTGGATGGATAACTAGATGGTAATCAGATGGTTAATTGGATGGATAATTAGATGTTGGTCGGTTCGGTTCGGTCGATTTTGGTAGGTTCTGGACTGCAATCCAGGAACCGACCGATCCAAGTTGGATGTTGAAATTTTCAATCAAATCCGATCCAATTACAATTGTTGGAGGAATTCAAAAATTGAGAGAGAAATAGATGTAGAATGACTTGGATAAACGCAGAGATCGCGTGAGAGCTCGCTTTCCGTAAGAGATATTTCGACCCTATATGCCTGGGTATCACGAAATTCTCTAGGGGATAATCTCTTTGTTTCGGTGTATCGATTAAGGAACTAATCGATTCATACTTATACACCTTTAGAGAATCGTAACCTACATTGTATTGAACCAGGAAATAATCTCTCATTTAATGAGATTTGATTGTGGACTTAATGACGTCGGTTACAAAAAACGGGAGTTACAAAGTGAGAAAACATCCCTGACGCCGGCGCTACTTCCCGTGCTAGATAAGTAGCCCCAAAAGGAGCGCGGGCAACATTCCAGAGCCCGGCGCTACTTCCCGCGCTAGATAAGTAGCCCCAAAAGGAGCGCGGGCAACATTCCAGAGCTTGGGGCTACTTCCCGCGCTAGATAAGTAGCGCCACAAGTGGCCCCGACGCCCAGCTCAAGAAACCACTTTGTAACTTGTCGATTTTAACCTTCCAACAATCTCGGGTTCTAGTTAGCTTACACGAGTGTGCACTCCACACCTCCTAACTCATGTTATAGCTTAGCTACCAACCCCATTATTACCTTTGTGAATCCAACTACACAAAATGGACCGATGATTTCACTAAAATCACCAACATTCCTCCCCCATTTTAGTGCAATCCTTGATTCACAAAATAAAATTACAATACAGGTAAACAAACTCATGCATAAATGAAAATATCTAAAAGATTGAATTTCCATCTTAGTACATTACACATTTCAAATACTCGAGAATCCGGGTGTCCTATGGATTGAACCCGTCAACCCATTTGAGTACCAGAAGATAACATACACATGAATTTAAAAGACTCACTAACGTATAAACTTGACACTATACAGGCCATGTGTCCTTATCCATTCGTGAGTGTATCAAAGCCAAGTCCAAGCTTTTTGAAGCGGCCACACTTCACACTCATATAGGTAGTTCTTTTCCTCATGCACCTGCACATGCATTTTTACAAAAGAACAATTACCTCCTTCACTTGCAGTACCGAGCACACACCTTGGGATGACCGTCTTGTGCTCCAATCTCTTAGGGTGAGCTTTCCCATTGAATTCAGCTTCTAACGTTGTATTAGAAGGGAATTGGGTATCTCACCGTTAGAGATTTAGATGGACTTTAATCCCATCCCTATTACCGACTTGTGAACCAAGTCCCTAGCTAACCCCTTCGTCAAGTGGTCCACTAGATTTTGTTGCGACCGAACAAACTCAACCGAAATCACCCCATTCGTGATTACCTCACGAATCATGCTATGTCTAACACCTAAGTGTCTAGACTTGCCATTATACATTTGGCTATAAGCTTTAGCCAAAGTAGCCTCACTATCACGACGGATAGAAATTGGTGATATTGGTTTCGGACATAATGGAATTTCATGGACCAAAATTTCTTAGCCATTCCGCCTCTTTACCGGCAGCGGCTAACGCCACAAATTCCGACTCCATAGTCGAACTCGTGATGCAAGTTTGCTTCTTGGAAGCCCATGAGATGGCACCTCCCCTAAGCAAGTACACCCAACCACTCGTAGAAGAGTGGTCTTCCAAATTGGTAATCCAACTTGCATCCGAATATCCCTCCAAAATTGAAGGAAACCCGACATATGGCATTCCAAGTTTTACATGCCTTATGCTCCATCCCGGGCATAACAAAACCTTCCGGTTGTTTCATGTAAACTTCCTCCTCCAAATCACCATTCAAGAATGTCGTTTTGACATCCATTTGGTGAATCACTAAATTGTGAATAGCACCTAAAGCTATCAACAATTTAATCATGGATATTCTTGCAACCGGGGCATAAGTAACAAAATAATCTATGCCTTCCCGTTGCCTAAAGCCTTGGATCACTAATCGAGCCTTGAACTTGTCGATTGACCCATCCGCTTTCATCTTCCTTTTGAAGATCCACTTGCAACCCAAAGGTTTGCAACCCGGTGGCAAGTCCGATAATACCCAAGTATTATTCCCCATGATGGAGTCCATCTCATCATGTATTGCTTCTTTCCAGAAAGCAACATCTTGAGACTTAATAGCCTCATCAAATGATTTTGGATCCTCCTCAACACTATAACAGTAAGGAATTGGGATCCAATCTCATCTCTTGATCCCTCTACCAAATACACTTGGAAATCGGGACCAAAGGATTTTTCAATCCTTCCTCTTTTGCTCATTCGAAGCATCGGAGATTCGGTTGGAACAATTGCTTGTTCATCAACCTCACTAGTTTCACTAGTATTTGGAACTATGTCCTTAGGCCTCGGCATTGAAGAGAATCTAGTCTCATCAAATATCGCATCTCTCGATTCTATAACGGTGTGAGTCGCTATAGAATCATTAGGTTCAATAACATAGAACCTATATGCTTTGGAATGCTCGGCATATCCAACAAAGATGCATCACCCAAAGTCTTCCTTATGGGTTCGGGTGATCGAACAACCGCTCGTCACTCCCAAACTTGAATAAAACTCAAGTTAGGCCTTTGAACCAAAGTTCATACGGGGTAATCTTGTTCCTTTTATTGGGAACTCAATTCAACAAGAAACAAGCCGTTAACATGGCTTCACCCCAAAATCCATCAAGCAATTCATAAAGTAGCATAAACAGAATTTTAAAACAAAATTCACATGCAACATGAACAGAATTGTAAACAAAAATTCACATGATATGCAACATAAACAGAATATTAAACAAGATTCATTTGCAACATTAGCAGAATTTTAAACAAAATTCATTTGCAATATAAACAGAATTTTAAACAAAAATTCATATGCAACATAAACAAAATTTTAAACCAAAAATTCATATGCGACATAAACCGAATTTTAAACAAAATTTTCATAAGTAACATAAACAGAATTTAGACAAAATTCAATTGCAACATAACCAGAATTTTAAACACAAAATTCATTTGTATCATAAAGCAATTTATAAAGCAACATAAGGCAATTCAATTGTATCATACACAAAATTTGAAACAACATTCTTTCATTCAAATTTAATTCAAGCATGTTATTCAACATAAAATCAAATCCTATACAAGAGCCATCCTTTGACAAGATAAACTTGTCCGACTCACAAACTTGCCTATATCCTAACTTATTCAAGATGTTACCGGAAACCAAATTCTTTCGAATTCGTGGTACATACAAAACATTAAAAATTCAACTATTTTGCTAGAACTAGATTCTAGCCTAACTAAGCCTCTTCCAAGAATGGTAGCACTCGACTCGTTCCCCATGTGTATCATTAATTCGTCTTCAACCGGTTCCATATAGGCGAACCAACGACGATCTTTGAACACACGACTTGTTACACCCGAGTCGATTCACCAAGCAACATCATCATCCTGCACATAAACAGATTAGGATATTAGTGGTACATAATTCAAATTTGAATTACAAACCAAAGTCAAGAAACTGACCTTGCCGTGGGTTTTGATCCTTGGATCCTTGCCCAACACCACTTGTGCTTGCTCCACCTTTATTCTTGACAACCCGACAATCCCGCTTGAGATGGCCGGTCATCCCACATGTCCAACAGGTTAATTTAACCTTCTTGTTGGACCCTTTCTTGGCTTCGTTGAACTTTTGTTTTCCCTTGAAATTATTAGTCTTTCCCTCTTCCACCATGTTCACCGAAGGTGCAGAAACCTCCTTTACTTTAGGTTTCTCAGCCTCTTGCGCCCGAAGAGATTCCTCTATGCGCAAGTGACTACCGAGTTGCACAAGAGACAACTCTTCCTTCTTATGTTTCAACATGTGTTTAAAGTCTTTCCAAGAGGGAGGCAATTTATCAATTATGCTCGATACGGAGATGGATTCGTCCATCTTCATATTGTGTTGAGCATATTGGCCTAAAATGCGAAGGAGCTCATTGTATTGCTCCATCACCGGCCTTGAGTCCACCATCTTGTAATTGTTGAAATTACAAACCAGGAACTTCTTACTAGAAGCATCCTCCGCCATGTATTTGGACTCGAGAGAGTCCCATAGCTCTTTGGCGGATTCAACATTTTCATAGATATCAAAGAGGGAGTCACACATACCGTTTAAAATGTGGCCATGACAAATGTAGTCGTCGTTCTTCCATTTGCCGCGACGCCGGGTCACCTCCAATGTCTCGTTCTCCATCACCTCCGGCATTGGGGTGCTCAGCACGTATACGACCTTCAACGTCGTCAGCAAGAAGTGCATCTTCTTTTGCCATCTACGGAAATCAACGCCTTCAAACTTCTCAAGTTTAGTGAACTTGGAAGTCATGTCTCTCACGGACTGATCATTCGCCATTTCTCTCGCGATAAGCAAATATCTCTTACGATTGTTGGAGGAATTCAAAAATTGAGAGAGAAATAGATGTAGAATGACTTGGATAAACGCAGAGATCGCGTGAGAGCTCGCTTTCCGTAAGAGATATTTCGACCCTATATGCCTGGGTATCACGAAATTCTCTAGGGGACAATCTCTTTGTTTCGGTGTATCGATTAAGGCACTAATCGATTCATACTTATACACCTTTAGAGAATCGTAACCTACATTGTATTGAACCAGGAAATAATCTCTCATTTAATGAGATTTGATTGTGGACTTAATGACGTCGGTTACAAAAAACGGGAGTTACAAAGTGAGAAAACATCCCTGACGCCGGCGCTACTTCCCGTGCTAAATAAGTAGCCCCAAAAGGAGTGCGGGCAACATTCCAGAGCCCGGCGCTACTTCCCGCGCTAGATAAGTAGCCCCAAAAGGAGCGCGGGCAACATTCCAGAGCTTGGGGCTACTTCCCGCGCTAGATAAGTAGCGCCACAAGTGGCCCCGACGCCCAGCTCAAGAAACCACTTTCTAACTTGTCGATTTTAACCGTCCAACAATCCCGGGTTCTAGTTAGCTTACACGAGTGTGCACTCCACACCTCCTAACTCATGTTATAGCTTAGCTACCAACCCCATTATTACCTTTGTGAATCCAACTACACAAAATGGACCGATGATTTCACTAAAATCACCAACATTCCTCCCCCATTTTAGTGCAATCCTTGATTCACAAAATAAAATTACAATACAGGTAAACAAACTCATGCATAAATGAAAATATCTAAAAGATTGAATTTCCATCTTAGTACATTACACATTTCAAATACTCGAGAATCCGGGTGTCCTATGGATTGAACCCGTCAACCCATTTGAGTACCAGAAGATAACATACACATGAATTTAAAAGACTCTCTAACGTATAAACTTGACACTATACAGGCCATGTGTCCTTATCCATTCGTGAGTGTATCAAAGCCAAGTCCAAGCTTTTTGAAGCGGCCACACTTCACACTCATATAGGTAGTTCTTTTCCTCATGCACCTGCACATGCATTTTTACAAAAGAACAATTACCTCCTTCACTTGCAGTACCGAGCACACACCTTGGGATGACCGTCTTGTGCTCCAATCTCTTAGGGTGAGCTTTCCCATTGAATTCAGCTTCTAACGTTGTATTAGAAGGGAATTGGGTATCTCACCGTTAGAGATTTAGATGGACTTTAATCCCATCCCTATTACCGACTTGTGAACCAAGTCCCTAGCTAACCCCTTCGTCAAGTGGTCCGCTAGATTTTGTTGCGACCGAACAAACTCAACCGAAATCACCCCATTCGTGATTACCTCACGAATCATGCTATGTCTAACACCTAAGTGTCTACACTTGCCATTATACATTTGGCTATAAGCTTTAGCCAAAGTAGCCTCACTATCACGACGGATAGAAATTGGTGATATTGGTTTCGGCCATAATGGAATTTCATGGACCAAAATTTCTTAGCCATTCCGCCTCTTTACCGGCAGCGGCTAACGCCACAAATTCCGACTCCATAGTCGAACTCGTGATGCAAGTTTGCTTCTTGGAAGCCCATGAGATGGCACCTCCCCTAAGCAAGTACACCCAACCACTCGTAGAAGAGTGGTCTTCCAAATTGGTAATCCAACTTGCATCCGAATATCCCTCCAAAATTGAAGGAAACCCGACATATGGCATTCCAAGTTTTACATGCCTTATGCTCCATCCCGGGCATAACAAAACCTTCCGGTTGTTTCATGTAAACTTCCTCCTCCAAATCACCATTCAAGAATGTCGTTTTGACATCCATTTGGTGAATCACTAAATTGTGAATAGCACCTAAAGCTATCAACAATTTAATCATGGAGATTCTTGCAACCGGGGCATAAGTAACAAAATAATCTATGCCTTCCCGTTGCCTAAAGCCTTGGATCACTAATCGAGCCTTGAACTTGTCGATTGACCCATCCGCTTTCATCTTCCTTTTGAAGATCCACTTGCAACCCAAAGGTTTGCAACCCGGTGGCAAGTCCGATAATACCCAAGTATTATTCCCCATGATGGAGTCCATCTCATCATGTATTGCTTCTTTCCAGAAAGCAACATCTTGAGACTTAATAGCCTCATCAAATGATTTGGATCCTCCTCAACACTATAACAGTAAGGAATTGGGATCCAATCTCATCTCTTGATCCCTCTACCAAATACACTTGGAAATCGGGACCAAAGGATTTTTCAATCCTTCCTCTTTTGCTCATTCGAAGCATCGGAGATTCGGTTGGAACAATTGCTTGTTCATCAACCTCACTAGTTTCACTAGTATTTGGAACTATGTCCTTAGGCCTCGGCATTGAAGAGAATCTAGTCTCATCAAATATCGCATCTCTCGATTCTATAACGGTGTGAGTCGCTATAGAATCATTAGGTTCGATAACATAGAACCTATATGCTTTGGAATGCTCGGCATATCCAACAAAGATGCATCACCCAAAGTCTTCCTTATGGGTTCGGGTGATCGAACAACCGCTCGTCACTCCCAAACTTGAATAAAACTCAAGTTAGGCCTTTGAACCAAAGTTCATACGGGGTAATCTTGTTCCTTTTATTGGGAACTCAATTCAACAAGAAACAAGCCGTTAACATGGCTTCACCCCAAAATCCATCAAGCAATTCATAAAGTAGCATAAACAGAATTTTAAAACAAAATTCACATGCAACATGAACAGAATTGTAAACAAAAATTCACATGATATGCAACATAAACAGAATATTAAACAAGATTCATTTGCAACATTAGCAGAATTTTAAACAAAATTCATTTGCAATATAAACAGAATTTTAAACAAAAATTCATATGCAACATAAACATAATTTTAAACCAAAAATTCATATGCGACATAAACCGAATTTTAAACAAAATTTTCATAAGTAACATAAACAGAATTTAGACAAAATTCAATTGCAACATAACCAGAATTTTAAACACAAAATTCATTTGTATCATAAAGCAATTTATAAAGCAACATAAGGCAATTCAATTGTATCATACACAAAATTTGAAACAACATTCTTTCATTCAAATTTAATTCAAGCATGTTATTCAACATAAAATCAAATCCTATACAAGAGCCATCCTTTGACAAGATAAACTTGTCCGACTCACAAACTTGCCTATATCCTAACTTATTCAAGATGTTACCGGAAACCAAATTCTTTCGAATTCGTGGTACATACAAAACATTAAAAATTCAACTATTTTGCTAGAACTAGATTCTAGCCTAACTAAGCCTCTTCCAAGAATGGTAGCACTCGACTCGTTCCCCATGTGTATCATTAATTCGTCTTCAACCGGTTCCATATAGGCGAACCAACGACGATCTTTGAACACACGACTTGTTACACCCGAGTCGATTCACCAAGCAACATCATCATCCTGCACATAAACAGATTAGGATATTAGTGGTACATAATTCAAATTTGAATTACAAACCAAAGTCAAGAAACTGACCTTGCCGTGGGTTTTGATCCTTGGATCATTGCCCAACACCACTTGTGCTTGCTCCACCTTTATTCTTGACAACCCGACAATCCCGCTTGAGATGGCCGGTCATCCCACATGTCCAACAGGTTAATTTAACCTTCTTGTTGGACCCTTTCTTGGCTTCGTTGAACTTTTGTTTTCCCTTGAAATTATTAGTCTTTCCCTCTTCCACCATGTTCACCGAAGGTGCAGAAACCTCCTTTACTTTAGGTTTCTCAGCCTCTTGCGCCCGAAGAGATTCCTCTATGCGCAAGTGACTACCGAGTTGCACAAGAGACAACTCTTCCTTCTTATGTTTCAACATGTGTTTAAAGTCTTTCCAAGAGGGAGGCAATTTATCAATTATGCTCGATACGGAGATGGATTCGTCCATCTTCATATTGTGTTGAGCATATTGGCCTAAAATGCGAAGGAGCTCATTGTATTGCTCCATCACTGGCCTTGAGTCCACCATCTTGTAATTGTTGAAATTACAAACCAGGAACTTCTTACTAGAAGCATCCTCCGCCATGTATTTGGACTCGAGAGAGTCCCATAGCTCTTTGGCGGATTCAACATTTTCATAGATATCAAAGAGGGAGTCACACATACCGTTTAAAATGTGTCCATGACAAATGTAGTCGTCGTTCTTCCATTTGCCGCGACGCCGGGTCACCTCCAATGTCTCGTTCTCCATCACCTCCGGCATTGGGGTGCTCAGCACGTATACGACCTTCAACGTCGTCAGCAAGAAGTGCATCTTCTTTTGCCATCTACGGAAATCAACGCCTTCAAACTTCTCAAGTTTAGTGAACTTGGAAGTCATGTCTCTCACGGACTGATCATTCGCCATCTCTCTCGCGATAAGCAAATATCTCTTACGATTGTTGGAGGAATTCAAAAATTGAGAGAGAAATAGATGTAGAATGACTTGGATAAACGCAGAGATCGCGTGAGAGCTCGCTTTCCGTAAGAGATATTTCGACCCTATATGCCTGGGTATCACGAAATTCTCTAGGGGACAATCTCTTTGTTTCGGTGTATCGATTAAGGCACTAATCGATTCATACTTATACACCTTTAGAGAATCGTAACCTACATTGTATTGAACCAGGAAATAATCTCTCATTTAATGAGATTTGATTGTGGACTTAATGACGTCGGTTACAAAAAACGGGAGTTACAAAGTGAGAAAACATCCCTGACGCCGGCGCTACTTCCCGTGCTAAATAAGTAGCCCCAAAAGGAGTGCGGGCAACATTCCAGAGCCCGGCGCTACTTCCCGCGCTAGATAAGTAGCCCCAAAAGGAGCGCGGGCAACATTCCAGAGCTTGGGGCTACTTCCCGCGCTAGATAAGTAGCGCCACAAGTGGCCCCGACGCCCAGCTCAAGAAACCACTTTCTAACTTGTCGATTTTAACCGTCCAACAATCCCGGGTTCTAGTTAGCTTACACGAGTGTGCACTCCACACCTCCTAACTCATGTTATAGCTTAGCTACCAACCCCATTATTACCTTTGTGAATCCAACTACACAAAATGGACCGATGATTTCACTAAAATCACCAACATTCCTCCCCCATTTTAGTGCAATCCTTGATTCACAAAATAAAATTACAATACAGGTAAACAAACTCATGCATAAATGAAAATATCTAAAAGATTGAATTTCCATCTTAGTACATTACACATTTCAAATACTCGAGAATCCGGGTGTCCTATGGATTGAACCCGTCAACCCATTTGAGTACCAGAAGATAACATACACATGAATTTAAAAGACTCTCTAACGTATAAACTTGACACTATACAGGCCATGTGTCCTTATCCATTCGTGAGTGTATCAAAGCCAAGTCCAAGCTTTTTGAAGCGGCCACACTTCACACTCATATAGGTAGTTCTTTTCCTCATGCACCTGCACATGCATTTTTACAAAAGAACAATTACCTCCTTCACTTGCAGTACCGAGCACACACCTTGGGATGACCGTCTTGTGCTCCAATCTCTTAGGGTGAGCTTTCCCATTGAATTCAGCTTCTAACGTTGTATTAGAAGGGAATTGGGTATCTCACCGTTAGAGATTTAGATGGACTTTAATCCCATCCCTATTACCGACTTGTGAACCAAGTCCCTAGCTAACCCCTTCGTCAAGTGGTCCGCTAGATTTTGTTGCGACCGAACAAACTCAACCGAAATCACCCCATTCGTGATTACCTCACGAATCATGCTATGTCTAACACCTAAGTGTCTAGACTTGCCATTATACATTTGGCTATAAGCTTTAGCCAAAGTAGCCTCACTATCACGACGGATAGAAATTGGTGATATTGGTTTCGGCCATAATGGAATTTCATGGACCAAAATTTCTTAGCCATTCCGCCTCTTTACCGGCAGCGGCTAACGCCACAAATTCCGACTCCATAGCCGAACTCGTGATGCAAGTTTGCTTCTTGGAAGCCCATGAGATGGCACCTCCCCTAAGCAAGTACACCCAACCACTCGTAGAAGAGTGGTCTTCCAAATTGGTAATCCAACTTGCATCCGAATATCCCTCCAAAATTGAAGGAAACCCGACATATGGCATTCCAAGTTTTACATGCCTTATGCTCCATCCCGGGCATAACAAAACCTTCCGGTTGTTTCATGTAAACTTCCTCCTCCAAATCACCATTCAAGAATGTCGTTTTGACATCCATTTGGTGAATCACTAAATTGTGAATAGCACCTAAAGCTATCAACAATTTAATCATGGAGATTCTTGCAACCGGGGCATAAGTAACAAAATAATCTATGCCTTCCCGTTGCCTAAAGCCTTGGATCACTAATCGAGCCTTGAACTTGTCGATTGACCCATCCGCTTTCATCTTCCTTTTGAAGATCCACTTGCAACCCAAAGGTTTGCAACCCGGTGGCAAGTCCGATAATACCCAAGTATTATTCCCCATGATGGAGTCCATCTCATCATGTATTGCTTCTTTCCAGAAAGCAACATCTTGAGACTTAATAGCCTCATCAAATGATTTGGATCCTCCTCAACACTATAACAGTAAGGAATTGGGATCCAATCTCATCTCTTGATCCCTCTACCAAATACACTTGGAAATCGGGACCAAAGGATTTTTCAATCCTTCCTCTTTTGCTCATTCGAAGCATCGGAGATTCGGTTGGAACAATTGCTTGTTCATCAACCTCACTAGTTTCACTAGTATTTGGAACTATGTCCTTAGGCCTCGGCATTGAAGAGAATCTAGTCTCATCAAATATCGCATCTCTCGATTCTATAACGGTGTGAGTCGCTATAGAATCATTAGGTTCAATAACATAGAACCTATATGCTTTGGAATGCTCGGCATATCCAACAAAGATGCATCACCCAAAGTCTTCCTTATGGGTTCGGGTGATCGAACAACCGCTCGTCACTCCCAAACTTGAATAAAACTCAAGTTAGGCCTTTGAACCAAAGTTCATACGGGGTAATCTTGTTCCTTTTATTGGGAACTCAATTCAACAAGAAACAAGCCGTTAACATGGCTTCACCCCAAAATCCATCAAGCAATTCATAAAGTAGCATAAACAGAATTTTAAAACAAAATTCACATGCAACATGAACAGAATTGTAAACAAAAATTCACATGATATGCAACATAAACAGAATATTAAACAAGATTCATTTGCAACATTAGCAGAATTGTAAACAAAATTCATTTGCAATATAAACAGAATTTTAAACAAAAATTCATATGCAACATAAACAGAATTTTAAACCAAAAATTCATATGCGACATAAACCGAATTTTAAACAAAATTTTCATAAGTAACATAAACAGAATTTAGACAAAATTCAATTGCAACATAACCAGAATTTTAAACACAAAATTCATTTGTATCATAAAGCAATTTATAAAGCAACATAAGGCAATTCAATTGTATCATACACAAAATTTGAAACAACATTCTTTCATTCAAATTTAATTCAAGCATGTTATTCAACATAAAATCAAATCCTATACAAGAGCCATCCTTTGACAAGATAAACTTGTCCGACTCACAAACTTGCCTATATCCTAACTTATTCAAGATGTTACCGGAAACCAAATTCTTTCGAATTCGTGGTACATACAAAACATTAAAAATTCAACTATTTTGCTAGAACTAGATTCTAGCCTAACTAAGCCTCTTCCAAGAATGGTAGCACTCGACTCGTTCCCCATGTGTATCATTAATTCGTCTTCAACCGGTTCCATATAGGCGAACCAACGACGATCTTTGAACACACGACTTGTTACACCCGAGTCGATTCACCAAGCAACATCATCATCCTGCACATAAACAGATTAGGATATTAGTGGTACATAATTCAAATTTTAATTACAAACCAAAGTCAAGAAACTGACCTTGCCGTGGGTTTTGATCCTTGGATCATTGCCCAACACCACTTGTGCTTGCTCCACCTTTATTCTTGACAACCCGACAATCCCGCTTGAGATGGCCGGTCATCCCACATGTCCAACAGGTTAATTTAACCTTCTTGTTGGACCCTTTCTTGGCTTCGTTGAACTTTTGTTTTCCCTTGAAATTATTAGTCTTTCCCTCTTCCACCATGTTCACCGAAGGTGCAGAAACCTCCTTTACTTTAGGTTTCTCAGCCTCTTGCGCCCGAAGAGATTCCTCTATGCGCAAGTGACTACCGAGTTGCACAAGAGACAACTCTTCCTTCTTATGTTTCAACATGTGTTTAAAGTCTTTCCAAGAGGGAGGCAATTTATCAATTATGCTCGATACGGAGATGGATTCGTCCATCTTCATATTGTGTTGAGCATATTGGCCTAAAATGCGAAGGAGCTCATTGTATTGCTCCATCACTGGCCTTGAGTCCACCATCTTGTAATTGTTGAAATTACAAACCAGGAACTTCTTACTAGAAGCATCCTCCGCCATGTATTTGGACTCGAGAGAGTCCCATAGCTCTTTGGCGGATTCAACATTTTCATAGATATCAAAGAGGGAGTCACACATACCGTTTAAAATGTGTCCATGACAAATGTAGTCGTCGTTCTTCCATTTGCCGCGACGCCGGGTCACCTCCAATGTCTCGTTCTCCATCACCTCCGGCATTGGGGTGCTCAGCACGTATACGACCTTCAACGTCGTCAGCAAGAAGTGCATCTTCTTTTGCCATCTACGGAAATCAACGCCTTCAAACTTCTCAAGTTTAGTGAACTTGGAAGTCATGTCTCTCACGGACTGATCATTCGCCATCTCTCTCGCGATAAGCAAATATCTCTTACGATTGTTGGAGGAATTCAAAAATTGAGAGAGAAATAGATGTAGAATGACTTGGATAAACGCAGAGATCGCGTGAGAGCTCGCTTTCCGTAAGAGATATTTCGACCCTATATGCCTGGGTATCACGAAATTCTCTAGGGGACAATCTCTTTGTTTCGGTGTATCGATTAAGGCACTAATCGATTCATACTTATACACCTTTAGAGAATCGTAACCTACATTGTATTGAACCAGGAAATAATCTCTCATTTAATGAGATTTGATTGTGGACTTAATGACGTCGGTTACAAAAAACGGGAGTTACAAAGTGAGAAAACATCCCTGACGCCGGCGCTACTTCCCGTGCTAAATAAGTAGCCCCAAAAGGAGCGCGGGCAACATTCCAGAGCCCGGCGCTACTTCCCGCGCTAGATAAGTAGCCCCAAAAGGAGCGCGGGCAACATTCCAGAGCTTGGGGCTACTTCCCGCGCTAGATAAGTAGCGCCACAAGTGGCCCCGACGCCCAGCTCAAGAAACCACTTTGTAACTTGTCGATTTTAACCGTCCAACAATCCCGGGTTCTAGTTAGCTTACACGAGTGTGCACTCCACACCTCCTAACTCATGTTATAGCTTAGCTACCAACCCCATTATTACCTTTGTGAATCCAACTACACAAAATGGACCGATGATTTCACTAAAATCACCAACATTCCTCCCCCATTTTAGTGCAATCCTTGATTCACAAAATAAAATTACAATACAGGTAAACAAACTCATGCATAAATGAAAATATCTAAAAGATTGAATTTCCATCTTAGTACATTACACATTTCAAATACTCGAGAATCCGGGTGTCCTATGGATTGAACCCGTCAACCCATTTGAGTACCAGAAGATAACATACACATGAATTTAAAAGACTCTCTAACGTATAAACTTGACACTATACAGGCCATGTGTCCTTATCCATTCGTGAGTGTATCAAAGCCAAGTCCAAGCTTTTTGAAGCGGCCACACTTCACACTCATATAGGTAGTTCTTTTCCTCATGCACCTGCACATGCATTTTTACAAAAGAACAATTACCTCCTTCACTTGCAGTACCGAGCACACACCTTGGGATGACCGTCTTGTGCTCCAATCTCTTAGGGTGAGCTTTCCCATTGAATTCAGCTTCTAACGTTGTATTAGAAGGGAATTGGGTATCTCACCGTTAGAGATTTAGATGGACTTTAATCCCATCCCTATTACCGACTTGTGAACCAAGTCCCTAGCTAACCCCTTCGTCAAGTGGTCCGCTAGATTTTGTTGCGACCGAACAAACTCAACCGAAATCACCCCATTCGTGATTACCTCACGAATCATGCTATGTCTAACACCTAAGTGTCTAGACTTGCCATTATACATTTGGCTATAAGCTTTAGCCAAAGTAGCCTCACTATCACGACGAATAGAAATTGGTGATATTGGTTTCGGCCATAATGGAATTTCATGGACAAAAATTTCTTAGCCATTCCGCCTCTTTACCGGCAGCGGCTAACGCCACAAATTCCGACTCCATAGTCGAACTCGTGATGCAAGTTTGCTTCTTGGAAGCCCATGAGATGGCACATCCCCTAAACAAGTACACCCAACCACTCGTAGAAGAGTGGTCTTCCAAATTGGTAATCCAACTTGCATCCGAATATCCCTCCAAAATTGAAGGAAACCCGACATATGGCATTCCAAGTTTTACATGCCTTATGCTCCATCCCGGGCATAACAAAACCTTCCGGTTGTTTCATGTAAACTTCCTCCTCCAAATCACCATTCAAGAATGTCGTTTTGACATCCATTTGGTGAATCACTAAATTGTGAATAGCACCTAAAGCTATCAACAATTTAATCATGGAGATTCTTGCAACCGGGGCATAAGTAACAAAATAATCTATGCCTTCCCGTTGCCTAAAGCCTTGGATCACTAATCGAGCCTTGAACTTGTCGATTGACCCATCCGCTTTCATCTTCCTTTTGAAGATCCACTTGCAACCCAAAGGTTTGCAACCCGGTGGCAAGTCCGATAATACCCAAGTATTATTCCCCATGATGGAGTCCATCTCATCATGTATTGCTTCTTTCCAGAAAGCAACATCTTGAGACTTAATAGCCTCATCAAATGATTTTGGATCCTCCTCAACACTATAACAGTAAGGAATTGGGATCCAATCTCATCTCTTGATCCCTCTACCAAATACACTTGGAAATCGGGACCAAAGGATTTTTCAATCCTTCCTCTTTTGCTCATTCGAAGCATCGGAGATTCGGTTGGAACAATTGCTTGTTCATCAACCTCACTAGTTTCACTAGTATTTGGAACTATGTCCTTAGGCCTCGGCATTGAAGAGAATCTAGTCTCATCAAATATCGCATCTCTCGATTCTATAACGGTGTGAGTCGCTATAGAATCATTAGGTTCAATAACATAGAACCTATATGCTTTGGAATGCTCGGCATATCCAACAAAGATGCATCACCCAAAGTCTTCCTTATGGGTTCGGGTGATCGAACAACCGCTCGTCACTCCCAAACTTGAATAAAACTCAAGTTAGGCCTTTGAACCAAAGTTCATACGGGGTAATCTTGTTCCTTTTATTGGGAACTCAATTCAACAAGAAACAAGCCGTTAACATGGCTTCACCCCAAAATCCATCAAGCAATTCATAAAGTAGCATAAACAGAATTTTAAAACAAAATTCACATGCAACATGAACAGAATTGTAAACAAATTGGATATCCCATTGTGGTCGGTCGGTTCTTATTGGATCGACTGACTTTTTGCACACCCCTAGCTCTTACTTTTACTTCATCATTAGGCGTCGTCGAGTCTTTTTCTACTAAGGGAAAGAGATGAGAAGGAAGGGGATAAGTCTCAAGTTTGTAATTTTTTCTTAAAAAAGGTAACGAAAGGAAAAAGGAAAAAATGTGCGAAAAAAAGAAAATATAAAAAGATTAATAAAATTAAAAACAATTAAGGCATCGTTTAATAAAAATAAGCTAGCCTATTTTTCAGGTATATGTTTCATGTTTGGATGAACATAAACTAGGTTATAAGCTAGTTTTTTTGATAAGCTACTTAAAATACGCTTATGAGGAGTTTTTTGTCATTATTTCAATTATACCTCATCAATATTAATTATTATTTATTAACTATTAATAATAAACTAGTTTTTGCCAAATATAATTTCATCATCAGCTAACTTATCAGTTACCAACTAACTTATTAGTTATTTTGCCGCTTATTTTGTTTTCTTAACACCGATGTATAATTTATTGTAAAGTAAATTAATAAAATTATACAATTTGATTGCCGACTATAATTTATTGTAAAGTAAATAAAAATATATTTATAAAATTTACAATCTTTCCGTGTAACACAGATGAACAATCTTCTTTTGTTTTCTTAACACCGATGGCTGGATGAGTTATAACGTACGGAATCTTGGAAGCAAAGTTGGTATTTGAAATTCGACCCAAACCCCTTTTTTTGTTCATAAAGCCAGAAACCTAAAGATTTGTCCCATTTATTCGATCGTGACTTCGTGAGTATAACGCAATTCAAAGAACCTAAAGATTTGGATTCCTCACCGTCTGTCTTTCATAGATCACACAGGCATCATCAAGAAATTTGTTCATCGAAACCCTAATTTTGATTTTAGATTCGATTGATACAGGGAGAGGATGAAGATCACAGCTTTACTAGTGTTGAAGTGTGATTCGAGATCCGACGGGTCGGATCCCGTGATTTTAGCAAACGCAACGGATGTGAACCATTTTGGATACTTCCAGAGGGTCACCGTCAGACAGTTCATCGTCTTTGTTGGTCGGACCGTCGCCAAACGGACTCCTCCTGATCAACGCCACTCCGTTCAACATGAAGGTTCTCTAATTTTGTCTTTAGATTTCAGAATTTTCAATTTTGCATATGATTGATAAATACTGCCACCAGTTTGTTTATTATATATTGGCTTCTGCTTGGTGATTTCAGATGTTGTTTCAGTTTTGATTTCATATATGTGATGATTATCAGTTAGGGTTGGTATTTAGGAAATGGTTTAATTAGTCATGGAGAACTGCAAAGGAGTCTGCATGTTTTTTGAAGAAAGGATTGAGTAATTCAAATGCAAGGAAAAAATAATTGAAGTCAAATAGTAATTGGTTTGTATGTAGACAAGTTTGTTTTCTCTTATCTAATTGCATTTGTTTATTTTTGTGATATAGAGTATAAGGTGCATTCATATAACAGAAATGGATTATGTGTGGTGGGCTTCATGGATGATCACTATCCTGTTAGAAGTGCATTCTCTGTACTGAACAAGGTATGCCCATATTACCTTTTACTCATCTTAAGATTAAATTATTTGAGAAAAACCCAGTGTCTGCAATTCTGCTGGTTGAATCATAAATGAAACCAGAATCATGTGATTAGTTGTTATTATAGTCCAAGACTCTGGAGGATATTTTGTGATCAAGTAAAGGATGTTACTATAGTTGATTAAATTAAGAGTCACGGAGATCATTAAATGTGTTGAGAATGTCTCCCTGATGGTGGAAGTTTTTGTTGATGATTTCTATAGACTGTATTGTAATTCGAGTAATGAAGAAAAGGTGCAATTGCTAAGTTACATTTCAAGAAAGGTATCAAGATCAGAGCCTTAAAGATTTACAAGCTAAGGAGTGTAGTATTAAAGCTTCTATAGTCTTTGGCAGTTGCTGAATGGTTTGGTGCAGGATGAGTAAGTGGTAAGAATGATTAAGAGGGTCTTATGATATAGTGCAAAATGAAATATGGTTGTTTGGTAATTGTTTAGAATGAAATTAGGGGGCTGAATGGTTAAGGGAGACCCAAGATACAAAATCATTCCGAGGGTTTTAGAACCATTAAGAGGCCAATTTTTTTTTGTTGCCTAACAAGATTCACCTCTTAGCGATTCAGAGGTTGCCTTTTAATGGAACTATTAACATTTGGTAAATGAGACCATAATATTACTTTTTTTTCTTTTCTTCAAATGATATAAAAGTAAATGTTGATCAGGTGATAGATGAGTATCAAAAGTGTTTTGGTGATTCATGGAGGAGCATACAAGCAGATAGTACTCAGCCATGGCCTTATCTTAACGACGCTCTAACCAAGTTTCAGGTACACATAATTATACCCTTGTTTTCTAGTCTTAAGCTTTAAGCTTCACAGTATGCTGTGATCACTTATTATAGTTTATAATTGTTCTTTTCATCCGTTCAGGATCCCGGGGAGGCAGATAAGCTGTTGAAAATTCAGAGGGAATTAGATGAAACCAAAATCATTCTTGTAAGCATTCATTTTTTTTTCACATGTTCCACGTTCCAAATTATTCTTGAAACTGGCCTAAAAAGGGTTGTATCTGTCACAGCATAAAACCATTGATAGTGTCCTTGAAAGGGGGGAAAAGCTGGACAGTTTAGTTGAGAAGAGTTCAGATCTCAGTGCAGCTTCACAGGTAGATGTTTTTAACAACTGAAAATCTTCATAATATTTGATTCTTATTTATTTCTCTATGATGTTTCATTAGCTTTTTATATGGATATATGCTACTTCAGATGGCTTTTCAACAAGCTAATGGGACTATTTTATCCAACTTTTTTACAATTATGCCCATAATGTTAGAATTGAGTAATTTTTCAACGTGTTCTTTTAGGTCTTTTTTACATTATCATCTAGCTTATTAGCTAGTTTTACCAAACATGATTAGTTTATTAGCTAGTTTTACCAAACATGATTAGTTTATCAGCTAACTTTTAATAGCAACAACTTACTTATCGACTAGTTTGCCAAACATAGCCCAAGTTGAAACAAGTGTAGTGTATCAAGCTATGCTGTTATAGCGGTCAAAGTACAAAATAGCGGTTATGGTGGTGGTATAGCGGTCCAAAAATAACGGTTCTTATAATATTTCTTAGAATAATATATATATATATATATGCATACATAACATCTTATATGCATTAATTAAAATAATATAAGGGCTCAAATCAAAATAAAATAAAATAAGGGACCAAATCAAAATAGATGCCCGAGTCAAAATGACAGCCCATAAAAGGACAAGAATGTAGGCATTAGATTTAAAAAATCTCAACTGAGAATATCGGTATTGCAGACCGCTATTTTACCCAAATATGGGTGAAATGGCGCTAAATTGCTCCGCTGTTATTTAAAACGCAATTTCCACCGCTATTTTGCTTATGACCGCTAAACGCCATTGCTCCGGTATTGCACCGCAATTAACAACATAGGTATCAAGTACAACTTTAGCATTGCTGATTGGGTGGAATATGCAACAAATATTGTTGACAAGTGGTAGTTCAGAAGGTTATCTTTCTACCTGGAATATATCTCAGAAAATGATTAAAGGATTGATGTAGATGTAGTTATAAGATGATAACATGGTGGTTGAAGTAAATACCTGGGGAACTTTTTGTGATTGACATTCATTCAGTTCGGTTATCTTTTAGTTCGAGAATGTTGAAAACCAAATAAACCGGCCAAATAACATCCCTAGCAATGAGCCTAATGAGGAAAATGGGGAGTTGATAAGATTATGAGATATAGAGATATTTAGTTATATAACCTTAAGGGTGCGTTTGGTACACTGGACAAGACTAAACAGAACATGGATCATTGTTCTACGTTTATCAGGACTTCTATGTGGAACAAAGTGTAACAAGCCTGTTCCACCCCCACCCCATGGAACAAGTTGGAACAAGGTGAAATTGACAGACTTTATGTTTTACCAATATAACCTCAAAATAAAATCTAATTCTCTTCTAAAACATCAAATACATATTCTTTTTTACATTTTATTCCGTCTTTAAATTTTATTTATTGTATTTTATGCTCTTTAAACTTTCACTCTATTGTCCTCAAAATATTATTTTATATGGTTTCTATGTTTTGATTATTTTATGTAAATTATTAAATATTAATAGTAAAAAATATAGAAAATGTTAGAAAATAAAAATTGGAAAGTACATAAACCTTTTATTTTGGTGTCACTTTAACCCTCTTGAAGAAAACTTTATAATAATATATTTTGTTATAAAAATATTTATTTCATTATAATCTAATAAATTACATAACTAATCAAAATATGTAAAATATATAAACAACTATTAGGGGTAAATTGTTCATGTTATCTGTTCTGTCTTACCAAACGCTGAACAATTGTTCGTTCTATCCTGTCTGCATACCAAACGCACCCTAAATGTTGTTTTAATTAAATCCATGACCTTCTGATGAGTATGAAACCATTTTTCTTTTAGTAAGTCGGGAGGTTATGGATTTAATTAAAATATCATTTAAGGTTGTATACCTAGATGGCCCTATATGACATGGGCACATGGCACATTGGCAACATTACTTAAATTAGAACAAAAGCAGTCAAATTGCAAAGAATTACAAATGGATTGTTTGGGTATGTTTTTAGCAATTTTTTGGTGTTTGGATTACTAAATAACATGATTTCGTTTGGTTGATTGTGAAACAGATGTTTTACAAGCAGGCGAAGAAGACGAATCAATGCTGCACAATATTATGAGGAGTTATATTATCGACACCTTCAACATGGTTTGAATCGAAGTAAGATTGTTGGGTTTCATGTTGTTAGTAAACACACACAATATCTGGTATCATGTATCATAATACTCGTGTTCATGTTATTTGTAACGCTACTACGCACTCCACGTATCTTTAGTGGTATGTTATAATAACTTGCACTTCATGCATTAAAAGGTGTAGAATGTATTGAGATTTTTTTTACCACATATCTTTTTATTTGATCATCTTTCAAATGGATGTGCTATTTGATCCAACATCTCTTCAATTTTCTTTGATTTTGAATATAGGCTTTTGTCACTTTGGATTGGCCTTATGGTATATCAACAAGGAGAAATAGCAATATAGCATCACACAAGGTCACAAATAGAAGTGGTTAAAAACTCGGTATTTGTTGGTCTTTATTAGATACAATGGTTAATCGGTTAGGACCGTGTGTTTGAAAAGCTAGCTTATTTTTCGAGTATAAGTTAGCTTATTGAAACACTAGTTGGAGTAACATTTTGGGAGCTTTTCAACACTTATCCAATTATAGCACTAATTAATGAATTTACTCGATTATCAGATTATATATTATAAGTTCATAAGCCAGGGCGGAACATATCTAATAACCCATAATCAAATCTTGGTGACTAACTATTTGCAACTTCAAATCAAATGATACAAGTCTTGGTAAGGATCTACAAAGTACTAGAACACTCTTGTTGACGTTCCTTTACTAATTATTAATAAAAGTTAGTTATTACTGATATTAATAAAACAAAGTTCTCATTTCCCCCTTTCCGTATCAATCAATCAAAGTCACCTTAACAGAACATTATATTGTATTTTTTGGTCGTAGGTCTCTTGACTTGTGCTTGTAATTTTTAGGGGAATTGATTCAAATAACCATTTTATCAATTTAATTTGGTCTTCTATTTAATCCTCTCCCGATTTTACACAGATATCACTACTTCTACAACTTCTGTAATATCTAGGTCCGTAACTTGCGGATTTTTCTTTAAATTTATTTGTTTACTTGGGCCCGTAATTGCGGATTTGGATCCGTAAAAGCGATCAGATTTTTTTTTGTCATTTAACCAGGTCCGCAAATTACAGAACTGAATATTATGAATGTAGTAACAATTAGATCAATCCAAAAAAGGAATGACTAAGAAATCAATTTAGATGTATAAAATAGCTATTTGAGTCAATTTTCCTAATTTCTACATATCAATTTTTACTATTTAAACTTCAATTTTTTTTCAAAGAAAAACAACGATTTTTATTTATAAACGTATTGAAAATGACAAATATACTCTATAATTAATAAAATAAAATACTTACGATTACTTTTAATTTGTATATATTACTTCGAGAAATTTAAAGTTTCTTATGAGTTTTTCATGATATCTTGCAGGTTAAGATTTTTTTTCCACATTTTACTATATTGCAATTATTTAACTCATAAATACACGTTTTAAACGCAACCAAGTCAATTGTTACAACCATATCTAAATCGTGTACTTTTTTAATTTTCTTTTCCTTTTTCTAATTGAGGTAGTTTCGTATAATCCTACTTTTAGATAATTATTATTTTTATAGTTAACCAGATACGTACCCGTGCGCGATGCGGCGCGAAGTATCTCGAATTTAAAACCAAGAATTCGAAAAAACAATTTTGTTTCATTTCATATTTATTCGCTTTTAAATCGCATATCAGATGTATAAAATTAAAGATCAATATGGTTAATTGGTCAAAAAATTGAAAAATATTCGTTCGATAATGGGGTCTTCAAAACCCATAATATTTGTGCTCATTTTGAAGATTTTGATAAACGATTATAATGGTAGAACTTATAAAAAAAGAAAAACATATTTGTTTAATGTATTTTAGTTTATGTATGTTGATATGATAAGAATGTAAAATAAAAAATGAAAAATAAAAGGAGAATGGATATAAAGTAAATTCAATAACTAATTATAATGATATAAAGTGTAATTTAAAAATAAAAAATAATTTTATTTTTAATTATCATGTTGAACGTTGAAAGTTTTAAAGCTTTTAAACTTGTACATGATGTATTGAGATTTGTACTTCTTAAAAATTCAATAATAACCGTAAATGGAATTATTTTTAAAGAAGTATAATAGATAAATATAGATAACTCAATGAAGGCCACGATCGATAGTAGGGGTTTAGCCCATCGACTACATCTATCGTTGAACCAACTTCCGAATCATCTAGGGAGGAGTTTAGAGGCCTTATAGTATCACAGACTTCTTTTTCTTTCTAGGTCATCCGAAGGGGGGCAAAAAAATGTAAAAAATGCTAGACCATCCCCTATTTCTATGTTATCCACTTTTCCATCAAAGCCTTACCCAATTCTTTCTATTTATCCTTTATTCGGATGGTATCAGAGCTATTTAACAGAGGAACGTAAGCCAACTCGAGCGTAAAATGTACAAGTTTAAAAAAAATCTCGGTACGTCATTCTTGAAAAATCTTGATACGTATTTATGATATTTCACAATATTATTAAGTTAAAAAATATTCAATAATAAACTTAGTTTGAAATTATTGACGAGAATATTGTAATAATATAATGTGTAAAAGAATACATTTATTAATATGTTGTAGTTAAACTATGATTATGTATTTTTAATACTATAAGGGTGTAAAATGAAAATGAATAATTTAAGGCATATAAAGCAAATTAATTCGTACATGTTCATGATGTTTAATAATATGATTAAATAAAAAAATATTCAATATTGTGCTCATTTCGAAGGTATTGACGAGACGATTACAATGATGTAATTTGTAAAAAAAAGAAATGTATTTTTAATGCATTCTAGTTCATATACGATTATTTATGTTAATATGCTAAGGGTATAAAATAAAAAATGAAAAAGTAAGAGATTAAAAGTAAATTGAATAACTAATTCTAAGGGTATAAAGTGTAACTTAGAAATTGAAAATTGTTTGATTTTTGAGAGATCGGGAGAGTTAGTTTCTAAGGTTGTACATGATGTTTCTTTTATTGTACGTGTTGAAAATAACCGAATGTTAGAAAATAACCGTTATATTCTTTTTATATAGTAGTATAGAGAATATGCAGAAGATTCCAGCTGATTTGATTTGATTTTTTTTTCTTGGAAATTGATCGAACTAGCAATTTCATACAAGTAAATTGGTTTTCTAACCATTTCAGACCAGCAAAATCTAGCTTTGCAATTTCGGACGTAGCTAAAAGACAAAAAAAGGATGATTTCCCTTATTAGTTTTTATGCGGATCTAGGCCTGAAGATTGCGGATGTAATAACATTTGATAAAAATGCGAGATAAATAACTAAACTACCCATTTAAAGATGTAAACGAAAGATTTGAGTTATTTTCCATTTTCTTGTTTGTTACTTTTTTTGGCAATGAATGGGATTATCTTCTTCATTGTACCAATCTTAACGTTTTACACGCATGATTGGGATCAAGGTTCTAAATGGCATGAGGCGTGGCATGGCGGCGTGGCCAAGTTTATTGCCCTAGCTGATGCGGGCAAAGAAGCTGAATGGATTAGAGATCTGCTGTTAGATATCCATTTATGGCCTCGGCCAACTCCTTCGATTCCCATGTATTGTGATAGTGAGGCCACACTGTCAAAAGTGTACAACGCCATGTATAATGGGAAGTCGCGACACATAGGTCTCCGAGATAATTATGTGAGACAACTGATAGAGAATGGTACCATAAGTATTGTGTATGTCAAGTCGTGTGAAAACTTGGCAGATCCATTGACTAAGCCTCTGACGAGAGACTTAGTAGGATCAACTACCAGAGACATGGGTCTGAAACCACACATAATCGGTTAGTGATGGCAACCCAACTTGGATTTAGTGTTCCTATCTCCTAAGTTTAATGGGTAATAACAAGTCATTCAACTTATAGAAGGTACTACCAATCTAGATAGACCCATGTAAGGTATTTGATAGTATGTCGTTGCCGATAACGAGGATGAGTTTGATCTCTTAACAAAATTTGAAGGCATCTTAGCAACGACGATGATATATAACTTTGCCTATATGACTTAGAGGTGGTGCCGCCTCAAATGAAGAGTAGTGGTTTCTTTTCTAGAAAGTTATGAAACAGGATTTAGCGCATGACCATATTCACGCTCAGTGAGAAAGCAAAGAAGTAAGGTGTTGTGTGTAAGTAAGCCGAAGCGGTCTTAATATTCAAGGTTTAAATCCTAAGGATACCATTGAATTGATCTCTTTTTGTATACTTATATAAAACAGGGTTTAATCTTTGTGACACCACTGTAACATCATCTTATATGAATGTCAGGAAACTTTCCAACCTGGTGAGGAATTGTTGAAAATATTGAGGTTGGAAGTTTACTTCCATCCCACATAGGAAGGAAGAACAAATTCAAAGCACTTTATAAGTGTTGGAATCCCAATGGACCTTGAACAATTTGGTAGACTCATGGTGGGGGGTCATGAGTGGAAGGTCCAACAAACACGCACGCGTGTGGTCGTGGCCGAGGGCGGGGGCGCGGGATTCGCAGAGTGGCGCGAGGAGGCTCACCTTGCACTTCGCACGCCGCATCGGAGCAGAAGGAGCCTCGCCCCGAGCTCCTGAGTATTCTTTACTGCGTTTTTTTGAGAGAGAGTATATAATTACCGATTATAATTATTATCAGTAATTATCTACAGATTAAACACAGATAATCTCAGTTTTGAATTTTAAACTTTTAAAAAAAGTTTTTAAAATGTGTTAAACGGAGCATCTTCTCTGTTGAGACTAAGTCTCATAACCGAACCCATTTCTTCGGTTCTTGGGGAGAAAGTCGGGGGTTGAGGGGTCTAAACCTCGGTATAAATACTAAGGTAAACCCCTCATTTTTCTACACAGGTCTTGAGAAAGTTTACAGCGTCATCAAGGTGTGTGATCTGCTTCTTTTCAGGGAAGTCGAATAGAGCATAGGGATTATTGCTTTGAAAGGTAACTTTTTCCAGAGTAAAAGTAACCTGAGGAGCTTTTGTGAGTACTACACTTTCAGCAGCAGTGGGAGACTTAGCAGTAGGAGCTTCAGTAGAAGATGCCATTTCTGTTTATCACATATAAACATGAAGAAGATGAACAAAAATGTCTTAATGTGGAAAGATTTTCCAATTTAAGATGTTTGTGGGTTTTGCACATTCCATTCAGACAAAAGATGTCTTAATGGAGATTAGGGTTTTTCTAGTTTTGAAAGAGAAATACAAAACATAGTGAATAAACTCGTTTTCCAGTTTCTTAAAGAAGGGATTCTGGAAAAACGTATAAGATGGTCAAGTTTAAGATTTTTGTTTCAAACTTGAAGAACAATCTGTTTCCAGATTGTATTCATAAAATCATGAAGAGAAGATGATTTTATTTTAAGAAAGTTTCTTTTGTTTGATCCTTTAAAAAACAATAATAAGATCAAAAACAAGTTTATTAGTTGCAAAATAAAAGAAATATTAACCTGTGATGTTTGAAGAAGAAGATGAATGTGAACAGGTTCTTGAGTTAATATTTTGAATGCAACAGTGAGTTCTTGCTTGAAGGAGATGATGTTCGCGTAAAGGTAAAAATATAAACGCAAAGTGTTTATATAGTGAGAGTAGAGAGAGAAAAACTGTGAGCGGGAAAGTTTTTCATGATGACACGGACACGTCCCTTGAATTTGATTGGACAAGGAAGACGAAACGGGCGAACATGTCAGAGGAAACGTGCCATGACTTATCCGTTTTGATGACGTCACAAATGTCCTTTCATATTTTAGGATGTCTCCGAGGATTTTGAAAGCTCATGGACATTTTTGAAAACATGAAGCACTGAATAGAAATATCAGTGTATAGTTTAGAAATTTCAAAGTATCACTGAAAGGAAGAGATATTCAGCGATGCAATTTGTTTAGAAATCTTGCATTAACATGCGAACGTCAGCGAGTAAGAGAGAACATACCTTGATATCAACGAATCAATTTTGTTCAGAGAGAAGGTGATAGATAGAGTTATACCAGTTCATTTTATAAGCACTGATCAAATGTGAACCGCTGAAGATTTTACTCTTCTAAGTTCAGCATTCCAAGCTCGCTGATGAGAAAGTTGAATCTTGTCTCATCAAGAGGTTTGGTAAATAGAACAACTAACTGAAAGTCAGTTGGAATAAAATGAAGTTCTATATCTCCATTTATCACATGATCTTTGATAAAATGATACCTGATTTCGATGTGTTTAGTCTTTGAATGTAGCACTGGATTGTTGGCTATAGCGATGGCACTTGTGCTGTCGCAGTAGATTGGAATTTTCGAGAGCTGAAGGTCATAGTCCAGTAGTTGATTTCTCATCCACAAGACTTGAGAACAACAGCTTCCAGCAGCTACGTATTCAGCTTCAGCGGTTGAGGTGGACACTGAGTTTTGCTTTTTGCTTGTCCAACTCACCAGCTTTCCACCCAGGAGCTGACAGCCTCCTATGGTGCTTTTCCTATCTAATTTGCAACCTGCAAAATCACTATATGAATAGGCGATTAGATCAAACCCTGAGTCTTTGGGATACGAAAGACCTAGGATAGGAGTACCCTTAAGGTAACAAAAGATTCGCTTTACAGCGATCAAATGAGATTCCTTAGGTTCATCTTGATATCGTGCATACAAACAAGTTTCATACATAATATCAAGTCGGCTAGCTGTAAGATACAGAAGAGAGCCGATCATCCCACGGTATATCGTGACATTAACAGGTTTTCCAGAAGGATCCTTGTTTAGTGTCAGCGGTGGTGCCATAGGGGTTTTCATAGCCGAACTCTGAGTTAAATCAAATTTCTTCAGCATATCCTTAAGATATTTTCCCTGATGAATGAAAGTTCCCTTTTCATTCTGTTTGATTTGAAGACCAAAGAAATATGTTAGTTCACCCATCATACTCATTTTATATTCAGCTTTCATTCTTTCAGCGAAACGAGTACAAAGGTCAGGGTTAGTGGAACCAAATATAATATCATCGACATATATTTGAACAAGAATGATATGACCTTTTACTTTCCTGAAAAATAGAGTTTTATCGATTTTACCTCGCTCAAATTTTTCGATTTGGAGATAAGAGGAGAGAGTGTCATACCATGCACGAGGAGCTTGCTTTAAGCCATAAAGTGCCTTATCCAGTTTATAAACATAACCTGGATGCTTAGGATCTGAGAATCTTGGAGGTTGTTCCACGTAGACTTCTTCATTCAGCTTTCCATTGAGGAATGCTGACTTAACATCCATTTGATAAACATTGAAGTCTTTGTGTACTGCGTAAGCTAAGAATAAACGAATGGCTTCTAGTCTTGCCACTGGAGCAAATGTTTCGTCGTAATCTATACCTTCCTCTTATCTGTATCCCTGAGCAACAAGACGAGCCTTGTTGCGGGTTACAGTTCCATGTTCATCCAACTTGTTTCGATAGACCTATTTAGTGCCTATCACTAACTTGTTGGATGGTCTAGGAACAAGCTTCCAAACTTTGTTTCTTTCAAATTCTGTCAGCTCTTCTTGCATAGCACTGACCCAGTTTGGATCTTGGAGGGCATCATCTGTTTTCTTTGGTTAAATCAGAGAAATAAAGTTAACAAATAAACAAATATTATCTGCACTTCGTCGAGTCTGAACACCAGCGTTTGGATCACCAAGAATTTGTTCAATAGGGTGATTGACAGTCCATCGCTGAGCCGGAGCATAAGTCGCTGACTCAACCTGAACTTCTGGAGGAGCTGAAGATGAGGCTTCAACAACTTCTGGTATATCAGCCAAGAGAGGAAGAGGTGCAGATGTCATTTCATTCACTGATTGCTAAGAAGTAGATGGTATATCTGAGATAGAAGGTTCAGAAGCAGGCATAGTGTTAAGAGGAACAACTGAGACCCATGATGTTTCAGCTTCACTAGTCTGCATGCTTGGGATGATAGTAGGATCATCATCTTCAGCGGGATGAGTATGAGATGGAGGAGTGGGAATGTCTTCTGAATCACCAAGATGAGAAAACATCCATTGATTCAGTTCTTCAGTATCAGCAGAAGGTCTAGAGTTCGCTGAACGGGATTCATCAAAAGTGACGTGGATTGTTTCTTCAACAGTTTGTCTTCTTCGATTGAAGACTCTGAAGGCTTTGGACTGAGGAGTATCCAAGAAAGATTCCATCATCAGCCTTAGGATCAAACTTTCCAAGGGCATCTCTGTTGTTCAGTATGAAACACTGACATCCAAAGATGTGAAGAAAGCTAATTGAAGGCTTTCTCCCATGGAAGAGTACATAGACTGTCTTCTTGAATCTTTTGACAATCAACGACCTGTTTTGAGTGAAACAAGCAGTGTTGACAACTTCTGCCCAAAACTGAGTAGGCAGGTGAGAATCGCTGAGCATTGAACGTGCAGCTTCGATGATAGTTCGATTTCTTCTTTCAGCGACTCCATTTTGTTGCGGTGTTCTCACTGAGGAAAAATTGTGAGAAATACCCTTGCTTTCAAAGAAGGAATCAAGGGAAATGTTTTTAAATTCAGTCCCATGATCACTCCTTATTGAGTGAACGATCATGTTATTCAGGACTTCCATTTTCCTGACAAAAGTGATGAGTTCTTCAGGGGTGTCACTCTTAGAACGGAGAAACATTACCCAGATATAGCGAGAGGATTCATCAACTATGACCAATGTATATTTCTTTCCAGCGATGGATTGTTTGTTTACAGGGCCAAACAAATCCATATGGAGAAGTTGTAGAGGAGATGACACTGAGGAAACTTGCTTAGATTTGAAACTTGCTTTTGTTTGTTTCCGTTTCTCACACGCTGAACAAAAGGACTCCTTAGCGTATGAGTGTTGAGGTAGACCAGTTGCCAACTCTTTAGAAGAAAGAGTATTCAGTGTCTTGAAGTTGAGATGGGAGAGCCTCTTATGCCATAGCTAGTTGACATCTGATGAGGCTTTTGAGAAGAAACAGGAGTTCTCAGTGGTTGTAGAGTCCATGTTTATAACGTAAACATTTTCCATACGATAACTGCTGAAAGCTATCTTCTCCTTTTTGTCAGTGACAAAGCAAGATTCCTTAGTGAAAATCACTTTGTTATCCTTGTCACACAGCTGACTGATGCTTAGAAGATTATGCTTCAGTCCTTCAACATATGCGACTCTTCTGAAGGTTGTTGTACCATTAGAGAGTACACCAAACCCTCAGGTATAGCCTTTTCCGTTTCCACCGAAGGTCACTGAGGGACCCTTCTCTTCCTGATATTCAGGGAGCAGGTTTTTCTTGCCAGTCATGTGTCTAGAGCATCCGCTATCGAGATACCAGATACCCATCTTAACCTGCAAACAAAGGAATATTAGTTTGACTTAGGCACCCATTTCATTATGGGTCCAGATTTGTCAATGGTGGTAGAGGAAGTGGAAGGTTCAACATTCTTCGCAACATTTGAAGATTCAGCTTCTGAACTGGTCTTCACTTTGGTTAATTTCTTAACCTCAGTGGGCTTCTTTGCCTTGGAGGCATTGATCTTCACCTTAGCTAACTTTTCAGCTTTGGTGGCTGTGGGGCACCTACTAGCAATATGATTGGTAAGTCCACAGTGATAACATTTCCTATAACTAAAAGTAGCTTTAGGACCATTTTCATGCTGAGCCGTTAATTTTAAATGAGCAGGGCCAGCACCAAGTATACCTTTGGCAATGGAAATGGGAGGAACAATCAGTTCTTCAGATTTCTTACCAATAACATCCACTTTGATTCTTGGAGTAGATCGCTGAATAAATCCAGGGATCTTGTTCTTAGAAGTAGAGGGATAAGTCATTGAAGCTTTGGAAGCATTCAGCTTAGGTACAAAAGTACTCTTATGAGGTTTTTGGTTGAAAACTTTTTCTTTACCTTTATCTTTAGGGATAAAGGTAGGTTTTTCCTCAGGAATGGGAGTTTTAGAAGAGGAACACTGAGATGAGGAAGTGTCAGGGATAGATGACACGAACATTCCAAACTTGAGCATGGAATGGTCAGTGGTTGGTTCTAGAGTATCATCTTTGTAACCAAGACCACGTTTGTCCCTTAGTGGAATCTGAGACTTTATTATCTCAGTGATCGTTGTTGAGGATTTACACCATCCTTCAACAGTAGCTTTTTCAGCTTTTAATGCAGCGATAACTTCTTCTCGTTCGATTTGACTAGTTGATTTATATGAACCTGATCTTTTAAATCTTCTTCAATTTTAGAAAGCTTTTTTATTTGAAGGTGACAGTGTTTAAGTTGTTCAACGAGTTCAAGGTTTTGATTTTCAACAATAGTTTTGCCATTCATGGCATCATATAAACTCATAGTCAGGAGATCGATTTTACGAAGACTATCAGCTTTATCAATATCTGAAATATTGGTAAAGAAAGAAGGTGATACCTTGGTAGCAGAGGTTGAAGTAGAGGGAATGTCAGAATTTTCTTCCTCTTCTTCGATTTTTGCCATGAGGAATAGATTGGCCTCATTATCATCTTCTGAGTCAGATGATTCTTCTTCATCAGAGGCAGCCCAGTCGAAGTCAGCGACCAAGCCTTTGCCTTTCTTCTTAAAGATTTTCAGCTTTGAATATTTTTCTTTCAGCTTTTTGTATTTGTCATCTCTAGCCCTGGGGTTAGAGGATTTCTTGGAGAAAGCTGAGCGTTTAAAGACTTTCTTTCACCTGCATTCACTAGCAAAGTGTCCTACTTTTTCATAGTTAAAGCATGTAGCAGTAGCCTTATCAACAGAGGTTAATGATCTTGGCTTGTCAGTGAGTGCAAGAGGTTTATTCTTTCTGAAGTTACTCTTTCTAGCGAATCTCCTGAACTTATTAGCTAGGAGTGCTATAGATTCATCAAGATCTAAAGAATCATCATCTGATGAGCATTCAGAGTTAGTTTCCAACTCAGTGACAGTGACAGTTGAACGCTGAGTGGAAGGTGACTCTGAGAGTAAAGCAACAGGGGTGCTTTTGGAATCTTTTACAAGATTCTTCTTAAGATGTCACGACTGCTCATGATTGAGCATAGTGCCATATAAGGTAGCGAGAGTCATAGATTTTAGATCCTTTGATAGCTTGAGACACATTGAATAACTGTCCCAACTTTCAGGTAAACATTCTAAGAACTTTGTCAGGATCTCAAAGTTAGAATTTTCCTTACCAACGGTTTTCAGATCTATTATTAAACAGTTAAACCACTGATGTACTTCAGAGAGAGATTCATTCTTACAACAAATGAAGCTTTCATATTGTCTTACCAGGTTGATCTTTCTAGAGTCCTGGACTTCAGACGTACCTTCATATTGAACACAGATTGTGTCCCACATGGTTTTGGAGGTTTTCAGGTTCATGACGGAATGGTAGACTTCGTCAGGAAGAGCCATAGAAAGGATGGATCTGGCTTTAGTATCGATAGCAACTTTCTTCTTATCTTCATCAGACCAGTTGTGAGGTTCCTTAGGCACGACTCTTTCAGGAATGGTAGCTCTAGTAGCAGTGCCTGGAACTTCAGGGTCAATTCTAACAAGAATATATGGGCCATTTTCGAGATAGTAAGGCATAGTAGGGTCTACACCTTCTAAGAAGAGTATCATCCTATTTTTCCACAGATTAAAGTTATCTCTGGAAAATCTAGGGGGTTTTGCAAGAGAACTATTGTCAATATAGTTTGTGTTTGTGTTGGTAGCCATAATGAGAAATAGCAAGGAAGAGAAAAGATTAGTATAAGCAAGATCTTGTTTATAAGGTTAAACAATTTGCTCTGATATCACTTGTTGGTCTCGAAAGGGTTATACAAGTTTGTAGAAGGGGGGGGGGGGGGGGGTTGAATACAAACACACAGATTTTACTTTTCTAAATTGTTTATTTGTATTTATCAAACAATTTACAACTTGTTGCGGAATAAGATTAAGGAGTAAACCTAATCTAAACAAGTTATGAGAATCACTAATATTTTCTTGCACTAGAATTAAGACAGACAGAAAGAAGATAAGAATATTATGAATAATATTCTAACACTAAGTAGTAGAGAGAAGAAGAATGGCCGAGCACTTCATTTCTGAAGTAGGGTTCTTCTTATATACTGTATGCATTAAATGCACAACAATATAACTTTACACGTGGCAGCAGCTGATTGGTTGCATGGTTTGACCTTTGTAGACAACCTTAGTAGCCGCATGATGTTACAGTGTAGAATCAGAGTTGGTAGTACGATCCTGGACAAAAGGGCTGTCCTTTCTGACATTATCGTACGGAGGCGTGCAAGGGGGTAAGACAAAAGTTGCTTGTAGAGGAAACTTCATGATCATCGTTCGCTGAATAGTTTCTTTATCAGCGAGTGATAAAGTTCAGCGTTCGCTGAAGTCTTCTACTTGTAACTTCACGTTGAGTGGACAGGTCTTGGCTTCGCTGATATCCACATCAGTTCATTAGTAGACTTGTCGCTTGTTCTTGGGCTTGATCTTCGACTTCAACATAGAACATAGTTGACGTGAAACTTGTCTTCAGGGATCATAAGTAAACAACTAAAGTTATCAGCAATCATCAGTAAGACTGAACATGCTCAGTGCTTGCTGACGAACAATGTTCACTGAATATGTAAATTAAAGCATATGTTTTGTCAGCGATACTAAACAGACTTAGTATATTCTTAGATGACAAAACATTAATACATATTGTTTACTTACAATTTTTACTAAGTGTTTCTCAGAGTGTCATTATCAACTCACTGAGGGTTTGGATCAACAATGTCCGTTGGTCATTAATGTCATTGATGCTGCATTAAACAGAGAAAACATAACAATTGTCATATGTTATTCAGTCGAGGTCGTGAGGTGTCTTACGACGGTCGAGTGTCGTGAGTAACTTTCGATGTAAACTTTTGGTCGGACGATAAAGTGCTTATGATTTTATCTTGTCATAAGAAAGTGTAACAAATGTTTTTCTCTTTTCTGGTCGTGGTCGAGACTGGTGAAATTTTACCCTAACAGTTTGCCCCCAAAATTTAAAATAAAAAAGCAATTTCAAATTTTGAATTTTGAATCTTCGTCAGAAAAGGATCTTTGTTTAAAAGAATGTCCAGGGGTATGACACGTGTTGAAAGTCGTTGGTTTTGGAAACTGAATCGGTTCGATTTGAACTATGGAAGTTGAGGAGGCGATAAGATCGTGACGTCATGCTGACGTGCGATCGTGCCTAACAGCTATAAATGCCAGGTGTCGACGATCTGTCGAGTCTTCGAAAAGGAGATGCCACGTGTCGATCATCGATCGACTCGACCTGACACGAACATTTGCATAAATAGCGACCCTTAGTGAATCTTTTCCAGTTTACATTTTCTGAGAGTTTTTAGAGTGAGATTTCTTCTCGATTCCTTGCCACTTTTCAGCGAATCCTTTCCAAAAATCTGCAAAAAATCTTAGGTCGATTTTTAGAGTTTTCAAGGTTTTAGAGCGACTATATAAGGTACGTTTTCTCATCCTTTGTATGCGTCGTAAGTCTATTGCTAGAGCCTAGGAAGAACTGGGATCTTTGGGGTTTTTAAGACCTTAAGATTTGGCTAACAGGTTTAGCTATGTCAACCGAACCTCAAAGTTCCATTAAGGATCAAGATGACCTTGACGACCTTATAATTCTAGCAAAAATCCCTGCGGGGATTTCATTGATTAAGGCAGGTCAGATTCGACCTGATATGTGTCCAGCGGGGTTCGTTGTTATATACGAATACCCTTTTAAGATAGGTTTCGAATGGCCTTATTCGCCTTTGGCCAAGGCATTCATGGTCGAGTTTGATTTAGCACCGGCCCAATTAATGCCCCAATTTTGGCGAGTTATACAAGTTATTGAGCGACTTACCAAAGATTGGGCGTCGCCCATGAATGTGCACGGCCTCCTCTTGGCTTATCAAGTTAAGATGGACGGATGCCGTCGTTACAGCTTGTTTTCCAAGCATAAGGGCGATCGTACCCTGGTCCTGAAGACTGCGGTTAATGACCGTAAGTGGAAGACCAGGTACGCGTTTGTGCGCGTATCGACGCTCGACTCTGAGAGCGGCTGGATTAGGGCCGGCTGGAATATGTCGGGTGAGATATTTTAGCTCCTGTCGCGTGTCGTGTGTTAGTTTCAATTTGTTTCTAACTTGTCTTTGACGTGTCGACATATATCAAGTTCGAGGACGTGAAGCCCTACGCTAACTCTCAAGCAAAGATCGACAAGTTTTTGGAGTTTAGTGCTATCGAGCGGTCGTTTTTCACACGACACCTTGTGGACGACGACGACGAAGACTTAGTGTATCTGGGAGAGAATCGGGAGGAGAATCGAGAGGAAGAGGAAGAGGAGACAGAGGAGAAGGAGGAGTCGAGAGAAGAAGAAGAAGAGATCACCGGTGAGTGTACCTTACTCTTTTCTGCTTGACCTCGATCTTTTCACTTATACCTGTCGTGTAATGCTCTTTCCTCTTTGTTTTTTTCAGGGGAATCTCAGGCGAAGGTGTCATCTGCGATGGCTAAGAAGGCGGCCGAAGTTGAACTGGCCCGTCGGGGCAGGGAAAAAAGGAAAGCATCCTCGACCACTGGGTCGGGGGTTTTGAAGCGGACCAGGATGTCGGTCCCGAAGGAACCGTCTTCAAAGGCGGGTGACTCATCGAGAGTCGTTACGCCTGAGAAGGCGAAGGTATCGGTCGCATCACCGACGAAGACGAAGACGTCTACTGGTGCGATTGACGCGATGCCTGTCAGTTCTGCACCTCCGGCAAAAAAGGTGAAGTCTCCGTCTACTGCGTCGGTCCCTTCATCGGCCGACAAGGGCAAGGGCCATGTGACGAGAGGGGATAAGGTCATGACGGTCAACTTTACGTTGTCGTCAGACTTTATGGCTGATAATGTCCTAGACGGGACGAATTTGTTTCCTCATCTGGGGAAATATCAGCTCCCCTCTTTCGGGGAGCGTTTTCAGGAAGTCCCGGTCAAAGAGACGGGATCCCACGTTGCCGGACTGGCGTTCATGGTGAGTTTTTCTTTCAAAACTTGTGTTTCAATGTTTGTAATTTTTGTCGAGTGTTCATGAACATGTATCTTATGTTTTTCAGGCATTCCAGTCCTTCCTTGCCTTGCATTCTGAAATGGGGAAGATCAGAGGTCTGGTGTCCTCTGCTCACGAGAGGGGAAATGCAGCACTGGACAGGGAGAAGGCCGCTCTAAAGCGTGCCAAAGCTATGTCCATACGTCTCTATGATGCCTTGAACGAGTTGGAGGCCGTCGGACGTGCGAGGGATGAGGTGAACAGTCGCCTTAAGCAGTCCCTGGCCCTGATTGTCGACCAGAGGGCCGAGATGGACAGGACCAAAGAGTCCTTGGCCAAAAGAGAGGAAGAAGCCAAGGGTTCCGAGTCCAGGATAGCTGAGCTGGAAGGAGAGGTGAAGGAGTTGAAGGATGAGGCTAAGTCCGTCTTCGCCTTGGCTCGACTGACCGTCAAGGCGACGATCATGAGGCAACACCTGTTGGGGAAGAACCCCTCGCCTCAGCGTCGAATGAGTTGGCCTTCTATCTGGAGAATGTTGGTGCCGATAGAGACCTTGATTCAGACGACGAGAAGGAAGCCGACGAGGAGGAGGTGGACGAAGGTTCAAAGGGTGAGGCCTCTGGCAAGGACGCAACTGTCGATCCTCCTCAACCTTAGAACAAAATTTTGTTTTTGTTTTTAACGATCGACCATTGGCGGTCAAGTCGTTCAATGTAATCGACGACCAATAAACGGGTTTTATTTTTCTTTTGAACTCGTGCATTACTTTGTCTCATATATCTTGTGAATATATATACAATATCAATCGTGAGCTTCATTAAGTAAATGCACATCGCATAGAAATGAATATAGGGACATGCGACATAGGCATCCATTGAAATACAATGATTAAAACATAAGTCGTAAGATCTTTAAATCGTGTAAAACAAACATAAGTACGAGCGGTTAAAGCGGTCATCCAAAGCACTGGAATTTTTTCTAAGTTAAAAAATTTAGACCGCGAGGTCATTGGATCTTATGATCGCATCATCAAGTCGTGTGATAAACATGAATCATGCATCCCTGCAATAAAGTGATCAAGTCATATAGTAGACACGATTGCTTATGTCGTGCAATCCTGCAAGGGTGTACTGAAGTCGTACGATAGACTTAGTAACTTATGTCATGCGATCCTACGATAAAGCAAGGTCAGAGGTTGGTCGTTGGCTAGCCAACGACCCTCCGATGCTTAAGTCAGTATCGTTGTGATGAAATAAAAAATCGTATGAAAGAAGGAAAAAGAGTTAGAAGAAATACCTTCTTAAATGTGTTGCATTCCAGCTACGTGGGACATCTCGATTGTCGAGGGTTTGGAGCCGATAGGCACCCTTACCCACGACTTCTGAGATACGATAAGGACCTTCCCAATTGGTGGAAAGCTTACCTGCATTGAGCTCTTGAGTGCTCTGGAACACTCGTCGTAGGACATAGTCGCCTTCTTGAAAGACTTTAGCTTTGACATTCTTGTTGAAATGTCGCTCGACTGCTTGCTTCTGCGATGCCATTCTGATCAATGTTGATTCTCTAAGTTCTTTAAGGATGTCGAGGTCATAACTTAAATCGACCAGATTGTGGTCGATGGAAGTATGCCTCGAGGTTGGGATCCAGACTTCGACTGGAAGAACTGCTTCACTACCATGGACCAAAGAAAAAGAGGTTTGTCCTATGGACGTGCGGGGTGTCATGCGATTCGCCTACAGGACTGAAGGGAGTTCTTCGACCCACTTTCCCTTGGCAGCTTTTAGCCTTTTCTTGATCGAAGCAATAATGGTTTATTGCTTGACTCTGCAAGTCCATTTGCCTGGGGATACCAGGGTGTCGAGGTCGTCAGCTTGATATTGCGGTCTTCGCATAACTGTCGAGTCCTGTTGCTTATGAACTGGGATCTATTGTCGCAGGCAATTTCGGATGGAATCCCAAACCTGCATATGATGTTAGTTTGGATAAAAGAGACAACTTCCTTATCCCGAACTTGGGAAAAGGCAGCTGCTTCTACCCACTTAGAAAAATAATCCGTAAGTACGAGGAGAAATACCTTTTGTCCCGTGGCAGATGGTAGCTTGCCGACAATGTCTATCCCCCATTTCAAGAAGGGCCATGGGATAAGTGTCGAGTGTAAAGGTTCAGAAGGTTTATGGGACATACCTGAATGTCATTGACAGGGATCACAGTTCTGGACATACCTGACGGCGTCTTGTCGCAGTGTTGGCCAAAAATACCCTTGGCGAGAGATACGATTAGCCAAACTGCGACCTCCTGAGTGATTGCCACACTCCCCATCGTACATCTCTTGAAGGATTTTCTAAACCTGACTTTTGCTGACGACGCATCTCAGGTTTAGGCCTGTCGATGATCGTCTGTTGATCCAAACCCTCAGTGATTTGATAATGACCCTCTCTTAAATACTTAGTGAAAATTGTAAGTAAACAATATGTATCAGAGTTTCACTATCGCTGATAAGTACTAAGACCTTACAGTACCGCTGATAGGAACTCTCACTCTTTAGATTAAACATTAAGCGAACACTGTTCACCATAATGCTCTGAGCCTGTTCAGTCCTTATGGTGATCGCTGATAAGTTAGTTGTTTACTTATGATCCCTGAAGACAAGTTTCACGTCAACATAGGTTCTACGCTGAAGTCAAAGATCAAGCTCAAGAACCAGCGACAAGTCTCCTAATGAACTGATGCGGATCAACGAAGATTCAGATTTGTCCACTCAACGTGAAGTATCAAGTACAAGACTTCAGCTATCGCTGAACTTTATCATTCGCTGATAAACAATGTTAAAGCGCTGAATCAACGAAAAGATGATCATGAAGTCCTCTGTACAAAGTACTTTTGTCTTAACCACCCTTGCACGACTCCGTACGATATGTCAGAAAAGAACCTCCTTATTGTCTGAAATCGTACAACCACTCTAATACTACATTGTTCAAACATGCGGCTACTAAGGTTGTCTACAAAGGTCAATGACATGCAACCAATCAGCTGCTGCCACGTGTAAAGTATAAACTGCCATGCATTAAATGCATGCAGTATATAAGAAGGAATCCAACTTCATTTTTGAAGCACTTGCTAACTCTGGACACGTCATATTTCTTATCTTGAGATAGGTTATTATTAGTAATTTCCTTCTCTTTCTTAGTGCAAGAAACTTAGTGTTCCAACTTGTTTAGATTTAGGTTTATCCTTAATCTTGTTCCGCAACAAGCTGTAAATTGTTAATGATTTATCAATAAACAATTTAGAAAAGTAAAATTTGTGTGTTTGTATTCAACCCCCCATTCTACAAACTTGTATAGCCCTTCGGGACCAACAAGTGGTATCAGAGCAGATTTGTTTAATCTCATAAACAAGATCTAATTGTTATTACCAGATCCGTGCAACAATATAGAAATCAAAATAGATGAACAATAAGAACAAATGATTTCAACTGGTCATCCCTTTCATTAATCTTTCAGAGAGAATTTGCAATACAGTGTTGAAAGTAAAAGAGATGATTAGCTTGTTTTTCCAAGCTAATCAACATTAAATACACTGGGCCCGTGGTTAACAAGCCCACGCCCGTTCAATAATAAGGCTCAAAATGAATTAATACAAAAACAACCCTTGAACTTTAAATCAACTATAAAACCTGCCCTAACAATCTCCCCCTTTGATTTGAAGTTCGAGTTGGCGCTCTAGATCTCTCCAGTTGAAGACATATCTTTTGCGGAGCGAGAAGTGTACCTCGAACAATCTGATGGCGCGGCGATAGTCGATGCGATCTTCAATCATTTCCAAGGCATTCCGAGCAGTTACTTCATTCGGATTCAGAACGTAAGAATACCTTGGATTTTCAGACTCGTGCTGAATAATCTTTCGAAGAGCATCTCTGACCTTTAGAAGCGTGCCGTCACAAAATCTGTCTACCTGACTGAAACACGTGAATTTCTTCTCCTTTTGCTCATTGAGGTAAACAATCCGAAATTCTGGTTCCAGAAGCATAGCGTTCTCGGGATACATGTTTAACTCAGGTGCTTTCAGATTCGGCTTGATCAGATTTACCTTTTTCGCCTTGTTCTCGTTAGCCATTTGGAAGTCCGTTAGATAAGACATCATGATGGTGCGGACCAGGTATCGACGAACAGCTTCGAGCGCCTTTGTAATCTCTAGCGGCCGGATGGTTCTTGAGCGTAAGTCTTTCAGAATAACCAGAAAGTCGAGCGGTCGGAGGTTCTTGAAGTCAGCTTCTGAGAATTTCCATTCGTTCCCGTTTTCACGTCGAACAATGAAAACTGGGTAGACGATCCTCATAATACGTCTTGAATAGATACTGATTACCTCTGTGATTCGAAGTTTGGTTCTGACCTGGTTGACTGGAAGACACCGCTGCATTGTGTTGATATATCGGCGTTGAAATTATGGGTTAAGGTTGTAAATACCCAGACAGAAGGCCGACTCGATCGGGTGAAGCTTGTGTACGAACAACTTCTTCAAAGATTCCTCCAAGTGAGGGATAAGTACCATGATCTTCTCCCAATGGATTTGTTGCTGTTGAGGAGGGGGAGGAAGATCAGAAGCTGTCGTTTGTCGGGGAGTTGTCGGAATATTGGCAGTTGAGGTCTCGGGTCTTGTTGACGTTTCAGAGGGTTGAGCGTAGTGAACGGGTGACGAACCATAAAGGTTCTGGAGCAGGAATTGATCATAGTCGATGTTATCGTCTTCATCAGTAGGGAATACCAAATTTACCTGGAGATTTACGGCACTGGCGGCTTTTTCGTACCATGCATCTTCGGTCTCTGGGTTGGCTTCGCAATCTGGATCTATCATGTCCAGAATCGGTATGTCTGATGAGTCAAAATCAACCAGTTCCTGTGTTGAACCCTCGGGCTTTTCAACCGTCGGGTCTTCTTCATCTGAGATCTCCATGTCTATAACCATGTCTGCTAAAGGCAACTCGGCTTCAGGTGCTTCTGTTGTAGCTGCCGCAGTTGGGGGTTCCTGATGAACCACAGTTGTAGCTTCAGACTGGATCAGGGAGGCGGTCTCGGTTTGGCGTTGTCGCTTCTCCCCCTCACGGTGATCAGGATCATCCTGGTCATCGTGTTTACGTTTCAGACCGCCAGCTTGACTCTTACATGTGTCTTCGAGCGAGCGGACCCTCTCAGACAGCGTGTCGAGCGCTTTGTTGTAGTCGTTGAGGGTCGAGTCAATGGCGTCAAGGCGTGATGTTATAGATGAAGATGGAGCAGTGACCTGGGATCGGAGAACTGAGATCAGGTCTGCTTCGGTAGAGGTGGTTGTGTCGGATTCCTGGAGCAGTTGGGCCAATAGCACCGTCTTCAGGGTGTCCACCGAATAGATAGGTTGCGGTGTAATCGGTGGAGGTACAGTGGCGGTTTCAGTATCGACGAGGTGGCCTTTACCTTTGATAGCTCACATCGCTTTGGCAAGTTCAGCGGCTACATGTTGTTGCATCTGTTGCTCCATATCCTGGCGGACAGCCTTAAGGATGCTGTCCAGAGACCCCGGTGACACGAAGTCGGGTAAATTAACCCCGTGATCACTTAGATTTCCCGTTGAGGCGTCTACCACAGGGGTAGAGCCACCTACGTTTTCAGTTGGCGTGATGTTAGCTGTGGTAGGATTTCCCGCCGATCCTTGTGTTTCACCAGGAGGTGAAGACACTACAGTGGTTCCGGTCGAGTCACGAAGAGTCTCGACTTGGTGTTGCTCAGCTTCGAGTGTCCTAGCCGAAGAATGTTCAATATCTAAAGGCGCTAGACTCGATTGTGCACGAAATGAAGGCGAGACCGGGGGAGGCTGGTCTCTTGTTTCAACACCAGAACCCTCCAAATGAGGGACCAGTGGAAGTTGTACTAAATCCCCGTGCAAGACTGAAACATCCGTCTTTTGAGAGACGGATGAGTGGCTGGGGGGGTCGTGCAATTGCTCCGCTGGGTTCATGGAGGCTTCTTCAATACCCTGTCCCAACTCATGAGACAGGATAGCAGATGTGGCTACCCGACTGTCGCTCGGTTCGATTCGCTCAGGAGCCTCGTTATCTTTACGGCTCAATCTTTCCTGGTTCAACTTTGAACGCAGTTCTCTCCGGCTCGCATGTCCTAACTCCTCTACTTGTTCTCCCTCAGATGTCCTAATAGGTTCGGTTCCAGTATGTGGAGGTGAGTCAAGTGCGATTCCAACGGTAAAATCAGGGTTGGGTCCGATACCGTGAGGTATTTGTCTCAGGCGTACGTTTCGGTCGGTATCGGAGTCCGTGGAGTCAGATTCCACGTCTTCAACATGTGGACTGGGAGAGGGGGGTTCGGTGATATATGGCTCGGTTGAGTGATGTAGTCTCGGTCTAGAGGATGGACCGGCTTGGGCTGAGCTGGAACCGGGTTGCGATTCCACTGCACCACCTACTCTCGTTCCCCTTCCTCTCACAACTAACGTTCCCCGCCCGACAGCACCTGCTTGTCGGGCCCTTCCACCTCTTACTCTCGGACCCTCACGTCTCTCGGGTCTAAGTCCCTGGGCAGGTCCCTTCGGATCTGGATGGACCATGGGATTACCTAACGCTTCCCTGTATGCTACTACCCCTGGTGCAGTGGGATCGGCGATGGCTAGCAGTGGTTCAGGGATGGGCATGGCTACCGCATCAGATGGATTGCGGATAACCATGAACTGTAAATGGTGATGGGGACATACCGGATGGTTCAGGCGGCGAGGAATGGCAGGATTCGCGTCCATGTGTTGACGCACCGCAAGCGAAAGGAAACGCGGATACGGAAGAAATTTCTTTTGTTTGGAACCTCCGATGTGGCGAATAGCGGTGACGAGCTCCCTCCAGATGATCATTGCGAAGTCGATGTGGCGGTTGTAGCACACAACATGAACTAGGCGAAGGAAGTTGCCGGTGCACTGATCAATGCCTCTCCAGCGCGAGGAAAGACAGCGGTTTAGGATCATAAAGAGGGTGTACCATATCGGAGCCAGGTACTTGCGATTGAATGCGGACGGCCGGTTGAGGTCATGGTTGTAGCCAAGTGCGCGGATTTGAGCGCAAAGTGTGTCATCATTTACGGCAGGATCGTACCGTTCATGATTGTTGGCGGTGGCCTCCGGAAGTGATAGAAGTCGGCGGAGTGTGTCCGGTGTGAGCATGAAAGGATAGTTATCGTTCTGAGCGATGATCGACTGCGAGTTACGGTCCGTGATGACTCGGGCGCTGTGCCATACTTGGAGAACGTACAGTACTGGGACGTCGGCTGTTCTGGTAAGGGCCTCACGGAGAGGGTGATTCATGAGAATATCCAGAAGCACTCGATGAAGTGGTTGGGGTCTGAACAATGTCGGGTCCAGGTGGTGATTATTTGCCTCCAGTTCAGTGCCATGGTCAGGGTTTACCAGGGCAGCATCAGCTTCTTCGTCTATAATGTCCTCCTCTTGAGGTATTTGCTCTTGAGGAGGCGGCTGTTCTTCTCCTTGTTGTGCGGAAGGGTGTTGTTGTTGATCCGCCATATGTAATCTGTAAAATAACAGCACAGTTAGTAATTGAGATGGATGAACAATTGTCGGCGCGTACCTTCGCTGTGATTGGCTCAATCTGAGACAGATCGAGGACTGGCAGTGAAAAAACAGGTACTGAAATGGACACAACAGGGGTATCCGGATAAAGGGAGTGTTAGAACCAAAGAAACCAGATAAGAGAAGGTTTCCGGATGACAAAGTGTCCGGACAACAAACTGTCCGGATAAGAGAAGGATTCCGGATAACAAGAGAGTCCGGATACGATTGAGTAACCCGGTTAGAGGTTCCCGGATACACGATTTTCCGGATAACAGTAGAGTCCGGACACCAGACTACCCGGTAGTTGAACTTACCGGAAACCCTAAAGTTTCCGGACAACTAGGTTTCCGGACAACTAGGTTTCCGGGTGATGGTTGTTTCCGGATGGATCAGCATGGTGTTGAAGGTGTCCGGACACGACGAATGTGTCCGGACGAAAACGCAATCATTCATATTGGCAAACAGGAGATCCCAATCAAGTTTTAGGGTGCGTAAGGGTTGTCCAGAAGCGAATATCAGCTTATTGGAGTACTGACAACCCATGAATCGCATCTAGTGGAGCGAAACTGACGAAAAACCCTTAAGGGGTTCGACACTGTTGGATCGACCCAATCAGAGGTCGGTTTGCAGTGTGAGGTGTGCAGAAAGAGTCGAAATGTGAGCGAGAGTGAGAAACGAGTAACATACCTGAAGATTAGGGCGAAAACACTGGTGAATCGTGAAAGAGGGGAGAGTCCGAGTGCGAGAGAGAGAGCAGTAGGGTTTTGGGGTTTTGCGCGATTTTCCGGATAAGAGGCACGAGTGAAGCCGGATACGTATATATATACCTGGGTGGAGTCCGGGTACGTGGCCGAGCCGGATATCTACCCGGTCCGGATTATGTCCGAATACCATAGGTGTCCGGATGCGAGAGTTGTCCGGATAACTCTGAATAGTCCTGTTCCGTGAAGATTTTCAGGAATTTGAACTGGAAGAGAACTTTCTCTCGCTCCCCCTCAAACTGAGCATGGGGATTTATCGCCCCCCCTCGGATAGTGCAGTGGAGTGTAGTGGAGGAGTCCGACACAAAAAAATACTTATAGACTTTTAAAGAAAAACTTGTGTCGCTCCCCCTCCGATGATGATTATAACACACACGCAAGAGTGCCCACACACACAAAAACTTTTGACATTTAAGAAAAAAAAACTGTGTGTGACGCTCCCCCTCAAAGTATGAGGAATCTTACCTGATACCGCAAGGTGCTCCCCCTGAACAGAAGAACACATGGTGAAAGCACAGAGATAATAAAGTGAAAAACAGACGACAGTATGAAATAAGAGAAACGCACGAAGAAAGAAATAAAATAACCGAAATCTACCTAATAAATACAGAGACTAAAATCTAACTATGTAACCGAGACAAGTAGAATACAGGTGCGAGGAAGTGTATACTCATGAGGAGTAGACAGTTACGCGTAAATGTATGGAACTTGAAACGGGCACACATTCGGATTAAGTCTTCAGATTTAGCATACCTAGCTTGAACACAAGAAATTTGAAACGTTTTTCGTCCAAGGCTTTGGTAAACTGGTCTGCTAACTGATGCTCAATATTTACGAAGTAGAGTTCGACTGTACCTCTTTCGACGTGGTCCTTGATAAAATGATACAGAACGTCGATGTGCTTCGTCTTGGTGTGTTGGACCGGGTTGCTTGATATGGCAATTGCGCTCTTCGAGTCACAGTAGATCGGTACTTTGACATACGTAAAGCCGTAGTCTTTGAGTTTCGTCCTCAACCAGATTACTTGGGAACAACAGCTTGCAGCGGCTATATACTCCGCCTCAGCAGTTGATGTTGAAACGCATTGTTGTTTCTTCGAAGCCCAACTTACCAGGCTATCTCCCAAGAACTGAATGTGTGGTGAGGTGCTCTTGCGGTCCAACATGCATCCCGTGTGATCCGCGTCGGAGTAAGCGGATAGGCCAAAACCTGTCTCTTTCGGGTACCAAAGGCCAAGATCAGCAGTACCACGTAAATAACGAAAAATTCGTTTAACAACATTGTAATGAGACTCTTTAGGGTTTGACTGATAACGTGCGTAAACAGCCTTTCCGTTAGGATCGGCGTCAAGCTTTGTATTGGTTGCCATGGGAGTTTTCATTGGTGAGGACTGGTCCAATTGGAATTTTCGAAGAATATCCTGAATGTATTTGGACTGGTTTATGAAAATTCCTGTCGACAGTTGTTTAACTTGAAGACCAAGGAAAAAGTTCATCTCACAAATCATACTCATTTTAAAAACATTTCCCATGAGAGTGACAAAGTTCTTTGCATATAAAGGACTAGTAGAACCGAAAATGATGTCATCGACATATACCTGGACTAGAATTATGTGGCCCTTTTCGTTCTTGATAAACAGTGTAGAATCAATGGTACCTCGAGTGAAATCGGCTTCTAACAAGAACTTTGATAGTGTGTTGTACCATGCTCTCGGTGCTTGCTTTAAGCCGTATAGTGCCTTGTCTAAGATGTAGATATGATCAGGCTTCGAGTCATCCACAAATCCGTCGGGTTGCGACACGTAAACTTCTTCTTGGAGGTCGCCGTAAAGAAAGGCTGTCTTCACATCCATTTGGAAGACCGTGAAGTTCTTGTGCGCGGCATAAGCGAGAAACATACGGATTGCCTCGATGCGTGCTACCGGGGCGTAGGTCTCATCGTAGTCGATCCCCTCTTGTTGCCGGTATCCTTTGGCAACAAGACGCGCCTTGTTGCGAACAACGATGCCGTCTTCGTCCTTCTTATTTTTGAAGATCCATTTGGTGCCGATCGCCGTCTTGTGCTTTGGATGTGGAACCAGTCGCCATACCTTGAGAGCTTCGAATTGATTTAGCTCTTCTTGCATGGCTATGATCCAGTCCGGATCGTCGAGCGCTTCGTGTACGTTCGTCGGCTCAATCTTGCTTAAGAAGCCAGAATATAGACAGAAGTTGGCGGAAGCGCCTCGTGTACGAACAGGAGTCAAGGGATCACCGATGATCTGATGTAGGGGATGGGCCTTCGTCCATTTGGTGGAGTGCGGAAGCGACTGCTGGGTAGAGTGAGATGTGTCCGGATCCACGTATGAACCTGATGGAAGGTCCTGAACTTGTTCAAGAGTAGCAGTCGTGTTCCTTGGAGGAAGTGGGGGAGGATTCATCGATGGTCGAGCAACTTCTGGTTACGAGGAGTTCAGAGATTGAGCATCGGTTGTAGCAGATGACGAATCAGTAGGAGCGATCTCCGAGAGTATGGGTTCCTCCAGGGGGGTTACAGTACCAGGTGCATGCGTATCTAATGATGACGGTTGAGCTGTCTCTATAGATGTTGACGGCATACCCGTAGAAGGAGGCGGACCGGATAGAGCGGCCGAATCCTTATTGCGAGCAGCTTCAAGTCGCGGTTGCGCTGAGACAGGAGCAGAAGAGTTAAGCATGTCATCATAGAAATATTGAAACAGTAAATCTAAATCAGAAGAGTCATCATTCGATGAAGATGCATGATTCGGATTTACTGTAGCTTGTGCAGATCCCGAACTCGAAGTTCAGTTAAACCGGGTTCTGAACTGAGTTGTTCAGAAGCCAAATCTGCGGCTTCGTCGAATGTCACGTTTATGTTTTCAACAACGGATTTGGTCCGTTTGTTGTAAACGCGATACGCCTTAGCCGTCATGGAGTAGCCGATGAAAACTCCTTCGTCCGCCTTGGGGCTAAATTTGTCGAGATCATCCTTGTCGTTCAATACGTAGCACGAGCATCCGAAGGCGTGAAAGTAGCCGATGGTTGGAACGTGATTATTCATGATCTCGTACGGCGTCTTGTTGAACCGCTTGAGAAGGATAGAGCGGTTTTGCGTGTAGCATGCCGTAGACACCGCTTCAGCCCAGAGAAATAGCGGTAGATTTGCTTGGGAAAGCATTGTGCGGGCAGCTTCAACGAGAGTACGGTTCCGTCTTTCCACCACTCCGTTTTGCTGAGGAGTGCGTGCGGCAGAGAAGGTGTGTGTGATGCCCACTGACCTCAGATAGTCATCCACCTTTTGATTCTTGAACTCCGTTTCGTTGTCAGTTCTGATGGACTGAACGTGTTGAAGCTTGTTCTTCTGGACAGTCTTTAGGTGATCAATGATGAGCTCCGGAGTTTCGTCCTTCGAGTGTAAGAACATCACCCAAGTGTAGTGTGAGTAGTCGTCCACCATCATAAGCACGTATTTGCGCTTATTGATGCTCGGAACACGCATTGGACCACACAAATCCATATGAATGAGTTCGAGGGTCCGGGACGTGCTCGGAGTTGCCTTCGGCGGATGTGTTGCGTGCTTCATCTTTCCCTTTTCGCATGCACCACAGAGACGATCCTTCACGAACGGAAGTTGGGGCACGCCTCTGACGTGTTTGTCTAGCACCAGTTGATTGATACTTCTGAAGTTGAGGTGCGAAAGACGTCTATGCCAGAGCCAAACTTGATCAGAGTCGACTTTTGACAAGAGGCAGACAGGTTTGTCAGATTTGAGTGCTGCGAGGTCAATGGTGTAGAGATTGGTCTTTCGAGTCCCAACCAGTAGCTCTTCTCCGTCGTAGTTGAGGATTCTACACCTTGTGGCTTTAAAACTGACCTCGAGATCCTTGTCGCAGAATTGACCGATGCTGAAAAGATTGTGTCCTAATCCTGCGACGTGGGATACCTTCTTGATTGTTATCTTATCTTGTACGATGTCGCCGTAGCCCACGATCGGCGACTTCTCGTTATTCCCAAATCTCACGTGTCCGCCGTATTCTTCTTTGTAGTTCGCGAGAAGCTCCCTCCTTCTGGTCATGTGCTTGGAGCATCCAGAATCTAAGTACCACACATGACCGTGCTGCAAAACAAGATTAATGTTGTTTAGGTACCCAAATTTGTTTGGGTCCTGGAGGGTTAGGTTTGGCACCGTTTGGGGAAGCTTGCTTTGTTCCAGCTTTCCCTTTAGGTATAAGATTTACACTGTTAGAGGGAACTGGATTTGGCACTTGTTTCCTCTTAGGTACAGAGTGTACACCTTTTGGAGGAACAGGTTTTGTAGCAGCTTTCCACCTGGGTGCCGGTTTAACCCCAGTAGGAGCAACTCATGTAGGAATGGAGTGAGTCTCCCGCTGTGGTTTAACCTTTTGATTGGTACCCCTTTTGGAATGGTGTTGTTGCATATTATTACTGGGTTTGCGCTTATGAAATAGGTTACCAACAAAGTAAGGCGCATACCAATCATTATTGTGAATATCATCAAACTCATTCCAACCACAATTAGAACAACATAAACAATCATGCGATAATTGAATCAATTGATTAAGAGAGTTAACTTTAACGAGAAAAGATACATCAAAATGGTTCCAATGATTCCAAGCATAATTGTCTTTGTCTATTCTAGAATTGAAAACAGGTGGGGAAGACTTTGACGCATCCTTCTTGACAGATTCTCTCTTTAGCCACTTTGGTGTTTCTTTATTAGCGCGACCATTTTTATCTGAAACAGCAGGGATAGTATGATCAGTGACCTTTGAGGAAACAGGGGTCTTAGTGGTCGGTCGTTCGGTCTTTTGCGTCGGCTGTGATTGTGTTTGAGAAGCTGAGGTATTTTTAAGAATCTTGATCACAGCCGGAGTCTTGGATTGAGAACAGTCTCCCTTTAGAAAACTGACCGAACGATTAACCACTGGAGACAAAAAATCAGGTTGACTTGGAGAAATGGTGGTGTTGGCAATCAATGGTCCGGTCGCTTGCCTTGGCTGTGATTGCCTTTTGGAAACAGGTTTCGAGGTTGGTTTTGACTGAGAAATCCTGATCACAGCTGGAGTCTTTGTTTGAGAACAACTATCTTTTAAAGAAATAACCGGATGATTAACCACGGGGGATAGAAAATCAGTGTGACTTGGAAGAGGTTTGTCGAAGGGAAAAAAATCAAACTCTTCTTCACTGTTACCTTCGGAGTTCATGTACTCTGAAAAATTTATCTTGGGAAGTACTGGACTTGGATCAGGTGAGGAAGGCGAGGAACTCTTTGTGCTTGAGTGTTTTGGGGAATTTGGTGCGGAAGCTAAGAAAAAATCAGAGTTTAAATTCCATAAACACACTCTCGTCTTGAGAATCTTGATCGTCTTGTGTTGAAAAAGTTTTTCCTAAGAAAGCTTTACACGAAGACGTGTCCGATGAGCTAGAGGAAAGTTCGGGTGAAATCGTCTTTTCAGATTGGAGTTGGTCAAACTACTCTTGGAGTTGACCTTTACTCACTTTCTCTTGCATCACTTCTGTTGCCAAAGCGGACAGTTGTGACGTGAGTCGATTGATTTCAAACCGAAGGATTTCCTGTCCTTCATCAGACACATTGTCGGTTTTGACCGATTTTAGATTCTCAAGCTTTGTAAGTAAAACTTGCTTTTCCATTTGAAACGTTGACCTTTCTTTCTCAATGGACTCCTCCAACTCGACTATCTATGCTTCCAAGATGAGGGGGGGGAACATAGAGTTTAAACTCATCCGTCTCAGTCTTGGTTGCAGGTGCTAGATCCTCATCCTTTTTGGAGGAATCCTTGGGACTAGCTACCTTGTAGGGGTCGAAGTAGTCATTGGAAAGGTACTTTTTGTTCTTTTGATACGAGTAGTTTAAAGGTTCATAACAAAATGGAAGTTGAATTCCTCGTTTTTGTGTGCGTTTATGTTCCTCGGTTTCCTCCTCCTTTTCTGGTTCAAGAGGACCAGTCCATTGAATTGCGTACTCTGGGTACTTTTTATCTAACCCATAGCAAGCAAAATCATATAGGGTTGGAACTTGATATCTTCCCTTTTGTAAGTAGTGTGGGTTATCATATCCGATTCCCCACTCTTTGTTGAAGTACGTGAACTCTTTGGGTTTGTTCAAAAAAATGGTTTGATCAGTTTGACCCCTTTTGTGGAGTTTGGTTTCGAGGTCAAGAATTTTAGTAACAAACTCTTTGTGCTGAATTTGAAGAGAAGAACATTGATAAACAATTTATTCTTTCTCATTCATGCACTGATCAAACTGACGCTGACGATCGGATAATTTGGCTCTTAAGTCTTTAGGTGCTAATGACAAAATTTTGCATCTATCAGTTAAATTAGCACAATCAGACTTGTATTTCTCTGTTTTTCTTTTTTGAACATCAAGCTTTTCATTTAGTGACCTAATTTCAAGCTTTTGTTGTTTAGAGGTGGCCTGGAAGGAATTTGCCTGATCAGTAAATGCTTGCATTTTATTCAAGAATTCGGGTTGGCAAGAATCACATACCTGACTTGTAGGAGCCGTTTCTTCTTCGTCGGAGGAGTGATATCCCATGAAGGCATCAGCAACATCAAAATTGCCTTCATCATCAGATCTTTCCAACCAGTAGTCGTTTTCAGCAAACATAGCTTCTCCAGCCTCCTTCTGACGAGACAATGCAAGATTAGCCTCGTAGTAGTGAGAGTTCTTTACTGTTGGCTGGCGACAATCCTTCGCAAAATGACCAAGTTTCCCGTAGTTGTAACACTTTACGGGTTCATCTCTCTTCTTCCCTTCTTCTTTCTCTGACTTTCCCTTCTTCTCAGACTTGTTGTGCTCACTGACCTTCTTCTTTCCTTCGTATCGATCTTTGTAGTCATGGCGCTTGTTGTAGGAGGTGGAGTAGCGCCGACTATTGGATGAGGGCTTCTTGTAGTACCTTTGTTGTTCGAAGGATTTGGTAAGCAAAGCTATGGCCTTTTTGAATTCGGCAACCTTTTCATCATCAGAATCGTCGTCTTGCTTATCTTCAGCTTCTGACTCAGAAGAACTTTGCTTTGGAGCACGTCTGGAGTGACTTCCCGATGATTTTCCATGCTTTGAGGAAATGAGAGCAATAGGATCAGCAGATGGATTTGGTTCAGTCTTTTTCTCGCCTAGGAGCTCATTCACTTCATCTTCGTCTTGAAGAAGTGTCTCATACAGTTCGTTGATGCTGATATTCTCAATCAAATTGTTGTGCTTGACATGAGAAGCAAACACCTTCCATTCAGGTAGCAGATTGTTGAGAAACTTGAGCCCATTTTCCGTATTAGAACGAACAATCTTGTTCTTGTTCAGTTCATTGAGAAGTAGGCAAAACCATTCATAGGTCTGGGTGAGGGATTCACCGTTGCGCTGCTTGAACCCATCGAACTTCGTTATCGCGCTATTTATCTTCAGTTGATTTCCTACAACGCTCCCACGCATCATTCTGGCTACTTGGTCCCACATGCCCTTAGCCGTCTCTTTGTAACTATCTATGGCAGTGTAGATGGAATTAGGAAGAGCTTGAATCAGATATCTCTTTGCATGTTTTTCACCTTCAATCATGCCTCTTTCAAATTCTGTCATCTCAGCCAGAGTCTTTTCCTCACGTCGAGCTACTGCAGTTGAAGTTGCAGCTATGTCCTTCATTGGCTTGGGAATTGGGCCATTATCCAGAGCTCTCTTGATGTACTCATAGTTGTCCTTGGACTCTATGAAGATCATAAACCTATCTCGCCATTGGTTGTACTCGTTCGGATAGAGACACGGTGGCTTGGTGTCAGTGCCAATTGCGAGAGCATCACGAGAAGTAGACATCTGCGGTTGCAACGGAGTGATCGTCAGACGTGTAGATTGATTTAAAGGGTAAACCTAACGCAAGGCACTAAGAGTGAAATCCTAACGCAGGGTCTACGAGTGATTTGACTAACCTGAACTTACTGGATATGAATCCAAAATAAGTGATCTGATTTGGAAGTGTCCGGATCAGATTTGATGCAAATTGATCAATAAACAAAAACAGAAGTATCCGGATAAGAGAAGATACCGGATACTTGAATTGTCCGGATAACTGAAAGAGTTCGGATATCAAAAAGAATCCGGACAGAGTAAGCTTTCCGGATAACAGACAACACACACTTTCCGGATAACTAAGGTTACCGGATGTGAAATGAATCCGGATACACTGAAGTTTCCGGGTACAATGGAGTGTCTGGATAAGATATGTCCGGAAACACTGGGTTTCCGGATACAAATGTTACCCGGATTGAATAAGAAAAAGTGACTTACCCGGATTGCAGAACTTACCCGGAAAAATGAGGAGTTCGGATGGAATAGGAGATGTCCGGATGGATTTCACACTAACGTCCGGACACTATCAACTTGTCCGGAAACCGCGGCTGGTTTATTCGGACTCTGCGGCTGTTAGCTTAAATCGATCGACGGAAATCACTAGAGAGGCTTTGAATCGAATCCGTTCGTCTGCTCTGATACCAATTGTTATTACCAGATCCGTGCAACAATATAGAAATTGAAATAGATGAACAATAAGAACAAATGATTTCAACTGGTCATCCCTTTCATTAATCTTTCAGAGAGAATTTGCAATACAGTGTTGAAAGTAAAAGAGATGATTAGCTTGTTTTTCCAAGCTAATCAACATTAAATACACTGGGCCCGTGGTTAACAAGCCCACGGCCCGTTCACTAATAAGGCTCAAAATGAATTAATACAAAACAACCCTTGAACTTTAAATCAACTATAAAACCTGCCCTAACAAATCTATACTAAGATTTCTCTTCCTTGCTATTTCTGAAAATGGCTACCAACACAAACACAAACTATATTGACAACGGTTCTCTTGCAAAACCCCCTAGATTCTCCAGAGATAATTTTAATCTACGGAAAAATAGGATGATTCTCTTCTTAGAAGGTGTAGACCCTACTATGCCTTATTATCTTGAAAATGGCCCATATATTCCTGTAAGAATTGATGCTGCAGTTCCAGCCGCTGAGAATATACCTGCTATTCCAGAAAGGCTTATTCCTAAGGAAGTTCGTTTGTGGACTGATGAAGATAAGAAGAAAGTGGCTATCGACACCAAAGCCAGATCCATACTCTCCATGGCTCTTCCTGACGAAGTCTACCATTCCGTCATGAACCTGAAAACCTCAAAAGCTATGTAGGACACAATCTGTGTTCAGTATGAAGGTACTTCTGAAGTCCAGGACTCTCGAAAGATCAACCTGGTAAGACAGTATGAAAGCTTCATTTGTGGTAAGAATGAAACTCTCTCTGAATTACACCAACGTTTTAACTGTTTAATAATAGATCTGAAAACTGTTGGTAAGGAATATTCTAACTTTGAAGTGCTGACAAAGTTTTTAGAATGTTTACCTGAAAGCTGGGACAGTTATTCTATGTGTCTCAAGCTGTCAAAGGATCTAAAATCAATGACCCTTTCTACCTTATATGGCACGATGCTGAATCATGAGCAATCGAGTCATCTCAAGAAGAATCTTGTAAAAGATTCCAAAAGCACCCCTGTTGCTTTAATCTCAGAGGAACCTTCCACTCAGCGACCCTCGGTCACTATCACTGAGTTGGAGAGTGACTCTGAAAGGTCATCAGATTCTGATTCTTCAGATGATGAATCTTTGGCTCTCCTCACTAAAAAGTTCAGGAGATTCGCCAAAAAGAAAATGTTCAGAAAGAATAAACCTCTTTCCATTACTGACAAGCCAAGATCATCAGCTCCTGTTGATAAGGCTACTGCTACTTGTTTTAACTGTGAAAAGATAGGACATTTCGCTAACGAGTGCAGGTCAAAGAAAGTTTCGAGAAACTTAGCGTTTCCCAAGAAATCCTTTATTCCAAGGAATAGAGATGACAAATACGCCAAGCTGAAAGAAAGGTATGCGAAGCTGAAAAGCTTTAAGAAGGAAGGCAAAGGCCTGATGGCTGACTATGATTGGGCTAACTCTGATGAGGAAGAATCATCTGACTCTGAAGATGATGAAGCCAATCTCTGTCTTATGGCCAAACTTGAAGATGAGGAAGACAACTCTGACATTCCCTCTACTTCAACCTCTATAACTCAGGTATCACCTTCTTTCTTTACCTATATTGCAAATATTGATGAAGCTGATAGTCTTCGAAAGATCGATCTCTTGACTAGAAGTTTATATGAAGCCATGAATGGCAAAACAATAGTTGAAAATCAAAACCTTGATCTCGCTGAACAGCTTAAAAACTGTCACCTTCAAATAGAAAATCTTTCTAAAATTGAAGAAGATTTTAAAGATCAAGTGCACTTAAATCAGCTAGTCAAAATCGAGCGCGAAGAAGCTATCGCTGCATTAAGAGCTGAAAAAGCTACTGTTGATGGATGGTATAATTCCTCAACAAAGATCACTGAGATAATTAAGTCTCAGATTCCCCTGAGTGATAAACGTGGTCTTGGTTACAAAGATGATACTCAAGAACCAAACACTGATCGTTCCATGCTCTTATTTGGAACTTTCGTATCCTCAGTCGCTGATACTTCATCCTCTCAGTGTTCCTCTTCTAGACCGCCTATCCCTGGGGAAATTTCTACCTCTTCAAAAGGTAAAGAGAAAATGGTTTATCCAAAACCTACCTCTGTCTTTAAAGATAAAGGTAAGGGAATTGCTTTTAACCAAAATCCTCAGAAGGGTACCTTAGTACCTAAGCTGAATGCTTCTAAAGCTTTAGTGATTCATCCCTCTGGATCAAGGAATCGGATCTCTGGATCTACTCAGCATGGATCTATTCAGCGATCTACTTTTAGAATCAGAGTGGATGTCTCTGGTAAGAAATCCGAAGAACTGAATGTTCCCCCCATTTCAAAAGCCAATAGCTTACTTGGTGCTGGTACTTCTATTTCAAAATCTAAAGCTCAGCATTCAAATGGTCCTAGAACTATTTTTAGTTATAGGAAATGTTATCACTGTGGACTTACTGATCATATTGCTAGTAAGTTCCCCACAACCACCAAAGCTGAAAAGATAGCTAAGGTGAAGATCATTGCCCCCAAGGCAAAGAAGACCACTGAGGTTAAGAAATTAACCAAAGTGAAGACTGACAAAGCTGAATCTTCAAATGCTGCGAAGACTGCTAAACCTTCCATTCCAACTACTTCCACTGACAAACGTGTACACATGGTTAAGTGGGTACCAAAGAAAAACTAATCTTCCTTTGTAATGCAGGTTAAGAAGGGTATCTGGTATCTCGATAGCGGATGCTCTAGACACATGACTGGAAAGAAAAGCCTGCTCGCTGAATACAAGGAAGAGAAGGGTCCCTCTATGACTTTCGGCGGAAATGGAAAAGGACATACCCGAGGGTTTGGTGTACTCTCTAATGGTACAACAACCTTCAGAAGAGTCGCATATGTTGAAGGGCTGAAGCATAATCTTCTAAGCATCAGTCAGCTTTGCGACAAGGATAACAAAGTAATCTTTACTAAGGAATCCTGCTTTGTCGCTGACAAAAAGGAGAAGATAGCTCTCAGCGGTTATCGTTTGGAAAATGTTTATGTAATAAACATGGACTCAACAACCACTGAGAACTCCTGTTTCTTCTCAAAAGCCTCATCTGATGTCAACTGGCTATGGCATAAGAGGCTCTCTCATCTAAATTTCAAGACACTGGACACTCTTTCTTCAAAAGAGTTAGTCACTGGTCTACCTCAACACTCATACGCCAAAGAGTCTTTATGTTAAGCGTGCGAGAAAGGGAAGCAGACCAAAGCAAGCTTTAAGTCAAAGCAAGTCTCCTCAGTGTCATCTCCTCTACAACTTCTCCATATGGATTTGTTTTGCCCTGTTAACAAACAATCCATCGCTAGAAAGAAATATACACTGGTCATAGTTGATGAATTCTCTCGCTATACATGGGTAATGTTTCTCCGTTCTAAGAGTGACACTCCTGAAGAACTCATCACCTTTGTTCGGAAGATGGAAACCCTGAACAACTTGATCGTTCGCTCAATAAGGAGTGATCATGGGACTGAATTCAAAAACAGCTCTCTTGATTCCTTCTTTGAGAGTAAGGGTATTTTTCACAACTTTTCATCAGTGAGAACACCGCAACAAAATGGAGTTGCTGAAAGAAGAAATAGAACAATTATTGAAGCTGCATGTTCAATGCTCAGCGATTCTCACCTGCCTACTCAGTTTTGGGCAGAAGCTGTCAACACTGCTTGTTTTACGCAAAACCGGTCGCTGATAGTCAAAAGATTCAATAAGACAGCCTATGAACTTTTTCATGGGAGAAAGCCTTCAATCAGCTTTCTTCACATCTTTGGATGTCAGTGTTTCATACTGAATAACAGAGATGCCCTTGGAAAGTTTGATCCTAAGGCTGATGATGGAATATTTCTTGGATATTCTTCAATCTCCAAAGCATTTAGAGTCTTCAATCGTAGAAGACAAACTGTAGAAGAAACTATTCACGTCATGTTTGACGAATCCCGTTCAGCGAACTCTAAACCGTCCGCTGATACTGAAGAACTGAATCAATGGATGTTTTCTCATCTTGGTGATTCAAAATATATTCCCACTCCTCATACTCATATAGTTGAAGATGATAGTCCTACTATCATCCCAAACATGCAGAATAGTGAAGCTGAAACTTCATGGGTCTCAACTGTTCCTTTAATCACTGTACCTGGTTCTGAACCAAATGTCTCAGACATTCCATCTACTTCTCAGCAATCAGTGAATGAAATGACATCTGCACCTACTCCTCTCTTGGCTGATATTCCAGAAGTCGCTGAAGCTTCATCTTCAGCTCCTCCAGTTCAGGTTGAGTAAGCGTCTCACGCTCCGGCTCAACGATGGACTGTAAATCACCCAAATGATCAAATTCTTGGTGATCCAAATGCTGGTGTTCAGACTCGACGAAGTGCAGGTAATATTTGTTTATTTGTTAACTTTATTTCTCTGATTGAACCAAAGAAAATAGATGATGCCCTCAAAGATCCAAACTGGGTCAGCGCCATGCAAGAAGAGCTGACTGAATTCGAAAGAAACAAAGTTTGGAAACTTGTTCGAAGACCAACTGACAAAACAGTGATAGGCACTAAATGGGTCTATCGAAACAAGTTAGACGAACATGTAACTGTAACCCGCAACAAGGCTCATCTTGTTGCTCAGGGATACAGACAAGAGGAAGGCATAGATTACGACGAAACATTTGCTCCTGTAGCAAGACTAGAATCTATTCGTCTATTCTTAGCATGCGCTGTACACAAAGACTTCAAAGTATATCAGATGGATGTTAAGTCAACGTTTCTAAATGGAAAGCTGAATGAAGAAGTCTATGTGGAACAACCTCCAGGATTCTCAGATCCTAAGCGTCCAGGTTATGTTTATAAACTGGATAAGGCACTTTATGGCTTAAAGCAAGCTCCACGTGCATGGTATGACACTCTCTCTACTTATCTCTATATTGAACAATTTGAGCGTGGTAAAATCGATAAAACTCTATTCTTCAGGAAAGTAAAAGGTCATATCATTCTTGTTCAGATATATGTTGATGACATTATATTTGGTTCTACTAACCCTGATCTTTGTACTCGTTTCGCTGATAGAATGAAAGATGAATATAAAATGAGCATGATGGGTGAACTAACATATTTCCTTGGTCTTCAGATAAAGCAAAATGAAAAAGGAACTTTCATTAATCAGGGAAAGTATGTTAAAGATATGCAGAAGAAATTCGATTTAACTCAGAGTTCAGCTATGAAAACCCCTATGGCACCACCGCTGACACTAAACAAGGATTCAGATGGAATACCTGTTAATGTCATGCTGTACCGTGGGATGATCTCGACTCTATTTTGTATCTTACAGCTAGCCGACCCGATATTATGTACACAACCTGTTTGTGTGCACGATATCAAGCTGAACCTAAGGAATCTCATATGACCGCTGTAAAGCGAATTTTTCGATACCTTAAGGGTACTGTGAACCTAGGTCTTTGGTATCCTAAAGACTCAGGATTCGATCTAATCGCCTATTCAGATAGTGATTTTGCAGGTTGCAAATTGGATAGGAAAAGAACCACATGAGGCTGTCAGCTCCTGGGTGGAAAGCTGGTGAGTTGGACAAGTAAAAAGCAAAATTCAGTGTCCACCTCCACAACTGAAGCTGAATATGTAGCCGCTGGAAGCTGTTGTTCTCAGGTCTTGTAGATGAGAAATCAACTACTAGACTATGACCTTCAGCTCTCGAAAATTCCAATCTATTGCGACAGCACAAGTGCCATCGCTATAGCCAATAATCCAGTGCTACACTCCAAGACAAAGCACATCGAAATCAGGTATCATTTTATCAGAGATCATGTGATGAATGGTGATATAGAACTTCACTTTATCCCAACTGATTAGCAGTTAGCTGATCTGTTCACCAAAGCTCTTGATGAGACAAGATTCAACTTTCTCATCAGCGAGCGTGGAATGCTGAACTTTGAAGAGTAAAATCTTCAGCGGTTCACATTTGATCAGCGATAGGATAAAATCAACTTGTATAACCCATTCTATCATTTTCTCTCTGAATAAACTTGATTCGCTGATATCAAGGTATGTTTTTCTTTCGCTGACAATCGCATGAAAATGCAAGATTTCAAGACAAACTGCATCGCTGAATATTTCTTCCTTAATCAGCGATACTTTGAAATTTCTAAAACCAACACTGATATTTCTATTCAGTGCTTCATGTTTTCAAAAGTGTCCCTGAGCTTTCAAAACCTCAGATACATCCTAAAATATGAAAGGACAGTTGTGACATCATCGCAACAGATAAACCCCGACACGTTCTTTTTCTGACACACGTTTGCACGTTTCGTTTACCTTCCAATCAAATGCAAACACGTGTCCGTGTCATGATGAAAATCTTTTCCCGCTCAAGATTTTCTCTCTCTAATCTCACTATATAAACACTTTTTGGGTTTATATTTTTCCTTTACGCGAACAACTTCTTCTTCAAGAAAACTACTGTTGCATTTGTGCTCTCAAAATTTTCAAGAACTGTTCATCTTCTTCTTATTCAACGAACCAGGTTAATATTTCTTTTATTTACCTGTTTCTTAAAACTGGTTAATGATCTTCTCATTGTTTTTACAAGATCAAACAAAAGAACTTTTTCAAAAATGAAATCATTTCTTTCATGGTTTTATGAACACAACCTTTCATGGTTGTTCTTCAAGTTTAAATGCAAAATCTTAAACTTGTTCTTCATACGTTTTTCCAGAATCCAATTTCTCAAAGGAAACTGGAAAACAAGATTTTTATTGAGTTTGCTTTTCTTTTTCAAAAACAAGAAAAACCCTAATCTTCATTAAGACATTTTTGTCTGAATGAAATGGACAAAATTCGAACCATCTTATTGGAAAATCTTTCCACATTAAGATTATTCCTATTTGTTATATCTTTGGTTGAACTGAAAATACAGAAATGACATCTGCTGACATTCCTACTGCTGAGAACACTGTTGCTGCTGAGGAATTGGAAATCATCAAGGCCCCTCAGGTCAAGTTCACTCTTGAAGAACTTGATTGGACAAAAACAAACAACCTTTATGCGCTTTTCGAGTTTGCTCCTCGAAAGCAAGTCACACATCTGAATGATGCTGTGAATTTCCTGAAAAACTGTTGCCTCTCTACAGCCCTGACCATAACACCCCCTGCACATCAGCTACTACTATCTCAGTTCTGGTATTCTGCCAGACACACTCAGCTACCATCAGCCAAAGACGACTCAAAGAAAATCGATTGCATCCTCTGTGACACTGATTTTGGCACCATAAAAATCACCCCTGCCATTATCCGAAAAGCCCTGAGCCTTCCCATCGCCACTAAAGAAAAACCTTTTGTTCCTCTCCCTGACCACAAGAAACATGCTGATAGGGAAGCCATCACTTCATTCTTTGATGCAATGGGTTATGTATGGGAAATTGGAAGGGATAAGAAGCCTGAGAAGAAGATGACCCTCATCAAGAAATCAAAAATGCCCAGTGAGATGAACTTCATCTTTGCACACTTGATAAGATGTACGACTGCAAAGACCGACTCCTCTGACCAAGCCGCTCAACCTCAGCAAGCAATGGGATATGCATTGCTGAAAGGTCTTCATATAGACTGGGCATCGATAATCTATGATGATCTTATACTCAGAGTAGACTCTGCGGCTGACCGACCACCATGGGTTCCATATCCAAGATTCATCAGCGCCGTCTTCCAAACAGGCCTGAAGGACAACTACCCAAAAGTGGGTGACCTGAAACTCTCTCAAGTTGGCCCTAAGGTACTCGACTTCAAGCCAGTGGAAAACGAGGTACGTCTCTCTACACTCTTAACTCTTCTCAACCCTCCTTCTTCGACTTCTGCAGCTCCTTCAGTGGAAAGAGCCATCGCTGATACCCCAGCTGCAACCTCCACTCCTTCTAGAAAAAGGAAACACTCATCTACCCAACTTGGTTCCAAAAGAACTAAGAAAACCAAGGAGCAACCCCAGCAATCTCATGCTGAAGACTCCTCAGCTCATCTTGAAGAGCTGAAGGAAAGTTCAATGGTAAGCTCTGCCACAGCTGAACAAGCCACCCATTCCATCCCAGCTTCAGCGTCTCTAAACGCTGAAGTTATAAACTTGGAATCTACCCAACCTCCTTCAGTCTCTCTACAGACTGAAGAAGTGATTCTCAGCGGATCCAACGCTGAACCCCGCACCCAACCAACTTTCTCAACCTTCGCTTCTCTCTCTACTCCATTGGACTCTAATCCAGTTTTCACCACGATCACTGGAGCACCCGTCATTCCTCCAGAAGCTAAAACTGATAATCTTCAAGGAATGATGGATACAGGACCTGCAGAAATGACCATGCGTACACGCACTCTAGCTGACGACATGGAACTCTTTTCAGGACATAGAGGTTTTGACGAATTCATCAATCCTCCTGCAGGTATACACCAACCCATATACACTGTAACTGAACCCCAAACTTCCGAGATTTCCTCTGTTCATAAGTACCTATATGTTACAGGTCCTAATTTGGGAGACATCAACGCCTCTCTAAAGAACCTGGATACGAAGCTGACAGGTTTCACCACTACTCTGTCAGACAACTCTTCAGCTATAACAAACGCTGGAGAGAATCTCAACAAGCTGACAACAGTGGTTGAACAGAAAGCCTCCAAAGCTGATTTGGAGAAGGTTGATCATACTCTCAGTGACTTTGCCAAAGTTATTGTTGACATCTACACATACTACACTTCTCTCAAAACAACAGTTCAATCCATGTCCAGCGAATTCACAACGCTGAAGACATCGGTTGGAAATCTTCAGGGAGATATGTCTGCTGTAAAGACTGACGTGAGTTCATTAAAGACTGACGTGAGTTCTGTAAAGACTGACGTAAGTTCAATGAAGACAATGATGTAGCAGATCCTGAATAACATGACCGCCCCTGCTCCTGCACCTTCGCATTTTACTATGGAGGATCGTGCTGGACTTTTGAAGATCACTCCTGCTATTACTGGCCTAGAAGACAGAGTAGCAGCGATTGAAAATTATATGGGGATCCCTGGCCAAGAAGACAGGGAACCAAAACTATCTGCTGAGTCATCGCATTCCTCCCCCACTCATCATAAGGAAGGGGGGGAGAAGAACTCTGAAGACATTTCCCATGATGAATCTATCGAGGGGGAGAAGACTGAAGACCTTCCCCTTACTGAAGAGGGGGAGAAGACAAATGAAGAAACAACTGCTGGACCTCAGGGAGATGAAAACCCTGAGGGAACCAAGAAGCTTACCTCTGTATCTGAGGGGGAGCAACTCGAAGAAGCTGCTGAAGAATCTGAATCTGAAGCTGAAGATGAAGAAGCCATCGACTTATCTGATGATGAACCATCCTCTTCTCCAAAGAATGATGATGATGACGATGATGATGATGACTCCTTTATCGTCAAGCCTGCTCACAAGACTACAGCTCTTAAAGGGATTTTGATAAATGAACCTTCAGGGATTTTGATAAATGAACCCTGAAGAAAAGAGAACTGTGTCTCAATCTACTTTAATCTGGTGCAAAGAAAAGGTACACTTCAGATATCGACCTGCCAAAATCAACAAGGTACTCATCACTGGAAGATCAACCCTCAAAGTTTCAATCGCTAAAATTGAGATATTCAGAGAGAACGGACAGTACGAAAAATTCTATGCTGAAGCCATCACGAAGTACGGTCTCTCTGAATGGTTGGAGATCAGATTAGCCATCCAGAAGTCTCAATCTAAGTACAAGGATCATTTCGAAAAGCTGATAAATCAACATATCGACTTAGTATCTTCTTGTGTGGATATTCCTCCTCCCCCTCTTCTCGCAAATCAGAAAAGAAGGGCCTCTGCAAAGAAAAAGTCTAAAACTTCAGACTCAGGTCCTCGTATACGGAACGAAACAGGTATTGGTTTTTCTCTTGCTGAAGTCCTTGGTCCAGAACCTGACCTTTCTGCACTTGACACATCTCTTCATCCTGGTGAGACTTTCATCCCTGGGAAAGTCATAAGCAAACCCTATGGGATATTCTTTATTGACTATGATGGATGAAAACGTTTTCAACGTATCTCTGAGCTTCCCATCACCCCCATCGAACAGCTGAAAGATCTCATCTACTGGTGTGATTTCAAAAACGACATTCAGACACGACATCTTAAACCCTTGATTTTTGAAGAAGCTCTGAACAAAAGGAATCAAGGAGTAAATGTCCCTAACTAGATGATTCCCACATCAAAGACCCTTGATGAACTTCTCATTAAGGAAGAACCTCTATAAACTGATAGGATCGCCTTATTCTTCTATTGTATCAGTTATTCTTTTGTACATGTAATTTATTTCGCTTGTACTTATAATCTTTCCACTTCCCTTTGTAATCTGATACGAAGTTTTAAAGAAAGATTTCAGCGAAAGTACTTTACTCCATCAGTACAGAAAAGATCCCAGAAAACAGTAAAAGGGTCAAATATTTTATGAGTTCTTTTTATCCTTATGTTTTCATTAAATAGCAATTTTCTCTGTTGCTATGTCATAATCAAATAGGGGGAGATTGTTGATCCAAACCCTCAGTGATTTGATAATGACCCTCTCTTAAATACTTAGTGAAAATTGTAAGTAAACAATATGTATCAGAGTTTCACTATCGCTGATAAGTACTAAGACCTTACAGTACCACTGATAGGAACTCTCACTCTTTAGATGTAATACCCCGGGTAAGTTCGTTAGTTAAATATTAGTTCCGTTAAATCTATTTAACCTTATAATTGATGTTTAGGGTAAGTTTGGATTAAATTATAAGAAAAAGGTAGTTTGGTCAATTATGGATAGTATAGGGACTAAAGTGGTATTTTGATTTGATAATATCCCTTTTGATGAAATCAGATATTTCATAATTCTAAAAATATCCAGAAATATCCTAGGGTGTATGTGTGTGTGTTTGAGAGAGTAAGAAGAAGAAGAAAAAAGAGTTTTTTTGGCTAAGACATCAATTAGTGCAATTGGAACTGAATTCAGGTATGTTTCCTTTACAATTTATGTGTGTAATTGCTATTAGATAGTTTCTATCGGATTAGAATAGGCAATTACACCTCTGGTAATAATTCAGTCGAATTCTGGGTTGAAAAGATGCAAACCGACAGAAGTGTCCGGACACTATGAATGTGTCTGGGTGAGTTTGTTGGTAGTGTCCGGGTAAATTAGCTGGTGGTGTCCGGATGGTGTTCTAAGGTGTCCGGACGAGTCAAGTACCCGGGTAAGTTCCTTTTTCCTATGTTTTCCGGATAGAATTGGATACCGGATAGCATCCGGATTACTTTGGTATCCGAACGTTGTCCGGACTGTATAGGTTGTCCGAAAAAGTCACGCTGTCCGGAAAAGTTATGTTGTCCGGATAATTTGAGGTATCCGGATACTTTTGCTGTTTGGCCAAATTGGGGAATTTAGATGCTTTTAAGTATCCAGTAGCCCGTGTTTTGTTAATTCATGGATAGGGAATGAATGAGGACTGAATGTACTGTGGACTTGAGTTAAGTTCGGGCTTGGGGAAGACAATTGAGGATAAGAGTTAGATAGAGTTATATAAAGCTCTTAGTCCTAGCAAGCCCTATGTGTTCAAAGTGGTAAAGCAATACTTGTATATGATTGTTTCAGATTTTGTGGAATTGAAGTGAAGCTGAATTGTTTGAGAAAAGCTTGGAGAACGTTTTGATAAGACAAACAAGTGAGTTTTTATTTAAAATGTTTTCAACTGGAATACGTATATGTGAATGAGTGTAATAATGTGCATATGTTATTTATATGAGTATTACACTGCATGGGTACTAGTTGGCCGGGATTAGGACCGGTGGAAGTTGGCTGTACAGAGGGATAGTGGTGTTGGCTGTATTTAGTACAGTGATGTAAATTAATTAATTGGCTTGCTACTAATTAATATGGCCAAGAGAAATAGAAAGAGAAAGAGATGGAAAGATACATGGTGCATGAGTCATAGTTGGTATTTTGTTATATGCATTATGTGTACTGAATGTTTGTAAAGATGATTTTGACTAACGGGGATTTTCTTACTAGATCACTAGGTCTAACCCTCATTTTGTTTTAAAAATATGTATTCCAGGTGGTGGAACGGGTAAGAGCAATTGAAAAGAGTAACTGGTGGATAGCTTTTGTGAAGACTTTTGTTATGAAGATTTAGATGTGTTTTTGTACTTATGACTTTGTTGTTAGTCATAATGTAAATCACTTAGTCAAAAAGTTTGTACTGATTTGTGTATTATGTTTAGCAAGACTATGGGACCGAATATGAAATATGATGTATTTTTGATCAATTCAGGTTGTGAAATGTATGTTATTTGTATATATGGAATTTGGGTTGTTACAGATGGTATCAGAGCCCTAGTTTAAGGGATTTAGGTATTAGTACATGTACCTAGACTTAAACTGCATGTGAAGTAGGATGTCCCTATTATTGTAGAACATGGGGATGTTAAATATAAATAGGTAGAAGGAACATCATGTAAGGTAATTTCAGAGTTACACCTGGCCAGTGTAATTGTGATCTTACAGGTACATGTTGAACTAGAATACCTTGTTATATGGGGTATGTGCTTATGTGTATATTAACCTTGTCTGAATCAACAGAATGGCAAGTGGTACGAGACAAACAAATCGGGAAGGAGGAGGAAGCCTGAATAGAACCAATCCAACAGTCGGAGGAAGGGGAAGAGGGGGAGAAAGAGGCAGGGGCAGGACTGGAGGCAGAGTACAGGGGCGAGGCACAGAGTTTGTTACAAGAGATGACTTGACTACTGAGATGGGAAGATTACAAGCCAATATTCAAGCCATGTTTAACCAGACGCATAATACTGAAATGGAAAGACCAGATCCTAACTTGGAAGACGAGATGCCTATCACACCTACTGTCGTATCAGTACCAAGAAGGTGTGACTATAAGATGTTTTTAAGCTGTAAACCACCAACTTATGGAGGGGATAGAGATCCAGTGAAGGCGATGCGGTGGCTGAAGGAAATTGAAGCTGTATTTAAAACCAGCAAATGTGCGGAAGAGGATAAGGTGTTATACGGAACTGCAATGTTGAAGGCAGATGCTTTATATTGGTGGGAGGCCCTTATTGACTCTAAGGGATCTGATATATACTCAACCTTTACTTGGGGCGAATTCTCAAGGGCATTTAAAGAACAGTTTTGTCCTCAAGCAGCAGTCAGACAATTGGAGGAGGAATTTCTGAGCCTACAACAAGGGAATTTATCAGTCAGAGACTATACTGCCCGTTTCCTAGAGAAGTCGCGTTTTGGAGAATATAATGTTGCCACGGAGAAAATGAAGATGGAATGGTTCATATTTGGATTGAATTCGGAAATTCGAAAGTTAGTGACTGCAACGAGACCTGATACCTTTTCAGCAGCAGTAAATGCCGCGGAAAATGTGGAGCGGGATAATAGGAGGGATGCTGGTGATAAAAGTATGGGAAATAGAAAATGGGAAGGACCACCACATGATCCGAAGAAGTCCAGGTTTCAGCGATTTGATAGCCGTCCAGTCGTCCACCTTTTCAACCAGTTGAAAGACCTTGCCCAAAGTGCCACCGTTTTCATCAAGGAAGTTGCCAAGTGGATCCTAGAAACTGTTATAAGTGCGGAAAGATCGGTCACATTGCTAAAGACTGTCGGGTAGTTCGATTTTGGTACTCGTGCAATTCTCCTGATCATCTTCAGTCCGATTGTCCACTAGGGAGAATACAATCGGGTGGTACGTCAGTAAGACCAACGGGTGTCAGACCAGTAGTACCGAGACTAGAACCACCAAGAACGAGGGGTCGTACATTCCAAATGACAGCAAAAGAAGCGGAGGAAACTCCGGATGTGGTTACAGGTACATTTTTCATAAACTCTACACGTGCTAAAGTGTTATTTGACTCCGGTGCAAATCGATATTTTGTATCTCCTGCATTTGCTGCTTATCTGTGTTTGAAGCCTAAAGTGTTAGAACATGCCTTACTAGTAGATACTGCAAATGATAACCAAGTATCGGTTAAAGAAGTATTTGATAGCTGCGTAATAAATATAGAAGGGTGTGGAGTACCGATACAACTATTTCCTATAGCTTTAATCGAATTTGATGTGGTAGTGGGGATGGATTGGTTAGCTGAAAATCAGGCTAACATAGTATGTGATAAGAAAATAATTAATGTGGTATTACCTGAAAAGGGACCGGTAGTGATTTATGGTGATCGTAGAAATCATCAGTCTTGCCTTATATCTATGATAAAAGCCCGTAAGTGTGTGAATAAGGGTTGTCAGAGTTATTTAGCTTATGTGATAGATATTAAGCCAGAAAAGAACAAGTTGGAAGATATTCCGATTGTTAGTGAATTTCTGGAAGTGTTCCCTGAAGACTTGAATAGTCTTCCGCCCGTTAGGCAAGTAGAGTTTGGTATAGACCTGATTCCTGGAGCCGCTCCTATAGCTCGTGCACCGTATCGTCTGGCACCTCCAGAGATGAAAGAAATGATGACACAACTGCAAGATTTATCCGATAAAGGCTTCATCAGACCTAGTTCTTCGCCGTGGGGTGCACCAGTGCTGTTTGTGAAAAAGAAGGATGGTTCGATGAGGATGTGTATTGATTATCGGGAACTGAATAAGCGCACGATCAAGAACAAGTATCCGCTTCCCAGAATCGATGACCTCTTTGATCAATTGGTTGGAGCTTGTTATTTCTCCAAGATTGATTTAAGGTCTGGTTACCATCAGCTGAAGGTGAAAGAAGAAGATGTTCTGAAAACTGCTTTTCGCACAAGGTATGGTCATTATGAATTCTTAGTGATGCCGTTTGGATTGACGAACGCTCCAGCTGCTTTTATGGATTTAATGAATCGGGTATGTAAGTCGTATCTCGATAAATTTGTAATTGTATTTATCGATGATATACTTATCTATTCTCGATCCAAGGAAGAGCACGCACAACATCTTCGTTTGATTCTGGAATTGTTGAAGAGGGAGCAGTTATACGCTAAGTTTTCTAAATGTGAATTCTGGCTACGGGAAGTTCAGTTTCTGGGGCATGTAGTTTCCGAAAAAGGTATACAAGTTGATCCGATGAAGGTAGAAGCGATTGAAAAGTGGGAACCGCCGAGAACGCCAACCGAAGTACGTAGTTTCTTGGGTTTAGCCGGCTACTATCGAAAGTTTATAAAAGACTTCTCTCGTATTGCCACGCCTTTGACTAAGCTGACTCGAAAGAACCTGAAGTTTGAATGGAAAGCAGAACAGGATGGAGCATTCCGGGTACTGAAAGAGAAACTCTGTAGCGCGCCGATACTAGCATTACCTGAAGGTTCCGAGGACTTTATGGTCTATAGTGATGCTTCTAAGTTGGGTTTGGGTTGTGTACTAATGCAGCGTGGAAAGGTTATTGCTTATGCTTCTCGTCAGTTAAAAGACCATGAAAGACAATATCCTACACACGACATAGAACTGGCAGCAGTTGTTTTCGCGTTGAAGTTTTGGAGACATTACCTTTATGGCTCTAAATGTCAAATCTATACTGATCATAAGAGTCTCCAACATCTTTTCAATCATAAGGATCTAAATATGAGGCAAAGAAGATGGCTAGAATTGGTGAATGATTACGACTGTGAAATCCTTTATCACCCGGGAAAGGCGAATGTGGTAGCTGATGCACTAAGTCGTCAAGAAAGGAGTGGAACAACAAAAGCTATTTCACTAAGGGCTGAACTCTTGCCTAACATCTTTGACGAACTACTGAAGGGTCAAATAGAAGCTAATCAGGAAGAACATTTGAAGTCAGAACGATTAGTGGGAATATCAGCATTGCTTGTAAAAGATGATCGTGGGTTGTTGTGTCTGGGGAACAGAATTTGGGTGCCTCGTTTGGGTGGTTTACGTGATCGGGTACTACAAGAAGCTCGTCAATCTCGAAATCTCTATTCATCCAGGTACGAATAAGATGTATAAAGACCTGAAACAATTTTATTGGTGGCCTGGGATAAAAAGAAGCATTGCTCAGCATGTGGAAGCTTGTACTACTTGTAAGAAGGTAAAGATTGAACATCAGAAGCCGTTTGGGCAGTTACAGCGTTTAAAAATACCGATGTGGAAATGGGATCATATTACTACAGATGTTAGTGTATAAAATGTATTCAAGATTTAGTGTTTATTTGTAAATGGTCAAAGTATTGTAAAAGTCAAAGTAGAGGCTTAAAGGTCAAAGTCAAAGTTACTAAAGTGATAGTCAAAGTGTATAAATAGGATTTGTAGAGAAGCAAGTCATTTAGAATTGTCTCATACGTGTGTAGTGAGATAGGTGAGCATAGAGAGGGATGACTTTCTAGAGAGAGAGTTTAGAGAGAGAAAGTGGTTCTCATTCTCATCTTTGTATTCTTTCTCTATTCTATGAAGATCAAAGTGTTTACATCATTGTTACTTGTTTAGATCTGGGATAACAAGTGGTATCAGAGCCTAGCAGGAAGAATTTGTGAAGAATTTTCGGATTTTTTTTGGGCATTTTTTTGTGTTTTTCGAAGTATTAATCATTTCTGCGATTTGAGATAGTTTCTGGTTCGTGTTTGTGATCAGATTTGAACGAATTGATATACTGAATCAATTCGTACAAGTTAATAGATCAGAAAACTGATTATCGAAGGATTTAGAGGAATTTATTTGAGTTTTGGAGAAACCTACTGCACAGATCGAAAGGTGTTCTTCTGCTGTTTTCTTGGTGTTTTTCGCAGAATTAAAAGTGTTCAGAAAGTGATCGCGATCAACCCTACGAAGTTTCAGATCAATTGGAGTTGATTTGAAGATTTTTGGATACTTAGAAAAATTTTCTGTGTTAACTCATAACTGTCGTACGTATCAGTGTTCTTGGTGTCCATAACTGTCGCAAGCTACTTAGCATCATAACTGTCGCACGCTTCTTGCCCGACTACTTCTAGTCGTACAAGTATCATACGACAGTTAGCCCGACTACTTCTAGTCGTACGTGTACCATACGACAGTTACTGTACACAAGTTCTAGTCGTATCTGTTTCATACGACATTTACTATTCACTATCCAAGTCGTATAAGCTTCTTACGACAGTTGGTCCAAGTCATACCGTTTCATACGACAGTTATTGTTACCGAAGCCTTGTCGTATACGTTTCATACGACAGTTACTGTTCAAACCAACTGTCGCATACGTTCTATACGACAGTCGTACCCAATTGCCCGACAGTTTGTCAACTTTTTCACAAATTCAATTATGTGTAAAGATCAAGTCAAGTAATTTTTCAAGATGAACCGAAATGATATCATGAACTCTTTGGGATCCGATACGAGACCTCCAATTTTGATTGAGAAAGAATATGAGCAATGGAAGGAAAGGTTTGAAGACTTTCTTGAACGACAATCGAATGGTGTTCACTTTTTAGCTTCTCTTCACAATGGTTTGATGCAACCCGTATATGTAAATGTTCCAGTTCCAAATAATCCAAATGTCACAATGCCTAAGTTGGTTCCTATGTCTGAATACAGTGCTGAACAAAAGGCTAGATATGAGGCAGATAAAAAGGCAAGATCTTTTGTGATCATGGGGATTCCAAACGAAGTATTCAACAAGATAGATATCAAAAATAATATTTCAATATCCGGGCGACTAGCGGTTAAGTAATGAAAGATCCGACCATACCTCGATAGTGTCGTATATTTCAAATCTTTCATTCCTATGGTTTCTAAACACGTCATTTAGAACCCGTACTTCAAAGAAACAATGGTTTCTAAACATATCAGTTTAGGACCCGTACTTCAACGAGTTTGACTTCTAAACATATCAGTTTAGAACTCGTATTTCATTGTTTTATACTTTGACTGTTTCATATACTAATCTTGTTTCATTAAGATCTCTTGCAGATTTTGAGGGGGAGCTTATATGATTTTTAATCAGTCTATCATGATTTGAGGGGGAGCTTAAACATATAATTGTAAGTATCTTCTGAACTCAATCTGAGATTGTTTGAAAGAAGAACGACTTTCAAGCATGAAAAATATTTTGCTAAATGTTCAAACCACTTCTCGATTCTCAAACAGATTTTATGAATTTTAGAAGTGCGATTTTAAATGTTTTTCCTATATATATATATATATATATATATATATATATCTCGGATTCTCGTTACATCATTTCTGACCGTGTGTTTCTAAAGATTAATACTTGCGTATTATCTTTTCTATACTTTCAAGTATTCACACACATCGGTTCAGCTTCATATTAACTTTGTTATTACCATGTCTCAAGATGAAACATTTTTCGATGGTAATACTCCCGTTTGAATTTTCAAATTTTGATTGAGCATCATATTCATTTCAGCGTTAGAACTTAAACGTTTCATTCAAAGATTGTTTATATTTGGTCATATAAACAAAATATCCAATTCTTTGATACCTTAACCTTACATGATTATCATTCATGTTACTTGATCTGATTGATACATTGTCAGATTCTAAAACAAGTCTTTCGAATTCATTTTATTCTTTCAATATTCTGGTTTTGAGAAATCTTCAAAGATCAAATGCTCAAATCTTCATGATATTATTGAGGAGCATACTTTCTGATGGCAATGTTATCAAATGCCGATATTCGTAATTGTTCAAAATAAACTGTTGAACAACACACCATTTTAAGACAAAATTTCATGGGAATCAGTGTGAGGATTTACAAAACTTCTATGGATCCACGTTAACCAGTGTTTCCTACCCAAGAAGTTATCCTTGAGTGATTGAGGGGTGAGGGGTCGAAATCAAAGAGTGGGGGAGATTACTCATCCGGTTGAGTATCTCATTGTGCTGAGGTAAAATGAAAATGAGAGTTTGGTTAGAAGTGAGCGGATTAAAAACAAAAAGAGGGTGTGAGAACAGAGTTAAAAGAATAAGAGAACTCTGCACTATCCATTTTATGAGTCGGGCAGCCGCATTACTGATTGGTTCACACTCTTTGGTGACCATCATTGAAACATGCAACTAGCCCATGCCAGCTCTTGCATTAACCCCACCAGCTACTCGTTTCTTTCTTAACAAAGAAATGTTTCATTTTCTTGGGGACGCAGCATATCATCTATCTGATCTTCACTCGGAAGGTCTAGATATTGAAAAAGAAGGAAGTTTTCCCCACCTTCGCTCTTCATTCATGCACATTGAGTCTGTGGAAAACTTGTTGTTGTCTCAACAGTTTACACAATTTGAGCCGATAATTTTTCAAGCATATGTTGCTTCATTCTTTCTACACTTGCACGTACACACAAGGAATATGTTTTCTTGTCATAACGTTCATAGAAATTCCTTTGTGGTTTTTCGATAATTGAATGGAAGCCCTGGAGGAGTGAACATCAAAAAGCTCCTTTCCAAAGTGCATTCGTTGTACTAAGTGGCTCCGTGCAACTTACATGCATTATAACTGATTCATTCATTGTTTCAGGGTTACCACTTTATTTTGTCTGAATTTGAAAAGATTCGGATAAATATTTTTGGAATTGACGGATATTCAGATCAGAAGGAGGAGATTGTTATTGATATTCAAGGATTGCTGAAATTGAAAAGAGAATTTTGATGATCATGATACTCACAATCATCAAAAAGGGGGAGATGATATGAAAGCTTCAATTTCAAGATAAAGTGAAGTTTTATTGATGTCAAGAAGATCGAGATAAAAAGTACATGATGTTTCAAGATGTTTTCAAGATGTTTCGAGATGATTCGACAAAGATTCAAAGTTCAAAGATTGTTCATTGTTCAAGAGATGAAGATACGCAGTTCAAGATATTCGAAAAGCTCAAAACCCCGTTAAAGCTCAAAAGCCATTTCATGTTCAAAGACCAAAGATATATTTCAAATCTCAAAGACGCAAAGATTTGTGCTACAATGATTCAAAGACCAGTGATACGAAGATTCAAAAAGATGAAGATTCCGTTTGAAGACTTTGACCAACACCACAAAGATTTGAAGATTGTGTTTCAATACTTTGATGTCTATTTGACGATGAAGATCCAGTTGAAGACTAAAGCAGTCAGATTGGATTTCTGAAGACAACGCCTACTTGAAGATTCTTCAGAGTTACTTTTCAAAGATTGTTCTTCCTTCAAAGCGAAGAGGGAGATTGTTCAAAGAGCTAAAATGTTGAAGATCTGAAGATCACAAAGAGCTGAAGACTATCGTCATCATTTTTTTTAAATCTTGAATCCATAGGGGGAGATTGTTAGTGTATAAAATGTATTCAAGATTTAGTGTTTATTTGTAAATGGTCAAAGTATTGTAAAAGTCAAAGTAGAGGCTTAAAGGTCAAAGTCAAAGTTACTAAAGTGATAGTCAAAGTGTACAAATAGGATTTGTAGAGAAGCAAGTCATTTAGAATTGTCTCATACGTGTGTAGTGAGAGAGGTGAGCAAAGAGAGGGATGACTTTCTAGAGAGAGAGAGTTTAGAGAGAGAAAGTGGATCTCATTCTCATCTTTGTATTCTTTCTCTATTCTATGAAGATCAAAGTGTTTACATCATTGTTACTTGTTTAGATCTGGGATAACAACAGATTTCATCACGAAGCTACCAAGGACTCCGGAGGGATTTGATGCCATTTGGGTGATCGTTGACAGATTGAAGAAGTCTGCTCACTTCTTGCCAATAAAAGAAACTGATTCGTTGGAACGATTAGCCAAGTTGTACATCAATGAAATAGTAACTCGATATGGTGTTCCAATCTCGATTATATCTGATCGTGATAGTCGTTTTACTTCAAGATTCTAGAGGAGCTTTCAAAAAGAAATGGGTACACAGATAAAATTAAGTACAACGTATCAACCTCAAACTGACAGTCAGAGTGAGCGGACGATTCAGACTTTAGAAGACATGCTCCGGGCTTGCATTGTTGACTTTGGGGGATCTTGGGATAAGCACTTGCCACTGATTGAATTTGCCTACAACAACAGTTACCATTCCAGCATACAAGCGACATCGTTTGAAGTTTTGTATGGTAGAAAATGCCGAACGCCTCTGTGTTGGAACGAAGTGGGAAAGAAACAGTTAGCAGGGCCAGATATAGTTCAGTTGACCGCGGATAAGATTTTTCAGATTCGGGAACGTTTGAAAGTAGCTCAAGACAGACAGAAAAGCTACGCTGACCGACGCCGAAAACCGTTAGAATTTCAAGTTGGAGATTTTGTGATGTTAAAAGTCTCGCCTTGGAAAGGAGTCATCCGATTTGGGAAACAAGGTAAACTGAGCCCGAGGTACATTGGACCATTTGCAATAACAGAAAGGATCGGTGAAGTAGCTTACAGGTTAGATCTTCCGCCATAGTTAAGCAGAATCCACAATGCATTTCACGTGTCAAATTTTCGAAAGTGTTTAGTTACGCCAAATCAGGCAGTGTCTCTACCAGATATTCAAGTGGATGAAAAGCTGAATTATGTGGAGGAACCTGAAGCCATAGTTGACCACAAGGTTAAGGTGTTGCGGAATAAGGAGATCAGACAAGTGAAAGTACAGTGGCGACATCATAGAGGTCAGGATGCTACTTGGGAATCAGAATTAGAAATGAGAACTAAGTACCCGCACCTTTTTGCTTAAACCGAATTCCGGGACATAATTCTTTTAAGGGGGAGATGATGTAATACCCTGGGTAAGTTCGTTAGTTAAATATTAGTTCTGTTAAACCTATTTAACCTTATAATTGATGTTTAGGGTAAGTTTGGATTAAATTATAAGAAAAAGGTAGTTTGGTCAATTATGGATAGTATAGGGACTAAAGTGGTATTTTGATTTGATAATATCCCTTTTGATGAAATCAGATATTTCATAATTCTAAAAATATCCAGAAATATCCTAGGGTGTATGTGTGTGTTTGAGAGAGTAAGAAGAAGAAGAAAGAAAGGGTTTTTTTGGCTAAGACATCAATTGGTGCAATTGGAACTGAATTCAGGTATGTTTCCTTTACAATTTATGTGTGTAATTGCTATTAGGTAGTTTCTATCGGATTAGAATAGGTAATTACACCTCTGGTAATAATTCAGTCGAATTCTGGGTTGAAAAGATGCAAACCGACAGAAGTGTCCAGACACTATGAATGTGTCCGGGTGAGTTTGTTGGTAGTGTCCGGGTAAATTAGCTGGTGGTGTCCGGATGGTGTTCTAAGGTGTCCGGACGAGTCAAGTACCCTGGTAAGTTCCTTTTTCCTATGTTTTCTGGATAGAATTGGATACCGGATAGCATCCGGATTACTTTGGTATCCGAACGTTGTCCGGACTGTATAGGTTGTCCGGAAAAGTCACGCTGTCCGGAAAAGTTGTGTTGTCCGGATAATTTGGGGAATTTAGATGCTTTTAAGTATCCAGTAGCCTATGTTTTGTTAATTCATGGATAGGGAATGAATGAGGACCGAATGTACTATGGACTTGACTTAAGTTCGGGCTTGGGGAAGACAATTGAGGATAATAGTTAGATAGAGTTATATAAAGCTCTTAGTCTTAGCGAGCCCTATTTGTTCAAAGTGGTAAAGCAATACTTGTATATGATTGTTTCAGATTCTGTGGAATTGAAGTGAAGCTGAATTGTTTGAAAAAAACTTGGAGAACGTTTTGATAAGACAAACAAATGAGTTTTTATTTAAAATGTTTTCAACTGGAATACATATATGTGAATGAGTGTAATAATGTGCATATGTTATTTATATGAGTATTACACTGCATGGGTACTAGTTGGTCGGGCTTAGGACCGATGGAAGTTGGCTGTACAGAGGGACAGTGGTGTTGGCTGTATTTAGTACAGTGGTGTAAATTAATTAATTGGCTTGCTACCAATTAATATGGCCAAGAGAAAGAGAAAGAGAAAGAGATGGAAAGATACATGGTGCATGAGTCATAGTTGGTATTTTGTTATATGCATTATGTGTACTGAATGTTTGTAAAGATGATTTTGACTAACGGGGATTTTCTCACTAGACCACTAGGTCTAACCCTCATTTTGTTTTAAAAATATGTATTCCAGGTGGTGGAACGGGTAAGAGCAATTGAAAAGAGTAACTGGTGGATAGCTTTTGTGAAGACTTTTGTTATGAAGATTTAGATGTGTTTTTGTACTTATGACTTTGCTGTTAGTCATAATGTAAATCACTTAGTCAAAAAGTTTGTACTGATTTGTGTATTATGTTTAGCAAGACTATGGGACCGGAAATGAAATATGATGTATTTTTGATCAATTCAGGTTGTGAAATGTATGTTATTTGTATATATGGAATTTGGGTTGTTACATTAGATTAAACATTCAGCGAACACTATTCACCATAATGCTCTGAGCCTGTTCAGTCCTTATGGTGATCGCTGATAAGTTAGTTGTTTACTTATGATCCCTGAAGACAAGTTTCACGTCAACATAGGTTCTACGCTGAAGTCAACGATCAAGCTCAAGAATCAACGACAAGTCTCCTAATGAACTGATGTGGATCAGCGAAGACTCAGATTTGTACACTCAACGTGAAGTATCAAGTTCAAGACTTCAGCTATCGCTGAACTTTATCATTCGCTGATAAACAATGTTAAAGTGCTGAATCAACGAAAAGCTGATCATGAAGTCCTCTGTACAAAGTACTTTTGTCTTAACCACCCTTGCACGACTCCGTACGATAAGTCAGAAAAGAACCTCCTTATTGTCTGAAATCGTACAACCACTCTGATACTACACTGTTCAAACATGCGGCTACTAAGGTTGTCTACAAAGGTCAATGACATGCAACTAATCAGCTGCTGCCACATGTAAAGTATAAACTGCCATGCATTAAATGCATGCAGTATATAAGAAGGACTCCAGCTTCATTTTTGAAGCACTTGCTAACTCTGGACAAGTCATCTTTCTTATCTTGAGATAGGTTATTATTAGTATTTTCCTTCTCTTTCTTAGTGCAAGAAACTTAGTGTTCCAACTTGTTTAGATTTAGGTTTATCCTTAATCTTGTTCCGCAACAAGCTGTAAATTGTTAATGATTTATCAATAAACAATTTAGAAAAGTAAAATCTGTGTGTTTGTATTCAACCTCCCCTTCTACAAACTTGTATAGCCCTTCAAGACCAACATCGTTGATAAAGTCTATCTCCGATCATGACGTATCTGGATGCCTTGAACCTGATCTTGTGAGCTTCCATCTTGCCTTTGGGGAGTTGGTCGTGCATAAGGAAATTTTGGATGTTGCACGACCAATCGTCTTCTTGGTCTTCGATCTGGACGACATTGTCAGTTTCGATGGACGACGTCTCCAGATGGATAATAGGAATACTGTCGAATATTGGTTCGACTAATGTAGACCCAAGGTTTGCTAAAGCGTCGGCGTTAGTGTTCTGGTCCCTTAGAATCTGTTCAATAGAAAACGACTTAAACATTTTTTATTTTTCTTTTGCTACCTTTAGGTATGCTGTCATCTTTGAATCTTTAGCCGCGAATTCTCCATTAATCTGGTTCACGACTAGGAGAGAATCGCTTTTGACATGTAGCGCGGTTGCCCCCGAGTCGTGGGCCATATTCATTCCCACGATCACGGCTTCGTACTTGGCTTCGTTGTTGGTGGTTTTGAAGTCGCATCGCACGGAATACACCATCTTGCCCCCCTGTGGCGACTTTAAGACGACGCCTAATCCTGAACCCCTAGTGTTGGATGAACCGTCTACATATAGAGTCCATGACACGTCGTCGTGAGTCGCCACAGTGGACACCTCGAGCTCTGCTTCTTTTTCCAGCTTAGGGCTGAAATCAGCAATGAAATCTACCAAAGCTTGCGATTTAATCGCGGTCCTAGGCTTGAAATCGATGTCGTAACTGCTGAGATATATGCTCCATTTTGCCAATCGACCTGTCAACTCAGGTTTCCTCAAGACAGACTTAAGAGGAAAGTTAGTCACGACAGTAATAGGATGCGATTCAAAATAATGATGCAATTTCTTTGCGGCTGTAACAAGCGACATAAGTAGTTTTTCCATGGAGGAATACCTGGTTTCTGCGTCCAAGAGAGGTTTACTTACATAATAGATTGGCAGTTGCTGCTTTTCATCTTCTCGTGTCAGGACGACACTTACTGCATTAGGACTAACAACTAAATATAGTTGTAAGACCTCATGGTCGTGAGGCTTTGACAGCAAAGGCGGCGACGACATATACTCTTTTAATTTTTGCAATGCTTGCTCATGATCTCCGGTCCAATCGAAGCCTTTATTTTTCTTGAGGACATTATAAAACAGATGACATCTATCTGAGGATCGAGAGATAAACCTGTTCAGAGCTGCCACCCGACAAGTGAGCCTTTGGACCTCTTTGAAATTTCTCGGAGATTTGATCTCGACAATGGTTTTGATCTGTTCGGGATTGGCCTCGATTCTTCGTCGAGTGACCATGTAGCCCAGGAATTTCCCGGCACTGACACCAAAGGAACACTTCGTCGGGTTGAGCTTCATGCTATACTTTCGGAGAATGTCGAACGACTGCCTCAAATGATCGGCGTGGTCGACTGCTTGCTTTGACTTGACCAGCATGTCGTCTATATATACCTCCATCATGTCGCCAAGATGGTCCTGCATTTTTTAGTCTAAAAGGCATAACTTTATAGCAGTAAATACCTCGATCTGTCATGAATGCAGTTTTCTCTTGGTCCTCAACGTGCATCAGGATCTGATTGTATCCAGAATAAGCATCCATGAATGTCAATAGTTCATGTCATGCTGTCGCGTCGACCATGGCATCGATATGTGGAAATGGAAAAGGATCTTTTGGACAAGCTTTATTGAGATCTGTGAAATCGATACAGACCCTCCATTTGCCATTTTTCTTTTGTACGGCCACGACATTGGCAAGCCAATCGGGGTACTTTAGTTCTCGAATTTTTCCTGTCTTCAGGAGCAAATTTTCGTCGCTTTTGTTTGATTGGCTTAAATGACGGGTCGACATTGAGCTTATGGGAAATGACGCTGGGGTCTATGCCGACCATGTCTTCGTGCGACCAGGCAAAGCAGTCGGCATGTTCCTGCAAAAAAGATATCAGTTTGTCTTTAAGGCAGGGGTCGAGAGACGAACCTACAAAGACAACTTGGTCAGGCTTGCTCTGGTCCAGGATGACTTCCTCCAGGCGATAGTCGTCGGCTGTCCCAGGAGCATCCTGGACCTGTAATTGCTAGATGGCCTGTTTCTGCGGCTTTAGGGTGGTCTTATAGCAGTCGCGGGCGACTTTCGGCTCACTTTTGATTTCCTGGACTCCCCACGGCGTAGGGAACTTCATGGTCTGATGATACGTTGAGGGAACGGCTTTCATGTCATGGATCCATGGTCGACCTAAGATGATGTTATAGGCTGACGCACAGTCGATGACGTTGAACTTCGTCTGCTTGTTGATTCCTTAGGCATAGACAGGCAAAGTGATCTCTCCAAAGGTACTCGTCGCGTCTCTATTGAAACCGACCAAAGTTGTCGAACGTTAGGTGATTTACGATCGATCGATTCCCATGGCCTTGATGGTATCAAGGAGGATGACGTTTGCTGAACTACCTCCGTCGACCAAGACTTGTCGGGTTAAACAATTACCAATCGTGAGTTGAATGATCAACCCGTCATGATGCTTCTAATACGAGTCACCGAGGTCGTCTTGGTCGAATGAAATCTTCATGGCTTCCAACTCTAGGTCTCCTTTGGGTCTTGATGAACGAGGGGTAGGTCGATTGTCAGGTGCCTGGCTGGCATGACGTTTGGCTGCGGAATACGTCAGACCGCATACGTCAGACCCACCAGTGATGCAATTGACGATCTTTGCATGCTCGAGAGTCGGGGGTCGAGCGTCGTTAGCTGGAGTAACGACGTCACCGATAATACTTTTGAGATTGCCCTTCGGGACGTGATATGGCAGCTCCTTTTTGATAGCTATGCAATCGTCCGTCATGTGACCGTGGTCGATGTGGAAATCGCACCACTTCGATTTATCTTTCTTACCGTCGTCTTTGCCGGACTTCTTTGGCCACCGGATGGTTGCCTGAACGGTCTTCAGGGCCTCGACCAAGTCCTTAGTAGTCCCTTTGAATCCGTAGGAGGATATCTTAGGGTACTGGGGGAATTTGGTCACGGTCGCGGTCTTGAATTCCGCCTTCGTCTTGAATCGGACGTTCGATATTTGTCGTGCAGGCTCTGACTTGGATACTGCCTTCGTCTTGAACTCCGGCTTCTTTACACTAAGTGACCTCTTGTCGTCAGTGTGCTTTCGACGAAAAGCAGCGTCGTCTTCCACCCTCATATAAGCAAGGGTTCTTGCACAGACATCTTCGAAATTCTCTGGAGGATATTTGGTCAGATCGGTGTATAGAGCCGAACTGTCGTCTAGACCACGCTTGTAGGCTTTGATCGTGGTCTCGACGTCACAGTTGCGGACACTGATCATCTTCGCGTTGAATCTATTGAAATAGCTTCGTATAGATTCACCGTCCTTCTGTACGACATAATACAAATCGCTGGTATGTTTCTCCATCTTGCGACTGCTGGCGAATTGCTGGGAGAACTGGTTGACTAACTCAACGAACGACCCGATGGATTTGGGCTTGAGGTTAATCAACCATTGGAGGGCAGGACCAGTGAGAGTCGCCCCAAAACCCTTGCACATGCAAACTTCTTGATACATATGTGGGATCGAGATCGTCTACATTAACTGCTTATACTGCGCGATGTGCTCTGTTGGATCGGTTATCCCTGAGTACTTGGGCGTGAAGGCGGGAATGTTATACTTTTTTGGGACGTCGACTGTCGAGATCATGTCAACGAAAGGTGATGCCTGATACCCTGAACGAGGCTCGACGTCGACGGGCATGGCCGCCTCCGGTAGCTTAGCGAGTAAAGACAAGACACGCTCATTCTAGTCTTCCAACATCTTCAAGCGCTGAGAGACGGGGTCATTAGGATCGGGATTCGCACCTGCTGGAGGGTTAAATCCTGAACTGGTGACGTTTCCGTATGACTAACCATTGGCGTCACCATTAAAAGGGAAAAAATACGGCTGAGATCCATTATTCATGGGTGGTGGCCTCAGATGCTTGTTTGGGTAAAATTTCACCAGTCTCGACCACGACCAAAACAAAGAAAACATTTATTACACTTTTCCATGTTGAGACAAAATCATAAGTACTTTATCCTTGAATCAAAGTTGAAATCAAAAGTTACTCACGACACTCGACCGTCGTATAGAACCTCACGACCTCGACCGACCAACATACAAGATTACTGTTATTTTTTCACTGTTTAATGCGGGGTCAATGTCATTGATGACCAACGGCTATAACCGACGAACGCCATTACGAGCATTAAACTCAACATCAGTTACGACCGTTACAAGAAGATTTTTATGGAATCATTCAAGGCATTCGAAGGCTATAAATATAAAGACTCAATCACCATTTCAAGAAAAAGAGAGAAAAGGATCATCTGAGACATCTGGAATTATCTGAACCCTCAAGAACACTCGAAGCAAAGAATTCTCTCTCGAAAGATCGCTAATGACGCACGACTTACGCACACGACACATTGCTTCTACACACGACGCACCAGTTTTACATTCGATACAGCTATTTTACTTTACATTTAAAGTAATTCTTTCATTTGTATTGTAATCATTGTACTCTCGACACCTGGAAGATAAGGACATCGCCCCTATTTGGCGACCATAGTGCAGCGACGACATCTTCATTGTCGTCCGCAGGTTTTTTCCTCGTTGAGGTTTTTCCCGCGTCACCAAAATCTTTGTTTCATTTACATTTCTGTCTTTATCGCATTGCTTTGTCGAACGATTACCATATTTAGTTGTTAATCTCCACAATCAACCTTAAGTTATCCTTCTGGACGATTTTTGGCATTAACAGTTTGGCGCCCACCGTGGGGCCCCATCTAGAGAAAATCTTCGATAAATGTGTGTTTTACTAACGTTTTCTTGGAGTTTCCATTCTTTTCTTTTTAAGGAAAATGGCAGATAACGGAAACCAAGAGCATCTCATTGCCCGGATGCATGAAGAGCTTGAGAATGCACAAGACACTCCTAGGATAGTCGAAGACTATCGCCTGGAGGAAGTCGTCCTGGACCAGAGCAAGCCTGACCAGAAAGTCCTTGTAGGGTCGTCCCTCGATCCCTGCCTAAAGGGCAAGCTAATATCTTTCCTGCAGGAACATGCCGATTGTTTTGCCTGGTCGTGTTAGGGCAAAAAATTCACAAGTCTCGACCACGACCAAAAAAGGTAAATACGCATATCATGCACAAAACCTTAGATTACGATAAGGTCCCGACAAAGACCCTAAGAACCTTCGTTGCCTGGTCGCTTATTTCGCACGACTGTCGCATAGAACCATGCGACCTCGACCAAGCTAACGTCTATTTTTCTGTTATAATCTTATCATTCAATGCATGTCAACAACATTTATGGCCAACAAGTGAAACCAACAGAGCAATTAACAACATTAAACAACCATGACCGTTGCAACCGTTACTCAAAGAGGTCATAAAGTCATTTAATGCATCCGAAGACTATAAAAGCAAAGGTTCAATCATCAGATTAGGCCATCATCATAGAATTCCAGAAGCGCATTGCATACTCAAGAACAAAAGGAACTCTCTCTCGAAGAATCGCTCTTGCATACTCAAGAATAAAAGCAAGACGATCGCACACGACACATAGTTTTTTCACACGACGCACACTGTTTTCACCTTCAAAACACTTGTTACTTTACATTTAAAGTATTTACTTTCATTTGTATTGTAATCTATGTACGATCGACACCTGAAACTCAAGGACATCGCCCCTGTTTGGCGACCATAGTGCAGCGACGACTTTCATAGTCGTCCGCGGGTTTTTTCCTCGTTGAGGTTTTTCCCGCGTCACCAAATCTCTGTCTCATTTACATTTTTATTCCCTTGTCGTACGCTTTGTAGAAAGATTCTTTTCTTTAGTTGTTAAATTCCACAATCAACCTTAAGTTATCCTTTTGGACGATTTTTGGCATTAACAGTTTGGCGCCATCCGTGGGACCCCATCTAGAGAAAATCTTCGACAAACGTGCGTTGTTACTAACGGTTTCTTGGAGTTTCCTTTTTCATTTATTCTAGGAAAATGGCAGCCCCTGGAAATCCAGAGCAGTTCGTTGCTCAGATGTACCAGGAGTTAGAAGTTGCGCGAAATCAAATGAATGCTATGGCGGAGCAAAGTCGAAGAGCAGCTGAGGAAATCGCACGACTGAGGAATCCCTTCGGACCACAGAATGATCCGAGGCCATTCATTCAAAATCCAGGTCAAGGATCGTTCGGTCAAAATCCAGGATCCGCTCCTTTCGTCCATAACCCCGGTGCAACTCCGTTCATCCGTAATCCAGGGCCAGGTCCATTCATGCAGAATTAGCAGCCTGGGGAATTCAATCCAAATCCCCAGCCTGGACATGTGCCTCCTTATCATATAAGACCACCTCCCATGCAGAATGGATCGCAGCCGTTTCAGAATGAATCGCAGCCGTTTCAGAATGGATCGCAGCCATTTCAGAATGGATCGCAGCCATTTCAGAATGGGTCGCAGCCATTTTTCGTTCCTTTCAATGGGGACACTAATGGCTCGTCGTATGGAAATGGTACCAGTTCGGGAGTCATTCCCCCTGTTTGGGCAAAAAATCACGTCGTACGACCACGACCGGAGCAGGTAAGACACACGTCATAATCCAAATCTTGTATTAAGATAAGGTCTTGACGAGAACCCAGAAAACATCCGTCGTCAACTGTAAAAGGTAAGTCGTACGTTCCCCATGACGCTCGACCATAGTATCGCCCGTCCCGTACGACCATCGCGTAAGATCATTGTACCGACGACCAAAGCTAACGTTAACCTTGACTGTTACGTTTGTTAAGTGTTTAATGCAGGAGTCAAAGTCATTAAAGAGCAATGGATATAACCGACGCAACCATCAACGATCGATAACCGTAACGGACGAAGATCATCATGGATAATCACTCCGGCGACCGTTTCCAGCCATTGTAGCCGTTGATTGAATCATTAATGGAGTTAATTAATGACGCGGAGGCTATAAAAGACAAGCTAAAGCTTCATTTTAAGGATCATCGGTTAACATCCAGTATACATCAGCGAACATCACCAAACAGCAGAGAAAATCATCCAAACTCATAGCAAAGAACATTCAAACTCTGGAGATCGAGTACTGAAAGCCAGAACCCTACTGCGAACTCAAGAACACTCAAAGGAAAGCTCAAGTATCGCTCTCGACGCACGACAACAGCCCTCGACCAGAAGTTCACACTTTGTATTTACACACAACAAACACCTGTTTTCACATTTAAACACTTGTACTTTACATTTCGAAGTATTTCCTTCATTTGTATTGTAATCATTGTACGATCGACACCCGGAACACCAAGGACATCGCCCCTGTTTGGCGACCATAGTGCAGCGACGACACCCACTGTCGTCCGCAGGTTTTTTCCTCGTTTGAGGTTTTTCCTGCGTCATCAAATTCCTTGTCTCGTTTATTTTTTCCCTCGTTGCACGTCTCGTCGAAAGATCCTTTCTTTAGTTGATTAAGTCCACATCGACCTTAAGTTGTCCCTATGGTGCGATTTTTGGCATTAACAGTTTGGCGCCATCCGTGGGACCTCATCTAGAGAAAATCCTCGACGAACGTGCACCCTACTAATAGTTTCTTAGAGTTTTCTTCTATTTTCTGTTGCAGGAAAATGGCAGCCTCTGGAAATCCACAGCAAGCCGTCGCTCAGATGTATTAAGAGCTCGAAGTCGCCAGGAATCAGCTCAATGCAATGGCGGAGCAGAATCGCAGAGCAGCTGAGGAGATCGCACAGTTAAGAAATCCTCTTGGGCCTCAAAATGGTCCTAGACCGTTCGTGCAGAACCCAGTTCCAAGATCGTTCGACCAGAATGGCCCTAGACCATTTGTCCCGAATCCAGGTTCATCCGCGCAAAATCAGCATCCAGGCCCGTTCATGCAGAATCAACAGTCAGGGTCGTTCAACCCAAATCCTCAGTTTAGGACAGTTCCTCCTCAGCACATAAGGCCACCACCCGTGAATAATGGGTCGCAGCCTTTCCAGCAAGGGTCGCAACCATTTCAGCAGCCATTTCAGAATGGACCTCAAGGTGGATCGCAGCCTTTCCAGCAAGGATCGCAGTCGTTTCAGAATGGACCGCAACAATTCCACTATGGGTCGCAGCCATATTTCGTCCCGTTCAACGGGGACACCAATGGTTCGTCGCATGGTAATGGCACTAGCCCAGGGGCCAATCCCTCGACAGGGGCAAATCCCGATCTTAACGATCCCGTCGCTCAGCGTTTGAAGATGTTAGAAGACCAAAATGAGCGTGTCCTGTCCTTGCTCGCTAAGTTGCCTGGGGCTGCCGTGCCTATCGACGTCGAGCCTCGCTCGGGGTATCAGGCGTCGCCCTTCATCGACGAGATCGCCACCGTCGAGGTCCCAAAGAAGTATAACATTCCTGCCTTCACTCCCAAGTATTCGGGTGTGACCGATCCGACTGAGCACGTCGTGCAATATAAGCAGCTCATGTCGATGATCCCGATCCCATTTATGTACCAGGAAGTATGCATGTGTAAGAGATTTGGAGCAACTCTCACTGGTCCAGCTCTCCAATGGTTAATCAATCTCAAACCCAAATCCATCGGGTCGTTTGCTGAGTTGGTTAATCAATTCTCCCAGCAATTCGCCAGCAGTCGTAAGATGGAGAAGCAGACCAGCGACCTATTTTACATCGTGCAGAAAGCTAATGAGTCTATTCGAAGTTATTTTAATAGATTCAATGCCGAAATGATCAGCATCCGCAATTGCGACGTAAAAACCGCAATCGAAGCCTATAAGCGTGGTTTGGACGATAATTCGGGTATATACACCGACCTGACCAAATATCCCCCGAAGAATTTCGAAGACGTCCGAGCTCGGACCTTAGCATATATGAGGGTCGAAGACGATGCAGCCTTTCGTCGCAAGCACACTGACGACAAGAAGTCACTAGGCGTCAGAAAGCCAGAGTTCAAGACAAAGGTTGTTTCCAGAGTAGAGCCAGCACGCCAAATTTCAAATGTTCGTTTCAAGACGAAAGCAGAGGCCAAGACCGCGACTAAGTTCACTCAGTACCCCAAGATATCCTCTTACGGATTCAAAGGATCCACAAAGGACCTAGTCGAAGCTCTGAAAAGTTCCCAAGCTACCATTCGATGGCCAAAGAAGTCCGACATGGACGATGCTAAGAAAGACAAATCAAAGTGGTGCGACTTCCATGCCGATCATGGTCATGCGACAGACGACTGTATCGCATTGAAGAAGGAACTAGCATATCATTTTCCGAAAGGAAATCTCAAAGATATCATCGACGATGTCGCTATTCCAGCTAATAGCCATCGACTGTCGACTCCCGAGCATGCAAAAGTTATTAATTAAAATTCCCTACGCCATGGGGAATCCAGGAGATCAAAAGAGAAAATAAACTGAAGTCGTAAGATCAAGCTCTAGACAGGTTCGTTTTTCTATCCCTAAATTAACAATATCTTTTCCACAGGGATAAGTCTACTATGGTGCCTTGTCGCATGACAACATAGTCGACCGCAGGGCAATATTTCTCCGTGTCATTCTGTCATTTAAAACCTATCTTTTCCTCCCAAAAAGAGTACGGTAATAAATGACAGGGGGAAAATAGAGAGAGTCTGAAATGGTACGTTCTCTAACTCTTTCTCATACGATTTTTTTCTCGCAAAACATTTACTGACTTAAGCATCGGAGGGTCGTTGGTTAGCCAACGGCCAACCCCCGACATCGTTTTATCGCAGAATCGCACGACAGATTATCGCAGAGTCGCACGACAGTAATCATTAAGTCTACTATATTACTTTAATATCGCAAGGTCGAACGACATAAACGATTAGGTCTCTAACTTGATTATTTCTCCACAGGGGCATACGATACAAACTCATTGTACGATCCGGTCGTACGATCGCAGAGTCTAAACGATTTTACCCCTTAGTCTATTAACTTAGAAATGCTTTAATCGCGTGTTTTTTTATTTGTTTTACGTTCTTATCATCGTATTACAATGTATGCCTCAGTCGCATGATTTCCTGTGTGACCTATGTTCAAATTTATAATTAAACATGGTTTGGATAAAGCATAAGCAAAAGTTGCATACATTATATAAGCCATCGAATACATAATCGACCACTAACGGTCGAGCAACATGAACAAACAAATACATTTTTTCTAAGGTTGTGGAGGAGCATCGATCACGACCTTGTCCGATACCTCATCTAGAAAACCCTCACTAACCGCCTCCTCTTCGACCTCCCTCTGGTCATCCAAGTCGAGATCTCTCTCGGTCCCGACTCTCTCATAAAAGAGACGCAGCTCATCTGACGCTGAAGCCAAAGGATCTTTACCCTGCAGGTGACGTCGCATAATTGCCGCACGCGCAGTAAGTCGAGCGTAACAAAGGAAAGACTTATTTTCGTCCTTCAACTCATCAGACTCCTTCTTCAAACTTGTCACCTTAGCCTTGATTCCCTCGACTTCCTTCCTCTTCGCGGTTACGGATTCCTTCATCCCCTCCAGCTCCTCTCTCTGGTCGCGCATCAAAGTCAGGGACTCCTTCAAACGCGAGTTTATCTCATCTATTGCATGACTGAGGGCATCCAATTCGTCCAGAGCATGGTTAAGACGCACTGACATCGCTTCTTCATGTTGCAAAGCAGCTTTCTCTTTAGCTAGCGCTGCATCTTCATCTTTGGTAACAGAAGCCGTTGAAACCTCTATATTCATCGTTTTGGCATGCAATGCCAGGGAAGCTTGGAACGCCTGAAGAATCATAATATGAGCAGCATTAGTAAACAACGACAACGACAACGACAAACGACAAGTCTTGAAAGAAAGGCTTACCAAAAATAAGAGTCCAGCTGTATGGAACTCTTTCTTCTCGAAAGAAAACCCGTCAAAACGCTCCCTGAAAGACGGAAGCAAATATTTTTCCAAATGGGGGATAAACTTCGTCTCGTCCAAGACATTGTCGTCCAGAAAACCCGACGGCAACGTAAAGTTGACTGTCGTTTCTCCCAAAGGTCCCTTCTGCGCGCCTTTGCCCCTGTCGGCCGATGAAGGGCCGGATAGGACGACGGGAGACATCGTCGCCAGTTGCGCAGTATCCACATATTCCGCGTCGGTCGCAACCGATGCCTTCGCCTTCCTGGACAAGGCAACCCTCGATGGGTTACCCGTCTTCAAAGACGGTTCCCTCAGGACGGACACCTTTGTCCTCTTTAAGAGGCCCGACCCGGCTGTCGGAACCTCTTTTCTCTTCAGGACTCCCAACCTAGTTGTCGAAATGTCCTTCTCCCTCGCCTCGCGAGCTACTTCGACTTGGGCCATCTTCCTAGAAACAGAAGACGTCGCCTGTGCTTGAGATTCACCTGAACGGTAAAAGAAAGAAGTTAGACGATTCAGAATAGAGAAAGACCAGGTCAAGCGAAAAGAAGACAAAAGGATACTTACTAATTATCTCTACCTCTGGTTCTTCGCTCTTCTCTTCCTCCTCAGTCTTCTCAGAGTCCTCCTCTTCCTCTTTCTCCTCTCGACCCATCCTCATTCTGTCGCTTAAGAAAATGATGTCATCATCCTCGTCTATCAAATGACGTGTGACATACGACCGGTGTTCGGTATTAAATTCCAAGAACTTTTCGATCTTAGCCCGAGAAACATCATCCGGCTCTACCTTATCGAAATTAATATCTATACATAAAAAAAAAAGATTAGTCGAAGAAACAATCGAGCAACAGAATAACATGAAAACGTACAATCAAAGGCTCACCCGTCATATTCCAACCCTCCCGAATCCAGTCACTATCAGTGTCCAACGTCGACGCCCGTACGAATACATACCTCTTCTTCCATCCATGATCGTTGACCGCAGTATTTAAAACCAGGGTACGGTCACCCTTGAACCTTGAAAACAAGCTATAGCGACGGTACTGATCACTCTTGACCTTATACGCCGTCAGAAGGTCCCTCACATTCATTGGTGGCTTCCAGTTGGAGGTAAGTCGTTCGATGATCAAGATAATTCGCTAGAACTGGGGCATCAGTTGCCCCGGCGAAAGATCAAATTCACACATAAATTCTTTGACTAAAGGCGAATATGGCCAGTGAAAGCCAATTTTGAACGGGTATTCGTATATAACAATGTACCCCTCGGTACACATCTCCGGTCGAATATTACCGGCCTTACTCACAGTAACCCCCGCAGGGATTTTTGCTAAAACCCTAAAGTCGTCTAGGGCGTCTTGATCCCGGATAGTGCTCCTAGGCTCCGTCGACATCGCTAAACCCGTCAACAAGATTTGACGCTCAGAAAAACCCCAAATATCCCAGTTTTTTCTAGGATTTCTAGCAATAGACTTGCGACGTATACGCAAACCAGAGGGTCGTATCTTATATGATCTCAGAAAAACTTAAATTAGGTCAAAAAACCCTTACAAGTTTTAATCGAATGGAAATCGCCAAGAAAGGATTCATCGTAATCTTTATTTATGCAGTCGATCATGTCAGGTCGAATCCCTGGATAACCGCTGCGTGTCCCCGTCCTTTCGTATGACCGCAGGGATCGTCGACACCTGTCCTCGACAGCTGGTAAGCATCATCGTGTGTCAGTATGACGTCACGACCCCGTTCCCTTTTCAATTTCTCGTTCAGTTAGAAACGGACCAGTCTAGCTCCAAGGCGATTGAGGTAATTTCTAACTCTTGTCTTATTTCCTATACGTCTGACGGACAAAATTTAAAACTTAAATTTGACATTCAATTTTCAAATTTTGGGGGCAAACTGTTTGGGCAAAAAATCACGTCGTACAACCACGACCGGAGCAGGTAAGACACACGTCATAATCCAAATCTTGTATTAAGATAAGGTCTCGACGAGAACCCAGAAAACATCCGTCATCACCCGTAAAAGGTAAGTCGTACGTTCCCCATGACGCTCGACCATAGTATCGCCCGTCCTGTACGACCATCGCGTAAGATCATTGTACCGACGACCAAAGCTAACGTTAACCTTGACTGTTACGTTTGTTAAGTGTTTAATGCAGGAGTCAAAGTCATTAAAGAGCAACGGATATAACCGACGCAACCATCAACGATCGATAACCGTAACGGACGAAGATCATCATGGATAATCACTCCGGAGACCGTTTCCAGCCATTGTAGCCGTTGATTGAATCATTAATGGAGTTAATTAATGACGCAGAGGCTATAAAAGACAAGCTAAATCTTCATTTTAAGGATCATCGGTTAACATCCAGTATACATCAGCGAACATCACCAAACAACAGAGAAAATCATCCAAACTCATAGCAAAGAACATTCAAACTCTGGAGATCGAGTACTGAAAGCCAGAACCCTACTGTGAACTCAAGAACACTCGAAGGAAAGCTCAAGTATCGCTCTCGACGCACGACAACAGCCCTCGACCAGAAGTTCACACTTTGTATTCACACACGACAAACACCTGTTTTCACATTTAAACACTTGTACTTTACATTTCGAAGTATTTCCTTCATTTGTATTGTAATCATTGTACGATCGACACCCGGAACACCAAGGATATCGCCCCTATTTGGCGACCATAGTGCAGCGACGACACCCACTGTCGTCCGCAGGTTTTTTCCTCGTTTGAGGTTTTTCCTGCGTCATCAAAGTCCTTGTCTCGTTTATTTTTTCCCTCGTTGCACGTCTCGTCGAAAGATCCTTTCTTTAGTTGATTAAGTCCACATCGACCTTAAGTTGTCCCTTTGGTGCGATTTTTTTGCATTAACACCCCCGACCGGTACAAATCCTAACGACCCCATCGCCCAACGGTTAAAGATGCTAGAAGATCAAAACGAGTGTGTCCTGTCCTTGCTCGCCAAGTTGCCTGGGGCATCCGTGCCCGTCGACGTCGAGCCTCGATCAGGCTATCAGGCGTCACCCTTTATTTATGATATTGCGAACGTCGAAGTCCCAAAGAAATACAATGTTCCCACTTTCACGCCCAAGTATTCAGGCGTGACGGATCCAACCGAGCACGTTACACAGTATAAGCAGCTCATGTGGACGGTCTCAATCCCGCATATGTACCAGGAAGTCTGTATGTGCAAGAGTTTCGGTGCGACTCTCACTGGCCCTGCCCTCCAGTGGTTGATCAATCTCAAACCCAAGTCCATCGGGTCGTTCGCTGAGTTGGTCAACCAATTCTCTCAACAATTCGCCAGCAGTCGCAAGATGGAGAAGCAGACCAGTGACCTATATTACGTCGTACAGAAAACCAATGAGTCTATTCGAGGTTGTTTCAACAGATTCAATGCAGAGATGATCAGTATCCGCAATTGTGATGTCAAAACCACAATCGAAGCTTATAAGCGTGGTCTGGATGATAGTTCATGTTTATATACTGATCTAACCAAGTACCCTCCAGAAAATTTCGAAGATGTCCGAGCTCGAACCCTAGCGTACATGAGGGTCGAGGACGATGCTGCCTTTCGACGCAAGCATACCGACGACAAGAGGTCGTTAGGTGTAAGGAAGCCAGAGTTCAAGACAAAGGCGATTTCCAAAATAGAGCCCGCACGCCAGATCTCGAACGTCCGATTCAAGACGAAAGTAGAAGCTAAGACCGCAAGAAAGTTTCCTCAGTACCCCAAGATATCCTCTTACGGATTCAAAGGGTCCACTAAGGATTTGGTCGAAGCTTTGAAGACTTCCCAAGCAACCATCCGGTGGCCAAAGAAGTCTGATCAGGACGACGCTAAGAAAGATAAATCTAAGTGGTGCGACTTCCATGTCGACCATGGTCATGCGACAGATGATTGCATAGCTCTTAAAAAGGAGCTAGCATATCATGTCCCGAAAGGAAACCTCAAAGACATCATCGATGATGTCGTTACTTCAGCTAACGATCACCGACCGCCGACCCCAGAGCATGCAAAGGTCGTCAATTGCATCACTGGTGGTTCTTACGTGTGTGGTCTGACGTACTCCGCAGCCAAGCGTCAAGCCAGTCAAGCACCTGAAGATCGACCTATCCCGCGTTCATAGAGACCCAAAGAAGATCTGGAGTTAGAAGCTATGAAGATTGTGTTCGATCTCGGGGACCTTGGTGACTCATATCAGAAGCATCATGATGGGTTGATCATTCAACTCACGATCGGCAATTGCTTAACCCGACGTGTCTTGATCGACGGGGGCAGTTCAGCGAACGTCATTTTCATCGACACCCTCAAGGCCATGGGAATCGATGGTGCGGAAGTCACCCGACGTTCGACGACTTTGGTCGGTTTCAATGGAGAAGCGACGAGCACCTATGGAGATATCGTCTTGCCAGTCTACATCGGAGGAATCAACAAGCAGACCAAGTTCAGCGTCGTCGATTGTGCGTCGGCCTATAACATCATTTTAGGTCGACCATGGATCCATGAAATGAAAGTTGTCCCATCGACATACCATCAGACCCTGAAGTTCCCTACGCCGTGGGGAGTCCAAGAAATCAAAAGTGAGCCGAAAGTCGCCCGCGACTGCTATAAGACCACTCTGAAGCCGTGGAAGTAGAGAGTCTAGCAGTCACGATGTGACCATAAGGTCTCGACATGTTCGTCTTTTTATCCTTAAAAACAAACTTAAGCCTTCCTTGCAGAAACCAAACGACTATCTTGCCTTATTGCACGAAAACACAGTCGACATAAGCTCAAACGTTATTTCTTGACGTTGATCTGCCATTTATAATCTATTCTTCCTGGAAGAAATAAGATAATAAGTGAAAGGTACGCATTCTAAATCCTTTTTTGTTTTTATACAATCTTTCATCGCGAACGATTACTGACTTAAGCATCGGAGGGTCGTTGGTTAGCCAACGACCAACCTCTTACATTGTTTTATCACAGATCGCATGACATAAGTGCTCATAGCTTGGATATTTTATCACAGGGGCATCCGACTCTAGTTTCGCAGCGTCGCACGACGTAAACGGATAAGGTATAGAACTTAACCATCTTTCTACAGGGACATACGATTCGCAGTTCATCGCACGACTTAATCGTACGGTCGCAAAGACTAATGATCTTATGTTTTAAGTTTCTTGACTTAGAAAAATTTCATACCCTGGATGTATGCTTTGATCGCATGTGCTAGTATTAGTATACACGATTTAAAAGTCCTATGTATTACATTCTAAAGTTGTAATGTTACAATGGATGCCTAAGTCGCATGATTTCCAGTGTAATATATTTTTCACAGTTAACGATATATTTATTTATTGGATATACGAGACACGATTTTAGTAGAAATATAAAATTTCATTCCCTGAATAACTTTTACATTCAAAAAATACTCGACTACTAGCAGCCAACAAAAGCAGGGAAAAGCTGGAAGTTTCCTAAGTCTTAGTAGAGTCGTCCGCCTCCTTTGTACGACTAACCGCCTCCAGCTCATGTAAAGCATCATAAAGTTGGATGGCCAACTCATCGGCACGTGCCAAAGCCGATTTCTCCCTGTCCAAAGCCGCCTTCTCCCTTTCTAGCGCCACATCTTCTCTTTCGAGAGCCGACGCCACCAGATCTTCGACTCTCGACATCTCGGCATAAAGCACCAGGGAAGACTGGAATGTCTGTAGATAGGAAGTTCGTTAATAAATATGCGACAACGGCAATGACAACGACAAAAACAAACGAATCAAGTCTTGAAAGAAAGACTTACCGAGAACGCCAGACCAGCAACCTAAGATCCCGCTTCCCTGATCGGAGCTCTTTGAAAACGTTCCTTGAAAGATGGGAGCAAATATTTCCCCAAATGAGGAAACAACGTCGTCCCATCTAGGACATTATCCGCCATAAAGTTGGACGGTAACGTAAAGTTAACCATCGTAACTTCGGTCGATGACCCCTCGCCCTTGTCGGCAGACGATGGGGTCAACACCTTAGACACCGGTTTCGTCACTGTCGCCGGAGGCGCCGAACTTTCCAGTGTCGCGTTCATCGCACCGTGAAGGATGGATGACGCCTTCACCCTCTTAGGCGTGACGACTCTCGATGAGTCATCAACCCTCGAGGACGGTTCCCTCAGGACTGTCTTCCTGGTTTTCTTTGGAATCCTCGACCCAGCTATCGAGACATTCTTTCTTTCGCCTCGAAGGGCAAGCATAATCTGCATCCCTCTCTTCCTGGATACCGATTTCCTCTCGGTCGGCACTAGTAAGGAGATACATGAAGCATTAGACGGACAAACTAAAATAGCGAAAATAAAAACAATGGTACGCTTACCAGTCGTCTCCTCCAGATTCTCTTCTTCTTCTTCTTCATCTTCTTCTTCAGAATCTTCCGTGTCCACCACCACGTCCTCGTCCACGGCCATCGGTTGCCCTGCGGAGAAAGATCGATCATTGACGCTAAGACTCAAGAATCTGTCGATCTTGGCTTGGGAATCTCATTCGGTTTCACAGCGTCGAACTGGATCTCTGGAGACGATAAAAGAAGAAGGGTAAGTAAAAATCCTGAAGTATAAACTAAACAATGACAAATGTTCAGAGCAAAAAACATACCCGCCATATTCCAGTTTGGACGAATCCAATCACTGTTAGAATCCAGTGAATCGGTACGTACGAACACGTACCTAGATTTCCACCCACGATCATTGACCTCGGTTCTCAAAACCAGGGTGCGGTCGCCCTTGTACTTGGAATAAGGGTTGTAACGCCAATTCTTGTCTCTTTTGACTTGGTAAGCCAGCAAGAAATCATTCATGATCATAGGCGACTCCCACTTTGCATACACTCGCTCAATAACTAAGAGAATTCGCCAGAGTTGGGGCATCAACTGCCCTGGCGACACACTAAAATCTTGCATAAAAGATTTGGATAAGGCCGAAAATGGCCATTCAAAACCTATTTTGAAGGGATACTCGTATACTGCAAAGTATCCTTCAGGACAATCCCCAGGACGTGTACTCCCTGGACATATCAGTTCTATCCCCGCAGGGATTTTCGCCAAACATCTAAAGGTATCTAAATCCTCCTGACTCATGATAGAACTCGCTGGTTCGGTCGACATTGTATACCAGAGAAAGGAACGAAGCTTTATATAGGCACTCTAAGCCTCTAATCGATAGAATCTCTTGCAAATATGGAAAGGATTCAAAGAAAAACGACAAGAAGATCACAAAAAACTTTCTGAATAAAACTCTTGCAGGTTTGGAAGCAAATCACTAAGGAAAAATAAAGAAACCTCTCTCGAATCTCTCGGAAATCGTGGAAAGGAAAGGATCCGTCAAGGGTTGCTATTTATACGATTGTGTCAGATCAAACCTCTCAATGATCGACACGTGCCCCTGCCCTTTCATATAACCACGCAGATCGTCGACACCTGGCGCGTACAACTGTTATGCACGATAGCACGTCAGCATGACGTCACGTCCTTATCACTTTATTCAACTCCTTCCTTAGTCAAAATCGAACCGATCTAGTTTCGAGACAAACTAAAAACACGTGTTACAACCCTGCGCACTCGACTAGCAAAATTTAAAAACTCGAGTTTGCCGCTCTATTTTTCAAATTTTGGGGGCAAACTGTTAGGGCAAAAAATTCACAAGTCTCGACCACGAACAGAAAAGGTAAAGACGCATATCATGAACAAAACCTTGGATTACGATAAGGTCCCGACAAAGACCCTAAGAACCTTCGTCGTCCCTCCTAAAAGATAGGTCGAATGTTCTTCCCGACGATCGACCACCATGTCGCTTATTTCGCACGACTGTCGCATAGAACCATGCGACCTCGACCAAGCTAACGTCTATTTTTCTGTTATAATCTTATCATTCAATGCAGGTCAACAACATTTATGGCCAACGAGTGAAACCGACAGAGCAATTAACAACATTAAACAACCATGACCTTTGCAACCGTTACTCAAAGAGGTCATAAAGTCATTTAATGCATCCAAAGACTATAAAAGCAAAGGTTCAATCATCAGATTAGGCCATCATCATCGAATTCCAGAAGCGCATTGCATACTCAAGAACAAAAGGAACTCTCTCTCGAAGAATCACTCTTGACGCAAGACGATCGCACACGACACACAGTTTTTTCACACGACGCACACTGTTTTCACCTTCAAACACTTGTTACTTTACATTTAAAGTATTTCCTTTCATTTGTATTGTAATCTCTATACGTTCGACACCTGAAACTCAAGGACATCGCCCCTGTTTGGCGACCATAGTGCAGCGACGACTTCCATAGTCGTCCGCGGGTTTTTTCCTCGTTGTGGTTTTCCCGCGTCACCAAATCTCTGTCTCATTTACATTTTTATCCCCTTGTCGTACGCTTTGTCGAAAGATTCTTTTCTTTAGTTGTTAAATTCCACAATCAACCTTAAGTTATCCTTTTGGACGATTTTTGGCATTAACAGGTCGCACGAAGACATGGTCGGCATAGACACTGGCGTCATTTTCCACAAGCTCAATATCGACCCATCGTTTAAACCTATCAAGCAAAAGCGCCGGAAATTTTCTCCTGAAAGGAATAAGGTAATAAATGACGAAGTCGACAACCTCCTGAATACAGGAAAGATTGGAGAAGTAAAATACCCCGACTGGCTTGCTAATGTCGTGGTCGTGGCAAAGAAAAATGGAAAATGGAGAGTCTGTATCGATTTTACGGATCTCAAAAAAATCTGTCTGAAAGATCCTTTCCCATTACCACATATCGATGCCATGGTCGACGCGACAGCAGGACATGAACTATTGACGTTTATGGATGCTTACTCTGGATATAATCAGATCTTGATGCACGTTGAGGACCAGGAGAAAACCGCATTCATGACAGATCGATGTATTTATTGCTATAAAGTTATGACGTTCTGTTTAAAAAATACAGGTTCTACCTACCAGCGTCTAGTGAATAAGATGTTCAAGGATCATCTTAGCAACACGATGGAAGTCTATATCGATGATATGATGGTCAAGTCGAAGCAAGCAATCGACCACGTCGAGCATTTGAGGCAGTCATTCGGCATTCTTCGGAAATATAGCATGAAGCTCAACCCGACGAAATGCTCCTTTGGTGTCAGTGTCGGAAAATTCTTGGGCTATATGGTCACTCGTCGAGGAATCGAGGCCAACCCCGACCAGATCAAAGCCATCGTCGAGATCAAATCTCTGAGAAATTTCAAAGAAGTCCAAAGGCTCACTGGTTGGGTGGCAGCTTTGAATAGGTTTATCTCTTGATCTTCAGATAAATGCCATCTATTTTATAATGTCCTCAGGAAAAATAGAGGCTTCGACTGGACCGACGGTCATGAGCAAGCGTTGCAAAAACTTAAGGAGTACATGACGTCGCCTCCTTTGTTGTCGAAACCTCATGATTATGAGGTCTTGCAGCTATATTTGGCTGTTAGTCCTAACGCAGTAAGTGCCGTCCTGACATGAGAAGATAAAAAGCAGCAACTACCGATCTACTATGTAAGTAAATCTCTCTTAGACGCCGAAACCAAGTATTCCTCTATGGAAAAATTACTTTTGTCGCTAGTCACAGCTGCTAAAAAATTACGACACTACTTTGAATCGCATCCTATTACTGTCGTGACTAACTTTCCTCTTTAGTCTGTCTTGATGAAACCTGAGTTGACAGATCGCTTAGTAAAATGGAGCATATATATCAGCAGTTACGACATCGATTTCAAGCCAAGGACCGCGATCAAATCGCAAGCCTTGGCGGATTTTATTGCTGACTTCAGCCCTGAATTGGAGAAAGAAGCAGAGCTCGAAGTGTCAACTGTGGCGACTCACGGCGACGTGCATTGGACTCTGTATGTCGACGGTTCATCCAACGTTAGAGGATCAGGACTAGGCGTCATCTTAAAGTCGCCACAGGGGGGCAAGATGGTGTATTCTGTTCGATGCGATTTCAAAACCACCAACAACGAAGCCGAATATGAAGCCTTGATCGTGGGAATGAATATGGCCCACGACTCAGGGGCAACCGCGCTATATGTCAAAAGCGATTCTCTCCTGGTCGTGAACCAGATCAATGGAGAATTCGCGGCCAAAGATTCAAAAATGACAGCGTACCTAAATGTGGCAAAAGAGAAATCCGAAAAATTTAAAACTTTTCTATTGAACAGATTCCAAGGGACCAGAACACTCAAGCCGACGCTTTGGCAAACCTTAGATCTGCCTTGATCGAACCAATATTCGACAGTATTCCCATGATCCATCTGGCGATATCGTCCATCAAAAATAATGATGTCGTCTAGATCGAAGACCAAGAAGATGATTGGTCGTGTGACATCCGAAATTTCCTTATGCACGACCAACTCCCAGAAGACAAGATGGAAGCTCGAAAGATCAGATTCAAAGCATCCAGGTATGTCGTGATCGGAGATAGACTCTATCGACGATCATCAACAGGCTGAAACTTGAGATGCGTCGCCAGCAAAAGCCAAGTTCAGAAGATCCTTCAAGAGATGCACGATGGAGAGTGTGGCAATCACTCAGGTGGTCGCAGTTTGGCCAATCGTATCTCTCGACAAGGCTATTTTTGGCCGACACTGCGACAAGACGCCATCAGGTATGTCCAGAACTGTGACCCCTGTCAACGACATTCAGGTGTGTCCCACAAACCTTCTGAACCTTTACACTCGACACTTATCCCATGGACCTTCATGAGGTGGGGAATGGATATTGTCGGCAAGCTACCACCTGCTCCAGGGCAAAAGGTATTCCTCCTTGTACTTACATATTATTTCTCTAAGTGGGTAGAAGCGGCTGCTTTTTCCCAAGTTAGGGACAAGGAAGTCGTCTCTTTTATCCAGACTAACATCATATGCAGATATGGGATTCCATCCGAAATTGTCTATGACAATGGATCCCAATTCATAAGCAACAGGACTCGACAGTTCTGTGAAGATCGCAACATCAGGCTGACGACCTCGACTCCCAGATATCCCTAGACAAATGGACTTGCAGAATCGAGCAATAAGACCATTATTGCTTCGATCAAGAAAAGGTTAAAGGTTGCGAAGGGAAAGTGGGTCGAAGAACTCCCTTCGGTCCTATGGGCAAATCGCACGATGCCTCACACATCCATAGGACAAACCCCTTTTTCTTTAGTCTACGGTTGTGAAGCAGTCTTGTCGGTCGAGGTCCAACTCCCAACTTCGAGGCATACTTCCGTCGACCACAACTTGGTCAATTTAAGTTATGACCTCGACGCCCTTGAGGAGCTTAGAGAATCAGCATTAATCAGAATAGCGTCGCAGAAACAAGCGGTCGAGCGACATTTCAATAAGAATGTCAAAGTTAAAATCTTTCAAGAAGGCGATTACGTCCTCCGTCGAGTGTTTCAAAGCACTCAAGAGCTCAATGCAGGTAAGCTTTCCATTAAGTGGGAAGGTCCTTATCGTATCTCATAAGTCGTGGGTAAAGGTGCCTATCGACTCCAAACCCTCGACAATCAAGATATCCCACGTAGTTGGAATGCAGCTCATTTGAAAAAGTATTTCTTCTAAACTCTTTTTTCTTATACGATTTTTTTATCCATCACAATGATTACTGACTTAAGCATCGGAGGGTCGTTGGTTAGCCAACGACCAACCTCTTACATTGTTTATCGCAGAGTCACACGACATCACTTATTAAGCCTATTGTATGACTTCAATACACTTTTGCAGGATCGCATGACATAAGTAATCGGGTCTACTACATGACTTAACTATCTTGTCACAGGGGCGCGTGATTCAGATTCATCGCACGATTTAATCGTGCGATTTACCCACAATCTAAGTGTTTTAACTTAGAAAAATTTCATGTTTTGAATGTATGCTTTGATCGCATGTACCTAAGTTTGCCTACACGATTTAAAAAACATCAAAGTCTTATGATTTATGTGTTAATCGGTGTATTTTAATGTCGTTGTCGCAAGTACCTACATTTGACATATATACAACTTATGTTTACCCTCGTACGATCAGTATTGTGCTCAATGTTTGTTTATCGATTGACAATAAAATAATGCACAAATTCAAAAGGAATGTAAGTTTCATTCATTGAATGATTCGGTCAAATTACATCTAAATAGCTCGACCGCCAACGGTCGAGCGAGAAAAAACAAAAGTTAAGAAAATTTCTTAAGTCTGAGGAGGATCATCAGTCGCGTCCTTACTGGAGGCTTCACTCTTAGAATCGTCTCTGATCTCCTACTCCTCGATCTCCTTCTCGTCATCCGAGTCAAGGTCTCTTTCAGCTCCGACGTCCCTCAGATAGACAGCAAGCTCCTCCGACGCCGAGGCAATAGGGTTCTTCCCCAGCAGGTGCTGCCGCATGATCGCCGCCCAGGTGGTCAATCGAGCCAAGGCAAAGACGGACTTATCCTCGTCCTTGAGTTCTTTTACCTCTTTCTCCAGACCCTCCACCCTGGACTTGGAACCCTCAGCTTCTTTTTCGTTCGCAACCAAGGATTCCTTAATCCTGTCCAGCTCCTCCCTCGGATCGGCGATCATGGACAAGGACTGTTTCAGACGATGGTTCGCCTCGTCCTTTGCGCGTCCGACGACCCCTAACTCTTTCAGGGTCTCGTTGAGACGTTTGGTCATATCCTCTTCACGCTCTAAGGCGACCTTCTCCCTGTCCAAAGCCGCATTCCCCCTCTCACGAGCAGAGGACACCAAACCCCTTATCTTCACCGTTTCGGCGTGTAAGGCAAGAGAAGATTGGAACACCTGTAAAACATACGACATAAGTTAGTAAACGCACAACGAAGTTCTAAACGACAAAAGATAAACAAAGGTCTTGAAAGAAAGACTTACCATGAACGCCAGTCCGGCAACATGAGATCCGGTCTCCTCGATCGGTAATCCCTCGAAACGCTCCTTGAAAGAAGGGAGCAAATACTTCCCTAGATGAGGAAACAGATCCGTCCCGTCTAGGACATTGGCAGCCATAAAATCTGACGGCAACGTAAAGTTGACCGTCGTGTCCTTAGCCTCTCCCGTCGCATGGCCCTTGCCCGTGTCGGCCGATGAAGGGGTCGACGTGGTAGACGGAGACTTCGCCGTTTTCGCCAGAGGCGCCGAACTAATAGGTGTTGCATCGATCGCACTAGAAGACGTCTTCGTCTTCGCAGGCGATGCGATTGATACCTTCGCCTTCTCAGGCGTGACTACTCTCGACGAGTCATCAGCCCTTGAAGACGGTTCCCTTGGGATCGTCATCCCCGTCTTCTTTGAAACCTCAGACCCGGTGGTCGAGGTCTTTTGCCTCTTTTCCTTGCCCTTACGGGCGAGCTCAAGTTGAGCTGCCATCTTGGCATTGACAGTCGGCACCTTTTCTTGTGATTCTTCTGGAAACAACGAGGGGAAAAAAGTTACACGACGGACATAAGAAATAAGATCGAGGTCAAGTAGAAATAAATGAAACGCTTACCGGTCATTTCTTCTCCTTCTCTTGGTTCATCCTCTTCCTCCTCCTCTTCACGTTTCTCTCCTAAATATACCAAGTCGTCATCGTCGTACACCAGATGTTGTGTGAAAAACGATCGCTCAACAGTGCTGAATTCCAAGAATGCGTCAACCTTTGCTTGAGAGTTGGCGTAAGGCTTCACGTCCTCAAACTTAATATCTGTCGACACATAGAAGATAGGTTAGAAATAAGTTAAAATTAACGTACGACACGCGACAAAAATCTAAAAGGTCTCACCCAACATATTCCAACCGACCCTAATCCAGCCACTATCAGAGTCGAACGTCAATTTACGCACGAACGCGTACCTAGTCTTCCACTTACGGTCATTAACAGCAGTCTTCAGGACCAAGGTACGATCGCCCTTATACCTAGAAAATAGGCTATAACGATGACACCCGTCCTTCTTAACTTGATAAGCCAAGAGGAGGCCGCACACATTCATAGGAGTCTCCCAGTTTTTGGTAAGACGCTCAATCACTTGTATGACTCTCCAGAATTGGAGCATTAGTTGGGCTGGTGCTAAATCAAATTTGACCATGAATGCCTTGGCCAGAGGTGAATAGGGCCATTTGAAACCTATCTTTAAAGGGTACTCGTATACAATGACGAATCCCTCTGGACACCTATCAGGTCGAGTCTGACCTGCTCTTAGGGGTGCTCAAATTTCCGACCAACCCGACCAACCCGGTTGGTTGAGAGTGGGTCACCATGGGATTCAAATAAAGGAGTATTTGGATGAAACATCATGCTACAAATTTTTGGAAGAAGGTAAACAAGTTTAACAAATTAATTAGATAATATTACTTCTATTATTTTATTTATTTATAATTTTGTTACTTTTGTTTTGAATCTTAGATGACAAGAAAAACCTCAAGACCAAGAAAGCGAGACTATCGGAGACCGAGACATGCAATGCGGTCATTGTTGATTGAGACTTGAGAGTCTCATTACTTTTAAATCGTTTTGGTTGTATGTCATTTGATGGAACTTGCATACTAAGTCTTTTGAATGTTTGTTGTATTTTATTGGTTTAAACTTGAAACTATTTAGACATTGGAGTTGGTTTATTTTTGGTTTGATTAGATTCGATAACTTAGTTGATGGTGAAATGATGAATAAAAGTTTCAACCCGACCAACCCGCCAACCCAACCCAACCCGAACGGTTTGGGTTGGGTTGGGTTGCACTTCTAATTAGGTTGGGTTGGGTTGAAAATTTTCAAACCGCAATGATTGGGTTGGGTTGTTAAAGTGCCGTTAAACCGGCCAACCCAACCCGTGAGCACCCTTACCTGCTCTAATCAGTGTAATCCCTGCAGGGATTTTTGATAGAATACGAAGGTCGTCGAGAGCCTCTTGATCTCGAATAGAACTTTTAGGTTCGGTGGACATTACTAACCTCGTTAAACCAGATTTATAATTCTGAAAAAAAAACCCCGAATGTCCCAAGTCTCCCTAAGCTTTCTAGCTATAAACTTACGACGCATGCAAAGAAGAAGATGTCGTACCTTATATAGGAGCTCTAAATCTTCGAAAACTCTAACTCTAATCAAGATCTTGCAGGTTTGGGAACGAATCGCTGAAGAATAGCAAGAAAATCTCTCTCTAAACTCTATGTAAGCGTAAAAAGGAAAAGATCCATCGCGAGTCTCTATTTATGTAAACAATCGTGTCAGGTCGAGTCTCGATGATCGACACGTGTCTTTGCATTTTCGTATGACCATACAGATCGTTGGCACCTGGCACTTACAGCTGTTTAGCACGATCGCACGTCAGCATGACATCACGATCTTATCCCCTTTTCGACTTCCCATTTAGTTGGAATTGGACCGATCCAGTTCCAAGGCAACCGAAGTGACCTATTTTGACACGTGTCACGACCCTAGACGTCTGACTGACAGTAAAATTTAAAATTCGAATTTGCCAATCTATTTTCAAATTTTAGAGGCAAACTGTTTGGGCAAAATTTCACCAGTCTCGACCACGACCAAAACAAAAAAAACATTTATTACAATTTTCCATGTTGAGACAAAATCATAAGGACTTTATCCTTTGACCAAAGTTGAAATCAAAAGTTACTCACGACACTCGACCGTCGTATGGAACCTCACCACCTCGACCGACCAACATACAAGATTACTGTTATTTTTTTACTGTTTAATGCAGGGTCAATGTCATTGATGACCAACGACTATAACCGATGAAGGCCATTACGAGCATTAAACTCATCATCAATTACGACCGTTACAAGAAGCTTTTTATGGAATCATTCAAGGCATTCGAAGGCTATAAATATAAAGACTCAATCACCATTTCAAGAAAAAGAGAGAAAAGGATCATCTAGACATCTGGAATTATCTGAACCCTCAAGAACACTCGAAGCAAAGAATTCTCTCTCGAAAGATTGCTCACGACGCATGACTTACGCACACGACACATTGCTTCTACACACGACGCACCAGTTTTACATTTGATACACCTGTTTTACTTTACATTTAAAGTCTTTCTTTCATTTGTATTGTAATCATTGTACTCTCGACACCTGGAACATAAGGACATCGCCCCTGTTTGGCGACCATAGTTCAGCGACGACATCTCCATTGTCGTCTGCGGGTTTTTTCCTCGTTGAGGTTTTTCCCGCGTCACCAAAATCTTTGTTTCATTTACATTTCTGTCTTTATCGCATTGCTTTGTCGAAAGATTCCCATCTTTAGTTGTTAATCTCCACAATCAACCTTAAGTTATCCTTCTGGACGATTTTTGGCATTAACAATGTTGAGGAGGGATTGCCCCGAACTGGGGATTTGGGATGAACGATCCCTGCTGCTGGTTCTGCATGAATGGACTTTGCTGCTGATTCTGACAGAACGGTCCTGGTCCTGGATTTTGGATGAATGGAGCGGATCCTAAATTCCGACCGAACGATCCTAGACCATGATTCTGAACGAATGGTCTGGGACCATTCTGCGGTCCGAATGGATTTCTCAGTCGCGCGATTTCCTCAGTTGCCCTTCGAGTTTGCTCAGCAAGGACGTTGATTTGATTGCGCGCAGCTTCCAGCTCCTGATACATCTAGACAATAGGCTGCTCTTGGTTTCCATTACCTGCCATTTTCCTGAAACAGAAAAAAGAGGAAACTCTGGGAAATCGTTAGTAGGACACACGTTTTTCGAAGATTTTCTCTAGATGGGGCCCCACGGTGGGCGCCAAACTGTTAATGCCAAAAATTGTCCAGAAGGATAACTTAAGGTTGATTGTGGAGCTTAACAACTAAAGATAGGAATCGTTCGACAAAGCTATGCGACTAAGACAAAACGTAAATGAGACGAAAGATTTTGGTGACGCGGGAAAAACCTCAACGAGGAAAAAACCCTCGGACGACAATAGATGTCGTCGTTGCACTATGGTCGCCAAACAGGGGCGATGTCCTTGTGTTTCAGGTGTCGAGAGTACAATGGTTACAATACAAATAATAGAAATGAGCTAATTTGTAAAGTAAATAAGTGTATCGAATGTAAAAACAATGTACGTCGTGTTTAAAGATAACTGTGTCGCGCGTCGTATGCTCGAGAGAGAATGCTTCTTTGCTTAGGAGATTTCAATATGTTGTATGTGATTCTGGGATCAGGGATGCACAAATGTTGATGGATCCCTTGTTTATATAGCTTTCGTGGATTTAATTGACTCCACAAAGGCTTTGAATAACGGTCGTAACGCCTGCTGGAATTAATGCTCGTAATTAACCTTGTCGGTTATGTCCGTTGGTCATTAATGTCATTGATCCTGCATTAAACAGAGAATACATAACAGTTGTCATATGTTAGTCAGTCGAGGTCATGAGGTGTCTTACGACGGTCGAGTGTCGTGAGTAACTTTCGATGTAAACTTTTGGTCGGACGACAAAGTGCTTATGATTTTATCTTGTCATAAGAAAGTGTAACAAATGTTTTTCTCTTTTCTGGTCGTGTACGATGACGGCTACAAATTCAGGGGTCAACCCTCAGACAGGTGTAAACTCCGACCCTAACGACCTCGTCGCCTATCGACTTGGGTTGTTGGAGGATCAGAACAAAAAAATGTTGTCGCTACTTTCCAAATTGCCAAGCGCCGTCGTCCCCGTCGATGTCGAGCCTCGCACAGGATTTCAAGCGTCGCCTTTCGTTGACATGATAGCGATTGTCGACGTCCTAAAGAAGTATAACATTCTTGCATTCACACCCAAATATTCAGGAATAACCGATCCAACAGAGCATATTGCACTGTATAAATAGTTTATGTGGACAGTCTCGATCCCACATCAATATCAAGAAGTATGCATGTGCAAAAGCTTCGGGGCGACTCTTACAGGTCCTGCTCTTCAGTGGTTGATCAACCTTAAACCCAAGTCCATAAGCAACTTCGCGTAGTTGGTCAACCAGTTTTCGCAGCAATTCGCCAGTAGTCGCAAGATGGAGAAGCAGACCAGCGACCTATACTACGTCGTCCAAAAATCCAGAGAGTCCATCCATGGCTATTTCAATCTCTTTAATGCCGAAATGATCAGCATTCGAAATTGCGACGTCAAGACTGCCATCGAAGCTTACAAGCCTGGTCTTGACGATAACACCACCGGATTGTACGTCGATCTTACAAAATATCATCCAGAGAATTTTGTAGACGTACGAGCTAGGACTTTGGCTTACATGAGAGTCGAAGACGGCCTAGTCTTCCGTCGTAAGCATTCCACCGACAAAAAGTCACTCGGGATCAAGAAACCAGATTACAAATCCAAGTCGAGCATCAAGACAGAGTCGTCGCGCCGAATATCGAACGTTCGATTCGATAAGAAAAGGAGCAATCCCGTGCCTTGATTCCCTCAATATCCTAAGATCTCCTCTTACGGATTCAAAGGGACGATGAAAGAGCTAGTCGACGCTCTAAGAAACATCCAATCATCCGTCTGATGGCCCAAGAAGAGTGATAAAGATGACTCCAAGAAGGATAAGACCAAGTTGTGCGACTTCCACAGCGACTATGTGTTTGGGCAAAAAATCACGTCGTACGACCACGACCATAACAGGTAAGACACACGTTATAATCCAAATCTTGTATTAAGATAAGGTCTCGACAAGAACCCAGAAAACATTCGTCGTCGCCCGTAAAAGGTAAGTCGTACGTCCCCCGTGACGCTCGACCATAGTATCGCTCGTCCCGTACGACCATCGCGTAAGATCATTGCACCTTCAACCAAAGCTAACGTTAACCTTGACTGTTACGTTTGTTAAGTATTTAATGCAGGAGTCAAAGCCATTAACAGCAAGCGGCCGTAACGGACGAAGAGCATTATGAATAATCACTCCGGCGACCGTTATCAGCCGTTGTAGCCGTTGATCAAATCATTAATGGAGCTAATTAATGATGTGAAGACTATAAAAGACAAGCTAAAGCCTCATTTCAAGGGACATCAGTTAACATCCATTATACATCATTGAACATCACCAAACAGCAGAGAAAATCATCCAAACTCATAGCAAAGAACATTCAAACTCTGGAGATCCAGTACTGAAAGCCAGAACACTACTGCGAACTCAAGAACACTCTAAGGAAAGCTCAAGTATCGCTCTCGACGCACGACAACAGCCCTCGACCAGAAGTTTACACTTTGTATTCACACACGACAAACACCTGTTTTTACATTCAAACATTTGTACTTTACATTTCGAAGTATTTCCTTCATTTGTATTGTAATCTTCGTACGACCGACGCCAGTACCAAGGACGTCGCCCCTGATTGGCGACCATAGTGCAGCGACGACACCCCTTGTCGTCCGCAGGTTTTTTCCTCGATTGAGGTTTTTCCTGCGTCATCAAATCCCTTGTCTCGTTTATTTTTTCCCTCGTCGCACGTCTCGTCGAAAGATCCTTTCTTTAGTTGATTAAGTCCACATCGACCTTAAGTTGTCCCTTTGGTGCGATTTTTGGCATTAACAGTTTGGCGCCATCCGTGGGACCTCATCCGTGGTCTAGACGATAGTCCAGGTCTATATATCGATCTGACCAAGTATCCCCCAGAGACTTTCGAAGACGTCCGAGCTCGAACCTTGGCATATATGAGGGTCGAGGATGATGCCGCCTTTCGTCGCAAGCACACTGATGACAAGAAGTCGTTAGGCGTCAGAAAGCCAGAGTTCAAGACAAAGGCTGTTTCCAGAATAGAGCCAGCGCGCCAAATTTCAAATGTTCGTTTCATGACGAAAGCAGAGGCCAAGACCGCGACTAAGTTCACTCAGTACCCCAAGATATCCTCTTACGGATTCAAAGGATCTGCTAAGGAATTAGTCGAAGCTCTGAAAGGTACCCAAGCCACCATCCGATGACCAAAGAAGTCCGACCTGGACGATGCTAAGAAAGACAAATCAAAGTGGTGCGACTTCCATGCCGATCATGGTCATGCGACAGACGATTGTATAGCATTGAAGAAGGAACTAGCATATCATTTCCCAAAAGGAAATCTCAAGGACATCATCGACGATGTCGCTGTTCTAGCTAATGGCCGTCTACCGTCGACTCCCGAGCATGCAAAAGTTGTCAATTGAAATTCCCTACGCCATGGGGAATCCAAGAGCCGCTCGTGAGTGCTACAAGTCTACCTTGAATCCACGAAAATAAACTGACGTCGCAAGATCAAGCTCTCGACAGGTTCGTTCTTCTATCCCTAAATTAATATCTTTTTCACAGGGATAAATCTACTATGGTGCCTCGTCGCACGACAACATAGTCAACCGCAGGACAATATTTCTCCGTGTCATTCTGTCATTTAAAACCAATCTTTTCCTCCCAAAAAAGGATATGGTAATAAATGACAGGGGGCAAATAGAGAGAGTCTGAAATGGTACGTTCTCTAGCTCGTTCTAGCTCTTTCTCATACGATTTTTTCTCATAAAACGTTTACTGACTTAAGCATCGAAGGGTCGTTGGCTAGCCAACGACCAACCCCCGACATCGTTTTATCGCAGAATCGCACGACAGATTATCGCAGAATCGCACAACAGTAGTCATTAAGTCTACTATATGACTTTAGAATCGCAAAGTCGAACGACATAAACGATCAAGTCTCTAACTTGATCATTTCTCCACAGGGGCATACGATACAAACTCATTGTACTATCTAATCGTACGATCGCAAAGCCTAAATAACTTACATCTAAGTTTCTTAGCTTTTATACCCTGAATGGATACTTTAAATCGCGTGTTCTTATATGTGTTTTACGTTATTCTCATTGTATTACAATAAAGGCCTTAGTCGCATGATTTCCTATGTATCTTACATTCCATCGATGTGATATTCGCTTACCAAGTATATGAAAACACAAGTTCAAACACAAAAAGTGCATTTACTGAAAAGATCGTCAGGTACACGCTCGACCACCAACGATCGAGCAGCAAAGCAAACAAAATAAAATTCCTAAATTAAAGAGGAACATCCGTCGCATTCATGCCCGAAGTCCCGACCTGAAGGCTTTCGCCTGCCACTTCCTCCTCAGCTTCCTTCTCATCATCCAAGTCGAGATCCCTATCGGTCCCGACTCTCTCATAAAAGAGACGCAGCTCATCTGACGCTGAAGCCAAAGGATCCTTGCCCTGCAGGTGACGTCGCATAACTGCCGCACGCGCAGTAAGTCGAGCATAAGAAAAGAAAGACTTATTTTCGTCCTTCAACTCATTAGACTCCTTCTTCAAATTTAGCACTTTAGCCTTGATTCCCTCGACTTCCTTCCTCTTCGCGGTTACGGATTCCTTCATCCCCTCCAGCTCCTCTCTCTGGTCGTGCATCAAAATCAGGGACTCCTTCAAACGCGAGTTTATCTCGTCTCTTGTATGACTGAGGGCATCCAATTCGTCCTGAGCATGGTCAAGGCGCACCGACATCGCTTCTTCATGCTCCAAAGCAGCTTTCTCTTTAGCTAACGCTGCATCTTCATCTTTGGTAACAGAAGCCGTTGAAACCTCTATATTCGTCGTTTCGGCATGTAATGCCAGGGAAGCTTGGAACGCCTGAAGAATCATAATATGAGCGGCATTAGTAAACAACGACAACGACAACGACAACGACAAACGACAAGTCTTGAAAGAAAGGCTTACCAAGAATAAGAGTCCAGCTGTATGGAACTCTTTCTTCTCGAAAGAAAACCCGTCAAAACGCTCCCTAAAAGATGGAAGAAAATATTTTTCCAAATGGGGGAACAACTTCGTCTCGTCCAAGACATTGTCGTCCAGAAAACCCGACGGCAACGTAAAGTTGACCGTCGTTTCCCCCAAAGGTTGCTTCTGCGCGCCTTTGCCCCTGTCGGCCGATGAAGGGCCGGATAGGACGACGGGAGACATCGTCGCCAGTTGCGCAGTATCCACAGATTTCGCGCCAGTCGCAACCGACGCCTTCGCCTTCCTGGACAAGGCAACCCTCGATGGGTTATCCGTCTTCAAAGACGGTTCCCTCAGAACGGACACCTTTGTCCTCTTTAAGAGGCCCGACCCGGCTGTTGGTACCTCTTTTCTCTTCAGGACTCCCGACCCAGTCGTCGAAACGTCCTTCTCCCTCGCCTCGCGAGCTACTTCGACTTGGGCCATCTTCCTAGCAATAGAAGACGTCGCCTGTGCTTGAGATTCACCTGTACGGTAAAAGAAAGAAATTAGACGATTCAGAACAGAGAAAGACCAGGTCAAGCGAAAAGAAGACGAAAGGATACTTACCAATTATCTCTACCTCTGGTTCTTCGCTCTTCTCTTCCTCCTTAGTCTTCTCAGAGTCCTCCTCTTCTTCTTTCTTCTCTCGACCCATCCTCATTCTGTCGCTCAAGAAAACGGTGTCTTCATCCTCGTCTATCAAATGACGCATGACGTACGACCGGACTTCAGTACTAAATTCCAAGAACTTTTCGATCTTAGCCCGAGAAGCATCATCCGGCTTTACCTTATCAAAATCAATATTTACGCATAAAAAAGAAGATCAGTCGAAAAAACAATCGAGCAACAGAATAACATGAAAACGAACAGTCAAAGGCTCACCCGTCATATTCCAACCCTCCCTAATCCAGTCACTATCAGTGTCCAGTGTCGACACCCGTACGAATACGTACCTCTTCTTCCATCCACGGTCGTTGACCGCAGTATTTAAAACCAGGGTACGATCACCCTTGCACCTTGAAAACAAACTATAGCGACGGTACCGGTCATTCTTGACCTTATACGCCGTCAGAAGGTCCCTCACATTCATCGGTGGATTCCAGTTGGAGGTAAGTCGTTCGATGATCAAGATAACTTGCCAGAACTGGGGCATCAATTGCCCCGGAGAAAGATCAAATTCACACAGGAACTCTTTGACTAAAGGCGAATATGGCCAGTGAAAACCTATCTTGAACGGGTATTCGTATATAACAACGTACCCCTCGGGGCACATTTCCGGTCGAACCTTGCCAACCTTGCTTACAGTAATCCCCATGGGAATCCTCGCTAGACTTCTAAAGTCGTCGAGATCTTCTTCGTTTTTAATGGTGCTTCTAGCTCTGTCGACATTGCCAGCCCCGTTAAATTGATTTGCACTTCTGAGAGGCCCCAGATATCCCAGTTTTTTCTAGGCTTTCTAGCAATAGACTTGCGACGCATACGCAAACTGGAGGGTCGTATCTTATATGATCTCAGAAAAACTTAAATTAGGTAAAAAATCCTTGCAAGTTCTAATCGAACAGAAATCGCCAAGAAAAGATCTATCGTAATCTTTATTTATGCAGTCGATCATGTCAGGTCGAACCCTTTGATGATCGTCGCGCATCCCCGTCCTTTCGTATGACCACAGGGATCGTCGACACCTGTCATCGACAGCTGGTAAGCATCATCGTGTGTCAGTATGACGTCACGACCTCGTTCCCTTTTCAACTTCTCGTTCAGTTAGAAACGGACCAGTCTAGCTCCAAGGCGATTGAGGTAATTTCTAACTCTTGTCTTATTTCCTATGTGTCTGATTGACAAAATTTAAAACCTAAATTTGACATTCAATTTCCAAATTTTGGGGGCAAACTGTTTGGGCAAAAAATCACGTCGTACGACCACGACCAGAACAGGTAAGACACACGTTATAATCCAAATCTTGTATTAAGATAAGGTCTCAACAAGAACCCAGAAAACATCCGTCGTCGCCCGTAAAAGGTAAGTCGTACGTCCCCCGTGACGCTCGACCATAGTATTGCTCGTCCCGTACGACCATCGCGTAAGATCATTGCACCTTCGACCAAAGCTAACGTTAACCTTGACTGTTACGTTTGTTAAGTATTTAATGCAGGAGTCAAAGCCACTAACAACAAGCGACCGTAACGGACGAAGAGCATTATGAATAATCACTCCGGCGACCATTTCCAGCCGTTGATCAACTCATTAATGGAGCTAATTAATGATGTGAAGACTATAAAAGACAAGCTAAAGCCTCATTTCAAGGGACATCCGTTAACATCCATTATACATCATCGAACATCACCAAACAGTAGAGAAAATCATCCAAACTCATAGCAAAGAACATTCAAACTCTGGAGATCAAGTACTGAAAGCCAGAACCCTACTGCGAACTCAAGAACACTCTAAGGAAAGCTCAAGTATCGCTCTCGACGCACGACAATAGACCTCGACCAGAAGTTCACACTTTGTATTCACACACGACAAACACCTATTTTTACATTCAAACACTTGTACTTTACATTTCGAAGTATTTCCTTCATTTGTATTGTAATCATCGTACGACCGACGCCAGTACCAAGGACGTCGCCCCTGATTGGCGACCATAGTGCAGCGACGACACCCCTTGTCGTCCGCAGGTTTTTTCCTCGATTGAGGTTTTTCCTGCATCATCAAATCCCTTGTCTCGTTTATTTTTTCCCACGTCGCACGTCTCATTGAAAGATCCTTTCTTTAGTTGATTAAGTCCACATCGACCTTAAGTTGTCCCTTTGGTGCGATTTTTGGCATTAACACTATGGTCATACGACAGATAACTGCCTTGCCTTGAAAAAGAAGTTAACCTGGATCGTGCCCAAGGGTCATTTGTGGGGCTTGGTTGACGTGCCAGTTGGTAATGTAAGACCAGAATCCCCCGTCCATGAAATAGTCGTTAACTGTGTGACGGGTGGATCTGACGTCTGCGGTTTAACCTATTCGGCAGCCAAGCGGCACGCCAGTCAATCATAGGGAGAATACCCCATTCCTCGGTCGTCCTGACCGAAGCAAGAATTAGAGCTGGAGGCGATGCCAATCACGTTCGACCAAGACGACCTCTAGCAAAGTTGGCAAAAGCATCATGATGGTTTGATCATCCAGCTCACTATTGGCAACTGCTCGACCAAGAGAGTATTGGTCGATGGGGGCAGTTTGGCCAACATCATTTTTCTGAGCACTATCAAAGCTATGGGAATCGACAAATCAGAGATCACCCATCGTTCGACGACCCTGATAGGATTCAATGGCGATTCTACCAGTACTCTAGGAGAAATCATCCTCCCAGTGTATGCTAAAGGGGTCAGCAAGCAAACAAGATTTAATGTTACTGACTGTTCATCAGCATATAATGTTATACTTGGTCGACCCTGGATCCACGACATAAAAGCGGTCCCCTCGTCCTATCATCAGACGATCAAATTCCCGACGCCTTGGGGAGTGCAGGAAGTCAAAAGTGAACAGAAGACTGACCGTGATTGCTACAAAGCAACATTGAAACCTCAAAGGTGAAACCAATATTGTGGCGACTGCGCACGACACGATCAAACCTATCCGTACACCAGAAAAGGCAGGACCAGGTATCATTTTACAGTCACCACAAGAGGGAAGAATGACGTACCCCATACGACACTACAGTTTTTAACTACCCATCGTGGGCACAGATATAGCTCACGACTTGGGGGAAGCTGGACCCCGCGATAGAAGTAATTCTCCAATAGCCATCGATAAACGTCACCAGGTATGTAACGTCCGTCAACGACCCTCAGGTACGATATACCAACCTTCTAAAGTTTTACATACGTCTTTAATCCCACAAACCTTCATAAGGCAGGGAATGGACATCGCTAGTAAATTACATCCTTGTTAATGCCAAAAATCGCACCAAAGGGACAACTTAAGGTCGATGTGGACTTTAACAACTAAAGAAAGGAATCATTCGACAAAAGCGTGCGACAAAGATAAAAATGTAAATGAGACAGAGAATTTAATGACGCGGGAAAAACCTCAACGAGGAAAAAACCCGCGGACGACCGTGGATGTCGTCGCTGCACTATGATCACCAAACAGGGGCGATGTCATTGGTCACTGGTGTCGATCGTACAAAGATTACAATACAAATGAAAGAAAGACTTTGAAATGTAAAGTAACAAGTGTTTTTTCAATGTGAAACAGTGCGTGTCGTGTGTAAAAATTGATGTGTCGTGCGTGATTTGTCTTGCGTCGAGAGCGATCTTCTACGAGTGACTTCTTTGCCTTGAGTGATCTTCGGAGTTCGAGTGCTTGTGGCTCTTGTTTGATGTTCTAGAGATGTTGATCAGATGTCTGGAACTGATGATTGAGCTTATAATTTATAGTATTCGGGTGCTTTAATTGATGTCTTGAATGCTTTGCGTAACTGTCGTAATGGACGTCGCTTTTATTGATGTTTAATGATCTTCATCAGTTATAGCTGTTGTCCATTAATGATGTTGACTCCTGCATTAAACACTGAACAAACGTAACAGTTTATAACGCATTAGTCGGTCGAGGTCGCATGGTTTTAGACGACGGTCGTGCGAAACGTACGACATCGTGGTCGAGCGTCGTGAGGAACTCTTGACCTATCTTTTAGGAGGGACAACGGAGGTTTCAAGGGTCTTTGTTGGGACCTTATCTTAATCCAAGATATGGATCCTATTATGTGTCTTACCTTTTCTGGTTGTGGTCAAGACTGGTGAATTTTTGCCCAAACAGTTTGCCCCCAAAGTTTGAAAGTAGAATGACAAATTTGGATATTAAATTTTGCTCGTCGGGTGTCCAGGATCATGACACGTGTCGAGGATTACCTTGGTTTGCCTTAGAACTGAATCGGTTCAATTCTAACTAAAATAGAAGTTGAAATGGTGAAAAGATCGTGACGTCATTCTGACGCACGATTGTGCTTACCAGCTGTCATGGCCATATGTCAGCGATCCGTGTGGTCATTTGAAGAGACGGGGGCACGTGGCGATCATCTAAAGGTTCAACCTGACATGATCGTTTACATAAGTAGGAATTCTAATGGATCATTTCCTTCTGTGATTCTGAAAAGCTTTGAAAGGCGAAATTCTCTATGTTTTTCGCTTGATCTTCTTCGGAATCGCCAAGATCTTTGCTTAAAATTTCGAAGTTTTATTCTGTCTAGGAAGGCACTGATTGCGATCGATGCGATTTGCGCATCTAGCGACGATGTCCTCTGTAGCCATGCCACCACTTTTGTCAGCCGACAGGGGCAAGAGCGTAAAGATGGGAGAGGATGAGGGGAAAGTTATGACGATCAAGTTTACGTTATCGTCGATCCTCCTCATTAGTGATGTCCTTGACGGGACGAGATCATTTCCATATCTGGAGAAATATCAACTCCTATCTTCTAGGGAGCATTTTCGAGGGCTGACGATTCATCGAGAGTTGTTACGTCTAAGGAGGCGAGGGCGCCATCCACCCATCACGGCGCGATGGACGCGACACCGGCAAGTTCGGCGCCTCCGGCGACAGTGACGAAACCGGTATCCAAGGTGTCGACCCCATCGTCTGCCGACAAGGGCGAGGGGTCGTCGGCCGAAGTTACGACGGTTAACTTTTCGTTACCGTCCAACTTTATGGCGGATCGTGTCCTAGACGGGACGACGTTGTTTCCTCATTTAGGGAAATATTTGCTTCCGTCTTTCAAGGAGCTTTTTCAGAGAATACCGGTCATAGAGACGGGATCTCAGGTTGCCGGTCTGGCGTTCATGGTAAGTCTTTCTTTCAAGACTTGATTCGTTGTCGTCGTCGTATATTTATTAACGAACTTCTTATTTATTATAGACATTCCAGTCTTCCCTGGCGCTATATGTCGAGATGTCGAGAGTTGAAGATCTGGTGGCGTCTGCTCTTGAAAGAGAAGATGCGGCGCTAGAAAGGGAGAGGGTGGCTTTGGCGCGTGCCGACGAGTTGGCTATTCAACTTTATGATGCTCTGCACGAACTAGAGGCCGTTAGTCGCACGAAGAAGGCGGACGACTCTCCTAAGCCTTAGGAAACTTTCAATTTTTCCATGTTTTTGTCCACTGTTAACAGTTGAGTACTTTTGAATGTAAATGACAAAAGTTATTCAGGGAATGAAATTTAAGTTTCCATCAAACTCGCATCTCGTATGTTCATTAAATATATTACACCGGAAGTCATGCGACTTAGGCATTATTGCAACACAATAACTAGAACGCAAGCCATAAGACTTTTAAATCGTGTATACAAACATTAGCACATGCGATCAAAGTATATATTCAGGGTATGAAACTTTTCTAAGTCAAGAAACTTAGAACATAACTCGTTAAGTATCCGCAATCATACGATTAAGTTGTGCGATGAACATGAATCGCGTGTCCCTGTAGGAGGATGATCAAGTCATAGACCTGAGCATTTATGTCGTGCGACCTTGCGAAACTAGAGTCATGTGAGTATTGTCGTGCGATTCTGCGAAAAAACAATGTCAGAGGTTGGTCGTTAGCTAACCAACGACCCTTCGATGCTTAAGTCAGTTGTCATCCGCGATAATAAATCGTATGAAAGAAGAAATGAAAGAGGACTTAGAATACGTACCTTTCTATTCTCTTCTATGTCTATTTGCCCCCCGTCATTTATCATCTTATTTCTTTCCGGGAAAAAATAGATTATGAATGGCGGATCGACGCGAGAAATAACGGTTGTGCTTATGTTGACTGTCGAGACCTTATGGTCATGTCGTGACTGCTAAACAGTTTATTTTCGCGGTTTCAGAGTGGTCTTATAGCAGTCACGGGCGACTTTCGGCTCACTTTTGATTTCTTGGATTCCCCACGGCGTAGGGAATTTCAGGGTCTGATGATATGTCGAAGGAACAGCTTTCATCTCGTGGATCCATGGTCGACCCAAGATGATGTTATAGGCCGACGCACAATCTATGACACTGAACTTTGTCTGCTTGTTGATCCCTCCGGCGTAGACTGGCAAGATGATATCTCCATAGGTGCTTGACGCTTCTCCATTGAAACCGACCAAAGTCGTCGAACGTCGGGTGATTTCCGAAGGATCGATTCCCATGGCCTTAATGGTGTTAAGAAAAATGACGTTCGTTGAACTGCCCCCATCGACCAGGACTCGTCGGGTTAAGCAATTACCGACCGTGAGTTGAATGATCAACCCGTCATGATGTTTCTGATATGAGTCGCTGAGGTCGTCCTGATCGAACACAATCTTCATAGATTCTAACTCCAGAGCTCCTTTGGGTCTCGATGAACGCGGGATAGGTCGATCGTCAGGTGCTTGACTGGCATGACGTTTAGCTGCAGAGTACGTTAGACCACACACGTCGGAACCACCAGTGATGCAATTGACGACCTTTGCATGCTCGGGGGTTGACGGTAGATGATCGCTAGTTGAAGTAACGACGTCATCGATGATATGTTTGAGATTGCCTTTTGGGACGTGATATGCTAGCTCCGTTTTGAGAACTATGCAATCATCTGTCGCATGACCGTGGTCGACGTGAAAGTCGCACCACTTAGATTTATCTTTCTTAGCGTCATCTTGATCGGACTTCTTTGGCCATCGAATAGTCGCTTGAGAGGTCTTCAAGGCCTCGACCAAATCCTTGGTGGTCCCCTTGAATCCGTAAGAGGATATCTTAGGGTACTGAGGAAACTTGTTCGCGGTTTTAGCCTCTGCTTTCGTCTTGAATCGGACGTTTGAGATTTGGCGTGCTGGCTCTACTCTGGAAATTGCCTTCGTCTTGAACTCTGGCTTCCTCACACCTAACGACCTCTTGTCGTCGGTATGCTTGCGACGAAAGGCAGCGTCGTCCTCTACCCTCATATACGCTAGGGTTCGAGCTCGGATGTCTTCGAAATTATCCGGAGGATACTTGGTTAGATCAGTGTATAAACCTGAACTGTCGTCCAGACCGCGCTTATAAGCTTCAATTGAGGTCTTGATGTCACAATTACGAATACTGATCATTTCTGCATTGAATCTGTTGAAATAACTTTGAATAGACTCACTGGTCTTCTGCACGACATAATATAGATCACTGGTCTGCTTCTCCATCTTGCAACTGCTGGCGAATTGCTGAGAGAATTGGTTGACCAACTCAGCGAACGACCCGATGGATTTGGGTTTGAGATTGATCAGCTATTGGAGGGCAGGACCAGTGAGTGTCGCACCGAAGCTCTTGCACATACAGACTTCTTGATACATGTGTGGGATCGAGATCGTCTACATGACCTGTTTATACTGCGCGACATGCTCTGTCGGGTCGGTCACTCCCGAATATTTGGCCGTGAAGGCGGGGACGTTGTATTTCTTTGGGACCTCGACGGTCGCGATCTTCTAGCATTTTCAATGAAGGGCGACGCCTGATAACCTGATCGAGGCTCGACGTCGACGGGCACGGCTGCCCCGAGTAGCTTGGCGAGCAAGGATAGGACGCGCTCGTTCTGATCTTCTAGCATTTTCAATCGCTGGGTGACGGGGTCATTGGGGTCGAGATTTGCCCCTGTCTAAGGATTGACTCCCGAATTGGTGCCATTGGCGTGCGACGAGCCATGGGCGTCCCCGTTGAAAGGGACAGAATAATGCTGCCATCCATTCTAAAATTGCTGCGATCCATTCTAGAACGGCTGCGATCCATTCTGGAACGGCTGCGATCCATTCTGGAACGGCTGCGGCCCATTCTGGAACGGCTGAGGCCCATTCCGCATGGGTGGAGGCCTAATATGATGAGGAGGCATATGCCCCGACTGTGGATTTTGATTGAATGGCCTCGGCTGCTGTTTGGGCAAAAATTCACGTCGTACGACCACGGCCAGAAAAGGTAAGACGCGCGTTATGAAAGACATCTTGGAGTAATATAAGGTCCCGACCAAGACCCGCAGAACGTCCGTCGTAAAAGGTGAGTCGAGAGTTCCTCGCGACACTCGACCATAGTGTCGCCCGTCCCGCACGACCGTCGCATAGAACCATGCGACCTCGACCAAACTAACGTTAACCATGACTGTTACGTTTGTTAAGTGTTTAATGCAGGAGTCAAAGCTATTAAAGGAGAAACGGCTATATCCGACGCAAGCTGTTACTCGTAACGGACGAAGACCATTATGGATGATCACGCCGGCAGCCGTTACAGACCGTTGCGACAATTAAAGATGTTAATGAAGCAATCAATGAGCTAATCAAAGCTCCCAAAGACTATAAAGCTAGAGCCGAATCCTCATTTCAGGGGGACGGAACATCGAACATCGAATTAGAGAACATCTGGAGATCATCTGAAGGACATCTGCAGAGTAATCTACTACAATCATTCAAGCTCAAGAATCACACTACGAACTCAAGAACGCTCGAAGAAAAGCTCAAGTTATCACTCCTGGCGTACGACATCAGCCTTCGACCAACAGTTTACACTTTGTATTCACATACAACAAACACTGTTTTTTACATTCAAACACTTGTACTTTACATTTCGAAGCATTTCCTTCATCTGTATTGTAACCCTTATACGACCGACGCCAGTACCGAAGGACATCGCCCCTGATTGGTGACCATAGTGCAGCGACGACACACACTGTCGTCCGCAGGTTTTTTCCTCGATTGAGGTTTTTCCTGCGTCATCAAATCCCTTGTTTCTTTATTTTTATCCTCGTCGCACGTCTCGTCGAAAGATTATTTCTTTAGTTGTTTAAGTCCACATCGACCTTAAGTTGTCCCTTTGGTGCGATTTTTTGCATTAACAGTTTGGCGCCATCCGTGGGACCTCATCTAGAGAAAATCCTCGACGAACGTGCATTCTACTACTGGTTTCTTGGAGTTTTCCTCTGTTTTCTATTGCAGGATAAATGGCAACCCCTGGAAATCCACAGCAAGCCGTTGCTCAGATGTATCAGGAGCTCGAAGTCTCCAGGAATCAGCTCAATGCAATGGCGGAGCAGAATCGCAGAGCATCTGAGGAGATTGCACAATTGAGAAATCCTTTCGGACCTCAGAATGGTCATAGGCCGTTCGTGCAGAATCCAGTTCCGGGATCATTCAATCAGAATGGTCCTAGACCATTTGTTCAGAATCCAGATACAGGACCAGATCCTTCCACGCAGAATCAGAAACCAGGGCCGTTCAACCCAAATCCCCAGTTCAGACCAATTCCCCCTCAGTATCTTAGGCCACCACCCATGAATAATGGGTCGCAGCCGTTACAAGGGTCGCAGCCTTTCCAGCAGGGGTCACAGCCATTTCAACAGCCATTTCAGAATGGACCTCAAGGTAGATCTCAGCCATTCCACGGTGGTTCGCAGCCTTTCCAGCAAGGATCCCAGCCGTTCCAGAATGGATCACAACAATTTAATCATGGGTCGCAGCCATATTTTGTCCCGTTCAATGGAGACACCAATGCCTCGTCGCATGACAATGGCATCAGCTCAGGAGTTAACCCTCAAGCAGGGGCAGCCGTCGGTCATAATGACCCCGTTGCTCAGCGTTTGAAGATGCTGGAAGATCAGAATGAGCGCGTCCTGTCCTTGCTCGCCAAATTGCCTGGGGCAGCCGTGCCATTCGACGTCGAGCCTCGATCCGGCTTTCAGGTGTCGCCTTTTATCGATGAGATTGCAACTGTCGAGGTCCCAAAGAAATATAACATCCCCGCTTTCACTCCTAAGTATTCTGGTGTGACCGATCCAACCAAGCACGTCGCACAATATAAGCAGCTTATGTAGACGATCTCAATTCCATTTATGTATCAGGAAGTATGCATGTGTAAGAGTTTCGGTGCAACTCTCACTGGTCCAGTTCTCCAATGGTTGATCAATCTCAAACCCAAGCCTATCGGGTCGTTCGCCGAGTTGGTCAATCAATTCTCCCAGCAATTCACCAGCAGTAGTAAGATGGAGAAGCAGACTAGCGACCTGTATTACGTCGTGCAGAAAGCCAGCGAGTCTATTCAAAGTTATTTCAATAGATTCAATGCTGAAATGATCAATATCCGCAATTGTGACATCAAGACCACGATCGAAGCTTACAGGCATGGTCTAGACGATAGTTCAGGTTTATATATCGACCTGACTAAATATCCCCCAGAGAATTTCGAAGACGTCCTTGCTCGAACTTTAGCATATATGGGGGTCGAGGACGACGCATCATTTCGTCGCAAGCACACTGACGACAAGAAGTCGTCATGCGTCAGAAAACCAGAATTCAAGGCCAAAGCTGTTTCCAGAATCGAGCCCGCGCGCCAAATTTCAAATGTTCGTTTCAAGACGAAAGCAGAGGCCAAGACCGCGGCTAAATTTCCTCGATACCCCAACCTATCCTCTTACGGATTCAAAGGGTCCGCAAAAGACTTAGTCGAAGCTCTTAAGTCCGTCCAAGCGACCATTCGATGGCCAAAGAAGTCCGACCTAGATGGTGCTAAGAAAGATAAATCAAAGTGGTGCGACTTCCACGTCGATCATGGTCACGCGACAGATGATTGCATCGCGCTGGAGAAGGAGCTAGCATATCACTTCCCAAAAAGGAAATCTCAAAGATATCATCGACGATGACGCTACTCCAGCTAGTAACTATCGACCGTCGACCCCCGAGCATACAAAAGTCGTCAATTGCATCACCGGTGGTTCAGACATGCATGGTCTGACATACTCCACAGTCAGGCGCCTTTGAGAGGTTCGTTCTTCTAAAATTATATCTTTTCCACAGGGATAAGTCTACTATGGTTCCCTGTCGCACGACAATATCTCATCAGATCGCAGTGTCATCCTGTCATTTAAAACCTATCTTTCCTCCGAAAAGAATAAGATAATAAATGACAGGGGGGCAATATCCCACTAAAAAGAGAATCTAACGGTATGTTCCTAAATCTTTTTCATACATTTTTTTCTCACAACTGACTTAAGCATCGGAGGGTCGTTGGTTAGCCAACAACCAACCCTTAACATCGTTTTACCGCAGAATCGCACGACAGCTTATCGCAGGATCGCACGACAGTAGTCATTAAGTCTACAATATGACTTTAAATTCACAAGGTCGCACGATATAAACGACCAAATCTATGATTTGATCATCCTTTACAGGGACATACGATTCAAATTAATCACACGACTTAGTCGTACGATTGCGAGGTCTAACGATCTCATGATCTAAGCCTCTTAACTTGGAAAAATTTCATACTCCGAATGTATGCTTTAGTCGCATGTGCTTATGTTTATACACACGATTTAAAAGTCTTATGGCTTACGTACCAGTTATTGTGTTACAATGAATGCCTTAGTCGCATGATTCCCAGATTCAATTTCATAATTGATATGGTATTTGTTTACCAAATATATAAAACGCAAGTTCAAATAAAAGTTCAAAGTTTCATTTACAAAACTGTCGGTTATATTCAAAAGAACTCGACTACCGACGCTCGAGTATACAAAGATAAAATGGTTCGACCACCAACGGTCGATACATGAAAAGACATAGCATTTCCTAAACCTAGAGAAAAGCGTCGATGGCAAGCTCTGCCCAAAAGTCTCGACCTTCGAAGCCCTACCAATCCCAAAGAACTGATGCAAGGATCAAACAAGTATATTAGGAGTGGTCTTCCAACTCCTTACGCCTCGACATTCTGAGAATATGGCTCTAAAGATTAATGTTAAGGTTGGAGGAAGGAATATATCCTTCTCAACGATCGACCTCCACTCCAGCATTTCCTCTACCTTCACATATTCAATGAGAGGAAACAGAAGCATCTGCAAATTACAAAAGAAACATACTAAATGCTCAGCGAAAGAACTTCGATAACACAAGTTTTGAAAGAAAAACTTACAAAGAACGCCAGTTCGGCTAAACACAGTCCAATCTCTTCAACAGAGATTCTTCGAAAATGCTCCTTGAAAAGAGCTGATATTTCCCCAGATGCGGAAGTGACTCTGCCCTGACGAGGACATAGTCAATCAGGAGGGTTGACGACAACGCAAAGTTGTTCGTCGCCATAAACTCTCCCTCATTCTCTCCCGTCTTTACACCCTTGCCCCTGGCGGCTGACGAAAGGGTCGACGAGGATGTAGAGAACATCGTCGCCAGTTGCGCAGTATGAAACATCGTCGCCAGTTGCGCAGTATGAAACAACGTCGCCAGTTGCGCAGTATGAAACATCGTCGCCAGTTGCGCAGTATGAGACATCGTCGCCAGTTGTATCAACAGATCCAATCCAATCACTGTCCGTATCCAGCACATACCTCGTCTTCCATTTGCGATCATCGACAGCAGTGTTCAAAACTAAGGTACGATCACCCTTAAGTCCTGAAAGTAAACTATAACGACGATATTGATCGGACGTGACTTTATACACCACTCCCAGTGCGAGGCAAGTCGCTCGATGATCAGGATAACTCGCCAGAACTAGGGCATCGGTTGCCTCGGTGAAAGATCGAATTCACGCATGAACACTTCGACCAAAGGCGAATACGGCCAGTGGAAGCCCATCTTAAACAGGTACTCATATATCACGGCATATCCATCAGGACACATCTCCGGTCGAACCTCGCCAACCTTACTTATGGTAATACACATGAGAATCCTCGCTAGACTTCCAAAGTCGTCAAAATCTTTTTCGTTTCTAATAGCACCTCTGGCTCCGTCGACATTCAGCTGGTAAGCACGATCGTATGTCAGCATGACGTCACGACCTCGTTCCCCTTTTTAACCTCTCATTCAGTTAGAGGCAAACCAGCCCAGTTACAAGGTGATCAAGGTAATTTTTTCTGACCCTTGCTCTATTTTTTACGCGTCTGATTGACAAAATTTAAACTCAAATTTGCCATCCTTCTTTCAAATTTTGGGGGCAAACTGTTTGGGCAAAAATTCACGTCGTACGACCACAACCAGAAAAGGTAAGACGCGCGTTATGAAAGACATCTTGGATTAATATAAGGTCCCGACCAAGACCCGCAGAACGTCCGTCGTCTGTCGTAAAAGGTGAGTCGAGAGTTCCTCGCGACACTCGACCATAGCGTCGCCTGTCCCGCACGACCGTCGCATAGAACCATGCGACCTCGACCAAACTAACGTTAACCATGACTGTTACGTTTGTTAAGTGTTTAATGCAGGAGTCAAAGCTATTAAAGGAGCAACGGCTATATCTGACGCAAGCTGTTACTCGTGACGGACGAAGACCATTATGGATGATCACGTTGGCAACCGTTACAGACCGTTGCGACAATTAAAGATGTTAATGAAGCAATAAATGAGCTAATCAAAGCTCCCAAAGACTATAAAGCTAGAGCCGAATCCTCATTTCAGGGGGACGAAACATCGAACATCGAAGTAGAGAACATCTGGAGATCATCTGAAGGACATCTGCAGAGTAATCTACTACAATCATTCAAGCTCAAGAATCACACTACGAACTCAAGAACGCTCGAAGAAAAGCTCAAGTTATCGCTCCTGGCGTACGACATCAGCCTTCGACCAACAGTTTACACTTTGTATTCACATACAACAAACACTGTTTTTTACATTCAAACACTTGTACTTTACATTACGAAGCATTTCCTTCATCTGTATTGTAACCCTTATACGACCGACGCCAGTACCGAAGGACATCGCCCCTGATTGGCGACCATAGTGCAGCGACGACACCCACTGTCGTCCACAGGTTTTTCCTCGATTAAGGTTTTTCCTGCGTCATCAAATCCCTTGTTTCTTTATTTTTATCCTCGCCGCACGTCTCGTCGAAAGATTCTTTCTTTAGTTGTTTAAGTCCACATCGACCTTAAGTTGTCCCTTTGGTGCGATTTTTGGCATTAACAGCTGCTGGTTCTGGATGAATGGACCTGGATGCTGGCTCTGAGCGAACGGACCTGATCCTGGAACAGGATTCTGGACGAAGGGTCGAGGACCATTCTGACCTGACGATCCCTGACCTGGATTTTGCACGATTGGACTAGGGCCATTTTGAGGTCCGAAGGGATTTCTCAGTCGCGCGATCTCCTCAGCTGCTTTGCGACTTTGCTCAGCCATGGCATTGATTTGATTCCGAGCGACTTCCAGCTCCTGATGCATCTGGGCAATGACATGCTCTTGATTTCCAGGGATTGCCATTTTCCTTAAACAAAAAACAATAGAAACTCCAAGAAACCGTTAGTACGACGCACGTTTGTCGAAGATTTTCTCTAGATGGGGTCCCACGGATGGCGCCAAACTGTTAATGCCAAAAACCGCACCAAAGGGACAACTTAAGGTCGATGTGGATTTTAACAACTAAAGAAAGGAATCATTCGACAAAAGCGTGCGACAAAGATAAAAATGTAAATGAGACAGAGATTTTGATGACGCGGGAAAAACCTCAACGAGGAAAAAACCCGCGGACGACCGTAGATGTCGTCGCTGCACTATGATCGCCAAACAGGGGCGATGTCCTTGGTCACTGGTGTGTCGATCGTACAAAGATTACAATACAAATGAAAGAAAGACTTTGAAATGTAAAATAACAAGTGTTTTTTCAACGTGAAACAGTGTGCGTCGTGTGTAAAAAATGATGTGTCGTGCGTGATTTGTCTTGCGTCGAGAGTGATCTTCTACGAGTGACTTCTTTGCCGTGAGTGATCTTCGGAGTTCGAGTGCGTGTGGCTCTTGTTTGATGTTCTAGAGATGTTGATCAGATGTTTGGAATTGATGATTGAGCTTGGAATTTATAGTCTTCGGGTGCTTTAATTGATGTCTTAAATGCTTTGCGTAACTGTCGTAATGGACGTCGCTTTTATTGTTGTTTAATGATCTTCATCATTTATAGCTGTTGTCCATTAATGATGTTGACTCTTGCATTAAACACTGAACAAACGTAACAGTTTATAACGCGTTAGTCGGTCGAGGTCGCATGGTTTTAGACGACGGTCGTGCGAAACGTACGACATCGTGGTCGAGCGTCGTGAGGAACTCTCGACCTATCTTTTAGGAGGGACGACGGAGGTTTCAAGGGTCTTTGTCGGGACCTTATCTTAATCCAAGATATGGCTCATATTATGTGTCTTACCTTTTCTGGTTGTGGTCGAGACTGGTGAAGTTTTGCCCAAACAATCTTGCCCCAAGGCAAGAATTTTTCTGTTAGTCTTTTCAAAATTATTCCTCTGAACGAACAGAAACAGATGCCTACTCCCAGATTCGGGGCAAAAAGGTCATCTCTTTTGTCTAGACTAGCGTTCTATGCAAGATCGAAATTTCTTTAGAAATCATGTACTCCAATGATCCACTAGAGATCGTACGTCTGGAGATCGTAGTACCAAATCTACGACCACAACCCCACGTGGCTGGATTGTAGTACATTTTGTTTCCTTTTTTGCTATCGATTTATTTCAACAAACGATTACTGACTTAAGCATCGGAGGGTCATTGGTTATCCAACGACCACCCTCGAGTCTTACATTGCAGGTTCGCAGGATCGCACGAACATTAGTCTTATGATCTACATCGTAAGAATTCAAAGTCTTTTAGACTATAAAGTCATGACCCATAAACTCATGACTCGCACGACGAAATCGAATCTCACAATTACATAGATCCTATGATCACAACAGATACATTCAAGTTTGAGTCATGAAGCTCAAGCCTTATAACTTAAGCTATATGGTTTAAGAATGTATGTTCGGCCCAGTCGCCCGACTACTTCCAAAACTATTTCTTTTCCTACGATCTACATCGTGAAAAACAAAGTATCTAAGACTCGCATATCATAAATAGAATCTTACAATTCATTATACAGGTCATGTGATCTTTCCAGGTGTTCCTTAAACTACATGTTGGAAACATAAGTCTTACGACTTGAATTCCATACTTAGAATACTTCTTCGGCCTCAGTCGCCCGATTACTTCACAGTTATAAGTATCTTAGTCGTACAAGTTTTTCGTAAGATTTATGGTTCATTACACTCGTCATTAAATTTCGTTTTATTTTGTTCATTCACGACAAAGTAAAGTATACGACAAAAGCGTAACATAATTTTACTTGTATTTATACGATAAAAAATGTACAAGTAAAAGGCACGACCGATTATAGTCACCCACAACAAAAATAAATCAAAGAAAAATTCAAGGCAGAGGGGAGTCCTCAGCGACCTCCTCGTCGCCAGTTATGTCGACCTCAGCGTCTGTCAGGTCCTCTTCTTCAAGCTTATCTTCTTGGTCGAGTTCATCCTGGCCCCCGATTTTCTCTAAGAAGGTTTTGACCTCCTCTTCGGCTTCGTCCATAAGGTTCAACCCCCGTAAACGGCGACGCATAATCGCTGCTCGAACCCTCAGACGGGTCAGAGCTTCAAACGACTGAAGTCGCTCCTCTAAGGAAGGAATATTCCCCTCTTTTGCCTCGACGAGCGACTTAAGGTCCTCGACATGTTTTTAGCTCTTGGCCAAGGAGCCCTTAGTCGCTCCTAAGTCCGCCTCAGTCGCCGAGGACTTCTCAAGGGCTTCCATCAGTTGGCGCCGGAGGTTTTCCTTTTTCCTCGACGACTCTGCATACAAGTCATGTACTTCGCAAAATTTTTCATAAAGGACCTCTGCCTTCTCCATCGCCGTCTTCTCCTGCTCCTGCGCCACTCGCGTTTCCTCCTGCACCTTGTGCATCATCTCTAAAGCAGTGGGTGTAACCTTACGGATTTTATCCATATAGGCATACAAGCAGAGAGACGTCTGGAAGGCCTGTAGCGCATGAACACACATGAACATCAGAAAGCGAACAATAAAATAAAACATTAAAATAAGACAGGTCGTACGCACCTTAAAGGTCAGCCTCGAAACGTACGACCCCATGTTATCAACCGTAACCCCTTCCAGCCGCTCCTGAAAGCAAAGAAGGAGGAATTTCTTCAGGTCGGGGAAGAGTTTGTCGTTGTCCATTTCCTCTCCGGCCATAAATTCCGACGGTAAGGTGAAGTTCACCGTCATAATGCCAATGGACTCCCCCGTCTCCTTCTCCTTCCCTTTGTCGGCTAAAGGAGGGGAAGGGGTGACTTCTCCTGTCAGAGGAGCAGCCACGCTTACCGGTGTCGCGTTAACCGTGACCGGTGGCGTATTCTCCTTCTCGGCGGTGGCAACCCCAGATGAGTTGCCACCCTTCGACGACGGTCCCTTCCAGATAGTCGTCCTTTGTTTCTTTATCCCCAACGACGGGGATAGAGCAGCCTTTCGTTTCAATTCCTTGGCCTGACGGGACAAAAGGAGTTGAGACTCCTTCTTCGATGAACCATGGGTAGGCATATCACCTAACCCACCTACAATTATTTCATGTCGCCTCTTCTTCCTCTTCTCTCCTCTTCGATCCTCCCTTGGCAGAGATCTCCATTCCTTCAAGGATGACGACCTCGTCGTCGCTAACATTGCGTTGAACGAAGAAGGACCTCTCGTCTAGAGAATAATCCCTAAACTTGTCAATCTTCGTCGCAGATTCGAGAAGATCAGCGTCAGGAAACATGATAGCTGCAAAACAAAAGCAATATCAGTCAAAACGCACAGCTAAAAATAAATGCTCGATTTAGAAGGAAATACTTACCATCGACGTTCCATCCAGCCACGACCCACGTCGTGTCCTCAGCCAACAGGTCGAGGGACTGTATCTTTCCAAAGACATATCTCGCCTTCCACCCTCGGTCATTAACCTGGGTATTTAGCACCAACACTTGAGTGCCCCTATGCTTGGAAGACAAGCTATACCGGTGATAACCATCCACCTTCACCGTGTACGTCGCTAATAAATCATCCACATTAAACGCCAGTACAAAAATGATCCGCCAGAACTGCGACATCATTTGGGCAGGAGACAAAGAAAACCTGGACAAAAACTCCCTAACCAAGGGAGTAAACGGCCATTTGAAACCCACCTTGAATGGGTATTCATACAAGACAAAGTGTCCGTTCGGACAATCTGCCGGTCGAAATTGACCCGACGAGTATATTTGGACGACATCAGGAATCCCAGACAAGGTCTTAAGTGCCTCTAAACTCTCCCGACCTTCAATGGTGCTCGCTGGTTCAATCGACATTTTCTGAAAAACTGTGAGAAGAAAGAAAAATCTCTTCTAAATTTATAAACACTCGAGGTGTGCGTAACAATGGTAAACAAATCTCTCTGCAATCTTTTCCTAGAAACACAAGTGATCGTGAAAAGGAAACGATTCCCTAAATCGCACTATTTATAGCAAAGATCGTGTCAGGTCGATCCTCTGGATGGTCGACACCTGTCAAACGCCTTTTCGCATGCATCATGCCGATGAACAACACCTGTCCTCTAAACGTCTATTCGCCTCTGACATGCCGTCGTGACGTCACGACCTTTCAGTTTCCTCCATTCCAAAACGAACCGAGACGGTTGGAATTCGACCAGACCCTCTCCCCATGTGACACGTGGCAAACCAGTTCGTCAGATTTAAAATTCGAATTTCACGCCTAAAATTCAAATTTTGGGGGCAAACTGTTTGGGTAAAAAATCACACCTCACAACCGACGGTAGAAAACTAAGATAACATTTCCATAAGACCACTCTTGTATTAAGTTAAGATCTTATAGGTTATTTACAGATGTATGAGACTTAAGACGGTCGTACGATTACACTAACCATTAACAGTCAAACCCGTTTTCTTTTGTTCATTAATGCAGGTCTACGAGCATTCATGGTGCAAACGGCCAGAAACGGACAAAGTCATCAATGTGTAAAGCCCATGTCCCGGTATGGTTTATTATTATTATTTTGTTTTCCGCTCAGTTTTTATAATTACTTGTAATTAGTAATTGTTGCGTTAGCGAGAGTAGCACCGTTAGCCTTCGTTGTTTAATCTTAAGTTAAGTAGGATTAGTGTAAGGTGTGGGATTTTTGAGGGGCTAAACTTGGGTTTGGTCAAATGTTGGGCATGGTTCGGCCCATGCAAGAAGAGGGCCGAGAACCCCCCCCCCCCCCCCTCTTTCCATTCTTGTTTTCTCTTTCTTTCCTTGTAAGCCAAACAACCAAAACAATCTTAACCCTATTTTGTATTGTGGTACGGCCGTGAGAAAGAAACGAGAAGAGAGAGAGATAGAGAAGAACCGAAGAGGGAGAGAGAGACCGCGAGAAAGAGAGAGAGAGGAGAAGTAAGAACCAGCGGCAGCCGCCCCTCGCCGCCGCTGCTGCTGTCGCCGGAGGTCGCCACACCCGCTGTCGTCGGAGGTCGAGAGGGAGGAGATTGGTTGTGGTGTTGAGACGTCGTCGTGAGGTATGTAACTCTCTCGTTCGTCTCGTTCTTTTCCTTTTTCCTTTTCATTTTTCCGGCGAGATCACCACCGCCGCACGCCGCCGCTGCGGTGGCTGTGGGTGGAGGGCGGTGGCAGTGGGTGTCACTCGTAGCGTAAAACCCGAATCGTTAAGCCTTGAACCGTTTTTATAAATCGTGATTTTATGAAAATTCTAAGTGTGCTGTCCAGTTTTCGCGTGATCATAACTTTTCTGTCGTAACTCCGTTCGAGCCGAAACTGGCGCCCACGGTTCAAGTTCAGGGTCGAGCTCGTTTTCCGTGTTTTAGCGAAAAACTGGTTCGGTCTCTAACTGGGCGGAAAAGTGGTCGCAAGTTCGGTGATTCGTCATTTTATGTGAAAAATTCTGGAATCTGCCACTGTTTTGTGTAGACCATAACTTTCTTCTCGTAACTCGTTTTGAGGTGAAATTGGTGCCCTAAGTTCCCAAATCGAATTGGGAAGGTTTTTCGTGTTTTGCCGAAAGTCCGATTATGCCCGTAGCTAGGCTGTATTGGGCTGTTTGTGCAGGCTGGACCGAAAACTGTCAGTTTTGGTAGTCGTTCGTATTTAATTCATATTTAATTGTAGAAAAATCGTTAGAAGGCGTATTATATGTCCTTGGAACCCTAACTCAGAGGACTTTCTGGTTATGAAATAATATTGGGAATTTTCTGGGTTTAAAGGGGTCGAAACTGGTCCCGAACAGACCTGTTTTGTGAGAACGGAAATTGGTTTTAGTGACGGTTTAAGCGTGTGTCGTGTCATAGGGTCCGGGTCTTGTATTGACACGTTTTAACATGCGTTTAGGTGCTGGGAAGTGACCGTAATTGTGAAGCTTGAATTGTATTGTTAAGCTAGGCGCGCATTCGAGGTGAGTTCTCTCACTATATCTAATAACGGTTGTTTTATCATTGCTGTAGTACGTGTGTGGTAGCTTTATGTGATTGTGTTGTGGAACTAGATAGTGGGGTGTCTAGTTGATACTATGTTGCCATGTTAACTCGGTGGGACCGAGGGTCCGGCGGGGCCGGAGGTTTTATACGCGGGTGGCGTAGAGACTTGCGTTTGCTCTTGCGTGTTATTGTATGCTTAAGTGAGCTAGTTGTGATGTGATAGCTAGTTGTAAATTATATAATATGTGAATGGTATGTGTTTTGTGTACACCTCGGTGGGACTGAGGGGCTCGGTGGGACCAAGGGCTCGGTGGGACTGAGCTAGTATGGAGATCATTTAATGTGTACTCGGTGGGACCGGGGATTCGGCGGGGCCGAAGATGTTATCATGTGGTCGGTGGGACCGACTTGTGCCTTTTAGGTGGGTGGTTGTGGATATACATGTTTATGATTTGTTCGTAGACCTGTATGATCGTTTATGTGTCACTATCTGTTGTAGGGGTAGTGTGGAATAATTGTATTATTTATGGTGTTTGAATTCACTAAGCTTCGTGCTTACCCTTTTCCCATAAACTGTGGTTTCAGGTCCGAGCGGCTCCAAGGCGTGACGAGTACACACTGGCGCACGAGGAGAGCTGGTTGTTTTATGGTTTAATAATTAAACGTTTATTCCGCTGGTTTTTATTATAAAGATATTAATTATGAGTTTGCAAACGAAACATTGGGATCATTTAATGAGTTGTTATAAATGAATTGTTTATTTAAAAATTTAAATTTGCTTGAAATTTTTGGGACGTTACAATTTGGTATCAGAGCACGGCTTGAGTGAATCAGACGCATTTCGGTGTGTTTGATCTCAAGTTTGCGGCTATAAAAATTTTCTTTAAAGTTTTTGGAGAATAAAAAGAAGGAAAAATCCGTTTGAGAAACGGTGATCAAGGGCGCAGTGTGTACAGTCAGCCGGAGCCGAAGGGAAAGGTACAATGCTTAGTGTTTTATTGCTTTCTAGATCATAGAGTATGCATGCTAGATTGCCTGTTGTTGACACTATGATGTATGTTGTACTGCTTGCTATTAGGAATTTATGCTAATTATGATAGGTTACTAAGTGGATGCCCTCTAGGTTGTATGCAGTAAGAGATTTATAGCCTTAGAATATTTGATTTAGTTCTATTGCGCAGCTCTTGTTTGAGTCCAACCGTTCTAGGATAGAATCTTGTATTCGAATGTCTATTTATTTCGCACTGCATATAATCGGGTATTCGCGAGGTCACTCGTTATAATTAGTAGGGATTCAGTAGTAGCAAGGGTAGTGGGATAAGAGGAAGTTCCTAGAGAGATGGGAAGGGTGTTTATGTATGAGTATGTGTGCTAGATTGCTTTCTAGAACATAGGAGTATGTATGCTAAATTGCTTGGTGCTTATTACACTGTATACGACTGTGCGTTCACGAGGCGACTCGTCGGGATTAGTAGGGATTCGGTAGTAGCAAGGGTAGTGGTTGAGATGGAATTCCTAGGGAACTAGGAAGAGTGAGTACATATACCGGTGCGGGCATATGTGTTTAGTTTCGGCGAGAAACTACTTGGACCCCTTGGGATGGAACTCGGAACGGGTGATGATAGGTGTGGATGGTAGTAGTAGAGCTCCTACTACCGGAAGCACAGGATCAATGCTCGAGTCGGGGAAGTCACGAGGAATCCAAGGAGTTGAGTGTGAGCGTTGTTAGTGTGAGTTATTATGTGCTAATAACGCGTTGTAATATCTACCCAGAATAGCCATCACAAGGAGGAACAACTATAGTAAACCTGCTAGTACAAGTGTGTACTTGATTTGCTTGAGGTGATGATCGTTGGGGTAGTGATGAAGGTTCTAAACTAGTAGTCGTTGGGATAGAAGGACGTGTCTAGTATCAATCACTTGGGGTGACGATAAGGATGTGGTTTGTTTTAAGTAGACCATTTCGGGTCAAAAATTGGCAATTATGCTAGAATCATAGGCTTTTGAGCCGACTTTGATTTGAGGAAAACCCGTAAGATGATTTGATGTGATTTCCCAACTTGCCTTAAGAGATTTAAATGTCCGGATGACGATTGTGGATCGGGGAGTTTTGGAGGGATATGAGTCGAGACATCGAATGCCGACTGAGTCATGCACAAAGTCTTTTTTGAAAATAGGATTGCATTAACTAATTTTTGTGTTTCCAATCCTTATATGGATTGTGCTTTGGAATTTTGGGAAATGTTTAGCACACACACAAGATGTCGAATTATGGTTTTGAAAGTGCATGAAACCTTTTTATAACGAGAGTTACAAATTTTGTTGGTGATTTGTTTAAAATGAGTTTGGAATTCTTGTGTAGCTTAACTTTTCTTTCGAGAGTTTGTGTTACTAAGTATTTTATTGCAAATAGTTCAGTGTGTGGATTGATTCATGCGTGACATAAGTGGTGCATGGAGGAATTTTGGTAACATTTCATAAGGAGTTGTTTAGTGCGCTTTTCAGTCAGCTAAAGGTTTTATTGACATTTCGATGAAAATGCGATTTATCGACTTAGGGGTATGCATACTGGGGTAACCTTTGTTCTCGACATTTTGATAAACGAGTCGTGCATGCAAATGTTTTAGTTCCTTTTTGTCGAAATGAAAGACCATTTGATCCAAGGAGTGTTTTAATGTTGTGAACATCATGCATACGATTAAAATGTGTTATATTTTGGAAATATAAATGCGTAGATTTTTGACATTCGGTTAATTTAGAATTACCGATCATTTCTTTTTGGAAATTAAAAACTTTTGCTTTGGAGGAAACGAGTATTTTGAGCAATTTCGATAAATACATTTTTTAAACTATAATGTTTTGACGTTATATGTCCCAAGTACGAAACTTGAGGAAGTGTTACAAGCTTGCATGCCTGCCCCCAGTTTGAGATTTTATGAGGTTTTAGTCGATATTTCCAATTAATAGAAGCGGACTGGTTTCTGTCTTCAAGTTTGAAACTTACACGAGACAGTTGTGTTTTAACAAAAATATTTGTAAACCGTGTCATCGTTTTGTGTGATTAGCTGACGCGCGAAAATTTGTGGAGAACCCTGTGCCACGTCATTTTATGATTAAAAAGAAGAATTTTTGAATCAAATGTCGTGAAACTTATTTTGAATTATGTGCACACCTTTGTCGCACCCTGTTTAAGGTCAAGCGGTTACTTTAAGAGCACGTCATGAGTCAATCCATACTAGAATCGAGGCGGTTCATTTTAAAGAAATTATTTATTTCGCTTACGTTTTGTGAGTTAACTAAGCTGCAATGGAATGATTTTCAACATGATTTTCATATGTGGGGCGAGCGTGTCAATTTTTGCGTAACTACCGGCCTGGTAATAGTAGTTTTATTACATACGATCTTTTTGAGATGAAAATCCTGATGTTGAAAATATTTTGTAAATGATTTTGTAAACCATTTGGGGACATGTGCTTTTAAGTGTCATGTGTCATTTCGAGAATTTTTAGGGTGTGAGTCCTTTTGGAAAACTCTTTTGTTTAACCCGTGTTGAGTATGGGACTAAGGTTGATTTCAGAGTATTGCTTGCTTAAACTTTGTTTAAACGCAATTTTCGACCTATGGGTCTAGCAAGCGTGGAGCATTTTGCTCGGTTTTGACTTGGAGTTAGTCATGGGCCAATTGACCGGTTTTAATGGCTCGATGTGGAGTCTAGTTGATGAGTTGTTTTTGTCGAACAGTTTGGCATTCTTTGCACGTTGAGTGTTTACATGTTTGGGTGAGTGAGTCAATCCGGAATAGGCATGTTGTTGGTAGGCTGTTTGCTTTGGATCCTTAGACACGTTAGTCAGTCGTTGGTAATGGTCGGTTGGGTATCTCGGGGTGGGACCCCGGTATTCATGTGTTTTAACCTAGACTTTCCAGTAGGTACTAGGAGGATATAGTTGTGGGCACTTACCTGGGAGGTAGTTCCGGGGTGCTGGGTCTTGAGGCGTTACCTGGGAGGTAGACGTCAAGGTGTATCCTCGATACGGTGTGACTTGGCTTCGTAGAGCAAGTGTGGATGATACGTCGACGGTGGAAGGTAGGTATTCCACGCGCGTTAGTATTGTAGGCCGAATAGTATCGGTTAAGGGATTGATGCCCTTTGTTATTAAGGGAATAAATGCGCATCAACCATTTTGAGGTAGGTGGTATATTTAGGTGTCGACTTTTGGGCTTGAGGCCAAACACCTTTAGTATAATCGGAGAATTGTAGCCGATTTTAAGATAATCATGGTGATGGTAGTAGTAACCCCGAAATGATCACTTGTGATGAATGGTTATGGTGGAATGACCTACGTGTGTGTTAGTTGATTTGGTTGTGAGGGATATCTATTTGTGTTAGTGTCTAGGATAATACCACGCTTATGTTTGTTATTGTAATCGGTGGGACCGATGTTCGGCGGGTGGCCGATGTTTGTTATTGTAATCGGTTGGACCGATGTTCGGCGGGTGGCCGATGTTTGTTATTGTAATCGGTTGGACCGATGTTCGGCGGGTGGCCGATGTTTGTTATTGTAATCGGTTGGACCGATGTTCGGCGGGTGGCCGATGCTTGTTACTGTAATCGGTTGGACCGATGTTCGGCAGGGGGTCGATGTTTTGTTAATATAACTGATTGCAAATCTATGAAGTCTATTAGAATTCGTGGAAGTTAATCGACAGTTAAGGGTAGGAATGATCGTAGTCGAGTATCCTGTAGGGTATACTGTGAGCAGCTTTAGAATGGTTAGAGTTTGAAATTTGAATCGGGAGGTATGGATCACCTAAGGTTGGGAGACAACCGAAGTCGTTTGACTAAGAACGATTCCCGTTGTTGGAGTGTTCTGGAAGGAGTTTTGTTGGTAAGCAAATTATTAGAGAAATTTTTGACGGTGTGAGAAATTAGGTTCCAGTTAGTGGAAGCCCAGTGGCAACACCGAAGGGGTTCCAAGTGGACATGGGAACCCGAGGCTGAGATGCGGGAGAATTATCTAGAGCTATTCTCGGGCATAGACTTCGGGGACGAAGTCTAATTCAAGTGGGGGAGAGTTGTAAAGCCCATGTCCCGGTATGGTTTATTATTATTATTTTGTTTTCCGCTCAGTTTTTATAATTACTTGTAATTAGTAATTGTTGCGTTAGCGAGAGTAGCACCGTTAGCCTTCGTTGTTTAATCTTAAGTTAAGTAGGGTTAGTGTAAGGTGTGGGATTTTTGAGGGGCTAAACTTGGGTTTGGTCAAATGTTGGGCATGGTTCGGCCCATGCAAGAAGAGGGCCGAGAACCCCCCCCCCCCCCCCCCCCTCTTTCCATTCTTGTTTTCTCTTTCTTTCCTTGTAAGCCAAACAACCAAAACAATCTTAACCCTATTTTGTATTGTGGTACGGCCGTGAGAAAGAAACGAGAAGAGAGAGAGATAGAGAAGAACCGAAGAGAGAGAGAGAGACCGCGAGAAAGAGAGAGAGAGGAGAAGTAAGAACCAGCGGCAGCCGCCCCTCGCCGCCGCTGCTGCTGTCGCCGGAGGTCGCCACACCCGCTGTCGTCGGAGGTCGAGAGGGAGGAGATTGGTTGTGGTGTTGAGACGTCGTCGTGAGGTATGTAACTCTCTCGTTCGTCTCGTTCTTTTCCTTTTTCCTTTTCATTTTTCCGGCGAGATCACCACCGCCGCACGCCGCCGCTGCGGTGGCTGTGGGTGGAGGGCGGTGGCAGTGGGTGTCACTCGTAGCGTAAAACCCGAATCGTTAAGCCTTGAACCGTTTTTATAAATCGTGATTTTATGAAAATTCTAAGTGTGCTGTCCAGTTTTCGCGTGATCATAACTTTTCTGTCGTAACTCCGTTCGAGCCGAAACTGGCGCCCACGGTTCAAGTTCAGGGTCGAGCACGTTTTCCGTGTTTTAGCGAAAAACTAGTTCGGTCTCTAACTGGGCGGAAAAGTGGTCGCAAGTTCGGTGATTCGTCATTTTATGTGAAAAATTCTGGAATCTGCCACTGTTTTGTGTAGACCATAACTTTCTGCTTGTAACTCGTTTTGAGGTGAAATTGGTGCCCTAAGTTCCCAAATCGAATTGGGAAGGTTTTTCGTGTTTTGCCGAAAGTCCGATTATGCCCGTAGCTAGGCTGTATTGGGCTGTTTGTGCAGGCTGGACCGAAAACTGTCAGTTTTGGTAGTCGTTCGTATTTAATTCATATTTAATTGTAGAAAAATCGTTAGAAGGCGTATTATATGTCCTTGGAACCCTAACTCAGAGGACTTTCTGGTTATGAAATAATATTGGGAATTTTCTGGGTTTAAAGGGGTCGAAACAGGTCCCGAACAGACCTGTTTTGTGAGAACGGAAATTGGTTTTAGTGACGGTTTAAGCGTGTGTCGTGTCATAGGGTCCGGGTCTTGTATTGACACGTTTTAACATGCGTTTAGGTGCTGGGAAGTGACCGTAATTGTGAAGCTTGAATTGTATTGTTAAGCTAGGCGCGCATTCGAGGTGAGTTCTCTCACTATATCTAATAACGGTTGTTTTATCATTGCTGTAGTACGTGTGTGGTAGCTTTATGTGATTGTGTTGTGGAACTAGATAGTGGGGTGTCTAGTTGATACTATGTTGCCATGTTAACTCGGTGGGACCGAGGGTCCGGCGGGGCCGGAGGTTTTATACGCGGGTGGCGTAGAGACTTGCGTTTGCTCTTGCGTGTTATTGTATGCTTAAGTGAGCTAGTTGTGATGTGATAGCTAGTTGTAAATTATATAATATGTGAATGGTATGTGTTTTGTGTACACCTCGGTGGGACTGAGGGGCTCGGTGGGACCAAGGGCTCGGTGGGACCAAGGGCTCGGTGGGACTGAGCTAGTATGGAGATCATTTAATGTGTACTCGGTGGGACCGGGGATTCGGCGGGGCCGAAGATGTTATCATGTGGTCGGTGGGACCGACTTGTGCCTTTTAGGTGGGTGGTTGTGGATATACATGTTTATGATTTGTTCGTAGACCTGTATGATCGTTTATGTGTCACTATCTGTTGTAGGGGTAGTGTGGAATAATTGTATTATTTATGGTGTTTGAATTCACTAAGCTTCGTGCTTACCCTTTTCCCATAAACTGTGGTTTCAGGTCCGAGCGGCTCCAAGGCGTGACGAGTACACACTGGCGCACGAGGAGAGCTGGTTGTTTTATGGTTTAATAATTAAACGTTTATTCCGCTGGTTTTTATTATAAAGATATTAATTATGAGTTTGCAAACGAAACATTGGGATCATTTAATGAGTTGTTATAAATGAATTGTTTATTTAAAAATTTAAATTTGCTTGAAATTTTTGGGACGTTACAATTTGGTATCAGAGCACGGCTTGAGTGAATCAGACGCATTTCGGTGTGTTTGATCTCAAGTTTGCGGCTATAAAAATTTTCTTTAAAGTTTTTGGAGAATAAAAAGAAGGAAAAATCCGTTTGAGAAACGGTGATCAAGGGCGCAGTGTGTACAGTCAGCCGGAGCCGAAGGGAAAGGTACAATGCTTAGTGTTTTATTGCTTTCTAGATCATAGAGTATGCATGCTAGATTGCCTGTTGTTGACACTATGATGTATGTTGTACTGCTTGCTATTAGGAATTTATGCTAATTATGATAGGTTACTAAGTGGATGCCCTCTAGGTTGTATGCAGTAAGAGATTTATAGCCTTAGAATATTTGATTTAGTTCTATTGCGCAGCTCTTGTTTGAGTCCAACCGTTCTAGGATAGAATCTTGTATTCGAATGTCTATTTATTTCGCACTGCATATAATCGGGTATTCGCGAGGTCACTCGTTATAATTAGTAGGGATTCAGTAGTAGCAAGGGTAGTGGGATAAGAGGAAGTTCCTAGAGAGATGGGAAGGGTGTTTATGTATGAGTATGTGTGCTAGATTGCTTTCTAGAACATAGGAGTATGTATGCTAAATTGCTTGGTGCTTATTACACTGTATACGACTGTGCGTTCACGAGGCGACTCGTCGGGATTAGTAGGGATTCGGTAGTAGCAAGGGTAGTGGTTGAGATGGAATTCCTAGGGAACTAGGAAGAGTGAGTACATATACCGGTGCGGGCATATGTGTTTAGTTTCGGCGAGAAACTACTTGGACCCCTTGGGATGGAACTCGGAACGGGTGATGATAGGTGTGGATGGTAGTAGTAGAGCTCCTACTACCGGAAGCACAGGATCAATGCTCGAGTCGGGGAAGTCACGAGGAATCCAAGGAGTTGAGTGTGAGCGTTGTTAGTGTGAGTTATTATGTGCTAATAACGCGTTGTAATATCTACCCAGAATAGCCATCACAAGGAGGAACAACTATAGTAAACCTGCTAGTACAAGTGTGTACTTGATTTGCTTGAGGTGATGATCGTTGGGGTAGTGATGAAGGTTCTAAACTAGTAGTCGTTGGGATAGAAGGACGTGTCTAGTATCAATCACTTGGGGTGACGATAAGGATGTGGTTTGTTTTAAGTAGACCATTTCGGGTCAAAAATTGGCAATTATGCTAGAATCATAGGCTTTTGAGCCGACTTTGATTTGAGGAAAACCCGTAAGATGATTTGATGTGATTTCCCAACTTGCCTTAAGAGATTTAAATGTCCGGATGACGATTGTGGATCGGGGAGTTTTGGAGGGATATGAGTCGAGACATCGAATGCCGACTGAGTCATGCACAAAGTCTTTTTTGAAAATAGGATTGCATTAACTAATTTTTGTGTTTCCAATCCTTATATGGATTGTGCTTTGGAATTTTGGGAAATGTTTAGCACACACACAAGATGTCGAATTATGGTTTTGAAAGTGCATGAAACCTTTTTATAACGAGAGTTACAAATTTTGTTGGTGATTTGTTTAAAATGAGTTTGGAATTCTTGTGTAGCTTAACTTTTCTTTCGAGAGTTTGTGTTACTAAGTATTTTATTGCAAATAGTTCAGTGTGTGGATTGATTCATGCGTGACATAAGTGGTGCATGGAGGAATTTTGGTAACATTTCATAAGGAGTTGTTTAGTGCGCTTTTCAGTCAGCTAAAGGTTTTATTGACATTTCGATGAAAATGCGATTTATCGACTTAGGGGTATGCATACTGGGGTAACCTTTGTTCTCGACATTTTGATAAACGAGTCGTGCATGCAAATGTTTTAGTTCCTTTCTGTCGAAATGAAAGACCATTTGATCCAAGGAGTGTTTTAATGTTGTGAACATCATGCATACGATTAAAATGTGTTATATTTTGGAAATATAAATGCGTAGATTTTTGACATTCGGTTAATTTAGAATTACCGATCATTTCTTTTTGGAAATTAAAAACTTTTGCTTTGGAGGAAACGAGTATTTTGAGCAATTTCGATAAATACATTTTTTAAACTATAATGTTTTGACGTTATATGTCCCAAGTACGAAACTTGAGGAAGTGTTACAAGCTTGCATGCCTGCCCCAAGTTTGAGATTTTATGAGGTTTTAGTCGATATTTCCAATTAATAGAAGCGGACTGGTTTCTGTCTTCAAGTTTGAAACTTACACGAGACAGTTGTGTTTTAACAAAAATATTTGTAAACCGTGTCATCGTTTTGTGTGATTAGCTGACGCGCGAAAATTTGTGGAGAACCCTGTGCCACGTCATTTTATGATTAAAAAGAAGAATTTTTGAATCAAATGTCGTGAAACTTATTTTGAATTATGTGCACACCTTTGTCGCACCCTGTTTAAGGTCAAGCGGTTACTTTAAGAGCACGTCATGAGTCAATCCATACTAGAATCGAGGCGGTTCATTTTAAAGAAATTATTTATTTCGCTTACGTTTTGTGAGTTAACTAAGCTGCAATGGAATGATTTTCAACATGATTTTCATATGTGGGGCGAGCGTGTCAATTTTTGCGTAACTACCGGCCTGGTAATAGTAGTTTTATTACATACGATCTTTTTGAGATGAAAATCCTGATGTTGAAAATATTTTGTAAATGATTTTGTAAACCATTTGGGGACATGTGCTTTTAAGTGTCATGTGTCATTTCGAGAATTTTTAGGGTGTGAGTCCTTTTGGAAAACTCTTTTGTTTAACCCGTGTTGAGTATGGGACTAAGGTTGATTTCAGAGTATTGCTTGCTTAAACTTTGTTTAAACGCAATTTTCGACCTATGGGTCTAGCAAGCGTGGAGCATTTTGCTCGGTTTTGACTTGGAGTTAGTCATGGGCCAATTGACCGGTTTTAATGGCTCGATGTGGAGTCTAGTTGATGAGTTGTTTTTGTCGAACAGTTTGGCATTCTTTGCACGTTGAGTGTTTACATGTTTGGGTGAGTGAGTCAATCCGGAATAGGCATGTTGTTGGTAGGCTGTTTGCTTTGGATCCTTAGACACGTTAGTCAGTCGTTGGTAATGGTCGGTTGGGTATCTCGGGGTGGGACCCCGGTATTCATGTGTTTTAACCTAGACTTTCCAGTAGGTACTAGGAGGATATAGTTGTGGGCACTTACCTGGGAGGTAGTTCCGGGGTGCTGGGTCTTGAGGCGTTACCTGGGAGGTAGACGTCAAGGTGTATCCTCGATACGGTGTGACTTGGCTTCGTAGAGCAAGTGTGGATGATACGTCGACGGTGGAAGGTAGGTATTCCACGCGCGTTAGTATTGTAGGCCGAATAGTATCGGTTAAGGGATTGATGCCCTTTGTTATTAAGGGAATAAATGCGCATCAACCATTTTGAGGTAGGTGGTATATTTAGGTGTCGACTTTTGGGCTTGAGGCCAAACACCTTTAGTATAATCGGAGAATTGTAGCCGATTTTAAGATAATCATGGTGATGGTAGTAGTAACCCCGAAATGATCACTTGTGATGAATGGTTATGGTGGAATGACCTACGTGTGTGTTAGTTGATTTGGTTGTGAGGGATATCTATTTGTGTTAGTGTCTAGGATAATACCACGCTTATGTTTGTTATTGTAATCGGTGGGACCGATGTTCGGCGGGTGGCCGATGTTTGTTATTGTAATCGGTTGGACCGATGTTCGGCGGGTGGCCGATGTTTGTTATTGTAATCGGTTGGACCGATGTTCGGCGGGTGGCCGATGTTTGTTATTGTAATCGGTTGGACCGATGTTCGGCGGGTGGCCGATGCTTGTTACTGTAATCGGTTGGACCGATGTTCGGCAGGGGGTCGATGTTTTGTTAATATAACTGATTGCAAATCTATGAAGTCTATTAGAATTCGTGGAAGTTAATCGACAGTTAAGGGTAGGAATGATCGTAGTCGAGTATCCTGTAGGGTATACTGTGAGCAGCTTTAGAATGGTTAGAGTTTGAAATTTGAATCGGGAGGTATGGATCACCTAAGGTTGGGAGACAACCGAAGTCGTTTGACTAAGAACGATTCCCGTTGTTGGAGTGTTCTGGAAGGAGTTTTGTTGGTAAGCAAATTATTAGAGAAATTTTTGACGGTGTGAGAAATTAGGTTCCAGTTAGTGGAAGCCCAGTGGCAACACCGAAGGGGTTCCAAGTGGACATGGGAACCCGAGGCTGAGATGCGGGAGAATTATCTAGAGCTATTCTCGGGCATAGACTTCGGGGACGAAGTCTAATTCAAGTGGGGGAGAGTTGTAAAGCCCATGTCCCGGTATGGTTTATTATTATTATTTTGTTTTCCGCTCAGTTTTTATAATTACTTGTAATTAGTAATTGTTGCGTTAGCGAGAGTAGCACCGTTAGCCTTCGTTGTTTAATCTTAAGTTAAGTAGGGTTAGTGTAAGGTGTGGGATTTTTGAGGGGCTAAACTTGGGTTTGGTCAAATGTTGGGCATGGTTCGGCCCATGCAAGAAGAGGGCCGAGAACCCCCCCCCCCCCCCCCCTCTTTCCATTCTTGTTTTCTCTTTCTTTCCTTGTAAGCCAAACAACCAAAACAATCTTAACCCTATTTTGTATTGTGGTACGGCCGTGAGAAAGAAACGAGAAGAGAGAGAGATAGAGAAGAACCGAAGAGAGAGAGAGAGACCGCGAGAAAGAGAGAGAGAGGAGAAGTAAGAACCAGCGGCAGCCGCCCCTCGCCGCCGCTGCTGCTGTCGCCGGAGGTCGCCACACCCGCTGTCGTCGGAGGTCGAGAGGGAGGAGATTGGTTGTGGTGTTGAGACGTCGTCGTGAGGTATGTAACTCTCTCGTTCGTCTCGTTCTTTTCCTTTTTCCTTTTCATTTTTCCGGCGAGATCACCACCGCCGCACGCCGCCGCTGCGGTGGCTGTGGGTGGAGGGCGGTGGCAGTGGGTGTCACTCGTAGCGTAAAACCCGAATCGTTAAGCCTTGAACCGTTTTTATAAATCGTGATTTTATGAAAATTCTAAGTGTGCTGTCCAGTTTTCGCGTGATCATAACTTTTCTGTCGTAACTCCGTTCGAGCCGAAACTGGCGCCCACGGTTCAAGTTCAGGGTCGAGCACGTTTTCCGTGTTTTAGCGAAAAACTAGTTCGGTCTCTAACTGGGCGGAAAAGTGGTCGCAAGTTCGGTGATTCGTCATTTTATGTGAAAAATTCTGGAATCTGCCACTGTTTTGTGTAGACCATAACTTTCTGCTTGTAACTCGTTTTGAGGTGAAATTGGTGCCCTAAGTTCCCAAATCGAATTGGGAAGGTTTTTCGTGTTTTGCCGAAAGTCCGATTATGCCCGTAGCTAGGCTGTATTGGGCTGTTTGTGCAGGCTGGACCGAAAACTGTCAGTTTTGGTAGTCGTTCGTATTTAATTCATATTTAATTGTAGAAAAATCGTTAGAAGGCGTATTATATGTCCTTGGAACCCTAACTCAGAGGACTTTCTGGTTATGAAATAATATTGGGAATTTTCTGGGTTTAAAGGGGTCGAAACAGGTCCCGAACAGACCTGTTTTGTGAGAACGGAAATTGGTTTTAGTGACGGTTTAAGCGTGTGTCGTGTCATAGGGTCCGGGTCTTGTATTGACACGTTTTAACATGCGTTTAGGTGCTGGGAAGTGACCGTAATTGTGAAGCTTGAATTGTATTGTTAAGCTAGGCGCGCATTCGAGGTGAGTTCTCTCACTATATCTAATAACGGTTGTTTTATCATTGCTGTAGTACGTGTGTGGTAGCTTTATGTGATTGTGTTGTGGAACTAGATAGTGGGGTGTCTAGTTGATACTATGTTGCCATGTTAACTCGGTGGGACCGAGGGTCCGGCGGGGCCGGAGGTTTTATACGCGGGTGGCGTAGAGACTTGCGTTTGCTCTTGCGTGTTATTGTATGCTTAAGTGAGCTAGTTGTGATGTGATAGCTAGTTGTAAATTATATAATATGTGAATGGTATGTGTTTTGTGTACACCTCGGTGGGACTGAGGGGCTCGGTGGGACCAAGGGCTCGGTGGGACTGAGCTAGTATGGAGATCATTTAATGTGTACTCGGTGGGACCGGGGATTCGGCGGGGCCGAAGATGTTATCATGTGGTCGGTGGGACCGACTTGTGCCTTTTAGGTGGGTGGTTGTGGATATACATGTTTATGATTTGTTCGTAGACCTGTATGATCGTTTATGTGTCACTATCTGTTGTAGGGGTAGTGTGGAATAACTGTATTATTTATGGTGTTTGAATTCACTAAGCTTCGTGCTTACCCTTTTCCCATAAACTGTGGTTTCAGGTCCGAGCGGCTCCAAGGCGTGACGAGTACACACTGGCGCGCGAGGAGAGCTGGTTGTTTTATGGTTTAATAATTAAACGTTTATTCCGCTGGTTTTTATTATAAAGATATTAATTATGAGTTTGCAAACGAAACATTGGGATCATTTAATGAGTTGTTATAAATGAATTGTTTATTTAAAAATTTAAATTTGCTTGAAATTTTTGGGACGTTACACAATGGCATTTAAAGCCCGACAGTGGTTACAAAGCAAGCCATCAAGACTCATTTAATGACTAGGAAAAGCTATAAAAGGACCTGCTCCACAACCGAAAAAGCTATATGATCTGATCTGATTTTACCGAATCTACATCTGTTCCATCTACTTTCTCAGCAATTACACATTAGAAATACAGCAATCTACAGAGCATTCGAATACTCAATGCTTACGCAAGTACCGCACGACCGCAGTTCGAACTGCACGACAGCAAACATTTTTCGCACGATTTACACACGACAATTATACACTACTAAGTCTGTTTTTACATTCGTTTGTATTCTGTTGTACACAAAGCACCTGTTACGAAAGGACTTTCGCCCCTGTTTGGCGACAATAGTGCACCGTCGACTCTCACAAGTCGACCGCGGTTTTTTCCCTCGTTTTGGGGTTTTACGCGTCACCAAATCTCTTGTCTTGTTAATTTTTTCCTTGCAATTGTGTTGCTTGGTCTTGAGATACGTTTCTTTAGTTGTTAAATTCCACATCAATCTTAAGTTGTTCTTTTGGGCGATTTTTGGCATTAACAGATACACTTTGGTTCCCGACATCCAGATTCACGACTGTGGGTGGAGGACCAAGTACGTTATCGGTCGGGTGTCAACGCTCGATCGTATAGACGAAGATACATCCTGGGTCGCCTCCGGATGGAATACCAGTGTATATTTCCTTTATCCTGTCTTCATATTTTTCGATATTAACTTTTTATTGCTAACTTTTGTCGCATGTTTTAGATATCGATTTTGCTAGAATCAGCCCTGCCACTGATTCTCAAGAAAAGGTCGCAAGGCTTTTCTCTTGCGGAGTCGGGGAGTTATTTGATACTCCCGAGCGTACACCAATCGAGGTTTCGGAGGCCGAAGAAAGAAGTCGTCGAGAAACTTCAACCAGTAAGTATTTTCTTGTTAAATCGTACGTTTGTTATGTCATATGATAGCATTATGACGCATGTTCCTTTCTATATAGGCGACTCTGAGATGCAGTCTGCTTCGAGTAAATCGAATAGGGAGGCTCAGCTGGCGTTGACCAAGAAGGCCAAGGAGTTGAAGAGGAAGGATCCTCCGACTTCTGGGTCGGGGGATCTGAAAAAGACCAAGTCGACTTCCTCGAGGGAACCGTTGTCGACGGGTGGAGGGTACGCGGGGGTTTCCACTCCTGAGACAACAAAGACGTCCGCTGACGTGTCTGGGGCGACGTCTACACAGCTGGGTTCGTCCGCCACAGTGGACAAGGGAGAGGTTCCTCAGACTGAGGGGACTCCCGAGGTCACGACGGTTAACTTCCCATCACCATCGGACTTTCTGTTGGACAGCGTTCTAGACAGGGCGAAGATTTTCCTTAACTTGGGAAAATTCCTCCTGTCATCTTTTAAGGATCGTTACCGCGGTGCCTCTGTGAACGAGACAGGGTCTCATTTCACGGGCATGGCCTTCTTGGTAAGTTTTCGATCTTTATCATATGTTTTTCCTCTTTGATAAGGTAGACTTATTGTTTTCGTGCGACTACAGGCGTTTCAGGCATCGTTATGCCTTTTCGGCCAACTGGAGGAGCTCCAGAAGGTCGACCCTTGCATCGCGGAGTAACATTAGCATGCATTAGAAGACGAGCGTAAAGCTCGGGAGGATGAGCAGACGGCAAAGGCCAAGGCGGATGCTCTTTCCGTTCAAGTGGACGATCTCAAGAGTCTCTTGGAGACGTCGTCGCTAGAAAAGGAAGAGCTCCGAGGTCGCCTCAAGGAGGCACTGGAAAGGGCCTCTGCCCATGAGGCAGAGGTGACGACAATTAAAGCGTCCCTCACCGTGCGCGAAAAACAGGTGGGGCAACTTAGGTCGTCGGTCAAGGCGGCTGAGGCCAAGGCGGCAGAGCTAGAGGAGAGGCTCCTCTCTTTGGAGGCGCTCACACGTCTTAAGGTCAGGGCGACGATTATGCACCGTCACCTGCAGGGGAAAAATTCCTTGGCAGGCGCTGAGGCCGAGGTCGCGTCATACCTGGAGAATATCGGGACCACGGAGGATCTCGACCAGGAGGATAGGGTCGACGACAATGACTCCACAGAGGCCAAGTCAGGCGGTGCGGGAGACGATGCTGAAGTCAACCAAGGTTCTTAGTAGACCTTTACTATTTTCATCATTTGTAATTTTTTGTACATGAGAGATCGTTGGTGGTCATGCCATCGCTTTGTATTTTTATCTTTTTAATACAAGTACGTTTTCATTTCCATCGTCGTATTTCTTTACTTTGTCGCATCATAACAAAATATAAGATAATGAATTCCAATGAATGGGCGTAATAAGCAGTAAAGCGTATGCTAAACTGTACGACTGAGGTACTTGTAAATTTCATAATAATCGGGCGACAGGGGCCGAAAAGTAATCTAAGTGTAGAATTTCAAGTCATAAGACTTTGACCCTGTGACTTAGATTAAGGAACACCCGTTCGTGAATGTCGGATTGTACAGATCGTAATCGGTTGGTCGTGACACAATAGTCGTGTTATTTAAGCCTTGGAGAGTTTGGTTTTTTACGAGTTAGATCGTAAGACGGGCGTTCGCGCGATCCTGCGAGTCTGCAATGTAAAGTCAGAGGCGGTCGTTGGTCCGACCAACGACCCTCTGATGCTTAAGTCAGTGTTCGTCCGACAAGGAATAAATAATAGGAAAAAAATTCTTAAAAGAAGTATTTCTTTAAATGAATCCAGCTACGTGGGATATCGTTGTCGTCCTGGGTTTGAAGCCTGTAGGCACCCTTTCCAACGACTTCGGATATGCGATAAGGTCCTTTCCACTTAGTGGATAACTTACCTGCGTTTGGCTCCTTGGTGTTTTGGAATACCCATCGTAAGACGTAGTCCCCTTCCTGAAATTTTTTGGCCTTGACATTTTTGTTGAAATGTCGTTCGACGACTTGTCATTGGAATGCCATCCTGATTAGAGCAGACTCTATTAGCTCTTCGAGAGCATCGAGGTCATAGCTTAGGTCTATCAGGTTATGATCAGCGGATGTATGTCTCGACGTCGGGAGTTGCATTTCGATAGGTAAGACGATTTCACAACCGTAAACCAATGAAAATGGTGTATGTCATGTCGATACTCGAAGCGTCGTACGATTAGCCCATAGGACCGATGGGAGTTCCTCGACCCACTTTCCCTTTGCAGCCTTGAGTCTTTTCCTGATTGAATTGATAATGACTTTATTGCTTGATTCTGCAAGATCGTTAGACTGGGGATAACATGGGGTTGAGGTCGTAAGTTTGATACTGCGATCTTCACAAAATCGTCGCGTACGATCGGTTATGAATTGTGAGCCATTGTCACACACGATTTCGGAAGGGATTCGAACCTGCATAGAATGTTAGTCTGGATAAAAGAGATGACCTCCTTGTCCCGAACCTGGGAGTAGGCGGCTGCTTCTATCCATTTAGAAAAATAATCTGTCAAGACTAATAGAAAGACTTTTTGCTCTGGGGCAGGAGGTAATTTACCCACGATGTCCATTCCCCATCTCATGAATGGCTATGGAATCAAGAACGTATGTAATGGTTCAGAGGGTTGATGGGTCATACCTGAATGTCGGTGACATGCATCACAACTTTGAACGTACCTGGTGGCATCTAGCCTTAATGTCGGCCAGAAATAGCCCCTTGTCGTGAGACGCGATTCGCAAGACTGCGACCTCCTGAGTGGTTACCACACTCGCCATCGTGCATCTCCTTTAAGATGTTTTGTACCTGTTCAGGATTGTCGACGCGTCTTAGATTTAGACCCGTTGACGAGCGTCTATAGAGTCTACCGCCAAAGATTAAGTACTTCGATGCTTTAAACCGAATTTTGCGAGTCTCCATTCAATCTTCAGATAATTGGTCGTGCACAAGCTAATTTTTTATATCGGTCGACCAGCTGTCTTCCGTGCTAATAGCGTAGACTTCTTTAGAATCCTCGATCGACGAGGTCGCTAGGTGGATCATAGGGATGGCGTCGAACGACGGCTTATTGAGTGTTGATCCAAGGTTGGCTATCGCGTTGACTTGAGTGTTTTAGTCTCTGGGGATTTTCTCGATTGAGAACGAATTGAACATATTGGACTTGTCCTTGGCTACTTTGAGATAGACCATCATTTTGGATTCTTTGGCTGCAAATTCCCCACTCATTTGGTTTACGATCAGTAGGGAATCGCTTCTGACGTGAAGTCCGACTGCCCCCAAGTCGTAAGCCATATTCATGCCCACGATCAAGGCTTCGTATTCTGTCTCGTTGTTAGTAGCTTTGAAACTACATCGTATGGAATACACCATCTTGCCCCTTGTGGGGATTTTAAGATGACACCAAGTCCTGCCCCTCTAGAGTTTGAGGAACCGTCAACATGGAGTATCCAGGTCGTGTCGCTTATAATCGCCACAGTACACATCTCGATCTGAGATTCTTTCTCTAGTTCTGGACTGAAGTCGGCGACGAAATCGGCCAAAACTTGCGATTTTATTGCGGTGCGCGGCTTGAAGTCGATAACGTAGATGCTGAGGTAGATACTCCATTTCGCTAGTCGTCCTGATAGCTCAGGTTTTCTCAGAACCGATTTGAGGGGAAAACTTGTTACGACAGTAATGGGATGGGATTCAAAGTAATGTCTTAGATTCTTTGTTGTAGTGACCAGTGACAAGAGTAATTTCTCCATGGACGTGTATCGAGTTTCGGCGTCCAATAGAGATTTACGAACATAGTAAATCGGCAGTTGCTGCTTATCCTCCTCTCTAGTTAAAACGGCGCTTACAGAGTGAGGACTTACGGCGAGATACAATTGCAGGATTTCGTGTTCTTCTGGATTTGAAAGCAACGGCAGGGCGGCCATGTACTCTTTCAATTGTTGTAAGGCCTGCTCGTGATCCTCCGTCCAGTCGAAGCCTTTATTTTTTCTTAAAATGTTATAGAATAGTCGACATTTATCCGACGATCGTGAGATGAAGCGTTTTAGTGCAGCCACACGACCCTTGAGTCGTTGGACCTCTGTGAAATTTCTCGGCGACTTGATATTCATCAAGGCCTTGATTTGATCTGGGTTTGCCTCTACGCCTCGTCGTGTGACCATGTATCTCAGGAATTTTCCAGCGCTGACTCCGAAAGAACATTTCGTAGGATTCAGCTTCATTTGGTATTTTCGCAGGATGTCGAAGGATTGCTTTAGATGACCGGTATGATTGGTCGCGTGCTTCGATTTGACGAGAATGTCATCAATATAGACCTCCATGGTGTCACCAAGATGCTCCTTGAACATTATGTTAACCAGTCGCTGATAGGTCGATCTTGCATTCTTCAGGCCAAAAGGCATGACTTTGTAACAGTAGATGCCCTTATCTGTCATAAAAGCATTCTTATCTTAGTTTTCGTCATGCATAAGTATTTGGTTGTACCTAGAATAAGCATCCATGAACGTTAGGAGTTCATATGTGGCGGTCGCGTCGACCATGGCGTCAATGTGGGGTAGAGGGAACGGGTCCTTAGGGTTCGTGAAGTCAATGCATACGCGCCATTTCTTGTTTTTCTTTTGTACGACCACGATGTTAGCTAACCAATCGGGGTACTTGACTTCTCTGATCTTCCCAGTCTTGAGCAAGTTGTCGACCTCGTCGTTGATAACTTTGTTTCGCTCAGGGGTGAATTTTCGACGCTTTTGCTTTATTGGCTTGAAAGAGGGTCGATGTTTAATTTATGGGAAATGACATTGGGGTCTATGACCACCATGTCTTCGTGCGTCCAAGCAAAACAATCAGCGTGTTCCTACAAAAAAGAGATTAGTTGACTTTTTATGACAGGATCCAAGGATGCCCCCACGAAGACGATCTGATCAGGTTTATCTTGATCCAGGATGACTTCTTCTAGACGGTAATCATCCGAGGTTGTAGGAGTGTCTTGGATCTGGAACTGCTCTTCCATAGGATCGGGCTAGACTGCCATTATCTTGGAAATAACAAAAACTTCGAAAAATCGTTAGAGCGATATGTGCTTTTTGGCTTTGAGATTTTCTCTAGATGGGGTCCCACAGATGGCGCCAAACTTTTAATGCCAAAAATTACCCAATATAGACAACTTGAGGTAGATGTGGACTTTAACAACTAAAGAAATGTATCTCGATGCCAACCAAGACAATTGCGAATAAAAGTAAACAAGACAAGCGAATTGGTGACGCGGAAAACCCCAAAACAAGGGAAGAAACCGCGGTCGACTGTGTTAGAGTCGACAGTGCACTATAGTTGCCAACCAGGGGCGATAGTCCTTTTGTAACAGGTGTTATGTGTACAACAGATTACAATAAGAGATAAAATAAACTTAGACGTCTGTAAAAGTCGTGTGTCGTGCGTAAAACAGCTGTTGTCGTGCGATTCGAGCCACTGTCGTGCGATACTTGCGTTAGCGAGGAGTGTTCGAATGCGTTGTTGTATTGAGAGAAAATTGTAGAAGTAGATGTAAATGATGTTGTGTAGCTTGATTGATTCGTGTCCGTTTTTATCTTGCTCGAGGATGAGCATGTCTTTATATAGGTTTCGTCGGTCATTAATGCGCATTGATGACTTGTTGTTGTAACCGTTGGCAGGCCTTTAATGCCTTTGTCCATTATTGACCGTTGTGCATTGAATGTACGCGGACCTGCATTAATGAACAAAAGAAACGAATGTTTGACTGTTAACGGTTAGTATAATCGTACGACCGTCTTGAGTCTCGGACGTCGGTCGTACGAAACGTACGGCCATTGCCAAAACACACGACCGGATATACGTTCATACATGTCTTGCAAGACCCTATCTTAATCCAAGAGTGGTCTTATGAAAATTTCTTTTGAGTTTTCAGTCGTCGGTCGTGAGGTGTGATTTTTTACCCAAACAAGGAACGTCATTCCAAAGAACATCATTTCGTCGAAACCAAATGCTCCACAACATCATGAGAAAAAGGTCACGGGTTTGACCTTGGTTGTCACGGATAAAATTAAAGACCAATTAATGGAAGGAATTGGTCGCAAGGAGTAAATCCTCGATAATATTCCCAAGACCCACCTCGTACCAAGTTTGTCTAGTCAAAGGGCATCCGACCAAAGCGTGCCAAACATTTTCCAAATCACGGTTACAAATGGGACAACTAGCCACGGTCCTGATACCTTTCGATTGGAGGGCGTGGCGAGTGGGTAAAACATTTCTAATGGCTCTCCAAGCGAAAATTTTCACTTTATTAGGGATGTTGGCATTCCAATCGCCGCTCAAGAAGAGGTGATATGATGGGGAAATTTGTTCCGTGATAGTGGGATAGCTAGATTTGACGGAGTGAATCTCGTCATGCGACCAATGCCAAATGATAGTGTCCTATCGATTGAAGCTTGGAGGAGGAAGATTGGTAATTTTAATACAATCCCCATGGGAAAATAAATCATTGATAAGCGCGACGTTCCAACCTCGGGATAGCGGGTCCACGAGGTCGTGGACGGTCAAATGTGGGCGACTAATGTCCATCGGAGTACTAATAGTGAAATCTGAGTCGTCTTTGTTAGAGTGACCATTACTAGGGATGGTAACGGGGCGGGTTTGGGGCGAGTATCCCCTCACCCGGCCCCGGTTTCGTGTTTATAGACCCGTCCCCGGTCCCCGGCGGGTACGGGGATTAGGTACCCGGTCCCAGCCACTCACCCGGCCAACATATATTATTTTCTAAAATCAAACCCGAATTTACTCGTCGGTGTTCCTTTTCTTTCCGGAATCTAAAATTTTCCAACCTTTCACTTTTATAATGGTATATGATATGATCATATTATTGTAAAAACTATTTTTTTAATTATATTTATATATATATATATATATATAATATTTTTTTAAGTATATACAGAAACCGGGCAACGGGCGGGTCGGGGAGTAGGTCACTCGGCCCTGTCCTCGGCCCCGGTTGAAGCAAACCGGGTTTACCCGGCCCCGGCCCCCGGACCCGCAAAACCGGGGAATACCCGGCTCCGACCGGGTCGGGTGGACCAGGTTCCTCGTCGGGTTGGAGCAAATCACCATCCCTAACCATTCCCAACTTCCAATGGAGACCCAATTTGAGGACAAGTTGCGAATGTCAAATACTTCTCCAAATGAAGCTAGGAGTGTTTCCCATGTGGGTCGTCATCAAATTGCCACGCGAGTAATATTTAGCTTTAAGGTGGCGCTTAACGAGAGAAGACGTGTTTTCTAAAAGTCTCCAACTTTGTTTACCAAGCATATCGAGATTGAAGGCGGTGAAATCACGGAAACCGAGGCCACCAAACTTTTTTAGGGTGCAAAGCTTATCCCAAGAGAACCAATTGATGGAGCGATTGTCGTCAGGTTTATGGCCCCACCAAAAGGAATTAATCATTTTTTCGAGGTTTTGGATGACCGAGCTCTGTAGAAGAAACACGTTCATATAGTAGACTGGAATGGCTTGGGCGACGACTTTAATAAGTGTGGATTTTCTGGTGGAGGAAATGGGTTTTTTGCTCCAAGATTGAAGTTTCGACCAAAGTTTATCGCGGATATGCCGGAAAATATATTTTTTTTGAACGACCACAAGGGAGGGGAGGCCCAAGTATCGACTTGTATTAATTGGGTTATGAATCCCAAGGATATGGGGGAAAACATGCATAAGATCGGGAGCCAAGTTGCTACTTCCCATGATACCTGATTTCGCATAATTAATGGCTTAACCTGACTTTCCTCATAAGTTGTGAGCATGTCTTTGAGGTGTCTAATAAGAAAACATCATTCGTGAAAAAAAGGTGAGATATTGTCGGGGCGCCTTTGGCCGCTTTACTTCCAGGGATTCGGCCAACCGAGTCCTTGTGGTTTAAAAAGGACGAAGGGCCTTCCATGAAAATAATAAAGAGGTAAGGGGAGATGGGGTCCCCTTGACGAATACCTCTTTTCGGAAAGATAGGCCCTACCATCTCGTTGTTGATTTTAATAAAATACTTGACGGATTCGATGGCCATCATTATCATGTTAACCCAATGGGGAGGAAAACCCAAAGCAATAAGCATGTGTTGCAAAAAGTCCCAATTAAAGCGGTCGTAGGCTTTGCTAATGTGAATTTTAAGAGCCACATCGCCCATCTTTTTCCTTTTATTGCGTTGCATGGAATGGAGCATTTCAAAGGCAATAACGATATTGTCCGTGATCAAATGGTTTTTGACAAAGGTCGTTTAGTTTTCCGAAATGATGGAAGGGAGTAATGGGTTGATTCGGTTAGCCAAGACTTTGGTGACCACTTTCATAATGACGTTACAACGAGCGATGGGTCTATAATATTTAAGCGACGACGATTTGTCAACTTTTGGGATGTGCGTGATGAAAGCGTCGTTAATGCCCGCGGGTAAAGACCCCATTAGCAAGCCAAAGCTTTCCGGCGTTAAAACTTTCATCACCCAACATGTCCCATTTCTTTTGGAAGAAGCGGGGATTAAAACCGTCCGCACCCGGCGATTTATCCGGTTGCATTTGGAAAAGTGCCGTTTTGAACTCCTTTTTTTTCAAAGGGGGCCTTGAGCCAAGAAAGATCCCGAGTCGACTAACAATAAAATCAAAACTTGAAAGCTCACCATTAACCAAAGAAACGTCACCCTACACACTTTTCCATCCTCACTTACCTGAGCCACTTGTATTAAAGCGTCTTTGATTTTGCCAACTTGAGTTTTGATGGCTTTAACACTTTCAATATGGCTTTCCCATCGAGTAGTAGATAAGGATTTCAATGCCAAATCATCAAGATGTTCTAACAAAACAGTCCATCTTTTTGTAGAATTAGAAAACACATTGTAAATCATTTGACAAGTACCAAAAAGGTTTTGACTTTGAAACAAGAGCTTGCCATATCACATAAAACCAAATTACGAGTATGACAACTGCATGGCATATAAAAGGCTTTAGGATTTATATCAAGTGATCTTTTTTGCACGCCTTGATGTTTTCCTTTCATGTTAGACCCATTGTCATACCCTTGTCCCCGCACACAACTAATATCAAAGTCAAGCGATTTCAAAACATCTTGTAATGCATTAAAAAGTCCTAAACCAGATGTATCTTCTACAACTAAAAACTCAACACATATAACAATCAAAGTCATTTGTTCTTTGTGGGTTGCATCTGGAGTACAACCAAGAATAACTGAAAAATATTTTGCTTCTTTGATCATATAATGATTGCATTCTTTTCATCGAATGCCAACATTTCAATCAATTCATTTTGAATTTTGTGGCTAAGATAATGATGATGAGTTTTTTTTTATTTGCTGAAAAAGTTGTTTCACAACAGAATCACTCAGAAATCATTTGCATTATGCCCAAAAATTACCATTAGACTCTTCAAAAAGTTTTTCATTGCTCCCATGAAAAGGTATATTATACTTTGCTAGACATTTAACAGTAACTTGTTTCCAATGGTCGGTATCATTTTTTTATCATTTCTTGTAACTCTTTATCAAGTGTTTCATTCTTGGTCAATCTCGATCGCAATTCGGACCAAACTCTTAAGTTAGTCATATGTTCAGGACTATTTTCATGAAGGCTTAATATATTACAAAGATGTTTTCGATCATTTAACTCAACACTTGTGAATTGACTTGGTGACCGACCATCTTTGAAAAGTTTGCAACAAAAACAAAAGACTTTATCAAGCTCCTTTGAATAAACAAGACATTTTCAATCATAACAATCACCATTGCATATCTTACGAACATAAAATCCATTCGATAAGTGTCTACCTATATTATCTTTAGGGAAATTGATGTTAGTTTCCCTAATAGGTCCTTTTTCGACAAGCAAGTCTTTCATTTTTGAGTTCAACATATCCCAAACTCTTGGATAAAATATGTTCAAACCAATATCATCACAAACATTTTCTTTTGCATCACAAACATTTTCATCACAAGCATTCGCATCAAAAGCATTTGTATCACAAGCATCTGCATCACCAACATTTTAATCACAAACATTATCATCACAAGCATTCGCATCAAAAGCATTTGTATCACAAGTATTTGCATCACCAACATTTTCGTCACAAGCATTTTCATCAACTAAGTTCTCGTTATGTTCACAAGCATTTTGGTTGTCTAAGAATAAACTTATTTAAAGAACCTCACATAGATTGAGCAATTTCTTCTTGTCTTTTTTTTCGTTTTCTATTTTGAGCACCCGAGGGTTGTGCTCGAGGATACATATCTTAAACAAGTAAACAAGTGATACGATATAGAGTAATAGAGATTAGAAATATAACATTCGATTTAGTCGTGGTTCCTGAATCGTGAAATTGCCAAACTTGTTGAAACTTGAAACTTAGAAGTTGAATCCTTGAATTCACCTAGTTTTGGCAACCATTAACAAATAAAAGTTAACAATCATCGCAGAACAACAATTTAAGCAAGTAAAGAACCCAAATTAATGTAATCCAAAACTAAATTAACCCTAATCCCTAAATCAACTAATGTAATCCTAAATCCCTAATCAACTAATGTACCCAAACTAAAATTAGTAAAATATGAACTATCTAAAAACTAAACATAAAAGATAAAACAAATCAATAAATTATAAATCATAAAACTAAAATCATGAGGGCCGAGAGTGAGGCTGAATCGTCGAGAGCCAGAAGGCCAAAATCGGAGACGAGCGACTGAGCGAGAGCCGAGAGCAAGGCGGGTCTGCGGAACCGCAGAAGCGGACCTGTCGACATGTCAGAGTCAGAGCGGCAGAGAGCGTTCTTCGAGCGATAGCGAGAGTGAGGCTGAAATTTGTCCGCTCCCTACTTCGTTTTTCCAGGTCACATCCTTTGGGCTTAGTAACATAACGGTCAATTTTTTAGGCCTAAAATGTCAAAAACAGAAGCTACTTATGAAAATTTGGGCTATAAATTTTTGCCTGTTGTTGAGGATGAAAAAATGAGTTGTTTTGCCGAATTTACCTTTACGTGCCTAAAATAATGATTAAAATAATTTATGATATCTCATTAATTACATCATATGCCACTGCTTTATTTATGGGCATAGATCATGAATTTGGATGGTAGGGATTAGTTTACAAAGTTTGTAAGAAATAGGTGGCTTGTAAAAGAAACCAACCAAATATATATAACAATGATAACTCACTGTTAATTTAGTTTTAAAAAACTCAAATCTTATAAAGAATAATTATATAACAAGATTCTTGCATGAACATCCTTTTTGCAAGACAATCCAATGACATACATAGTCAACTTTTTTAAGAAACAAGACTATTCAATGAGATATTCGCTTAGCTAAATGACAAACAAGGACAAGATTCTCTTTTAAAACTTTAACCACATCGTTGTTACCCAATAAATTGAGATTCTCTTTTATTTATATACATACATGTATGGTCATCCTTTTTAAGTAACCGATTGATTACTCGTATTTGACTGTAAACAAATTGTTCATAATATCTTTGTTGACGTTTAGAATAATCCATTTCAAATATTCTAGTTGGAAGCATCGCACTTTGTGTAATTAGGTCAATATTATCGGTATTTACAAACAAGACTATTCAATGACATATTCTTTTAGATGAATGACAAACAAGAACAAAATTATCTTTTATTTTATTTATATACATACATGTGTTAATGCCAAAAATCGCACCAAAGGGACAACTTAAGGTCGATGTGGACTTAAACAACTAAAGAAAGAATCTTTCGACGAGACGTGCGACGAGGAATAAAATAAAGAAACAAGGGATTTGATGACGCAGGAAAAACCTCAATCGAGGAAAAAACCTGCGGACGACAGGGGGTGTGTTGCTCCTAGCTATGGATTAGCAATGGTAAACAAGTATTGTAGAAGGGGGGGGTTGAATACAATACACGAAATTTTTCACTTAATTTAATTCTTTTATTGAAAAACTTCAAATAAGAATTACACACAGAAACTATTGATTGTTGCGGAACAGAACAGATAAATCAGTTCAAACAATCTTACACACAGACACACAGAGAATAAGAACAATTGTAAAACACTTAGTACAAACAATGAACTTTTGAGAGAGGAGAGAAATGCCAGCACTTGGAGTCTTGAAGATCTTGTGAACTGGTGAGTTGCAAGGTTGAAGAAGATCTCTTTATATAGTGCCTCATGCATTAAATGCATGGACACTTGTCAAGCAGCACTTGGATGGCAGGATGGAAGCAGCTCTTCTGAAAAATACTGGGACGTACTTTTGTCTTTGTATGTTTTGTCTTGAAGCGTTGAACTCTTGTTGAATCTGAACTTTCTTGAAAGAGATAACAAATCCAAAGACCTCTTTTTCTGATCCTTGGATTATGTCTCTGTCATTGCAAGATATCTCAAAATATTTTGCAGATAGAGCAGAATATACCTGCTATAAACTGTTGGCCTAGGATGTCTTCAAGGATATCCTGCCGATCATGACTTCAACATATCCTGTCGATCATATCTTCAACATCTTCAAGAAATTCTTCAGATCAAGTCTAGGAGATCCTGTAGATCAAGTCTTGGAGATCCTGGAGATCAAGTCTAGGAGATCCTAGAGATCAAGTCTTTAACATCTTCAGGAGATCCTGCATATCATGTCTTCAACATCTTCAAGAGATCCTAGAGATCAAGTCTTTAACATCTTCAAGAGATCCTACCGATCAAGTCTTCAATATTTTCCTTGCTCTTCAAGTGTACTGGCCTAAAACCTTAGGACCTTGTACTGGCCTTAAACCTTAGGACCTTGTACTGGCCTAAAACCTTAGGATGTCCCAAGTAGCAGCTTAATCTTTGGTTGAGAAATCTATCTTCAATCCGCCTTGAAGATATACTTCTACTTTGTTTCTTCGGTTGATCTTCGACTTCACCGAACATTTTTATACAATTAAACTGCTTGTAAAGAACCTAGAATTTATTCTAAGTATGAACTGTGTAAAATTGAGAGACTGAGGTCATCTTCAAATCTTAAGTTACCCAACAGGGTGTCGTCACTGCACTATGGTCGCCAATCAGGGGCGATGTCCTTGGTACTGGCGTCGGTCGTACGATGATTACAATACAAATGAAGGAAATGCTTCGAAATGTAAAGTACAAATGTTTAAAGTGTAAAACAGGTGTTTGTCGTGTGAATACAAAGTGTAAACAACTGTTGGTCGAAAGCTGTTGGCGTGCGTCGAGAGGGATGAATGAAAAACACTAAGATGAAAAATCGGCCATGATGTAGAAAAATCGGCAGCTGATGTTTTTTTTTAAGCTATACATAAAGTCAGGATGAGAGAAAAATGGGAAGATGAGAAATGTGAAGAGATGAGAGGGTAAGATGGGGTATTTATAGTGGGGTAAAGATGGATAATAAGGAGAAGAGTGAGGGAAATATATGGTGGGTAAAAATATGTAGGGAAGGTGAAGGGATGGAAGAGGGTAGGTTTAGTGGTGTAGGATGAGATATATGGGGAAGGGAAAAAGGAAGAGAGAGAAGGAAGGGATTCTTTAAAAAATTTACTCTAAAAAATGGGGAAAGGGTGTAGGGTAAATTAAAATGGGTGGGTTTCTATGGGGGTAGAGTCAATGTCGGCCGAAAATGGGAGGGGAAAGGGGGTTATCGGTGGGGTGGGGGTGAGAGGCGTCGGTGGGGAGGGGGGTGAGAGTCGTCGGTGGGGAGTGGGGGGGAGAGGCATCCGTGGGGAGGGGGGGAGAAGGGGTTGTTTGGTTTGGTTCCTCGGCAGCAAAAAGAGGAAGAAACAGAAGGCAATCGACAGCCAACTGCTTGCTGTCGGCAGCGCCGATGATGCCTTTGGCGGAGGCTTTGGATCGGCGGGATTAAAGTGAATAGCACAAAAAAAATATGGGGTGGGTTGTGTTTTGTGTCGGCAGCAGCAAAAACAACAAAAAGGGTCGTTTATCCGGCTTAGAATGTCGGCTGAATTAGTTTCGGCAAAAATAAAATGGGGGGAGGGAGGTGAATTAGTTTCGGCAGGGATGAGTGGCAAAAAAAAAGGTGATGGTTGTGATTTGGTGTCGGCATAAAATTCACAAGGGGGGTGTTTTGTTGGTAGCAAGTAAGGCCATCCGTACCCGGCTCGGGATGAGCTCGGGATGGGATGCGGGATGGGCGGGGTCGATGCGGGATGGGCTACGGCCCGGGCGGGGTTGGCGGGGCGGGATGGTATCCGGGGATGGGATCCCGATCCATCCCGAAGGTTTTTAAAAAAAAAAAATTTTTAATTAAATTTTTAAAAAAATATATCCGTTGAACGGCTCTTTCTAAAAAAAAAATTCTCAATTTAATCCCACTATATATTTAACCTTCAACCTCTTATTTCTCACACCTCTCAACCTCTTATTCTCTCAACCTCTTATTTCTCACACCTCTCAAACTCTCTCAAATTTTCTCAACCTCTATATATTAAACAATATGGATTCGCTACAACCCGGTTCACCATCATCCGTAGACACCGACGAGTTGTTGAATCTACAAAGGGAAATTTTTCGACATGCTGCACAATCGCTGTATGGTAGCACCGCCTCATCGTCAACAAGAGAGAGGGCCGCAAACATTGAAAGAGGTCGAGTAACTGCAAACGAGCGGCTTATGCGGGACTACTTTGGCGTCAACCCGATTTATACACCGGATATGTTTAGGCGGCGGTTCAGGATGAGCAGACAACTATTCGAACGAATAGTTGAAGATTTAGAAGTAGGGTATCCGTATTTTAGACAATATGATACTCGAAGACGAAAACCATGCTATTTGTGGTGACGTGGAAAACGACTTTTTCACGAATGATATCGAAAGCCAAATCAGTGAGACACAACGCGCGGCAAATGTTCGAGAAGTCATAAACCGGGAAACTCATAATAACCTTCGATCGGATTTGGTCGAACATATTTGGCGTATCCAAGTTCCCAACAATGACGACGAGTAGATTTTTAAATTTATTTTGTAATTTTTAATTTTTTAATGAATGATATGAATTTTAATTTTTATTATTTATCTTATTTTTATTTATTAAAAATATATATATAAATATTTTTATTTTGTTAAATAATTAAATGTATAAATAAAAGAATTAAAATAAATGAGGTGGCAAAGGGGTTTGAGGGAATGGGGTACGGATGTTTAGGGATCGTGAGGGATGGCGTGATGGATGGAAGAAAAGCTGATGTGGCGATGATGTGGAGGGGAATCATTGAAAGATCCCCCGTGGGGTACTGATGGCCTAAAAGGAGGTGGGTAGCAAGTAAAAAGAAAGGGTTTTGGTTGTGATTAGGGTAGCCTTTCTTGAGTTTGGTTCAAAGGAAAAGTGAATTTGATGGTAAGATATTTTTTTTGTTTTGGAGAAATGATGTAGCAAGATGGCATCTTGTGTATGATGTCATCAAAAGGTAGACTTCAAAGCTAGCTGTCGATTTTTTTTAATGAAAAGTTATGTATTTTACTTATTGTTAAAAAATTATCTTTTTTTTTCTTTTGAATTTTCTTCTTTTTTTTTGAATTTTCTTTTCCGTCATTTTTTTTTGAATTTTCTTCTCTCTTTTTTTTCTTCTATATATCTAAATTTAACATACCAAGTTCTCCTAAGAGAAACTTGAACCGAGCTTCTTCTAGAGGCTTTGTGAAGAGATCCGCCAGTTGAAGATCGGTGGGGAAGAAATGCAGTTCAATATCACTTTTGGAGATGTGATCTCGTATGAAGTGATACCGAATATCAATGTGCTTGGATCTGGAGTGAAGCACCGGATTGTTTGCAATGACAATTGCACTGGAGTTGTCACACAGTATTGGGACTTGAGAGTAGATCTGATTGTAGTCCCTTAGTTGATTCTTCATCCATAGGATTTGAGCACATCAGCTACCAGGAGCAACAAATTCAGCTTCAGCCGTGGAGGTGGAGACTCAGTGTTGCTTCTTGCTAGACCAGCTAACAAGTTTACCACCAAGGAGTTGGCAGCTTCCAGTAGTGCTCTTTCTATCAACCTTTGATCCTGCAAAGTCATAATCTGAATAACCCATTAGATCAAAACCTGAGTCTTTGGGATACCAAAGACCCAGATTCATGGTACCTTTCAGATACCGAAAGATGCGTTTAACCGCAGCCAAGTGAGATTCCTTAGGATTGGCTTGGTAACGCGCACACAGGCAAGTAGCAAACATAATATCAGGTATACTAGCAGTAAGATAAAGAAGTGACCCAATCATTCCTCTAAACTTGGTGACATCAACAGACACACCAGCAAGATCAGCATCAAGTTTTAGAGGTGGTGCCATAGGAGTTTTCATGGGAGAGCAGGTATCAAATTTAAACTTTTTCAAAAGATCACGAATGTATTTGCTTTGGTTTATAAAGATACCTTCAGAAGATTGTTTTACTTGGAGACCCAAGAAAAATGTGAGCTCCCCCATCATGCTCATCTCATATTGACTCATCATGAGAGAGGCAAACTCATCACACAGTGATTCATCGGTGGCACCAAAAATGATGTCATCCACATAGATTTGAACAAGAATAAGATTACATGGGCTTTGTTTGATGAAAAGAGTGTTTTCAATCTTACCCCGAGTATACCTGTTCTTCAGAAGAAAGTCAGCTAGAGTGTCATACCAGGCACGAGGAGCTTGTTTAAGGCCATAGAGAGCCTTATCCAATCTGTACACATAGTCAGGATGAGATGGGTAAGTAGAAGAGAGGGAAAATATGGTTTAGGATAGAGGGTAGGTTGTGTTTATAGAGATTGGTAGAGATGTGGATTGATGAGGTGGAAAGATGAGTGTGTTTGTTGGGTTGAAAAGGGAGGGATGAGGATTAAGGTTGGCTTGGATTGCTAAGGTTTCCTAAGGAGAAGGTACAGTAGGGATTGAGTCTGTCAATTCTGTGAAGAGGAGGAGAAGCACTTAGCTGATATAAGAGGGTGTGACCTTCTGGATTATCCATGTCATTTATCTGGGACATGAAGCAAACATTTGAAATGGCTTCCTCGCTTTCAGATGTGGGTTCATCTGCCAAATCATGAGTTTTAGCAGGCAGACCCTTTCCTTTTCTGACTAGTCTTGCGTTTCTTTCTTTTTCTCTCTTGTATTTTTCTTTGTATCTTTCAGCCCGGTCAGAATCATATTTGGATCTCCCTGGCTTTGAAGAAAATCGACCTGAGGAAGAAGTTCTGGGTTTTTCAAAACGTTTACTTCTACACTCAGAAGAAAAATGACCCTGTTTACCACAGTTAAAACATTCCTCATTAGATTTGTCTGAGGAGGAGTGTTTGGAGAGAGAAGAGGAGGGTTGTCGACTAAACTTGGATTTTGCAGAAGAAAAGTGAGATTTGGATTTAGAATACCCATCCATCCTGGCCATTCCATCTGATAATTTGTTAACAGAAGTTTCCTCACATTCATCATCAGCATCACTAAGATATGCTTCTGAATGCTCATTGGGATCTCCTTGACTATCATGGTCAGAGTCAGATGGGTAGGTGATTCTTGGAGTACACATAGTTCTTTTGGAAGAGTCACTTAAGAGATCTAGAGAAGAGCTCTTTATATCCGTGATGATAGACTTCATTTGCAGCTTAGTCTGCTCATAGTTGAAGAGAGTTCCATAAAGAGCAGTGAGAGGCATGTGATCAAGATCCTTGGTTGTCTTTATACAAGTACAAATGTTTTCCCAAAAATCAGGAAGACAATCCATAAACTTGCACAGGACTTCCTCATTATCATACATGCGACCCAACAGTTTAAGATCATTGAGAAGACTGTTAAAGCAATTATAGTAGCCTGAAAGAGATTCTCCTTTTTCATAAGAGAAGAGTTCATATTTTCTAACAAGAGCAATCTTTTTGCTCTTTTTCACTTCAGACGTACCTTCATAAAGAACACACAGAGTAGACCACATTTCCTTAGCAGTAGAAAAATTTACAAGAGAATGATAAACCTCATCAGGCAAAGAGAGGGCAATGATGGCTCTGACTTTAGTGTCAAGAGCTACAAGACGCTTATCTTTATCATTGTACTTTTCCACAGAGAGAAGTTATTAGTATTAAACTTTGGTGGTTTGGCTATGGAGCCATTGTCGTATGATCCAGCATTAGAGTTTTGAGAAGAAATGTTGTTTAAGGAAGTAGATGAAGCCATTGCAGATCAAGTTTATTAGATTAAACTGACCTGCTCTGATACCACTTGTTGGTCCCAGCTATGGATTAGCAATGGTAAACAAGTATTGTAGAAGGGGGGGGGGGTTGAATACAATACACAAAAAATTTCACTTAATTTAATTCTTTTATTAAAAAACTTCAAATAAGAATTACACACAGAAACTATTGATTGTTGCGGAACAGAACAGATAAATCAGTTCAAACAATCTTACACACACACAGAGAGAATAAGAACAATTGTAAAACACTTAGTACAAACAATGAACTTTTGAGAGAGGAGAGAAATGCCAGCACTTGGAGTCTTGAAGATCTTGTGAACTGGTGAGTTGCAAGGTTGAAGAAGATCTCTTTATATAGTGCCTCATGCATTAAATGCATGGACACTTGTCAAGCAGCACTTGGATGGCAGGATGGAAGCAGCTCTTCTGAAAAATATTGGGACGTACTTTTGTCTTTGTATGTTTTGTCTTGAAGCGTTGAACTCTTGTTGAATCTGAACTTTCTTGAAAGAGATAACAAATCCAAAGACCTCTTTTTCTGATCCTTGGATTATGTCTCTGTCATTGCAAGATATCTCAAAATATTTTGCAGATAGAGCAGAATATACCTGTTGTAAACTGTTGGCCTAGGATGTCTTCAAGGATATCCTGCCGATCATGACTTCAACATATCCTGTCGATCATATCTTCAACATCTTCAAGAGATTCTTCAGATCAAGTCTAGGAGATCCTGTAGATCAAGTCTTGGAGATCCTGGAGATCAAGTCTAGGAGATCCTGGAGATCAAGTCTTTAACATCTTCAGGAGATCCTGCATATCATGTCTTCAACATCTTCAAGAGATCCTAGAGATCAAGTCTTTAACATCTTCAAGAGATCCTACCGATCAAGTCTTCAAGATTTTCCTTGCTCTTCAAGTGTACTGGCCTAAAACCTTAGGACCTTGTACTGGCCTTAAACCTTAGGACCTTGTACTGGCCTAAAACCTTAGGACCTTGTACTGGCCTAAAACCTTAGGATGTCCCAAGTAGCAGCTTAATCTTTGGTTGAAAAATCTATCTTCAATCCGCCTTGAAGATATACTTCTACTTTGTTTCTTCGGTTGATCTTCGACTTCACCGAACATTTTTATACAATTAAACTGCTTGTAAAGAACCTAGAATTTATTCTAAGTATGAATTGTGTAAAATTGAGAGACTGAGGTCATCTTCAAATCTTAAGTGACCCAACAAGGTGTCGTCGCTGCACTATGGTCGCCAATCAGGGGTGATGTCCTTGGTACTGGCATCGGTCGTACGATGATTACAATACAAATGAAGTAAATGTTTCGAAATGTAAAGTACAAATGTTTAAAGTGTAAAACAGGTGTTTGTCGTGTGAATACAAAGTGTAAACAACTGTTGGTCGAAAGCTGTTGGCGTGCGTCGAGAGCGATGACTTGAGCTTTTCTTCGAGTGTTCTTGAGTTCGCTGTAGGGTTCTGGCTTTCAGTACTTGATTTCCAGAGTTTGAGGGTTCTTAGCTATGAGCTTGAATGTTTTTCTTTGCTGTTCGGTGATGTTCGCTGATGATTACTGATGTGTATCGGATGTTAACTGATGATCGTTGATGTGAAGACTTAGCTTGGTATTTATAGTCTTCGCGTCATTAATTAGCTCCATTAATGCTTTGATCAACGGCTACAATGGCTGGAAACGGTTGCCGGAGTGATTATCCATAATGTTCTTCGTCCGTTACGGCTGCTTGCTGTTAATGGCTTTGACTCCTTCATTAAATACTTAACAAACGTAACAGTCAAGGTTAACGTTAGCTTTGGTCGAAGGTGCAGTGATCTTACGCGATGGTCGTACGGGACGGGCGATGTTATGGTCGAGCGTCATGGGGGACGTACGACTTACCTTTTACGGGAGACGACGGATGTTTTCTGGGTTCTTGTTGAGACCTTATCTTAATACAAGATATAGTTTAGGACATGCGTCTTACCTGTTTTGGTCGTGGTCGGGCGACGTGATTTTTTGCCCAAACAGTTTGCCCCCAAAATTTGAAAATTGAATGTCAAGTTTAAGTTTTAAATTTTGCTTGTCGAAGACTTGTGACCTGGGTTGAGGGACTTACCTGGTTGTCGAGGACAGGTGTTGAAGATCCGGGTGGGCATGTGAAAGGACGGGGATGCTCGGCGGTCATCCATGGATTCGATTTGATGCGATTGTTTGTATAAATAAAGATCACGACGGATCTTTTCTTGCTATACTTCGAAGTGTTTATTTGGGAAGAGATTTTGCCTTGATTCCTTTCCATTCTTCGTTCGAACTTACTCGAATTGTTGCAAATCTTCGGCCTAGTAGAGATTGTTCGAGGTTTAGAGCGTTTATATAACGCATTGCTCTTCCGCTTTGGTTTTTATCGATCGTCTCTTTCGTTTGATAAACAATGTCGATTGAACCAGAGAGTTCTATCGTGAGTCAGGAGGATTTAGATGCCTTTAGGCGTCTAGCGAAGATCCCTGCGGAAGTAGAGTTAACCATTCCAGGGGATATACGTCCTGAGAATTGTCCCGAAGGATGCTTCGTGATATACGAGTATCCCTTCAAAATAGGGTTTGAGTGGCCGTATTCGGTTTTATCTAAGAATTTCATGCGATATTTTGGCCTGTCACCAGGGCAGTTGATGCCCCAACTTTGGCGGGGTTTTCTGGTTATCGAGCGATTGTCTGCAAAGTGGGATCCACCTATGACCCTGAATGATTTCTGGTTGGCTTATCATGTTAAGAGAGACAAGAATTGGCGTTACAGTCCGTATTCCAAGTTTAAGGGTGACCGCACCCTGGTTTTGGGAACTGGCGTCAATGATCGTGGGTGGAAATCGAGGTATGTATTCGTGCGTACTGACTCGCTTGACATCAATAGCAAATGGATTCGTCCTGGCTGGAACATGGGAGGTATGCTTTTTTGATATATGTCACTGTTTGGTTCTTCCGCTTTCTATTTACTCATTGCTTTTTGTCGTCTTCAGAGATTCAGTACGATGCCTTGCACCCGAACGAAGGTTCTCGAGCCAAGGTCGACAGATTCCTGAGTTATAGTACTGATGATCGATCTTTCGTCACGTGGCAACCGGCGGCCGAGGACGAGGACGCGATGGGAGATTCTGAAGAAGAGGGAGAGGAGAATGAGAGGGAAGAAGCGACTGGTAAACGTACCGTAGTTTTTATTTTACTTTGTTTACTCTATCCGCCTGACGCTTCATGTATTTCCTAATCAGTGCCGACCAAGAGGAAATCGGTCTCTAGGGCGAGAGGGGAGCAGGTTATGTGTGCCCTTCGGGGTGAAAATGTTTCGACAGCTGGGTCGAGCGAAAAGAGAACCCGGAGGACAGTCCTGAGGGAACCGTCGTCTAGGGTTGATAACTCACCGGGAGTTGTTCTGCCTAAGGAGGCGAGGACGTCATCTAGCCGTTTTGGCGTAACGGACGCGACACTAGCAAGTTCTGCGCTTCCGGCGACGGTGACGAAGCCGATGTCCAAAGTGTCGATCCCAACGTCTGCTGACAGGGGCGAGGGATCATCGACCGAAGTTATGACGGTCAATTTTACATGGCCGTCTGACTTTATGGCGGATGGTGTCCTAGACGAGACGACGTCGTTCCCCCATCTGGGGAAGTATTTGCTCTCGTCTTTCGGGGAGCGTTTTCGTGGAGTTCCGGCCGGAGAAATTGGATCTCAAGTTGCCAGTCTGGCGTTCACAGTAAGTATCAATCTTTCATGACTTGTCTCGTTCGTTTAGTCATCTAATATTTTCTTGTGTTATTTTTCAGACGTTCCAGTCGTCTTTGGCATTACACGCTGGGATGTCGAAAGTTGAAGGGTTGATGGCGTCTGCCCTTGAAAGAGAAGCTGTGGCGTTGGAGAGAGAGAAGGTGGCTTCAGATAGGGAGAGGTTTGCCTTGGCGCGTGCTGACGAGCTAGCCATCCAGCTTTTCAATGCTCAGTATGAACTGCAAGAGATTCGTGTGGGAGGAGTGGCAGATGAAGGTCCTCGGGTCGGGACTTTGAGCAGGGATACGACCGATGTTCCCCCTGCCGTCTAGAATTTTCCTTTCCTTGTTTGTTTTGCCATTCGACCAATCAGGGATCGAGTATGTATATAATGGTTTACTTAATGAATATATCTTTTGCTTATGCTTTATTCGAATCACATTTGATTATAAAGTCGAACATAAGATACATATGAAATCATGCGACTAAGGCACTCATTGTAATACGATAATAAGAACATAAAACAAATAAAAACACGCGATTAAAGCATCCATTCAGGGTATAAAAGCTAAGAAACTTAGATGTAAGTTATTTAGGCTTTGCGATTGTACGACGAGATCATACGAGGAATTTGCGTCGTATGCCCCTGTGGAGGGATGGTCAGGGAAGAAAATACTGATTGTTTATGTCGTGCGATTCTGCGAATTTAAAGTCATCTAGTAGACTTAATGATTACTGTCGTGCGATTCTGCGATAATCTGTCGTGCGATTCTGCGATAAAACGATGTCGGGGGTTGGTCGTTGGCTAGCCAACGACCCTCCGATGCTTAAGTCAGTAAACGTTTTGTGAGAAAAAATCGTATGAAAAAGAGTTAGAGAACGTACCATTTCAGACTCTCTCTATTTCCCCCCTGTCATTTATTACCTTATTCTTTTTGGGAGGAAAAGATAGGTTTTAAATGACAGAATGACACGGAGAAATATTGTCCTGCGTTGACTATGTTGTCGTGCGACCGGGCACCATAGTAGACTTATCTCTGTGAAAAAGATATTAATTTAGGGATAGAGGAACGAACCTGTCGAGAGCCTGATCTTGTGACTTTGGTTTATTTTCGCGGCTTCAAGGTAGACTTGTAGCACTCACAAGCGACTTTTGGCTCACTCTTAATCTCCTGGATTCCCCATGGCGTAAGGAATTTCAACATTTGATGATACGTCGAGGGAACGGCTTTCATATCATGGATCCATGGTCGTCCTAAGATGATGTTATAGGCCGACGCACAATCGATGACACTGAACTTGGTCTGCTTGTTGACTCCTCCGGCGTAGACGGGCAATATTATCTCTCCGAAGGTGCTCGTCGCTTCTCCATTGAAACCGACCGAAGTCGTCGAACGTCGGGTGATTTCCGAGCGATCGATTCCCATGGCTTTGATGGTGTTGAGAAAAATAACATTTGCTGAGTTGCCCCCGTCGATCAAGACTCGACGCGTTAGACAATTACCGATCGTGATCTGAGTGATCAACCCGTCGTGATGCTTCTGATACGAGTCGCCAAGGTCGACGTGGTCGAACACAATCTTCATGGCTTCTAGCTCCAAATCTCCTTTGGGTCTAGACGAGCGAGGAATAGGCCGATCATCGGGCGCCTGACTGGCATGACGCTTGGCCGCTGAATACGTCAGACCACACACATCTGAACCACAGGTGATGCAATTGACGACCTTTGCATGCTCGGGGGTCGTCGTTCGATGTCCGTTAGCTGAAATAGCGACATCGTCGATGATATCTTTGAGATTTCCTTTCGGAAAATGATATGTTAGTTCCTTCTTCAATGCGATACAGTCGTCTGTCGCATGACCATGATCGGCATGGAAGTCGCACCACTTTGATCTGTCTTTCTTAGCATCGTCCAGGTCGGACTTCTTTGGCCATCGAATGGTAGCTTGAGCGGTCTTCAGAGCTCCTACTAAGTCATTTGCAGATCCTTTGAATCCGTAAGAGGATATCTTGGGGTACTGAGTGAACTTAGTAGCGGTCTTGGCCTCTGCTTTCGTCTTGAAACGAACATTTGAAATTTGGCGCGCTGGCTCTATTCTGGAAACAACCTTTGTCTTGAACTCTGGCTTTCTGACGCCTAACGACTTCTTGTCGTCAGTGTGCTTGCGACGAAAGGCGGCATCATCTTCGACCCTCATATGTGCTAAGGTTCGAGCTCGGACATCTTCGAAAGTCTCTGGGGGATACTTGGTCAGATCGATATATAGACCTGAACTATCGTCTAGACCACGCTTATAAGCTTCGATCGCAGTTTTGATGTCACAATTGCGGATACTGATCATTTCGGCATTGAATCTATTGAAATAACTTCGAATAGACTCATTGGTCTTCTGCACGACATAGTACAGATCACTAGTCTGCTTTTGCATCTTACGACTGCTGGCGAATTGCCGGGAGAATTGGTTGACCAATTCGGCGAACGACCCGATAGATTTGGGTTTGAGATTGATCAACCACTGGAGAGCTGGACCAGTGAGAGTCGCCCTGAAACTCTTGCACGTGCATACTTCCTGGTACATGTGTGGAATCGAGATTGTCCACATGAGCTGCTTATACTGCGCGACATGCTCAGTTGGATCGGTCACACCCGAATACTTGGGAGTGAAGGCAGGAATGTTATACTTCTTTGGGACCTCGACGGTGGCGATCTCGTCGATGAAGGGCGACGCCTGATACCCGAAGCGAGGCTCGACGTCGACAGGCACGGCTGCCCCAGGCAACTTGGCGAGCAAGGACAGGACGCGCTCATTTTGGTCTTCTAACATCTTCATACACTGGGCGACGGGATCGTTAAGATCAGGATTTGCCCCTGTCGAGGGATTGGTCCCTGGACTAGTGCCATTACCATGCGACGAACCATTGGTGTCCCCGTTGAACGGAACAAAATATGGCTGCGACCCATAGTGGAATTGCTGCGGTCCATTCTGAAACGATTGTGGTCCATGCTGAAATGGCTGCGATATCTGCTGGAAAGATTGCGATCCTTGCTGGAAAGGTTGCGATCCTTGCTGGAAAGGTTGCGGACCACTTTGGAACGGCTGGGAAAACGGCTGGGATTCATTCTGATATGGCTGGGAGCCACCTTGCAATGGTTGGGGTCCATTGTTCAAGGGTGGTGGTCGGATGTGCTGAGGGGGAATCTGCCCAGACTGGGGATTTGGAATGAACGGACCCGGCTGCTGATTCTGCATGAATGGACCTGGATGATGATTCTGTGCGGACGGGCTTGATCCCGGACCTGGATTCTGGATGAATGGTCTAGGACCATTCTGGGGTCCAAAAGGATTCCTTTGCCGCGCGATCTCTTCAGCTGCTCTGCGATTCTGCTCTGCCATTGCATTGAGTTGATTCCTGGCAACCTCGAGCTCCTGATACATCTGAGCGACGGCTTGCTGTGGATTTCCAGGGGCTGCCATTTTCCTGCAACAGAAAATAGAAGAAACTCCAAGAAACTATTAGTAGAATGCACGTTCGTCGAGGATTTTCTCTAGATGTAGTCACACGGATGGCGCCAAACTGTTAATGCCAAAAATCGCACCAAAGGGACAACTTAAGGTCGATGTGGACTTAAACAACTAAAGAAAGAATCTTTCGACGAGACGTGCGACGAGGAATAAAATAAAGAAACAAGGGATTTGATGACGCAGGAAAAACCTCAATCGAGGAAAAAACCTGCGGACGACAGGGGGTGTCGTCGCTGCACTATGGTCGCCAATCAGGGGCGATGTCCTTGGTACTGGCGTCGGTCGTACGATGATTACAATACAAATGAAGGAAATGCTTCGAAATGTAAAGTACAAATGTTTAAAGTGTAAAACAGGTGTTTGTCGTGTGAATACAAAGTGTAAACAACTGTTGGTCGAAAGCTGTTGGCGTGCGTCTAGAGAGATGACTTGAGCTTTTCTTCGAGTGTTCTTGAGTTCGCTGTAGGGTTCTGGCTTTCAGTACTTGATTTCCAGAGTTTGAGGGTTCTTAGCTATGAGCTTGAATGTTTTTCTTTGCTGTTCGGTGATGTTCGTTGATGATTGCTGATGTGTATCGGATGTTAACTGATGATCCTTGATGTGAAGACTTAGCTTGGTATTTATAGTCTTCGCGTCATTAATTAGCTCCATTAATGCTTTGATCAACGGCTACAACGGCTGGAAACGGTTGCCGGAGTGATTATCCATAATGTTCTTCGTCCGTTACGGCTGCTTGCTGTTAATGGCTTTGACTCCTGCATTAAATACTTAACAAACGTAACAGTCAAGGTTAACGTTAGCTTTGGTCAAAGGTGCAGTGATCTTACGCGATGGTCGTACGGGACGGGCGATGCTATGGTCGAGCGTCATGGGGGACGTACGACTTACCTTTTACGGGAGACGACGGATGTTTTCTGGGTTCTTGTTGAGACCTTATCTTAATACAAGATATAGCTTAGGACATGCGTCTTACCTGTTTTGGTCGTGGTCGGGCGACGTGATTTTTTGCCCAAACAACATGTAAATGCAAACTTCAACCACAAAAACCTAGCAAATACTTGTTTCAAAATGAATTCATCCCCTTCTTCGAATGATTACAACTTCCTAATGATAGGTAATATTGATAAAGAAGCAATGTCATTTTGTCACCAAGTAATCCATGGAGGCTAAGTACCCGGACGTTCTTTCATCCACTGTGATTGAGAAAGTGCACATCGTAGATTATTCAACAATTACTTTACAAGTGTCATGTTTCGTTTGAGATATCAAATGTCTCGATCATTGTTCCTTCACGTTGTTGATGAAGTTGCTTCACATGATAAGTACTCTACACAATGCACAAATATTTTGGGAGACTCAGATTGTCGCCTCTTCAGAAACTAACAGTTCATCTGGTCAACCACGCAACCAGCAGATGTCACCGACAAATATGTTAAAAGCGATGAATTAACAGCAACTGAAAGTCTGAAAAGATTTTGTCGAGCCATAGTAGAAATATTTTCAGGACAATATTTGATATCCCCAACTTCAAATGATGACTTCTCTATGTCAATGAAAAGAGGTTTTCCAAGAATGTTGGGAAGTTTAGATTGTATGCACTAGGCTCGACAATTTGTGGGTCGTAGCGAATCATCGTCGATTATTCTAGAAGCAATCGCAGATTAAGATGTTTGGATATGACATGCTTATTTTGTTTGCCAGATTTGGAGTTTTCTCATATTTTCTCCAATCTTGCTAAGGATACCTACCTCGTGCTCATTATGTCATTCAAGGAAAAGAATATGATATGAGTTATTATTTACCATATAGTATATATCCAAAATGGACCACTATAATGCAAACAATTCACGAGCCATGTGGTAAAAGATATAGAACGCGCCTTTAGAGTTCTACAGTCACGTTTTGCAATTGTGGTAGGATCATCCCGATTTTCCAAAAAAAGTGTTACATGACATAATGGCTACATGTATTATTTTACATGATATGATAATCCACGACGAGCGTGATCTCAATGCACCGATTAAATTTGTGAAAGAAGTACAAAATTATGACAAATGACAATGATGGTTCCAACAATATCTTGGTTGATATAGACAAATTAAGGATAAAGAAGCTCACTTTGCAATTCGAAATACATTAGTTGATCATTTATGGGAAAAATATGTTAATTCTGATTAAATGCTTATGTATTTTATTTTTAAATGTGTTGAAAAAATAACATATTTATTTAATGAAATATGAGTTTTGATAATTTAATTCAAAATTAAATATGAATTATCATGTTGTTAAAATAACAATAATAAATATAATGTTATTGTGAAAAAAAATATAAATATATAATTTAAAAAGTTAATAAATGTATAGGTATTATTGAAATGTATAGGTAATCAAAATATACTTCAAATATATTTAAAATATTCTCTGCTAGAGTAGAAAATAGAGTTAATACATTGACATAACACATTCTTTATTTTTTACTCACATATGATATCGGTAATAAGAAATTTTAATTTTTGGATAAAATGTAATAAATAAATGTTCATACCAGTTTAGTACGCTAACAAGGAATTTTTGGCAAATTGTTCTCTAAATAAATAAATTATCACTTTTTTTATTTTTACATGTATATACAATTTCAAACACGCCTTAAAAAAGAACTTATTTGCTTATTACGGCCATACGCTAATCTAATTAGTTTTTATAAAACTCTATTTTAACACCATATAAATTTATAAACAATTACAAAAAAAACATAAGTTTTAAGGGTTGAAATTATATAAACTATTGACCCAGGCGAGTCAACCGTTTTTAGACTCGATCTGAGCCATTTAAACTAATCTCAACTTTCAATCCTGACCGTTTAAATTCAATAAGTCATTCACTCAATCACGGTTAAGTCATTCATTAATCCTCCCTTTCCACCTTCTACTATGCAAACCGCTCTCTCCCTCCAGCCCACTACGCCTCTTCTTCCTTCTCCATCGCTTCACGATCAAACCAAAACCACTGCAGAAACCGTTTAACCTCCAACGTTTTCCTCTTACGTCTGCAACCTCCAATCCACGATCATCTTCCTCACTTGGTTAAGATTCCCCTCACACAAACTCTCCCCTGATTTCTCTCAACTGCTACTCACAAACCCCTCTCCTCTCTTCACGTTCTCCCCAACTGATTTCAACTCCTTTTCTGCAGGTTTCTCTCTTCATCTCCCCCTATAAATAGATGGAGATTCAAAACTCAGAAATCAAATTTTGCGATCTAAGGTTCTTGTCTGCAAGGAAAACGGTAAGTTGTTTTCATCTCAGATTCTTTGATTTTTGATGTGTTTTGATATTTTTTTGGGGATTTTGCATATAAACAAAGTAATTCAACAAAACCCTTTTAGGTATTTGCTCAAATGTGTGATTTTTATGCTTTTTTCAGTTAAGGTTCTTATGGGCTTTGCCCTCTTTTTGGCATCAAAATTGGAAGAACTGAAAAATTGCATCTTTTTTCAACTAATCTAATGGTTTCTCCGGTGATAACAGCTTCGAACATTTGGAGTTGGGAGGTTATTGGAACTTTCGGATTTGCCATCTACGATTTCGCAAAATCTGGCATGTTTTTCTGTTAAGATGTTCATATTTCTTTCATGATGTAACTTGGTACTAATCAAACATCACAAAGATAGTTGTTATGGTTGTACACCAACACCACGTATGCTGATATTTTTCCAAATATATGAACACTGTTCACTTAATTAGTTGTTACTTAATATGAACAACTTATTGTCTCAATTTTTAATAAAATGTAATTAAGCCCATGCAAATCAATCAATCATGAGGCTAATTGCAGCGGACAATGTTACATTCTTCACTGTTTTTTGGCAGATTGCTGATTCATCCATACAAAATCGCAAAACAAAGTAGTTATTCTACTTGTGTGTGATTAACAATGTGAACAAAATTAAGCCATCAAACCCAATTACGGTTGCCAAAAAGAATGCATGCCTTAAATGTATTTTTCTGCCGATTATCATAAACCAAAATGGATTAACAAAACCAAATTTGATTTGGTTTATATTTAAGGTGTATGATGCTTAGTTTCTTCAGTTGCTAAGACGCTAGAAAAAGAATGCATGCCTTTTCTGTTGTGGGTTTTGATGGTTATGGAATGTTAATATTTAATTATATTTGTACTTCCAAAAGCTTTTTTAAAACCATTTTGCTGTTAATTGATTCTATTTGTTAGTTGTAACTTGCAAATTTTTCTTTGGTCTGGAATGTGACTCAATGTATGCATCAAAACCAACAATTGATGTTAAGATATTCATATTTCTTTCATGATGTAAAACGGTACTAATCAAACATCACAAAGATAGCTGTTATGGTTCTACACCAACACGACGTATGTTGATATTTTTCCAAATATATGAACATTGTTCACTTAATTAGTTGTTAACAAATTATCATCTTAATTACCTATACTATTGACCCATGTGAGTGTAACCGTTTTTACACAAATCTGGGTCGTTTAAATGCATCCAACTTTAATCTGGGCCGTTTAAATTCATTTTATATCAACTAACTACCTTCCCATTCATTTAACCGGCCCACTACTATTCGCAACTTCTCCGTCTAACCTTGATTGATGTCAGAGCACACTTGCTCCACCTTCAACCTCTAAGTCCTTCCCCATTGCTTCAGAAACTGCCCTAAATTCTCTCCCCACTCCCCTATGAAATCTCTCTATAAAAATCTACTTCTCCATTAAGATCATCAGTTTCTTTGATTTCTCTACATGACGAAACCCTTGCCCCTAGCATCGAATCAAACCTATGCTGATGAGGATTATCTCAATTATCACGTCATTCCTCCATTGTTGTTTGTTGGCGAGAAGAGGGAACATTTGACACTCCTGTAAAGATATGGACGCCTAGTGTTGAAAGGGCATCCTCTGATGATGATATTCTTGAAATTCTTCCAGTGTATCTCCTTGCATCGGTAAGCCCATTTTGTTTCTTTTAAATGTATCGATATTATTTGGTTTCTATTTTTGATGAATTACATCACAACTTACAATATATCCTTTCAAATTCAAGAAAAATAAAGGAAAGCAATAGAGGAGAATTATCCATCAATCACAGGTAAACTGGAGGAAACAAATGATTGCAGGGTTACTCTTTGACGTTCTTCTGTTTTTCTTCCAATCAAAGCGATCAGTCATCATAAAAGAGGAGCTTGTGCACATGATTATTTCAAGCCATTTAGAAATTGTCGACCGAAGTAAGCCTTTATGTCGTCCGAAATTGTCGACCGAAGTAAGCCTTTATGTTCTTTTGGTATCTGGTTTCTTTATCTGCCGAGAATCAGCTTCTATAGGCTCCGAAATTAGTAAAAGGTATAACAATATCTTGAAAAGATTTGGTTTCTTAGTGTCTGTTCTATTTCTGCAGATCTAGTGTAACCTATGTGAAATGGTGGAGGCGACGGTGCTTTGTTGCACCGACGAGGCGGCGTTATTGCAGAATTGATCCAATAAGCTCGCGAGTAAGGTAAAATTCTTCGAAGCAAAGTCATGAAACGTATATCCTGCATCAACTTGAATAGGGAACGAAAGTTTGATGCCTCAACATATCGAGTTGTACTCTGCGCATGTATGATTTATTAGACTAATAAGACAAACGTTTGAGTTTGAAAATGTTCTCATAACACACCTCAAAGAGATGGTTGTTGAATTAAATCACCTAGTAAAGGTTTGGAATTTTGGCTCTTATATCCATGTAATTGTATGTGGAATTGTTATGTTGTTAGCTATATTATGTAAATATGCATATTTCAGGAACCATTTCTGTTATTAATTCGTAGTTGATCCTAAATTATAGTCTTTACAGATTGCATAAAACATGCAATTGCCATCTTACAGGTTGAATTATCTGATCAAGAGGCATTAGACAACAATATGGGTGCTGGAAGATGATTGTAATAACCAGGTATTTTATTTAATTTAAAATATGAAAATTTTATAAGTTTATATGGGTATTTTAAGGAGTGAGAAGTTAAGGGGTAAGTTTTAATTTTATATATAAAAGTTAGGGGTATATTTTGTTAAGTGGAACAAGTTTAAGGTTTAGTTGGTAATTAGGTGACACCTCCTCCTTGCCAAAACCGACTTCTCCCTTGTGAGGATAGGTGTCAATGTTTCAAGTAAGGATGTATTATCTCAACATACTAGTGTCTGTGTGTGTGGTATTCGGTTGAGAGAGAGAGATCGAGAGAAAGGCTAAAAGGAAAGAAGAAGGAAGAATTAAGAAGTTTGCTGCTGGAATTGCTACTAACAATCTGAAGTAATCAAGGTAAACAATCCATACCTTATTTGTGTTTTAATCCATTAAAGAGTTCTTGAGGTTGCAAGATAAGCTTTAGAAGTGGGTTATGTTATTTTAGAAAGGTATGATAATTCTGGGTTGGGAATAGTGTTCTAAAGGTAGTATAAAACATATCTGCAAAGTTACATAAACATGCATAGTATAAAACTGCAAAATCTGGGTTTTGTAATGAAACAGTGGACTGAGACATTCATCGAAGTCGCAATAGACGACTGCGACATTCAACGAAGTCGCAACAGTTGGTTGCGACTTGGCATTGAAGTCGCAATGGTCGTTTGCGACTTGGCTTGAAATCGCAGTAGTTGATTGTGATTCGAGTTTGGGATCGCAGTAGTTAATTGCGACTCCCGGGTGGAATCGCAGTAGATGATTGCGACTCTAGGGTGGAATCGCAATAGTGGGTTGCGACTCTAGGGTGGAATCGCAATAAGGGGTTGCGACTTCAGGGTGAAATCGCAATAGGAGATTGCGACTTGGTACTGTTCATTGCGATTTGAGTTGAGAATTTTGTAAGTTTAAGTATTAAAAGAGATATTTGGTATTTTATCTGATTTCAGATTCTGTGAAGGATCAACATACGTGAATTTTCTTGGAAGAGTTTTTGAGATAAATACACGAGGTGAGTTTTTATTTGAAATGTTTTTTTAATGGAATACATATATGTGATTAAATGTAATATAGTGCATATAGTGTTTATATGAATATTACATTTTATGAGTACTAGTTGGCCGGGCTTAGGACCGGTGAAAGTTGGCTGTACAAAGGGACAGTGGTGTTGGCTGTATTTAGTACAGCGGTGTAAAGTAATTAATTGGCTTGCTACCAATTAATATGGCCAAGGAAAAGAAAAGAGATAGAGATGGAAAGATACATGATGCATGAGTCATATTTGGTATTCTTACGTGAATTATGTGCAAATGTTCTCTTTTACTAACGGGGATTTTTCTCACTAGACCTCAAGGTCTAACCCTCATTTTTGTTTTAAAATATGTATTCCAGGTCAAGGAGCAAACAAAAGACTATGATAGGATTTCTCATGTTTAGCTTTTGTGGATGTTGAATGATTATGAAGATTTCAGTTATAATTAGTAGTTGTTATGTATTTTACTTTATTCGAAAAAGTTTGTACTGAAAGACCAAATTGTAGAATTTAAGGGACCGTATTTGGATTATGATATGTTATTTTGTGGTGAATTATATGAAACTTGTATGTTGGGATTAAGGGACGTTACAATGATACCCGCCAACAAAACCGAATTTTTTACCCTTCGCTGGAGAAATAATACGATGGCACGTGCCACCGCATTCAACACACTGGGTCCGCCCATGGCTCCAAAGATGATGCAACGAGCCGAGGTTCACTTCTCTCATGGTTTAGCAGCAGATCTTGATGATCCTAAGTACGCTCATTGTAAATACCGGTCAAACTCGTTAGAGACTAAGTAAGTTGATTCGTATCCGCCAAGTCTCTTTTAACATTTTCTCGTGCTTATATTGATCAAATATGTGTGTATGTGCAGGTTGCCTAATGCTCCGGATATGGAGATTTACTGTTTGTATGGGGTCGGGATCCCAACGGAAAGATCGTACGTCTATAAACTTACCGTCAGACAAATGTAACGATATTCCATTCAACAATATTCCGTTTAGGGGAAAGGTGGTTGAAGATGCTTACAAGGAGGAGTATACTTTGTTGAGGGTGATGAAAGTGTACCGGTTTTAAGTGCGGGTTTTGTGTGTGTGAAAGAATGTTTTCAGCTTTCTTACTCAGGTAATATTTTCAACAATTGAAGTTAATTACCCTGAATGTTATTTAGATGTTAGTGGTTTTTACTTGATACTTACTACCAATAACAAAATATATGTTGCATCATAAGTGATATATGTGGACAATTGTTGTTTGATTGGTACACGCAGGCATATATAGTGAAGAAGGATCATATAAGATTCATGGTTTCTAAGGTGGTATAGGATCTCAAGTAATTAGAATGGTTATGTTTGGGTTGTGATTTAAGTTGTAGTAACAATGGCATGATTATAAAAATGCGTTTATGTATCAACATTAAGCATATAATGATAATAGTCGGTAAGCAATTGAGATGTCCTGTCTGATTTTGTGCAAATTAATGTACATATGGAGGGATTCAATCAATCAGGTAAGGATTCAGATTCGAATTTCGAAGTAAGGTATTTGTTTGATAGCATAGACAAAGCCAAAATCAAGTTGGTCGATATAAATCGGCCAAACTTGTAAGCTCGACAATTGGCTTTTCGATATGGAACCAACATCAATATCATTGGGTTTGATACTCGACTAAAAATGGTTTTAGGTCCACTTGGTCCAAACATTGAAGAAAATACGGGAAGAAACGGCACTGACTATTATTACTCTCTTATATTTAGTTGACTTATGGGCCGTTTACCAAACGCTTACCTGGGTAAGTGTTTTCAACTCTATTACTTACCGGTTAAGATTTTAGTCTCATCAAAATTGTATCTAATGCAACAATTTTTCGGTAAACGCTAATTGTTGTAAGAGTATTCGTCATCCGGTCATCCCATTCTGGGTAAGACTTTCAGTCCTTGTCTTAACTCTTACCGGGTACGATTGTTAGTCCTTGTCATATTCATCCGGTAAGGTAACGTAACTTGGTAAAAGCTTGTCTGAATAAGTGTTTCGTGAATGGTACCTTAGTTTTGATCAATATATATTTGATCTTGAAACAAGAGGAGAGAAATCCGACTTTTGGAATAAATGTTTCAGAAATTATGAATGAAAATCTTGAATAAAAAATGCACACCTTTTTTCTTACAGATTTTTAAATCTATTTTTCTCTTTCACCCTTTTGTGTTTTTTTCCTAGAATGAAAATTACAAAGTTTACCTGTTGAAACCTTTTTTGTATGTTTGTTTACATTTATTCCCATAGCAGACTTCTGAATGTTGCTCCTCACTTGCAATAGTTCTGCATGTGACATGGCTTGAGATGTTGTAATACGCATACACTGATATCAAGGTTCTAAATGGCGTGAGGCGTGACGTGGCGGCAAGGCCATGCCTCAAGCCTTAAAAGCCATGGCGAATCCATGGCGTTTATCAAGGCGTGACGTAGCGGCAAGGCCAAGCCTCAAGCCTTAAAAGTCATGGCATTTATCAAGGCGTGACGTATGGCGACAAATCTCTATGTCACATATAATATTATATATAAAAACATATGTTTTGTAGTATTAATCGATGAGTCAATGACAATAAACATGTTAAACTATTTATATAATAAAAACTAGCAAATAAGGCATTAAAAACGTAAGAAAAAATCAAATATCGCATTATTAAAGACCGCACATTAGGCCATGGCATGCCACAGGCATAACGTGGCATGAGACACAAGCCTTGAGCCACGACGCGCCATGGCGGCTGTCACGGCGAGTCTTTTAAAACAGTGACTGATATACATAGTGTTTGAGAAGTTTACAATTTTTTATTGTAAACTTAATCTCTCCTAAATATTTTTTGTTGTTACCTTCATCTCTCCCAAGTATTTTTCCTTTATGCCCTTGAATTTGTCAATGCTGTAAGCAGATCTTTCTTTTTCGATTCAGGGGCCGTTTATCAAACGTCTACTCAGGTAAGCGCTTATCGTTAAATTTAACACTACTATGTAGTTATCGGGTAAAGTTTTAGTCCATCAAACTAGCATCGTATTCAACAATTTACCCGATAAGTGCTAACCGTGGTAAAAGTCGTCACTCTCACTTACCGAGTTAGACACTTTATGCCCTTGAATTTGTCAATGCTGTAAGCAGATCTTTCTTTTTCGATTCAGGGGCCGTTTATCAAACGTCTACTCAGGTAAGCGCTTATCATTAAATTTAACACTACTATGTAGTTATCGGGTAAGATTTTAGTCCATCAAACTAGCATCGTATTCAACAATTTACCCGATAAGTGCTAACCGTGGTAAAAATCGTCACTCTCACTTACCGAGTTAGACTCTTGGCTATTGTCTCGCTCTTATCGGATAAGATTTTTGGTCCTTACCATATTCATCCGATAAGGTAACAAGGCTTGGTAAGCGCTTACCCAGGTAAACGTTTGATAAACGGCCCTGCAGTCCATCCTTTTCTTTAAGTGACACATAAACTCTTTCATCAATCTAGATATAGTCTAATTTCTCTTCCACATTCCCCGTTAGTTGAGTTGATTGTGGTCATTTCCTTGATCCTTTTCTTTGTTGTCGACTTTTTCTTTTCTTCTCATAGGACTTATAACAATTTTGAGTTCAATGATATTAGTAACAATGAATATGATCCTTTTAAACCACGATTTGTTGATTTGTTGGACAAAAAAAAAGAGATAATATACTAGTGTTGGGTTCCGACAGAAATTGATGTTAACGTGAGAAGCATGAGAAGTGGTAATCAATCGTTGGATGAGAAATGGATGAGAACATTTGGTTAACAAATCTCTATGTCACGTTTATTCAGATCTACTTCTCATGTTAACCTCAATTTCTCACACGATCCGTTGCTTAATATAGAACTGGTGTTGTTATTTAGATTTATAATTGTAAGATAAGTTCAAAATTAAGAATAGAAAATAGAAAATTTGATATAAATATTTGTAATTAGTATGAAGAAAAATCGAATAGAAAGTAAACAAGACTTATTAAATAATCACCGTATATAAACATCTATTTACTCTATGGTTACAATTCTCAATGAAAAAACCGGTTTATTTTGCTTACCTAAAACTGAACTTTTAGAATGGTGAAGATAGGTAAAAAAACATAGAACACAATATCGAAACATAATTTTTTAAAATCGTAATATCAAACAATTGAATCTAGATTAAAGTCATGTCGTATACCTGACCAACGAACGGATATAACACAAGTTGCACAATTGTTACTAAAGCGGTAAACTAAACCAAACATCCCTGAGAACTTGGAGGTGTAAATTAACCCAACTTTTTCTATATTAAAATTTACCTTTTCAATGAAACTATAATATGCATAAAACACAAAATACATTACAATTATAAATCTATAAAAGAAACTGGTTTGTATAAGATACTAAAACAAAATATAGTTTTTTTCTCAAAAAATACCACCAAAATTCTTCCTTGGATAAGAAACTGGTTTGTATAACCTTGACAAACCATTAGAAACCTCCATCCATTATATAGATTACTTGAAAAAAACTCATAGAACGTGGTTTTAAAATCCCAAAATGTTCCACAATATGAGATTTATTTATTGAAATTATAAAACCCTAATTCCCATCAAAAAAACCTGAAATTCGAAATCATAAATAAGCAGATCAAGAGGGCTCAGATTCGCCTTTATTCAGACAAAATCGGCGGCGGCAAAAGCCATGGCTGCGAAATCAGTTGCCGGAGAAACAGAAAACAAGAGAATTTCTCCTTTTTCGTTCTACAGACCTACTGATTTCGCCACCCAAATGACCACCGGCACCGCCATGTCTGAGATTTTAAATATGAAATCAATCGTCACAGCCTCCGTAAAAACACACACGATTTGAGATTGAAGATCATCGGCAGAAAAGAAAACAACTAACCGGAATCTCTGTGTGTGCTTTCATTCTTCCTGCCTCATACTTAAACTAATGATATTTTTTTATTTCTTCCGATCAGCCTCCACCTTATAGATCACCTGGAAACGTGACCTAATAATTTGCAGGCCTCGTGGGCCAAGTTTCAGATTTCTATGAGAAAATGGGCCGGGCTTCTATTTGAATATTGATAAATACAACATTTTTTGTAATTAAAATGTAGGTTAAAAATCACAATTTTAGAGGGTGTTTGGGATTGTTTATTTAAAATAGCTAATGTTTTTTTTACAAAAGCGCTTATCAACTTATTGCATGTCAAATTGGAGTTTTATATAAAAATTAAATTAAGTTTTTTAAAGTTAATAAGTTGTTTTCAAGAAGTTAGAATCATTTGACTTATCAAAAAGTGTTTATCACCGGTTTGACACCGCTATAAGCACTTTTCTATTTCCTCATCCAAACACTCAAAAGTGCTTATCACCGATTTGGCACCGGAATAAGTCAAAAAGCCTTTAAAATAAGCAATCCCAAACACCCCCTAGTTACTTCTTTGTTTAGGGATTTTGGTAGTTTGTGTGAGGTGTGGGTTATAGATAGACTATGTTTTTACCTCTAGGGTTCCTCTCCTTCACTTCCATGGACATTTAGATTTTTTCATTTCTAACCTACGATTTTGTAAAAGGAAAGTTTTTTTGGATTATGTTTTACTAATTTATCATCAAAAGCTTAAAATTAGAATTCTTTTAATGTAAATTTTAAGGGAGTTGTCCAGTTTTTTTTAACGAAAAGATAAGGATCCAAAACAACTTTGAAGTAGAAAAGTATCTATTTGACATGAAAAATTAAAATGTATGTCTTTTGGAACAAAGCTAGCACATGAAGTATGCAATTATAAATTACTAAATTTCATTTTCCAATGGAACATAACATTAGTAGAAATCGTAGCTTCATCACTCGACAATTCCAACATCTTTTTTTGGATTTTCGGGCCACAAATGGCCTAAAGTCATCGCACCGACTAATCCTCCTTGTGACCGTAAATGGCCTAGAGTCATCGTATGTAAACCTAGGGTAGATGAGATTTTCCACTACATCTCTTAAGGCTTAACCAATGTGCCACAACCGAATTGGTTAAAAAATTCTAACATCTTCCGAAACACATAGATGTTTTTATTGGGGTTGCTTCCCATTAAGCATCTATACGTTTATGCTTAAATCTAGTGGCGATGTTTCCAGCAATAAATATAGATAATGTTGACATTAGTTTGTTCCAAATGACTTACCTGTGATCTACTTGTGTGGGTAGGAAATACTGGATTTGGGTCAATTGCCAGTGGCATGCTTCCTCGGTGATATAGGTCGGAGGATAAAGTTGGATGTGTAGATAAAGTTGGCTATATGAATTAGATAAAGTTGGTGTTTGTTAACTGTGCTGAATACACTGTCTGAATAATGAAAATGACAATTTTACCCATACTATTTGTTTAGTCTATTTTCTTTATAGCTTCAAGAACACTGGATGTATACAAACAAATCTCATACAATGTTCAATCCAAAATCATCTTCTTCACCAATAACCGAGATAAAATAAATAAAAATTTCCACAATGAAGATTTTCATCTCTCCTACTAAAATTTCCCAATAATCTGAGAAAAAATAAAATGCAAGAAACTAATTGTTTCTTTGTCAGATTCATCATCCATGGCCACTGTATCTCACGAAGGTCTCTCTGGCAAATGGCAATGAATTGAAACTCCACTTTTCAAGAACCTCCACTTTTTAATCATCCATGGCCACCATTTTTAATCATCCATGGCCACCATTCTTCCATTCTTCCACCATCTCCAGTATTGTCGGTGACTGATTTGGGGAAGGACAGCAAAATTCTCCATCGATTTTGGTATGCTTTCCTGCAAAAATCACACAAAAATCAATCAAAATTAAAATATAAAAAAAACCCACAAAAACCCAGAATCATAAAACAAATACAATGAGAAACACAGATCCAAAATCCATTACCAAATCTACAGTTTCCTTCAAAACAGCTTCAAGAACTTCAGGCTTCTCTTCCCCCATATCTTCTTGTTTTTTTTCTTAGTTGCAGATCAAGAACAAACCTTTTAACATCAAAAGATTTATCAAAAAGAGAAACCCACGTAAAAAAACACAAACTTTTTTCAAGATTTGTGCCCTTTGTGAAATAGAAAGAGGTTGAGGCTCTCCCCACCTATACCCACTGTTCTAAAAGGCTCGCCGCAACAGCCGCCATGGCACGCCGTGGCTTAAGTCTTGTGCCTCACGCCACGTTATGCCTGTCGCACGCCATGGCCAAATGTGCGGTCTTTTATGACGCAATATTTGTTTTTTCTTTACATGTTTAATGTCTTATTCCTAGTTTTGAATATATAACCTAATTTAACTTGTTTATTATCATTGAATTATCGAGTGATAGTACAAAACATATGTTTTTATATATAATATTATATATGATATAGAAATTTGCCGCCATAAGTCACGCCTTGATAAACGTCGTGGCCTCGTCGTGGCTCCTAAGGCTTAAGGCTTGGCCTCGCCGCCACGCCACGCCTCACGCTATTTAGAACCTTATACCAAATCTACAAGCTTTGCCGACAACGGTCGGAGCAGTTGTGGCCAGTAAGAGATCGAAGGAGGAGGTGTATCCATAGACGAAGAGAGCGGAAGCACCGATTGATGGGGGTTTCTTCTTTTTTGTCTGTGAAATGTGACGCGAGAGGGGAAAAGGGCATTTTGGGGATCTATGTGGCTGAGTGGATACAAGATACTCAATTTTACTGAGCGAATAAGTCATGGCCTAAGTTAATAAGCTCCTAACAAACATTCATGTATGGCTTAGCGAATAAGCCATACATGCCACTAAGCCAATTAAGTTACTAACAAACAGCCCCTTATTTGTTGTATGACAACTTTGGATTCATGTTAACATCTTCATCCTTGCTTTTAAACATAGCAACCTTTATCTCTCGAGACACGGTAAAGTTTGAATACATCCTACCACTCCCAAATAATACCTCTGGATCAGATTAACTGGGTTTGTTTTGCTTTAATTTATATTAAAATCAACAGTATTGAATGTTTTGAATCCAAACATTCTTGATGGATAGATCGGTGGACAAACATTGTTTAGTGTATTTCTTAAGTTAATATAATAGTATGTATCAATGGAAGATCTAGAATAGGCTCAAAATTCCATGGAGAAATTGCAAGTTTGATAAACCTAAAAGTTAGGATTACCATACCATTTAGTCAAATTTCATCTATTTGAATGATGGTGTTGCTTATATATATATATATAGAGGAAGGTTCAAACGAGGAGCGCACCAAAACGTGAGAACGTGAGGAGCAATTGACAGTTATGAATCACATGTGATTGGCAGTTGTGGATCACATGTGATTCACAACTGATCTGGAGGAGCAATTGACAGTTATGAATCACATATGATTAACAGTTGTGAATCATTAATGATCCGCGACTTGCCACCTCGCGCCATGCCTCGCGCGAATTTTCGATTTGTTCCGAATTTTTAGCAGTTGTTGATCACATGTGATCAGAAGCATGAGAGTGCTCCTCACGTTCTCTTAAATTGATGCGCTCCTCGTTTGAACCCGCCTCTATATATATATATATATATTGCCTAATGTCTTGTTTTAAACACCAAACGGTATTGTCTGCAGGATTTAGATGATGTGAACATTGTGATTATGAAAAATATTCATTACAAGGCATATCTTGAGGATTTCTACTAAGCCTTTGTTGGTTTTTGTGAAATCTAGAAACATCTTTCCTCTATTTATGGTCTGACATGAATTTACAAATAGAAACCAGCTGCTCAAAACATGTATGATGCTCAAGCATTTGAATGAAAATATTAGTTCATTTAAATTGCCTTCCTAATCTCGATACGTGCATATACATGACATGAGTTGAAATAGTTGTCCTACTATTAGAAGAAATCGAAATCATGCTAATGTGACATGTAGGCAATAGGACTAGTATTTTTCTCTTAATCTTTCCTTTATCTCCATTTCTGAGTTGTATATCATTGCACAATGCAAATAATATGGGTATAGGGTTTGTTGACAAGGGCATTTGTTCCACGGAGGAAAAGCAAACCCAATAAAATGCAACATGTACATTTGACTTCAAGGAAGAAACATTTAAAGCATCAAGTCAGATTAACTTGGTACTTTGACTATGCACTAAAAAAACAAAGTAACATTAATTTACATGCAAGTTATATACGTATTCATTAAAAAAGTTATCATATCTAACCATAGTAAAGTGCTAAAATAGCACCTATTTTTGGTGTGTGTTGTGTGTTTGGAGAGCAAGACATACAACTTATAATGTTAAAAAAAAAAGAAAAAGGAGATGGAGATGGAAAAGAGAAGTTAGTTGGCTTCTATCCGTGATCGATATAGAATCAAATATGGAGGTATGTGTGTTTTAATCTTGTTAAATATGTGGTCTTTCTTAATTACAGGTTTATATGCTTCATGTACAAGTGAAAAATGCATGTATTCCTTAGTTTGGTGGTTTAAAACCTATTTTTATTCATATCAGACTTTTACGTACCTTTAAAAGTGAATTCTTGCATAAATAACGTACAAGTAAAGAAAGCAGATCAAGTAGGTTTCACTTTTTAGAGTAGGTTTTGTTAAAACAAATAACATGTTTTTACCAATCTTGTCATCCATAGATTATTTATTGTGTGCGTTTAAATGTTTCAGTAAAATAGAGGGATGTTAGCTGTAATTAATCAAAGCTGAAGGACTGATCTTGTGGAGGACTGCGCCTCACATTCTTGTGAAACCAAAGGGTAGCGGAGCTATTAACTAATAGTTGAAGGAGGCAAAGTGAAACTTGGAGCTGGATATATAAAGTGGTCATTAGCGTCACTTTTACACTACTGATTTCATTTTTCTCATTTTGTCATCTCATTACATTTACGTTACTCTCTCTAGATTAGGGTTTTGTATAACATTCTAGATTTAGGGTTTGTAATGGTTTCAGTCAAATAATATTTCTGTTTCTTTTCTTACATTGTAATCTTGTTCGATTATAAGAGTTGAATATGGTATCAGAGCTTATGGTGATCTGCTCTTCCATCTGTCAACGAATGTGGTAAGAAATCATTGTTATCGTTCATATTCTCTATTGATTTGAATGTTTTCTCTTAAAATCGTGTTTTACGTTTGATTGTTCAAATCGTTTTTTTCTCTTAAAAGTCTGAGGTTCTTGATACTCATATCTTGTCTGAGTTCATCGCCTCTGCTTGCTTCCTTCTTTAGATCTGGTGTTTTTTTTCATTAGTTGACACTCGTGACTCTGTGTTCTCTTCTTCCTAGATCTAAACACGATTCCAGAGTGTTCTTTGGTTTGAGTACTAAAATATCTAGATCTAATTCCGTGTTATTGTGAGTTTATTGACTTGTGGTACTCCTTGTGTTGTTCCTATCATTATAGATCTGGACACACAGATGACACCATAGAACGTTTCTCTTTCTCCTTAGCAGTTTTTTGTTGAATATTGCTCTTAGCAGTCTTGGTTTGGGCGATTTCATTCAATTTTCTGGCCTGATTTGTTATAATCTAGCTGATATCAGTTGTTTTTTGGTTGGCTAATGATCATAGGTTGTCCTCATGAGAAGCGTAGATTCAGATCTGTCGTAATCTAGCTCTTTGCTTGGCTTATGATCAGAGTTTCTACTCATGAGAAGCACATGCTTCAGATCTGATCTCTCTACCATAGTTGTACGGGCATCTGTTTCACTTGTGTACTCAAATCTGGTTTGTTAAGTGTATATCTGAGAATAGATCTTATTTTCTTTTAGATCTGACTTACAAATCGTTTGGCAGATCTGGTTGTTTCTATTTCTCTTGTGTACTCAGATCTGTTTTGGTTAGTGTGCATCTGAGAATAGATTTTATTTTTGGTTTCTGACTTACAAATCGTTTGCCAGATCTGGTTGTTTCTTATCTCTTGGTCATAAATCTGGAAATAGATCCTTGTTGTTAATCAATATTTCTTATACATATTCGTTGTCATGAATCTATATCACTTGATGCCTAGTCTCTGGACGGTGTAAGTGCATGTGGATTCTTAGTTGTGTAAAGTGTATGTGTTGAATCTGTCTAGTGTTCTTCAGATCTTGCCTAGATATTAGATCTGTGGTGGTTTACCTGGAGAGTCTCCTCCACCCACGATCTGATTCCTGACATATTCTGGTTCACTGGTGTGTTGTTTTGTTCAGGTTCGCATCCTGTCTCTTCCCTTGAGACGTTTGTTACTGTTTCCGCTGTACTCATCAAGGAACTTTGTAAGTTGTTCATGTGTTTGTTGTTTGTGATACTAACCCCACTATAAGTCTTCTTATCTCAATCTCGTGTGTGATTCTCTCTCTCTCTCTCCTTTATTTATGTCTTGGTAGCTAGGAGATTGACTTGACCTACCATCTTAGAGTGGCAAGGAATCTTGTCTTTAAGTCTCCTAGGTTTTACCGTGTGTGTCATTTACTGTTGCTATCATGGCTGTTGGAGATGATCCCAAAAATCAAGTAGAGCAATCTCTTATTGCTAAACTTGATTTTGGGACCCCCTGTATCTCCACCCGAGTGATATTTCAGGTGCTTCTATTTTGAGTATGAAATTAAGTGGAACCGAGAATTACAAGGTTTGGTCGTGTGCTATGATATTGGCTTTAGAAACCAAGAATAAATTATGATTTATAAATCGCACTGTTATCCGACCTACTGATAATGAAGTTTTAGGAAGACAGTGGGATAGATGTAATTCTGTTGTTTTGTTTTGGATACTTGGATCCATTTCTGATGATTTGTTTGTAAGCCAAGTTTTCTCCAGAGTTGCTTCTGAGGTGTGGGAAGAACTCAAGGAGACATATGATAAGATTGATGGTTCTGTTACGTTTAATTTGCATCAGAAAATTAACTCTCTTAGTCAAAATGGTTTGCCTGTTTCTAAATATTATCACAAGTTAAATTCACTTTGGAAACAATTTGATGCTTTGATAAAATTACCATCATGCACTTGCAATGCTGCTCATGACTTTACCAAACATAATCAATTGTTAAAACTAATGCAGTTCCTGATGGGTCTTGACGACATGTACATTAATATTAGAAGTAACATATTAATGATTGATCCTTTACCATCGGTTAAAACTGCCTTTTCTTTAGTATCAAGGGAAGAGTCGCACTGTGGTGTTACTCGTCCCAATTCTGATACCAAAGGTCAGAACGCTGCATTTTTGGAAAATCTTCATCTAACAACAAAAAACAATTTGGTAAAAGTTGTTTGTCATGTAAGCATTGTGGTGCACCTGGTCACACTATTGAACGTTGTTTCAAATTAATTGGTTTTCCAAAGGATTTTCAATTTACCAAAAATAAATCAAATCAATCCGTGAAATCGTGCTCCAATAATGTTACTGCCACTGAGGGGCCTAGTCATGGCCCAGTGTCCTCCTCTCCACTGAAGAACAAATCAACAAGTTGTTGTCACTTATAGATCAGAAACAAACCGATGGGGTTGCTATTAATATGACCGGTATTTTTTCTGGTATGACTCATATTTCCAACTTTACTTCAAAAGTAAATAATATAAATAAGCATGGATGGATCATTGATTCTGGTGCAAACCAACACATGACTTCATCTGTTGCTTATCTGGAAAATGTGGTTGACATATCTGATTTAAAATTGAAGGTTACTCAACCAAATGGTGATGAAGTTGTTATAAATAAAATTGGAAATTTTAAGCTAAATAATAAGGTTACTTTGTTTGATGTTCTTGTTATTCCTGAATTTCATGTAAATTTGTTATCTGTACACAAATTAGCTAGGGATAATAAAATATTTGTGGGATTTAACGAATACAAGTGTTTTCTCATTCAGGACTTTCCTGCAATGAACATAGTGGGGACTGGTAGTGAACGTGGTGGTTTATATTTTTTTATCAGGTTAATAATCATCAAGTTGTTAATTCTAATGTGTTAAATAATAGGGTTAATAACTCTAATATGTCAATCTTTTGTAATGTATCTCGCCATCTCTGGCACACACGATTAGGACATCCTGCAGATCAAGTTTTAAATGTGTTAAAAGATAAACTAGAAATTAAAAGTGATAGTGGTGTACTTCCATGTGAAATTTGTCACAAGGCTAAACAAGCTAGGGACAAATTCAATCTGAGCAATCATAACAAGTCTAGTTTAGGAGACTTGATTCATATAGATCTATGGGGTCCTTATCGTGTGGCTAGTAGAGAAGGTTATCGATATTTCCTAACTGTGGTAGATGATTATACTCGTTCGGTGTGGGTTTACTTGTTGAAACACAAGGATGAGGTTTATGATAATATCGTTTCTTTTCACAGCTTACTCTTCACTCAATTTCGGAAGTCTGTAAAGATATTTCGTAGTGACAATGGGACTGAATTTCTTAATAATAGGTTAAGTGAATTTTTTAAGATAAATGGTATTGTTCATCAAACGTCACGTGTTTATACTCCACAACAAAATGGTGTTGTAGAGCGTAAACATAGGCATTTGCTAAATGTTGCTAGAGCCTTAATGTTCCAAGGGGAAATTCCACTGAATATGTGGAGTGAGTGTATTCTCACTGCCACATACCTTATAAACAGAACTCCATCATCTGTTTTGAATGGAAAATCTCCTTATGAAATGGTTTTTGGTTTTTCACATGTGCTTTCTCATCTTCGAAACTTTGGGTGTCTTTGTTTTGCAATGAAACCAAATAATAATGATAAGTTTTCTGCACGGGCTGAAAAATGTGCCTTGCTTGGGTATTCAAATTCAAAAAAGGGGTATAGATTGTATAGTCTTGATTCAAAACAAATTGTAGTTTATCGTGATGTTAAATTCTATGAGACTATATTTCCTTTTAAAATGAGTACTATCAAGCAAGATATGCATTCTAGTAACATAAATACGTTAAATTTCTTTGATTCTATTTTTGTTCAGTCTAATGAGTTTGCTTCTGGAATACCCTATGATGATAATAGGGCGAATACTCAAAGTAAACCAAATTATGGTAATACTGATACTCGCAGTAATCATGATCACCTGGATAGTAGCCCATATAGATTTACTTTCACTGGTAACGTGGATAATCTAAATAATTCTGCCGGACCTCATGTCCTTGGTGGTACTGAGGTAGCTGCCGGTGATCTTGGTGATACTGGATTTAGTCCCTTAAGTGTTCAAAATCATGATGAATATTTGAGGTCCTCTTCTGAGGGTACTTCTAATCAATTTGTCACTCCTACTAGGAAATCTAGTAGACCTTCAAATCTACCTAAACATTTTACTGATTATGTAATTAAAGGAAAAGTAAAATATGGACTAGAAAGGGTAGTAAACTATTCTTTTCTTAATAAAGATCTTTTTTGTTTTGTTTCTACCTTAAACAAAGCTGTTGAACCAAATAACTTTTTTGAGGCCTCTAAAGACCAGAACTGGGTAACTGCAATGAATGATGAGATGGAAGTATTATATAGAAATAGGACTTGGGTGTTAACTGAGTTACCTCCGGGTCGAAAACCCATAGGTTGTAGATGGATTTATAAAATTAAATATAAGTCCACTGGTGAGGTAGAAAGATACAAGGCTAGACTACTTGCGAAAGGGTATTCACAGAGGGAGGGATTAGACTATGAAGAAACTTTTTCACCTGTAGTTAAAATGGTTATTGTACGTTGTGTTATTGCTCTTGTTGTACAAAATAAATGGCCTTTATGTCAGTTAGATGTAAACAACGCATTTTTATACGGTGACTTAGCTGAGGAAGTTTACATGTCGTTACCTCCTGGATATTTTTCTAAGAATGAAAAACGAGTTTGCAAGTTAGTTAAGTCTTTGTATGGTTTAAAACAGGCACCTAGACAATGGTATGAAAAACTTTCATCTTGTTTGCTTGAAAATGGTTTTTGTCAAAGTTCTTGCGATTACTCATTATTTACCAAAGTTGTTGATTATGTGTTTCTTGTTCTGTTGGTTTATGTAGATGATATAATCTTGACAAGAAACTGTATAGTTGAAATAAACAAGGTAAAGAAACACTTACAATCAAATTTTAAGATAAAAGATCTTGATGAACTAAAATTCTTTTTAGGAATAGAGATTTTAAGAACAGAAAAAGAAATTTGTATGTCACAGCGTAAATACTGTCTTGAGCTTTTAAATGAATTTGGATATTTGGGAGTTAAACCTATAGGAACACCGATGGATATGAATTTAGTTGTGACAGATTTTCTTGGTTCTGATTCAAAAGATCCTTTATTAAGAGATTTCACTGGTTTTCAAAAATTAATTGGAAAACTGATTTACTTGTTAGCTACAACGCCAGATATTGCATTCGCTGTTCATTGTCTTAGTCAGTTCATGCACTCACCAAGACAGTCTCATTTGAAACTGGCTTTAAGAGTCTTAAGATATCTTAAAGCTTCACCAGGTAAAAGTGTCAACTTTTCTGTATCATCTGATTTTAAATTGAATGTGTTTGCTGACGTCGACTGGGGTAAGTGTTTATCTACTAGAAGGTCTGTAACTGGTTATTGTATTTTCTTGGGAAATTCTATGATTTCATGGAAGAGCAAGAAACAGACATGTGTTTCTCGTTCTTCTGCGGAATCAGAGTATAGAGCAATGGTTGCTGCTCTATGCGAAATTATTTGGGTTCTCAGTGTGTTGAAAGATTTACAAATAACAAATTTACTTCCAGTAAATTTAAATTGTGATAATAAGTCAGCAATTCAGATTGCAAATAACCTTGTCTTTCATGAACGTACAAAACATATTGAAATAGACGTTCATAAAGTAAGGGAAAAGGTTGCGTCAGGAATGATTAAAACTATTAAAGTTCCTTCATCTGAAAGCCCTGCAAGTATTTTTACAAAGTCTTTAGGAATAAATCAACATAACTATCTTTGTGAAAAGTTACATATGTTGGATTTATTCAGGTGTCAAGATTGAGGGAGGGTGTTAAAACAAATAACATGCTTTTACCAATCTTGTCATCCATAGTTTATTTATTGTGTGTGTTTAAATGTTTCAGTAAAATTGAGGGATGTTAGTTGTAATTAATCAAAGCTGAAGGACTGATCTTGTGGAGGACTGTGCCTTACATTCTTGTGAAACCAAAGGGTAGCAGAGCTATTAACTAATAGTTGAAGGAGGCAAAGTGAAACTTGGAGCTGGATATATAAATTGGTCATTAGCGTCACTTTTACACTACTGATTTCATTTTTCTCATTTTGTCATCTCATTACATTTACGTTACTCTCTCTAGATTAGGGTTTTGTATAACATTCTAGATTTAGGGTTTGTAATGGTTTCAGTCAAATAATATTTTTGTTTCTTTTCTTACATTGTAATCTTGTTCGATAATAAGAGTTGAATAGGTTTCACATTTCAGACATTATATCCCTGATTTTCCATCCCACTTTGCAGATTCAAAAATTTGGAATGGTCTTTTCCTCTCTTTCATCTTCTATTAACCAACTTCAAATTTCACGTTGTTATGAACTCTCTTTCATCTTCTATTCCTCTTGGCATCCAATGAAGGTAACAAATAAAACCTTAGAACCAAAATTGAAATCCATGTTTGGTTGTTTTGTCAATTTATTTTCAACGCTAGCTATGATTAATTTACCGAACTTTAATGTCTTCACGTCTTTCAAATTGTAGGTTGTCTCAATTCGTTGTTACTGAAGAAGGGTTTTACTCTGCACCATCAGTTCTGAATATCGCCTAAATTGGGAGTTGCAGACAAGTTGAAGATTTTTTTTCTTCAGGTTTTCTAGCTTAGGACTATTCATCTCTGCTACTTGTTATCTATGGTTCTTCATCGTAAGAAAATATCATCTTTTGTCGAATTTTATGTGAAGTTTGAAAAAAATATACATGTTATTCAATATAGAGTCGTTTTTTGTTTTTACTGCTTAGTGGTGTGAATTCTTACATAAAATCTATGTTCTTTTTTCTGAAATATGTGATTTTTGGGAGATTGATCTCAGATTGACTTTTTCAAGATAGGTTTTTTTATTCACTTCTTTTAGATGGTTTTTTGGGGTTCCTAATTTTGTACTTAGTCCCATATATAAAAAACTAATAAAACGTCGTTTAATACAAAGTCGTTTTTGTATAAGAACTCCAACGATATGAGGGACTTATAAGAACTTTCTTCGGTGATAATTCTTATAAGAGACAACAGTTTTTCCTAAAAACAACCTATCATTAGAGATGCTCTTAGTGGTATTGTAATTGATGAAGATTTGTTATTCACTCCGATTGTACCCCTCTTATTACGCAATCCCATTTCTTGAATTCATTTAGGAAAAGCCATAACATAGATGATTTTCTTGAATCCATTTAGAAAAAGTATAACAAGCGTAAAATGCCACACTTCTATTACACATAGTTAATTTCATGATGTTTCCCAATTCACTTCTTCATGCCTAATTGCTCCTTAAGTGTTTAATTGCATGCCAAATTAGAACTCAAATGGGTCTGTGGGGTTTCGGGACAGGTACTGTAGAGATCAGGTCACAATCGCCCACAAAGTACCACTCTCGGTACGCCTTGAGCAAGAGTGACATGACGAGAGTGCCACAAGCACAATCGCCTGTCATAATCGCGGTTGTGGCCTGGGACTTGGGTACCATCCTCGCGAGAGTGCCCCAACGAGAGTTCCATGGCACAATCGCAGGGGCACAATCGCCCGTCGGGGGCCGATGTCATTAAATCCTGAATTTTTAGCTCTTTTATTGGACACTTCTTACTAAAACACTTCCATACGTTTTCCTTTGGGGTTTAGAGCGATTTCTTCTCTCTCTACCATCTCTCCTCATAAAACCTCACCAAAACTTAAGAACCCTCATTAATGTTGAACCTTGGAACATTTAAGAACATTTATTGAAGTTTCTCTCAAGGATTTGGCACCTACAACCACAAGTCTCCACTACCACCCTTTTCAACTACTAGGGTTTCATCCATTTTCTAGGTTTTGGTCTAAAAACCTAGATTATAAGTGTTCTAACCTACATTAAACTAGATCCATGCTTAAATGCTTGTTATTTTGCTTATTACTTCATCTTGTTGGAAACCCTAATTTTTGGAAACATGATTTGTTGGCTTAATGGAAGTATTCTTGATTTATGGAAGTGTTGATGGGTTCTATATGTGAAATATGTGTTTTAATCGCAGTGGGTTGCAAACTGTCCACAGTGGGAAGTGCAAGTGTACACTGTCCACTATGATCGTCACAGCAAGTAATAGTTGGTAAAATACCAGAATCGAATCCACAGGGACTGGACAATCAAGACAATACGGTTCTCATGAGCTCCTTTTACAGGTTTCAACTAGAGAGGAAAATAATACTTGGTTTTGTTTGGTGAAAATAGCTACTTTAACGATTTTACTAATGTTTTAAAAAGAGGAATGTAGGTTAGATTTTCCCTAGATTTTATACCAAATACTCGGTCCTAAAAATGATCCTTGTATTCGAGGTAGGCATTTTCGCTAGAAAAGCCCGGTTACAAAATACTCACACCGTTAGATAAAAATCTCATACTTGTCGCATTCATTGTTTTGTCAATGGTAATCTCAAAAATGGACCTTTTCAGGTCTCGATGGAATGTGTAGAGACAAATACTATAAGTGTTTTTAATACACAAACTAGCTTGCCTACTACTCCAGTGGGTTGAGATTAGCTCACTATGCCGACCTCACTTTCGTAAGTGTCAAAAGAATTCTTTCGAATCCCCTAGCATCATTCAAGCTCGTGTCACTGCGTTCTACTTATTTCTAAGTTAAGAACTAGACTTTAGATCCTTACAAGTGATCGGCTTGTTCGCATCCTTGGGTAAATATCGAGAATGAATGACCAAAACAACAAATATTCTAAGTACAAAGATTACTCAAGCATTTTTAATAAAATCCAGGTACTTCTCTTTCCTACATCCCAAAGGATGTTTAGCCTAACATTTCTGAAGTAAAGAAAACAAAAGATGAAGATTTGCACATAATAAAACTGATAGTGGATTGAATAGTACTCACAGTGGGGAACGAGAATTCGTCCCTGTCCACTGTGTTTTACGAATTACAATTAACTAGGAAAGGAAATTACGGAAATTAAAGCTAAATTAATGCAGTAATTAAAAGACTAAAACTAATGTGGTAGATGAGAGAAATTGAAGCTATTCTAAACTTAACCCAAGATGATTATAAGATTCCAAGCTTGTAATAAATGAACCCAAGTGCTCCTTTATATACTAGGAGAAAGAGTTGGGTATTACACAAAAGTGATGAGTCTTCCAATGGGTAAAAACTGCTGTGTTGTGGCAGAAATCAGCACCTTGTGCAAACCAATTACCCAATGGACCCTTTTCCAAGTCAATCTCCAAGTACATAAAGGAGTACTTGTTGCAATCTTCAATGTAGCTGCCATTTTGTACTTCCTCCAGCCATTTCCCTGCTAATGAACCTTCTTCCTCCAGCAAATTAAGTCCCAACTAGTAGTTTCTTTTGTCTTTCTTGATCAGCTCGAATAGTGGGCAGCCGGAGTGGGCACAACAGTGATCACTGCAGGATAAAATGTGAAAACACCCAAATTCTACCAAATAGTTTATTAAACACTAAGGTTCGCTCCTTTTGCTCATTTTCGATATTTATACCAAGAATGGGGGTTTTGAGAGGCGGAATGGCTAAAATTGACAAAATAAAATAGGAAAAACAAGGAAATAATAACTCTAAAAATAGAGTTATCACAACCTCAAACTTAAACCATTACTTGTCCCCAAGTAAAAAATAATGCACTTAGAGCTTTTAGGAACTTACCGACTTCTCATCTTGAATGGACGTTGATTTCCCTCCTTGGATACTTCTTTCGATTCTAACACTTTAAAGTTTCACTTTTGTTCTTGACGAAATCTTCCCTTGTTCACAATTTGATTAATAGGGCTTTTCTTGGGTTCGAAAGATTTTGTGGCTTTGAGTGTTTGTCCCAAGGGTTTTGGCACGCAGTTCCAAACATAGACCGAAGATCTCGCTTTGAGATTTTATTTTGAGAAGTGAGTGGTTTAGATATGGGTATGGACGCACACTTTCAGGCTTTATTTTGGGTATGGCTGTTTTTGTGAGAGTGGGCATTCTGATGGTCCAGAAAAGGCACACCATCTTTTTCTGTGGGAGTGGTCACTTTGATGGTCCAGAAAAGGCACACCATCAATTTTGTTAGTGACACTCCGTTTTTCTTCTGTTTTTTTTTGTATTTTTGTGTTTTTTTTGGGAGGTGGGTACAGCTTACCCACCTCAAACTTAGACTTCACAGTGTCCCCACTGTGGGCCTGGAAGTCACTATGGAAGTCCCCACCTCAAACTTAAAACTGCACAGTGTCCCCACTGTGACTTGAATATTGGGTTCAAAGAGGTGGTTTTTTTTTGGTGTTACAAAAATAGGTTGTGTTTGGATGCAAAGATGGCCTAAATCATTTCATAGCTTCAAGTTTAAGATTCGTACTTACAAAAGTGACCCTTTTATGTTGGAAACCGAAAGTTGTACCTAGAACTGGAAACGAGATCACACAAACATGCAAATTCGAAGTGAGTTAGTAACCAAAAGCACCCGCTAAACATAGCAGGGATCCATGCATCATTAGACAAAAGTATCGAAAACAGCAAATTGTGTCAAGAGCCTAGCCATAGGCATCATACAGAAAAATTAAAATTGTTTTGAGAGCATAGGGAATGAAACCAAAGTGTTTAAAACAAACCATTACGGCGTTTGGGTTGCCTTTGGTGAACGGTCGGCCAAATCTTCCTCAAAATCATCCTCACTTGCCACAGTGGGGCAGATCCCCTCTGGAAATTCTGGGATTTGTGCGGCAAGGAGAGGATCGACAGCCATGTACATTTGGTTCACAACCTCATCACGATCGCGGTTGTACATCCAGACTGATTCAAGGGCGCGGTTGATAATCTTTTGCTCAGCTGCGAGGAGGTCGACTTTGTACGTGAGTGCTGAAATGGCGTTCAGAATGGCGGTCATCGGGTTGACTGTGCTGGTGCCTGTTTCTCCTGTAGTCTTCGGATACAGTGAGGTACCCTTCTTCTCCACAGTGGGCACCTCAGTGCCTACTATGTGCTCGTCGGCTATTCGCACGTTAGGCTGTACCTGGGCAGGCTCATCAGACTGGCCTCCTATCTCTCTTCTCATCTTCTTAATGGTCTGAATACTGATGTTTTTCGTGGAAATGATCCACTGGTCTTCTGCAGCTGTGGGCACTCCGGCATCTATTAGCAATATTGTAATAAGGCAAGGAAGGGGTAGGATTACCTTGGTTCGTGTTCGGGCCTGATGGATGGCACCATGCATAATGATTCCCAGATTGATCTTCTTTCTAGTGAGAACGCAGTAAAGCATGGCACACTTATGAATGGAGAGAGTCGTGTCGTGTGATGTCGGGGCCACAGAGGCCCGAAGGAATTGGAACCACACGGCAGCCTCAGTTGTGAGGGAGCCAGCGTATAGACACCTCCTCTGGCCATCTTGATTCCATGGCCTTCCCTCTATTGCTATTTCTTTTAAAATCAACTCCTCATCAGCCGGAGTCATCTTTGCCAGGAACTGTCCGAAGGCACAAGGTTCCGGGGCTCCTCTACCTAACACTCGATTTATATTACCTGGAGTATAGTCCACAACCTTTCCTCTAATCTTTACAAACGATTCTTTGGCTTGGGAGGCTTCAACATAAAATTCCCGGACTAATGATGCATTAGCGCGGCGATTGGCAGTGGCAATGGTTGCCCAATCTTGCACTATTAGTCTATTTTTGATAAAAGGATTGGCTTCTATGAAGTCGGGGTCGAAACCCCTCTCTAAATTCAAATTCCGAGTGCAAATACACTCATAGTGGGCTCTAGCTGCGGGGGAAGTGAACTGCCTCGGTATCCCACTGGGGGCATGAACAGTCCCCACAGTGGACAGATGTGGACTTTTAGATGGGGTTTGTTCACTCCCCGTATTAGTATCACTAGAAGAAGAACTTAAAGAGGGTTTGAGGCCCTTACCTTTTCTTGATGCTTTTCTTTTAGGCCTTGCGGATGATGCCTTCTTGGTTACACCAGATCGTGTAACCACTCCCCTGCTCCTCTGGAGTGTTCTGGTCTGGGTTTCCTCACTGTGGACAGTGGTGTGGACATCCTCCACACTATCAGCATTTCTGTCTTGGGGAAATTCTACAGTCTGAGTCTGCTCCTTAATCTTTATCTGCCTTTCTTCATCGACTCTTTTTCTTTCTTCTTCCTCACGTGCCAATCGCTCGTCTTTTTTTTTCTTTTCTTGCTCGAGAATCCTTGCCTCCTCAGCCTTCTTTCGTTCTTCCTCCTCTACTCGTTTTCTCTCCTCTACTCGTTTTCTCTCCTCTACTTCTCTAGCCAATCTTTCAGTTTCTTCCTTCTTCAATCTCTCCTCCTCTTCTCGTTTTAATCTTTCCTCTTCCTCTCGGCGCTTTCTCTCGGCTTCTTCCTTCCTTCTCTTGATTTCCGCGACCCTTTGGTTGAATTCCTCTTGTAACCTCTGCATTTCCTCATCCTCTTGCAAATCTGTATCATCAAAAGGAGTTTGAACTGAGTCCGAGACCCTTGATGAAGATACGACTTTTGGACTCTCTGGTTTGGACGAACTTGCGTCTGCAACATTGGAGACGACCGGAGGTTCGCCGGAGATCGGTGGGGTTTTATTGAGATCGCCGGTGACGGCCTCCGGTGTTTGGTCTTCGGCGGTGCGGCGGCGGACCGCCGAGCGTGTGGGTGCTTCGGGGTTTGTGTTTAATCTCTTGCTTCTAGCCATTTTAGGGTTTTGGGAGTTGTCTGGTTTGTGAAAAAGGAAGAAGAAGATGAAAAGTATAGGTGGTTTATGGAGAGAGAGAGAGACTTTATTTTTGAAAAGGAGGGGTTTTCTTTTGAGAGGGAACGGTTTTTAGGAGAGAGAGAGAGAGATGGACAATGATGGTTTTTCTTGGGAATAAGTGGGGGGAGGACAAGTGTCAGGAAGGGATGACATATGTGTAAGAAAAAGCATGATGTGTGTCAGCCTTGGGCCCCCCAAACCGTCTCTTCATAAGTCAGACCGAGAGTGAGGAGCGCAGTGACCAGCCTCTGCCCACTGCGAACCTTTTTGTTCCAAAAAGTGCTAAAATTCTCCTACACACAAAGAAATAAACTACCATGCAGAATTAAAAATACCAACTTTAATAAAAAGACAGCAAACAACTGAAATAAAATATTTACAAACAACGTTGACTTTCTCTAACCATAGTGAGGTGGAGAGTGGGCAGGGATGTGAGCACTCTCATGCAGAAAATGCTTTACCCTTTGTCCATTGACTTTAAAGGTCTGACCTGATTGTGGGGACTTCCACTCTACTGTTCCGAAAGGACTCACCTTGACAATGGTGTATGGTCCCGTCCATCTTGATTTTAGTTTACCTGGAAAGAGTTTGAGACGGGAGTTAAACAATAGTACCTGTTGTCCTTCCATGAACTCCCTATGGTTGATCCTTCGATCGTGCCACATCTTGGTCTTCTCTTTATACAACTTTGTGTTCTCATAGGAGTGATATCGCAACTCCTCTAGCTCATGCATTTCTAAACTCCTTTTGATTCCCGCAGCATCCTCACTCATGTTAAGCTCTTTAAGGGCCCAAAACGCCTTGTGCTCCAATTCAATTGGTAAATGGCAAGCCTTGCCAAAAACTAATTTAAATGGAGACATTCCCAAAGGAGTTTTGTAGGCCGTTCGATAGGCCCAAAGAGCATCATCAAGTTTGGTTGACCAATCTTTGCGGTGCGGTTTAACAACTTTTTCCAAAATCCCTTTGATCTCCCGGTTTGAAAGTTCGGCCAAACCATTGGTTTGTGGATGGTATACGGTGGCCACTCTATGATGTATGTCATATTTAGCAAGAACCGAGGCCATGACTTTGTTTATAAAATGGGTGCCTTCGTCACTAATTAATGCCCGTGGTGTTCCGAATCGAGTGAAAATATTTGTATGCAAAAATTTCACCACGGTGTTGGCATCATTGGAGTGACATGCAATGGCTTCTACCCATTTCGAAACATAGTCTACCGCAACCAAGATATAAAAATTGTTGTTGGAATTTGGAAAAGGTCCCATGAAATCAATTCCCCAAACATCAAAAAGTTCAACCTCTAAAATGTTGTTAAGAGGCATTTCATTTCTTTGCGATATATTCCCCGTACGTTGACATTGCTCACAATTTTTCACAAATTCATACGAGTCTTTAAAAACAGTGGGCCAAAAGAATCCACTTTGCAAGATTTTTACAGCGGTACGGTTTCCACCGAAGTGGCCACCGTAGTGGGATGTGTGACAACCATGGAGTATTTGATGTTGCTCACTCCCATGGACACAACGCCTCAATATTTGGTCCGCCCCTATCTTGTACAAGAAAGGATCGTCCCAAACGTATTGTCGTGTGTCGTGTAAAAACTTTTTGAATGGTTGTCCACTCATCCTGTGGGGCTTAAGTCCACTTGCTAAAAAGTTTGCAAGATCGGCATACCAAGGAATATTATTTTCACGATGTTGAACAGATAGTAATTGTTTATCGGGAAAAGTTTCTTTTACCGGAGTGGGATCAGGAGTGGGATCAACAGTGGCCATTGTCTTCTCGAGCCTGGACAAATGGTCGGCAACCTGATTGCTTGTTCCTTTTCTGTCGACGATCTCAAGGTCAAATTCTTGCAGCAATAAAACCCATCTAATCAACCGTGGCTTGGAATCAGCCTTGTTGATCAAATATTTGATCGCTGCATGATCTGTGTGTACTATGACCTTCGTCCCTATCAAGTATGACCTGAAACGATCAAAAGAAAACACCACCGCAAGTAATTCTTTTTCAGTAACAGTGTAATTAATCTGAGCTTCAATCAGTGTTTTACTTGCATAATAAATGGGGTGAAAAACTTTGTTCTTTTTCTGTCCGAGAACAACCCCCATAGCCCAATCGCTGGCATCACACATCACTTCGAATAGGAGTGACCAGTCAGGAGTGGTCACTATGGGTGCTGTGACTAATGCTTCCTTGATTTTTTCAAAAGCTTCTCGGCATTCTTGGGTAAAAATGAAGTCTTTTTCATGTTGTAACAGGTTACATAGGGGTTTTGTAATTTTCGAAAAATCCTTGATGAACCTCCTATAAAAACCTGCGTGACCCAAGAAGCTTCTAATACCTTTTACTGTTGTAGGTTCGGGAAGTTGTGCCACTACCTCAAGCTTGGCTTTGTCAACTTCCAACCCTCTTTTTGAGACAAGGTGTCCTAAAACAATACCCTCTTCGACCATAAAATGACATTTTTCCCAATTTAAGACTAGGTCGTGGGTCTCACATCTCACTAGGCTTTTCTCTAAATTTCCCAAACAATTGCCAAATGATGTCCCTATCACAGAAAAATCGTCCATAAAAATTTCTATGGTATCTTCTATCATGTCGGTAAAAATGGCCATCATACAACGTTGAAAAGTGGCGGGGGCATTACACAATCCAAATGGCATTCTCCAGAATGCAAAAGTGCCGTAGGGACAAGTAAAGGTGGTCTTTTCTTGGTCCTCGGGTGCAATGTGGATTTGGTTGTATCCGGAGTATCCATCTAGAAAACAATAAAATTCCTTTCCCGCTAACCTATCAAGCATTTGATCGATGAAAGGTAAGGGAAAGTGGTCTTTCTTAGTGGCCAAGTTTAGTTGTCTATAGTCCATGCATATCCTCCATCCCGTGACAGTCCTAGTGGGAATGAGCTCGTTCTTTTCGTTCTTCACTACTGTCGTCCCTCCCTTTTTAGGGACACATTGGACGGGGCTCACCCAACTACTACTAGCAATGGGATAGATAATACCGGCATCTAACCACTTCAAGATTTCTTTCTTAACTACCTCCTTCATGATGGGGTTCAACCTTCTTTGAGGTTGGACTTTCCCCGGGTGGTCACTCTCCAAGTTAATCTTATGTTGACATAAAGAGGGGCTAATTCCTCTAATATCTGCTATGGTCCAACCAATTGCTCCCTTATGCTTCATCAACAAATCGATCAGAAGTTGTTCTTGTTTCTCACTAAGTTTGGAAGAGATAATAACGGGAAGTTTATTATCTTTAGCGAGATAAGCATACTTTAAATGGGAAGGCAATGGTTTAAGCTCTAATTCGGGAGGTTGTTCTCTTGAAGGGGGTTGAACATTTCTATCCTTAAAGTCCATAGGTTCAAAAGCTGCAACCATTTCGTTACACTCATCCTCAAAAGTGTCATCACTCTCTGATTCAGAGTGCTCACTGTCATTCCCCACTGTGGGAACTGTATTCCCCACTGTGGGCAGTGTGTCAAGACTGTGGGTTCCATAAATCGAACTCAAGGCAAAGCAATCTTCGGTATCTATATATTTAAGAGACTTAAAAACATTGAATGTCACCTCTTGGTCATTAACTCTCATCGTGAGTTCCCCTTTGTGCACATCAATCAAAGTACGTCCGGTTGCAAGAAACGGACGCCCTAAAATGATTGGGATTTCTTTATCGGCCTCATAATCTAGAACTAGAAAATCGGCGGGGAAGATAAATTTATCCACTTGGACCAGAACGTCTTCTATTTTCCCTTTGGGGTAGGCAATGGACCGGTCGGCTAGTTGTAATGTCACGGTTGTGGGTCTAGCCTCTCCAATACCTAACTTGTTAAAAATGGACAACGGCATCAAGTTGACACTAGCTCCTAGATCACAAAGTGCTTGACCTACTTCTTGTCCTCCTATTGTGCATGGAATGGTGAAACTACCTGGGTCTTTCAACTTAGGTGGAATCTTACTAGTGAGGAGTGCACTACATTCCTCGGTCAAAGCCACAGTTTCAAACTCACCCAATCTTTTCATTTTGTTCAAAATATCCTTTAAAAATTTAACATATCTTGGCATTTGCTCGAGAGCCTCTACCAAAGGTATGTTAATGTGAAGTTGTTTAAAAATGTCTAAGAATTTTTTAAATTGAACATCGACATTTTTCGGCTTCATTCTTTCAGGAAAAGGAATATTTCGTGGGTCAATTTGAGCTTGCTGTGGTATTGGCTTTGGAATAGTAGGCTTTGGGACAGGTCCAAGAGTGAGAAGGTCAGGGATGTTGGTCCCCACTGTGGGGATCACAGTGACTTGAGGAGTGGCCACTGTGGTGCTCGCAGTGGGTTTTTGAGGCGAATCATTAGATTCAAAAATGATATCTTTCAGATCCTTTCCACTCCTCAGAGTTATTGACTTGACATGTTCTGGCCCTTTTTCCTATCACCCTAGCTTGCTCGGTATCACTAGGTAACGTTCCTGGTGGTCTATTCTTAACTTCAACAGCTAGTTGTCCTACTTGGGTCTCTATATTCCTAATGGCTGCTTGAGTTTGATTCATAAAACCATTGAGAATTGATTCAATCGATTGTTGAACCTCAGCTGGTTGGTTGGATCGTGGTTGGTATGGTTGTGAGGACTGCCCTTGGTGAAAGTTCTGTGGGTGCTGCCCACTGTGATGTGAGGATTGCCCACTGTGATGTTGCTGAAATCCAGGGGGGTTGTGTGGTCTTTGCTGGATATGACTCGGCCCTTGGGGTTGGAGTCCTTGATTACCAGACCAAGAGAAATTTGGATGATTTCTCCAACCTGGATTATAAGTCTGTGAATAAGGGTTATTCCTCGGGTTGGTTCCTATAACATTAACAGATTCGGGATTTGCTGGACAAAAATCAAAAACATGCTCCTCTCCACAGAGGGAGCAGTTTTCAGGGAGATGCGTTGCGGAATTGACTTGGCCTCTATTTTGATTTAAAACGATTTTGGTCAAGGCTACTAATTGCGCATTCATGGTTTTAAGTGCCTCGGAATCGATGGTGTTGGTCTTTGACATGGGTGCTCTCGGATTTGACCATTCGGTATTGTTGTTGGACACTTTTTCTAAGATTTGATATCCTTCGTTGTAAGTCATACTCGTAAATGTTCCACCGGCTGTTGCATCTAAGATGATTTTGGCTGCATTGGAAAGACCATTGTAAAAGGTCTCCAATTGGATGCAATGTGGGATGCCATGATGTGGGCATTTTCGAAGTAAATCTTTAAATCGTTCCCATGCATCCGAAACAGCCTCGTCTTCCTCTTGCCTAAACAAAATTATATCATTTCGAAACCTTACATTCCTTGTTGGAGGAAAGTATTTTTGCAAAAATTTATCGGCAAGCTCTTGCCAAGTGGTTATCGAGTGAGGTGCATGTGCGTTCAGCCAAGACTTCGTCTTGTCCCTTAATGAAAAAGGGAAAAGCCTTAGTCTTAATGCCTCATCACTAACACCTTGCAACTGAAAGGAATCGGTCATTTCTAAAAAAGATTTTAAGTGCGAGTGCGGATCCTCAGATGGCGATCCTCCAAATTGACCCATGGCTTGGATCATTTGAAACATCACCGGTTTGAGTTCAAAATGCGTTGTTTCAAGGACGGGCCTTCGAATCCCGGAGCCTAAATTACTAACTCCGGAAGTAGCATAGTCCCGTATTTTTCGATCTTTGCTATCGGCAATCGTGATTGTGGTCTCCACTACAGGTGGCGGTATTGCAGCCATGTTCACAGTGGGGATCACAGGGGGTTGTCGATTTTTGTTTCTGCGTCTTCTTCGAAAAGTTTTCTCTATTTCAAGATCGATTGGTAACAAAGGTTCGTGTTGTTGCCTTGGCATGCAACACGAAAAGCTTAGAAAAAACGAGTTACTCGGGCTCGAACAAAAACTAATGTCTTGAGATTTAAAATCACGCCAGTCCCCGGCAACGGCGCCAAAAACTTGTCACGTGCGAAATATGTGTTTTAATCGCAGTGGGTTGCAAACTGTCCACAGTGGGAAGTGCAAGTGTACACTGTCCACTATGATCGTCACAGCAAGTAATAGTTGGTAAAATACCAGAATCGAATCCACAGGGACTGGACAATCAAGACAATACGGTTCTCATGAGCTCCTTTTACAGGTTTCAACTAGAGAGGAAAATAATACTTGGTTTTGTTTGGTGAAAATAGCTACTTTAACGATTTTACTAATGTTTTAAAAAGAGGAATGTAGGTTAGATTTTCCCTAGATTTTATACCAAATACTCGGTCCTAAAAATGATCCTTGTATTCGAGGTAGGCATTTTCGCTAGAAAAGCCCGGTTACAAAATACTCACACCGTTAGATAAAAATCTCATACTTGTCGCATTCATTGTTTTGTCAATGATAATCTAAAAAATGGACCTTTTCAGGTCTCGATGGAATGTGTAGAGACAAATACTATAAGTGTTTTTAATACACAAACTAGCTTGCCTACAACTCCAGTGGGTTGAGATTAGCTCACTGTGCCGACCTCACTTTCGTAAGTGTCAAAAGAATTCTTTCGAATCCCCTAGCATCATTCAAGCTCGTGTCACTGCGTTCTACTTATTTCTAAGTTAAGAACTAGACTTTAGATCCTTACAAGTGATCGGCTTGTTCGCATCCTTGGGTAAATATCGAGAATGAATGACCAAAACAACAAATATTCTAAGTACAAAGATTACTCAAGCATTTTTAATAAAATCCAGGTACTTCTCTTTCCTACATCCCAAAGGATGTTTAGCCTAACATTTCCGAAGTAAAGAAAACAAAAGATGAAGATTTGCACATAATAAAACTGATAGTGGATTGAATAGTACTCACAGTGGGGAACGAGAATTCGTCCTTGTCCACTGTGTTTTACGAATTACAATTAACTAGGAAAGGAAATTACGGAAATTAAAGCTAAATTAATGCAGTAATTAAAAGACTAAAACTAATGTGGTAGATGAGAGAAATTGAAGCTATTCTAAACTTAACCCAAGATGATTGTAAGATTCCAAGCTTGTAATAAATGAACCCAAGTGCTCCTTTATATACTAGGAGAAAGAGTTGGGTATTACACAAAAGAGATGAGTCTTCCAATGGGTAAAAACTGCTGTGTTGTGGCAGAAATCAGCACCTTGTGCAAACCAATTACCCAATGGACCCTTTTCCAAGTCAATCTCCAAGTACATAAAGGAGTACTTGTTGCAATCTTCAATGTAGCTGCCATTTTGTACTTCCTCCAGCCATTTCCCTGCTAATGAACCTTCTTCCTCCAGCAAATTAAGTCCCAATTAGTAGTTTCTTTTGTCTTTCTTGATCAGCTCGAATAGTGGGCAGCCGGAGTGGGCACAACAGTGATCACTGCAGGATAAAATGTGAAAAACACCCAAATTCTACCAAATAGTTTATTAAACACTAAGGTTCGCTCCTTTTGCTCATTTTCGAGATTTATACCAAGAATGGGGGTTTTGAGAGGCGGAATGGCTAAAATTGACAAAATAAAGTAGGAAAAACAAGGAAATAATAACTCTAAAAATAGAGTTATCAGTTTCACCCCCAAAGGTTGTAAATGTACTTTAATGGTATTAAGCATGTCTTAATGATTAAGCTATTTAGTCATGTGGCTTATTGGGTATAAATGACCCTACATGAACTATGTGAACTCTTATATGTGAAATATGTGCTTTGATAGATGGTGAATCATGTGCTACAAATGGAAACCCTTACCTTGATTAAGCATATTAATATGGCTTGTGGTTAAGATGGACTTTGAATGAATCAAGTTAAGTGTTCACTAGGAGGACATAGTCTTGGGCACCACCTTATGGGTATGTGCCTAGACCCTCACCATTTTGAGGCAATGCCTTTGTTGTATCCCCGGATGTGCCTGGCCTTTGGTGTCGCTTTTATGCGGATGACACTAAGGTATCTCGACTCTTTGGGTGGAACTTCTTGGTGTTATGGGTCTCCCCCATAAACTTCAAATCTACTTATGGAAATCGGATTGATGATTCTTATTTATACTGTCAATAACATAAAACTATTTGGATTACTCACCAAGCCTTGTCTTGACACTTGTTTGATTGTTGCCTTGGATCTCAGGTTCTAGCGGAGTCGTTTCTAAGAAAGATTAGGCGGAGCATGTGAGCCTTAGGGAGATATTTTTGGGACGCGAACCATAGAAGACTTATACGAATAGAAATGACAACCCTTTTGTAATCTTACTTCCTTAATAGGATCTAGATTAGTTGGTTGTCATAAATCCATCTTTTATGCACAATTGTAATTTAACCAATGTACTTGAAATTCCCCCTTTTTGGGATGACTCATTTATGTTATGTACCGCTCTTTCGTATTATGAAAGTTTTTGTTTACCCCTATTTTTAGGGTGTTACAAGTTGGTATCAGATCCGGGAACCGGACTGGTGTGCCAGCGAGGACGCTGGGCTCCCAAGGGGGGTAGATTGTAAGATCCCACATTGGTTTGGGAGGGGAACAAAGGTTTCGTTATTAGAGGGACTTGATATCTCTCCTATCAGACGCATTTCAAAACCGTGAGTCCATGTGTGTGGACAAAGTGGACAATATCTGGTACGGTTGTCCTGGGATGTTACAGATGGTATCAGAGCATTGGTTTAAGCGAACTAGGTATCGACCTTAGCATACCTAGACTCAAACTTAATTGCCCTTATGAAATTTCGTGACTATGGGTAGAAACTATAGGTGGGGACAGTATAGGATCAATGGAATTACAGTTATTGAAAGTTGTGGTGATGATGAAAAGGATTCTTATGTGTGGTATATTCAAATTTTCATAGAGCCCGTGTTATGGTGAATATATTCATACGTGAGCATGCTTGAATTTGTTATTATGATGCTTGATGATTGTAGTAGTACATTACACACCGTTAACCTATTAAAGAGTTAACCGGTTTGGTATTTATCATGTGTGGCAGTTCACGATGGTAAACAAGAGGAGCCGGGTGGCGAATCAAGAGGAAGGCCAAAAGAATAGTGGTACGGCGCGGGAAAACCCGAGACCACCGAATCAAGGGGGTAATGCTCCTACCCCTCCGATCCCTCAGATGTTAAGGGGCGTTGTCGATCATATACCCCAAAACGACATTGCGGTAGTTGAACCGATACTAGAGGAAGCGAACCCTCAATCCGCCATGATGGCGAGTTTTCTACAAATGATGAATTCTGCGATGGACAAAAGGGACGAAAGGTTCCTGAAGTTACTAGAGGACCGAGATGCAAGTCCCGAAGAAATGAAATTGTTGCAAAAAATGCTTTAATTAGTTCTGGTGGAGTAGTACACGTTGTTGACATGGATGAGCGAGCGAGCTTGTGGGTTCCGATGATCCAGTAGTACATGTTGCAAGCCACCCGAGTTTGTGGGTTCCGATGATCCAGTAGTTTGTATGAACTGGATCTGAGAAATTGAGCAAGCTTTTCGGGCTTGTGATTGTGGGGAAAACCAAAAGGTAAAGTTCGGTTCTCAGATGTTGAGGGATGCGACCCTCACATGGTGGAATATCTTCACTGCTACTTTGGAGGCCTCAGTGTTGGCCAAGATGAAGTAGGAGGTGTTCATGAAGAAAGTATTAGAAGAGTACTGCAACGAACAGAAAATGGACTGGATCGAGGAGGACTTCCGATCACTTAAGAAAGAGAACTCTACTCTAAGAGAGTACACTCGTTTGTTCATGGAGAAGTTGAACTTGGTGGGGCATGTGGCCCCGACTGAGAAGGAAAAGGTTAAACCTCAAGGGATTACCGGCGGACATGATGGCGATGGTCTGTAACTCTAAAGGCGTTTCACTACGGGAGACGATAGAGGAGGCAAAGATGATGGAGACCGTCTATGCTAAGGGGAAGGAAGAGAAAGTAATTGTTGGTGAGAAAAGAAGGTGGGAATGGTCGGCCGGACCCACTCGTCAGTTCAGACCGTTTAATGGGGGAAGAAATGGTGATCCCCGACGCGACGTGAGATGGTGCCACAAATGCAAGAGCAAACATAGTGGCCAATGCAACTCTAGGCCACACCTTAACCCGACCGAATGTGCAAAGTGTGGGAAGAGAGATCACGCAGTTCAAGATTGCCCGATCCGAGGGCTGGTTTGCTTCGAATGCCGAGAACCGGGTCACATCAAGAGGGATTGCCCAAATCCGACGGGGGGAAACTGGATGGCACCAAGTAGTGTGCCTGTCAAGAGAGAGAATCCGCCAAGAGCACCGAGCCGAGCCTTTCAGATGACCGTCACGGAGGCGAGGGAGACCGCCGATGTTTTGACGGGTACGTTTCTCGTAAATTGCTTGCCTACTCGCATATTGTTGGATTCGGGGGCGAATCTTTCTTTTGCATCGAATTCTTTTTGCAAGCAATTTACTATTCCAGCTATTACACTCTCGGACGCCCTAATAGTCAAGGTAGCTAATGGGGAGCAAGTATTGATCCGAGAATGTTATAGTGAGTGTATCTTGGAGATAGATGGGAACACTTTTGAGGCGAATTATTTTCCTATGGCGATCGGTGGTTTTGATGTGGTTATGGGTATGGATTGGTTGACCGAGAATAAGGCTGAAATCTTGTGTGCGAAAAAGATGATCCGAATTATGACGCCGAATGGGAATGTAGTGACAGTGTATTGGGAGAAAAGGGGGAGAACTACTTCAATAATCTCTTCGTTAAAGGCGCGGAAGTTCCTTTCCAAGGGGTACTCATCGTATTTGGCCTACATCGTAGACGTGAAGTTAAAGAAGAAGAAGTTAGAAGATGTGGATGTGGTGCGTGATTATCCGGACGTTTTCCCGTAGGATCTACCCGGTCTACCACCGGAACGACAAGTGGAATTTCACATCAACCTCCCCCCGGGAGCGTCTCTGATTGTGCGTGCTCCGTACCGATTGGCTCCAACCGAAATGCAATAAATGATGTTGCAACTACAGGAATTGTTAGATAAAGGGTTTATACGACCGAGCTCGTCGCCTTGGGGAGCTCCAGTATTGTTTGTGAAAAAGAAAGATGGGTCAATGCGGATGTGCATAGACTACCGAGAATTGAATAAGGTAACGGTAAAGAACAAATACCCGCTTCCCCGAATTGATGACCTCTTTGACCAACTACAAGGGGCGGGATGTTTCTCCAAGATCGATTTGAGGTCCGGATACCACCAAGTGAGGGTGAAGGAGGGCGATATTCCGAAGATGGCTTTCCAGACGCGGTATGGACATTATAAACTTTTGATGATGTCGTTCGGGTTGACGAACGCACCGACCGTGTTTATGAACTTGATGAACCGTGTTTATCGTCCTTTCTTGGACAAGTAGGTGATAGTCTTTATCTACGATATCTTGATCTACTCTAAAGACGAGGCCGAGCATAGCCAACAGTTAAGGGAAGTGTTGGAAGTTCTTCGGAAGGAAAGGTTATTTGCTAAATTCTCGAAATGTGAGTTTTGGTTGCGAGAAGTTCAATTCTTGGGACATGTGGTGTCTCAAGACGGGGTGAAAGTGGACCTAGCAAAAGTGGAAGCCATGACAAATTGGAAACCGCCCACGAGCCCAACGGAAATCAGAAGCTTCTTGGGCCCACCCGGTTATTATAGACGATTTATTCAAGACTTCTCAAAGATCGCTACACCGCTTACCTCCTTGACCAGAAAGAACGTCAAATTTGTGTGGACTACCGTTCAAGAACAAGCCTTCGAAACACTAAAAAGGAAACTATGTGAAGCGCCAATTTTATCCTTACTCGAAGGATCAGAGGACTTTGTGGTTTATAGTGACGCATCGAAAATGGGGCTCAGTTGTGTGTTGATGCAACGAGGGAAGATGATAGCCTATGCGTCATGTCAACTAAAGGACCATGAGAAGAATTACCCGACTCATGATTTGGAGTTGGCGGTGATGGTTTTTGCTTTGAAGTTATGGCGACACTATTTATACGGGACGAAATGCACTCTTTTTACCGATCACAAAAGTCTCAAGTAAATCTTCGACCAAAAGGATATAAATATGCGACAACGGAGGTGGCTCGAACTTTTGAAGGACTATGATTGTGAACTACTTTACCACCCTAGGAAAGCTAACGTGGTGGCGGATGCCTTGACCTGAAAGGACCACGGGAGTGGGATCAAGCTAAACCTCAACCGAATCGATGTGGTGTCAAGTTTGATGGCGGGCATCAAAACAAGTCAATTGGAGGCACTTCGGGAAGAGAACCTTAAGGCCGAAGTTATAGTAAAACAACGGGGCTACTGACGGAGGATAGTCGCGACCTCAAACTCTTCTAAGGCCGGATTTGGGTGCCGAAAATCAGTGGTAATCGTAAGTTACTTCTTGAGGAAGCTCACAAGTCTCGATACTCTATACACCCCGGTAGTACAAAGATGTATAGGGACCTATTGTTAAATTATTGGTAGCCGATAATGAAGCTCGACGTGGCTAAGTATGTGGGAACATGTGTGACGTGCCTTCAAGTCAAGGCTCAACATCAAAAATCGTACGGAAGTTTGCAATCTTTGAAGATTCCGGAATGGAAATAGGACAACGTCACAATGGATTTTGTGACAAAACTCCCAAAGACGTTACGAGGTCATGATACTATTTGGGTGATCATGGACCGTTTGACTAAAAGCTCACACTTTTTGGAGATGCGAGAGACGTTGCCTTTGGACAAGCTAGCAAGACTATACATCAATGAGATCGTGTCGAGACATGGAGTACCGCTATCCATTGTATCCGATAGAGATAGCCGGTTCACTTCCAACTTTTGGGCTAGTTTCCAAAAGGAGTTGGGGACAAAGGTAAAGTTAAGCACGGCGTACCATCCCTAAACGGATGGGCAAAGCGAGAGAACGATCTAAGCACTCGAAGATATGCTTCGATCGTGTGTCATATATTTTGGTGGAAATTGGGACACACACCTACCTTTGGTGGAATTTGCGTATAACCACAGTTACCACCCAAGCTTCAAGGACTCTCCGTTTAAAGCCGGGCTCCTGTTTGTTGGCTTGAAGCGGGGGAGAAGCAATTTGTGGGGTCGGAAATTTTGCAAGAAACCGCGGATAAAGTGAAGGAAATCCGGTTGAAGGCAGCGCAAGACCGACAAAAGAGCTACGCGGACAAGAGGAGTCGACCCGTTGAATTTCAAGTGGGATATCGGGTTATGTTAAAAGTATCCCCATGGAAGGGAATTATCCAATTTGGTAAGCGCAGGAAACTTAACCCTCGTTTCCTTGGACCGTTTACGATATTGGAAAGGGTCGGACTTCAAACTTACAAGCTAGATCTACCGCCAGAGATGGATGGAATCCATCCCACCTTTCACGTATGTTATCTTCGGAGGAGCTTGGCCGAGGAGGAAAGTGTAATTCCATTGATGGAGATTCGTGTAGATAACGGTAACCGATGTGTGGAAAAACCGAAAGACAACTTGGAAACGAAAATCAAGAAACTCCGACACAAGGAAGTGTCTATGGTTAAGGTACAATGGAGGCACCATCGGGGTGCCAATGTAACTTGGGAATCCGAAGAGGATATGAAGAAGCGATACCCCAACCTTTTTGGTTGATGCGAGATTTCGGGGACGAAATCCTTTCAAGGTGGGGAGGATTGTAACACCCGTAAAATGCCACACATCTATTACGCGTAGTTAATTTCATGATATTTCCCAATTCACTTCGTCATGCCTAATTGCTCCTTAAGTGTTTAATTGCATGCCAAATTATAACTCAAATGGGTCTGTGGGGTTTCGGGACAGGTACTGTGGAGATCAGGTCACAATCGCCCACAAAGTACCACTCTCGGTACGCCTTGAGCGAGAGTGACACGACGAGAGTGCCACAAGCACAATCGCCTGTCATAATCGCGGTTGTGGCCTGGGACTTGGGTACCATCCTCGCGAGAGTGCCCCGACGAGAGTTCCATGGCACAATCGCAGGGGCACAATCGCCCGTCGGGGGGCTGGTGACATTAAATCCTGAATTTTTAGCTCTTTTATTGGACACTTCTTACCAAAACACTTCCATACGTTTTCCTTTGGGGTTTAGAGCGATTTCTTCTCTCTCTACCATCTCTCCTCATAAAACCTCACCAAAACTCAAGAACCCTCATTAATGTTGAACCTTGGAACATTTAAGAACATTTATTGAAGTTTCTCTCAAGGATTTGGCACCTACAACCACAAGTCTCCACTACCACCCTTTTCAACTACTAGGGTTTCATCCATTTTCTAGGTTTTGGTCTAAAAACCTAGATTATGAGTGTTCTAACCTACATTAAACTAGATCCATGCTTAAATACTTGTTATTTTGCTTATTACTTCATCTTGTTGGAAACCCTAATTTTGGAAACATGATTTGTTGGCTTAATGGAAGTATTTTTTTTATTTATGGAAGTGTTGATGGGTTCTATATGTTGAGGCTATGATATTTTGTCTTAGTAAGTTGAGGGTTTCACTTCCAAACGTTGTAAATGTACTTTAATGGTATTAAGCATGTCTTAATGATTAAGCTATTTAGCCATGTGGCTTATTGGGTATAAATGACCCTACATGAACTATGTGCACTCTTACATGTGAAATATTTGCTTTGATAGATGGTGAATCATGTGCTACAAATGGAAGCCCTTACCTTGATTAAGCATATTAATATGGCTTGTGGTTAAGATGGACTTTGAATGAATCAAGTTAAGCGTTCACTAGGAGGACATAGTCTTGGGCACCACCTTATTGGTATGTGCCTAGACCCTCGCCATTTTGGGGCAATGCCTTTGTTGTATCCCCGGATGTGTCGGGCCTTTGCTGTCGCTTTTATGCTGATGGCGCTAAGGTATCTCGACTCTTTGGGTGGACCTTCTTGGTGTTATGGGTCTCCCCCATAGACTTCAAATCTACTTATGGAAATCGGATTGATGATTCTTACTTATACTTGTCAATAACATGTGATACTGTGTGGATTACTCACCAAGCCTTGTCTTGACACTTGTTTGATTATTGCCTTGGATCTCAGGTTCTAGCGGAGCCGCTTCTAAGAAAGATTAGGCGGAGCATGTGAGCCTTGGGGAGATATTTTTGGGACGCGAACCATAAAAGACTTATACGAATAGAAATGACAACCCTTTTGTAATCTTACTTCCTTAATAGGATCTAGATTAGTCGATTGTTATAAATCCATCTTTTATGCACAATTGTAATTTAACCAATGTACTTGATGTTCCCCTTTTTGGGATGGCGCATTTATGTTATGTACCGCTTTTTCGTATTATGAAAGTTTATGTTTACGCTTATTTTTAGGGTGTTACAAGTTGGTATCAGAGCCGGGAACCGGACTGGTGTGCCAGCGAGGACGTTGAGCACCTAAAGGGGGTGGATTGTAAGATCCCACATTGGTTGGGGAGGGGAACAAAGGTTGCCTTATTAGAGGGACTTGATACCTCTCCTATAAAACACGTTTTAAAACTGTGAGTCCAAGTGTATGGACAAAGCAGACAAATCGTTACAGCAACGATTCAAAAACAAAGAAACAAAGACACAAAAATAACCCTTACTAGCTTTCCCCTCAGTGGTGGTTTCTTTGGGGTTATCTGGGGGCTCTTCTCGGGGGTTTGATCAATTCGGGCTTGAGGTCCTCATCACATTTGCACACCTTTTGAATGAACTTAGAAACTTTTTGACAAGCGATTTCATACCGCTGGATCTTTTGAGTTAGTTCGTAAAAGGCCTCTTGGCATGTAGTGTTATGCTAATCTAAGCGAAGAACATCCTTTTGCAGTGTTCCTTTTTCACGTAACTCACCATGGTGTTTATTGTTCATTTCATTTAGAATGCTACTAATCCTTATCATTTCATCTTCCATTTTACCTATAATCAATGTTCTAAAATACTCGCCGCACAGCCACCATGGCACCAAGGCTCGTGTCTAACGCCACGTTAAGCCCGTGACACGGCATGGCCTACTGCGCATTTTTCGTAATGCGATATTTGATTTTTCTTTGAATTTTTAATGTGTTATTTAAAAGTTTTTTAATATATAACCTAATTTAACTTTCCTACCATTATTGGCTCATTGAGTAACACTATAAACACATGTTTTATATATATAATATTATATATGAACTAAAAATTTGACCCATCAGTCACGCCTTGAAAACGCCATGGCTCCTAAGGCTTGAGGCTTGGCCTCGCCGTCACGCCATTTAGAACCTTGACTATAATGAAACAAAACATACAAGTAATAAGATAAGTAATTTAACAATGAAACCTTGATCTCCAGCTCAGAGGAAAAAACATACATTTGCTTGAGAAATAGATAAGTTTTTGCATAAGAAAGAGATAAATTGGTGTGGAAGAATTTGTAGCACACATTCGTTTAAATAAAGTTGTTATTATAAGCATTTTCATACTTTTCTTAAAATTGCTAAAGTGACCATTGGCTTCAACTTGTGGACCACGACTATGTCCTAATTGATTTCCATTTGAATAGTTTTTTTGCAGGTGATAAAATCAACTTTGAATAGTTTTTTAGAGCATTGATTATAGGTAAAATGGAAGATGAAATGATGAGGATTAGTAGCCACGTAAAACCGTGACACACCATGGCCTAGTGCGCATTTTTCGTAATGTGATATTTGATTTTTCTTTACATTTTAATGTGTTATTTGCAAGTTTTTTAATATATAACCTAATTTAACTTTCGTACTATTATTGGCTCATTGAGTAACACTACAACACACATGTTTTATATATAATATTATATATGAACTAAAAATTTGACGCCATAAGTCACGCCTTGAAAATGCCATGGCTCCTAAGGCTTGAGGTTTGGCCTCGCCGTCACGCAAACTCCGACGGTCATCCCTTTTATACATATACATGTATATATATATATGTATACATGAACATGCTTATTTTCATTCACGTAACTCAGATTACAATTGTAGAACCCCTATCGTTTTTCCTTCCGTTAACCTTACCGATTAAAAGGAACCACTATAAGTCATGCATAACACCCATGAACAAATCGTTTTCATGAAAACGTTGGATTTCGTTCCACTCGGTAGGCTTAATTTTTAAACCCGTAAACATTTCGATCGAGTTTAACGATGAGAAGAAAGTCGACTACTAGTGAGGTTTCGTTTGAGGGAAATAAAACGCTATCGAAACCATCACCTAGTTCGTCGGTTTGACTCCAAGATCGAACCATATTTCTCAAGTTCGAGAGTAAAACGAGCATCGATTTGTTTCGTTAAACAGAAACGTCGATCGTAGGCTACTGGGAAAACGAAAAGCTTACAGAAACTTGAAGGATTCTCACCTCGACGACGTCGTGATCGAACCCCGACTTGAACCATAGCCTTCCCGCTCGTTGCCTCTTCTTCTCCGTTCTCCCGAGTACTATTTTCACTCCATCGGTCTCTCTCTCTATCGTTCTCGATATCATCTCAAATGAAACCGACGCTCCCTTCTTCATAGCATTCACGAACAGTTGTCGCCCAAAAATCTCTCAACCGTATGCCACGATCACCATTTTGAAAGTTTTAAGAAGTTTACAAAACAGGCCCCTTGTAACTTACACTTCCATACCTTACTTTTCTTCCTTATTTTCACTTTTCACCTTTCACTTTAGTTTGAATTATTTCCCCCCTCAACCTTTATTTCTTAATATCTCAATATATATATATATATATATATATATATATATATTTTCGAGTGTTACAACTCTCCCCTCCTTTTAGGAATTTCCGTCCTCGGAATTCACACCACTTGAAAACAATTGAGGGTACTTCACCTTCATCTCCTGTTCGAGCTCCCAGGTCATTTCGGACCCCTTATGAAATCTCCACTTGACTAACACCAAAGGTAAAATGTTGCTCCTTAATCGTTTTGTTTTCCGGTCCAACACCTGGACTGGCTCCTCGATATAGTCAAGCTTATCGTTAAGCTCAACTTCTCCTAAGTTCACCACGGCTGAATCGTCAGCGAAACATCTCCTTAAATTTGACACATGAAATGTGTCATGTATACCTTTGAGCTCTTCCAGCAGCTTTAAACGGTAAGCCACCGCTCCTATCCGTGCAATGATCTCAAACGGTCCAACATATCTTGGGCTCAATTTGCCCCTCTTTCCGAATCTTACAATTCCTTTCCATGGTGATATCTTTAACATCACCTTATCTCCTACTTGAAACTCCAAAGGTCGACGCCTCCTATCCGCCTAATTTTTCTGCCTGTTACGCGCGATTTTCAACCTTTCACGAATATGCACTATCTTGTCTGAAGTCTGATGGACTAGCTCCGGTCCAGCTAACCGCCTTTCTCCGACGTCAGCCTAACACATTGGCGTCCTACATTTATGGTCGTACAAGGCCTCAAATGGCGCTGCCTTGATACTAGAGTGGTAACTATTGTTATAAGCAAATTCTACCAACGGTAGGTGATTATCCCAACTCCCTCCAAAGTCAATAGTGCAAGCTCTTAACATATCCTCCAAGGTTTGTATCGTTCTCTCACTCTGACCATCAGTCTGAGGTGATATGCAGTGCTCATGTTCAGTCGAGTCCCCATTTCTCGTTGGAAGCTACTGCAGAATCTCGACGTGAACCTTGCATCCCTGTCCGAGATAATCGATCGTGGCACCCCATGCCTTGAGACTATCTCATTAACATATAATTGTGCTAACCTTTCTAATGAATACTTTTCACTGATCGGCAGGAAGTGGGCAGACTTCGTAAGTCGATCAACAATCACCCATATTGCATCATGCCCTTTCACCGTTTTAGGCAATTTAGTCACAAAATCCATCGTGACCATATCCCATTTCCATACCGGAATCTCCATTTGTTGTAACATACCCGACGGCTTCTGATGTTCCGTCTTCACCTGTAGGAATGTCGAATATTTCTCCACATACTTTGCTACCGCCTTTTTCATACCAGGCCACCAGTAGCTCTCCTTTAAGTTCCTATACATTTTATCGTTGCCTGGGTGCATAGTGTATTTGGCTTTGTGCGCTTCACCTAACGCTATGTCCCTTAAATCTCCTTTGCTAGGAATCCATACCCGATTCCCAAATCTGTATACACCATCGGACCCGGCGGTCAAGAGTTTGACCTGTCCGACCATCCTTTCCTTCTTGATATTCTCCTACAATAGGGCCTCCTTCTGAGCATCTCGTATCTGGTCAATCAGATCTACCTGAACATTCATCCACATGGCACGAACCTTAATCGTTTCGATCTTCTCCTTTCGACTTAGGGCGTCGGCGACCACATTCACCTTACCCGGATGGTAGTGGATTTCACAATCATAATCCTTTAATATTTCCATCCACCTTCTTTGCCTCATGTTTAACTCCTTCTGATCGAATAGGTACTTCAAGCTCTTATGATCCGTGTAGATCAAACATTTCGTACCGTACCGTTAGTGCCTCCAAATTTTCAGTGCAAAACCACTGCAGCTAGCTCCATGTCATGTGTTGGATACTTCTTTTCATGCTCTTTTAGTTGGCGTGATGCATAGACAATCACCTTGCCTCTTTGCATCAGTACACATCCCAATCCCATTTTTGAAGCATCAATGTACACAACGAAGTCCTCCATCCCCTCTGGTAAGGACAACACTGGTGCACTACTCAACCTTTTCTTAAGCGTTTGGAAAGCTTCTTCTTATTTCTGACCCCAATTAAATTTAACTTCCTTCCTCGTGAAAGTCGTCAATGGCATCGCTATCTTTGAGAAATCTTGGATGAATCTTCGGTAATAGCCTGCCAAGCCTAGAAAACTTTGGATTTCTGAGGCTGACCTTGGTGACTCCCAATCCATAATTGCCTCGATCTTGGCTGGGTCCACCTTGATCCCATACGCGTTAACCACATGACCAAGAAATTGCACCTCCCGAAACCAGAATTCCCATTTCGAGAATTTGGCGTATAACTTTCCTTGGCCAACAACTCAAGAATTATTCTTAGACGTTGTTCGTCTTCCTCTTTGCTCCTCGAATAGAAGGATGTCATAAATGAAAATTATGACAAACTTATCTAGATATGGTCCACAAACCCTATTCATTAGATCCCTGAATGGTGCATTCGTTAACCCAAAAGGCATCACTAGGAACTCGTAGTGCCCATAACAAGTCCTGAAAGCTGTCTTTGGTATATCCTCTTCCCGAACCTTCAGCTGGTGGTAACCAGATCTCAAGTCAATCTTCGAGAAATTACTGGCTCCCTAAAGCTGATCCAATAAGTCACCGATTCTTGGTAATGGGTACTTATTCTTGATCGTGATCTTATTTAGTTCACGGTAGTCGATGCACATCCTCATCGTACCGTCTTTCTTCTTTACAAACAGCATTGGTGCTCCCCACGATGACGAACTCGGTCGTATGAACCCCTTATCTAACAACTCTTTAAAGTTGTTTCATCAACTCTTGCATCTCCATCAGAGCCAACCGATATGGTGTCTTTGCAATTGGTGTTGCACATGGCACCAAGTCAATCCAGAATTCCACCTGACGTTCCGGTGGTATCCCCGGTAATTCCTCCCGGAACACCTCCGGGTATTCCCTCACGATCAGTACATCTGATATCGTCTTCTCCTCTCGCTTGGCGTCTACAACATAGGCTAAGTAAGCTATGCACCCCTTTTGAAGGCATTTTTTGGTCTTCAAAGTTGTGATCACCTTAGTGTTGCTTTTCTTTTGATCTCCATAGACATGTACTGTCTCTCCCTCTGGTGTTTGAATCTTGATCATCTTCTTATTACATACGATCTGGGCATGGTTGTCAGATAACCAATCCATGCCTAGGACCACATCAAAACCTCATAGACACATTGGCATGAGCCTAACAGACAACTCCTTACCATCTATACATATCGTGCATTCATCAATTATCTCGTCTACCTTAGTTTGACCACCGTCAGCTGTTCCTACAGTGTAGTCTTTCTCTAACTTACATGCATCTTTATTCAAGTAGTGGCGGAAAGCAGTAGACATAAAACTACCATTCGCACCCGAATCAAATAATACATGAGCATATACATTGTTGATAGGGAACATACATGATACGATGTCGAGAGTCTCTCTAGCCTCCTCCACTTTCATGTTGTATGCCCAGCCACGTCCCTTGGGTACTTCATTCCTCTTGTTAGAACTCCTATATGCTCCTTTACCATACGGTTTCACACTGTTTAGTACCCTTTCAGAACCATAGGGTACTTAACCGTAGATGTCCTACCTCGCCATACTCATAACAAGTCTTCCTTTATGGCATTCCCATATTGTATGCCCTAAATCTCCATACCTGTAGCAGGATATGCTCCCAGCCAGACACTCACCTTTGTGCCTTCATCCACATTCGCTATACAAAGGAACCATGATTCCTCCTCCCTTTGTCTTCACTGTAGAAGAGCTCACCTTTGTCTTCTTGACTACCTTACTCGAACCTTCCAATTTCCCTTTACTATCTCTCCTTTCACCAGTTGCTTTAGCATTGTCCTCCTCGGCAACCGCCACCATCTCCACTGCTTGAACGAACATTTTTGGTGCGTTCATGTCAACATATTGGTTGATCTCTATCCAAAGACTGTTCTTAAAACGATCCATCTTCCAATGTTTTATGGACACCTGGTAGCTTTCAAATCTGACCTCTTCAAGAAATCATTAACATACTCCTGCACTGAAGAGGACCTTTACTATAACCTCAAGAATTATGACTCCACCTTTTCACCTCTGACTGGTGCAATACTTTTCCATCATTAACTTCTTCATTTGTTCCCAAGACATGGAAATAATATCATCGTCTCCTCTAATCTCGTACTCGGTATCCCACCAGTCAAGTGTCGAGTCAACCATGGTAGTAACCGTATAGGTCCCTTTATGGTCCTCAGAGCACTTTCAAGTTCTGAAATAACCCTCCATCTTCCTCATCCAATTCATCAGGTCCAACACACCCAATATCCCCTTAACCTCATTTGGATGCGTGTTACTAAAGTCCTTGTAACCACATCCCTTCTCCTTTGCGGTTGGAACCACTATCTTGTCCTCTCCATTGTTACTCACCTTGGTGTCCTCTTGATTTCTTGCCACAATATCTCCCTAGTCTCCTATCTTAGTATTTATTCGTCCAATCTCCTATTCCACTTCCGTTTCTTTAGCCTGGCCTCTAACATTTCTACTATCATACCAGGTAGGGTATTCTGGAGGATCTGTCTCATCTTATCGGTCATTGTCTCTTTAGTCATAGGGTTTCCACCCCCTCTTTCTCCTCGGCGGCACCACCTCGTTGGCACCTTCCCCGATAAGTTTAGTTCTCCTTGATCCTCCAGACACCATACCGATACAGTAACATATCGTTGGTCTCCCCATTTACTCCTACTCCATAGTCCAAATAGACATCATAAAACAAGGCCACGTGCTAAAAGAAACAACAATTACAATCTCCTAATGGACTCCTGATACTTTGAAAAAATAAAGTACCATAATCATATACATACTGAGAATAGCTCATTTATATATATCCTATCATGTACATCTATACACCACGACGTAATGATATAGCCAAACATGTCCAGATCAGCTCCATTAACATAATCACCATATTAACCATACCATACCATATAAGGTCAACTATAAATGCTCGACGTAAACTCCTAAAACATGAAAATATATCATAATGCACAACCATCATATATACTCCTCTATTAGCAACATGCTAACAACTCCTTATTAGCTCAATATGGTATGAAATCTACATATGAGTCTACATACCATTACACGGGTGTAAAATCCCGAAGAGGTTTCTCGAGGTCCAATACCATACCTCTCTCCTTTACTAACAATGCTCCTCAGACCAGACCATAACACTACCAGACTGCACCTCGGTGTATTACCGATCCTCACCTTTCACTCTCCAAGATCTCTAGTTAAGCGTGAACCGTGCTCCCAAAACCAACAGATCATAGCCTCATAAAGACAATTGTATTTCAACCTTCCTTAAGCTACTCTCCAATTAATCATATGCAAATCATATTCTCCTACTTCTCTCTTGGTCTCAGCTCCTATTACACCGCTCAGTTTAAGCTTAGGCTATAAATATAACCTAATTCTCTTAAACTACAGCTCTGATACCAACTTGTAACACCCTCAAATCCACCCTTGGGTAATGTCGCATCTTTCCTCCAAAATGTTACCTTATTACGTCGAATAAGACTATAAGGTATAACCAAATCACAACCACAACGGAAGTCTTAACTTAAATAAATACAAGTCTCCAACGCTAGTCCGTCCCATACCGAACTACGTTACATAATACTCCAAATACATGATACATAAGTTAAACAAATATCAAAGCATTAAAATACATAACGATGGTAAATCTATCTATGCTTTGCCCTTCCCTTTGTTCAGACCCAAACCACCGGCTCCTGAGATGCATACCAATAGTTAGCTAAAAAGCTAAGTGAGTTCATGGTTTTCGTGCAAGGAATCACACATAATCAAGCAAATAAATATTTAAGAAGCGAAAGAAATAACATATCGCAATTTATTTGCCAACATACTTTCCACCAAGAGAATCTCCTAATGGATCTTGGTATGGTAGGGATTACCTCCTTTGATCTCCTTTATTTGGCTCTGGTGGGCGCGACCCACATCTGGCCGTTCTCCTTCACGGGACTAAGCCCGCTTATTTTTACCGGCGTACCGGTTGTAATCCCGACGCATCCAAGAAGCCGTTTCATAACCACCACCATTTCATGAATGACATAGCATGCGAGAAACTTCGAAATAGTAAAGTAATAGCATGTGAATCAACAACACCAAATACATGTCATGGCAACAACAATAACATGTACAACTCCAAGGCTAATATTCATATCAATAATATTTCATGCGATCAAACATGCTCCAAAGTAATGTATAAAATACATATGCATACATTTGAGGGTAAATCACATGAAAACTCACCTCAATTTAATGTAGATTCACTTGTTTCCAAATAGCTCCCGAATCCTACATGAATCGTAACCATTTCTAAGTATCGTCTTCTTATAAATAGTTTGCTATTTACGAGCCTTTAAATCATCTCGTAAAATATAACTTAAATCTCCTTAATAAATTAGGTGTCCAAAACCCGGACACCATATACACCTTTTCTTTACCGATCCGTTAAACCATATAATATATAAATATATAGAGCAATATGCATTAATATATATAAATATATAGAGCAATATGCATTAATATATATATATATAGAGAGAGAGAGAGAGAGAGCAATATGCATTAATATATATATATATATATAGCGTGTATATATATACTGTTACACATCCATCTATATATAGTTATATATTTATATGTATATAATTTAACATATATATATTTATGTGTTTGTGGATGTGTAGTCATGCATGGAATGACTTAAAAGTCATCTACATGCCAAGGTGCCAAACCCCTCCTTTTAATGTCAATACAAGTTGTCGCAAAAACTTGACATGCATATAGACCACCTTCCCTTTTCACAGATTATTAACATCAACACCACACCACCCAATTTTTATGTGAAATGAAAAGACATGCAAACTCCGACAGTCATCCCTTTTATACATATACATGTATATATATGTATACATGAACATGCTTATTTTCATTCACGTAACTCAGATTACAATTGTAGAACCCCTATCGTTTTTCCTTCCGTTAACCTTACCGATTAAAAGGAACCACTATAAGTCATGCATAACACCCATGAACAAATCGTTTTCATGAAAACGTTGGATTTCGTTCCACTCGGTAGGCTTAATTTTTAAACCCGGAAACATTTCGATCGAGTTTAACGATGAGAAGAAAGTCGACTACTAGTGAGGTTTCGTTTGAGGGAAATAAAACGCTATCGAAACCATCACCTAGTTCGTCGGTTTGACTCCAAGATCGAACCATATTTCTCAAGTTCGAGAGTAAAACGAGCATCGATTTGTTTCGTTAAATAGAAAGGTCTATCGTAGGCTACTGGGAAAACGAAAAGCTTACAGAAACTTGAAGGATTCTCACCTCGACGATGTCGTGATCGAACCCCGACATGAACCATAGCCTTCCCGCTCGTTGCCTCTTCTTCTCCGTTCTCCCGAGTACTATTTTCACTCTATCGGTCTCTCTCTCTATCGTTCTCGATATCATCTCAAATGAAACCGACGCTCCCTTCTTCAAAGCATTCACGAACGGTTGTCGCCCAGAAATCTCTCAACCGTATGCCACGATCACCATTTTGAAAGTTTTAAGAAGTTTACAAAACAGGCCCCTTGTAACTTACACTTCCATACCTTACTTTTCTTCCTTATTTTCACTTTTCACCTTTCACTTGAGTTTGAATTATTTCCCCCCCTCAACCTTTATTTCTTAATATCTCAATATATATATATATATATATATATATATATATATATATATATATTCGAGTGTTACAACTCTCCCCTCCTTTTAGGAATTTCCGTCCTCGGAATTCACACCACTTGAAAACAATTGAGGGTACTTCACCTTCGCCTTACCCGGATGGTAGTGGATTTCACAATCATAATCCTTTAATATTTCCATCCACCTTCTTTGCCTCATGTTTAACTCATTCTGATCGAATAGGTACTTCAAGCTCTTATGATCCGTGTAGATCAAACATTTCGTACCGTACCGGTAGTGCATCCAAATTTTCAGTGCAAAACCACTGCAGCTAGCTCCATGTCATGTGTTGGATACTTCTTTTCATGCTCTTTTAGTTGGCGTGATGCATAGACAATCACCTTGCCTCTTTGCATCAGTACACATCCCAATCCCATTTTTAAAGCATCAATGTACACAACGAAGTCCTCCATCCCCTCTGGTAAAGACAACACCGGTGCACTACTCAACCTTTTCTTAAGCGTTTGGAAAGCTCCTAAGGCTTGAGGCTTGGCCTCGCCGTCACGCCATTTAGAACCTTGCCTATAATGAAACAAAACATGCAAGTAATAAGATAAGTAATTTAACAGTGAAACCTTGATCTGTAGCTCGAGAAAGAAAAACATACCTTTGCTTCAGAAATAGATAAGTTTTTGCTTAAGAAAGAGATAGGTTGGTGTGGAAGAAATGGTAGCACATATTCATTTAAATAAGGTTGTTATTATGTGCATTTTCGTCTTTTTGTTAAAATTGCTAAAGTGATCATTTGCTTCAACTTGTCGACCACGACTATGTCCTAATTAATTTCCATTTGAATAGTTTTTTTTGCAGGTGATAAAATCAACTTTGATTTTCTTTTAGAACATTGATTATAGGTAAAATGGTAGATGAAATGATGAGGATTAGTTGCCACGTTAATCCCGTGACACGCCACGGCCTAGTGTGCATTTTTCGTAATGCAATATTTAATTTTTCTTTACATTTTTAAAGTGTTATTTGCAAGTTTTTAACATATAACCTAATTTAACTTTCCTAATATTATTGGCTCATTGAGTAATACTACAAAACACATGTTTTAAATATAATATTATATATGAACTAAAAATTTGACGCCATAAGTCACGCCTTGAAAACGCAATGGCACCTAATGCTTGAGGCTTGGCCTCGCCGTCACGCCATTTCGAACCTTGCCTATAATGAAACAAAACATGCAAGTAATAAGATAAGTAAAATAACAATGAAACCTTGATGTGTAGCTCAGAGGAAAAAAAACATACCTTTGCTTGAGAAATAGATAAGTTTTTGCTTAAGAAAGAGATAGGTTGGTGTGGAAGAATTGGTAGCACACATTCATTTAAATAAGGTTGTTATTATGAGCATTTTCGTCTTTTTGTTAAAATAGCTAAAGTGACCATTGGCTTCAACTTGTGGATCACGACTATGTCCTAATTGATTTCCATTTGAATAGTTTTTTTGCAGGTGATAAAATCAAGTTTGGATAGTTTTTTAGAACGTTGGTTATTGGTAAAATGGAAGATGAAATGATGAGGATTAGTAGCCACGTTAAGCCCGTGACACGCCACAGCCTAGTGCGCATTTTTCGTAATGCGATATTTGATTTTTTTCTTTACATTTTTAATGTGTTGTTGGCAAGTTTTTTAATATATAACCTAATTTAACTTTCCTACTATTATTTGCTCATTGAGTAACTCTACAAAACACATGTTTTATATATAATATTATATATGAACTAAAAATTTGACGCCATAAGTCACGCAACGAAAACGCCATGGCTCCTAAGGCTTGAGGCTTGGTCTCGCCGTCACGCCATTTAGAACTTTGCCTATAATGAAACAAAACATGCAAGTAATAAGATAAGTAATTTAACAATGAAACCTTGATCTGTAGCTCGAGAAAAAAAAATACCTTTGCTTGAGAAATATATAAGTTTTTGCTTAATAAAGTGATATGCTGGTGTGGAAGAATTGGTAGCACACATTCATTTAAATAAGATTGTTATTATGAGCATTTTTGTCTTTTTGTTAAAATTGCTAAAGTGACCATTGGCTTCAACTTGTGGACCACGCAGTGGCGGACTTACCTTAGAAGTAGGGGGGATGGGACCCCATGAGAAACTTTAAAAAAAAAATTACCAAGGTTAACTTTTTTTAAAAACAACAGTTTACAATGTGTCCACCCAGTAAGAATTTCTTAGGACCCCACAACCCTAGCCGCTCCCCAAGCCTTGAATCGACTCCAAGATCGCCGTCCGTTACCACCACACAAACGCCGGCCGGCGACCACCACAGCACCACTCCACCAGTTGTGACGTTGAAGACCTGCAGCACAGGCTGCACAACAGCAGTCAACAACCTTAGGTTGAGGTATAAACTTCGCTAGTTCGCTACTTCTTCCTGCAATTACTTCGATTTTTGATTTTTCCAACTGAGGTTGTATAAATTATAATTGTATTTGATGCCTACTTCGATTTGTATGTTTCATAAAAGAAACATATAAATTATTTGTATTTGATTTTGTCATTTTTGAGGATTGCTTCATTGCATGGTAATTAATTTCGTTATTGATTTTGTCATTTTTGACAATTTGTATTTTGTAGAGATTATTTGAGTTGAGGATGTGGGCTACTTCGATTTTCTTGACTAATCACTTGTTTTGTTTAGTTTTCTTTTTGTTGATTTGAGTAAAGAGTAATTGATTCCATCTTGGCATCTTGCTGTAAAACAGAAACAGAGAAGAGAACATCCAACTTGCTGCAAAACAGAATTCGATTTCTTCTCCGAAAAACAGGTTTGAATTTTTGATCATTGATGACTTGATGTTTAGCAATTCCAATTTTGTTGACTGTTGTTGCATACAATCTAAATAATCGGTTATTGTTGACTGTTGTTTCATACAATCTGAATGGGTTATTGTTGACTGTAGTTTCATACAATCTAAAGAATGGGTTGTTTAGGGACCCCGTCAACCAAAAAGGTGTATCAAAATCAACCAAAAAACCAAAATTAACTCTCGAAATCGACTAAAAAAACCAAAAAATCCCTACGAAATCGACAAAAAAACTTAAAAATCTTGCAAAAACTTAAAAATCTCTTAAAATATAGGCATAAAAGGCCTCGAAACGTTGAATTTAGGCAAAAATATATATCGGGCAATTTCACGGACTATGTCTTTATTGATTTCCATTTGAATAGTTTGCTTCAACTTGTGGACCACGACTATGTCTTTATTGATTTCCATTTGAAAAGTTTTTTTGCCGGTGATAAAATCAACTTTGTAAAGTTTTTTTAGAACATTGATAATAGGTAAAATGGAAGATGAAATGATGAGGATTAGTAGCCAAGTTAAGCCCGTGACACGCCATGGCCTAGTGCGCATTTTTCGTAATGCGATATTTGATTTTTCTTTACATTTTTAATGTGTTATTTGCAAGTTTTTAAATATATAACCTAATTTAACTTTCCTACTTTTATTGGCTCATTGAGTAACACTACAAAACACATGTTTTATATATAATATTATATATGAACTAAAAATTTGACGCCATGAGTCACGCCTTGAAAACACCATTGCTCCTAAGGCTTGAGGCTTGGCCTCGCCGTCACGTCATTTATAACCTTACCTATAGTGAAACAAAACATGCAAGTAATAAGATAAGTAATTTAACAATGAAACCTTGATCTGTAGCTCGAGGAAAAAAACCATACCTTTGCTTGAGAAATAGATAAATTTTTGCTTAAGTAAGAGATAGGTTGGTGTGGAAGAAGTGGTAACACACATTCATTTAAAGAAGGTTGTTATTATGAGCATTTTCGTCTTTTTGTTAAAATTGCTAAAGTGACCATTGGCTTCAACTTGTGGACCACCACTATGTCCTTATTGATTTCCATTTGAATAGTTTTTTTGCAGGTGATAAAATCAACTTTAAATAGTTTTTCAGAACATTGATTATAGGTAAAATGGATGATGAAATGATGAGGATTAGTAGCCACGTTAAGCCCGTGACACGCGATGACCTAGTGTGCATTTTTCGTAATGCGATATTTGATTCTACATTTTTAATGTGTTATTTGAAAGTTTTTTAATATATAACCTAATTTAACTTTCCGACTTTTATTGGCTCATTGAGTAACACTACAAAACACATGTTTTATATATAATATTATATATGAACTAAAAATTTGACGTCATAAGTCACGCCTTGAAAACGTCATGGCTCCTAAGGCTTGAGGCTTGGCCTCGCCGTCATGATATTTAGAACCTTGCCTATAATGAAACAAAACATACAAGTAATCGGATAAGTAATTTAACAATGAAACCTTGATCTGTAGCTCAGAGGGAAAAAACATACATTTGCTTGAGAAATAGATAAGTTTTTTCTTAAGAAAAAGATAAACTGGTGAGGAAAAATTGGTAGCACGCATTCATTTAAATAAGGTTGTTATTATGAGCATTTTCGTCTTTTTGTTAAAATTGCTAAAGTGGCCATTGGCTTCAACTTGTCGACCACGACTATGTCCTAATTAATTTCCATTTGAATAGTTTTTTTTGCAGGTGATAAAATCAACTTTGATTTTCTTTTAGAACATTGATTATAGGCAAAATGGAAGATGAAATGATGAGGATTAGTTGCCACGTTAATCCCGTGACACGCGACGGCCTAGTGCGCATTTTTCGTAATGCGATATTTTATATTTCTTTACATTTTTAATGTGTTATTTGCAAGTTTTTTAATATATAACCTAATTAAACTTTCCTACTATTATTTGCTCATTGAGTAACACTACAAAACACATGTTTTATATATAAAATTATATATGAACTAAAAATTTGACGCCATAAAGTCACGCCTTGAAAACGCCATGACTCCTAAGGCTTGAGGCTTGGCCCCGCCGTCACGACATTTAGAACCTTGCCTATAATGAATTAAAAATATGCAAGTAATAAGAAAAGTAATTTAACAATGAAACTTTGATCTGTAGCTCAAAGGGAAAAAAACATACCTTTGCTTGAGAAATAGATAAGTTTTTGCTTAAGAAAGAGATAAGTTGGTGTGGAAAAATTAGTAGCACAATTGCTTAAGAAAGAGATAAGTTTTTGCTTGGAATAGTTTTTTAGAACATTGATTATAGGTAAAATGGAAGATGAAATGATGAGGATTAGTAGTTGTAACATCCCAATTTCATAACATGCATTCATCTAGAAAATAAGCATTCACATTACATAAATATCTTGTCTTTACATCATTAATAAAGTGATATAAATAAAATTTGACAGCGGAAGGCTCTACGTCCACAGCCGAGATCCTATCTATAGTCATCATTCAAAATCTTGGAGTCGCTCTAGTCTCCAAATCCTCCTTGAGTCACTCCTAGTTCTTACTAGAAGAACCCATAGCGCGCTTACCTGAAAATGGTTTAGTTTTTGAAAAGCGAGGTCTAGTGAATTCCCTCCATAAAACAGGTAAATAATAAATTCATTTCATGTATAAAGGAGTTCTAATGCATCACATTTCCATCATACAAGGTTAACACAGGGTTCAGGGGTTCGCATAAGCTAAACCGATTGGGGCCTGTCGGGCTCCCTCTCGTCTACGCCGTCCAAATGGACTCCTCGTTCCTTCATGTAGGTGAAAACAAATTCCAACCTACAAGCTAATCCTCCATATGCCCCAAGGATTAGAGATCCCAAGGTACCCTGACCCCGCTGTGTAACCGACCTCACATAGCATACAAGTACACTTGAAACCACGTACATGAAAAAACCTTAATCATCATTCATTGGTAAATAATCATGCAATTTATGTAAACATGCATAGCTTTTATACATTCAAATCATGCTCGGTAAAGGAACCATTTCAGTAAAAACAGTACGTCATAAAAAGGGTTGAGAGAACTCACCTGACAGAAATTTCCTCCTCTAACCTCGAATCTTGCACCGACCGCTCACCTAATTAATGATTCACAGATTCAATTAGATGAACGCTCTATTTTCATCCTACGTTTCTCTTAATCCGGTCTCAACTACTTATTTAGGTCCATCTATAAACCAACAGTCCCGGTACCCCGAACTCCCGGTACCCCTAACTCCCGGTACCCGAACTCCCGGTACCCGAACTCCCGGTACCCGAACTCCCGGTCTGGCGAACAGGGACGAACCTTATACGATTCAATACTCGATTTCTTCCTAGGGAGTCCAGTAAGCTGAGATTCTAATACAGCATTCTCACCCAAATCGTTCTATTATACTCCTTAGACGACACAAATTTCTAGTCCATTGATTTCATCAGATTACAATCCCAAACGAGAACTAAAATCTCCACAGTGTTCTTATCCAACAAACCCAGCTAAAACATGGAATACAGTCTGGAATTTGGCTTATCTACTATTAGATTACATGGAAATTAACAGGGAATGGAAGATTTCTCACCTGATAGAGTCTCTTCCCCAAGAAATATTAGTCCGAGCCTTCCTTCAACTGCTTCTCCTCTTCCAGTATTCAGCCGCCAACACTAAGAAAATGATTAATAGCCCTAGGGATCTGGTCCTTTAGATAGTTCCCACATTTGCAAAACAGCCCCTTGAATAACACTTTCATTTCATACACTTTGGCCACCAAACTATGCACTTGACAGAAACGGGTTGTTACAACACTCCCCCCTTAAAAGAATTACGTCCCCGGAATTCCTTATTGGAAAAGATGTGGGTAACTTGCTTTCATTTCCGACTCCAACTCCCAGGTCGCCTCTGGACCCTTGTGGTGTCGCCATTGAACCTTAACCAGTTTAGTTTCCTTGTTTCTCGACTTCCTCACCTTGACATCCGTAATTTCTTCAGGTTCCTCTACAAAGTTCAATTTCTCGTCTACTTTAATGTCATTCAACGGCACAGCTTTGGTCACGTCGGCTAGGCATTTCCTTAGGTTAGACACATGAAACGCATTATGAATACTGCTCAATTCTTCCGGTAAATCCAACCTGTACGCTACTTCTCCAATTCGTTCAGAAATCTCAAACGGTCCGATGTAACGTGGGCTTAACTTCCCACGTTTTCCAAATCGTACCACTCCCTTCCAAGGAGACACCTTTAGAAGAACATGGTCTCCGACTTGGAATTCAATGTCTTTCCGCCTCCTATCCGCATAGCTTTTCTGTCGGTCGCGGGCGACCTTCAGCCTTTCACGCACTTGGACTATCTTGTCGGAGGTTAGTTGTACAATTTCGGGCCCCGCTAACTGCCTCTCTCCGACTTCGTTCCAACACAACGGTGTCCGACACTTCCTACCGTAAAGTGCCTCAAACGGCGCTGCCTTAATGCTCGAGTGATAGCTATTATTATAAGCAAACTCGATTAGCGGTAGGTGCTTTTCCCATGAGCCTTGGAAATCCAAAGCACATGCTTTTAACATGTCTTCTAACGTCTGGATTGTTCGCTCACTCTGACCGTCGGTCTGAGGATGATAAGCGGTACTCATCTTGATCTGCGAACCCATTTCTCTTTGAAAGCTCTTCCAAAACGTAGAGGTAAATCTGCTATCGCGGTCTGATACAATTGACGAGGGTACCCCATGGCGGGTTACGATCTCGTTGATGTACAACTTTGCTAGCCGCTCCAATGAGTAAGACTCGCGTATAGGCAGAAAGTGTGCCGACTTCGTTAGTCGATCCACGATGACCCAGATGGCGTCATAACCCTTTGGAGTTCTGGGCAAATGGGTCACGAAGTCCATCGTGATCTGGTCCCACTTCCACATTGGTATCTCTAGCGACTGGAGTTTCCCATATGGTCTTTGATGTTCAATCTTTACACGCGAACACGTCATACAGGTCTCTACAAGATGAGCTACATCCTTTTTCATTCCTGGCCACCAATAGTCACGACGTAGGTCTCAGTACATCTTGTTAGTCCCAGGGTGAATTGTGTACTTCGATTTGTGAGCTTCTTCGAGAATCAGCTTTCGGAGCCCTCCGAGTTTCGGAACCCAGACTCTCCCATTCAGACATTTCACCCCTCGACCATCTTCTACTAACATGGGCGCTTGCCCTACCATTCTCTCCTTCTTAAGATTTCCAGTTTCGAGCGCTTCCACCTGACATTTCTTTATTTCAGCTAACAGATTGAATGTGACCTCGGCCCTCATGGCCACAATCCTGGGGTTTTCACTTCGTTCCTTACGGCTCAAGGCGTCCGCCACCACGTTTGCCTTCCCAGGATGATATTCAATCTTACAGTCGTAGTCAGTCAACAATTCAATCCATCTCCTTTGACGCATATTCAACTCCTTTTGATCAAAGAGATGACATAAACTCTTGTGGTCCGTGAGGATCTGGCACTTCGTCCCATACAGGTAATGTCGCCAAATCTTCAGGGCAAAAACCACCGCCGCCAATTCTAAATCGTGGGTAGGATAACGAGTCTCGTGATCCTTTAACTGCCGGGAGGCATAAGCGATCACCTTACCTCGTTGCATGAGTACGCAACCCAAGCCGAGCTTCGATGCGTCACTAAAAACCACAAAATCGTCCGAACCGTCCGGTAACGACAAAACAGGAGCGCTACTCAACATATCCTTCAATTTCTGAAATGCTTCTTCTTGTTTCTCTACCCAGACGAACTTGACATTCTTCTTTGTTAAAGAGGTCAGTGGCGTGGCAATACGCAAAAAGTCTTTGATGAACTTCCGGTAGTACCCCGCCAGTCCGAGGAAACTTCGAACTTCTGACGGATTCCTAGGTTGCTCCTAGTCTCGAATGGCTTCAATCTTAGCCGGATCAACCATGATCCCCGTCTCAGACACCACGTGCCCGAGGAACTGCACTTCCCTCAGCTAAAACTCGCACTTGGAAAACTTTGCATACAACTTCTCTTGCTTCAATAGCTCGAGAATTGTACGAAGGTGGCTTTCGTGCTCCCCTTCCGATCTTGAATATATCAGGATGTCATCTATGAACACTATCATGAACTGATCCAAATAAGGTTGGCATACCCTATTCATTAAGTCCATGAATGCTGCCGGGGCGTTGGTTAACCCGAACGGCATCACCAAGAATTCGTAGTGTCCATACCTGGTCCGAAACGCAGTCTTCGGCACATCCTCCTCCCTCACCTTGAGTTGGTGATACCCTGACCTCAGATCAATCTTGGAGAAGTAACTGGCTCCCTGCAACTGATCGAACAGGTCGTTAATCCTAGGTATCGGGTACTTGTTCTTGATCGTGACCTTGTTGAGTTCTCGGTAATCAATACACATCCGCATAGTACCGTCCTTATTCTTCACGAAGAGCACAGGTGCTCCCCATGGTGATGTACTTGGCCAGACGAATCCCTTGTCTAACAGTTCTTGCAACTGGGTCATCATTTCTTTCATTTCGGAAGGTGCCAATCTATAAGGTGGGCGGGCAATCGGTGCAGCTCCGGGCATCAAATCGATTCTGAACTCGATCTGACGATCCGGAGGTAGACTTGTCAAGTCGTTCGGAAATACTTCCGAGTACTCATTTACCACCCGCACATCACCCATCACACGCTTCTCTTTCTTGACGTCCACTACGTACGCCAAGAACCCTTGACACCCCTTCCTCAAACACTTAGTAGCCCTAATCATGGAGATAAGACTAGTGGTTCTATTACGGCGATTCCCGTAGATCACTACGGTATCTCCATCAGGTAACCGAACCCTGATCAGCTTTTTATTGCAAACGATATTCGCATCATTCACGGCCAACCAGTCCATACCCAACACCACATCGAACTCTCCCATTTCCATGGGATATAATTTCATAGGCACTAACCTCCCTTCTACCTCTATAACACAACCCTCTACCACCTCCTTAACGTACACCAGACTATCATTGGCGGTTTCCACCTTTAGTGCCCTCTCCAAGCGTCTAGGCCTTACCCCCAAACATTTCATAAACACATGCGATACAAAAGAGCGATTCGCTCCCGAATCAAACAACACTTTAGCACATAGAGAGTTCACCAGAAACGTACCGGCAACAACATCCGGTACATCCTCCGCCTCTTCAGCGGTCATGCAGAATGCACGTCCCTTTGGGCGCACCGGCTCTGCCCCCTTGTCATTACCTTTTCCACCCTGATGTTCACCATACAAAACTGATCCTCCTTTCTTCATGCGTGGACAGTCATTACGCATGTGGCCAGTAGCTCCACATTCGTAACAAGTTTTTCCCCCACTGCGACAATCCTTTGACAGGTGACCCGGCAAGCCACACCGGTAGCATGAGTTTAAGCCTGCCATGCATTCTCCCCGATGTACCCTGCTACATTTCGTACATGGTTTCGCAACGATGTCCCTACTAACACGGTTGTCTGTTCGAAACACTTTCCCTTTCCCGAGGTCCTTGCCCGGTCCATCCCATTTGCGCTTTTCACCACTCTTCTCGGTCATCTGACGAACCTTTTCCTTTTCAATCATCTCGGCCGCGTTAATGGCCGCTTGAAAGGTAGTGGGGTTCCTTGTCAGAACTAGCTCTCGGATGCTGCCCTTCAGTCCGTGAATGAAACGCTCCACTCGGCGTTCCTCCGTTGGTACGTACAAATCTGCAAAGCAAGACTTCTCAATAAACTTCGTGGTATACTCCCGCACTGGCATACCTCCCTGATCCAACCCTAAGAACTCTTCTTCCAATCTTTTTACTGCCACGAGTGGGCAGAACTGAGCTTTGAATCTGTCTACAAACGCTTCCCATAACATTCCCTTTGCCACTGCCGATCCTTTTCCCCCAGTCTCCGCATCCCACCAATACACGGCCTCAGATTTCAACATTGATAAGGCATACATCACCCTATCCCCATCAGCACACTTACACGTATCGAACACCAGCTCCATCTCTTTCACCCATTTCATTGCCATAACCGGATCACACTCACCCTTGAAAGTAGGGGGCTTGCATGAGGCAAAGGCCTTGTAACTGCACCCTTTAGCTGCTAACTCATTCACCACTAGTGAAACTTCTTTTGAGTGACTCCCATTACCAGTCTCTACAGGGCTTCACAATTCTACACTCTCATTGTTCTCGCTTCTTTACTTCCCGAGGCTGACTCATTCTGTTTGGTCAGGAGAGCTTGCAGAGTTTCCTGAATTTTACCCAGTTCAGCAGCTAGGTTCTCTCGAGTGACGAAAGTAGATCCGCGGCCTCGACCCCGTCCCCTTGGCTGTGTTACTCTCCTTGCCGAAGCTGAACTCCCCTGAAGAGAGTCTTCTTGATGAACGGGGGCTTCTACACTCCTCGTCCTTCTAGTTGCACGAGTCATTCTCCAAATCCTCCTTGAGTCACTCCTAGTTCTTACTAGAAGAACCCATAGCGCGCTTACGTGAAAATGGTTTAGTTTTTGAAAAGCGAGGGTTAGACCAAAAGATCTAGTGAATTCCCTCCATAAAACAGGTAAATAATAATTTCATTTCATGTATAAAGGAGTTCTTATGCATCACATTTCCATCATACAAGGTTAACACAGGGTTCAGGGGTTCGCATAAGCTAAACCGATTGGGGCCTGTCGGGCTCCCTCTCGTCTACGCCGAAATCCAAATGGACTCCTCGTTCCTTCATGTAGGTGAAAACAAATTCCAATCTACAAGCTAATCCTCCATATGCCCCAAGGATCAGAGATCCCAAGGTACCCTGACCCCGCTGTGTAACCGACCTCACATAGCATACAAGTACACTTGAAACCACGTACATGAAAAAACCTTAATCATCATTCATTGGTAAATAATCATGCAATTTATGAAAACATGCATAGCTTTTATACATGCAAATCATGCTCGGTAAAGGAACCATTTCAGTAAAAACAGTACGTCATAAAAAGGGTTGAGAGAACTCACCTGACAGAAATTTCCTCCTCTAACCTCGAATCTTGCACCGACCGCTCACCTAATTAATGATTCACAGATTCAATTAGATGAACGCTCTATTTTCATCCTACGTTTCTCTTAATCCGGTCTCAACTACTCATTTAGGTCCATCTATAAACCAACAGTCCCGGTACCCCGAACTCCCGGTACCCCGAACTCCCGGTACCCCTAACTCCCGGTACCCCTAACTCCCGGTACCCGAACTCCCGGTCTGGCGAACAGGGACGAACCTTATACGATTCAATACTCGATTTCTTCCTAGGGAGTCCAGTAAGCTGAGATTCTAATACAGCATTCTCACCCAAATCGTTCTATTATACTCCTTAGACGACACAAATTTCTAGTCCATTGATTTTATCGGATTACAATCCCAAACGAGAACTAAAATCTCCACAATGTTCTTATCCAACAAACCCAGCTAAAACATGGAATACAGTCTGGAATTTGGCTTATCTACTATTAGATTACATGGAAATTAACAGGGAATGGAAGATTTCTCACCTGAGAGAGTCTCTTCCCCAAGAAATCGCAGTCCGAGCCTTCCTTCCACTGCTTCTCCTCTTCCAGTATTCAGCCGCCAACACTAAGAAAATGATGAATAGCCCTAGGGATCTGGTCCTTTATATAGTTCCCACATTTGCAAAACAGCCCCTTGAATAACACTTTCATTTCATACACTTTGGCCACCAAACTATGCACTTGACAGAAACGGGTTGTTACAGTAGTAACGTTAAGCCCGTGACACGCCATGGCCTAGTGCGCATATTTCGTAATGCGATTTTTGATTTTTCTTTATATTTTTAATGTGTTATTTGCAAGTTTTTTAATATATAACCGAATTTAACTTTCCTACTTTTATTGGTTTATTGAGTAACACTACAAAACACATGTTTTATATATAATATTATATACGAACTAAAAATTTGACGCCATAAGTCACGCCTTGAAAACGTCATGGCTCCTAAGGATTAAGGTTTGGCATCGCCGTCACGCCATGACTCACGCCATTTAAAACCTTGCCTATAATGAAACAAAACATACAAGTAATAAGATAAGTAATTTAACAATGAAACCTTGATCTGTAGCTCAGAGGAAAAAAATACCTTTGTTTGAGAAATAGATAAGTTTTTGCTTAAGAAAGAGATAAGTTGGCATGGAAGAATTGGTAGCACACAATCATTTAAGTAAGGTTGTTATTATGAGCATTTTCGTCTTTTTGTTAAAATTGCTAAAGTGACCATTGGCTTCAACTGGTGGGCCACGACTATGTTCTAATTGATTTCCAATTGAATAGTTTTTTTGCACGTGATAAAACTAACTTTGAATAGTTTTTTAGAACATTGATTATAGGTAAATTGGATGATGAAATGATGAGGATTAGTAGCCACGTTAAGCCCGTGTCACGCCATGGCCTAGTAGGCATTTTTCGTAATGCGATATTTGATCTTACATTTTTAATGTGTAGTTTGAAAGTTTTTTAATATATAACCTAATTTAACTTTCCTACTATTATTGGATCATTGAGTAACACTACAAAACACATGTTTTATATATAATATTATATATGAACTAAAAATTTGACGGCATAAGTCACGCCTTGAAAACGCCATGGCTCCTAAGGCTTGAGGCTTGGCCTCGCCGTCACGCCATTTAGAACCTTGCCTATAATGAAACAAAAATGCAAGTAATAAGATAAGTAATTTAACAGTGAAACCTTGATCTGTAGCTCGAGGAAGAAAAACATACCTTTGCTTCAGAAATAGATAAGTTTTTGTTTAAGAAAGAGATAGGTTGGTGTGGAAGAAATGGTAGCACACATTCATTTAAATAAGGTTGTTATTATGTGCATTTTCGTCTTTTTTGTTAAAATTGCTAAAGTGATCATTGGCTTGTGGACCACGACTATATCCTTATTGATTTCAATTTGAATAGTTTTTTTTGCAGGTGATCAAATCAACTTGGAATAGTTTTTTTGAACATTGATTATAGGTAATAGTAGCCACGTTAAGCCCGTGATACGCCACGACCTAGTGTGCATTTTTCGTAATGCGATATTTAATTTTTCTTTACATTTTTAATGTGTTATTTGCAAGTTTTTAACATATAACCAAATTTAACTTTCCTAATATTATTGGCTCATTGAGTAACACTACAAAACACATGTTTTATATATAATATTATATATGAACTAAAAATTTGACGCCATAAGTCACGCCTTGAAAACACAATGGCACCTAATGCTTGAGGCTTGGCCTCGCCGTCACGCCATTTCGAACCTTGCCTATAATGAAACAAAACACGAAAGTAATAAGATAAGTAAAATAACAATGAAACCTTGATGTGTAGCTCAGAGGAAAAAAAACATACCTTTTCTTGAGAAAAAGATAAGTTTTTGCTTAAGAAAGAGATAGGTTGGTGTGGAAGAATTGGTAGCACACATTCATTTAAATAAGGTTGTTATTATGAGCATTTTCGTCTTTTTGTTAAAAAAGCTAAAGTGACCATTGGCTTCAACTTGTGGACCACGGCTATGTCCTAATTGATTTCCATTTGAATAGTTTTTTTGCAGGTGATAAAATCAAGTTTGGACAGTTTTTCAGAACGTTGGTTATTGGTAAATTGGAAGATGAAATGATGAGGATTAGTAGCCACGTTAAGCCCGTGACACGCCACAGCCTAGTGCACATTTTTCGTAATGCGATATTGATTTTTTCTTTACATTTTTAATGTGTTACTGGCAAGTTTTTTAATATATAACCTAATTTAACTTTCCTACTATTATTTGCTCATTGAGTAATTCTACAAAACACATGTTTTATATATAATATTATATATGAACTAAAAATTTGACGCCATAAGTCACGCAACGAAAACGCCATGGCTTCTAAAGCTTGAGGCTTGGTCTCGCCGTCACGCCATTTAGAACTTTGAAACAAAACATGCAAGTAATAAGAAAAGTAATTTAACAATGAAACCTTGATCTGTAGCTCGAGGAAAAAAAACATACCTTTGCTTGAGAAATAGATAAGTTTTTGCTTAAGAAAGAGATATGCCGGTGTGGAAGAATTGGTAGCACACATTCATTTAAATAAGATAGTTATTATGAGCATTTTCGTCTTTTTGTTAAAATTGCTAAAGTGACCATTGGCTTCAACTTGTGGACCACGACTATGTCTTTATTGATTTCCATTTGAAAAGTTTTTTTGCAGGTGATAAAATCAACTTTGTAAAGTTTTTTTAGAACATTGATTATAGGTAAAATGGAAGATGAAATGATGAGGATTAGTAGCCAAGTTAAGCCTGTGACACGCCATGGCCTAGTGCACATTTTTCGTAATGCGATATTTGATTTTTCTTTACATTTTTAATGTGTTATTTGCAAGTTTTTAAATATATAACCTAATTTAACTTTCCTACTTTTATTGGCTCATTGAGTAACACTACAAAACACATGTTTTATATATAATATTATATATGAACTAAAAATTTGACGCCCTAAGTCACGCCTTGAAAACGCCATGGCTCCTAAAGCTTGAGGCTTGGCCTCGCCGTCACGTCATTTAGAACCTTACCTATAGTGAAACAAAACATGCAAGTAATAAGATAAGTAATTTAACAATGAAACCTTGATCTGTAGCTCGAGGAAAAAAACATACCTTTGCTTGAAAAATAGATAAGTTTTTGCTTAAGTAAGAGATAGGTTTGTGTGGAAGAAGTGGTAACACACATTCATTTAAAGAAGGTTGTTATTATGAGCATTTTCGTCTTTTTGTTAAAGTTGCTAAAGTGACCATTGACTTCAACTTGTGGACCATGACTATGTCCTTATTGATTTCCATTAGAATAATTTTTTTGCAGGTTATAAAATCAACTTTGAATAGTTTTTTAGAACATTGATTATAGGTAAAATGGAAGATGAAATGACGAGGATTAGTAGCCACGTTAAGCCCGTGACACGCCATGGCCTAGTGCACATTTTTCGTAATGCGATATTTGATTTTTCTTTACATTTTTAATGTGTGACTTGCAAGTTTCAAAATATATAACCTAATTTAACTTTCCTACTTTTATTGGCTCATTGAGTAACACTACAAAACACATGTTTTATATATAATATTACATATGAACTAAAAATTTGACGTCATAAGTCACGCCTTGAAAACGTCATGGCTCCTAAGGCTTGAGGCTTGGCCTCGCCGTCATGCCATTTAGAACATTGCCTATAATGAAACAAAACATACAAGTAATCGGATAAGTAATTTAACAATGAAACCTTGATCTGTAGCTCAGAGGGAAAAAAACATACCTTTGCTTGAGATATAGATAAGTTTTTGCTTAAGAAAAAGATAAATTGGTGAGGAAAAATTTGTAGCACACATTCATTTAAATAAGGTTGTTATTATGAGCATTTTCGTCTTTTTGTTAAAATTGCTAAAGTGGCCATTGGCTTCAACTTGTCGACCACGACTATGTCCTAATTAATTTCCATTTGAATAGTTTTTTTTTGCAGGTGATAAAATCAACTTTGATTTTCTTTTAGAACATTGATTATAGGTAGAATGGAAGATGAAATGATGAGGATTAGTTGCCACGTTAATCCTGTGACACGCCACGGCCTAGTGCGCATTTTTCGTAATGCGATATTTTATTTTTCTTTACATTTTTAATGTGTTATTTGCAAGTTTTTTAATATATAACCTAATTAAACTTTCCAACTATTATTTGCTCATTGAGTAACACTACAAAACACATGTTTTATATATAAAATTATATATGAACTAAAAATTTGACGCCATAAAGTCACGCCTTGAAAACGCCATGGCTCCTAAGGCTTGAGGCTTGGCCTCGCCGTCACGACATTTATAACCTTGCCTATAATGAATTGAAAACATGCAAGTAATAAGAAAAGTAATTAAACAATAAAACTTTGATCTGTAGCTCAAAGGGAAAAAAACATACCTTTGCTTGAGAAATAGATAAGTTTTTGCTTAAGAAAGAGATAAGTTGGTATGGAAAAATTAGTAGCACACATTCATTTAAATAAGGTTGTTATTATGAGCATTTTCGTCTTTTTGTTAAAATTGCTAAATTGACCATTGGCTTCAACATGTGGACCACGACTATGTCTTAATTGATTTACATTTGAATAGTTTTATTGCAGGGTATAAAATCAACTTGGAATAGTTTTTTAGAACATTGATTATAGGTCAAATGGAAGATGAAATGATGAGGATTAGTAGTCACGTTAAGCCCCCGTGACACGCCATGGCCTAGTGCGCATATTTCGTAATGCGATTTTTTATTTTTCTTTACATTTTTAATGTGTTATTTGCAAGTTTTTTAATATATAACCGAATTTAACTTTCCTACTTTTATTGGTTCATTGAGTAACACTACAAAACACATGTATTATATATAATATTATATACGAACTAAAAATTTGACGCCATAAGTCACGCCTTGAAAACGCCATGGCTCCTAAGGATTGAGGTTTGGCATCGCCGTCACGCCATGACTCACGCCATTTAGAACCTTGCCTATAATGAAACAAAACATACAAGTAATAAGATAAGTAATTTTACAATGAAACCTTGATCAGCTCAGAGGAAAAAAATACCTTTGTTTGAGAAATAGATAAGTTTTTGCTTAAGAAAGAGATAAGTTGGTGTGGAAGAATTGGTAGCACACAATCATTTTGTTAATCCCAAATCAATCAAGCAACATGAAATTCACACAAGATCTAGAGAGAGAGAGTAGAGAGAGAAAGTGTATTCTTATTAAGTCGGCTCTCTAAGTTTACCAGATATGAGTTATGCCCTAATTGTTCTCTCAATGTTTCAAGATTAGACTAAACAAAAGCTATTTATACCTAAGGACTAATTAAGACAAATAGCAACTTTGACTTTCTCACAAGACTTAATACATTGACTTTGACTTTGACATTAATTTTAAATCTTGAAGACATATTTAGACCTAACAATCTCCCCCTTGGATTCAAGATTTAAACATTTGAGAACAGCAGTCTTCGGCTTCTTGAATCTTCAAAACTTCGGTCTTTATCAAGGCTTGTCAAAGTCAAATCGTCACAAAATCTTCAGACGGGGATCTGACGGAGATTTTCTTTCTTTGAAATGGAGAATTTGTTTCTTCACACAAGGCATATTGGTACAGATAATCACAAATTTAAGAAAAAAAGATCTTCTTGAAAAACCAAGAAGATCAATCGATTTTTCTTAAACTCTTGAAGAATTCTCCCCCTTTTTTTTCTTTGACTTGAGAACTTCAATCTTCAGTAAGGATATTCACCATATAGCACAAGTTTAAGAAAAAGAGATCTTCTTGAAAAAGATGATCAATCGATTTCTCTTAAACTCTTGAAGAAGAATTCTCCCCCTTTTACTATCTTGAGACGAAGTCTTCTTTGTTCAGTCTTTGTTCTCGAATCTTTGACTTGAAATCTCTTTGACATGAAATTGAATTATACATTTCTCCCCCTTTTTCGATGATTGTGAGCATCACGATCATCAAAAACCTTCTTCAATTTCAGTCGCGTCTCTGAGTATCACGAACAATCTCCTCCTATATGAATAACCTTGCTCCCCATCAAAATAAGAATTCTGGAGCAATTTGTTTTCTCCCCCTGAAAGTATGCATATATTTCATTTAGGCACAGTAGTTGAAAATTTTATTCAAGGAAAATAAAATTCATTGAACTACATTTTATAACTACTAACATTTGATCATTTGAAAACTTTACAAAAGAAATTCAACTTAATGAAATGTAACAGATTTTTCAATCAAATGAAATCAAATGCATGTGTTTGGATTCAAATACAAGACATCATTGCATATCAAGTTAAAAATGTTCAGTTTCAACCCCTTTATTAAATCTATTTGGTGTGCTAGCATATGAAATATGATCAACAACAAGCATATGCAATTCTAAAACATATAAGAATAGTTTGCTCTACTCACACTATTTGTCCAAAATCAGATTTTTCACAAATTTACGGGTTTATCGCGACTTGTATTTTCCCCAAGTTTCAAGAGATGTGTGCTCATTGGCATCTTTTGATTTTGTGCACATTGGCATCTTTTAATCAAAAAGTTTAGTAGGAATAAGATACACCGTTAAACATGGCTTTCTAACTGGTTCTATAGCAGGATTTGGGTCAGCCAATCCCAGACCAGTTGGTCTTAGGGGCTAGGTGTCGAACACCCCTTGGAACTTACTTTCCCAAACCAGAAAGGCCACATAGATATATCTTAAACCTATTTGTACCAGTAAAACATGGCTTTCTATCTGGTTCTATAGAAGGATTTGGGTCAGCCAATCCCAGACCAGTTGGCCTTAGGGACTAGGTGTCGAGCACCCCTTAGGACTTAATCTCCCAAACCAGAAAGACCATAGGCACAAACTTTCAAACTAAATGATTAGATTTAAAAACATTGAGCATCTCAATCACTTGGTTCTAAAACATAGTGCTTCCCCTATATTTTCGTTTCCATCCATCATTCTGACAAAAAGGCTTTTTTAGCATTATATTCTATATAAGTCCAGAAATCCATAATTTTGAGCATTCAGCATAATTTCATTCATGTTTTGCTGACCTTTCGATTTATTTCAGAAGTGAAAAATGAAACAGATGTAACTCAGATAATACAAAAATACTTGTAAAATCATCTTTTAGCACACATTTAATTCATTGAATGAAAATTGAAAACTTCATCTCATTGAATTAAATTTGTAAAGATTCAAATTTTCAAAGCAGTAGAAACAAAGTATAATACAATGTTACCTTTTACCACTTGTTCCTTGAAATAGAAAGATGTGACAGTTAAGGATATCACCTAAGAAGTATGATCATGCGGTAAAAGATTTAACCTGATAAGTACGAGTTCTAAACTGATTTGTGTAGAAGTCTTAGCCATTGAAGTACGGGTCCTGAACTGATTTGTCCAGAAGCCATTGTCGTTGAAGCACGGGTCCTGAACTGATGTATTCAGAAACCAATAACGTTGAATGCACAGATACATCTTCTTCCGAGAGTTCAACGCTTTGCTTCTAAATCTGCAAAAACAGATTAAGTAGATTTTGGTACCCAACGCGTCTTGGGTCCTGACTTGTTAAGCGGAGCTCTATAGGAAGGAAAATGATAAGTGCCATACCAAAATTGAACATTATTATTTTTAACAAAATCATTAGTTCCACAATAAGAACAACAAATTTTCTTTTTTGCTAACCTGATTAAATAATTTGCGGAAAATAATGAATCAGGTTTAGCAAAAGATTTACCTTTCAGGTTAGTGTTCTTGTTGGGAACAGATGATTTTGGTACATCTTTTTGAGGAATCATACCTTTCACTCTCCATTGCATGTTGACTTTCTTATATACAGGAAGAGCAGCAGATTGAGACTTGGAAGAATTATCCACTGAGTGATCATAAAAGAGATTAGAAGGACGAATCGGACATTCTGAATAACTTTTGGATTTGTTAAATGACTTCACTTTGAAAGCTAAGTCATTTCGTTCCTTGGTCACAAAAGCAAGCTTCTTCTGAATATCAGACTTAACAATCTGCTCCTTCATGATATCAGTCGATAACACAGCCAAATTCTTTGTCAGTTTACGTATTTCCTGCTGAAAAATCTTCCTTTCAACATGAAATTTCATCTTTGACGCTCCTAGCTTGAAATTCTGCTTTCTTCCTCTTTTCTAGCTCTTGTCTTTCTTCATCTAATTCCTTTTGAAGCTCAGAAATTTGCTTTGACAATTTCTCATTGTTCGCTTCAAAGACTTTCCTTTTATTTTCAAATTCAAGCCTTTCCTTCTCCAATTTCTCCTTTTCAAGAAATAAAACCTTCTCAAAGTCTGAATTTTGCTTCGAAAGTTTTATGCATCGGAGTTCAAGTGCTTTCTTTTCTTCAACTTCTTTCTTCTCAGAATTTGAAGTCTTTTCAAGTTCAGAAACTTTCTGAGAAAGAGAAAGAATTTGCTTTGCATAGCAGTTTTTGTCATTTAAACGATTAGCTCTTTCTTTTATGAAATACTCTCTTTCTACTTTGAGAAGCTTTTCCATGTCAGATAACTTCTTTGTAAGCTCAATGACCTTTTCCTTAAGATCTTTATTTTCAGCTTCTGACATGTTATGTTCCTTGTCCTCTTTCTCGACTTTCTTTTCTTCTTCCTTTCTCTTTGTAAATGCAACTTCAGATCCATGCATTTGCTTAGATAATTCGTTCCACATAAGCATTGGATTGTGTTTGAAACAATAAATGTGTTTGTTAATATGTTTTGGAAGTGCAAGGATCAAGTTGGATGAAGCTTCCTTATCAGCTTTCAATCTTTTCTTCTCTTCTTCTGTAAAATCATTCTCCATTTTATTTATGCTCATTGGACCTTCGGAGAATGATTTTATCATATTCTCTCCATTTTCTCTACCTGCAATAAAATCGATGAACGTAATTCTCCATTGTTCAAAATCAGAATCTTTGATTAGCACAGGTGGTTGGTTCATGATTGCTTAAAGATAACGGATCTTTATAATGAAAAATCTACTGAATATGCGGAAAATGACCAATCAGAAAAAAAATTTATAAAACTTTTTCTTGAAAAACTCTTAAAGTGTATGAAATACACTATAGAAAAAATTTCATTATAAATTTTTTTCTCAAAATACTCTTTTTTTGCACCGCAATCATCACCACATGTTAAACCAGTAACAAAAACCACATCAACTACAACTTCGAAATTTACCCTTTGAAATTTAGCAGCAATAATGCTAGTTTTATGCCACAAAATCCTACTCATAACATTCATGTGAACCCAACGAAAAAACAAAGAGGGGGTTCAAAATAACATGCAACATAAACGAACAGGGTATATCCCACGTGAAATAGGGTTGAGGAGGATAAAATGTACGTACAAACTCACCTCTACTAAACATGCAGAATATACACTCCAAATACTGGCCATGGCATCCTAAGGATCAGCTAACAGCCATGTCATCTTCGTCTGAATCTTTAGGCTTTAAAGGCCCCTTGAAGGAACTTTTATCATCACCAAGAAGCTCGCGAGCTGCTTTCTCGAGAAACTCTTGGGCAGCAGTCTTTACAGAAGTTTTACCTGACGAAAGATACTTCCTCCTCTTACTCACATTTCCCTCTGAATTCCCACGCTTTATCCCTTCCCGTCTACTGATCTCCCTCATATTCTTCTTTTTCTCAGGGGTAAGGTCAGACAATGAATGATCGATGAAACGAGTTGTTGCCTGATAGTTTAAAGTAGTTGAAGGCCACAGGGGAGCATTGCTCAAATTTATGCATTTGTCCAGTTTCTCCTGATACAAGTTCAATCTCTCAATTTCCGATCTGACAGGATGGTCATCTGGATCAACACCATTGCAACACAGCTTCAATGTGAAGAGTGTGGTGGTGGCTTTGGCGAGCAATTAGGGTATAACTCATATCTTGTAAACTTAGAGAGCCGACTTAATAAGAATACACTTTCTCTCTCTACTCTCTCTCTAGATCTTGTGTGAATTTCATGTTGCTTGATTGATTTGGGATTAACACATTTAAATAAGATTGTTATTATGAGCATTTTCGTCTTTTTGTTAAAATTGCAAAAATGACCATTGGCTTCAACTGGTGGACCACGACTATGTTCTAATTGATTTCCAGTTGAATAGTTTTTTTGCACGTGATAAAACTAACTTTGAATAGTTTTTTAGAACATTGATTATAGGTAAAATGGATGATGAAATGATGAGGATTAGTAGCCACGTTAAGCCCGTGTCACGCTATGGCCTAGTAGGCATTTTTCGTAATGCGATATTTGATCTTACATTTTTAATGTGTAATTTGAAAGTTTTTTAATATATAACCTAATTTAACTTTCCTACTATTATTGGCTCATTGAGTAACACTACAAAACACATGTTTTATATATAATATTATATATGAACTAAAAATTTGACGGCATAAGTCACGCCTTGAAAACGCTATGGCTCCTAAGGCTTGAGGCTTGGTGTTGGTCCCGAAGGGTTATACAAGTTTGTAGAAAGGGGGGGGGGGTTGAATACAAACACACGTTTTTACTTTTCTAAATTGTTTATTGATAAATCAAGACAATTTACAACTTGTTGCGGAACAAGATTAAGGATAAACCTAATCTAAACAAGTCTTGAGAAACACTAAGTTTCTTGCACTAGAAAGAGTTAAAGAAATTACGAATAATAACTTAACAATAAGAGAGAAATAAGAAGATGGTCCGAGCACACTTCAAAACTGAAGTAAGGTTCTTCTTATATACTGCATGCATTTAATGCAATGCAGTATGGCTTTACACGTGGCAGCAGCTGAGTGGTTGCATGTCATTGACCTTTGTAGACAACCTTAGTAGCCGCATGGTGCACAGTGTAGAATCAGAGCTGTTGTACGATTACAGACAAAAGGGATGTCCGTTCTGACAGTTCGTACGGAGACGTGCAAGGGAGGTAAGATAATAGTAACATGTAGGGAGACTTCATGATCAGCCTTCGTTGAGTCAGATCTTTATCAGCGAATGATAAAGTTCAGCGATTGCTGAAGTCTTCTACTTGATACTTCACGTTGAATAGACAGGTCTTGCTTCGCTGATATCCGCATCAGTTCACGAGTAGACTTGTCGCTGGTTCTTGAGCTTGATCTTCGACTTCAGCGTAGAACTTTGGTTGACGTGAAACTTGTCTTCAGGGATCATAAGTAAACAACTAACTTATCAGCGATCATCTCATAGACTGAACAGGCTCAGAGCTATATGATGATGAACAGTGTTCGCTGAATATCTAATCTAAAGAGTGAGAGTTCCTATCAGCGGTACTGTAAAGTCTTAGTACTTATCAGCGATAGTGAAACTCTAATACATATTGGTTACTTACAATTTTCACTAAGTGTTTAAGAGAGGGTCATTATCAAATCACTGAGGGTTTGGATCAACAATCTCCCCCTATTTGATTATGACATAGCAACAGAGAAAATTGCTATTTAATGAAAACATAAGGATAAAAAGAACTCATAAAATATTTGTCATTTTTACTGTTTTTTGGGATCTTTTCAGTGCTGATGGAGTAAAGTACATTCGCTGAAATTTTTCTTTAAACTTCGTAAAGATTATAGAGGGAAGTGGAAAATTACAAGTACATCAAATAAAATTACAAGTACAGAAGATGTAGACAGATAAGGATAGAAAGAATTACAAGGCGATCCTATCCGTCAAAAGGTTCTTCCTTGATGAGAAGTTCATCGAGGGTCTTTGATGTGGGAATCATCCAGTCAGGGACAGTGACACCTTGATCCTTTTTGTTCTTTGCTTCTTCAAAGATCAGGGGCTTGAGGTGACGTGCTTGAATGTCGCGTCTGATATCACACCAGTATATGAGGTCTCTGAGCTGTTCGATGGGAGTGATTGGAAGCTCAGAGATGCGTTGAAAGTGATGATTTCCTTGGTAGTCTAGAAAGAATATACCATAGGGATCACTTACGACTTTGCCAGGAATGAAAGTTTCACCAGGTGGTAGGGAGGTGTCAAGCGCTGAGAATTTAAAATTGGCATCAGGGCCAAGAACTTCAGCTCGAGAGAAACCAATACCTGTTTCATTCCGTATAGGAGGACCTGAGTCTGAGGCTTTCTTTTCTTTTGCAGAGACTATTCTTTGTTGAGGAGGAAGAAGAGTGGAAGGAGGAATATCCACAGCAGAAGAAACCAAGTCGATCTGAGAATTTAAAATTTTCTCGACATGGCTCTTGAACTTTGAGCGCGATCGCTGAATTGCTAATTTCACTTCCAACCATTCAGAGAAACCAAACTTCTCTAAAGTAGCAGCATAGAAGGTTTGCTTGGTTTTGTCTTCTCTGAATACATCAACTTCAACAACAGGAACGTCTACGAACAGTCTTCCTCTGATGTTTACCTTGATGATTTTGGATGGTTGAGATCGATAATTCAGCATTTCTTTACACCATTCCAAAGTCGAATCAGATACTTTAGTCTTTTCTTCAACGATCCTTTGGACATCATCCCATAGCTGACGTTGGACATCAATGGGAGTTCTTTTCAACGCGGGGTCTTTCACCGATTGTTGGACAAGCTGGATGGCGAGAGCCTTATCTTTTTCTTCAGCTTCCTTCTTTTCGGCGAGTAATCTTTCAACTCTTAGATGATCCTCGTATTCTTTCCTTCTAATCCTGAACTTTGTGGGAGCTGGGATTTTGTCACGAGGAAGAATGATTCGCTGACTTCAAGCTGTTTGATCATTGCATCTCTCTTTTCTTGATCCTCTTCACTTAGCTTTTGAGGAGCCAAGGAAGGTCTGTTTTTGTGAGAGAGCAGTTGTTCTTCAGGTTCACCAGTCTCAGTGGTTAAATCCAAGACGAGGATTATTTCTTCAGCTCTTGTGGCTGGGATTATTTATGGTGTAGTCGTGGGAGCTTCAGCGGGATCCTCAAACAGGGGGAGAGGACTAGCTGAAACACAACGATTGTTTAAGTAAGAAAAGTTGGGAAGAAAGAGATAGAGAAATGAATGTGGTTAAGTGTATAGAGGTTTTAAGGATAGAAGGATTGAGATTGAGAAGGGATAGAGGAGGGATGCAGTGTAAGGGAATAGAAGGTAGTGTACCTGACAAACTGGCTTTTGAAGCAAGATCGTCAGATTGTCTTCTTCAGCGAGGACTTTGTTTTTGCCTTTGTCAGCTTTAGACGCTGCAGGCTTTGTCTTGGTCCGCTCCCCTGAAGGTTCTTTTATCTTGATCCCTTTTTGAGCTGGGGCTTTTGCAACAGACTGGACGTAGACGAAGTCTTCATCATCATCATCGTCATCATCATCATCTTTGGGGGATGATGATGGTTCTTCATCAGAGATGTCGACAGGTTCATCATCTTCAGTTTCTTCTTCAGACTCGACCTCTTCAACATAAGGTTCGGTCACATCAGCAGCAGCTTCCTTAAGTTGCTCATCGAGTTGCTCCCCCTCAGATACAGAGGAAGGTTTCTCGGTTTCCTCAGGGTTTTCAACTCCCTGAGGTTGTGGAGTAGAAGTACCAGCAGCAGCAGTTTCAATACCCCCCCCCCCCTCAGCATTATGGGGAAGGTCTTCTTTAGTCTTCTCCCCCTCTTCCACATTATGGTTGGGGGAGGTAACAGATTGTTCAGCATTGGCAGTGTGTATTTGGTCCCTGTCTTCTAGGCCAGAGATCCCAACACAGTTTTCAATCTTTGCTAATCTGACTTCCAGGCCAGTTATAGCAGGATTGATCTTTTGAAGAGCTTCGCGATCGACCTGAGAAAAATTAGAAGTTGGGACGTTCAAGCGATCGAGCACTTTCTGAACAATTTCTTTGATGGCGTAGACGTCAGCCTTGATCGTGGAATCTTCACCCTTAAGAGAACCAACCTCTGTCTTCAATGATGTGACTTCATTGGACAGAGTGGTGAAGTTTGTTGAAAGAGAGGTGGTGGCGGTTGAATTGTCAGCGAGGGTGGTAGCAAATTGAGCGATGCTACCATCCACCTTCTCCAGATTAGTTTGGAGGCTTTTGTATCGACGATCTCGGTCAGCTTTTTTAGTTTCTCTCCAGCGTCTGTAACCGCTGAAGAGTTTATGGAGAGAATGGTGTTGTAATTTTCCACCTTTGTTTCCAGGGCCTTCAGGGAGGTGTTGATATCCCCCAAATTAGGACCTGAAACAGTTATTAACTTATGAACAGAGGAAAGCTCAGAAGTTTGGGGTAGAGAGAGAGAGGAGTGTTTTGGATTGTGTTTATACCTGCAGGCGGGTTGGCGAAGTTGTCGAACCCTTTGTGTCCTGAATGAAATTCCATGTCGCCTTCAAGAGTACCTTGGCGCATGGAGGTGCCTGCAGATTCTAAGTTTGCATCCATCATCGTATTTAGAGTGTCTGCAGCTGAGTCATGTACGATGAAGGGTGTCCCTGAGAAAGTTGGGAAAATTGATGCATAGACCAAAGATTGAGTAGGAGGAATGAGGGATGAGAATGATGGTTGGGTGCGGGGTTCAGCGTTGGATCCGCTGTCAATCACTTCAGTCTGTAGAGAGGCTGAAGGAGGTGGGTTCATTTCCATGTTTATAACTTCAGTGTTTAGAGACGCTGAAGCTGGGATGGAAGGTGTGGTTTGATCAGCTGTGGCAGAGCGTACCACTGAACTTTCCATCAGCTCTTCAAGATGAGCTGTGGAGTCTTCAGCATGTAAATGCTGGGGGGGGGGTTGCTCCTTGGTTTTCTTGATTCTTTTGGAACCAGGTTGGGAAGATGAGTGTTTCCTTTTTCGAGAAGCAGTGGAGGGTGCAGCGTGGGTATCAGTGGTGGGGATTTCCACTGAATGAGCTGTAGAAGTAGAAGAAGGAGGATTGAGAAGAGATAAGAGAGTAGAAAGACGTACCTCGTTTTCCAGCGGCTTGAAGTCGAGTACCTTAGGGCCAACCTGAGAGAGTCTCAGATCACCCTCTGTTGGGTACCTTTCGCCAAGTCCTTGTTGAAAGACGGCGCTGATGAATCTGGGATAAGGAACCAATGCAAATCTTTCAGCCATATCCACTCTGAACGCAAGGTCGTCGTAGATGATTGAGGCCCAATCAACATTTAGACCTTTCAGCAATGCATAGCCCATTGCTTGCTGAGGTTGAGGAGCTTGATCAGAGGAGCCACTCTTCGTTGTCATGCAGCTTATCAGATGTGCGAAGATGAAGTTCATCTCGCTGGGCATTTTAGACTTCTTGATCATGGTCAGTTTCTTCTCAGGCTTCTTGTCCCTTCCAGTGTCCCATGCGTAACCCATTGCATCGAAGAATGCAATGATGGCTTCCATATCAGCATGGTTTTTGTGGTTTGGGAGAGGGACAAAGCGGTTTTCTTTGGTAGAGGTAGGAAGGCTCAGTGCTTTCCTAATAATGTCAGGGTTGATTTTGGTGGTCCCAAATTTTGTGTCACACAGAATGGAGTCAACGATCTTCGTTGGGTCTTTGGCATGGGGTACCTGAGCTCTTCTGGCAGTATACCAGAACTGAGAAAGTAGGAATTGATGAGCAGGGGGTGTAATGGTCGGTGCTGTAGATAAGCAACATGTTTTGAGATAGTTCACAGCATCATCCAGATGTGTGACTTGCTTTCGAGGAGGAAACTCGAAAAACGCATGAAGGTTGTTCAATTTTGAAAAATCGATATCCTCAAGCTTGAACTTGACCTAAGGAGCTTTGACAAGAGTCAGTTTCTTTGCAGCCGTGGATTTCTCAGCGGTAGGAGCAGGTGTAGAAGATGCCATTTCTGTTTAACATATCAACCATGAATCATAAAAAAATACAGCCTTATTGTGAAAGATTTTCCAATAAGATGTTTTCCGATTTTTGTCCATTTCATTCAGACAGAAATGTCTTAATGAAGATTAGGGTTTTCTTGTTTTGAAAAAGAAAAACAAACCCAGTAAACGTCTTGTTTTCCATTTTCCTTTAGAAGGGTTCTGGAAAAACGAATGAAGAACAAGTTTTAGATTTTGAGTTTTAAAACTTGAAGAACAACCATGAAAAGGTTGTGTTCATAAAACCATGAAAGAAATGATTTCATTTTAGAAAAGGTTTCTTTTGTTTGATCTTTTAAAAGCAATAAGAAGATCAGAAACAAGTTATGTAGGTAAATAATAAGAATATTAACCTGGTAGTCGAAGAAGAAGATGAACAGATTTCTGGAAATAAGCAACAGTAAATCTTTTCTTGCTTGGAGAAGAAGTTCGCGTAAAGAAAAAAATATAAACCCGAAATAGTTTATATAGAGAGATTTTAGAGAGAGAAAAACTCGAGCGGGAAAGTTTTTCATCATGACACGGACACGTGTTTGCATTTGATTGGAAGGTAAACGAAACGTGCAAACGTGTGTCAGAAAAAGAACGTGCCAGGGTTTATCCGTTGTGATGATGTCACAAACGTCCTTTCATATTTTAGGATGTCTCTGAGGTTTTGAAAGCTCAGGGACTATTTTTGAAAAACATGAAGCACTGAATAGAAATATCAGTGTTAGTTTAGGAAATTTCAAAGTATCGCTGTTAAGGAAGAGATATTCAGCGATGCAATTTGTTTTGAAATCTTACATTCATATGCGAACGTCAGCGAGCAAGAGAGAAAACATACCTTGATATCAGCGAATCATTTATGTTCAGAGAGAGAATGATAGAATGGGTTATATAATTGTTTTATCCTATCGCTGATAAAATGTGAACCACTGAAGATTTTACTCTTCAAAGTTCAGCATTCCAAGCACGTTGATGAGAAAGTTGAATCTTGTCTCATCAAGAGGTTTGGTGAATAGATCAGCTAACTAATAGTCAGTTGGAATAAAATGAAGTTCTATATCACCATTTATCACATGATCTCTGATAAAATGATACTTGATTTCGATATGTTTGGTCTTTGAGTGTAGCACTGGATTGTTGGCTATAGCGATGGCACTTGTGCTGTCGCAATAGATTTGAATTTTCGAGAGCTAAAGGTCATAGTCTAGTAGTTGATTTCTCATCCACAAGACCTGAGAACAACAGCTTCCAGCGGCTACATACTCAGCTTCAGCAGTTGAGGTGGACACTGAATTTTGCTTTTTACTTGTCCAACTCACCAGCTTTCCACCCAGGAGCTGACAGCCTCCTGTGGTGCTTTTCCTATCCAATTTGCAACCTGCAAAATCACTATCTGAATAGGCGATTAGATCAAACCCTGAGTCTTTGGGATACCAAAGACCTAGGTTCATAGTACCCTTAAGGTAACGAAAGATTCGCTTTACAGCGATCATATGAGATTCCTTAGGTTCAGCTTGATATCGTGCACACAAACAGGTTGCGTACATAATATCAGGTCGGCTAGCTGTAAGATACAAGAGAGAGCCGATCATCCCACGGTACAGCGTGACATTAACAGGTATTCCATTTGAATCCTTGTTTAGTGTCAGCGGTGGTGCCATAGGGGTTTTCATAGCTGAACTCTGAGTTAAATCGAATTTCTTCAGCATATCTTTAACATACTTTCCCTGATTAATGAAAGTTCCTTTTTCATTTTGTTTTATCTGATGACCAAGGAAATATGTTAGCTCACCCATCATGCTCATTTTATACTCTTCTTTCATCCTTTCAGAGAAACGAGTACAAAGATCAGGGTTAGTAGAACCAAATATAATGTCATCAACATATATCTGAACAAGAATGATATGACCTTTTACTATTCTGAAAAATAGAGTTTTGTCGATTTTACCTCGCTCAAAATTTTCAATTAGGAGATAAGAGGATAGAGTGTCATACCATGCACGTGGAGCTTGCTTTAAGCCATAAAGTGCCTTATCCAGTTTATAAACATAACCTGGACGCTTAGGATCTGAGAATCCTGGAGGTTGTTCCACATAGACTTCTTCATTCAGCTTTCCATTGAGAAATGTTGACTTAACATCCATTTGATATACTTTGAAGTCTTTGTGTACAGCGTATGCTAAGAATAGACGAATAGATTCTAGTCTTGCTACTGGAGCAAATGTTTCGTCGTAGTCTACCTTCCTCTTGTCTGTATCCCTGAGCAACAAGTCGAGCCTTGTTGCGGGTTACAGTTCCATGTTCGTCCAACTTATTTCGATAGACCCATTTAGTGCCTATCACTGTCTTGTCAGTTGGTCTTCGAACAAGTTTCCAAACTTTGTTTCTTTCGAATTCAGTCAGCTCTTCTTGCATGGCGCTGACCCAGTTTGGATCTTTGAGGGTATCATCTATTTTCTTTGGTTCAATCAGAGAAATAAAGTTAACAAATAAACAAATATTACCTGCACTTCGTCGAGTCTGAACACCAGCGTTTGGATCACCAAGGATTTGATCAATTGGGTGATTTACAGTCCATCGCTGAGCTGGAGCATAAGTCGCTGACTCAAATTGAACTGGAGGAGCTGAAGATGAGGCTTCAGCAACTTCTGGAATATCAACCAAGAGAGGAGTAGGTGCAGATGTCATCTCATTTACTGATTGCTGAGAAGTAGATGGAATGTCTGAGACATTTGGTTCATAAGCAGGCATAGTGTTTAAAGGAACAGCTGAGACCCATGATGTTTCAGCTTCACTATTCTGCATGTTTGGGATGATAGTAGGACTATCATCTTCAACGGTATGAGTATGAGGAGTGGGAATATCTTCTGAATCACCAAGATGAGAAAACATCCATTGATTCAGTTCTTCAGTATCAGCAGAAGGTCGAGAATTCGCTGAACGGGATTCGTCAAAAGTGACGTGAATAGTTTCTTCAACAGTTTGTCTTCTTCGATTGAAGACTCTGAAGGCTTTGGAGATTGAAGAATATCCAAGAAAGATTCCATCATCAGCCTTAGGATCAAACTTTCCAAGGGCACCTCTGTTGTTCAGTATGAAACACTGACATCCAAAGATGTGAAGAAAGCTAATTGAAGGCTTTCTCCTATGAAAAAGTTCATAGGCTGTTTGATTAAATCTTTTGACTATCAGCGACCTGTTTTGCGTAAAACAAGCAGTGTTGACAGCTTCTGTCCAAAACTGAGTAGGCATGTGAGAATCGCTGAGCATTGAACGTGCATCTTCAATAATAGTTATATTTCTTCTTTCAGCGACTCCGTTTTGTTGCGGTGTTCTCACTGAAGAAAAGTTGTGAGAAATACCCTTACTCTCAAAGAAGGAATCAAGAGAACTGTTTTTGAATTCAGTCCCATGATCACTCCTTATTGAGCGAACGGTCAAGTTGTTCAGGGTTTCCATCTTCCGAACAAAGGTGATGAGTTCTTCAGGGGTGTCACTCTTAGAACAGAGAAACATAACCCATGTATATCGAGAGAATTCATCAACTAGACAACTATGACCAGTGTATATTTCTTTCCAGCGATGGATTGTTTGTTAACAGGGCCAAACAAATCCATATGGAGAAGTTGTAGAGGAGATGACACTAAGGAAACTTGCTTTGACTTAAAGCTTGCTTTGGTCTGCTTGCCTTTCTTACACGCTGAACATAAGGATTCTTTGGCGTATGAGTGCTGAGGTAGACTAGTGACTAACTCTTTTGAAGAAAGAGTGTTCAGTGTCTTGAAGTTGAGATGAGAGAGCCTCTTATGCCATAGCCAGTTGACATCAGATGAGGCTTTTGAGAAGAAACAGGAGTTCTCAGTGGTTGTTGAGTCCATGTTTATTACATAAACATTTTCCAAACGATAACCGCTAAGAGCTATCTTCTCCTTTTTGTCAGCGACAAAGCAGGATTCCTTAGTAAAGATTACTTTGTTATCCTTGTCGCAAAGCTGACTGATGCTTAGAAGATTATGCTTCAGCCCTTCAACATATGCGACTCTTCTGAAGATTGTTGTACCATTAGAGAGTACACCAAACCCTCGGGTATGTCCTTTTCCATTTCCACCAAAAGTTACAGAGGGACCCTTCTCTTCTTTGTACTCAGTGAGCAGGTTCTTCATACCAGTCATGTGTCTAGAGCATCCGCTATCGAGATACCAAATACCCTTCTTAACCTGCATTACAAAAGAAGATTAGTTTGTCTTGGGTACCCACTTAACCATGTGTACACACTTGTCAGTGGGGGTAGAAGAGGAGGTGGAAGGTTCAGCAGTCTTTGCAGCATTTGAAGATTCAGCTTTGTCAGTCTTCACTTTGGTTAATTTCTTAACCTCAGTGGTCTTCTTTGCCTTGGGGGCAATGATCTTCACCTTAGCTATCTTTTCAGCTTGGGTGGCTGTGGGGCACTTACTAGCAATATGATTGGTAAGTCCACAATGATAACATTTCCTATAACTAAAAGTAGTTTTAGGACCATTTGCATGCTGAGCTTTTGATTTTGAATTAGAAGGACCAGCACCAAGTAAACTATTGGCTTTTGAAATGGGAGGAACATTCAGTTCTTCGGATTTCTTACCAATAATTTCCACTTTGATTCTAGGAGTAGATCGCTGAATAGATCCACGCTGAATAAATCCAGGGATCTTATTCTTTGAATCAGAGGGATAAGTCACTGAAGCTTTAGAAGCGTTCTGCTTTGGTACAGAGGTACCCTTCTGAGGATTTTGGTTAAAAGCAATTCCTTTACCTTTGTTTTTAAAGACTGAGGTAGGTTTTGGATAAACAACTTTTTTTTACCTTTAGAAGTTAAGGTAGAGATTTCCTCAGGGATAGGCGGTTTAGAAGACGAACACTGAGATGAGAAAGTGTCAGGGATATAGGATATGAACATTCCAAATTTAAGCATGGAACGGTCAGTGGTTGCTTCTAGAGTATCAGCTTTGTAACCAAGACCACGTTTATCACTCAGGGGAATCTGAGACTTAATTATCTTAGTGATCTTTGTTGAGGAATTATACCATCCATCAACAGTAGCTTTTTCAGTTTTTAATGCAGCGATAGCTTCTTCGCGCTCGATTTTGACTAGCTGATTTAGGTGAACTTGATCTTTAAAATCTTCTTCAATTTTAGAAAGATTTTCTATTTAAAGGTGACCGTTTTTAAGCTGTTCAGCGAGATCAAGGTTTTGATTTTCAACCACAGTTTTGCCATTCATGGCTTCATCAATATTTAAAATATTGGTAAAGAACGAAGGTGATACCTTAGTAGCAGAGTTTGAAGTAGAGGGAATGTCATAATTTTATTCCTCATCTTCAAGTTTGGCCATGAGACATAGATTGGCTTCATCATCATCTTCAGAGTCAGATGATTCTTCTTCGTCAGAGGCAACCCAATCATAGTCAGCCATAAGGCCTTTGCCTTTCTTCTTAAAGGTTTTCAGCTTTGAATACCTTTCTTTCAGCTATTTGTATTTTTCATCTCTAGTCCTGTGAGTAAAGTTTTTCTTGGGAAAAGCTAAGGGTCTAGAGACTTTCTTTGACCTGCACTCGCTAGCAAAATGTCCTATCTTTTCACAGTTATAGCAAGTAGCAGTAGCCTTATCAACAGGGGTTGATGATCTTGGCTTATCAGTAATAGCAAGAGGTTTATTCTTCTTGAAATTACTCTTTCTAGCAAATCTCCTGAACTTATTAGCCAGGAATGCCAGAGTTTCATCATTATCTGAAACGTCAGAGTCTGATGATCTTTCAGAGTTAGTTTCCAACTCAGTGACAGTGATAGTCGATCGCTGAATGGAAGGTGACTCTGAGATTAAAGCAACAGGGGTGCTTTTGGAATCTTTTACAAGATTCTTCTTAAGATGACTCGATCGCTCATGATTCAGCATCGTGCCATATAAGGTAGAAAGGGTCATTGATTTTAGATCCTTTGACAACTTGAGACACATAGAATAACAGTCCCAGCTTTCAGGTAAACATTCTTGTTGATCCAAACCCTCAGTGATTTGATAATGACCCTCTCTTATACTTAGTGAAAATTGTAAGTAAACAATATGTATCAGAGTTTCGCTATCGCTGATAAGTACTAAGATCTTACAGTACCGCTGATAGGAACTCTCGCTCTTTAATTAAACATTCAGCGAACACTGTTCACCATTAATGCTCTGAGTCTGTTCAGTCATTATGATGATCGCTGATAAGTTAGTTGTTTACTTATGATCCCTGAAGACAAGTTTCACGTCAACAAAGGTTCTACGCTGAAGTCGAAGATCAAGCTCAAGAACCAGCGACAAGTCTCCTAATGAACTGATGCGGATCAGCGAAGACTCAGATTTGCCCACTTAACGTGAAGTATCAAGTACAAGACTTCAGCTATCGCTGAACTTTATCATTCGCTGAATAGAAAATGATAATCGCTGAATCAACGAAAAGCTGATCATGAAGTCCTCCGTACAAAGTACTTTTGTCTTAACCTCCCTTGCACGACTCCGTACGAAATGTCAGAAAAGAACCTCCGACTGTCTGAAATCGTACAACCACTCTGATACTACACTGTTCATCCATGCGGCTACTAAGGTTGTCAACCAAGGTCAATGACATGCAACCAACCAGCTGATGACACGTGTAAAGTGTATACTGACTTGCATTAAATGCATGCAGTATATAAAGAGATGAACCCACTTCTTTTGAAGTAACTTGCTAACTCTGGACAAGTTCAATCTCTTATCTCAAGATAGGTTATTATTAGTAATTTCCTTATCTCTCTTAGTGCAAGAAACCTTAGTGTTCCAACTTGTTTAGATTTAGGTTTATCCTTAATCTTGTTTCCGCAACAAGCTGTAAATTGTTAATGATTTATCAATAAACAATTTAGAAAAGTAAAATATGTGTGTTTGTATTCACCCCCCCCCCCCTTCTACAAACTTGTATAGGCCTTCGGGACCAACAAGTGGTATCAGAGCGGTTTTGTTTAATCTCATAAACAAGATCTACTCTAAGATATTTCTCTTCCTTACTATTATCTGAAAATGGCCACCAACACAAACACAAATTATATAGACAATTGTTCTCTTGCTAAACCCCCTAGATTTTCCAAAGATAACTTCAACTTATGGAAAAATAGGATGACACTCTTCTTAGAAGGTGTAAACCCTACTATGCCTTACTATCTCGAGAATGGTCCATTCATCCCTGTAAGAATAGATGTTGCAGTTCCAGCCGCTGAGAATAGACCTGCTATTCCAGAAAGGCTGGTCCCTAAGGAAATCTTTCAGTGGACCGACGAAGATAAGAAGAAAGTGGCTATAGATACAAAAGCCAGATCCATACTATCCATGGCTCTTCCTGACGAAGTCTACCATTCCGTCATGAATCTGAAAACATCAAAAGCCATGTGGAACACAATATGTGTTCAGTATGAAGGAACGTCTGAAGTCCAGGACTCAAGAAAGATCAACCTGGTAAGACAATACGAAAGCTTCATTTCTGGTAAGAATGAATCTCCCTCTGAAGTTCACCAACGGTTTAATTGTTTAATTATAGATCTGAAAACTGTTGGTAAGGAATATTCTAACTTTGAAGTACTGACAAAGTTTCTAGAATGTTTACCTGAAAGCTGGGACAATTATGCTATGTGTCTCAAGCTGTCAAAGGATCTAAAATCAATGACCCTTTCAACCTTATATGGCACGTTGCTGAATCATGAGCAATCGAGCCATCTTAAGAAGAATCTTGTAAAAGATTCCAAAAGCACCCCTGTTGCTTTAATCTCAGAGGAACCTTCTACTCAGCGACCCTCGGTCACTATCATTGAGTTAGAGAGTAACTCTGAAAGGTCATCAGATTCTGATTATTCAGATAATGATGAATCTTTGGCTCTCCTAACTAAGAAGTTTAAGAGATTTGCCAAAAAGAAAATGTTTAGAAAGAACAAACCTCTTTCCATAACTGACAAGCCTAGATCATCAGCTTTTGTTGATAAGGCTACTGCTACTTGTTTTAACTGCGAAAAGATAGGACATTTCGCTAACGAGTGCAGGTCTAAGAAAGTTTCTAGACCCTCAGCATTTACAAAGAAACCCTTTGTTCCAAGGAATAAAGATGACAAATATTCAAAGCTGAAAGAAAAATATGCTAAGCTGAAAAGCTTTAAGAAGAAGAATAAAGGCCTGATGGCTGACTATGATTGGGCTGCTTCTGATGAAGAAGCATCATCATCTGACTCTGAAGATGATGAAGCAAATCTATGTCTCATGGCCAAGATTGAAGAAGAGGAAGAAAGCTCAGACATTCCCTCCACTTCAACATCTGCTATTCAGGTATCACCTTCTTTCTTTACCAATATTGCAAATATTGATGAAGCTGATAGTCTCCGTAAGATCGATCTATTGACTAGAAGTTTATACGAAGCCATGAACGGCAAAACTGTGGTTGAAAACAAAAATCTTGATCTCGCTGAAAAGCTTAAAAACTGCCACCTTCAAATAGAAAAGCTTTCTAAAATTGAAGAAGATTTTAAAGATCAAGTATATTTAAATCAGCTAGTCAAAATCGAACGAGCAGAAGCTATCGCTGCATTAAAAGCTGAAAAAGCAACTGTTGAAGGATGGTGTAATTCTTCAACAAAGATCATTGAGATAATAAAGTCTCAGATTCCCCTGAGTGATAAACGTGGTTTGGGTTACAAATATGATACTCCAAAACTAACCACTGAGCGTTCAATGCTTAAATTTGGAACGTTCGTATCCTCAGTCGCTGATACTTCATCTTCTCAGTGCTCCTCGTCCATTACACCAATCCCTGAGGAAACTCCTACCTCCTCAAAAGGCAAGGAGAAAATGGTTTATTCAAAACCTACCTCTGTCTCTAAAGACAAAGGTAAAGGAATTGTTATTTACCAGAATCCTCAGAAGGGTACCTTAGTACCAAAGCTGAATGCTTTTAAAGCTTCAGTGGCTCATCCCTCTGGATCAAGGAAGCAGATCTCTGGATCTATTCAGCGATCTACTCCTAGACTCAGAGTGGATATCATTGGTAAGAAATCTGAAGAACTGAATGTTCGTCCTATTTCTAAAGCCAATAGTTTACTTGGTGCTGGCACTTCTAATTCGAAATTAAAAGCTCAGCATTCAAATGGTCCTAGAACTACTTTTAGTTATAGGAAATGTTATCACTGTGGACTTACCGATCATATTGCTAGTAAGTGTCCCACAGCCACCAAAGCTGATAAGATAGCTAAGGTGAAGATTTCCCCCAAGGCAAAGAAGACCAACCCTGGTGCAAATCAGGTCAAGGTGAATCCTACCACTGAAGTTAAGAAATTAACCAAAGTGAAGAAAGACAAAGCTGAATCTTCAAATGCTGCGAAGACTGCTGAATCTTCCATTCCAACTACTTCCACTGACAAATGTGTATACATGGTTAAGTGGGTACCCAAGAAAAACTAATCTTCCTTTGTATTGCAGGTTAAGAAGGGTATCTGGTATCTCGATAGCGGATGCTCTAGACACATGACTGGAAAGAAAAGCCTGCTCGCTGAATACAAGGAAGAGAAGGGTCCCTCTGTGACTTTCGGTGGAAATGGAAAAGGACATACCCGAGGGTATGGTGTACTTTCAAATGGTACAACCTCCTTCAGAAGAGTCGCATATGTTGAAGGGCTGAAGCATAATCTTCTAAGCATCAGTCAATTTTGCGACATGGATAACAAAGTAATATTTACTAAAGAATCCTGCTTTGTCGCTGACAAAAAGGAGAAAATAGCTCTCAGCGGTTATCGTTTGGAAAATGTTTATGTAATAAACATGGACTCAACAACCACTGAGAACTCCTGTTTCTTCTCAAAGGCCTCATCTGATGTCAACTGGCTATGGCATAAGAGGCTATCTCATCTAAATTTCAAGACACTGAACACTCTTTCTTCAAAAGAGTTAGTCACTGGTCTACCTCAGCATTCATACGCCAAAGAGTCTTTATGTTCAGCGTGTGAAAAAGGGAAGCAGACCAAAGCAAGCTTTAAATCAAAGCAAGTTTCTTCAGTGTCATCTCCTCTACAACTACTCCATATGGATTTGTTTGGCCCTGTTAACAAACAATCCATCGCTGGAAAGAAATATACGCTGGTCATAGTTGATGAATTCTCTCGCTTCACTTGGGTAATGTTTCTCCGTTCTAAGAGTGACACCCCTGAAGAACTCATCACCTTTGTTAGAAAGATGGAAACCCTGAACAATTTGACTGTTCGCTCAATAAGGAGTGATCATGGGACTGAATTCAAAAACGATTCTCTTGATTCCTTCCTTGAGAGTAAGGGTATTTCTCACAACTTCTCTTCAGTGAGAACACCACAACAAAATGGAGTCGCTGAAAGAAGAAATAGAACAATTATTGAAGCTGCACGTTCAATGCTCAGCGATTCTCACCTGCCTACTCAGTTTTGGGCAGAAGCTGTCAACACTGCTTGTTTTACGCAAAACAGGTCGCTGATAGTTAAAAGATTCAAAAAGACAGCCTATGAACTCTTTCATGGGAGAAAGCCTTCAATCAACTTTCTTCACATCTTTGGATGTCAGTGTTTCATACTGAACAACAGAGATGCTCTTGGAAAGTTTGATCCTAAGGCTGATGATGGAATATTTCTTGGATACTCCTCAGTTTCCAAAGCCTTCAGAGTCTTCAATCGTAGAAGACAAACTGTAGAAGAAACTATTCACGTCACGTTTGACGAATCCCGTTCAGCGAACTCTAAACCGTCCGCTGATACTGAAGAACTGAATCAATGGATGTTTTCTCATCTTGGTGATTCAGAAGATATTTCCACTTCTCATGCTCATCCAGTAGAAGATGATAGTCCTCCTATCATTCCAAACATACAGAACAGTGAAGCTGAAACGTCATGGGTCTACTTCTCAGCAATCAGTGAATATAATGACAACTGCATCCATTCCTCTCTTGGCTGATACTCTCGACGTCGCTGAAGCTTCATCTTCAGCTCCTCCAGTTCAAGTTGAGTCAGCGTCTCACGCTCCGGCTCAGTGATGGACTATAAATCATCCAATTGATCAAATTCTTGGTGATCCAAATGCTGGGATTCAGACTCGACGAAGTGCAGGTAATATTTGTTTATTTGTAAATTTTATTTCACTAACTGAACCAAAGAAAGTAGATGATGCCCTCAAAGATCCAAACTGAGTCAGCGTCATGCAAGAAGAGCTGACTGAATTCGAAAGAAACAAAGTTTGGAAACTTGTTCGGAGACCAACTGATAAAACGGTAATAGGCACTAAATGGGTCTATCGAAACAAGTTGGACGAACATGGTACTGTAACCCGCAACAAAGCTCATCTTGTTGCTCAGGGATACAGACAAGAGGAAGGTATAGATTATGACGAAACATTTGCTCCAGTAGCAAGACTTGAATCTATTCGTCTATTCTTAGCTTATGTTGTACACAAAAACTTCAAAGTACATCAGATGGATGTTAAGTCAGCGTTTCTGAATGGAAAGCTGAATGAAGAAGTGTATGTGGAACAACCTCCAGGATTCTCAGATTCTAAGCGTCCAGGTTATGTTTATAAACTGGATAAGGCACTTTATGGCTTAAAGCAAGCTCCTCGTGCATGGTATGACATTCTTTCTACTTATCTCCATATTGAAAAATTTGAGCGAGGTAAGATTGACAAAACTCTATTTTTTAGAAAAGTGAAAGGTCATATCATTTTAGTTCAAATATATGTTGATGACATTATATTTGGTTCTACTAACCCTGAGCTTTGTACTCGTTTCGCTGATAGAATGAAAGATGAGTACAAAATGAGCATGATGGGTGAACTAACATATTTCCTTGGTCTTCAGATTAAGCAAACTGAAAAAGGAACTTTTATCAATCAGGGAAAGTATGTTAAAGATATGCTGAAGAAATTTGATTTAACTCATAGTTCAGCTATGAAAACCCCTATGGCACCACCGCTGACACTTGACAAGGATTCAAAGGGAATACATGTTAATGTCACGCTGTACCGTGGGATGATCGGCTCTCTCTTGTATCTTACAGCTAGCCGACCCGATATAATGTATGCAACATGTTTGTGTGCACGATATCAATCTGAGCCTATGTTATCTCATATGAAAGTTGTAAAGCGAATCTTTCGATATCTTAAGGGTACAACGAACCTAGGTCTTTGGTATCCCAAAGATTCAGGATTCGATCTAACCGCCTATTCAGATAGTGATTTTGCAGGTTGCAAAATGGATAGGAAAAGCACCACAAGAGGATGTCAGCTCCGGGGTGGAAAGCTGGTAAGTTGGACAAGTAAAAAGCAAAATTCAGTATCCACTTCCACAGCTGAAGCTGAATATGTAGCTGCTGGAAGCTGTTGTTCTCAAGTCTTGTGGATGATAAATCAGCTACTAGACTATGATCTTCAGCTCTCCAAAATTCCAATCTATTGCGACAGCACAAGTGCCATCGCTATAGCAAACAATCCAGTACTACATTCAAAGACCAAACATATAGAAATCAGATATCATTTTATCAGAGATCATGTGATGAATGGTAATATAGAACTTCATTTTATCCCAACTGATTATCAGTTAGCTGATTTATTTACCAAACCTCTTGATGAGACAAGATTCAACTTTCTCATCAGCGAGCTTGGAATGCTGAACTTTGAAGGGTAAAATCCTAAACGGTTCACATTGATCAGCGATAGGATAAAATCAACTCATATAACCTATTCAATCATCTTCTCTCTGAATAAAACTTGGTTAAAGCTGATATCAAGGTATGTTTTCTCTCTCTGACAATCGCATGAAAATGCAAGATTTCAAAACAGAATGCATCGCTGAATATCTCTTCCTTAACAGCGATATTTTGAAATTTCTTAAAACCTTCACTGATATTTTCATTCAGTGCTTCATGTTTTCAAAAGTATCCCTGAGTTTTTCAAAACCTCAGAGACAACCAAGAATATGAAAGGACAGTTGTGACGTCATTGCAACGGATAAACCCCGGCACGTTTTCTCTTCCTGACACACGTTTGCACATCTCGTTCAAACTTCCAATCAAATGCAAACACGTGTCCGTGTCATGATGAAAATCTTTTCCCGCTCAAGATTTTCTCTCTCTAATCTCTCTATATAAACAAACTCGTAGTTTATATTTTTCTTTTACGCGATCAATCTTCCTCCGCAAGAAAGAATTCACTGTTGCATTTGCGCTTTCAAAAATTTCAAGAACTGTTCATCATCTTCTTCATCAAACATCAAGGTTAATATGTTCTTATTTATTACCAAATGCGTATAACTTGTTTCTGATCTTTTCTTTGTTTTAACAAGATCAAACAAAAGAACTTCTTAAAATGAAATCATTTTCTTTCATGATTTTATGAACACAACCATTTCATGGTTGTTCTTCAAGTTTAAATGCGAAAATCTTAAACTTGTTCTTCATTCATTTCCAGAATCTAATTCTTCATAGAAAACTGGATAACAAGAATAAATGGGTTTTACATTTCGTTTCTTAAAATCAAGAAAAACCCTAATCTTCATTAAGACATTTGTGTCTGAATGAAATGAACCATCTTAAAGGAAAATCTTTCCACATTAAGATAATTCTTATTTGTTAACATCTTTGGTTGAACTGATAATACAGAGAAATGGCTTCGTCTGACATTCCTGCTACCGCTGAGAACATCTCCGCTGATTCTGAGGAAGTGGACATCCTCAAGGCTCCTCAAGTCATGTTTGCCCTTGACAAACTGGATTGGACCAAGGTGAACAACCTCTATGCGCTTATCGAGTTTCCTCCTCGAAAGCAAGTCACACATCTAGATGATGCTGTGAAATTCCTAAAGAATTGATGCATCTCCACAGCCCTGACCATAACACCTCCTGCTCATCAGCTCTTGCTCTCACAGTTCTGGTACTCAGCCAGACACTCTCAACTACCTTCAGCCAAAGACCCCTCCAAAACAATCGATTGCATCCTCTGCGACATCGAATTTGGCACCATGAAGATCACCCCTACCATTATTCGCAAAGCTCTCAGCCTTCCCATCGCTACCAAGGAAAAACCTTTTGTTCCCCTCCCTGACCCCAAGAAAAACTCAGACAGGGAAGCCATCATTGCATTTTTCGATGCAATGGGCTATGTATGGGAAATCGGCAGAGACATGAAGGCCGAGAAGAAGCTGACGATTATCAAGAAATCGAAAATGCCCAGCGAGATGAATTTCATCTTCGCTCATCTAATCAGTTGCATGACTGCAAAGAGCGGCTCCTCTGACCAAGCCGCTAAACCTCAGCAAGCAATGGGGTATGCACTGCTGAAAGGTCTCAACATAGACTGGGCATCGATTATCTATGATGACCTAGTTCTAAGAGTGGACACCGTTGCTGACAGACCTCCATGGGTTCCTTACCCCCGATTCATCAGCGCCATCTTCCAATATGGCCTGAAGGAGAGCTACCCAACTGAAGGTGACCTGAAACTCTCTCAGGTCGGCCCAAAGATACTCGACTTCAAACCAATGGTGAATGAGGTACGTCTTTCTACACTCTTGTCTCTTCTCAACCCTTCTTCTTCTCATTCTGTGGCTCCTTCAGCGACAATACCCATCGCTGATACCCTGGCCACAAAATCCTCTCCTAAGAAAAGGAAACATTCTTCTACCCCACTTGGTTCTAAAAGGATCAAGAAAACAAAGGAGCAACCCCAGCAATCTCATGCTGAAGACTCCTCATCTCTTTCTGCAGAGCTGAAGGAACGTTCAGTGGTACGCTCTGCCACACCTGAACAACCCATCCATTCAATCCCAACTTCAGCGTCTCTAAACGCTGAGGTTACAAACTTGGAACCTACCCAACCTCCTTCAGTCTCTCAAAAGACTGATGAAGTGATTGTCAGCGAATCCAACGCTGAACTCAGAACCCAACCCCCATTCTTATCCTTCGCTCCTCCCTCTACTCATTTGGTCTCTACTCCAGATCTCGCTGGAGCTGCCATCATTTCTACGGAACCTAAAGCTGATTCTCCAGGAATGATGAAGACATGACCTGCAGGACAATCCATGGGCACTTTTGAAGATGACATGGAACTTTACTCAGGAACCCGTGATTTTGATGAATTCACCAATCCTCCTGCAGGTACACACCAACCCATAAACACTGTGACTAAACCCCAAACTTCTGAGCTTTCCTATGTTCACAAGTTTTTATATGTTACAGGTCCTAATTTGGGAGACATCAACGCCTCTTTGAAAGCTATGGAGACAACGCTGACAGATCTCACCACCACTCTTTCTAATAACTCTACAGCTGTAACAAACGCTGGAGAGAATCTAAACAAGCTGACAACGGTGGTGGAGAAAAAGGCTTCCACAGATGACTTGAAGCAAGTTGATAACACTCTCAGCGACTTCGCCATGGTGCTCGCTGACATCTACACAGACTACACCTCTCTAAAAAATTCAGTTTCATCCATGTCCAGCGAGGTCACATCGCTGAAGACATCGGTTGGACAACTAGAGGGAGATATGTCTACTGTAAAGACTGACTTAGGCTCTGTAAAGACCGATGTTGGTTCGATGAAAACGATGATCGAGCAGCTGCTAAACAAGGCGAATACTCCTGATCCTGATCCTGCTCCTGCCCCCGTCCCTGCATCTGACAACTTCACAGCGGCGGAACGCACTGAGCTGAAGAAAATCAATCCTGCTATTTCTGGCCTTGAAGACAGAATAGCAAAGATTGAAGTTTGTATAGGTCTCTCTGGCCACGAAGACAGAGAACCTACCAACGCTGCTGAATCTACCCATTCCTCCCCCAGTCATCATGAAAAGAGGGGGAGAAGAGCGCTGAAGACCTCTCCAAAGGCGCTGAAGACCTTTCCCATGATGAATCTATCAGGGGAGAGAAGGATACTGAAGAAACCACCGCTGGACCTCAGGGAGATGAAAACCCTGAGGAAACCGAGAAGCTCGCCTCTGTATCTGAGGGGGAGCAACTCGAAGAAGAAGCTGATAAAACCGAATCCGAAGCAGAAGATGATGAAGCCGTCGACATCCTTGATGATGAACCATCCTCTTCTCCAAAGAATGATGATGATGATGGCGAAGATGACGATGACTTCTTTATCGTCAAACCTGCTCCGAAGATCAAAGCTCTTAAGGGAATCTCGATAAATGAACCTTCAGGGGAGCGGACAAAGACAAAGCCCTCAGCCTCTGGAGCTGAGAAAGGCAAAGGAAAAAGCATCGCTGAAAATGACAATCTGATGATCTTGCTTGAAAAGCCGGTTTGTCAGGTATGCTAAACATCTCTCACTCCATCCCTCCTCTATCATACACTATCAGTTCTACTACCCAAGCCTATACACTTGAACCAATTCTCTCTATCTGATTCTACCCAAGTTCTTACTTGTAAGATCGCTGTGTTTCAGCTAGTCCTCTCCCCTGTTTGAGGATATCGCTGAAGGCTCCACAACTGCGACTTCACCAATAATACCAGATGCTGCTGAAGAAATAATCCCAGTCTTAGATTTAATCTCTGAGACTGATGAACCAGAAGAACAACTACTCTTGCATAAAGGCAGACCTTCCTTAGCTCCTCAAAAGCTAAGTGAAGAGGATCAGAAAAGAAGAGAGGAGATAATAAAGCGATTCGAGGATCAGCGAATCATTCTGAGGCGTGATCAACTTCCTTCAGTTCCTCCAAAGTTCAGGATTTCCAAAAAGGAATACAAGGAACACCTCAGAGCTGAACGCCTAATCGCTGAAAGAAAGAAAGCTGAAGAAAAATACAGAGAATACGCCATCCAGCTTTCTAAACGATCAATAAAAGACCCCAAGCTGAAAAGAGTTCCCATTGATGTTCAACGTCAGCTCTGGGAAAACGCCAAGAAGATAACTGAAGAAAAGAGAACTGTGTCTCAGTCAACTTTAGCCTGGTGCAAAGAAAAGGTCAACTACAGACTCTCTCCTGCCAAAATCAACAAGGTATTCATCTCTGGAAGAACAACCCTTGTTTCAATCGCTGAAGTCGAGATATTCAGAGAAGATAAGAAGTACGAAAAATTCTATGCTGAAGCCATAACGAAGTACGGTCTCTCTGAATGGTTGGAGATCAGGTTAGCCATCCAGAAGTCCAAGTCGAAGTACAAGGAACATGTTGAAAAGCTGATCAACAAACAAATCGACTTAGTCTACTCTTGTGTGGATATTCCTCTTCCTCCTCCTCTCGAAAGTCAGAAAAGAAAGGCCTCAGCGAAGAAGAAGAAGAAATCTATATCTTCAATTGATGGCCCTGTCATACGAAATGAAACAGGTATTAGTTTTTCACGTGCTGAAGTCCTTGGTCCTGATCCTGATCTTTCCATGCTTGACACATCTCTTCCTCCTGGTGAGACTTTCATCCCTGGCAAAGTCATAAGCGAACCCTACGGGATATTTTTCCATGACTACGATGGTGGAAAGCATTTTCAACGCATCTCTGAACTTCACATCACTCCCATCGAACAGCTGAGAGATCTCATCTACTAGTGTGACTTCAGGAATGACCCTCAGGCACGACATCTGAAACCCTTGATTTTTGAAGAAGCACTGATCAAAAGAAAACAAGGTGTAAGCGTTCCTGACTGGATGATTACCACCACATCAATGACCCTTGATGAACTTCTCATTAAGGAAGAACCCTTTACAAGCTGATATGATCGCCTTTTTCTCTATTGTATCAGTTATTCTTCTGTACTTGTAATTTATTTCGCTCGTACTTGTAATCTTTCCATTTCTCTTTGTAACCTGATTCAAAGTTTTAAAGAAATATTTCAGCGAATGTACTTTACTCCATCAGTACTGAAAAGATCCCAGAAAACAGTAAAAGGGACAAATATTTTATGAGTTCTTTTTATCCTTATGTTTTCATTAAATAGCAATTTTCCTTGTTGCTATGTCATAATCAAATAGGGGGAGATTGTTGATCCAAACTCTCAGTGATTTGATAATGACCCTCTCTTATACTTAGTGAAAATTGTAAGTAAACAATATGTATCAGAGTTTCGCTATCGCTGATAAGTACTAAGATCTTACAGTACCGCTGATAGGAACTCTCGCTCTTTAATTAAACATTCAGCGAACACTGTTCACCATTAATGCTCTGAGTCTGTTCAGTCATTATGATGATCGCTGAAAAGTTAGTTGTTTACTTATGATCCCTAAAGACAAGTTTCACGTCAACAAAGGTTCTACGCTGAAGTCGAAGATCAAGCTCAAGAACCAGAGACAAGTCTCCTAATGAACTGACGCGGATCAGCGAAGACTCAGATTTGCCCACTCAACATGAAATATCAAGTACAAGACTTCAGCTATCGCTGAACTTTATCATTCGCTGAATAGAAAATGATAATCGCTGAATCAACGAAAAGCTGATCATGAAGTCCTCCGTACAAAATACTTTTGTCTTAACCTCCCTTGCACGACTCCGTACGAAATGTCAGAAAAGAACCTCCGACTGTCTGAAATCGTACAACCACTCTGATACTACACTGTTCATCCATGCGGCTACTAAGGTTGTTAACCAAGGTCAATGACATGCAACCAACCAGCTGATGACACGTGTAAAGTGTATACTGACTTGCATTAAATGCATGCATTATATAAAGAGATGAACCCACTTCTTTTGAAGTAACTTGCTAACTCTGGACAAGTTCAATCTCTTATCTCAAGATAGGTTATTATTAGTAATTTCCTTATCTCTCTTAGTGCAAGAAACCTTAGTGTTCCAACTTGTTTAGATTTAGGTTTATCCTTAATCTTGTTTCCGCAACAAGCTGTAAATTGTTAATGATTTATCAATAAACAATTTAGAAAAGTAAAATCTGTGTGTTTGTATTCAACACCCCCCCCCCCCTCTACAAACTTGTATAGGCCTTCGGGACCAACAATTCTAAGAACTTTGTCAGTACTTCAAAGTTAGAATATTGATTACCAACAGTTTTCAGATCTATTATTAAGCAGTTAAAACGTTGGTGTACTTCAGAGAGAGTTTCATTCTTACCAAACATGAAGCTTTCATATTGTCTTACCAGGTTGATCTTTCGAGAGTCCTGGACTTTAGAAGTACCTTCATACTGAACACAGATTGTGTCCCACATAGCTTTTGAGGTTTTCAGGTTCATGACGGAATGGTAGACTTCGTCAGGAAGAGACATGGAGAGTATGGATCTGGCTTTGGTGTCGATAGCCACTTTCTTCTTATCTTCATCAGCCCATATATGAATTTCATTGGGAATCAGCCTTTCTGGAATAGCAGGTCTATTCTCAACGGCTGGAACTGCAGCATCAATTCTTATAGGAATATATGGGCCGTTTTCAAGATAGTAAGGCATAGTAGGGTCTACACCTTCTAAGAAGAGAGTCATCCTATTTTTCCATAGATTAAAATTATCTCTGGAGAATCTAGGGGGTTTTGCAAGAGTACCGTTGTCAATATAGTTTGTGTTTGTGTTGGTAGCCATTTTAAGAAATAGCTAGGAAGAGAAATCTTAGTATAGATCAGATCTTGTTTATGAGATTAAACAAATCTGCTCTGATACCACTTGTTGGTCCCAAAGGGTTATACAAGTTTGTAGAAGGGGGGGGGGGGGGTTGAATACAAACACACGTTTTTACTTTTCTAAATTGTTTATTGATAAATCAAGACAATTTACAACTTGTTGCGGAACAAGATTAAGGATAAACCTAATCTAAACAAGTCTTGAGAAACACTAAGTTTCTTGCACTAGAAAGAGTTAAAGAAATTACGAATAATAACTTAACAATAAGAGAGAAATAAGAAGATGGTCCGAGCACACTTCAAAACTGAAGTAAGGTTCTTCTTATATACTGCATGCATTTAATGCAAGGCAGTATGGCTTTACACGTGGCAGCAGCTGAGTGGTTGCATGTCATTGACCTTTGTAGACAACCTTAGTAGCCGCATGGTGCACAGTGTAGAATCAGAGTTGTTGTACGATTACAGACAAAAGGGATGTCCGTTCTGATAGTTCGTACGGAGACGTGCAAGGAGGTAAGACAATAGTAACATGCAGGGAGAATTCATGATCAGCTTTCGTTGAGTCAGATCTTTATCAGCGAATGATAAAGTTCAGCGATTGCTGAAGTCTTCTACTTGATACTTCACGTTGAATGGACAGGTCTTGCTTCGCTGATATCCGCATCAGTTCATGAGTAGACTTGTCGCTGGTTCTTGAGCTTGATCTTCGACTTCAGCGTAGAACTTTGGTTGACGTGAAACTTGTCTTCATGGATCATAAGTAAACAACTAACTTATCAGCGATCATCTCATAGACTGAACAGGCTCAGAGCTATATGATGATGAACAATGTTCGCTGAATATCTAATCTAAAGAGTGAGAGTTCCTATCAGCGGTACTGTAAAGTCTTAGTACTTATCAGCGATAGTGAACTCTAATACATATTGTTTACTTACAATTTTCACTAAGTGTTTAAGAGAGGGTCATTATCAAATCACTGAGGGTTTGGATCAACACTTGGCCTCGCCGTCACGCCATTTAGAACCTTGCCTACAATGAAACAAAACATGCAAGTAATAAGATAAGTAATTTAACATTGAAACCTTGATTTGTAGCTCGAGGAAGAAAAACATACCTTTGCTTCAGAAATAGATAAGTTTTTTCTTAAGAAAGAGATAGGTTGGTGTGGAAGAAATGGTAGCACACATTCATTTAAATAAGGTTGTTATTATGTGCATTTTCGTCTTTTTGTTAAAATTGCTAAAGTGATCATTGGCTTGTGGACCACGACTATATCCTTATTGATTTCCATTTGAATAGTTTTTTTGCAGGTGATCAAATCAACTTGGAATAGTTTTTTAGAACATTGATTATAGGTAAAATGGAAGATCAAATGATGAGGATTAGTAGCCACGTTAAGCCCGTGATACGCCACGACCTAGTGTGCATTTTTCGTAATGCGATACTTAATTTTTCTTTACATTTTTAAAGTGTTATTTGCAAGTTTTTAACATATAACCTAATTTAATTTTCCTAATATTATTGGCTCATTGAATAACACTACAAAACACGTGTTTTATATATAATATTATATATGAACTAAAAATTTGACGCCATAAGTCACGCCTTTAAAACGCAATGGCACCTAATGCTTGAGGCTTGGCCTCGCCGTCACGCCATTTCGAACCTTGCCTATAATGAAACAAAACATGCAAGTAATAAGATAAGTAAAATAACAATGAAACCTTGATGTGTAGCTCAGAGGAAAAAAACATACCTTTGCTTGAGAAATAGATAAGTTTTTGCTTAAGAAAGAGATAGGTTGGTGTGGAAGAATTGGTAGCACACATTCATTTAAATAAGGTTGTTATTATGAGCATTTTCGTCTTTTTGTTAAAATAGCTAAAGTGACCATTGGCTTCAACTTGTAGACCACGACTATGTCCTAATTGATTTCCATTTGAATAGTTTTTTGCAGGTGATAAAATCAAGTTTGGACAGTTTTTTAGAACGTTGGTTATTGGTAAAATGGAAGATGAAATGATGAGGATTAGTAGGCACGTTAAAACCATGACACGCCACAGCCTAGTGCGCATTTTTCGTAATGCGATATTTGATTTTTTCTTTACATTTTTAATGTGTTATTGGCAAGTTTTTTAATATATAACCTAATTTAACTTTCCTACTATTATTTGCTCATTGAGTAACTCTACAAAACACATGTTTTATATATAATATTATATATGAACTAAAAATTTGACGCCATAAGTCACCCAACGAAAACGCCATGGCTCCTAAGACTTGAGGCTTGGTCTCGCCGTCACGCCATTTAGAACTTTGCCTATAATGAAACAAACCATGCAAGTAATTAGATAAGTAATTTAACAATGAAACCTTGATCTGTAGCTTGAGGAAAAAAACATACCTTTGCTTGAGAAATAGATAAGTTTTTTCTTAAGAAAGAGATATGCTGGTGTGGAAGAATTGGTAGCACACGTTCATTTAAATAAGATTGTTATTATGAGCATTTTCGTCTTTTTGTTAAAATTGCTAAAGTGACCATTGGCTTCAACTTGTGGACCACGACTATGTCTTTATTGATTTCCATTTGAATAGTTTGCTTCAACTTGTGGACCACGACTATGTCTTTATTGATTTCCATTTGAATAGTTTTTTTTGCAGGTGATCAAATCAACTTTGTAAAGTTTTTTTAGAACATTGATTATAGGTAAAATGGAAGATGAAATGATGAGGATTAGTAGCCAAGTTAAGCCCGTGACACGCCATGGCCTAGTGCGCATTTTTCGTAATGCGATATTTGATTTTTCTTTACATTTTTAATGTGTTATTTGCATGTTTTTAAATATATAACCTAATTTAACTTTCCTACTTTTATTGCCTCATTGAGTAACACTACAAAACACATGTTTTATATATAATATTATATATGAACTAAAAATTTGACCCCATGAGTCACGGCTTGAAAACGCCATGGCTCCTAAGGATTGAGTCTTGGCCTCGCCGTCACGTCATTTAGAACCTTACCTATAGTGAAACAAAACATGCAAATAATAAGATAAGTAATTTAACAATGAAACCTTGATCTGTAGCTCGAAGAAAAAAAACATACCTTTGCTTGAGAAATAGATAAGTTTTTGCTTAAGTAAGAGATAGGTTTGCTTAAGTAAGAGATAGGTTGGTGTGGAAGAAGTGGTAACACACATTCATTTAAAGAAGGTTGTTATTATGAGCATTTTCGTCTTTTTGTTAAAATTGGTAAAGTGACCATTGGCTTCAACTTGTGGACCACGACTATGTCCTTATTGATTTCCATTTGAATAGTTTTTTTGCAGGTTATAAAATCAACTTTGAATAGTTTTTTAGAACATTGATTATAGGTAAAATGGAAAATGAAATGATGAGGATTAGTAGCCACGTTAAGCCCGTGACACGCCATGGCCTAGTGCGCATTTTTCGTAATGTGATATTTGATTTTTCTTTACATTTTTAATGTGTGACTTGCAAGTTTTTTAATATATAACCTAATTTAACTTTCCTACTATTATTGGCTCATTGAGTAACACTACAAAACACATGTTTTATATATAATATTATATATGAACTAAAAATTTGACTCCATGAGTCACGCCTTGAAAACGCCATGGCTCCTAAGGCTTGAAGCTTGGCGTCGCCGTCACATCATTTAGAACCTTGCCTGTAGTGAAACAAAACATGCAAGTAATAAAATAAGTAATTTAACAATGAAACATTGATCTGTAGCTCGAGGAAAAAAACATACATTTGCTTGAGAAATAGATAAGTTTTTGCTTAAGAGATATGTTGGTGTGGAAGAAGTGGTAACACACATCCATTTAAATAAGGTTGTTATTATGAGCATTTTCGTCTTTTTGTTAAAATTGCTAAAGTGACCATTGGCTTCAACTTGTGGACCACGACTATGTCCTTATTGATTTCCATTTGAATAGTTTTTTTGCAGGTGATAAAATCAACTTTGAATAGTTTTTTAGAACATTGATTATAGGTAAAATGAAAGATTAAATGATGAGGATTAGTAGCCACGTTAAGCCCGTGACACGCCATTTTCTAGTGCGCATTTTTCGTAATGCGATATTTGATTTTTCTTTACATTTTTAATGTGTTATTTGTAAGTTTTTAATATATAACCTAATTTAACTTTCCTACTATTATTGGCTCATTGAGTAACACTACAAAACACATGTTTTATATATAATATTATATATATGAACTAAAAATTTGACGCCATAAGTCACGCCTTGAAAACATCATGCTGTAATAATCAAGTTTCAATGTAAAGGAATATTAGATGTATGGGAATAAAGTGAAATTTTGTTGCTTAAGGGACCGAAGTGAAAATTATGGAAAAGGGTATAAAACCCTCACTCTTGGCACAAAACGCTAGGTTATTGTCATATTTCCTTTGACGGCTGTGTGTGGGGGAGAAGAGAAAAGAAGAATCAAGCTACAACCTGCGATTTGGAAGAAGAAGAAGGAGATTCTTCATCAAGCAATTCAAGGTAATCTCTACCACCTCATAGTAAATATTGGCTTTTAGTAACCGGATTGTTGAACTTAGATCATTTTAGGAACTGTTCAGGAACAATCTCGAGTGTCAACATAAGACTTATCACTTCCGTTTCTTTAAATCATAGGTGTCCCACCTATAGGCCTGAAGCTTAAGTGAGAATTTTGGAGCAAGGAAGACATGTGAGTTTTTCTAACTAAGTACGTGTTTTAATGTGGTTTCAAAAGTAAGGAATGGTTATGAAATGTTATGTTATATTGCATGGAAAATGTGTGTTTTGAAAGTTAACTTAAACTGTATGCATACATTGTTGATAGACGTGTAATGGCTAAGTCGGGGGGGGGGGGGGGGGGGGGGGTTGTGGCCCGCCAGTGCTCATACCGGGGGGTGTTCCGTTTATGCCATGGGAGGTGTGACCTAGTAAGGCAGTGTGAGACTGACACGAAGCCACTCTTACGTAGTTTCAGTGTGCCATTTACATGTGCAGTTTTGCGTGAAAGATATTCAAAGCTTTGTTGTTATCAATTGTTATAAAATGTTTTATATTTATATTATGATTGTTAATGCCAAAAATCGCACAAAAGTACAACTTAAGGTCGATGTGGACATTTAACAACTAAAGAAACCCCAAAACGAGGGAAAAACCGTGGTCGACTCTGTGAGAGTCGACAGTGCACTATGGTCGCCAAACAGGGGCGATGTCCTTGTGTTTCGGGTGTCGATCGTACAGAGATTACAATACAAATGAATGAAAGACTTCGAAATGTAAAGTAACAAGTGTTTCGAATGTAAAAACAATGTGCGTCATGTGTTTAAACCGTGTGTCGTGCGCTGATGTCGTGCGTCGAGAGCGATTCTTCTGAGAGCGATTTCTGTGCTTCAAGTGTTCTTTTCGAGTTCCAGTGTTTGTGTCTGTTGTTCGATGTCCCTTGAACTGAGGATTGAGCTTGGAATTTATAGTCTCCGGGCACTTTAATTGGATCATTAAGGACTTTGGTAACTGCCGTAACGGACGTCGTCTTTAGTGTTGTTAATGGCTGGTCTTGTAACCGCTGCCAACATTAAATGTACTTTGATGATTGTCGTTGTAACCGCTGTCGAGTCTTTAATGTCATTAAGAGCTAGACCGTTGTTGACCGTTGTACCATAATGGCTTGTAGACCTGCATTAATGAACAAAAGAAATGGCTATCGACCATTGATGGTTAGTGTAATCGTAAGATCATCTTAAGTTCAAGACGTCGGTCTTATGGAGCATACGTCCGTCACCGAAATACAAGACCATGTATATGACTGTAAACGCCTTGTAAGACCTTATCTTAATATAAAAATGGTCTTATAAAAATGTCGTAAGACTAGGTCGTAAGACCAGAGTGATATAAGACCGATGACAGGAGACTGTCAATGTAAGACCAACGAGTCGTAACTGGCGACATAAGACTAGTGACATAAGGCTAGTGACGTAAGGCTAGTGACGTAAGACTAGCGATGTGCGACACGTGACGTGCGATCATTAGATGTAAGATACTGTCTTGAATGACTATTGACGCAAGATGTCTTTCAATAACCAACTATCGTGGTTATTAACGTATGTCGGGGATATGACAATAATGGGTATTATCCTTGTCGGTCGGGGGTATGACTATCGTAGATATTAGGGTAATCAAGGTCCACGGGTCATGTCGAGGGAATTTCCCAAGTCGGTCGAGGGTGTGATTTTTTACCCAAACAGTTAGCCCCCCGAGATTTGAATTTCAGATCTCGTACCAAAGTAAAATGTGTTTATACGGAGACGTGTCACTTTTGCTAAGAAAATCGGCTTGGTTAGATAAAATCATGAGTCTAGTCGATGGTGTTTAAGTAAGTTGCGACGATCGAATGATGACTTTTAATGCGCAAGATACTTGCGGTGTTCATCTGACGGTCGTAAGACGACCTTAAAACGTAAGGAACCGACGGTGATCGTAAGACGATTTTTATCAAAATGAGACGTATGGGCCAGGAGTCAATCGTAAGACGATTGGTCCGAAATAAAGCTTGGCGGCGATCATAAGATGATCGAACCAAGATAAAATTTAAGGATCTTGTGATACAGTCGTTAAAGACTTATGTTCTGGCGTTCCGAGCCGATACGGTCATTATAGACTTTAAATCTGGCGTTTAGAGCCGATAGGGTCGTTAGAGACCTATAATCTGGGGTTTCGAGCCGATACAGTCGTTATAGACTTTTAATCTGGCGTTCCGAGCCGATACGGTCGTTAGAGACCTATGATCTGGCATTCCGAGCCGATACGGTTGTTAGAGACCTTTGATTTGGCGTTCCGAGCCGATATGGTCGTTAGAGACCTATGATCTGGCGTTCCGAGCTGATACGATCGTTAGAGACCTATGTTACGTTGTGTAAGTTTTGCTTTAACGATGATCGGTAAAAAAATTTTACCTTTCTATTGAATCTGAGTATTATGTCGACTCATACATGTCATGGACAAATGTAATGTCAACTGTAAAAATTCATTAAGTACAAAAATGAACAAGAAATCATGCGATTTGGGCATCCATTGTAATACAACGATTAGAACGTAAGTCATAAGACTTTTTGAATCGTATAAGCAAACATAAGCGCATGCGATCAAAACATTCATTCAGAACATGAAATTTTTCTAAGTTAAAGAACTTAGCTTGTGGGGTCGCTAGACCTTACGATCGTGTGATTTGATCATACGATGAACTTGAATCATGTGTTCCTGTAGTTATACAATCGAGTCGTCTAATAAAATTGATTGTTTATATCGTACAATTTTACTGAAGTCGTATGATAGACTTAGTAACTTATGTCGTGCGATCCTGCGATAAAGCAATGTCAGAGGTTGGTCGTTGGCTAGCCAACGACCCTCCGATGCTTAAGTCAGTAATCGTCGTGATGAATAAAAAATCGTATGGAAGAAGGAAAAGGACTTAGAAGAAATACCTTCTCAGATGCGTTGCATTCCAGTTGTGTGGGATATTTCGACCGTCGAGGGTTTGGAGCCGATATGCACCTTTATCCACGACTTCTGAGATACGATAAGGACCTTCCCACTTGGTGGAAAGTTTACCTGCATTAAGCTCTTGAGTGCTTTGGAACACTCGTTGGAGGACGTAATCACCTTCTTGAAAGACTCTTGCTTGTGATTATACGGTTAAACTTGCGACTTGCCTTTATTGGCAATCATGAGATTAAAATATGCGAGTCGTACTTATTGGCGACTTTTGCGTTTTGACATGCGTCTTACCATGACTGGTGATTATGAGATTCAACATACAAGTCGTCTTTATTGACGACATATGTCATGACTAGCGATCGTGCGAGTCACTTTTATTGGCGACCAACAATATTTAACCAACGTTTGTCGTGACTGACGATCATAAGAAAATGTGAGTCATCTTTTACTGATGACTATAAATTGCGACCTGCGTTTGCCTTAACTGGCGATTGTAAAATATAAGTCGTCTCATATCGACGATTACAAATTACAACCTGTGTTTGCCTTGACTGGCGATCGTAAGAAAAAATGTAAGTCAACTGTAAATTGCAACCTGCATTTGCCATGACTGGTGATCGTAAGAAAAAACGTAAGTCGTCTTTTACTGACGACTATAAGTTGAAACCTGCATTTGCCATGACTGGCGATCATAAGGTTAAAAATGTAAATCGTCTTTAATTGACGATTATAAATCGTAGGACCTGTGTTTTAAGTCGTAGAGACTTTGGTTTCTCACGATGTAAATCGTAAGACCTATATTTATATGATCTTGCGAGCCTACAATATAAAATCGGGGGTGGTCGTTGATTTTGACCAATGATCTTTTGATGCTTGAATCAACGATCATATATTAGATCAAAATAATTAAACGAGGAGAATATACTTAGAGTATATATATAGAGAGTTGTTCTAAGTGGGACGTCACAGTTACCGTAACATGGAGTCGATAGGCGCCTTTTTCCGAGGTCTTTTGAAATCAAATGCGGTATTTTTTTCAGTTTGTGAAGGGTGTTCCGAGCCCCCGAGTCCCTTGGATGATGCGATACATGCGATACTTTTGACGAAACATTTTTTTTTATCAGGGCTTGAATCTGGCTTCGAGCCGCATTCAATTCCGATCGAAGTTGAATCAGGGGATCTGGATAATTTGCCATGTACCTGAAAAAACTTTACAAAATCGTTAGAGCGATGTATGTATTGGCTTGAGATTTTCTCTAGATGGGGTCCCACGGATGGCGCCAAACTGTTAATGCCAAAAATCGCACAAAAGTACAACTTAAGGTCGATGTGGACATTTAACAACTAAAGAAACGTATCTCAAGCCAAATAACACAATTACGAGGAAAAAGTAAAAGAGACAAGAGATTTGGTGACGCAGAAAACCCCAAAACGAGGGAAAAAACCGTGGTCGACTCTGTGAGAGTCGACAGTGCACTATGGTCGCCAAACAGGGGCGACGTCCTTGTGTTTCGGGTGTCGATCGTACAGAGATTACAATACAAATGAAGGAAAGACTTCGAAATGTAAAGTAACAAGTGTTTCGAATGTAAAAACAATGTGGGTCGTGTGTTTAAACTGCGTGTCGTGCGCTGACGTCGTGCGTCGAGAGGGATTCCTCTGAGAGCGATTTTTGTGCTTCAAGTGTTCTTTTCGAGTTCGAGTGTTTGTGTCTGTTGTTCGATGTCCCTTGAACTGAGGATTGAGCTTGGAATTTATAGTCTCCGGGCACTTTAATTGGATCATTCAGGACTTTGGTAACTGCCATAACGGACGTCGTCTTTAGTGCTGTTAATGGCTGGTCTTGTAACCGCTGCCGACATTAAATGCACTTTGATGATTGTCGTTGTAACCGCTGTCGAGTCTTTAATGTCATTAAGAGCTAGACCGTTGTTGACCGTTGTACCATAATGGCTTGTAGACCTGCATTAATGAACAAAAGAAACGGCTATCGACCATTGATGGTTAGTGTAATCGTAAGACCATCTTAAGTTCAGGACGTCGGTCTTATGGAGCATACGTCCGTCACCGAAATACAAGACCATGTATATGACTGTAAACGTCTTGTAAGACCTTATCTTAATATAAAAATGGTCTTATAAAAATGTCGTAAGACTAGGTCGTAAGACCAGAGTGATATAAGACCGATGACAGGAGACTGTCGACGTAAGACCAACGAGTCGTAACTGGCGACACGTAACTGGCGACATAAGACTAGTGACATAAGGCTAGTGACGTAAGGCTAGTGATGTAAGACTAGCGATGTGCGACACGTGACGTGCGATCATTAGATGTAAGATACTGTCTTGAATGACTATTGACGCAAGATGTCTTTCAATAACCAACTATCGTGGTTATTAACGTATGTCGGGGATATGACAATAATGGGTATTATCTTTGTCGGTCGGGGGTATGACTGTCGTAGATATTAGGGTAATCAAGGTCCACGGGTCATGTCGAGGGAATTTCCCAAGTCGGTCGAGGGTGTGATTTTTTACCCAAACAATGATGAAATTGTTGCTTCTAAGAGAGAGCTCACTAGACCTCATGGTCTAACCCTCGCATTTTTTTCCAAACTAAACCTTTTTAGGGAAGCTGTTAGTAGGAAGCTCTGGCAAGAGTAAGGAGAAGAACTAGAGTATGGATGCTTTTAGACGATAGTCATTTCACTCTCTGCTATTCAGACTTTAGTTATATTCTCAGTTGTGTATAGGTTGTTCCGCAAACCTAATTTTGAAACAGTTGTACCCGATCTTTTGGGAAAATTTTGGATGCTTGATTTATATTTAAACGCTATGCCTTGTTTTAAATTTTGGGTTGTTACAATTGGTATCAGAGCTATAGTTTAAGAGATTTAGGTGACCGGACGGACCTAGACTTAAACTGAGGGCGTAGAAATCACAATTGAGAATTAGAAAAGCGCTATACTATAACAAGAAAGAGACTAATAGGGTAGCAAGGACAATCATGTAAGGTAAGTTCGAGATTACACCTTGCCAGCGTAATTGCGAACTTACAGGTGCATGAATGTGCTTACTTTTCCTTATTATGCTATAGAGGTAGTCTTAAGTTTCTATTTTTGACGCGTTTCAGTAATCAAGAATGTCAGCACGAACTCTGAGAAGTAGATCGGTACCAGTGGATGAGGAAATCATCATGGAGGATGGGCATGTTTATTCCCTAAGGCAAGCGGCCACCCGTGGAAGGGGTGTGGGTCATGGGAGAGGAAGGGGACGAGCACCTCGAAGGGCTACCACCCAGGCGGATGGGGCGGGTGTGGCGACTCGGGGAAGGAAAAGAGCACATGTTGCCCGTAGGGCTAGAAGTGCAGAGGTTCCTAAGGACCGTGAACTGTCTCAACATGAGAGCACGGTGTCGGTAAGGGGAAGAAATCAGACAAGGGGGCGTGGTCGAGGTCGCGCGCAAGCTTTTGTAACCGAGGAGAAGTTTACCACTAAGATGGGCAAATTGCAAGACACACTACAAGCATTGTTGGATAACCAGGTTAAGTCTACGCCAGAGGGACGATCTAAGTGTAGGAATGAATCGAAGAATGAAGCATCTAGTCCACCTCCGACCGTAGTGGGAGAACAGTCATAGTTGACTCCGTATGTGGCTGGTGAATCTAAGGCAACAAATGGATGTACTTTTAAGACTTCTGCATCGTGAAAACCTCCCTTTTTAGCGGGGAGCGTAATCCGGTATTGGCTCTAAGGTGGATTCGGGAAATGGAATTGGCTTTCGATACCAGTAAGTGTGCTGAGGAAGACAAGGTACAATACGCGATGTCTTTGAAATCGGATGCTATATTTTGGTGGGACATAGAAACTTGAGGGAAAGGGTCAGAAGTGGCCAAAACGACTACGTGGGAGTCCTTCACCAAGAGATTTAAGGCTCAGTTTTGCCCCGTGGCAGCAGTTAAGAAACTTAAGGAGGAATTTATGGGGTTGGAACAAGGGACGATGTCAGTGCAGGAATATACATCCAAATTTATCGAGAAAGCACGATTCGCAGAATTGTATGTGCCCACTGAGGAGAGGCATATAGAGAGGTACATTTGGGGATTGAAAAGCAGCGTGAGGGAGCTGGTTCAAGTGAAGGGCTCCACTACTTTTCAAGTTGCGGTGGACACAGCGGAACTCACGGAGAAAGAGAAAAACCGACAGATGACTGAGAAGGTTGGGGAGAAGCGGAAATGGGAAAGGTTAAGTCGTGAGGTTAAGAGACCGAATGCTCTTAGACCCGAGCTGTGGGTGGGGCCTAGAGCAGGAGAGAAAACATGTGGAAAATGTAACCGAATGCATAAAGGGGAGTGTTTAGCTGACAGAGAAGGGTGTTTTAAGTGTGGTAAAACAGGGCACATGGCGAGAGACTGCCATAGTCTGAGGTCATGTTACCAATGTGGTTCGTCAGACCACATCAAGACGAACTGTCCACAGCTAAAAAGGAGGATTACTGGTGGTTATGGAGGGGGCAGCGAAGGAAGGGGCGGGGATAGGAGGGTGGAGCCGGCTCGCGCGAAGGCGAGAGCATTCCACATGTCTGCTGAAGAGGCGGTGAATACGCCTGATGTAGTGACAGGTACGTTCCTTGTTGGCTCGACTTTTGCTAAAGTGTTGTTTGATTCGAACGCAAATCGTTCTTTTGTGTCGCCGAACTTTGTTCAGAACTTGCAAGTAAAACCCAAGAGGTTGAACTTTTTGGGGTAGAAGTAGTGGACGATAGTTGAGTCTGGGTGAAGGAAGTCTATGAGGGGTGTAGCATTGATGTAGATGGTCATTTGTTTCCTTTGCGTTTGTACCCGATGGGTATGGGCGAGTTTGATGTGATAATAGGAATAGATTGGCTAGCAGATAACGATGCTAATATCGTCTGTAGTAAGAAGTTAATTCGTGTCACTTTGCCTAATAAGGAAGAAGAGGTGATTTATGGGGATCGTCGGGATAAGAAGTCATGTTCGATATCCATGTTGAAAGCTAGAAAGTGTTTGGGAAAGAGATGTTTCAGGTATTTAGCGTATGTGCTTGATGCTAAGAAAGAGAAGAAGGGATTAGAGGATTTGTCGGTAGTAAGTGAGTACCCAGAAGTGTTTTCGGATGACTTGACAAGCCTACCCCCAAATCGTCAAGTAGAGTTCATAATAGATTTGATGTTCGGGGCTGCACCTATTGCGCGTGCACCCTATCGTTTGGCACCAACGGAGATGAAGGAGATGATGATGCAGTTGCAAGAGTTGCTTGACAAGGGTTTCATTCATCCGAGTTCATCGCCCTGGGGAGCTTCGGTACTATTCGTTAAAAAGAAGGATCGGTCTATGCGGATGTGTATAGACTACCGAGAACTTAACAAGGTGACAGTTAAGAGTAAGTACCCGCTTCCAAGGATCGATGACCTCTTCGACCGGTTGCAAGGTGTGAGTTACTTCTCAAAAATAGATCTGAGGTCGGGTTACCACCATAAAGGTGAGAGAGGAAGACGTGCCTAAGATGGCCTTTCGCACCACATATGGACACTACGAGTTTCTAGTTATGCCTTTTGAGTTGTGTAAGTCCCGTAATCATCACTGATAATCAAGATTCAATATAGAATGAAATTTATTAACAATCTGTGAATTACAAGATATTACAATGAGTTTCTCTCTAAATGGATTTGTCTATCAAAATCTCTTCTTACGAATGAAGCCCAAGACACTTATTTATAGTGTCTAATTACATGACATGGGCCCAAGCCCATTTAACTCCCATTAAACTCCCAAAGCCCAAAAGACCTACAAAGCTAATTACAACACATTTGACTTTTCTTGACTTTACATGGACTTTATAAAACTTTCTATATAATTGGGGCTTTCTAGACCCAACAATCTCCCCCTACAGTTTTATAAAGAAAGCATCTTCAAATGATCTCCCCCTTGATTTCTTTGAAAACTTTAGTGTTGCACATATTCATGTCTTGCAAATCTATCCAAGCTCCCCCTCAAATTTTGCTCTTATTCTTCACAAGTTTCAACTTTAAAATCTGATCCAATGTGCAATAAGTTCGACGGAAAACACCTCAGTTTGTAACACAGAATCCGTCTTTGAAATTTGAGTTGAATGGCCATTAAGCTCAAGAGCTTATTCCATTAAGATCAGAGGAGGAAGTTTCTCAACACACTTCAATAACCCATCTTGAATCTACAAAAACAGAAGATAGAACACCTTTCTGAAAATTCGGAGAAATTGCATGAAAAACACAGCTTTCTGTCCAGCAAGTGTCCACGGACTTTGACACAGAATCTGACCAATAAGCACACCGATTCAGAACAAACTCAAAACATGAAAATGTTCATCTGTTTCTTAGGAAACCAACGCATCTAGACTCGTCAAATTTTAAGCTTCGAGGAGAGAGTTCTGATCAAAATACGACAGGTGCGCAAATCTGTCAAGTATTACACTTTTGTTCTGAGAAGTCTAAGTAAAAGTTCTGAGTAGGTCAATCAGAATTCTGAGTAAGTCAATCAGAATTCTGAACCTAAAGAACTCTGGAAAAAAAATCCAACTCTGAAATTCTGACTACACAAGATAAAGTTCTGAATATTGGAGTCAGAATTCTGATTAAGCTCAACATTGAAATCACTTGAACAAGCTCTGAATGGACTTCTGACAACCCACGAATTGATTCTGAATATTGAATAGCCTTGTAATTCTGAATCAACATATATGAAATCTAAATGCCTTTAGTCTTTGATCAGAATTCTGAACAGAAGGATCGGAATTCTGAATACTCATGATCGAAATTAGAACAACTTCTGAACAAACTCAGATGTTTTAACTCTAAACACCCTTCTGAACAAACTCTGAAAAAGTACGATCATAACTCTGATTATCTTTGATCGATATATCTTCAATTTTCTGCCATACCGCGTAATTTTCTGAAGTGTGCTGCAGTTTTCTGTTTGAACAGAAAGTTAACAAACTTTCTGTTTCTTGTTGTTTTCTGTTTGAACAATAAAGAAACATCCCTGACAGCAGCTTCTGTTATTGCTCGAACTGAAACCCAAACATCACCCATAATCGGTTGGACATCAAATCTGAATCATTCCTTTTTCTTTATAATAACTACAAATCAGTTTCCTTTTCTTCTCCCCCTTAAAATAACATCTCTCTCTTTTGTAGTTTCAGTACAAATCAGTTTCTATTTTCTTCTCCCCCTTTTTATTATCATGACCATGATCATCAAAATGATAATAAAACTGATTTGCAAAGCACCAATCTAGCTTTTAGAGAAATCTTCCAGAATTTGAATCAGCCGTCAATTCATATAAGTGTAACCCAAAATCAACAAATGATCTTGTTTTCAAGCCTTTGAAGAAAAGCTTGGCATGTTTGTAGCACAAAGCCACTAGATACAACAGATATATCTAATTAAAGAGCTTGAGTGATTTTCACTCTCCAGGACTTCCTTCTAATCATTGAGTAGCTTAAAGCAACTCTATAGAAGTTCTGACAAAAAACATATTTTCTTTGTGTTAGTGCATGTGTAGAAAGAATAAAGCAACATATGCTTGAATAATAGGCTCAAAGTGTGTAAACTGTTGAGACAACAACAATTTTCCACGGACTCAATGTGCATGAATGAAGAGCGAAGGTGGGGAAACTTCCTTCTTTTTCAATATCCAAACCTTCCGAATGAAGATTAGATAGAATATATGTTGCGTCCCCAAATCAAATGAAACACCATCTTTTTAAGAAGATAATGAGTGGATGAGTGGGGTTATATCAAGATTTGACATGGGCTCACTGCCTTTTTCAATATTAATCACCAAAAAGTGTGAATCAATAGTTTATGTGGGTGCCCTTCTTGAAATGGCTAGATCAGAGATATCTCAATTTTCTATCTCTGTTAACATTCACTCATTCTGTTTTTAGCCTTACTATTACCCACTCTCAGAATTTTACCACTCATCACTTTGAGTTTGTTCATACCCATGAACATTCTCCCCCTCTCTTTTATGATTTATGCCCCTCACCCCTCAAATACTCATGGATGACCTCATGGGTAGGTTCTACAGGTTCTTGTGGATCCATAGAGGAAGAAAAGAAAAAAAATTCTCACCACTTAAATGTTGTCCATTGAAGTATCCTGCACTTTTAATTTTGAGTGCACATATATCAGTCGTTTTTTTATTATCATTATTACTTCCACAAGATAAGAAAATGAAATTGAATGAACCAGGAAGTATGAATGAATTTCAGAAAGATTAAATCTGATTGAGATCTGAAGTTTTATCCATAAGACAAACTTAATGGATAAATTGATGTAAAGAATACAAGAGAAGTGTATTACCATCGAAAAAATGAATCAATTTGAGACATGGTAATAACAAAGTTAAAAGAAAAACTGAACTGGTGTGTAAGAATACTTGAAATGATAGAAAAGATAATACACAAGTATTTATCTTTGGAAACAACCACTCATATTGAGATAAAAAAAATTTAAAATCCAACTTCTATGTAAGAAAAATCTTTTAGAACAGTAGAAGTGGTTTGAACATTTGAAAATTTTTATCATTTTTAAAGTGTTCTTCTTTAAACATGATTTGAGTATGAGGTTTAGAAATTTACCTTTATCTTGAAACGATCAGATCAAATTTTGAGACAATACTTCCTCTCAAATCAAGATAATCCTGCAAAACCAAGAGATTTTGGTAATCATCTACGATGATTCCTCATTAGATATCAAAAATCCAAATTCTGAGTAGTAGAGTCAGAATTATGAGTAACAGAGTCAGAATTATGAGTAACAGAGTCAAAATTCTTAGTAGTAGAGTCAGAATTCTGAGTAACTTGTTTAGAATTCTGAGTACCCTGTTTAGAATTCTGATAAAACAATCCAGAGAAAATGCCTTAGAAAAATGTTTGGATTTTGTGATTTTTGAACTTTCAGAACTTCAAATCACCATAACTTGCTCAAAAATCAGAATTTTTCAACCAAATTTTGCAGGGTTGCCCAAAATGTGATTCTGAACACATTCTCTGGAATGTTTTCTACTTAAAACACCTACAACTATGAGTTCGATTACACCACAGTAAATTGAATTTTTTTTTTCGAAAAAAAAATTCTTCAAAATTAACAAAATGATATGTATGAATCAGAAATTCATAATCACATTCAGACTGAGTTCTATACTGATGTGTACAGAATTCATTTTTTAATAACTAATTGAAACACTTGTAATTTCCAGAAAAGAATATATTCTGAAAGGTATATTCAGAAGATATGACTAACCTTATCAGAATTAAAAAGAAGTTAGAATTCTGAAGTATTGTCTCAGAAGTTCTGAACTCAAGACTCAGAACATCTGAGTAAGAGAGTCAGAATTCTGAGAACACTACTCAGAAAAAACTTACTCGAAAAAAATATAAGTCAGATTTCTGAAGTATTGACTCAGAAGTTCTGAACTCAAGACTCAGAGCATCTGAGTAAGAGAGTCAGAATTCTGAGTGCACTACTCAGAAAATCTTACTTAAAAAAAATTCATTTCTGAAAAAAAAACTTACTCAATTAGTCAGGTTAAGCATAGCATTTGTTTTCAGTCATGTGTCAGTATGGATCATTCATTCAGCTCTACACATGAATAACCTGCAAAACATATTAAGTTGACTTTGGTACCCATTTGAACTTGGGTCCAGGTCTGTTAGGTGCAGTGGCATATGCAGATATTCTATAAGAACCAAACCAGTGCTGAATAAAATTCTTGTTCACAAAATCATCAGTCCCACAATATGAACAACAAAGTTTCTTTTGTGCTAACCTGACTAACTGATTTACAGAATAAATCACATCAAGTTTTACAAAAGATTTGGTATGAAAAGCTTGGTTGTTTATTTTGACATGTTGAACAAACTTAGATGATTTTGGAATTGTAGCAGAACCTTTCACTCTGCAAATCATTTTTACCTTTTTAAAAGAACAATTATCAGATTTATCAAAAAGAGGATCATAAAACAGATTAGAAGAACGAATCTGATCTTTTGAACTATGATTTGATTTATCAACAACTTTTAAATTTTTAAAAATTTTTAGAGGAACATTTTTAAAGATTGAAGTTGAAGCATTCTTTTTAGATGATCCAACATCAGTAAAATTGACTTCAAGTTCTTTAAACTTTTCTTCCAAAACAATGTTCTCTTTAACATACAAATCAAACCTTGACTGCAAATCAGATTTGGATTTCTTCTCTATCATGATTTCAGTTGATAAATCAGATATTTTCTTAATAAGCTTCTTTATCTCAAAATGAAAAATCTTTTTTTCCTTCTCAAACTCATCTTTTAAGCATTTTTCTTTAAAACCATCTACCTTCTTCTTTTCAATCTCTTTCCTTCCATCTTCTAACTCTTTCTCCAACTCATTGATTTTCCCTATGTTGTGCCACCTTAATGTTCATGGGCTGAAAATGACTATGATATAAAGAAGTCTACAAATATACTTGATTGTAAAGTTGCACTAAAAGTTAAGATTCAACACTATTAATTACCTTACTGGGTAAGATCTTAGTCCATCAAAACGACATCGTATGCAACCATTTACCCGGTGAGCATTAACCGACTCACCGGGTAAGATTATGGGTCTCTAGCATGCTCATTCAGTAAGATAATGTGATTTGATAAACACTTTCCAGATAAGCATTTAATAAACGGTCCCTTGAACTCATATTTCTATGACAAAAAAGTGGGTTGTTTATTTGTTTGTCATGTTGTATTGTCTTTTTTAAAATTATGCTTTTGAAATATAAACAATTTGCTTTGTTTAATAGAATGGGCATTAAAGAATTATATCTGATGTTCTTCTTTGTTATCAACTTCTATATTAATATGATTCTTTAATGCTCATTATATTAAGCAAAGCAAATTGTTTATATTTCAAAAGCATAATTTTAAAAAAGACAATACAACATGACAAACAAATAAACAAGCCACTTTTTTGTCACAGATCTTCTGCAGCTCTTTTGTTTTTCCACCAATGTCGACGCCGCCACCACCTCCTTTGATTTCCAAACCTTTTCACTCACCAGCTTCAAGTTCTTGGGCGAAGCTCATCCCTTCAACAACACTATCAGACTCACTCCAGATCTCCTTGTCCCCACCACCGGCTCCGGCATAGTTCTCTACAACAACCCCGTCAGATTCCTGCAACCTGGGAACCCAAATCCGGTCAGTTTCACCACAACCTTTTCATTTACGATTGCCAATTGGAACCCTAATTCGATTGGAGGTGGTTAGGCTTTTGTTATATCGCCCAACGATGAAGCAATTGGTGATGTTGCTGGACATCTGGGCATCCCATCTGGTTCCGTTACTGTTGAGTTTGATACTTCAAAGGACGACGAGTTCGAAGATGTTAATGGGAACCATGTGGGTTTGGATCTGGGCTCAATGGTTTCTTTCCGAGTTGCTGATTTGCACTCGGTGAAGTTGAATCTACGAAGTGGTGAGCAGGTGAACTCGTGGATTGATTATTCCGGTTCAACTCATCAACTCAACATCTTTATCTCATACAGCAACACAAGACCCAAATCACCCGTCTTATCAATCCACATAAATCTGAATAAATACGTGAAGAAGTTTATGTTTGTGGGGTTCTCCGGATCAACTCACGGAAGCACTGAACTTCACTCACTTCAACGTTGGAGTTTCAACTCATCTTTTGATGACCCTGCAGATGATACAAATCCCGAACCAAAGTCACCACCACCAACCGCCTTAACACATCACAGCCGTCAACAACTCCAACAAAAAAACAGAGCATATGGAATTACCTGATTTCCATGATAATTGTAGGGATGATGACGACGGCGGCGGTATGCGCCATTGTTATTGTCGTAATGAATGCAACCTCAATAATACATCAATCAATTGTTGTATGCTATGTGGAAGAAGGAGAAGTTCGAAGTCGGATGTTTCTTCCGATAGCCCTATCCGAAAGAATGCGGCCATCGTCTGATTGTATGTATATCTGTTTTCCACATATATATAGTTGTGTGATACTGTGATTAGCTGATTTTGTTTCTGTAACATCCGGAATGATTTCTCTCTTACTTTTAAGGGGAAGTTTTTCTTTTTTTTCTTTTTTTTTGGAGGGGGGTGTAGATTATAAATGGCGCATTCTTTCGGATAGGGCTATCGGAAGAAACATCCGACTCCGAACTTCTCCTTCTTCCACAGAGCATACAACAATTGATTGATGTATTATTGAGGTTGCATTCATTACGGCAATAACAATGGCGCATACAGTAACACGCACCTCCTGCTACCGTCGCCGCCGCCATCATCCCTACAATTATCTTGGAAATCAGGTAATTCCATATGTTCTGTTTTTTTGTTGGAGTTGTTAACGGTTGTGATGTGTTAAGGCGGTTGGTGGTGGTGGTGACTTTGGTTTGGGATTTGTATCATCTACAGGGTCATCAAAAGATGAGTTGAAACTCCAGCGTTGAAGTGAGTGAAGTTCAGTGCTTCCGGGAGTTGATCCGGAGAACCCCACAAACATAAACTTCTTCACGTATTTATTCAGATTTATGGTGATTGATAAGACGCGTGATTTGGGTCTTGTGTTGCTGTATGAGATAAAGATGTTGAGTTAATGAGTTGAACCGGAATAATCAATCCACGAGTTCACCTGCTCACCACTTCGTAGATTCAACTTCACCGAGTACAGATCAGCAACTCGGAAAGAAACCATTGAGCCCAGATCCTAACCCACATGGTTCCCATTAACATCTTCGAACTCGTCGTCCTTTGAAGTATCAAACTCAACAGCAACGGAACCAGATGGGATGCCCAGATGTCCAGCAGCATCACCAATTGCTTCATCGTTGGGCGATATAACAAAAGCCAAACCACCTCCAATCGAATTAGGGTTCCAATTGGCAATCGTAAATGAAAAGGTTGTGGTGAGACTGACCAGATTTGTGGGTTCCCAGGTTGCAGGAATCTGACGGGGTTGTTGTAGAGAACTGTGTCGGCGTCGGTGGTAGGGACAAGGAGCTTCGCCCAAGAACTTGAAGCTGGTGAGTGAAAAGGTTTGGAAATCAAAGGAGGTGGTGGCGGCGTCGACATTGGTGGAAAAACAGAGGAGCAGCTGCTGCAGAAGATGTATAGAGGGAAAAACAGAGGAGCAGCTGCAGAAGATCTATGACAAAAAAGTGGCTTGTTTATTTGTTTGTCATGTTGTATTGTCTTTTTTAAAATTATGTTTTTGAAATATAAACAATTTGCTTTGTTTAATAGAATGGGCAATAAAGAATTATATTTGATGTTCTTCTTTGTTATCGACTTCTATATTAATATGATTCTTTAACGCCCATTCTATTAAGCAAAGCAAATTGTTTATATTTCAAAAGCATAATTTTAAAAAAGACAATACAACATGACAAACAAATAAACAAGCCACTTTTTTGTCATAGAAATTTGAATTCAAGGGACTGTTTATTAAATGCTTATCCGAAAAGTGTTTATCAAATCACATTATCTTACCGAATGAGCATGCTAGAGACCCATAATCTTACCCGGTGAGTCGGTTAATGCTCACCGGGTAAATTGTTGCATACGATGTCGTTTTAATGGACTAAGATCTTACCCAGTAAGGTAATTAATAGTGTTGAATCTTAACTTTTAGTGCAACTTTACAATCAATTATATTTGTAAACTTCTTTATATCATTGTCATTTTCAGCCCATTAACATTAAGGTGGCACAACATAGGGAAAAAACTTGTTATCCTACCTTTAGTGACATTATGAACAGGACTTGACACGACCACGTAGGATAAAAGTGCATTTTCTTCGTCTACCAAAATAGAAGAAAATTCAAGAGAATATGACGATTGGAAAATGACTAAAATATTGAATTAAAACTAAAAATTGGAACATTGAACAATTCTTTCACACCAAAGGCCTTTAGCCTAGCGGTATCGAAGCTCTTGGCCTTGTAGGAGGTCAAGGGTTCAAACCTCACGAAAGGTGAGGAGGGTGTGTCAGTTTATTTGTTTCATTTGTCGTATATAAATATTATGTACTTCAAAAAAACAATTCTTTCACCAGGGTAACTCAATTTCACTCCTTCAAATCATGTTCAGTCTCATTTGCGTACCAAACGCACCTTAAGAACCACATATGAAGAGGTATTTCAGAGCTGACCAGCGACTAAGGATAGCGGATGGATTCAAGCTCGTCTGCCACATGATTCGAAGTTGAACCCGTTGTGTATTTGAGCAAAGTCGTCTAAAGTCGTCTCCTCTGCCAACTGAGCTATACGCATTCGAGGGTTTTTTATTTTTATCTACGATAACAATGCATTGCACGGGTATACTGCTAATATATAATAAAGTAAATCTACATGAATCCCTTTTTCGACACAACATAGATAAAAATTTAAATTTAAAGAACTATATACTTGATCTATATATAATTATTCATAAAATATTGTTAGATCTTCCGTATGAAAAGAAAAAAGAAGATTTAGAAAAACGTAAAATTGGTATCGGTTGAAAAATACTAGGCTGGCTGCAAACTTAGGAGCCGTTTACCAAATGTTTACCCGAGTAATCTTACCCGATAAAAGCGAGGCAAGGACCGAGTCTTACCGGTAAGTGAGGGTGATGACTCTTACCATGGTTAGCACTTACCGGTAAGTGAGGGCGACGACTCTTACCACGGTTAACACTTACCAGGTTAATTGTTACATACAATACCGCTTTGTGAACTAAGTTTTTACCCGGTAAGTAAGCAATGGTGTTGGATTTTATCGGTAAACGCTTATCGAGTAAGTGTTTGATAAATGGCCCCGTACTGCATCATTGCCCTGCCAAGATACAGATAATCTCCAACTTTGATCCAATCCACACAGATGCAAACAAATTCTTCATCACAGCCTCTTAGAAAAGGTGAAGGGTAGAAGGGTAAAATGAGTAAGGCATCTTCACTTATCAGCAAGTTTATAGTGGGATTTGCTTTTCTGGACAACCAATTTTGTACATAAAAATGGCAATTGTCCTTGTACAGAATCTAAACTCAATTTAAAAGCTCAATAAGGAAAGGAAGAAAGCATCCCATGTGATTGGTTCTGCCATGGTTCCTTTGTTGCAGCTTACTCTACCAGTAGTAACAACAGCAAAGAAACTATTGATCTATGTGAAGGGTTGTTGATTAACGGATAATAATCATCGTCAACAAGGAATGATGTTTGACCAAATGAAGTCAACATCAGACTTTGGTATAAACAGAGGGGGGCAGCCACCCTCATCCACTCTGAAATTGCCTCACAGTTATCTGAGTGGAGTTAGGGGCTGCTGTTTGTTTTAAAAAAACCTCTTAATACCTCTGAAGTCTGAATTGGTCAGATGTTTTTACGTTCAGACCGATTTATATCAGATTTCAGACGCTCTTAAGTCTGAAATTAGAAGAGGTGACCTAATATCTTATAACCTCTTATCGCCACCGTTAGTTTTCATCGCTTCTCTCGCCATGGTCTCACAGCACAGGTTCATCATCACCCCCTGTTACAATCGCCTCCTATAGTCCCATCTCCCTTGCTCTTGTTATTCAAGTTCAGACTTTAGACGTTACGAAACCAAACAGTCTTATTGATTCAGATTCAGATTTCAGACTTCAGCAACAAGCAACACCTCTTATTAATCAGAAGTTAAATAAGACTTCAGACCTCTTAAAAAACAAACGCCACCTTAGATCTGTCGATCTGGGATCAGATGAAAAGGATCGAAACCGCCATGGCTGCAATACCATTCAGGTTGCCCTGCCAAGATACGGGCCGAGTTTCACCAGAAACCTATGATCAGAAATGTTAAATGCAGAAAAATATCATCACAGCCTACATAGTTTTTCTGTAACCACGGTGATCACCTCCGACATATCTCCAGATCAGATATGTTAAAACAGACAAATTTCAAAGCAAAATGCATACAAAGGGGCTGTTTGGTTGGTTTTCCATTAAGACCGGTAATGATGAAGCCGATTGTGTAAAGTAGGGGTTGTTTGTTTACTCTTAATAGTTCTATTAAAAGGCAACATCTGAATAGCTAAGAGGTAAATCTTGTTTGGCAAAAAAAAAGGTCTGCCTCTTAATGGAAACAGTGGTATTTAATTGAAAATGTTCAAACCTTGGCTTTCTGCATAAAGCTCCACTAGAAGCTTATTGAATAAGCCAACTTCTATATCATTAAGATACTACCAACAGCCATGTATAACTAACAGAATAAGTGAGGCTCATAACGAACTGAATAAGTAAGGCTCAGATCTGTAAGCAATCAATCAAAGAGGATAAATCCGCCATGGCTGCAAACTTAAAGGTTGCAATGTAAAAGAACATAAACATTCATGTCTTGTTTTTTTCACATAACCATCCCAGTTGCCCAGCCTAGATGCGGATAATCTCATATTTTGATAGAATCCACTCAGATGCATTTAAATTCATCATCACTGCCTCTAAGAACCAAACTATTGGAGATGCTCAAATGGTTTTTTTATAAATGGACAAAAACCAATGAAAAAGAATGGTTATTTATGTCAATTTCCCCTCATTTATCAGACAGCAAAATTGAAAGCATAAGAATAATTTCTAGATTTATCAAAAGTTAGGTCCCACTTTAAGATATTTCACTAAACCTCAAGAACCAAAATTGTAGTTTACTCGGAGAGTAAAATAGAGGTAGAGAGTAAAATAAAGGGTTCATTGGAGATGATCTTAGAAACCATCCTGTTCAAATTGCCTCATATTCTGTGACTGGATATGCTTACAAGCATATCCAGAAGTTTTCATTTATAAACAAGAGAACAGAGCGTAATTTGTATTAAGAAGCTCAGATCTGCAAATCTGGAAACCGATAAAAGGGATGAGAGGAGACACCGCCATGGCTGCAACGCGTTGCCCCGCCAAGATACGAGTCGGGTTTTACCCATTGCTCGGGAACCGATGGTCGAAAATGATAAATGCAGAAGAATATCATCACAGCTTCGATACTTTTTGCGTAACAGTGATGCATAAGTTGATAAGCACTTTTACAAATAAGCAATCCCAAACACTCCCTTAATCGGAAACCGTACATCATGTTCATAAACATCCCCCAGAAATATATATATATATAGAGAGAGAGAGAGAGAGAGGAAAGTTCAAATGAAAACTCAAATTCAATTGTAAACATGGGGACGAATCTTGGCCCTTCCATCTATATTGATCCAATGACTCATATTAAATAGAGTTTTTAATTGAAATTATTAATTAAGGTGATTAGGGGTAAAAAGGGAAGATAATTAAAACCCACGCCTACCATGTTTGATTTTTTATTTTCTTTTTTAATTAAATTTTTTTATCCCCCTTAAAGTTTAAAATAAATTAACTGAAAAATTACTAACATTTTAATCAAACAAATTACATCAAAAAAACGAGAATTTCGTGCTCTTCGATATGACATCCATCTCGATATAGTTTTTTTGTTGTTTTAACCGTTTTTACGTGAAATGTCATATACGTGTTATATTCGGTATGAATATTTATGTATGTTCAAGTGCGTACAACATCTCGACACCGTAAGTTCGTAACTCGACATCACCTTCTACAACACTTTCTTCAGCGTCCTAAGGTATCGTGTTCTTTATTACCATAACCCAACACCTATCGAGATGAATCGGGAACCTATCGAGTTTCGATTGTGAACCGATGAACAAAAGAGAGTGCGTCACGTCTCCATACCTTCACGAGTCACTCATGAATTATTCTTCATGAATAATGTATCATTCAGTATGAATAATACATCATTCAGGGTGAATAATGCACGATTCATGAATTCATGTATTATTCATCCTGAATACTGTATTATTCATCCTGAATATTGTATTATTCATCCTGAATATTGTATTATTCATCATGAATAGTGAATGAACGTTCACCTTTGTTATTCATACTGAATGTGGACACCTGAAGATGTGCATACATATTCATAAAGAATAAAACCAAGTTTCGGTTGTGAATCGGAAAACAAAGAGGTTGCGTCATGTGTTCAACCTTCACGGGTCATTCATATATTATTCAACATGAATAATGTGTTATTCAGGGTGAATAATGTGTTATTCATGTTGAATAATGTGTTATTCAGGGTGAATAATGTGTTATTCAGGATGAATAATACACGATTCATGTTTAATAATACATGAATCAGGAATTCGTGTATTATTCATCCTGAATATTGTATTATTCATTTTGAATACTGTGTTATTCGTCATGAATAGTGAATGAACGTTCTCCTTTGTTATTCATACTGAATATGGACAGCAGAAAACATGCATACATATTCAGACTGAATATAACACATACATAGCATTTCACGTAGAAACGATTAAAATGAAGAAAAAACTATATCGAGATGGATGTCATATCGAAGAGCACGAAATTCTCGTTTTTTGATGTAATTTGTTTGATTAAAATATTAGTAATTTTTAAGATAATTTATTTTAAACTTTAAGGGGGTAAAAGTTTTTTAATTAAAAAAGAAAATAAAAAGTCAAAGATGGTAGGCGTTGATTCAAATTTCCAGATTTGCCCCTAATCACTTCTCAATTGGTTTAATTAAGTTTTAACCCTTGATTAGTTTTCCAAATCTTGATCAATGGTTGTGACTTGTCCTCATGTTTACAATTGAATTTGAGTTTTCATTTGAAACCACCCCTATATATATATATATATATACTTAGAAAAGGGAAAGATGGATGGATAGATATAGAGAAAAAGACCATGAATGTCGATTGACAAACTTGCTTTCTTCTGTTTATAGTTTTGATCTTGTGCATTTGTGGATGGTCTAAGTGAATAGTGGGGGACGAAGTCATGGGCTCAACATGAAGCAAATTAAATCGATTCACGTAGTGGCATCAGAGAGGGAGAGATTAGATAAGTTTCTCGATGTAGAAAACAAACCAAAACACGATTAACGATTTAATTAGATGCAATTATCATAAAGGAGGTAATGTAGATGATCATATTTTTCAAAACTTTTACTAAATAAATTTTGCAAATTCATTCATGGGAATGACATAAAAAGTCTTTTTCAAAACCTAGCATTAAGGGCGTTACGACGATATATGAGAGGAATGGCCCCATTTCGCCTTACCAACCCCAAGGAAACTCCGAATACAGGCCTAGATCGTTTGTACAGACAGACTTTTTGGGTGCTAAGATTCATTCGTTGAACACATCATCTTTTTATTTCGAAATCCATTTAGGGCATGTTCGATTTTTGGGATTTGAAAACTGATTTTATTCCAATCCCACAAACATTAAACTTAGAAACCCCATAGATAGACTTGATATTTCATTCATTTGTTTTTAAGAATCTTCTGAAATAAGTTAAAATTTAGTTTAATTATTTTTATAACTATTTATGTTTTGTTTTTATAAATTATCTTAAATAATTGAATTCAATTTCATATAAAATCCTACAACTCGATCATACCAAATATTCTAAATCCATGAAATCCAATCACCAATTTTTGTAAAATCCAGCTGAACAACATCAAGTTTATTTTTTAATCCATTTAAGGTCTTTGCAAAAATGCAACATTCTCTTTGTAATATCAATACCAATGTACCTTTTTTCATTCAATTTTTGAACTTGTTCAAAACGACTTTAAGCATTTTATTGCAAAACTATATGAAGATTAACATTTGAGGCTCAGATCTGTAACTTGGATCGAAAAAATGGGTCAGGAACCGCCATGGCTGCAACACCGGTTGTAATCTGAGAGAGATACATATTACATGCAACGCCTCTCAACTAGCATCCGGGTTGTCCCGCCAAGATACGACCCGAAATTTCACCATTTCCCCAATCTGATGCTCAGATCAACCAGATAATCCAAATCATAACCAAATTAATGTAATCCACAACCAACAAAAGATAGAATGAAATGAAAGAAGGTCAAGCAGCCAATTGTTGGAAGAAACAGCAAAAGAAATGATCGGAATATTCTACACACCTGGTGGTCAGTAGTTGCGTTTGATCAGAAGAATGGTTGATTTTTGTGCTTCGTGTAGAATCAAAAGGGGATGAAATCATCGGCTCAAATATGATCTGATCGGAACCGAAGAGGTCAGATCCGCCATATTAGTGGCAAGAGAGAAGCAACCACCCTTAAGAACACCTCTATCTCTCGCGTCAGCCTCTTTCATGTCTGAGCATCTCATTCGAATTCCCTTTTGTTCTTTGGTCTCTTTGCAGTAACCATGGATATTTATAGACTCACAGTAAAATTTGGATTAATGAACCTTTTGTTTATCAATTATGGCATTTTAAGTACTCCTAATATTTTATCAATTGTTTTTCTCTTTCAAATTCTTCGTAACAACTATAGTGACACTAGTGTTCGGCATCGCGCGTTGCGCGATGACAATAATATGTTATATTAAAAACAATACAAATCAATATATATATATATATATATATATATATATATCTTGTATTAAAAAAAATTATTGAAACTTGTGTGTGTAGGGATTTAGTAAATATATTATTTTTAATCAATATATGTAATGAGTGTTATGTAAATTATATAATCGATAATCATCTTAAAGTATTATAAACGTCATCTTTATTTTATTTTATTATATTAGTTATATTAATTATAATCAATTTATTCTTATGTAGATACATAAACAATACACATATTATTATATGCTAATGTCTTGTAAATAAGATTCTACATGTTAATCATAATTTCATTTATATAAATGAGTTTTTAAACATAATGGTTATATATATTCATTAATGTTATGTATATAAAAATCTAAAGTCATGTGACATATAAGAAATAAATAAAAAATTGAGTGTAACTATCGAAGATAAATAGTGTAATTAATTTAATGTTTGGTAATAAAATTATTTAATAATTGTTAGAAAGAAAAACCAAATTTAAAGGTTTTTACAAATCCCAATGACCATTTTGAAATTTTATAACTACAAAGGAAAAAAATTATTTTATATAAGCTATGGAAACAAATTTGTAGTTTACCTAAAATTTTATTTGTAACTTGCAAGTGTGAATTGCACAAAAAAGAATATATAGAAAGTTTGTAATGGTAAATTGAAAATATTATATCCATTAAAATTAAATATAATACATGTTTGACTCGCCAATTTTTTCAATAGTTTATTGGCAACTATAATAAATTAACAAAATATCGTTCCATCAACATATACATTTAAATGGTACAAAATTATGGATTTACTACAATCAACATGATTTTTAATGTTTGGTAATAATTACATCAATAACAAAAATTCAAAAAAGTATATAAAAATATACATATTATTATATTCAAGTCTCATGTATATAAATAAAAATATTCATATTGTGATCGTATTTCATTTATGTAAATGAGTTTATAATTATTTTGGTTATATATATAAATGTATATATTATGTAAATAAAAATTAGAGTCATGTTAAATAAAATAATTAAAAAATTATTGGGTGTAACCAATAAAAATGAATAGTCTAATCAATTTAAGATTTTGATAATAGTTACATCAATAAATAAAAAAGTTAAAATTTGACAACAAAGAAAATTGGGATTGAGATTCTTAGAAAACGTCACCTTATTGTCGGTGTTTTTTCTTATAAATATACAAATTGATAAACTATAACAAACATAAAAGATAAAGATGAGAATCCACATTTAGTGTACTTGAACCGGACAACTTCCCCTCGAACTCCAACATATATTTAGTCCCGCGACCTATAAAGACAACACAAACAAAATGAAAATCAAAATTCTCACATAACTCTGAAGTTTCGATAGATCCATGCTCCAATTCCTTCTTATATATTATATTGATAAACACGTGTATAATGCGGTAATGAACAATTTGAGAGTTGTGCCGATTTACCGGATTGAACTCATGTGTATGTATAATTCTCTTTGTCAGTGGGGGTAATTGGTAAGGAAATAGAGAGACATAGATTAAGGGTTGGAGAGATCAATAAGAATAAAAACAAACCAGAAATAAAATGAAAAAACTAAAAAGATAGAGAAGAAAAACAAACCTGAATCAAAATGAAGAAATTAAGGGATGAAGAGGGTAAAAGGGCGAGAGGTTATGGATGGATTAAGATATTGAGAAGGTAAAAAAAGTGTAACTTACCTCTAGAAAGAATCATTTTATAGCAAATGTGTCACATCATTTATTGTAGGTTTTTATGTAATTAGTACATGGAAAGATGAAAGGGTATATATTGAATATCTCTAGGAAGTTATGTAAGTCAAAAGTTAAAGCTAATTATGTAGTGAGAAGTTTTTTATTAAAAAAATTCAAAACTATGAGAAAAAAGATAAAAGAGAATGAAGTCTTCTCAATATGCCACCTAAGCAACTATAGGTTTTACTTTTAAATATATATAGATTATTATTACCAAATGATCATTTTTCAACTATGTTACCGTTGTTGTTATGAATAGTTTGAAGATTATTTGTCGAAAGTGTCCTATAAAAATAGTCTTCAAAAAAATGTCCTAAAAAACTTGTTAAAACGTCCAAAACCGTCATATAAACTTATTACAATATTTTTAGATATGACATTTTATTGTTTGGTCTTATATAGCAGCCTATAAAACATATAATCATTGTTAGGAACCTACAAAACCAATTTGGTTGTAATGACAAAATTTTGAATTATAATAAAATAGTTGTGTATTCCTGCAATGCAGCGGGATGTAATATACAAATAAGTGTAATGAAGTAGTTGCATATCCCTCGAGATAAAGCGAGAAGACCAATTCTGGTATATAAAAACCTACATTTGCCATTGTATATCCCATTGCCAGTTTCCTCTCATTGCCTCCTCGTCATCTTCTTGAGAGGTAAGTTAATCGTTTCAGTTTCAGTTTCAGTTTTGATTCTACATTTTCAATTTTGATTCACTCTTGTCATATGTGATATTTTAATCAAATCTTAACTAAGTAAACAGTTCAGTTATATTTTGTGTTTTGAAATTAGTGACAATACAGACATTACAAAGTTGTCAACCTCATTTTCTACATTTATCACAAACATGAATCAAAATATTTAGATAAATCAAATTTCAACATTTTTTATTTACTGTATAGATTCCTTTTTAGTATGGGTTGTTTTTTAAAAATATTACAAGTATCAACTTAAGAGCATCTCCAACAACTTTGGTAAAATAGAAAAAACTTGAAAAATTCCAAGTTTAAATAATTCTCTAAAACTTGGTGGTAGGAGAGAGAAATGATTATTTTATTCAATTCAACCAATAAGATTGAATTTTGATCATTTTATATTAAGTTTCTTCAAAAGTGTATTGAGAATATAAATAAGAGAATATTATATTAATATAACTTGTGTTCAAATTTCTAAAATAGAACATCTTTTGAAGATAAATATAACTCTTTTTAAAGAATTTAGGGGTTGTTTGGCAAATACTGGATGATTTAGTGCGGTATGATTAAGTGGCCAGAATGGTTAAGAGACTCAGTATGATTTAGTGTCAGATATAAAATGAGTGTTTGAAAACTGCTCTGAATCAACTGTATGAATGGAATAAAATTCCCAATTTACCCCAGTTTTGCGTTAAAAGAATATTGAAATCCTAACAAATAACCACAAACAACAAATCTCATATAAGTCCCTTTCACAATATCGAATGTACCAAATCAGTTTTGGTCCACTAGTTGTTTCAAGAAACAGAGTGGTGGGTTTCAAGACATGATTCGATGGTACTTACCACAATATAGACCAAATATAGACCAAATAACAGGATTGATGGTAGAAAAATTAACAAGAATCAAGGGTAGGTCAAGACATGAATTAATGGTAAGTTTCAAGACATGAATCGATTTCGAGAGCTTATATGTTGCTATCGATCTCAAACAGGTCAAGACATGAATCGTTTTGAACATGTATGTTGTTGTCGATTTCGAACAGGTCAAGACATGAATCGATTTTGAACATGTATGTTGTTGTCGATTTCGAACAAATGAATATCAAGTTTGAGAGCTTACCTGTTGAGATGATGGTCGATTTCGAACATGTATGTTGCTGGGAGAATCCAACAGATCTATAGCGGGAAGAATCGACCAAACTTTTTAATCTGAATCGAGAAGATGGACTGTAATCGAGAGGAGAGAATGGTTGTAATCGTAATCAAGAGAAGATAGTATAGAGGAAAGGAGATGGTAGGGATGATGGGAGAACCGAGGTAATTAATTACACAGAGGGCAAAGGAGGAAAATTTTCAATCTGAATCGTATAGCTACATGATGGATAAATGACCGATTCAGAGGAAATTGTACCACTCAGACCCTTTATAAATTGCATCCAAACAGTAATATATCTTACCGATTCAGACCTATACCTCTTAATGGCATCATTAAGAGGTAAACAAACAACCCCTTACTTTTGATTCTCTGATTTAGAAAAATTATAAAAAAGCTCAACGATGCTCTGACATAACACAACAAATTATATATTAGATTTTTATTGGATCATCAAATGACTGCAATAAAAGAAATAGACATTTCATTAATCAATACTCTTTCTAGAAAAACGTACAATATAAAAAATGATTCCAAGCAAAAGGTCATCTAAACTTTTTGATGTGAACCGAGAATTAAAAAATTCATAGAAAACTTCATTACATAAGAAGTAATAGAACTTAGAAGCAATAAGACTATTTAAAAAAATCTGGAACAATCTTAAAAAAACTATACATTTTGGATTATACTTTTTTATGTTAAATGGAATTATTATTATTTTCTGGTGCGGCTAGGTTAAGATTTTGGTGAAGATACATGTTTGATCCCATTTAGTGGGATCTCTCTCTAATATGTCTCAGCAAGATGGACGACCGATTAGTGAGTCTAATCTTGGAAAATAACGTCTGAAACCGTATGCGAGCCAAAGGTTTTGTTAAAACATCTACTAGTTGATCGGTTCCCGAAATGTAGGAGACGTGGATGCAACGATCTTGAACATATTTACGGACGAAGTGATAGTCTAGAGCAAGATGTTCCATTTTGGAGTGAAACTTTGGATTTGCTGCAACGAGGGTAGCACCTTTATTATCACAATATATAGTTGGAGGAGCGGTAGGTTTAAAACCAAGCTCGTCAAGAAGATTAAGAACCCATAGAACCTCAGTCGTTGTGTTGGTAATGACTCGATATTCAGCTTCGGTTGTTGATCGAGCATGAGTTTATTGCTTGCGAGAACTCCATGAGATCGGGTCCCTACCAAGATACACAATATACCTGACTACCCGCGGAGTTCTGATGGTATCTGGTGCATTAGTGCTGGTATGATCGCACCAAAAGGTCTCTTCCTCGGTCAACATCGCACCAAAAGGTCTCTTCCTCGGTCAACATATACATTCAAGATCTTTTTCCTAAAACTAATATGCCATCTGCTAAATCTACACCTACCCCCATGGTCGTTCACCGCCCTCTCACTCTAGAAGGCGGATCTCCTATTCCCAATGCAACCGAATTTCAAGCCATTATGGGTAGTTTACAATATTTGACACTAACTCACCCAGATATTGCTTTTTCTGTGAACGGGTTGTCTCAATACATACATAAACCCAATGATCTTCATTGGGCTGCACTCAAATTACTACGATATCTTGTAGGCACCCCCAGTTATGGTATCCTTCTACACCGCAACTCTCCTAATTCTTTCCACGCATTTACCAATCTTGATTTGTAACTCCCATATCATTTGATTTCATCTTGATAGAATCTCTGTCTAATAACATGCAACCATAATTTTTGTTTTTTTCAAATTCTTTTTTTCTTTTTCATGATTTACCATTTACCATCGACATCAATTTTATGGTCACTTTATTCTGCATATTCAATTTAATTCAAAACGCCCTTATTAACACCCCTTCCATCAAAAGAAAAGGCAAATACTTTTCTAAGTTGAGGTTGATTCTAATATAGTTCACTATCAACTTGAATTGTTGCATTCAATGAGTGGAGAAGACAAAAGGAAACAAAATTGAGTATCACTAAAAATTGAGATTCGAAGCAATAACTTTATAATTGAGTGCAAGCATCCTTAATTCTTTTGGGATGAACATGACAAGGATTGTAAATCTTATCACGTAAGAACGATGACAAAAAATGACAATCTTACCCCATAAATGACTCGGTGTAGTTGTGCGATGCATCGGGATGTAAATTTTTTATGTAAATTGATGACGAAAAATCAATGCAAATCTTCATTTAGTGTCGCTGAAACAATTTTCCGATTCATATGTAACAACTAACAAATACTCTACAAACTTTTGAACAGACTTTTCCATTACCATCTTAATACTCTGTATTATACCAAGTTAACTATCCTGAAACAAAATGCATATAAAAATTTTGAACCGCTAATAAATTATACAAGAGTATATACTTGCTTTTATATAGTATTATCGAAAGTGAGGCAAGAGAAAATCAAAAACTTGCCCTAAACAACCGCTATCAATTCCAGGTGTTTGCATTAAAAAAAATTATTTTTGTAACGAAATAATGAAGCAATTAACAAATATATAATAATTAGGCATCCACTAATATATAATAGATCTTAGCCCTAACAATTAACAAAACAACAACAGCAATAGACATCAATTAAAAATAAACTCTAACTCTAGCAATTAACAAAAAAAATATCAATTAATAAATTCTAACCCTAACAATTAACAATTATACACTAACAAACTATAACCCTAAACGTTAATAAATATATATATATATATATATATATATATGTAAAAAAATGACAATGAAAGTTTTTTGTGGGAATAAACCTTATTTTACACATGCTACTATGCAAGCTTCTGAACAACTCCATTACAATAATACACATGGCCTGCAATAGATTTGCAATGTACCTCTTGCAGATGAATCTGTGAAAGCATGTTTTTCAATCTTTAATTATCACATGATCAAATTATGATTTAAATTGAAGATCTTTAATATGTCAAGAACATACACATGCAAGATATATCAATTGTATTATGCTGTGCACCAATTTACGTCTACCAAATAATTTAAGCCAAAAATTCTCAGTTGCATGCTAATCTTGAAAGAGGAGGACAAATGATCACAAAATGAGCATAGAGAGGGAAAAATTGAAAGAGGGTCAAACCTGTAGATTAGAAAGGCGTGGTCCTTGGAAAATCAAAAGCCATCTCAGGTCACAAAAGAGGCAAGTCCTGCAAACTAATCAAAACAAACCTTATGTCATCAACACATCAATTTATCGAAAGAACATCAACCACGTCATGCAACATAAAAAGAATGTAAATCGATTGTGTAATTTAAACAGCAATTTTCATTATGATCTCAATCTCAAAGGAGGTGAAGTATTGAAACTATTCAAGAAATCTCAAAAATGAACAGTCGAATGAGCAAATTAGGTCATTAAAGGATCTAAGAATAGGATGTCCAGATCTGAAAACATAATCAAATGTGCCCACCAAATCCCGATTTCACGGCCAAACAAATACCGTTCAACAGGATTTTCGCCTTCAATCTATGATGATACAATTAAGGTGAAGCGGCAAATCACCGAGAATAGGAATAAGAAAAGAAAAATGTAGTACTTTAAGCTTTGTTGGTTGTTTTTAGGACTTTTGTGCTTGAAGGTATTGTACTTTATGCTTTACATGTTGTCTTTAAGACTTTAGGTAAATATGCTTTATAAGGTAGTATAGATATTGTATATTTTTAAATGACAAAAAATTTAAAAAAGATTATATGGATTTTGAATCAGGGAGGATGATCTTGTGTGTATATATATCATCATCTTATTATGTATTTCACGGTCTATAACAACAATGTCTCTTCTTGCACTCATCTTTGTCTTCCTCTTTGCACTTTTATCGGCAACATCAAACGATGCCCAAGAAAACTTCATCCAATGCCTACTCAATTCAAATGAATAACTTTACTTTGATCACTGGAGCAATATACACCCCGTGTTGCAAGCCTACATTTGTGACCTCAAGTTCAATGAACCACCACCCCTAAACCAGATCTAATCGTTATTGCATTAGACATTTCGCACATTCATGCCTCTATCATTTGCGCTAAACAGCATTGGTGAAAATAAGAAGCGACAATCATGACTACAAGGGTTTGTCGTTCGTTCCCCGAAACCCATTCTTTATCCTGGATGTTCAACTTCCAATCGATCGAAGTCTTCAATGAAGAGATTGCATGAGTTCAAGCCAGTGCCACCCTCGAATAACTTTACTATAGGATCTCCGAGAAAAGGAACCCTCATGGCTTCCTTGCGGGAGTTTGTCCAACGGTTGGCGTTGGTGGCAATTTCAATGATGGAGGATACGATAACATGATGAGAAAATACGGTCTTTCTGTTGATAATATCAAGTAATTGACATCAATGGAAAACTTCTTGATCGAGAACCAATGGGCCATCGCTGGCAGTAGAGCAGCAAGTTTTGGAGATGTTATTTCATACAAAATAAACTTAGTCCGTGTTGCAGCTACCGTAACCGTTTTCCAAGTAAAGAGAACATCGAAACAAGACGTCATCCATGTTGCCCACTCATGCCTACAAGTCGCCGATAAATTAGACAACAATCTATTCGGATGATATTGGACGTGGTTAATGACCCAAATGGTTCGAAAAAAGACTTTGCTATCTACATAACTCATATTTATGAGGCACATTCTGCTGAAACTTAGTGATGTTAGAGTATTAATGTCAATATGTATAGTTCAGGGTCCTTTCTGTAATTATGTGTAACTTACCTTGTATAAATAGATCTCTTAGGGTTCATTATTAGGTTAATCTCTCTTTTGTATTTCTCCGATCAATATATGAAAGTCGGCCGATTCAGCCATCTCAAGTCTGTCTCTCAATCTATCAATCGACTCTCCAATTCTAACATGGTATAAGAGTTGTAGGTACGTATCATTCGATTTTATTTTCGGAGTTTTACATCTTTGTTTTCACTGCACTCTGTTTTGCTTCGAAAACTCATCTTCCGCTATTTTTCGGACAAAACACCAAGCATTAAAGTTGCCCAGAATAGTGTCACGAACCTGCGTACCAAATTTCAGCCAAAACCGATCAGTTTTGAAAACAATCGACTCAAGAACATCTTGAACCGCATAACTATCGCAACTCTCATAAGTATCGCAACCCTCAGTCTCATAACTATCGCAACCTTCAGTATCATAACTATCGCAACCTCAATATCATAACTATCACAACTGTTAATTGCGACAAGGCTGTCTCTATCGCAATCTTCACTTGCGACAAGCTTTGTTATCGCAACTATCCTCTCAACCACAAGATGAAGCACGACGCTCCGATCGGGTAAGACAAGTTCCTTCTCACCTTCGTGATTATCATTGTTATGCCACTTTACTGTCCACCCATGAACCCACTTCCTATAAGGAAGCCGCTTCTAACCCTGTTTGGCAGCAAGCTATGACTGAGGAACTTCAGGCCCTTGAAAAAGCAAATACATGGGAGTTTGTATCTCTCCCATAGGGCAAGTCACCCATTGGTTGCAAATGGGTCTTCAAAATCAAAACGAAGTCCGATGGCTCTATTGATCGTTACAAAGCACGTCTAGTGGCAAAAGGCTTCAATCAAGAATATAACATTGACTACGAGGAAACGTTTGCTCCCGTGGCTCGGGTCACCTCGGTTCGTAGCCTTCTAGCCATCGCTGCCACCAAGAGATGGCCACTATATCAGATGGATGTCAAGAATGCCTTTCTAAATGGTGATCTCGAAGAGGAAGTCTACATGAGACTCCCTCCAGGTGTGACATCTCGTAAGGGTCATGTATGTCGACTTCGAAAAGCCCTCTATGGGCTCAAACAAGCTCCTTGTGCTTGGTTTGAAAAATTTAGCAATACTGTCATCTCATTGGGGTTTTCTCCGAGTAATTATGATTCTGGCTTGTTTACTCGGACCACTGCTGCAAGTACTATTTTACTCGTACTGTATGTTGATGATATGATCATTACCGACAGTGACTCTGCAGGCATTACCCAGCTCAAACATTCCCTCAGCTCATGTTTTGAGATGAAAGATCTTGGTAAGCTCCATTATTTTCTTGGTCTTGAAGTTCTATCAGACTCTTTCGGAATCTATCTCTGTCAAGCCAAGTATATTTCAGATCTCATGTCCAAAGCTGGGATTACAGACAATAAGGTTGCCTCTACACCTATTGAGCAAAATCTGTACCTTGCTCCCAATGCTGGATCCCATCTGTGGGATCCTACACGGTACCGTCAACTGGTTGGATCTCTGGTCTACCTGACTGTTACTCGACCAGATCTTGCCTATGCAGTTCATATAGTTAGCCAGTTCATGGCTTCTCCATGCTCAGATCACTATGCCGCTGCTCTTCGTATACTTCGGTACCTCAAAGGGACAATGTTTCATGGGCTTCATTTCTCAGCCACATCATCCTTAACTCTTCGTGCCTTCTCAGATGCTGACTGGGATGGTGACATAACAGACCGCCGTTCCACTACCGGCTATTGTTTCTTCCTTGGGGACCCTCTTATCTCCTGGCGCAGCAAGAAACAATCGCTAACAGCTCGTTCCAGTACTGAAGCGGAATATAGAGCTTTGGTTGACACTACACAAGAACTCGTATGGCTACGCTGGCTACTGTCTGATATGGGTGCTCATCAATTTTCCTCAACAACACTATGGTGTGACAACACTAGTGCTATTCAATTTCCTCACAATGATGTCTTTCATGAGCGTACAAAGCACATCGAGATTGATTGTCATTTCACTCGTCAACATGTTCTTTGCAAGACGGTTAAACTTCTTCCAATCTCAACCATTGATCAGACTGCAGATATCTTCACCAAAGCTCATCTTCCAGGGCGTTTTCGGGCTCTTGTTTCCAAACTCAATTTGGCTCATTCTTCCCCTACTTGAGTTTGAGGGGGTGCTAGAGTATTAATGTCAATATGTATAGTTCAGAGTCCTTTCTGTAATTATGTGTAACTTACCTTGTATAAATAGATCTCTTAGGGTTCATTATTAGTGTTGGTGCAAGTGTACCCAGCTTTAAATATTGTGATATATTTTTGGTACACATAAAATCACATCTCCATATTTATTTTGATGATTACAAAACACACCGCATTATTTGTTATCTAATATTTTATCTGAGTGTGCAGATATTTAAATGATCTCGATAAATTTTTTATCTGAAGAATCCAAGTCTGAAGAGTTTCGTCATTTTATTTTAAAATGATAAACACCCTAAAATATTTTATCACTTGGATATTTCGTATCTATATAAATATATTTGAATCAAATATATATATAATATCTTTTATATATAAATCTCTGATATATATATGCTGTCTGCTTCTGTTACTGTTGCAAGTTTGTGATCAGCCGAAGTTACCTGCGTTGCCATGCTCTCATTGGACAGAATTTTAGGCGGTATACCGCCAAGGTATTCGCGGTATACCGCGGGTACTGTTTCCCATCAACTGTTCTGCATGAGAAGCTTCTTTTGTCAGGAAAGTATGTCAGGCGGTATACCGCCATGTGCAACGCGGTATACCGCGGGTACACAAAGCCGTTGAGTTTTTTGCAGGTTGACCTTCTCCTTGCTGTACACTTTTTATGACGCAGGTATACCGCGATGGTTCGGCGGTATACCGCGAAATCTTCAAGGCTGATTTTCATCCAGTATAAATACAAGCCTCCAGCAGCATTCAACTCTACACCAACTTCAGCATTAAGTTCTCCCTCAGCATTTGATTATTATTCTGCTGCTTTCTTACTCACACTAAATCACTTAAATTGATAAATTAATTTTTGAGCAAGAAATCTTGAGTTGATAGCAGATTAAAATCTCACGATTAGTTGAATCAGCAACACAACTCAAGTGATCAAACTCTCTAAAAATATCCAAGTGATAAACCTTATTCAAGAGTGATTATTCATATTAAAATTTATACCCTCTTGTAAGTGTTTGAATTAGAGTGAGTGATCCACCTTAATCTCTCAAAGTAGAGTGATTCGCGTTTGTTGTATTAAGGTTTGTGTTTCTACCGTAAAGAACACGTTTCGTATTGGATCTCCGAGAAGTGTTATTTTCTCGAGGTGGACTAGCCAACTTTGTGTTTGGTGAACCACTTTAAAAATCTCGTTGTCAAGTATTCTCTTTCCCTTATCTCTTTACATTTCCGCTGTGCATTTAAATTATATCTGTTTATATAATTGTTGTATATTTACTTGTTTATACTCTGCTTTATTTTTACTGTATTGTTTGTACTGTATTTATTTGTTCAAAGAATTTTTTTTGAAAGAAAAAGATTTTAAATACAACCTTACCCCCCCCTTAGGTTGTCCAACATTTGGTATCAGAGCAGGTCTTTCAAAATATTCTGCATATTTTTCTCTTATTCTTCTAAATGGCTCAACAAACTAATATCGTGTTTTCAAAACCTCCTTTGATAGATACTGAAAAGTTTGGCATTTGGGCCGAGCTATTTGAATGTCACGTGCGTGGCAAAAATCAAAAGATTTGGAACATCATAGAAAAAGGGAATTTTAAACCCACCATTGTGAAAGATGATGTTTATATTGATAAACCCCTAGATGACTGGACTACTTCTGATGAAGCCCATTTTTGTTTAAACTTTGAAGCTAAGAATATATTATATGCTGCTTTAACAACTGACGAAATCGAAAGAGTATATACTTATAAAACTGCAAATCAAATATGGGAAAGTTTAAATAATACTCATCGTGGAAACACGGAGGTTAAATCTAGTAAAGTAAATATTTTAGTTCACGATTATGAACTATTCGAAATGAAACAAGATGAGTCAATTGACTCAATGTTTAAAAGATTTAACCTTATTGTGACTACTTTGAAAGGTTTGGATCGCACTTATCCTAACGAGGACTATATAAGGAAAATCCTACGAGCCCTTCCTTCGGAGTGGATGCAAAAGATAACATCCTTAGAAGACTCCCGTGACCTCTCCATAATGAAGATAGATGACTTAATCGGTAATCTTAAAGTGCATGAAATTGCACTTAAAAGAAACAAAGATCGGGAGCAAGTTAAAAAGAAATCAATCGCTCTCAATGTCTCAACACCAAAAGATGAGAAGAAAAAGGAGAAAGCTAGCTCCTCGAAAGATCCTTCCGAAACTCTCGATGAAGTCGCCATGTTGGTAAGAAACTTTTCCAAATTTCTTAATAATAATAATAAATTTTCTAACAATGGCAGATTTCAAAGAAACGGTAACTACCGTCGTGGTGGTGATAATCGAAGTCGTAAGTTCCATAAACGAGACGAAAAAGTTAAGAAAAATGGCGACTCGAGTGAAGACGATAAAGCTAAGCCAAAGAGAGGCTTTTGCTACTCATGTGGTGACAAAGACCACTACGCCAATGAATGTCCGAAAAAGAACAAATTCCAAAAGAAGAAGGAGAAAGCCTTCATTGGAGGCGCGTGGAGCGAGAGTGAAGAAGAAGATGACTATCAAGCCATTTGTCTTATGGCCGATAGCGACGACGAGGTAAAATCTTCTTACTCAGATTACGATAGTGATTATGAAAATGATAATGAAAATAATCTTGAAGAACTATATGAATCGTTTCATAAAATGGCCGCTCTTGCAAATCGTTACCAAGATGAGAATGCTATGTTAAAAGAAACTGTAAATGCATGTAAAAAGGAAATAAAAAATGTTAAACAAAAATCTGAAAATGATATGGATATAATTGCTAAATTAGAAACTAAATTAGGAGAAAAAGATTTTTGTAAATCTTGTGATGTTTTAAATAGAGAAATTGCATGCCTAAATAAAAAATCACATGAAAATATTATTTGTACAAAATGTGATATTCTTGAGAATGAGATTACATGCTTAAAGGCTAAATGTGCTTCATATGAAAAAGATAACATGCTAGCTAAAGCTTTTGAAAGTAGTAATAAAAAGGTTCTTAACATGCTTAATATGCCTAACCGTATAAAATGTAGAAAAGGCATTGGTTCCAATACTTGTGTTGATAAATGTTCTTGTATACCCATCAAAAGATTTTATGAATCACCTAAAGTAAATACAAGAAATCAATATGTGCAAAAACCTCCATATGTGCGTAAAATAAATAATGTAAATTATAATACGAGAAAACCGTATGCTCGCATGTACCATGATAAATATTCTAAACCTAATAATAATGCGAATGTAAATGCTTGTTTTTATGTATATGATAAATATAATCGCAAAATTAAAATGGTAAATAAATGGATTCCAAAAGGAATGTTTAGTAATGATAATCCCGGTGGTATGCGTTTATGGTTTTAAATGTGTTATATATATATATATAGTTTAAATATATTCTGTTGTATATGTTATATATATAAGTAATATATAATACTATTCATATATATATATACATACGTACTGCACATATATATATACATTTTATTTAATTCTTTTAATTCTTATATATATATATTATGTTTGTTTAATGTGTTATATATATTTATTAATATGATTTGATGTATTATATATTGTGTAATGTATTATATATATATATATTCTGTTTGACATTATATATATGTATGTTGGTTGACTTTTGAAACTAATTGTCAAGGACCCACGAGAAATGGGGACCATAAAAGTTACATCTTCATTATTGTAGATTGATCTTGATATGGACTGGATACTCGATAGTGGTTGCACACGTCACATGACCGGAAACAATAATCTCTTTTCATCATATAAGTCATGTGATGGTGGACAGGTAATCTTTGGAGGAAACTCCAAAGGAAATATAATTGGTAGAGGTACAGTCTCTTGCAATAATGTTCAATTTCTAAATGTTAATCATGTTGATAATTTACATTTTAATTTGTTAAGTGTTCGCCAATTGTGTAAAAATAATACAACTGTTGTCTTCGAAGAAGACTCGTGCAAAATCATAAAAAATGGCAAAGTTCTTTTAAATGGCTTTGTAAAAGGAAATTTATATATTTGTAAAACTGTTGTATCTGATAATGTATGCTTATCTTCTATTAATGATGTTTCTACTTTATGGCATAGGCGTTTAGGTCACGCTAATCTAAGATTAATGCAAAACTTAAAAAATAAGGAGCTTGTGAGTGACCTGCCAAAATTAAAGTTTGATAATCATTTTTGTGATGCTTGTCGTGTCGGCAAACAACATCACGTTTCTCATAAATCAAAAAATGTTATTTCTACTCAAAGAGTTTTAGAACTTTTACATATGGATCTTTTTGGCCCAATGGCTATTCAAAGTTTTGGAGGAAATTTTTATACTTTGGTTATTGTGGATGATTATTCCCGTTATACTTGGACTTTATTTTTGAGACATAAAAATGAGGCTTTTGAAAAGTTTAAAATTTTGGGAAAACGAATTCAAAACCAACAAGGTTGTACGATTATTTCCATACGTACGGACCATGGACGAGAATTCGATAATGATGTACAATTTGGTGCCTTTTGTGATAAACATGGTATAACTCATAACTTTTCGGCTCCTCGAACTCCTCAGTCAAACGGGGTTGTTGAAAGGAAAAATCGAACGTTGCAAGAAATGAGTAGAACTATGCTAAACGAACATCAAGTTCCCCAAAAGTTTTGGTGTGATGCCGTTGCTACCGCGACCTATGTGCTTAACCGTGTCCTAATTAGAGGTATCCTAAATAAGACACCCTATGAACTTTACCGAGGTAGAAAACCTTCCCTAGCTCACCTAAAAGTTTTTGGTTGTAAATGTTTCATTTTAAACACCAAATCCTACCTAACCAAATTTGACCCCAAAGCCTATGAAGGAGTTTTCCTAGGTTATTCTTGGAATAGCAAAGCCTATAGAATCCTAAATAAGGAAACCATGGTAGTAGAAGAATCCTTAAATGTTAGTTTTGACGAGAGTCCTCCCAAACCGAGTGCACCCTTAGCAAATGATAATATCCGTGAAGGAGATGTCTTAGCCCAACAACTTAGTACCTTGGATTTAGGTACCCAACCTTCCACAAATAATATTGAATCTAGTGATGCCCCTCCGTGCTTTATTCCACAAGGTATAGATGATCCTAACCTTAGAACCGCTCGAGGACATCCCGTAGATCAAATTATAGGTGACCTAAACCAAAGGACAACTAGATCACAAATCCTTACCCACTGTGCTTTCCATGCCTTTATCTCAACCATAGAACCTAAAACCATAGATGAAGCTTTAGGCGATGAGGATTGGATATTGGCCATGCAAGATGAGTTAAACCAATTTACTAGGAATGATGTGTGGGACTTAGTGCCTAGCCCTAGTAGTCAAACCATTATTGGCACAAGATGGGTCTTCCGAAACAAGGTAGACGAGAACGGTGGAGTCACACGAAACAAGGCACGTTTAGTTGCCAAGGGGTACAGTCAACAAGAAGGTATAGATTATGACGAAACCTTTGCACCGGTTGCAAGGTTGGAGTCTATTCGAATGCTTCTCGCTTTTGCAAATGCTAAAGATTTTAAGTTATTTCAAATGGATGTTAAAAGTGCTTTCTTAAATGGTATTATAAATGAGGAGGTATACGTTTCTCAACCTCCCGGTTTTGAAAGTTTTGAAAACCCGACACATGTTTATAAATTGAAAAAGGCGCTTTATGGTTTAAAGCAGGCTCCGCGTGCTTGGTATGATAGATTAAAAACCTTTTTAATTGTTAGTGGTTATATTATGGGTAAAATAGATAATACTTTATTTGTGAAATATGTTCAAAATGATATTGTGGTTGTGCAAGTATATGTTGATGATATTATTTTTGGTTCCACTAATGAAAAATTGTGTAATGAATTTTCTGCGAAAATGACTAGCGAATTTGAAATGAGCATGATGGGAGAGTTAAAATACTTCTTAGGATTGCAAATAAAACAATGTGAAACTGGTATTTTTATTAGTCAATCTAAATATTGTAAAGATATGTTGAAAAAGTTTAACTTTGAAAATGTCAAACCCGTTGAAACTCCAATGACCACAAATTTGCAATTATCGCGTGACGAGGAGGGAAACGATTTTAATGAAAAGATTTATCGTGGTATGATTGGTAGTTTATTATATTTAACTGCTAGTAGACCTGATATTATGTTTAGTGTATGTTTATGTGCTCGTTTTCAATCTTCACCTAAACAATCTCACTATGAAGCTGTCAAGCGTATTTTTCGATATTTACGAGGTACTACTAATCTTGGCTTATGGTACGCAAAGAAACCCGAGTTAGAAGTAACGTGTTTCGCCGATTCCGATCTTGGTGGATCTATTGTTGACCGAAAAAGTACTAGTGGGGTATGTGCCTTTATAGGTCTCTCACTTGTATCTTGGTTCTCTAAGAAACAACAATCCGTAGCTTTGTCTACAACCGAAGCGGAATATGTAGCCGCCGCAAGAGCATGTGCTCAAGTCCTATGGATGAAACACACACTTACCGATTTTGAGGTACACCTAACCAAAATTCCAATTATGTGTGATAACTCAAGTGCTATAAACTTAAGTAAAAATCCCGTTTTACATTCTCGTACCAAACATATTGAATTGAGACATCACTTTTTACGAGATAATGTTCAAAAAGGCAAAATCGTGCTTGAAAAAGTTGATTCGGAAGATAATTTGGCCGATATTTTCACTAAAGCTCTAAACAAGAAAGCGTTCTTTAAATTAAGACTTGGTTTAGGCATGCTTGAGTATAACCCTTGATAAATACTAACTCTCAAATATTTCATATTTTGAGGGGGAGCATCTTTCGAGGGGGAGCATAAGCGATTTTCTTAAACCCTTTTTTGCTTCGACAAAAGGGGGAGAGAAACCGAGTATGCTCTCGTGTTTAGCGTTGTGTTTGTCATCATCAAAAAGGGGGAGATTGTTGGTGCAAGTGTACCCAGCTTTAAATATTGTGATATATTTTTGGTACACATAAAATCACATCTCCATATTTATTTTGATGATTACAAAACACACCGCATTATTTGTTATCTAATATTTTATCTGAGTGTGCAGATATTTAAATGATCTCGATAAATTTTTTATCTGAAGAATCCAAGTCTGAAGAGTTTCGTCATTTTATTTTAAAATGATAAACACCCTAAAATATTTTATCACTTGGATATTTCGTATCTATATAAATATATTTGAATCAAATATATATATAATATCTTTTATATATAAATCTCTGATATATATATGCTGTCTGCTTCTGTTACTGTTGCAAGTTTGTGATCAGCCGAAGTTACCTGCGTTGCCATGCTCTCATTGGACAGAATTTTAGGCGGTATACCGCCAAGGTATTCGCGGTATACCGCGGGTACTGTTTCCCATCAACTGTTCTGCATGAGAAGCTTCTTTTGTCAGGAAAGTATGTCAGGCGGTATACCGCCATGTGCAACGCGGTATACCGCGGGTACACAAAGCCGTTGAGTTTTTTGCAGGTTGACCTTCTCCTTGCTGTACACTTTTTATGACGCAGGTATACCGCGATGGTTCGGCGGTATACCGCGAAATCTTCAAGGCTGATTTTCATCCAGTATAAATACAAGCCTCCAGCAGCATTCAACTCTACACCAACTTCAGCATTAAGTTCTCCCTCAGCATTTGATTATTATTCTGCTGCTTTCTTACTCACACTAAATCACTTAAATTGATAAATTAATTTTTGAGCAAGAAATCTTGAGTTGATAGCAGATTAAAATCTCACGATTAGTTGAATCAGCAACACAACTCAAGTGATCAAACTCTCTAAAAATATCCAAGTGATAAACCTTATTCAAGAGTGATTATTCATATTAAAATTTATACCCTCTTGTAAGTGTTTGAATTAGAGTGAGTGATCCACCTTAATCTCTCAAAGTAGAGTGATTCGCGTTTGTTGTATTAAGGTTTGTGTTTCTACCGTAAAGAACACGTTTCGTATTGGATCTCCGAGAAGTGTTATTTTCTCGAGGTGGACTAGCCAACTTTGTGTTTGGTGAACCACTTTAAAAATCTCGTTGTCAAGTATTCTCTTTCCCTTATCTCTTTACATTTCCGCTGTGCATTTAAATTATATCTGTTTATATAATTGTTGTATATTTACTTGTTTATACTCTGCTTTATTTTTACTGTATTGTTTGTACTGTATTTATTTGTTCAAAGAATTTTTTTTGAAAGAAAAAGATTTTAAATACAACCTTACCCCCCCCTTAGGTTGTCCAACAATTAGGTTAATCTCTCTTTTGTATTTCTCCGATCAATATATGAAAGTCGGCCGATTCAGCCATCTCAAGTCTGTCTCTCAATCTATCAATCGAGTCTCCAATTCTAACAAGTGAGAACAATTATTTGAACTTATGTCAAATTATTATAACACCGAGACATCATCCAAGTTTACTGCACACAAGACTTTTGTATGAATGATCACAAAGTCAAGAGCAAGAAAGGGAACTAGCCTGTAAGAAGTCATATAGGTCGTTACTCGCACCCTGTTCATTGTTCATTATGGTGAATATCTCGTTTATCGTAGCTATAACTAAAGCCGGTTCCAGTAGGTTGGTCAACATTGATAGCTGAACATCAACAAAACAAATAACTTTGCCTGGTAAATCATAATATAAACATATGCAGAATGAACAATGCAAAAACACCAAATTCAACTCCTTATTTGTAACATAAGAATCCCAAATGGAGATGGATAAGCCAAACCTTCTGGTGCAAGATCCTTTGCTGTTATTTGTTCGAATTCTCTGCAAAACATTGAGGACATCAAGTAATCACCTTTTCTGCACATTGAGGACATATTGAAGTTGATTGAAGCAAGTGGTCTCTTCTAAAATCAAGTTCAAAACGTCTTAAAATTTTCAAGATAACCGTAGGTGCCTTATATAAATAAGTATAAATTATTCAACATGGCTGATGTGTTTAGTAAAATTCTCAATGTGGAAAGAAAAAGGACAAATAAATGTAAAATGGGGTTTGGTTGAAAAAAGTGAGGCTCAGATGCGTAAACAATCGAACAAAGAGGATAAATTCGCCATGGTTGCAAACTTCCAGGTCACAATGTCAAAGAACAAAGACTATCAGATCTTGTTTCTTTCACATTACCGTCCAGGTTGCCCAGCCAAGATGCAGGTAATCTCTAACTTTGATCGAATCCACTCAGATGCATTCAAGTTCATCATCACAGCCTCTTAAAATCTGTTAGAGATAACGCTGTTGGAGATGCTCACAAGTTTTTATTTTCAGGAAGAAAAGTGAAATTTTCAACAAACCACAAGAATGAATTATGTAAAGTAACAAAATCAACAGCAAAGAAACTGATATTCTGTGTGATTTTGTAAGGGTTGTTGATTTCTGGAGAAAATCATCCGCCACAAAGAAGGATGTTTGACCAAATAAAGTCAAAATCAGACTTTGATATGAACATAAGGGGGCAACAACCCTTAGAAACCATAGTCTTTATCCCCTCTGAATTGACTCATTTCTCTGAGTGGAATTGTTTACAGCTTATGGGCTGTTTGTTTACCCCTTAATAGTTCTATTAAAAAACAACCTCTGAATCGCTAAGAGGTATATCTTGTTTGGCAAAAAAAAGTCTGCCTCTTAATCAGTATTCAAAAAGGCGCGCCATGGCGTGCGTCATGGCACGATATGGCGTAAGATGCGTCTCTGCCATTACGAAATGACCCATGACGTTTCTATATGGCGTGGCTCACGCCATGGCGTCTTAAGGGCGCGCACGCGCGTTTTTTCTATGATAAGATATTTTCACAATTTTTTTTTATCTTTATTGTTTTTACATTTTTAACTTTATATTTTCCACCATTATAGATTTATCTAATCACGGCACCCACATTTTTAAAAATTCATAAACTTTATGGTATTACGATAAAACGAAATTGTAAATTTACCTTTATAAGTTTTATTTTAAATATTCAACCAAAAACTATTTTTATAATAATAATCTAAATGCATGTTCTACTTCTAATATGAATGTATTTTTTTTAATATCATTATCTTACTAGAATAATATATAGAAAACAAATATGTATATATATATATATATAGAGGCAGTTTCATGTAGAAACCTATGCTAATTTGAAAACCGTGAAACCCACCTATCTACCCTTGATGTAATCGCTAACGGTCTAGATCATTTCACTCTATTTATGGTAATATCGTAATTTATTAATATTAAAAAAATTAAAATAATGAAATAGGAGGGTATTGTTGTCCTTTTGTCATCCAATTTTAAAAAAGGAAAAGGAATGAAATCCCTTTTTTCCGTGAATTTGAAGAAATCCCTTTTTCTCTCTCTAATATTCATACAAATTAATCACCCACCACCATTTTCAAGAATCTGCAGTGGAGATGAACAAAGATGACCGGAGATGAACGGAGATGCAACCGGAGATGAACGGAGATGAACTAAGTTGACAGGAGATGAAACGGAGATGAATGGAGATGCAACCGAAGATGAACTAAGTTGACAGGAGATGAAACGGAGATGAACGGAGATGCAACCGGGGATGAACTAAGTTGACAGTAGATGAAACAGAGATGAACGGAGATGCAACCGGAGATGAAACGAAAATGAACCGGAGATGAATCTGTTTCATGAAACTGGCGTTCAATGGAGTGAGAAGTGGAAGAGCCACGGTGGTTCTCGGTGGTTGGCTGCTGCAGTCGACGGTGGTTTCTGGCGGTAACTGGCATTCAATAGAGTGAGAAGTGGAAGAGCCATGGTGGTTCTCGGTGGTTGGATGTTGCAGTCGACGGTGGAGATGGTGACTGAGGGAATCGAGAGGAGGGAAGGGGAGAAGGAGATGAGAATCGAGAGAGAACAGAAGGAGCAGCGGCGGATGGCAGCGCCTGGAGCAATCGATGAGGAAGAGAGAGGACAGCCGACGACCACCGGTTGGCGACGGCAGAACGTCGAGAGGTGAGAGCGGCGGTTACTGCAGAGGGGAAGTTCGTCGATCGATAGGTTGGAGAGGAGTGGTTACCGCGTTCAATGGGCGAACGAGAGAGAAGAGAGAAGAATGGCAGCGGACGGTGGGTTTCGTCGACCGACAGAAGCAGCGCCGGCTTGCGGCGGCTGTTGGTTTTCGGATGGTGGTTCACGACGGGTCAGAGTTACATGGTGATGGTGGACGTGTGGAACATGGGTTTAGGATTCAAATTAGAGATAACCATATATGGAAGATAACCATAAATAAATCTAATCAATAAATACCTAAAATAAAACCACGAAATACAAAATGACGGAATTGCCCTCTTAATTACAATTATGGAATAATGATTAAGAAAAATTCTGATTGGTTGAAGGTGGTTCAAACTTAAGTAGGTTTTCATAATAACCCTCCGCTATATATATAATTATATATTTGACATACAAATTTGCCTCCTTATGTCACGCCTTGAAAAACACCGCGTCCTCACCGTGGCGTGTAAGGCTTGAGGCTTGACTTTGCCGCCACGCCACGCCTTACCCCATTTTGAACTTTGCTCTTAATGGAAAGAGTGCATTTTAATTGGAAATGGAAAAAAAATTGTGCATAAATGCATTGTATATATATCCACGTAATAATGCATTGTAGTTATCCCCATATCTAGTCTGCCTATAGTTGATCCATATAGTGTTTTTTTCAAACCTTCTTCTTCCTTTACCAGAAAAGTCAAAAAATTAATGGGATCTTTACATTAATTCAAAAATATTCAATATTGGGCTCATTTCGAAGGAATCGAAAAGACGAGTACAATGGTGTAACTTGTTAAAATTAATACGTATTTTTTAACGTACTTTAGTTAATAATACGATTATGTGTGTTATTATGATGAATGTGTAAAATTAAAATTAGGAAAGTAAAAAGTATAAAGTAAAGTAAGTAAATAATTATAGGGGTTGAAAGTGTAACTTTCAAATCAAAATCACAATTTAATGTGTGTGATTGAATGTACCGCGGGACTCATCCCGCCATAGAAGCTTACCAAATAAACCAATGCATTATATATACATAATCATATTAATTATAAAAATTGATAACAAAGAAGAATATCGAATATAAAAACCTATAACAACTCAAATTAGAGATCATACAAAACAGTTAATATATTGCATTTTTTACATAGTTTTAATCCAAGTACATGAAATTCATACTTGTATGCATCTAGGCCATGGGCCAAAAAAAATTCAAAGTCTTGTATGAGATTTCCATCAAAAAAAATCAAGAAAGCTATTTTGAATCCATCCCCATCGTTACACAACAACCTTTGAATATTCACCACAACATCAAGGGCAGCTCCAATAGAACATTGTCAAGACACTATCAATAGTAAAATCAAAGATGATATGAAAAGTGCAACACCAAAAAATGGTGGAATAATGGATGCCCCAGTCACCACAATAAGAAACCAAAGTTCATATAGATGAAAATAGGTATAACAATTTTTTCTTGAACAAAAGAGAGTCTAAATGGATCTTGAAAAGAAAAGGTTGAAATATTGGGAAGAAAACTCCAAGGAGAAAGCTGAAAATAGGTATGAAAACCTTTTCTCAAACGAAAGAGAGTCTGAAATTTTCTTTCGAGAATTTTGATACATGAGCCTGAAATCTTGAAACCTTTACCGACGAAAAGATATAAAAAACTTGAGAAATGATTTTTGCCAAAAAGAGGAAGAGTGGAAGTCTGAGAGGAAAAAGAGAACGTCCTAGGCATCAAACTCGATGGTGGTGACGAGCTTTAAATCATATGCATCAAGAAGTTGTAAATTATGCTTGTTCACTTGTAATTCATGGTTTATTGAAAACCATGCTTAAAATAGTTGTACCTTGTAACGTCCCAAAAACATAATCATGCAATAACATAGAATAAGCATTCGAATTACATCAATAACTTGTCTTTAAAACATCATCAACCTATACTAATCAAAACTTGACAGCGGAAATCTCTAAATCCACAGCCGAGAGCTATATCTATAGTCATCATAGTCAAAATCTTGGAGTTGCTCTAAGCTCCAAGTCCTCTTGCCATCTCTTAGTTCTTACTGGAAGAACCCATAACACGCTTACCTGAAAATGGTTTAGTTTTTGAAAAGCGACGGTTAGACCAAAAGGTCTAGTGAATTTCCTCCCTCCCCCCCCCCCCCCCCTAAAACATTTATCACAATATAAAAATCATTTCATTGAAACCAGATCACATTCTTCACATACACTTCACTCAAGGTTCAACACAGGGTTCAGGGATCGCATAAGCTACCACGATCGGGGCCTAACGGACACCCTCTTGGCTACACCGGAGTCCAAATGAACCCCCTGTTATCCGAGTAGGAAGGAAACAAATTCCAACCTACAAGCTGACCTCATATGCCCAAGGAATTAACAATCCCAAGGTACCCTGATACCACTGTGTAACCGACTCCACATAGCATACACATAACGTTTCGGAATCTCGTTTAAGAAAACTTTAAGCATCGTTTCAATTGCTGAATAAACATGCAGTTCATGGAAAGCATGCATGGCATTTATAAAACAGTTTATGCTCGTAAGCGAACCATAATCAGTAAAACATAGTACGTCATAAAAAGGATTGAGAGAACTCACCTCAGGTTAACGTTGAACGCACTTCTTAAATATCTCCAAGTTAATCGAATCGAACACCTAAGGGCATTAGATTCGTATCAGATCAAATGGTTTGACCCTACTGTCCGGTTACACTTTCCGGACACAACCATCCGGATACGTAAACCTATCCGGACGCTCCTCACATCCGGACACTTATGAAAAACACCCGGACACCCCCACTGTCTGGACACTACTGTCCGGACACTACTGTCCGGACACTACTGTCCGGACGGGGAGACGTCCGAAAACTACGGGCTGAGCGAAAACAATAATCTCAAAGTGATTAATAACCTCATTTTCAGCCATTAATTCGATTAGACAACCATAAGGGTTCATTCACTAAACCGAAACACCCACTTAATCCCATTCTTTACTTATAAATTGACCTTTACTAAACAAAACTCCAAAAACACATTTAAGAGCATTAGGTGAAGAATACAATGAAATCATGGGTTTCTCATTAGAATTACTTAGGCCACAAAGAGGAGAAACATTAACAATCAGTAGCAAGAAGGTTAAAGTGGATTACCTTCTTTGAGTTTCCCTCTCTTTGTTTCTTCTTCTTCTTCTTTCCTTGCTTCAAGTCGTCACCCACAACAACAAAATCACAATGACCAAAATGGAGGATGCCCTAGGGATTTGTGCCATTATAAACCTTTCACCTATTTGCAAAAATAGTCCCTCAACTTAAGTTTCGTTTCTTGCACACAAGGCACTAAACTTTCTTTCTTGCAAAATAAAACCCAGTTGTTACAACACTCTCTCCTTAAAAGAATTCCGTCCCTGGAATTCCTTATTAGAAGAGATGTGGGTATCTTGCTTTCATCTCCGACTCCAACTCCCAAGTCGCCTCTTGTCCTTGTGGTGTCGCCATTGTACCTTTACCAGTCTGGTTTCCTTGTTTCGTGACTTCCTTATCTTAACATCCGTGATGGCTTCGGGTTCCTCTACAAAGTTTAATTTCTCATCCACCTTTATGTCATTCAACGACACCACTTTGGTCACGTCGGCTAGACATTTCCTCAAATTAGACACATGAAACGCATTATGGATGCCGCGCGATTCTTCCGGTAGATCCAACCTATACGCCACTTCTCCGATTCGTTTAGTAATCTCGAATGGCCCGATGTAACGTGGGCTTAGCTTCCCACATTTTCCAAATCATACCACTCCCTTCCAAGGAGACACCTTTAGCAAAACATGGTCTCCGACTTGGAATTCTATGTCTTTTCGTCTCTTATCTGCATAGCTCTTCTGTCGGTCGCGAGCGACTTTCAGTCTTTCGTGCACTTGGACTATCTTGTCCGAAGTCAGTTGCACTAATTCTGGCCCAGCTAGCTGTCTTTCTCCTACTTCGTTCCAACACAAAGGAGTCCGACATTTTCTACCATAGAGTGCCTCAAACGGCGTTGCCTTTATGCTCGAGTGATAGCAGTTATTGTAAGCGAACTCGATCAGCGGTAGATGCTTTTCCCAAGAGCCTTGGAAATCTAAAGCACACCCTCTTAACATGTCTTCCAACGTTTGGATCGTTCGCTCACTCTGACTGTCGGTCTGAGGATGATAAGCGGTACTCATCTTAATCTGCGATCCCATTTCCCTTTGGAAACTCCTCCAAAACGTGGAGGTAAATCTGCTATCTCGGTCAGATACTATCGACGATGGCACACCATGGCGGGTTACGATCTCGTCGATGTACAACTTTGCTAACCGTTCCAACGAGTAAGACTCTCGTATGGGCAGGAAGTGTGCTGATTTCGTGAGTCGATCCACGATCACCCAAATGGCGTCGTAACCCTTTGGAGTTCTAGGCAAATGGGTCACGAAGTCCATCGTAATTTGATCCCACTTCCACATTGGTATCTCCAGTGACTGGAGCTTCCCGTACGGTCTTTGATGCTTGATCTTTATGCGCAAACACGTTATACAGGTCTCTACAAAGTGAGATATATCCTTTTTCATTCCACGCCACCAATAGTCTCGTCGTAGATCTCCATACATCTTGTTAGTCCTAGGGTGAATAATGTACTTTGATTTGTGGGCTTCTTCTAAAATTATCTTCCTGAGCTCCCTGAGTTTCGGGACCCAGATTCTCCCACTAAGACACTTCACCCCTCGACCATCTTCCACTAGTGAGGACGCTTGTCCCACCATTCTCTCCTTCTTGAGATTTTCCACTCCGAGCGCCTCATCTTGACATTTCTTTATCTCGTTCAACAAATTAAACGTCACCTCGGCCCTCATGGCCACAATACTGGGGGTCTCACTTCTTTCCTTACGACTCAGAGCGTCCGCCACGATGTTCGCCTTGACCGGATGATATTCGATCTTACAATCGTAGTCTGTCAATAATTCAATCCATCTTCTTTGGCTCATATTCAACTCTTTTTGGTCGAAGAGATGACATAAGCTCTTGTGGTCCGTGAAGATCTGACACTTCGTCCCATAAAGGTAATGTCGCCAAATCTTCAGAGCAAAAACCACTGCCGCCAATTCTAAATTGTGAGTGTGGTATCGAAACTCGTGATCCTTTAACTGCCGCGAGGCATAAACGATCACCTTCCCTCGTTGCATGAGTACGCAACCCAATCCGAGCTTCGATGCGTCACTGAACACCACAAAATCATCAGAACCGTCCGGTAACGACAACACCGGAGCGTTGCTCAACATATCCTTCAGCTTTTGAAAGGATTCTTCTTGCTTCTCAAACCAGGCGAATTTGACATTCTTTTTGGTTAAGGAAGTTAATGGCGTGGCGATACCCGAAAAGTCCTTGATGAACTTTCGGTAATATCCCGCCAGTCCGAGGAAACTTCGAACTTTTGACGGGTTCTTAGGCTGTTCCCAATCTCGGATGGCTTCAATCTTAGACAGGTCTACCATAATTCCCTTCTCAGACACCACGTGTCCGAGAAACTGCACCTCCCTTAGCCAAAACTTGCACTTGGAAAACTTCGCATACAGCTTCTCTTGCTTTAGTAGCTCGAGAATTGTCCGAAGGTGGCTTTCGTGCTCCTCTTCAGATCTTGAATATATCAGGATATCATCTATGAACACTATCACGAACTGGTCTAAATAAGGTTGGCACACCCTATTCATTAGGTCCATGAATGCTGTCGGGGCGTTGGTTAGCCCGAACAGTATCACTAAAAATTCGTAGTGTCCGTACCTGGTTCTGAAAGCGGTCTTCGTAACATCCTCCTCCCTTACCTTGAGTTGATGATAGCCTAACCTCAAGTCTATCTTGGAGAAGTAATTGGCTCCTTGTAGTTGATCGAACATGTCGTCAATCCTCGGTATAGGGTACTTGTTCTTGATCGTGACCTTGTTGAGTTCTCGGTAGTCTATGCACATTCGCATAGTACCGTCCTTCTTCTTCACGAAGAGCACAGGTGCTCCCCACGGCGACGTACTTGGTCTAACGAACCCCTTGTCTAACAACTCCTGCAACTGAGTCATCATTTCTTTCATTTCGGACGGCGCCAATCTATAGGGCGCGCGAGCAATTGGTGCAGCTCCAGGCATCAAATCAATTCTGAATTCGATCTGACGATCCGGAGGTAGGCTTGTCAAGTCATCCGGAAATACTTCCGGGTACTCATTTACTACTCGCACATCACCCACCCCACGCTTCTCCTATTTGGCGTCCAACACATATGCCAAGAATCCATGACACCCCTTCCTCAGACACTTAGTAGCCCAATCATAGAGATAAGGCTAGTTTTTCTATCCCGACGGTTCCCATAGATCACTATGGAATCCCTATCAGGTGACTGAATCTTGATCAACTTTTTGTTGCAAACGATATTCGCATCATTCGCGGCTAACCAGTCCATTCCCAACACCACAACAAACTCTCCCATCGCCATGGGATATAATTTCATTGGCACTAACCTTCCTTCTATATCTATGACACAATCCTTTACCACCTCCTTAACGTACACCCGACTATCATTGGCAGTTTCCACCTCTAGTGCTCTCTCCAAACGTCTAGGCCTCACCCCCAAACATTTCATAAAAGCATGCGATACAAAAGAGCGATTTGCTCCTGAATCAAACAACACCTTGGCACATAGAGAGTTCACTAGGAACGTACCTACCACCACATCTGGAACTTCCTCTGCCTCTTCCGCAGTCATGCGGAATGCACGTCCTTTCGGACGCACCGGTTCTGCTCCCTTGTCATTTCCTTTCCCTCCTTGTCGTTCACCATACTGGGCTGATCCCCCTTTCTTCAATTGTGGGCAATCATTCCGCATGTGGCCAGTATCCCCACATTGGTAACAAGATTTTCCCGTACCCGGACAATCCCTAGACAAGTGACCGGGCAAGCCACACCGGTAGCATGAGTTTGAACCTGCCATGCACTCTCCCCGGTGCACCTTGTTACATCTCGTACACGATTTCCCAGCGGTATCCTTGTTAACACGGTTATCCGGTCGGAATACTTTTCCCTTCCTTGAGTCACTCCCCGGTCCATCCCACTTGCGTTTCTCACCGCTTTTCTCAGATTCTGGCGATTCTTCTCCTTCTCAATCAGCTCGGCCGTATTGATGGCCGCCTGAAAGGTAGTGGGGTTTCTTGTCAGAACCAGTTCTCGAATGCTACTTTTCAGCCCATGGATGAAGCGTTCCACTCGTCGTTCCTCTGTGGGCACATACAAATTAGCGAAATGAGACTTCTCGATAAACTTAGAAGTATACTCCCGCACCATCATTCCTCTTTGATCCAGACCCAAAAACTCTCCTTCAAACCTTTTCACTGCCGCGAGTGGACATTACTGAGCTTTAAACCTGTCCACAAACGTTTCCCACATCATCCCCTTAGCCATTGCCGAACCCTTTCCCCCAGTCTCAGCATCCCACCAATACACTGCATCAGACTTCAGCATGGATAAGGCAAACATCACCCTATCCCCATCAGCACATTTGCATGTATCGAATACCAGTTCCATTTCTTTCACCCATTTCATTGCCAAGACAGGGTCACACTCACCCTTGAAAGTAGGGGGCTTGCATGAGGCAAAGGCCTTGTAACTGCACCCTTTAGCTGCTGACTCATTCACTACCAGAGAGTTTGATTGCGAGAGATTTCCAGTACCAGTTTCTAGTGGACTTGACAGCTCCACACTTTCTTTGTTCTCACTCGCCTCTTTGCTTCCCGAGGCCGACTCATTCTGCTTAGTAAGGAGAGCTTGCAGAGTCTTCTGAATTTTACCCAGCTCAGCAGCCAGATTCTCTCGGGTGACAAAAGTAGATCTGCGGCCTCGTCCACGTCCCCTCGGCTGAGTTACCCTTCTCGCAGAAGCTGAACTCTCCTGAAGAGAGTCTTATTGGTGGGTGGGGACTTCCACACTCCTCCCCCTTCTGGTAACACGGGTCATTCTCTGGTTCGGGTTTCCCCCATCGTCGGCCACTTAGGTGGCTGCCCGATGGGGCATTCTTCCCCGACCCCTACCCCTTCCGCGGGTAACAGTCGCCCTCGTAGGTTCAACCGGCCCATTATTCAGGACCTCCTCATCTTGATTTCTTGGAACAACAGGTACTGACCTGCTCCTCAAAGTCCTCCCAGCCATAGCGCAAAACTGAAAGAGAACAACAATTAACCTTTGCTAGACATGACACAACAAATTTGCTATATAAGGTAATTTTAAGCATGCACATGTACCTGTAAGTTCGTAATTACACTAGCCAGGTGTAATCCCAAACTTACCTTACACGTTTGTCCTTAGCACCTTATTCCTAAGCGCATTTATAGTGATCGTTCCTAGAGGAAATCCTAGGTCTCGGCTGTGTTCCTCATCTTACAGTTTAAGTTTAGGCCCGACTGGTTACCTAAATCCCCTAAACTAAGGCTATGATACCATTTGTAATGTCCCAAAAACATAATCATGCAATAACATAGAATAAGCATTCGAGTTACATCAATAACTTGTCTTTAAAACATCATCAACCTATACTAATCAAAACTTCACAGCGGAAGTCTCTAAATCCACAGCCGAGAGCTATATCTATAGTCATCATAGTCAAAATCTTGGAGTTGCTCTAAGCTCCAAGTCCTCTTGCTATCTCTTAGTTCTTACTGGAAGAACCCATAACACGCTTACCTGAAAATGGTTTAGTTTTTGAAAAACGAGGGTTAGACCAAAAGGTCTAGTGAATTCCCCCCCTTAAAACATTTATCACAATATAAAAATCATTTCATTGAAACCAGATCACATTCTTCACATACACTTCATTCAAGGTTCAACACAGGGTTCAGGGATGCTACCACGATCGGGGCCTAACGGACACCCTCTCGGCTACACCGGTGTCCAAATGAACCCCCTGTTATCCGAGTAGGAAGGAAACAAATTCCAACCTACAAGCTGACCTCATATGCCCAAGGAATTAGCAATCCCAAGGTACCCTGATACCACTATGTAACCGACTCCACATAGCATACACATAACGTTTCGGAATCTCGTTTAAGAAAACTTTAAGCATCGTTTCAATTGCTGAATAAACATGCAGTTCATGGAAAGCATGCATGGCATTTATAAAACAGTTTATGCTCGTAAGCGAACCATAATCAGTAAAACATAGTACGTCATAAAAAGGATTGAGAGAACTCACCTCAGGTTAACATTGAACGCACTTCTTAAATATCTCCAAGCTAATCGAATAGAACACCTAAGGGCATTAGATTCGTATCAGATCAAACGGTTTGACCCTACTGTCCGGTTACACTTTCCGGACATCAATACTTTCCGGACACAACCATCCGGATACGTAAACCTATCCGGACACTCCTCACATCCGGACACTTATGAAAAACACCCGGACACCCCCACTGTCCAGACACTACTGTCCGGACGAGGCGACGTCCGGAAACTACAGGCTGTACGAACACAATAATCTCAAAGTGATTAATAACCTCATTTTCAGCCATTAATTCGATTAGACAACCATAAGGGTTCATTCACTAAACCGAAACACCCACTTAATCACATTCTTTACTTATAAATAGACCTTTACTAAACAAAACCCCAAAAACGCATTTAAGAGCATTAGGTGAAACATTAACAATCAGTAGCAAGAAGGTTAAAGTGGATTACCTACTTTGATTTTCCCTCTCTTTGTTTCTTCTTCTTCTTCTTTCCTAGCTTCAAGCCGTCACCCGCAACAACAAAATCTCAATGACCAAAATGGAGGCTGCCCTAGGGATTTGTGCCATTATAAACCTTTCACCTATTTGTAGAAATAGTCCCTCAACTTAAGTTTCGTTTCTTGCACACAAGGCACTAAACTTTCTTTCTTGCAAAATAAAACCCAGTGGAAAATCTGTCTTTAAAAGGTTGATATTAATGCATTATTACGTGGTATAGATATAGATAACTACAATTCCATTCTCACACGAACAATTAGTTAATATATGATTATTATGTTAATACCATAAACTAAATAATTACCAATAAGGGTATGAATTGTAAATATTAAAAATATTTTTATGTAGTATATATGATATATAATAAAATAAATAAATTCAAAAATATTTAATATTGGGCTCATTTCGAAAGTATCGAAGAGACGAGTACAGTGGCGTAACTTGTTAAAATTAAAACATATTTTTTTAACATACTTCAGTTAATAATACGATTATATGTGTTAATATGATGAAAGTGTAAAATTAAAATTAGGAAAGTAAAAGGTATAAAGTAAAGTAAGTAATAATTATAGGGGTTGAAAGTGTAACTTTCAAATCAAAATCACAATTTAATGTGTGTGATTGAATGTACCGCGTGACTCATCCCGCCATAGAAGCTTATCAAATAAACCAATGCATTATATATATATATAATCATATTAATTATAAAAGTTGATAACAAAGAAGAATATCGAATATAAAAACCTATAACAACTCAAATTAGAGATCATACAAAACAGTTAATATATTGCATTTTTTACATGGTTTTAAAAGTACATGAAATTCATACTTGTATGCATCTAGGCCATGGGCCAAAAAAAATTCAAAGTCTTGTATGAGATTTCCATCAAAAAAATCAAGAAAGCTATTTTGAATCCATCCCCATCGTTACACAACAACCTTTGAATATTCACCACAACATCAATGCCAGCTCCAATAGAACATTGTCAAGACACTATCAATAGTAAAATCAAAGATGATATGAAAAGTACAACACCAAAAAATGGTGGAATAATGGATGCCCCAGTCACCACAATAAGAAACCAAAGTTCATATAGATGAAAATAGGTATAAAAACTTTTTCTTGAACAAAATAGAGTCTAAATGGATCTTGAAAAGAAAAGGTTGAAATATTGGGAAGAAACTCTAAGGAGAAAGCTGAAAATAGGTGTAAAAATCTTTTCTCAAACGAAAGAGAGTCTGAAATTTTCTTTCGAGAATTTGGATACATGAGCCTAAAATCTTGAAACCTTTACCGACTAAAAGATATAAAAAACTTGAGAAATGATTTTTGCCAAAAAGAGGAAGAGTGGAAGTCTGGGAGGAAAAAAGAGAACGTCCTAGGCATCAAACTCGGTGGTGGTGACGAGCTTTAAATCATGTGCATCAAGAAGTTGTAAATTATGCTTGTTCACTTGTAATTCATGGTTTATTGAAAACCATGCTTAAAATAGTTGTACCTCATGTTTGAAAAACTGTCTTTAAGAGGTTGATATTAATGCATTATTACGTGGTATAGATATAGATAACTACACTTCCATTCTCACACGAACAATTAGTTAATATATAATATTATGTTAATACCATAAATTAAATAATTACCTATAAGGGTATGAATTGTAAATATTAAAAATATTTTTATGTAGTATATATGATATATAATAAAATAAATAAATTCAAAAATATTCAATATTGGGCTCATTTCGAAGGTATCGAAAAGACGAGTACAACGGTGTAACATGTTAAAATTAAAACGTATTTTTTAACGTACTTTAGTTAATAATACGATTATATGTGTTAATATGATGAAGGTGTAAAATTAAAATTAGAAAATTAAAAAAATATAAAGTAAAGTAAGTAAATAATTATAGGGGTTTAAAGTGTAACTTTCAAATCAAAATCACAATTTAATGTGTGTGATTGAATGTACCACGGGACTCATCCCGCCATAGAAGCTTATCAAATAAACCAATGCATTATATATATATATAATCATATTAATTATAAAAGTTGATAACAAAGAAGAATATCGAATATAAAAACCTATAACAACTCAAATTAGAGATCATACAAAACACTTAATATATTGCATTTTTTACATAGTTTTAATCCAAGTACATGAAATTCATACTTGTATGAATCTAGGCCATGGGCCAAAAAAATTTCAAAGTCTTGTATGAGATTTCCATCAAAAAAATCAAGAAAGCTATTTTGAATCCATCCCCATCGTTACACAACAACCTTTGAATATTCACCACAACATCAATGTCAGCTCCAATAGAACATTGTCAAGACACTATCAATAGTAAAATCAAAGATGATATGAAAAGTGCAACAACAAAAAAAGGTGGAATAATGGATGCCCCAGTCACCACCATAAGAAACCAAAGTTCATATAGATGAAAATAGGTATAAAAACTTTTTCTTGAACAAAATAGAGTCTAAATGGATCTTGAAAAGAAAAGGTTGAAATATTGGGAAGAAACTCTAAGGAGAAAGCTGAAAATAGGTGTAAAAATCTTTTCTCAAACGAAAGAGAGTCTGAAATTTTCTTTCGAGAATTTGGATACATGAGCCTAAAATCTTGAAACCTTTACCGACGAAAAGATATAAAAAACTTGAGAAATGATTTTTGCCAAAAAGAGGAAGAGTGGAAGTCTGAGAGGAAAAAAGAGAACGTCCTAGGCATCAAACTCGGTGGTGGTGACGAGCTTTAAATCATGTGCATCAAGAAGTTGTAAATTATGCTTGTTCACTTGTAATTCATGGTTTATTGAAAACCATGCTTAAAATAGTTGTACCTCATGTTTGAAAAACTGTCTTTAAGAGGTTGATATTAATGCATTATTACGTGGTATAGATATAGATAACTACACTTCCATTCTCACACGAACAGTTAGTTAATATATGATTATTATGTTAATACCATAAATTAAATAATTACCTATAAGGGTATGAAATATGAATTGTAAATATTAAAAATATTTTTATGTAGTATATATGATATATAATAAAATAAATAAATTCAAAAATATTCAATATTGGGCTCATTTCGAAGGTATCGAAAAGACGAGTACAATGGTGTAACATGTTAAAATTAAAACGTATTTTTAACGTACTTTAGTTAATAATACGATTATATGTGTTAATATGATGAAGGTGTAAAATTAAAATTAGATAATTAAAAAGTATAAAGTAAAGTAAGTAAATAATTATAGGGGTTAAAAGTGTAACTTTTAAATCAAAATCATAATTTAATGTGTGTGATTGAATGTACCGCGGGACTCATCCCGCCATAGAAGTTTATCAAATAAACCAATGCATTATATATATATATAATCATATTAATTATAAAAGTTGATAACAAAGAAGAATATCGAATATAAAAACCTATAACAACTCAAATTAGAGATCATACAAACAATTAATATATTGCATTTTTACATAGTTTTAATCCAAGTACATGAAATTCATACTTGTATGCATCTAGGCCATGGGCCAAAAAAATTTCAAAGTCTTGTATGAGATTTCCATCAAAAAAAATCAAGAAAGCTATTTTGAATCGTTACACAACAACCTTTGAATATTCACACCAACATCAAGGGCAGCTCCAATAGAACATTGTCAAGACACTATAAATAGTAAAATCAAAGATGATATGAAAAGTGCAACACCAAAAAATGGTGGAATAATGGTTGCCCCAGTCACCTCAATAAGAAACCAAAGTTCATATAGATGAAAATAGGTATAAAAACTTTTTCTTGAACAAAAGAGAGTCTAAATGGATCTTGAAAAGAAAAGGTTGAAATATTGGGAAGAAAACTCTAAAGAGAAAGCTGAAAATAGGTATGAAAACATTTTCTCAAACGAAAGAGTGTCTGAAATTTTCTTTCGATAATTTGGATACATGAGCCTGAAATCTTGAAACCTTTACCGACGAAAAGATATAAAAAAACTTGAGAAATGATTTTTGCCAAAAAGAGGAAGAGTGGAAGTCTGAGAGGAAAAAAGAGAACGTCCTAGGCATCAAACTCGGTGGTGGTGACGAGCTTTAAATCATGTGCATCAAGAAGTTGTAAATTATGCTTGCTCACTTGTAATTCATGGTTTATTGAAAACCATGCTTAAAATAGTTGTACCTCATGCTTGAAAAACTGTCTTTAAGAGGTTAATATTAATGCATTATTACGTGGTATAGATATAGATAACTACACTTCCATTCTCACACGAACAATTAGTTAATATATGATTATTATGTTAATACCATAAATTAAATAATTACCTATAAAGGTATGAATTGTAAATATTAAAAATATTTTTATGTAGTATATATGATATATAATAAAATAAATAAATTCAAAAATATTCAATATTGGGCTCATTTCGAATGTATCGAAGAGACGAGTACAATGGCATAACTTGTTAAAATTAAAACGTATTTTTTAACGTACTTTAGTTAATAATACGATTATATGTGTTAATATGATGAAGGTGTAATATTAAAATTAGGAAAGTAAAAGGTATAAAGTAAAGTAAGTAAATAATTATAGGGGTTGAAAATGTAAATTTCAAATCAAAATCACAATTTAATGTGTGTGATTGAATGTACCGCGGGACTCATCCCACCATAGAAGCTTACCAAATAAACCAATGCATTATATATATATATATATATATAATCATACTAATTATAAAAGTTGATAACAAAGAAGAATATCGAATATAAAAACCTATAACAACTCAAATTAGAGATCATACAAAACAGTTAATATATTGCATTTTTTACATAGTGTTAATCCAAGTACATGAAATTCATACTTGTATGCATCTAGGCCATGGGCCAAAAAAATTTCAAAGTCTTGTATGAGATTTCCATCAAAAAAATCAAGAAAGCCATTTTGAATCCATCCCCATCGTTACACAACAACCTTTGAATATTCACCACAACATCAAGGGCAGCTCCAATAGAACATTGTCAAGACACTTTAAATAGTAAAATCAAAGATGATATGAAAAGTGCAACACCAAAAAATGGTGGAATAATGGATGCCCCAGTCACCTCAATAAGAAACCAAAGTTCATATAGATGAAAATAGGTATAAAAACTTTTTCTTGAACAAAAGAGAGTCTAAATGGATCTTGAAAAGAAAAGGTTGAAATATTGGGAAGAAAACTCTAAGGAGAAAGCTGAAAATAGGTATGAAAACCTTTTCTCAAACGAAAGAGTGTCTGAAATTTTCTTTCGAGAATTTGGATACATGAGCCTGAAATCTTGAAACCTTTACCGACGAAAAGATATAAAAAACTTGAGAAATGATTTTTGCCAAAAAGAGGAAGAGTGGAAGTCTGAGAGGAAAAAAGAGAACGTCCTAGGCATCAAACTCGGTGGTGGTGACGAGCTTTAAATCATGTGCATCAAGAAGTTGTAAATTATGCTTGTTCACTTGTAATTCATGGTTTATTGAAAACCATGCTTAAAATAGTTGTACCTCATGCTTGAAAAACTGTCTTTAAGTGGTTGATATTAATGCATTATTACGTGGTATAGATATAGATAACTACACTTCCATTCTCACACGAACAATTAGTTAATATATGATTATTATGTTAATACCTTAAATTAAATAATTACCTATAAGGGTATGAATTGTAAATATTAAAAATATTTTTATGTAGTATATATATGATACATAATAAAATAAATAAATTCAAAAATATTCAATATTGGGCTCATTTCGAAGGTATCGAAGAGACGAGTACAATGGCGTAACTTGTTAAAATTAAAACGTATTTTTTAACGTACTTTAGTTAATAATACGATTATATTTGTTAATATGATGAAGGTGTAAAATTAAAATTAGGAAAGTAAAAGGTATAAAGTAAAAGTAAATAAATAATTATAGAGGTTGAAAGTGTAACTTTCAAATCAAAATCACAATTTAATGTGTGTGATTGAATGTACGGCGGGACTCATCCCGCCATACAAGCTTACCAAATAAACCAATGGAATATATATATATATATATATATATATATATATATATATATAATCATATTAATTATAAAAGTTGATAACAAAGAAGAATATCGAATATAAAAACCTATAACAACTCAAATTAGAGATCATACAAAACAGTTAATATATTGCATTTTTGTAACGTCCCAAAAACATAACATGCATTAACATAGAATAAGCATTCGCATTACATAAATAAACTTGTCCTTAATTATTCATTAAGCTAAACTAAACAAAATTTGACAGCAGAAGTCTCTAATCCACAGCCGAGAGCTCTATCTATGAATATCATAGTCAAAAATCTTGGAGTCACTCTATGCTCCAAATCCTTCTTGGCATCTCTTAGTTTTTACTAGAAGAACCCGTAACACGCTTACCTGAAAATGGTTTAGTTTTGAAAAGCGAGGGTTAGACCAAAAGGTCTAGTGAATTCTCTCCATAAACATTTACCACGGTATAAAATCATTTCATTAAAACAATTCACATTCTTCACATAAACATCATTCAAGGGTCGACACACAGTTCAAGGATCGCATAAGCTACCTCGAACGGGGCCTAACGGACACCCTCTCGGCTACACCTGAATCCAAGTGGACCCCCTTCTATCCGAGTAGGAAGGAAACAAATTCCAACCTACAAGCTGACCACAAATGCCCAAGGAATTATCAAATCCCAAGGTACCCTGATCCCACTGTGTGAACCGACTCCACATAGCATGCACATAACGTATCGAAATCATATTCATGAACACTTTAAACATCATTCTGTAACAACCCAAATTCCTAAGTGTAAAGTTGAGTGGCCAATACGTAAGAAGTGAAAGTTTTGATAAAGGACTTGTTTGCAAAATTTGAAAATATAAATAGGACCAGATCCCTAGGGTTGGAGCTGAATTGGAGTGTGCTCTGATTATTGGCGGCTGGAAACAAAATCGAGAGAAGGAGCTAGTAGAAATCTTGGCATCGATTCATGGTGTGGAGAAGCTCAGAACTGGTAAGTATTAATACCTTAAGCTTTTATTCTGTTCTAAAGTCACATAGCAATTCATCTTTTTGGTTAAGCTCCTCTGGTTTAGTTGTATTGATATATGAGAGCACCTGGAAAATTCTTAAAACATTTTAGTGGAACTATAAGCAAGTGAAAATGAAATCGACTAGGGATTCGGCGTATAGAGGAGCATTTCGGAACAAGTTTGGGTAAGGGTGTTGTGTAAAACCTTGTTAACTGGACTCCCTAGGAAGAAATCGAGTATGGAATCGTTTAAGGTTCGTCCCTGTTCGGGGTACCGGGAGTTCAGGGTACCGGGAGTCGGCATACCGGGAGTCGGCATACCGGGAGTCGGCATACCGGGAGTCGGTACCGGGAGTCGGTACCGAGAGCCGTAGGTACCGGGACCCGAAGTCCCGCGGGTCGATACCGGGACTCATGGGTTGCTGGGACGAAGCTTGTTGGGCCAAAGAGTTTGTGGGCCGAGAGATGCTCTTGTGGACTTAGAATTTGCTAGGGCTTAGCATGCTTTTAAAAGAGATCCGTTATTGAGTAATGATCCAGGGTTATTTTAGAGACCGAATAAGAAGAGAGACTTATGATCATAGTTGAGTGGCATCTAATTAATTTGTAATTATTAACTAGGTGTACGGACGGAACGTGATACGAAGTTAGAAAGGAGTTGCTATCAGGTGAGTTCCCTAAACCCTTTTTACGACGCGAAATGATAAATGTTTCTTTTACTGAGTACGGTTTATCGAGCATGAAAAAGTATGAATTGATTTGCATGACTTTCACGAATGATCTTATCTTAAATGAAAGAGATGTTTAGCATGACATTATGAAAGATATGATTTATGAAAAGCATATTTTACATGTTTGCATGAACTTATGTGTACACTATGTGGAGTCGGTCAGCACTGTGGGATCAAAGAGAGGTTCTCGGGGTCTTAGGACTCTTGGTTATGTATGATAGACCGGTAGGATGGAATTTGTTTTCATCCTATTCGGTAGAGGGGAATCCGCGGGGATTCCAAGTGGCGAGAAGGGAGTCTGCTGGGGCCCTGATCGCAATATGTTATGTGATCCACAACACAGTGCAACACCATGATTGATGATGTGTTACAGATTATTTATAAATCTTTAAAATGTTTTCCAACTGTTTATATATATGTTGTTTTCGGAGGGAATTCACTAGACCTTTTGGTCTAACCCTCGCTTTCAAAACTAAACCATTTTCAGGTAAGCAAGTAGAAGAAGGCAGGTTAGTGAGCAAGCGCAAGATAGAGCACAGATGCACCAGTTAGATTATTCTCAGTTTTGTATAGGTTGTTTCCGCCAACCTAAGTTTTAGACTGATGTAATGACATGTTTGGGACCCAGATTTGTAATTATTATGATTTAATGATATTTATGACGTATTGCGTTTTTGGGATGTTACAAATGGTATCAGAGCCATAGTTTAAGGGATTTAGGTGACCGGACGGGCCTAGACTTAAACTTTGGAGTAGAAATCACAACTGAGAATAGGAAATGCATTAGGAGGGCACTATTGTAGATACAGAAAATGCGTTAGGAGGACACTATTGTAGAGATAGGACTAAAGGGGTACTGAGGACTGTCATGTAAGGTAAGTTTGAAATTCCACCTGGACAGTGTAATTACGAACTTACAGGTACATGTATGTGCTTAATCTGCCTTATTATTCCGAAGTGATAGTCAGAAGATAATGTTTATGTCAGGTTTCTGTAACCTAGAATGTCAGCAAGACCCTGATGGGGAAGCATCGTAAGAGATCATTTAAGAGGTGATGTATGTATACATCGTAGAGAAGAAATGTTGCATAGAATGTTATGAATTATCTAGAAGTAGCTCTTCGTAGATTCGGAGAGGATAAATGATTGAATTTGAGTAAGACTCCAGTTTCGGGAGAGTCCTAGTTATGGAAAGCATGGGATAAGTCAGTTAGGATGGTAAGATAGAACAGTGTCAAAACCTTGAGAGTATCAATAGAGCCCTGACTTCTGAGTTGAGCTTTTCAATGGCAGGATAAGTGAAATAAGATACCTATAATGAATTGAAAGCATGTGGAAGTAGAAAGTGAGATAGTTGAATCAAAACGAAGATAGTATAAAATGATTGAATAAGTGGGATGTAGGACACATGTATAGCAAGTTGTTTCACGACTGAGAGAGCGACTGTTGGTCGTAGGTATAGTGTCAAGGATAAACGGTGAAGCGAAGCGGTTGACATTGTTTGAGTGAGTAGCCTTCAATTTGCAAGTAGAGTCTCATGCATGACATTCTTTTATGTAACATGAAATTTTCACAATTTAAGTTGAAGGTGTAAATATAAATTTTGATCGAAAATGAATCAGAATGTACACGTGTATGTTTAAAGAAAAGGTGATTTCATTTACATAAAACAAAGAAATTTTGAGTTTAACGATTCGCAAGTATTTTACACTTTTCATGATAAGTTAAATCGTTGCAAAAAGGTCAAGAAAATGTTTGCCAGCAAAAACTTTTATAATCAGAATGAGTATTGATACTTTAGTCTTATAAAGTGGGTATGAGAACCGACTGGTTTACTTTGTGTCGGTATTCTTCTTTCAGAATTGTGTCGTATGAAAAGACTTTCATTCAATATATTACTGTCGTAATAACTTCGTTCGAATTGAGTAAGATTGAGATTCACGGGTAGGTGCATGCAAACGATCCTCGAATCGTTGTGCAGTGCATTGAAGTTATAAGAGTAATGGGGTCATGTGTACCCAAGTTGTTTTCAAATGTGTTTTTTTAAAATGATAAAATGTACGAAAAGATTTAATTATTGTATTGTCATGCATGAAGGCTACGAACCTACTAGGTCGTAGAGTATTACATTTTAAGCTAAGGAAGAACTTCAAGAGTGGAAAAGTGTCAGTCAAATCAGGAAAGAATGTTGTAGCTTTAATGATTTGTGTTTAAGAGGAAAGGTGAACAGGAGTAGAGTCGGAAGTGGATTATAGTGTCGGTTGTATGAGGGTTTGCACCCTTGTTCGATAACTGGAAGTACGGTTGTCAAGGGACGGTGGTGTCCGGAGGAAGGACTCGAAGCTTTCAAGGTGATGGTTTTTGCAACTCGTTATGAGTAGTGTAATGAGGAAGAATGAAAGGTCTATAGCGTGGGAGTATGATTTTCGAGGTGAGCTCGTAATGTTGATGTTACATGAGTAGGTTTCGAAAAGAGGGAGGCAGATCACGAAGTTGATTATGATATGTGGAAGGATTAGGTTCCGTAAGGAACCCCTGTCATAGAATAAGTTAAGAAGGTAGTTACAGGTTGTCAGTTGATGTAGAAGTTGACGGTGGTGTAAGATGGTTGAGGCCGAAGACTTGAACCAGAAGGTTGAAAGTTGATAGGACACCTTGTAGGGGAACTAAGAGGATGAGAAGTTATTGTTTTGATTAAGTGTACTATTTACGAAGCATGGAGGGTTCGTAGGATGATGAGGTATGTAACACGAGCGAAGCAAGTGTGTAGATTCTATCGTCCAGTGAAGGACTGTGTCCAGCTTATGTAAGGCATCAGATCGTAAAGAGCGAGCAAGAACGATTACATTTGAGCTAATTGGGAACTAGGGAGTTATAGTTCAGCTAGAGTGAGAAAGGACAAAGTAGCGAGATAGACTCGATCGTATATGCGAGAAAATGTGAAGGCAAGTCCAAATTGTGTACGAATGACCATGAGAGACTTAGTCGGTAGTGTGATGATAGGAGTGGTGGATGTACGAACTAATAGTAGCTTCAATTGCCAAGAATTCTGTGTCAGTCGGTGATGTTAGAAAGATGAAGGATTAGAAGGAAGTCCGTTTGGGATTTCGGGTGGAGTGTACGTTTTGCAACCCCGGTTGTTGAAGTACGTGGTTTGTAAGTTGGTATTTATTTTGACTGTTATCGGAATGGAATGTCGGGGCAGAATTGGGTGATTGCCCAGCTGTGAGACCAAGCTTTGTGGTTATGTATGTTGTTAAGTATGTTCTTGAAGGCAGAGTAAGTTGAAAGAAGATGATGAATAGATTAGTCAAGTTGTAGTATAGTAGACGAGAAATCGTTAAAGAATGAAAATTATTCCTTATGCGTGAGGGAATGATCCTAGAAGGAAATAGTTGGAAATTTTGGTTATGTTTAAGGAATGACATGATGATGATTGTGGATCGGAGTGGTAGTATGACCATTAGTTGATTTGAAATGCCATGATAAAGGTATAAGCCTTTGGTTGGTTGATTAAAACTTTATAGATTTGTTAAGTAATGACGTTCATTTGTTATTACAGGATGTGTTACAATTCTTGGGGAAGTGTTATTGAGATTAACACACTGTTTGTTAAGGAATTATTTAAGGTAAATCTAAGTAAGAAAGCCGGGATGACGGTATATACATCTGTCTGATTTTATGATCATGGTGGTTAATCGAAAGAATTGTGGAACCCGAGTTTCGGGGTGTTCCTGAGTTATTAGATCCGTTTGTAATAGGGAATCCAAGGGGGGTGGATTATTAGAGTGAATAGGGGACGTTACTAAGAAACACACTTTGGGGTCATTGGAAGTTTAAAGAGGACGAGGGTTGTGTTAGTCAGAATGTGATGGAATAGATGTGAAAATTAAAGAAAGTGGATTGTTGTTTATGAGTGAAAGAAATGTCTGAGAAGGTAAAAGTTGGAGGTTAAAGAATGTGTAGTGACGTCGAACAATGGTCTTGTTTCAAGACGGCTTGGTTGAATGCCTTAAGATAAGATCTTGATGCAACTGTTTGGTTATGTAAGTAATGAGATAGCGGTATCAACACGTGGAAAGGACGGGAAAGAGGGGCAAGTAATGTTTGGTGATCAGAGCTCCACGCTAATGTGGGGAAGGTGTAGATAGTATGTCGGAATAAGTGAGTAAATTGGAAGTAGTAAACTTGACAGTAATGCCGAAAGGTGAAGGGTTGTGCAGATGGCTATTGATAGGTGTGTAAACCGTTAGAAAGGATATTGAGGAAGGAAATTGTGTAGGATTTTGTGCAGGAAGGTAGTGGATAAAACAGTTGAATGGGTTAAGTTAGTGACTTTGTGAGAAATGTTTAAACGATTTGGTTGTGCAGTGTTTAAGCTAGTGATATTAGTATGGCGTGACCATGGTTACTCCTCCCAGTGGAGTGAGGATAACCGGAGTTATGCTTCTTGTGACTGAATGAACGTGGCAACCAGCGAGGAATTAATGTGTTTCAGGATAGGTTTAAATTCGAGTAGGTGAACACTTCAACGATGGGTTTGAAGGTTCCTACCCTTGGTTACGTATAAGTATGGGGTGGTGAAGCAGTAAGGATGGGAGTGATGATGACGAGCTGTGGTCTAGGTGATCCGAGGAAAAGGGAAATGTTATATGCATAGACGATTGCTGGGTGGTGCGAGGTTACGAGTGTGATACGATGAAGTAACTCAGGATTGTGAGTTGTCGGGATGTACATGGTTGGCCTTGTGCCAAGCTGTCAAGTGAGTGATTGTTTCTTAGTAAATAAATCTCGCATTGTAGCGGGGGATTCCGCCAGGTTCCTCCTTAAAGGAAGTAAAGATGCATGAGAAGCCTTATTTAATCTTCTATGGTTAAGACCGATCGAATGGGAACAGTAGATTACGAATTAGAATACCGTAAGAACTGAAGGGAATGCACCCATTGTTCCATGTATCGATTTTAGTGAGGTGGTGAACTGAGTCAGAATGTGGCTCTTCTTCGGGAGAATGTCAATTTTTGGTGCGGGCAAGGTACCCGCAGCTCTTCCAATGAGGAATTCCGGGGACAGAATTCTTTTAAGGGGGGAGTGTTGTAACAACCCAAATTCCTAAGTGTAAAGTTGAGTGGCCAATACGTAAGAAGTGAAAGTTTTGATAAAGGACTTGTTTGCAAAATTTGAAAATATAAATAGGACCAGATCCCTAGGGTTGGAGCTGAATTGGAGTGTGCTCTGATTATTGGCGGCTGGAAACAAAATCGAGAGAAGGAGCTAGTAGAAATCTTGGCATCGATTCATGGTGTGGAGAAGCTCAGAACTGGTAAGTATTAATACCTTAAGCTTTTATTCTGTTCTAAAGTCACATAGCAATTCATCTTTTTGGTTAAGCTCCTCTGGTTTAGTTGTATTGATATATGAGAGCACCTGGAAAATTCTTAAAACATTTTAGTGGAACTATAAGCAAGTGAAAATGAAATCGACTAGGGATTCGGCGTATAGAGGAGCATTTCGGAACAAGTTTGGGTAAGGGTGTTGTGTAAAACCTTGTTAACTGGACTCCCTAGGAAGAAATCGAGTATGAAATCGTTTAAGGTTCGTCCCTGTTCGGGGTACCGGGAGTTCAGGGTACCGGGAGTCGGCATACCGGGAGTCGGCATACCGGGAGTCGGCATACCGGGAGTCGGCATACCGGGAGTCGGTACCGGGAGTCGGTACCGAGAGCCGTAGGTACCGGGACCCGAAGTCCCGCGGGTCGATACCGGGACTCATGGGTTGCTGGGACGAAGCTTGTTGGGCCAAAGAGTTTGTGGGCCGAGAGATGCTCTTGTGGACTTAGAATTTGCTAGGGCTTAGCATGCTTTTAAAAGAGATCCGTTATTGAGTAATGATCCAGGGTTATTTTAGAGACCGAATAAGAAGAGAGACTTATGATCATAGTTGAGTGGCATCTAATTAATTTGTAATTATTAACTAGGTGTACGGACGGAACGTGATACGAAGTTAGAAAGGAGTTGCTATCAGGTGAGTTCCCTAAACCCTTTTTACGACGCGAAGTGATAAATGTTTCTTTTACTGAGTATGGTTTATCGAGCATGAAAAAGTATGAATTGATTTGCATGACTTTCACGAATGATCTTATCTTAAATGAAAGAGATGTTTAGCATGACATTATGAAAGATATGATATATGAAAAGCATATTTTACATGTTTGCATGAACTTATGTGTACACTATGTGGAGTCGGTCTGCACTGTGGGATCAAAGAGAGGTTTAAGGAGAAAGGTTGAAATATTGGGAAGAAAGCTCTAAGGAGAAAGCTTAAAATAGGTATGAAAACCTTTTCTCAAACGAAAGAGTGTCTGAAATTTTCTTTCGAGAATTTGGATACATGAGCCTGAAATCTTGAAACCTTTACCGACAAAAAGATATAAAAATCTTGAGAAATGATTTTTGCCAAAAAGAGGAAGAGTGGAAGTCTGAGAGGAAAAAAGAGAACGTCATAGGCATCAAACTCGGTGGTGGTGACGAGCTTTAAATCATGTGCATCAAGAAGTTGTAAATTATGCTTGTTCACTTGTAATTCATGGTTTATTGAAAACCATACTTAAATAGTTGTACCTCATGCTTGAAAAATTGTCTTTAAGAGGTAGATATTAATGCATTATTACGTGGTATAGATATAGATAACTACACTTCCATTCTCACACGAACAATTAGTTAATATATGATTATTATGTTAATACCATAAATTAAATAATTACCTATAAGAGTATGAATTGTAAATATTAAAAATATTTTTATGTACTATATATGATATATAATAAAATAAATAAATTTAAAAATATTCAATATTGGGCTCATTTCGAAGGTATCGAAAAGACGAGTACAATGGCGTAACTTGTTAAAATTAAAACGTATTTTTTAACGTACTTTAGTTAATAATGCGATTATATGTGTTAATATGATGAAAGTGTAAAATTAAAATTAGAAAAATAAAAGATATAAAGTAAAGTAAGTAAATAGTTATAGGGGTTGAAAATGTAACTTTCAAATCAAAATCACAATTTAATGTGTGTGATTGAATGTACCGTGGGACTCATCCCGCCATAGAAGCTTACCAAATAAACCAATGCATTATATATATATAATCATATTAATTATAAAATTTGATAACAAAAAAGAATATCGAATATAAAAACCTATAACAACTCAAATTAGAGATCATACAAAACAGTTAATATATTGCATTTTTTACATAGTTTTAATCCAAGTACATGAAATTCATACTTGTATGCATCTAGGCCATGGGCCAAAAAAATTTCAAAGTCTTGTATGAGATTTCCATCAAAAAAATCAAGAAAGCTATTTTGAATCCATCCCCATCGTTACACAACAACCTTTGAATATTCACCACAACATCAAGGTCAGCTCCAATATAACATTGTCAAGACACTATAAATAGTAAAATCAAAGATGATATGAAAAGTGCAACACCAAAAAATGGTGGAATAATGGATGTCCCGGTCACCACAATAAGAAACCAAAGTTCATATAGATGAAAATAGGTATAAAAACTTTTTCTTGAACAAAAGAGAGTCTAAATGGATCTTGAAAACAAAAGGTTGAAATATTGGGAAGAAAGCTCTAAGGAGAAAGCTTAAAATAGGTATGAAAACCTTTTCTCAAACGAAAGAGTGTCTGAAATTTTCTTTCGAGAATTTGGATACATGAGCCTGAAATCTTGAAACCTTTACCGACGAAAAGATATAAAAATCTTGAGAAATGATTTTTGCCAAAAAGAGGAAGAGTGGAAGTCTGAGAGGAAAAAAGAGAACGTCATAGGCATCAAATTCGGTGGTGGTGACGAGCTTTAAATCATGTGAATCAAGAAGTTGTAAATTATGCTTGTTCACTTGTAATTCATGGTTTATTGAAAACCATACTTAAATAGTTGTACCTCATGCTTGAAAAATTGTCTTTAAGAGGTAGATATTAATGCATTATTACGTGGTATAGATATAGATAACTACACTTCCATTCTCACACGAACAATTAGTTAATATATGATTATTATGTTAATACCATAAATTAAATAATTACCTATAAGGGTATGAAATATGAATTGTAAATATTAAAAATATTTTTATGTAGTATATATGATATATAATAAAATAAATAAATTTAAAAATATTCAATATTGGGCTAATTTCGAAGGTATCGAAAAGACGAGTACAATGGTGTAACATGTTAAAATTAAAACGTATTTTTTAACGTACTTTAGTTAATAATACGATTATATGTGTTAATATGATGAAGGTGTAAAATTAAAATTAGAAAATTAAAAAGTATAAAGTAAAGTAAGTAAATAATTATAGGGGTTAAAAGTGTAACTTTCAAATCAAAATCATAATTTAATGTGTGTGATTGAATGTACCGCGGGACTCATCCCGCCATAGAAGCTTATCAAATAAACCAATGCATTATATATATATATATAATCATATTAATTATAAAAGTTGATAACAAAGAAGAATATCGAATATAAAAACCTATAACAACTCAAATTAGAGATCATACAAAACAATTAATATATTGCATTTTTTACATAGTTTTAATCCAAGTACATGAAATTCATACTTGTATGCATCTAGGCCATGGGCCAAAAAAATTTCAAAGTCTTGTATGAGATTTCCATCAATAAAATCAAGAAAGCTATTTTGAATCGTTACACAACAACCTTTGAATATTCACCACAACATCAAGGGCAGCTCCAATAGAACATTGTCAAGACACTATAAATAGTAAAATCAAAGATGATATGAAAAGTGCAACACCAAAAAATGGTGGAATAATGGTTGCCCCAGTCACCTCAATAAGAAACCAAAGTTCATATAGATGAAAATAGGTATAAAAACTTTTTCTTGAACAAAAGAGAGTCTAAATGGATCTTGAAAAGAAAAGGTTGAAATATTGGGAAGAAAACTCTAAGGAGAAAGCTGAAAATAGGTATGAAAACATTTTCTCAAACGAAAGAGTGTCTGAAATTTTCTTTCGAGAATTTGGATACATGAGCCTGAAATCTTGAAACCTTTACCGACGAAAAGATATAAAAAACTTGAGAAATGATTTTTGCCAAAAAGAGGAAGAGTGGAAGTCTGAGAGGAAAAAAGAGAACGTCCTACGCATCAAACTCGGTGGTGGTGACGAGCTTTAAATCATGTGCATCAATAAGTTGTAAATTATGCTTGTTCACTTGTAATTCACGGTTTATTGAAAACTGTTGGTCCCGAAGGGTTATACAAGTTTGTAGAAGGGGGGGGGGGGGGGTTGAATACAAACACACATATTTTACTTTTTTAAATTGTTTATTGATAAATCAAAGACAATTTACAACTTGTTGCGGAACAAGATTAATGATAAACCTAAATCTAAACAAGTCTTAAGAAACACTAAGTTTTCTTGCACTAGAGAGAGTTAAAGTAATTACTAATAATAACTTAACAGAGAGGAAGATGGTCCGAGCACACTTCAGAAATGAAGTAGGGTTCTTCTTATATACTGCATGCATTTAATGCATGGCAGTTTGGCTTTACACGTGGCAGCAGCTGATTGGTTGCATTAGTTGACTTCGGTAGACAACCTTAGTAGCCGCATGGTGCGTAGTGTAGAATTAGAGTTGTTGTACGATTACAGACAAAAGGGATGTCCGTTCTGACAGTTCGTACGGAGACGTGCAAGGGAGGTAAGACAATAGTAACATGCAGAGAGAACTTCATGATCAACTTTCGTTGAATCAGAGCCTTTATCAACGAATGATAAAGTTCAGCGATAGCTGAAGTCTTCTACTTGATACTTCACGTTGAGTGGACAAATCTTGGCTTCGCTGATATCCGCATCAGTTCATTAGTAGACTTGTCGCTGGTTCTTGAGCTTGATCTTTGACTTCAGCGTAGAACATATGTTGACGTGAAACTTGTCTTCAGGGATCATAAGTAAACAACTAAACTATCAGCGATCATCACAGAGACTGAATAGGCTCAGAGCTACTGGATGAATAGTGTTCGCTGAATGTTTAATCTAAAGAACGAGAGTTCCTATCAGCGGTACTGAAACAGTCTTAGTACTTATCAGCGATAGTGAAACTCTAATACATATTGTTTACTTACAATTTTCACTAAGTGTTTAAGAGAGGGTCATTATCAAATCACTGAGGGTTTGGATCAACAATCTCCCCCTATTTGATTATGACATAGCAACAGAGAGAATTGCTATTTTATGAAAACATAAGGATAAAAAGAACTCATAAAATATTTGTCCCTTTTACTGTTTTCTGGGATCTTTTCTGTACTGATGGAGTAAAGTACATTCACTGAAATTTTTCTTTTAACTTTGTAAAAGATTACAGATGGAAGTAGAAAAATTACAAGTACACCAAATAAATTACAAGTACAAAAGATGTAAACTGATAAGGATAGAAGAATAAGGCGATCCTACCAGTCATTAGGTTCTTCCTTAATGAGAAGTTCATCAAGGGTCTTGTTAGTGGGAATCATCCAGTCAGGAACATTAACACCTTGATTCTTTTTGTTCAGAGCTTCTTCAAAAATCAACGGCTTGAGGTGACGTGCCTGATTGTCCTTTTTGAATTCGCATCAGTAGATGAGATCCTTCAGTTGTTCGATGGGAGTGATGAGAAGCTCAGAGATACGTTGAAAACGTGGTTGACTCCCATAGTCGATAAAGAATATCCCATAGGGTTTGCTTACGACTTTCCCAGGGACGAATTGCTCATCAGGGGGCAGATAGGTGTCAAGTGCAGAAAGATCAGGTTCAGGACCAAGAACTTCAGCACGAGAGAAACCAATACCATTCTCGTTCCGTAAAGGAGGACCTGAGTTTGAAGGTTTAGACTTTTTCCTAGCAGAGGCCCTTCTTTTCTGACTTTCAAGAGGAGGAATATCCACACATGAAGAGACTAAGTCGATCTGTTGATTTATCAGTTTTTCGACGTGATCCTTGTACTTAGATTGAGACTTCTGGATGGCTAACCTGATCTCCAACCATTCAGAGAGACCATACTTCGTTATGGCTTCAGCATAGAACTTTTCGAACTGCCCGTTCTCTCTGAATATCTTGACTTCAGCGACTGGAACTCTGATGGTCGATTTCCCAGTGATGTGTACTTTGATGATTTTGGATGGTCGATGTCTGTAGTGAACCTTTTCTTTGCACCATTTTAAAGTGCCTTGAGACATCGTTCTCTTTTCTTCAACGATCTTCTTGGCGTCTTCCCATAGCTGCCGTTGAACTTCGATGGGAGTTCTTTTCAGCGATGGGTCTTTTACAGATTCTTGGGTAAACTGGATGGAGAGTTCTCTGTCTTTTGCTTCAGTTTCCCTTTTCTCAGCGATTAACCTTTCAGCTCTGAGGTGATCTTCGAATTCCCTTTGTGATACTTTGAACTTTGGAGGAATGGAAGGAAGTTGATCGCGCTTCAGGATGATTCGCTGATCTTCGAATCTTTTGATCATTGCATCTCTCTTTTCTTGTTCCTCTTCACTTAGCTTTTGAGGAGCTGAGGAAGGTCTGTTTGTGTGAGAGAGGAGCGGTTCTTCAGGTTCATCAGTCTCAGAGATCAAATCCAAGACTGGGATTATTTCTTCAGCGTTGAGAGCTGGGATTATTGTTGGACTTGTGGGAGCTTCGGCGGATTCCTCAAACAGGGGAGAGGACTGACAAACCGGCTTTTTAAGCAAGATCGTCAGATTGTCATCTGCAGAGAGGCCTTTGTTCTTGCCTTTGTCAGCTTCAGACTCTGCAGGCTTTGTCTTGGTCCGCTCCCCTGATTGTTCATTGATGACTACCCCTTTGAGAGTTGTAGTCTTCTGAACAGGCTTGACGACAAAGAAATCATCTTCATCATCGTCATCATCATCATCATTATTGGATGATGATGGTTCTTCATCAGAGATATCGATGGCTTCATCGTCTTCAGCTTCGTCTTCATCAGATCCAACCTCTTCAGCGTAGGGTTTTGCTACGTCAGCAACATCATCATTTTGTTGCTCTTCGAGATGCTCCCCCTCAGATAAAGAGGTGAGTTTCTCGGTTCCCTCAGGGTTTTCAACTCCCTGAGGTGTTGAAGTAGAGGCAGCAGCAGCAGTCTTTTCAATACCCTCCCCCTCAGCATTATCATTATGGGGAAGGTCTTCTTTAGCCTTCTCCCCCTCTTCCACATGATGGTTGGGGGAGGAAACAGATTGTTCAGCAGCAGTCATGGGATCACTGTCTTCTAGGCCAGGATCTCCCACGAGAATTTCAACCACTGCTATTCTGTCTTCTAGGCCAGTAATAGCAGGGGTGATCTTTTTCAGCTCGTGTCTATCAGCCTGAGTAAAATGAGATTGGTTGTTCAGGCGATTGAGAATCTGCTGCATGAGCTCTTTGACCGAACCAACCTCTGTCTTCAGTGATGTGACTTCACCGGACAGAGTGGCGAAGTGAGTTGCGAGGGTAGAGGTGGTGTTGTTGAGATTGTTCACCTTTGTAGATGTTTCAGCAAGGGTGGTAGCAAATGTTGCGATACTACCATCCACCTTCTCCATATCAGCTTTGGAGGCTTTTGTGTCAACAAGATCGGTCAACTTTTTCAGTTTCTCTCCAGCGTCTGTAACCGTTGAAGAGTTTGTGGAGAGAATGGTGTTGTAGGACTCCACATTTGTTTCCAGGGCCTTCAGGGAGGTGTTGATATCCCTCAAATTAGGACCTGAAACATTTATTAACTTATGAACAAAGGAAAGCTCAGAAGTTTGGGGGTGAGAGATATTAGTGTTTGGGATATTGTGTATACCTGCAGGAGCGTTGGCGAAGCTATCGAAGTCTCGATGGCCTGTATGAAATTCCATGTCGCCTTCAAGAGTACCTTGGCGCATGGATGTACCTGCAGGTCCTATAGATTGACCAATCATCCTCTGAAGATGTTCAGCAGTAGCGTTGCTGAGGATGACGGGTGTTGAAGAGAATAGGGGAAAGGATTGAGTGACCAAAGGAGATGAGAGAGGAGAGAAGGATGAGAATGTTGGATGGGTACGGAGTTCAGCGTTGGATTCGCTGAAAATCACTTCAGTCTCTAGAGGAGATGAAGGAGGTGGGTTCATTTCCAAGTTTATAACTTCAGCGTTTAGAGACGCTGAAGCTGGAATGGAAGGGGTGGCTTGTTCAGCTGTGGCAGAGCGTACCACGGGAATTTCCATCAGCTCTTCAAGATGAGCTAAGGAGTCTTCAGCAGCCGAGAAAGGCTGAATGGGTTGCTCCTTGGTTTTCTTGGTCCTTTTGGAACCAAGTTGGGAAGTAGATTGTTTCCTTTTCCTAGAAGGAGTGGAGGTTGCAGCCAGGGTATCAGCGGTTGGGATTACCACTGAAGGAGCTGCAGAAGTAGAATAAGGAGGATTTAGAATAGATAAGAAAGTAGAGAGACGTACCTCGTTTGGCAGGGGCTTGTAGTCGAGTACCTTAGTGCCAACCTGAGAGAGTTTCAGGTCACCCTCTGTTGGGTATTCTTTCTTGAGGCCGGTTTGGAAGATGGCGCTGATGAATCGGGGGTATGGAACCCATGGTTGTCTATCAGCAGTAGAGTCTACACTGAGCACGAGATCATCATAGATGATGGAGGCCCAGTCTACATGAAGACTTTTCAGCAAAGCATAGCTCATTGCTTGCTGAGGTTGAGCGGCTTGATCAGAGGAGCCACTCTTCGCTGTCATGCAGCTTATCAGGTGAGCGAAGATGAAGTTCATCTCGTTGGGCATCCTTGACTTCTTGATTAAAGTCAGCTTCTTATCAGGTTGTCCTAGAGGATGAAGTTCACTTCTCTTGGTGTCCCAAATGTAACCCATTGCATCAAAGAATGCAATAAGTGTTTCTTTATCAGCATGCTTCTTGGGGTCAGGTAGAGGAACAAAAGGTTTATCTTCTGTGGCATTGGGAAGGCTCAGTGCTTTACGGATAATGGCAGGGGTGATCTTGAAGGTTCCATAGTTAGTGTCACAGACGATGCAATCTTGTAGTTTCTTGGGATTTTTGGCAGATTTCAGCTGAGTGTGAATAGCTGAGTACCAGAACTGAGATAGCAGTAGCTGATGTGCAGGGGGTGTAATAGTCAGGGCTTTGAAGAGGCAACAGTTTTTGAGGAATTTCACCGCATCATCCAGATGCTTGACTTGCTTTCGAGGAGGAAACTCGAGCAGCGCATAGAGATTGTTTGATTTTGACCAATCAAGTTCCTCAATGGTGAACTTGACCTGAGGAGCCTTGGTGATTTCCAATTCCTCAGTAGCAGGAGTGTTCTCAGCGGTAGGGATGTCTGCAGTAGAAGATGGCATATATGTTTATCAGTTCAACCAAAGATTAACATCAAAGAAATAGTCTTAATGTGGAAAGATTTTCCAATAAGATATTTCGAATTTTGTCCATTTCATTCAGACCAATGTCTTAATGAAGATTAGGGTTTTCTTGTTTTGAGAAAGAGTTTACAAAACATAGAAATGTCTTAATGAAGATAGGGATTCTGGAAAAACGTATGAAGAACAAGTTTAAGATTTTGAGTTTTAAACTTGAAGAACAACCATGAAAAGGTTGTGTTCATAAAACCATGAAAGAAATGATTTCGTTTTTAAGTTCTTTTGTTTGATCTGTTATAAGCAAAGAATAAGATCATTAACAAGTAAACAACAGGTAAATAACAAGAACATTAACCTGTGATGTTGATGAAGAAGGAGATGAACAGTTGTTCGAAAAACTTGAGTTCAAAATATGCAACAGTAAATCTTTTCTTGCGGAGGAAGATGTTCGCGTAAAAGAGAAAATATAAACATGGAATGGTTTATATAGAGTGAGAAGAGAGAGAAAATCTTGAGCGAGAAAAGAATTTCATCATGACACGGACACGTGTAAGCATTTGAATGGCTGGTAAACGAAACGTGCTAACGTGTGTCAGAAAGAAAGACGTGCCAGGGCTTATTCGTTTCATGACGTCACGGATGTCCTTTCATATTTTGGGATGTCTCTGAGGTTTTGAAAGCTCAGGGACACTTTTGAAAAACATGAAACACATAATAGAAATATCAGTGTTGGTTTTAGAAATTTCAAAGTATCGCTGATAAGGAAAAGATATCCAGCGATGCAATTTGTCTTGAAATCTTGCATTTACATGCAAGTGTCAGCGAGAGAAAAACATACCTTAATATCAGCGAATCAAATTGTTCAGAGAGTAGATGAGTTCTGGGTTATACAAGTTAATTTTATCCTATCGCTGATCAAATGTGAGCTACTGAAGATTTTACTCTTCAAAGTTCAGCATTCCAAGCTCGCTGATGAGAAAGTTAAATCTTGTCTCATCAAGAGGCTTGGTGAAAAGATCAGCTAACTGATAGTCAGTTGGGATAAAATGAAGTTCTATATCACCATTCATCACATGATCTCTGATAAAATGATACCTGATTTCGATGTGTTTAGTCTTTGAGTGTAGTACTGGATTGTTTGCTATGGCGATGGCACTTGTGCTGTCGCAATAGATTGGTATTTTCGAGAGCTGAAGATCATAGTCCAGTAGTTGATTTCTCATCCACAAGACCTGAGAACAACAGCTTCCAGCGGCTACATATTCAGCTTCAGCTGTAGAGGTGGACACTGAGTTTTGCTTTTTACTTGTCCAACTCACCAGTTTTCCACCCAGGAGCTGACATCCTCCTGTGGTGCTTTTCCTATCCAATTTGCAACCTGCAAAATCACTATCTGAATAGGCGATTAGATCAAACCCTGAGTCTTTGGGATACCAAAGACCTAGGTTCGCAGTACCCTTAAGGTATCGAAAAATTCGCTTTACAACGGTCATATGAGATACCATAGGTTCAGCTTGATATCGTGCACACAAACAGGTTGCGTACATAATATCGGGTCGGCTAGCTGTCAGATACAAAAGAGAGCCGATCATCCCACGGTACAGCGTGACATTAATAGGAATACCATTAGCATCCTTGTTTAATATCAGTAGAGGTGCCATAGGGGTTTTCATAGCTGAACTATCAGTTAAATCGAATTTTTTCAGCATATCTTTAACATACTTTCCCTGATTAATAAAAGTTCCTTTTTCAGTTTGCTTTATTTGAAGACCAAGGAAATATGTTTGTTCACCCATCATACTCATTTTATATTCAGCTTTCATTCTTTTAGAGAAACGAGTACAGAGTTCAGGGTTAGTGGAACCAAATATAATGTCATCGACGTATATTTGAACAAGAATGATATGACCATCTACTTTTCTAAAAAAATAGAGTTTTATCGATTTTACCACGCTCAAAATGTTCAATAAGCAGGTAAGAGGATAGAGTGTCATACCATGCACGAGGAGCTTGCTTTAAGCCATAGAGTGCCTTATCCAGTTTATAAACATAACCTGGACGCTTAGGATCTGAGAATCCTGGAGGTTGTTCCACGTAGACTTCTTCATTCAGCTTTCCGTTAAGAAATGCTGACTTCACGTCCATTTGATAAACCTTGAAGTCTTTGTGTATAGCGTAAGCTAAGAATAGACGAATAGATTCTAGTCTTGCTACAGGAGCAAATGTTTCGTCGTAATCTATGCCTTCCTCTTGTTTGTATCCCTGAGCAACAAGACAAGCCTTGTTGCGGGTTACAGTTCCATGTTCGTCCAACTTGTTACGATAGACCCATTTGGTGCCCATCACTGTTTTGTCTGTTGGTCTTCGAACAAGGTTCCAAACTTTGTTTCTTTCAAATTCTGTCAGCTCTTCTTGCATGGCGTTGACCCAGTTTGGATCTTTGAGGGCATCATCTATTTTCTTTGGTTCAATCAGAGAAATAAAGTTAACAAATAAACAAATGTTACCTGCACTTCGTCGAGTCTGAACACCAGCGTTTGGATCACCAAGAATTTGATCAATAGGGTGATTTGCAGTCTATCACTGAGCCGGAGCATGAGATGCTGACTCAGTCTGAACTGGAGGAGCTGAAGATGAGGCTTCAGCGATTTCTGGAATATCAGCCAAGAGATGAGTAGGTGCAGTTGTCATTATATCCACTGATTGCTGAGAAGTAGATGGCATGTCTGATGTAGACGGTTCAGAAGCAGGCATAGTGTTTATAGGAACAGCTGAGACCCATGAAGTTTCAGCTTCACTATTCTGTATGTCAGGGATGATGTTAGGACCGTCATCTTCAGCTTGAGTATGAGTTTGAGGAGTGGGAATGTCTTCTGAATCACCAAGATGAGAGAACATCCATTGATTCAGTTCTTCAGTATCAGCAGAAGGTCTAGAGTTCGTTGAACGGGATTCGTCAAAAGTGACGTGAATCGTTTCTTCTACAGTTTGTCTTCTTCGATTGAAGACTCTGAAGGCTTTGGAGACTGAGGAGTATCCAAGAAAGATTCCATCATCAGCCTTAGGATCAAACTTTCCAAGGGCATCTCTGTTATTCAGTATGAAACACTGACATCCAAAGATGTGAAGAAAGTTAATTGAAGGCTTTCTCCCATGGAAAAGTTCATAGGTTGTTTTACCGAATCTTTTGACTATCAGCGGCATGTTTTGCGTAAAGCAAGCAGTGTTGACAGCTTCTGCCCAAAACTGAGTAGGTAGATGCGAATCGCTGAGCATTGAACGTGCAGCTTCAATAATTGTTCTATTTCTTCTTTCAGCGACTCCATTTTGTTGTGGTGTTCTCACTGATGAAAAGTTGTGAGAAATACCCTTGCTCTCAAAGAAGGAATCAAGAGACCTATTTTTGAATTCAGTCCCATGATCACTCCTTATTGAGCGAACAGTCAAGTTGTTCAGGACTTCCATTTTCCTGACAAAGGTGATGAGTTCTTCAGGGGTGTCGCTCTTAAAACGGAGAAACATTACCCAGGTATAGCGAGAGAATTCATCAACTATGACCAATGTATATTTCTTTCCAGCGATGGATTGTTTGTTAACAGGGCCAAACAAATCCATATGGAGAAGTTGTAGAGGAGATGATACTGAGGAAACTTGCTTAGATTTGAAACTAGCTTTAGTTTGTTTCCCTTTCTCACACGCTGAACATAAAGACTCCTTAGTGTATGAGTGTTGAGGTAGACCAGTAACTAACTCTTTAGAAGATAGAGTATTTAGTGTCTTGAAGTTTAGATGAGAGAGCCTCTTATGCCATAGCCAACTGACATCAGATGAGGCTTTTGAGAAGAAACAAGAGTTCTCAGTGGTTGTTGAGTCCATGTTTATTACATAAACATTTTCCAAACGATAACCGCTGAGAGCTATCTTCTCCTTTTTGTCAGTGACAAAGCAGGATTCCTTGGTAAAGATTACCTTGTTATCCATGTCGCAAAGCTGACTGATGCTTAGAAGATTATGCTTCAGCCCTTCAACGTATGCGACTCTTCTGAAGGTTGTTGTACCATTTGAGAGTACACCAAACCCTCGGGTATGTCCTTTTCCATTTCCACGGAACGTCACAGAGGGATCCTTCTCTTTCGTGTATTCAGAGAGCAGGTTCTTCTTTCCAGTCATATGTCTAGAACATCCACTATCAAGATACCAGATGCCCTTTCTGACCTGCATACAGAGGAAGATAAGTTTGGTTTGGGTACCCACTTAGTTACATGTACAACACACTTATCAGTGGAGATAGAAGGAATGGAAGGTTCAACATTCTTCACAGCATTTGAAGATTCAGCTTTGTCAGTCTTCACTTTGGTTAATTTTTTAACCTCAGTGGTCTTCTTTGCCTTGGGGGCAATGATCTTCACCTTAGCTATCTTTTCAGCTTTGGTGGCTGTAGGGCACTTACTAGCAATATGATTTGTAAGTCCACAATGATAACATTTCCTATAACTAAAAGTAGTTATAGGACCATTTGCATGCTGAGCTTTTGATTTTAAATTTGAAGGACCAGCACCAAATAAGCTTTTGGTATTTGAAATGAGAGGAACAATCAGTTCTTCGGATTTCTTACCAATGACATCCACTCTGATTCTAGGAGTAGATCGCTGAATAGATCCACGCTGAGTAGATCCAGAGATCTGATTCCTTGATCCAGAGGGATGGGTCACTGAAGCTTTAGAAGCATTCAGCTTAGGTATTAAAATACCCTTCTGAGGATTTTGGTTAATCACAATTCCTTTTCCTTTATCTTTAGAGACATAGGAAGGTTTTGGATAAACCATCTTCTCTTTACCTTTTGAAGAGGTAGAAATTTCCTCAGGGTTAGGAGGTAGTGAAGAGGAACACTGAGATGAGAAAGTGTCAGGGAGAGATGATACGAGCATTCCAAACTTAAGCATGGAAAGGTCAGTGGTTGGTTCTAAGGTTTCAGCTTTGTAACCAAGTCCATGTTTATCACTCAATGGAATCTGAGACTTTATTATCTTTGTTGAGGATTTATACCATCCATCAACAGTATATTTTTCAGCTTTTAATGCAGCGATAGCTTCTGCTCTTTCGATTTTGACTAGCTGATTTAAATGCACTTGATCTTTAAAATCTTCTTCAATTTTAGAAAGCTTTTCTATTTGAAGGTGACAGTTTTTAAGTTGTTCAGCGAGATCAAGGTTTTGATTTTCAATAATAGTTTTGCCATTCATAGCTTCATATAAACTTCTAGTCAAGAGATCGATTTTTCGAAGATTATCAGCTTCATCAATATTAGCAATATTGGTAAAGAATGAAGGTGATACCTGAGTAGTGGTTGAAGTAGAGGGAATGTCAGACTTGTCTTCCTCATCTTCAATTTCGGCCATGAGACAGAGATTGGCTTCATCATCTTCAGAGTCAGATGATGATTCTTCTTCAGAAGCAGCCCAATCATAGTCAGCCATCCGGCCTTTGCCTTTCTTCTTAAAGGTTTTCATCTTTGAATACCTTTCTTTCAGCTTTTTGTATTTTTCATCTCTAGTCCTGGGAGTAAAGGTTTTCTTTGGAAAAGCTGAGGATCTAGAGAGTTTCTTAGATCTGCACTCACTAGCGAAATGACCTATCTTTTCACAGTTATAGCAAGTTGCAGTAGCCTTATCAACGGGTGTTGATGATCTAGGCTTGTCAGTAATAGCAAGAGGTTTATTTCTTTTGAAATTACTCTTTCTGGCAAATCTCCTGAACTTATTAGCCAGGAAAGCCAGAGCTTCATCATCATCTGAAACTTCAGATGCTGATGAACGTTCAGAGTTACTCTCTAACTCAGTGATAGTTACAATTGATCGCTGAGTGGAAGGTGACTCTGAGATTAAAGCAACAGCGGTGCTTTTGGAATCTTTTACAAGATTCTTCTTAAGATTACTCGATTGCTCATGATTCAGCATCGTGCCATATAAGGTAGAAAGGGTCATAGATTTTAGATCCTTTGACAGCTTGAGACACATAGAATAACTGTCCCAGCTTTCAGGTAAACATTCTAAAAACTTTGTCAGCATTTCAAAGTTAGAATATTCCTTACCAACAGTTTTAAGATCTATTATTAAACAGTTAAAACGTTGATGTACTTCAGAGAGAGTTTCATTCTTACCACAAATGAAGCTTTCATATTGTCTTACCAGGTTGATCTTACGTGAGTCCTGGACTTCAGAAGTACCTTCATACTGAACACAGATTGTGTCCCACATAGCTTTTGAAGTTTTCAGGTTCATGACGGAATGGTAGACTTCGTCAGGAAGAGCCATGGAGAGTATGGATCTGGCTTTGGTGTCAAGAGCCACTTTCTTCTTATCTTCATCAGTCCACATATGGATTTCCTTGGGAACCAACCTTTCAGGAATAACAGCTCTATTCTCAGCGGCTGGAACTTCAGGATCAATTCTTACTGGAATGTATGGACCATTTTCGACATAATAAGGTATAGTTTGGGTCTACACCTTCTAAGAAGAGAATCATCCTATTTTTCCATATATTGAAGTTATCTCTGGAAAATCTAGGGGGTTTTGCAAGAGAACCATTGTCGATATAGTTTGTGTTTGTGTTGGTAGCCATTTTAAGAAATAGCAAGGAAGAGAAATCTTAGTATAGATCAGATCTTGTTTATGAGATTAAACAAATATGCTCTGATACCACTTGTTGGTCCCGAAGGTTATACAAGTTTCTAGAAAGGGGGGGGGGGGGGGGGTTTGAATACAAACACACAGAATTTACTTTTCTAAATTGTTTATTGATAAATCAAAGACAATTTACAACTTGTTGCGGAACAAGATTAATGATAAACCTAAATCTAAACAAGTCTTAAGAAAACACTAAGTTTTCTTGCACTAGAGAGAGTTAAAGTAATTACGAATAATAACTTAACAAAGAAGAAGATGGTCCGAGCACACTTCATAAATGAAGTAGGGTTCTTCTTATATACGGCATGCACTTAATGCATGGCAGTTTGGCTTTACACGTGGCAGCAGCTGATTGGTTGCATTAGTTGACTTCAGTAGACAACCTTAGTAGCCGCATGGTGCGTAGTGTAGAATCAAAGTTGTTGTACGATTACAGACAAAAGGGATGTCCGTTCTGACAGTTCGTACGGAGACGTGCAAGGGAGGTAAGACAATAGTAACATGCAGAGAGAACTTCATGATCAGCTTTCGTTGAATCAGAGCCTTTATCAGCGAATGATAACGTTCAGCGATAGCTGAAGTCTTCTACTTGATACTTCACGTTGAGTGGACAAATCTTGGCTTCGCTGATATCCGCATCAGTTCATTAGTAGACTTGTCGCTGGTTCTTGAGCTTGATCTTCGACTTCAGCGTAGAACATATGTTGACGTGAAACTTGTCTTCAGGGATCATAAGTAAACAACTAAACTATCAGCGATCATCACAGAGACTGAACAGGCTCAGAGCTACTGGATGAATAGTGTTCGCTGAATGTTTAATCTAAAGAACGAGAGTTCCTATCAGCGGTACTGAAACAGTCTTAGTACTTATCAGTGATAGTGAAACTCTAATACATATTGTTTACTTACAATTTTCACTAAGTGTTTAAGAAATGGTCATTATCAAATCACTGAGGGTTTGGATCAACAAAAACCATGCTTAAAATAGTTGTACCTCATGCGTGAAAAACTGTCTTTAAGAGGTTGATATTAATTCATTATTACGTGGTATAGATATAGATAACTACACTTCCATTCTCACACGAACAATTAGTTAATATATGATTATTATATTAATACCATAAATTAAATAATTACCTATAAGGGTATGAATTGTAAATATTAAAAATATTTTTATGTAATATATATGATATATAATAAAATAAATAAATTCAAAAATATTCAATATTGGGCTCATTTCGAAGGTATCGAAGAGACGAGTAATCAATATAGGGGTTGAAAGTGTAACTTTCAAATCAAAATCACAATTTAATGTGTGTGATTGAATGTACCGCGGGACTCGTCCCGCCATAGAATCTTACCAAATAAACCAATGCATTATATATCTATATATATAATCATATTAATTATAAAAGTTGATAACAAAGAAGAATATCGAATATAAAAACCTATAACAACTCAAATTAGAGATCATACAAAACAGTTAATATATTGCATTTTTTACATAGTTTTAATCCAAGTACATGAAATTCATACTTGTATGCATCTAGGCCTTGGGCCAAAAAAAATTCAAAGTCTTGTATGAGATTTCCATCAAAAAACTCAAGAAAGCCATTTTGAATCCATCCCCATCGTTACACAACAACCTTTGAATATTCACCACAACATCAAGGACAACTCCAATAGAACATTGTCACGACACTATCAATAGTAAAATCAAAGATGATATGAAAAGTGCAACACCAAAAAATGGTGGAATAATGGATGTCAGTCACCTCAATAAGAAACCAAAGTTTATATAGATGAAAATAGGTATAAAAACTTTTTCTTGAACAAAAGAGTCTAAATGGATCTTGAAAAGAAAAAGTTGAAATATTGGGAAGAAAGCTCTAAGGAGAATGCTGAAAATAGGTATGAAAACCTTTTCTCAAACGAAAGAGTGTCTGAAATTTTCTTTCGAGAATTTGGATACATGAGCCTGAAATCTTGAAACCTTTACCGACGAAAAGATATAAAAAACTTGAGAAATGATTTTTGCCAAAAAGAGGAAAAGTGGAAGTCTGAGAGGAAAAACGAGAACGTCCTAGGCATCAAACTCGGTAGTGGTGACGAGCTTTAAATCATGTGCATCAAGAAGTTGTAAATTATGCTTGTTCACTTGTAATTCATGGTTTATTGAAAACCATGCTTAAAATAGTTGTACCTCATGCTTGAAAAACTGTCTTTAAGAGGTTGATATTAATGCATTATTACGTGGTATAGATATAGATAACTACACTTCCATTCTCACACGAACAATTAGTTAATATATGATTATTATGTTAATACCATAAATTAAATAATTGCCTATAAGAGTATGAATTGTAAATATTAAAAATATTTTTATGTAGTATATATGATATATAATAAAATGAATAAATTCAAAAATATTCAATATTTGGCTCATTTCGAAGGCATCGAAGAGACGAGTACAATGGTGTAACTTGTTAAAATTAAAACGTATTTTTAACGTACTTTAGGTAATAATACGATTATATATGTTAATATGATGAAGGTGTAAAATTAAATTTAGGAAAATAAAATGTATAAAGTAAAGTAAGTAAATAATTATAGGAGTTGAAAGTATAACTTTCAAATCAAAATCACAATTTAATGTGTGTGATTGAATATACCGCGGGACTCATTCCCGCCATAGAAGCTTACCAAATAAACCAATGCATTATATATATAATCATATTAATTATAAAAGTTGATAACAAAGAAGAATATCGAATATAAAAACCTATAACAACTCAAGTTAGAGATCATACAAAACAGTTAATATATTGCATTTTTTACATAGTTTTAATCCAAGTACATGAAATTCATACTTGTATGCATCTAGGCCATGGGCCAAAATAAAATTCAAAGTCTTGTATGAGATTTCCATCAAAAAAATCAAGAAAGCTATTTTGAATCCATCCCCATCGTTACACATCAACCTTTGAATATTCACCACAACATCAATGGCAGCTCCAATAGAACATTGTCAAGACACTATCAATAGTAAAATCAAAGATGATATGAATAGTGCAACACCAAAAAATGGTGGAATAATGGATGCCCCAGTCACCACAATAAGAAACCAAAGTTCATATAGATGAAAATAGGTATAAAAATTTTTTTTGAACAAAAGAGAGTCTAAATGGATCTTGAAAAGAAAAAGTTGAAATATTGGGAAGAAAGCTCTAAGGAGAAAGCTGAAAATAGGTATGAAAACCTTTTCTCAAACGAAAGAGAGTCTGAAATTTTCTTTCGAGAATTTGGATACATGAGCCTGAAATCTTGAAACCTTTACTGACGAAAAGATATAAAAAACTTGAGAAATGATTTTTGCCAAAAAGAGGAAGAGTGGAAGTCTGAGAGGAAAAACGAGAACGTCCTAGGCATCAAACTCGGTGGTGGTGATGAGCTTTAAATCATGTGCATCAAGAAGTTGTAAATTATGCTTGTTTACTTGTAATTCATGGTTTATTGAAAACCATGCTTAAAATAGTTGTACCTCATGCTTAAAAAACTGTCTTTAAGAGGTTGATATTAATGCATTATTACGTGGTATAGATATAGATAACTACACTTCCATTCTCACACGAACAATTAGTTAATATATGATTATTATGTTAATACCATAAATTAAATAATTACCTATAAGGGTATGAATTGTAAATATTAAAAATATTTTTATGTAGTATAGATATGATATATAATAAAATAAATAAATTCAAAAATATTCAATATTGGGCTCATTTCGAAGGTATCGAAGAGACGAGTACAATGGTGTAACTTGTTAAAATTAAAACGTATTTTTAACGTACTTTAGTTAATAATACGATTACATGTGTTAATATGATGAAGGTGTAAAATTAAAATTAGGAAAGTAAAAGGTATAAAGTAAAGTAAGTAAATAATTATAGGGGTTGAAAGTGTAACTTTCAAATCAAAATCACAATTTAATGTGTGTGATTGAATGTATCGCGGGACTCATCCCGCCATAGCTGGATCAATACTTTCAGAAACTACCCTATCCTGCGATCGCAGGACATATTGCGGGAAAAAATGGTATTTTTGCAAAATTGGAAAAAAAAATGGGTATTTTGGCAATTCAAAGTCAACAAATGAGTATTTTACTTAAATTCCCTATAAATAAACAAGCCACTTTTTTGTCATAGAAATTTGAGCTCAAGGGACCGTTTATCAAACGCTTACCCGGTAAGTGCTTATTAAATCACACTATCCTACCGAATGAACATGTTAAAAACCCATAATCTTATCCGGTAAATGAGTCAGTTAATACTCATCGGGTAAATTGTTGCATACGATGTCGTTTTGATAGACTAAGATCTTACCTAATAAGGTAAGTGATAGTGTTGAATCTTAACTTTTAGTGCAACTTTACAATTAAGTATATTTGTAGAGTTGGTCAGGACATGACCAAGTCGGAAAAAACTGCATTTTTTTGTCTACCAAAATAGTAAAAGAAAATTCAAGAAAATATGACAATTGGAAAATGACTGAAATATCGATGTAAAACTAAAAATTGGAACATTGAACAATTCTTTCACCCACCTAAATCAATTTCACTCGTTCAAATCATGTTGGTACCAAACGCACCTTAGGAACCACATATGAGGAGGTATTTTAGAGCTGACTTAGCGACTAAGGATATCGGAGGGATTCAAGCTCGCCTGCCACATGATTCGAAGTTGAACCTGTTGTGTATTTGAGCAAAGTCGTTCAACTCCTCTGCCAACTGAACTACACATTTGAGGACTTTTTATTTTCATCTACGATAAAAGTTTCACCTTGCTCACCCAATGCATTTCACGGGCACACTGCTAGTATATAATAAAGTAAATGACATGAATCCTTTTTTCGACACAACATAGATAAAAATTAAAATTCAAGTACTGTATACTTAATCTATATATAATGTTCAATATATAATTACTAGTTGTGTACCCACGCAATGCGGCAGAAGACGTGAACGTAAACAATTTTGAAGTTGCAGCGATTTTATTTGAAAAGATTTAAACAATGATACTTAGTCTTTACATGTTAATACATTCTGAATAAATAAGAGTAAGGGTTCTAATTGCAGTCTATCGACGAAAAACTATGACATTTAAGACCCAATGTATTTAAACCATTCTAATCTTCACCCATGTTGTTTGTTTTATGTTTGAATAGTGGCTTACCTTAAATACCTAGTTTAAGGTATTTAAGATAAGCACGAGACGACAGCGGAGATGAAAACAACAAATGAAGACACCCAAATCTTGTTGGGTGTTCTCAGGCCACTGCTTTACCTTAAATACCTAGTTTAAATTACTAAAACTCCGTTCAATTGAAGGTCTATAAATGAAGCTTTAGCATGTTGAACATAAACAACTCTCGTAGGTTAAACAAAATCCTCAAATATAAAATAATGGACTTAGATAAACTAAAAACCTAATTATAACACTATCAATTGACCACCAGATAATTTTAGTTACACGCAATTTTGATTAGGCAAAAATCACTTCAAAATCTAAAACCTGGTAAACAAACTAATTGCTATGGGGCCGTTTACCAAATGCTTACCCGGGTGAGTACTTACCAGTAGAATTCAACACTATCACTTACTTATCGCGTAAGCCTTTAATCCACCAAAACGGGATTGTATGCAACAATTTACCCGGTAAACGTTAACCGGGTAAAAGGAAGACTCTCAGACCATGTTATAGCTCTTACCAGATAAGATTATTGGTACCTTCCATATCCATCTCGAAAGGTAAACATTAGGCATGGTGATTTGACCTGACTAGGCAGAACTAGTTCACGCGACCTGATCGAGGATTCCACACTAAACTAAAACTAATGCACCCTCCGCCCCGTACCCGCTATATATAATAATTATTTTATTTTATTTAAATTACTATTAATATTTATTATACTTCCAATTCCAAATTAAGTTTTACCTCCTCGTTCCTCATTCCACCCAATCCACAACGTCTTGATTTGAAAGTCTCTTTATCACATGGATGTTATCAGTGAGAGTCTTTGTTGAATATTTAAGAATCAGTAAAATATTCACTTTTATAATAAAAACAAAATATTGAGAGGATATTGAATTAATTATAAAGTTTCCTTTTGATTTATTGATAAAATAAACAACATATATATATATATATATATATATATATATATATATATATATGAGAATCGAAATATATATATATATAAGTCTGTCAACAGTGAACAAAAGATAAAGAATAAAATTTGACAATTTCAATTAATTAATGAAACACAGTTTAATAATTAAAAGCTGTCAAGATTAATAATTAATTGAACAATTTACCAAACACAGATTAATAAATTAACCTAGAACGATTCTATCCTCCGTGATAGATTCGTTATAAGAAAGGAGTAGAAACAGATTGTTCACTCTAGTGAACGAAAGCAAATAACGATTACAGAATGTAAAACCAACCTGATTATACGATCGAACGGTAGATGAACTGCACGGTTATAAAACCTGTCCTTAAAGGTTTTATACGGTTACTCTTGGAAGCTGTGAGTCTCGAACCGCAAAGCCCAGGATTTGATGCAGTAGTTTCGATTATCGACAGCTTCGATAATCGAATTGTAAAGCAAAAGTCGATGAAAAGACGAATGGGAACTGCCAAAATAAAACTGCCGCAAGAAGAAAACGAGAGTGTAGCCGTGAGAGAGAGATCAGTTTCAGAGGTGCATCAAAAGAGAGGGTTTCAACCAGTATTTGTGAAACCCTAGCTATCGTGGGCTTAACAGCTCCTAAAAAACGGGGCCCACAGAGTTTGTTGAAGACTCAATCTCCAACTGATTAATAAAATGAGTTTAAATAAAAACGTGTTTAAATAAAACCAATTAATTAAACGGCCGCTAATCTCCTCTGATTAAAACTAATCTTCGTTTTTCTTCTTTCAGTTTCTATAAAAAGAAACTCGGGAGTTCGGGGCGAGGCTCCTCAGCTCCGATGCGAGCGTGCAAAGTGCGCCTCCACGGGCCCCTCCGCGAAAACCGCGCCCGCGCCCGCGGCCACGCGCGTGTGCGTTGCACTTCTTTGAAACCCCCACCATAAGTCTATTAACTCATTCAAAGCTTAGTTGTATGAAGAGGCTTATAAAGTCCATTTGGTTTCCCATTTCCATCTATGTTGGATGGAAGAAAACTTCCAACCTCACAAAATTTCCAACACTCTTTACACTCGGGTTGAGTGGGTTAGTCTTCTCATCACATAGATGTGTTTTGAGTTTGACAATTGTTATAAAAGAAAAGGCGATGTAAACAGGGAGGGAATGAATTCTCAGCAATGCTTATAGAGTACTTTTGAGAGAAAAAAGAAATAGTAACACATATTGTTGCTAAGGATAACAGAAGAGCCAACTATTAGGGTACATACAAGCCTAGATAAGTGCAGTTTGTAGGCTGGAAACCGGGCAAAACAACAGTTTGTAGGTTTAAAACTGGGCTGAACGTGTCTAAAAACAGGGGTGGACCGGGGTTGGCCAAGAGTTGCTGCACACAATAAGAATTTTTTGCAATTGAGATCTAATCCAGGAGCAACTGAACCAACACAGACCCTTAAATACTCCAATTCCATCTCTTTTAATCATTTCCAAAATCAGGGTATGCATCTTTGATAGAAATTGAGCACCAAAATAGACCCAAACCACAAATTGCAGCCAATAAATCTTGTTGTCAGAAGCTGCATTTGTAATCCACATTGATTGTTGATCAAAAACCAAAAAGAATGGCCACTGCCGATTGTAATCCAAAACCAATAAAAAATCTGTATTTCACTCTCCTATAATACATTATCAAAGCAAGAAAGCAATTAGGGGGCAAGGGGTTATCAAGAGTAAAAACTAATAAGAGAGTACATGTGGGTCCGTTTAGTATGTATACCTGTTGACTGTTGCGCAGGAAATCTAAGTTGCCACAGCACCTGCGGGAGCATTCGCACCCATCTCAGGAAGACCTTACACCAAAATTAACAAAAGTGTTTCTAGGCGGTCTTACTGGAAAAAGCCACCTTGTCTCTTGGGACAGAGGTAATGCATGCATACATATTATAACCAACCATATACCTGAGCGAGGAGATTCAAGGGATTTGCATTTGGTCCACTTGGAAGAGCAGCCGCTGGTTATTGGCTGGGTGGAATTGGGGGGTTTACAGCCTGGACACCTGGTACTGGTGGAGCTCCGGTTACTGGAGGCAGTTCAGCTGCCTCAGGTATGTCCTAACATAGATAAATTTCTTTAGATTGCAGCAAGTCCATTCTCAAATTAAAATATAAAATTCATGAGATATTATTAAAGCACTTAACAGAATACAAATACTCAGACAGTTCTTTCTGGATTGTTGAAAGCGGCACGAAGTGCACGAACATATCAAGAATCTGCTGGATTGCACCCTCAAAATTGTACAGACTCAGCAAGAAAAAAAAATCAGTGCAAAGAGAAAAAAAATTGGACCAGGAAATAGGGGAAACCCCGTAAAACAAATCGCAAAATAATGGTAATCTACAAAAATAGTTGTATGAAAACGTAATAAAATAAACTAACCCTAGATAACATCACAACGACACATCTTGATTTTGAATAACTAAACAACAAAAACCAGAAAAAGAAAACCCGAATGGTAAAAACCAATGTTCTAAAAAACTCACAGCACAACCGCCATGGCACAAAGTTTTGTGTCTCACGCCACGTTAAGCCCGTGGCGCGCCATGGCATAGTGTGAAGTTTTCGTAATGCGATATTTAATTTTTCTTTACGTTTTTAATGTCTTATTTGCAAGCTTTTTAATATATAACCTAATTTAACTTGCTTACTAGTATTGGCTCATTGAGTAACACCATAAGTCACGCCTTGAAAACTTCATGGCTTCGCCGTGGCTCCTAAAGCTTGAGGCTTGGCCACGCCACTCTTCACGCCATTTAGAACCTTGGTAAAAACAAAGACTGAACCAGCAACCAATTGTCCGACTCTATACACAACCATTGAAACCTTCGGTTCCAAAGCCATACATCATCCACCTACCAAATAAGCACCTATAGATGTTGAATACAACTATTGTTAACCATACACAAGCACCAAATAAAGCTGCAGCGCTGATAATTTTAATATGGATAACTCATAACAGCAGCCTCAAATTTAAAATAAAAATAAGGTTCAAGAATAGATGGAAACATACCTCATGTGGGAGATAGAAGATGAAAATCTAGGTTTTTTTGAGAGATTGAAAAATCAAATCGAGAGCAGGAGCGGGAGATAGAAATGAAGAAATTCAAAATTATTCTAGTAAAGCAGTTGAGATGGAAGAGGGAGCAGAGGGGAGTCGGTAGCATGTAGAAGCGCGAAGCGGAGGTCAGAAAGGGATGGGTTGGCCTGTTTTAAACTACTTGCATTAAGAGTTTGTACATCATGCTTTAAAAATAATAATTAAGAGTATTTCATTTTTTGTGCTTTAAAAAGCAATACTCTATGCTTCTTAAGCTGCACTTCACTTTGGTCTAAATGCATATATAAGTAGTATATAGATTCATATAATATTGTTAGATCTTCTGTATGAAAAGAAAAAAGATTTAAAAAAGTAAAATGGGAGTCGGTTGAAAATTATGAGGCTCAGAAGTGTAAACAATAGAACAAGAGGATAAATCCACCATGGCTGCAAACTTAGGGGTCGTTTATCAAATGCTTACCCGGGTAAGCGCTTACCAAGTTTTATTACCTTACCGGATGAATATGATAAAGACCAAATATCTTACCGGATAAGAGCGAGGCAAGGACCGAGAGTCTTACCGGTAGCACTTACCAGGTAAAATTGTTACATACAATGCCGTTTTATGAACCAAGTTTTTACCCGGTAAGTAAGCGATAGTGTTGAATTTTATCGGCAAGCGCTTACTGGGTAAGTGTTTGGTAAACAGCCCCTTACTGCTTCATCGCCCTGCCAAGATACAGATAATCTCCAACTTTGATCCAATCCACACAGATGCAAACAAATTCATCATCACAGCCTCTTAGAAAAGTTGAAGGGTAGAAGGGTAAAATGAGTAACGCAACTTCACTTGTCAGCAAGTTTATGGTGGGATTTGCTTTTCTGGACAACCAACTTTGTACATAAAAATGGCAATTGTCCTTGTCCAGAATCTAAACTCAATTTAAAAGCTCAACAAGGAAAGGAAGAAATCCCATGTGATTGGTTCTGCCATGGTTCCTTTGTTGCAGCTTACTCTACCAGTAGTAACAACAGCAAAGAAACTATTGATCTATGTGAAGGGTTGTTGATTAACGAATAATAATCATCGGCAACAAAGAATGATGTTTGACCAAATGAAGTCAAAATCAGACTTTGGTATAAACAGAGGGGGGCAGCCACCCTTAGGAACCATCATCTTCATCCCCTCTGAAATTGCCTCATGTTATCTGAGTGGAGTTAGGGGCTGAGTGGAGTTAGGGGCTGTTTGTTTTTTAAAAAGAAAAAAACCTCTTAATACCTCTGAAGTCTGAATCGGTCATATGTTTTTACGTTCAGACCGATTGTTTTTTTCAGACGCTCTTAACCTAATACCTTATAACGTCTTATCGCCATCGTAGTTTTCATCGCCTCTCTAGCCGTCATTTCACAGCACAGGTTCATCATCACCCCCTGTTACTATCACCTCCTATAATCCCATCTCCCTCGGTCGTGTTGATTCAAGTTCAGATTTCATTCAAGTTCAGATTTCAGACTTCAGACGTTATAGAAAACAAACGATCTTATGATTCAGATTTCGGACTTCAGCAAGACCTCTTATTAATCAGAAGTGAAATAAGACTTCATACCTCTTAAAAACAAGCACCACCTTAGATCTGCCGATCTGGGATCATATGAAAAGGATCGAACACCGCCATGGCTGCAATACCATTCATGTTGCCCTGCCAAGATACGGGCCGAGTTTCACCAGAAACCTATGATCATAAATGTTTTTTTGGAAGGGTGTCCTAGGCTATGTCTAGACTAATCCCTCGGCAAACTATGACTGTAAGACATCAGCCTGATTAAACCTCAGTGGCCACAATTGTTGTGTACGCCTGGATTAGAACCCTGGGCAGATGGGATACCACCACATCCCCCGGACCTTAACCAGTACACCACAACCCTTGTGGTTATGATCAGAAATGTTAAATGCAGAAAAATATCATCACAGCCTCAGATAGTTTTTCAGTAACCATGGTGATCACCTCCGACATATCTCCAGATCAGATTTGTTAAAACAGACAAATTTCAAAGCAAAATGCATACAAAGGGGCTGTTTGGTTGGTTTTCCGTAAGACTGGTAATGATGAAGCCGATTGTGTAAAGGAGAGGTTGTTTGTTTACCTCTTAATAATTCTATTAAAAGGTAACATCTGAATCACTAAGAGATAAATCTTGTTTGGCAAAAAAAAGTCTGCCTCTTAATGGAAAGAGTGTTTTTAATTGAAAATGACAGGTTTGAAAAAAACCTTGAAAGCTCCCCTAGAAGCTCATTGAATAAGCCAGCAGCTTCTATATCATTAAGATACTACCAACAGCCATGTATAACTAACAGAATAAGTGAGGCTCAGATCTGTAAGCAATCGATCAAAGAGGATAAATCCGCCATGGCTGCAAACTTATAGGTTGCAATGTCAAAGAACAGAAACATTCATGTCTTGTTTCTTTTACATTACCATCCGGGTTGCCCGGCCAAGTTGCAGGCAATCTCAGATTTTGATCGAATCCACTCAGATGCATTTAAATTCATCATCACTGCCTCTAAGAACCAAACTATTGGAGATGCTCAAATGGTTTTTGTATAAATGAACAAAAGCCAATAAAAATGGCTATTTTAATCAATTTCCCCTCATTTATCATACAGCAAAATGCAAACTGTAAGAATAATTTCTAAACTTATCAATGTTAGGTACCACTTTCAAATATTTCACTAAACCTCAAGAACCAAAATTGTAGTTTACTCAGATAAGAATGAAATGAGTTTCATTCGTCAAGTATCCCCAAGATCAGCAGCAACGGTGAAGAAGAAACTGTTAGTCTGTGTGATCGGAATACATGACCTTGTGAAGCCATTGTTTCTTAACAAGTCAAGAGGTCATAGTTAAGTCATTTAAATAAGCAATCCCAAACACACTCTTGATTCAAATGAAATAAGCAGATAAGTCATTTAAGGCTATGTTTGACAAACTAGCTGATGACTTATAAGCTCATCCAAACATGTACCAAAAAACTAAGTTACCTTTTTTTCCCCAAAAGATGCCTAAATAAGCAATCCCAAACACCGTCTTAATTAAAATCTCGTTCATGATCATGTTTGGAAAGAGCTTCGAAACTAAAGGGTTGTTGATTTATGGAGAAAATCATTGGCCACAAAGAAGGATGTTTGACCAAATAAAGTCAAAATCAGAATTTGGTTTGAACAGAGGCAACCACCCTTAGAAACCATCCTGTTCAAATTGCCTCATATTCTGTGAGTGGATTTGTTTACAAGCATATCCAGAAGTTTTTCACTTCTAAACAAGAGAACACAACGTAATTTGTGATAAGAAGCTCAGATCTGCAAATCTGGAAACCGACAAAAGGGATGAGACACCGCCATGGCTGCAACACGTTGCCCCGCCAAGATACGGGTCGGGTTCTACCCATTGCTCAGAAACCGATGGTCGAAAATGTTAAATGCAGAAGAATATCATCACAGCTTCGATACTTTTTCTGTAACAATGGTGATGTATATGTTTTAATAAGCACTTTTAAAAATAAGCAATCCCAAACACCCCCTTAATCGGAAGCCGTACATCATGTTCATAACCATCCCCCAGATATATATATATATATATATATATATAGAGAGAGAGAGAGAGAGATGGATGGATAGATACAGAGAAGAGACCATGAATTTCGATTGAAATCTTGCTTTCTTCTGTTTATGGTGTTTGATCTTCTGCATTTGTGGATGCTCTAAGGGAATAGTGGGGGATGAAATCATAGGCTCAACATGAACCAAATTAATTCGATCATGAAGTGGCATGAGAGAGGCAGAAATACCACCAGTCTCTCTCGCCGGATCCTCTTCCATTTTTTCCGACCATATTTCCCCCAATTTAGCTTCCGATTGTGTTTTTTGTTTTTATAGTGGGAAAGCTGTTTCCATTTTACCCAGGTTCTGTTGTGTATTTACCTTTTCAGGACTGGATCTTCAAACCCTTTTCTTTTTTAGAAGCCCAATCTAATTGAAATTTTCTAAACAGATATGATTAAATTGCGCCAACGTGGCCCAAAATCGATTGGAACACGTAGGGATTACTTGCAATTAATAATTTTGGTTTGTTCTGCGCGAAGTATCTCGAATCTAAAACCGAGAATTCGAAAAAATAATTTTGTTTCATTTTATATTTATTCGCTTTTAAATTGCATATCAAATGTATAAAATTAAAAGTCAATGTGGTTAATTGGTCAAAAAAATTGAAAAATATTAGTTCGATAGTGGGGAGTGGGGTCTTCAAACCCATAACATTTGTGCTCATTTTGAAGGTTTTGTTGAACGGTTATAATGGTATAATTTATAAAAAAAAACATATTTGTTTAATGTATTTTAGTTTATGTATGTTGATATGATAAGAATGTAAAATGGAAAATGAAAGAATAATGGATATAAAGTAAATTCAATAACTAATTATAATGATATAAAGTGTAATTTAAAAATAAAAAATAATTTTATTTTTAATTATCATGTTGAACGTTAGAGGTTTTAAAGTTTTTAAACTTGTACATGATGTATTGAGATTTGTACTTCTTAAAAATTCAATAATAACCATAAATGGAATTATTTTTAAAGAAATGTAATAGATAAATGTAGATAACTCAATGAATGCCACGATCGATAGCAGGGGTTTAGCCCATCGACTACATCTATCGTTGAACCAACTTCCGAATCATCTACGGAGGAGTTTAGAGGCCTTATAGTAGCACGAACTTCTTTTTCTTTCTAGGTCATGCGAAGGGGGCCAAAGAACTGTAAAAAATGCTAGAGCATCCCCTATTTCTATGTTATCCACTTTTTCCATCAAAGCCTTGCCCAGTTCTTTCTATTTATCCCTTATTCGGATGGAATGAAGTTATTTAACAGAGGAACATAAGCCAACTCGAGCGTAAAATGTACAAGTTTAAAAAAAAATCGTTACGTCGTTCTTGAAAAATCTTGATACGTATTTATGATATTTCACAATATTATTAAGTTAAAAAATATTCAATAATAAACTTATTTTGAAATTATTGACGAGAATATTGTAATAATATAATTTGTAAAAGAATGCATTTATTAATATGTTTTAGTTAAACTATGATTATGTATTTTTAATACTATAAGAGTGTAAAATGAAAATGAATAATTTAAGGGATATAAAGCAAATTAATTCGTACATGTTCATGATGTTTAATAATATGATTAAATCCAAATATATTCAATATTGGGCTCATTTCGAAGGTATTGACGAGACGATTACAATGGTGTAATTTATAAAAAATGAAATGTATTTTTTTAATGCATTCTAGTTAATATACGATTATTTATGTTAATATGATAAGGGTGTAAAATAAAAAATGAAAAAATAAGGGATTAACGCTGTGTTCTCGAGTTTGTTTTATGAAGGAAAGGAACGGAAAGGGGAGGAAAGTAGGAGGAAAATAAAAAATGTTGTGTTCTCGAGTTTTTTTAAAGAGGGAAAAGAAAGGAAGGGGAAGGAAAATATTGCTAATTTTCCTCTCAAAACTTTCCGCCCAAATGTGGGAGGAAACGGAAGGAAAGAAAAGAAATGAAATAAAAAGAATTAAAAATATTTATAAAATTACACATATACCCATTAATTACATTTCATTATGAAATAAATGAGGGTATATTAGTAAAAGTAACATCTTTCCTTTCCTTTCTCTCCTACTCAAGAACATGAAAATTTATTTTCTTTCCACTTCCTTCCTTTCTTTTCCTTCAATCTCAAGAACACAAATACAAATATTTATTTCCTCCCTTTTCCTTTCCTTTCTTTTCTTTCTCTTCCCTTTCTCTTCTTTTCTTTCCTTCTAAAACTCGAGAACGCGGCGTAAAAGTAAATTGAATAACTAATGTTGAAAATAATTGTTATTCCCTTTTTATAAAGTAGTATAGATAAGATTGATTTTTTAAGTTTTTATTTATATACTATATAACATTTATGTTGTGTTCTCGAGTTTTAGAAGGTAAAAAAACATAATAAATATTTTTATTTGTATTTTTTAGATTGAAGAAAGAATTAATTTTTATGTTCTTGAATAAAAGAGAAAGAAAAACAAATATGTCACTTCTATTAATTTACCTTTATTTATTTCACAGTGAAATGTAATTAATGATTAAATGTGTGATTTTATAAGTATCGTTAATTCTTTTTAAATTCATTTTTTTCATTTTCTTCCCCTTCTTTCCAAAGGAAAATCAACAATATTCTTTTTCTTTCCCGCCCTTAAAAGAGCTGAAGAACACAACATTTTTTCTTTCCTTCCATCTTCCTTCCTTTCCTTTGTAAAAAAACTCAAGAACACAATGTTAAGCAAAGGTCTTAAATACAACATTCAAAACACAAAGTATTGCATTTTAAAGCTTAATTTTTGAAAGTCTATTAATTACAATCTATTTATGCATAATTTATAACTTATCAATGTTATACTCAAAGATTTTATTTCTAGTATCGGTGGCTCTCATTAGAATCCATATGACTTTGATTGCTTTCTAGGTTGAGTAATTTTGTTTGCTTTTTATTATAATTAGCTTCCATAAAGTTTATCAAGAATATTTCACATTGATTTATCATCTAGCAACCAATGGTATTCAAATGTTGTCAAGAAGAATTCACATTCAAATAAATTGTAACACCTCGATTTTTGAAAGGTATCGGTCTTTTATGATAAATAAGAAAAATAGGATTTTGGATTGAATACTAGATTATATGGTCTTGTTGGATGGAGAATTCAAATACGAATCCAACGAGCGAAAACGGAGCTAAAACGAAGAAGTTATGACCAAAACAGTGATCGGGAAATAAATCGGGAAACCAGGGTCATGTGGACGTCCGCATGATGCATGTGGACGTCTGCATTGAGTGGAAGTCCGTGTGTGCTTCCGCGAAAGCAGCAGAAAGTTGGCCGGGTGCACGTGGACATCCGCATAGGACTCCACGCGGACGTCTGCATCGCGTATGATGAGCATAAATGTTAGTCCCAGATGGCTTAACAAGTATTGTAGAAGGGGGGGTTGAATACAATACACAAAAATTTCACAATTTTAATTCTTATATTTGAAAAACTTTCAAAAGAATTACACACAGAGAACTTAAGATTGTTGCGGAAAAGAACAGATAAACTATTCTAACAATCTTACACAAAGTATACAACAAAACAACTAAGAACACTAAGAGCAAAGCTATTGAGTTTTAAGGCTTAAAAGAAGGTTTCTTGCACTGAGAGAATTTCTTGAAAGCGTAAGAATTGCATGAAGAGCACTTCTCCTTTTATAGTGCCAAGGAGTGCCCAAGCATTAAATGCTTGGGACACTTGTCATCTTCACATATGCTGATAATGTTGACTTCAGGAGAACTGTGAAGTCCTTGTCACTTTTCACTAGGTGCAGACAGAGTAGCTTGAGCAGATAATAGGGACCTTAGCTGAAGGTGGATAAAAAGACAAACTGTCACTTTTCTCTGCTGGAGGATATTGTCCCATAATAAATGATCTTCTGTCTTGAGCCTTTAGCACCGAAGTGGTTTCCACCGAGATTTGACAAGTCTTCGGTGGAAAGAAGTCTGGTCCACCGAAGTTGCAAGCAGGATTCGGTGGTAACTAGTCCACCGAAATTGCGAGCATGTTTCGGTGGTGAGAGGACCACCGAAATTACGAGCATGTTTCGGTGGTGAGAGGACCACCGAAATTACAAGTATATTTCGGTGGTGAGAGGACCACCGAAGTTACATGTATATTTCGGTGGTGAGAGGGCCACCGAAGTTACAGGTATATTTCGGTGGTGAGAGGGCCACCGAAAGGGTCATCGGTGGGAGAAGGCCACCGAAGATGTCCTATAACTTCGGTGGAGAGAAGGCCACCGAAATGTCAAGGGATTTCGGTGGTGATGACTTGTTTGAAAGTTGCCGAGAGTCTTCTATTTTCCACAAGTAGAGAGTCTTCAAGCTTGGTTTCGGTTGATCTTCGACTTCACCGAACATTTGCTATCTTGTACAAGTCATTCAAAGAACTGAACTAAAATATTCTAAGTAGGAGTTTTAGGGAAAACATCGGTGAGTCAATTTCAAATCCTTGGTGACCCAACAATCTCCCCCTATTTGAATTTGAGCTCCTTATCTTAGAATATTCAAGAGTAAATAAAAGCAAGTGCGTTTTTGACCCTTTTTACTCTTTTGGGTTCTTTTCACATAGACCATTCTTTTTGATCTTTTTGACCTTTTTCTTTTGTATGTGTATGTATACTATGTACAGTATTTACAGGGAACAAAAAATGAAGTATGTACGGAAATAAAATTCAAATAGAGATACTTGTATTAAGATAAGTTCTCGTACAATTTTTTACAAAAAGAGAAATTAACTTTTACAAGTACTAACTGGAGAGAACTTACTTCTTTGAGGTTTTGCGGCGCTTGATTTCATCCAGTAAGTTTCTATAGAACGGTTGAGCTTCGGGGATGTTCGGAAAGAGGTTGTGAATGCCTTCCAGAAATATGGTATCGGCTATGGACATCTGGGCAAATCTGAAGAATGCCCGACGACCGAGACCGTCGTTGAAGAATAATCCTGGTATTGGTGAGAGGCTCAAGGTTGTGGTAGGATAGGGAACAGAGGTGGGAATGGTAAGGTTAAGATTGCTTACATTTGGGATTTTACCTTCTCTTGCCATTTCCTTGAAGACTGAGTCAGGAGGATTTTTGACTTTGGGGAGGATGATCTTCTCTTTCAGAGACAGCAGTTTGGCTCTTTCTTCGGTGGAGAGAATGATGTTATGTTTTCTTTTGATCTCCTTCATCTTATTCATTAGACCATCAATGTATTTTACAAAGATGTCTTTCCTTGGATTTGGACTCTTGACGAGGTGTTGAGTGATTTCATACCATTCCGAGAGACCGAAGAGTTGGAGATGGCTTTCTTTCACACTCTTCATAGAACCATCTTCCCAGTTAATAATCAATCTGATGTCTTGAGGATTTGCCTTGGAGGTGGCAATCTTTACTGAAGAAATTTGTGACCTATAGCTCCGGTGGTGCATGGTCTTTTTGTACCAATTAATTTCTTCATTCTTTTGTTGTTCCAAGGCACTGAGCACCGATTTCTGTGTTTGGATGGCATCGGTGGACTTGACTTTTGAAGCTTCTTCTGTGGCAGCTTTGAGAGAAAGATCTCTGGATTTGTCTAAGTCGATTTGAGCTATTCTTGCTTCCTCAATTTCTTGAGCAGAGAGGCCAAGTTCGGTGGTGATTGGTTGAGAAGCAGGCTTGAGTTTGAGAGTTTCAGCGTCCTTCGGTCGAGCCCCATATTTTGTCAGATCCTTTTTCTTCTTTGCTTCTCTGGCCAATTCTTCGGCCGAAAGAATTCTTTTCCCTTTGTCTTCGGAAGCATTGCTGGACTGCTCCCCCTCAACTGATGCATTAAGGTCAAGAGCTTCGGTGGAGCCAGTATTGGTCGGTGAGAGTGAGACATGTTTCGGTGGAGAAGAGGGTTTCGGTGGAGAGAAAGGTTTCGGTGACGAGGATGGTTTCGGTGGTGAGGATGGTTTCGGTGGTGAGGATGGTTTCGGTGGTGAGGATGGTTTCGGTGGTGAGGATGGTTTCGGTGGAGAGGGTTTCGGTGGAGGCTGGTTACTGGAAAGTTTCTTTATGGATGGAAGTTTCGGTGGAGCCGTGGTTTTCTCCCCCTCAGGAACAGCCGGCAACTTGAAACCTAACTCATAGAAGGCCTTATCAAACTTGGAGTGTAGGAAGGCCAGACTCGTTTCGGTGGTATGGGGAACCAAGGCAAAATCACCGAGATCCATTTCCCACTGGGAACGTTCAGGACTGGGTGAGTCGGTGGAAGGTTTGGAGAGGGACTCCACTGTGGTAGAAAGGGCAGATAATTTTTCTTGAATGGGCCGTAGGGCTTCGGTGATGGCATCAAGAAGAAGATGCGGTAGCTGAGACTCGAGGGTAGAGATGCGGGAATTGGCTTGGGAGATTAAGGTGATGGTGGATTTAAGAAAGGTAGAGGTGCGGTCAATGTGCGGGGAAGTGTGGCCACCGATTTCGGGAAACTGGAAGAGTAGTCGGTGGGGGTCAGGCTCGGGAATGGGAATACGGAGGTAAGGCACCAAGTCGTCGGTTTGTAGCATTCGGGGGGGAGTAGGGGATCGGGGGGTGATTGTTGCGAGGACGAGGGAGACTCGGTGTGATGTTCTTCGGTGGACGGGATGGTTTGGGGAGAACCAGTGTCCGCTAAAAGAAAATCAAAGAAATCAAAGGGTGCAATTGGGGGGGAACCCTTAGAGGGTTGTGCAATGTCTTCGATCGAAAACTGATCGGGTGTAAAGCTGTGTAGTGTGAAGTCAGAACCCTCGAGCGGAGAGATCTCGAGGTCATCCCCACCACCCAAGGAGTCGAGTGGGGAGGTATGTGGGGGGTTCTCCTGATGATTTAAGAAGGATGGTGGGGACTCCTTTTTGGGAAAGGTTGATTTGAAAGGCATGTGTTTGGATTTTTCCCTTTTTGAAGAGGGATTGTCAGAAGAGGTAAATTTGGACTTGGAGATACGCTTGCTTCTACACTCAGATGCAAAATGTCCTTTCTTGCCACAGTTGTAGCATTCCTCATTGGACTTGTCAGAAGAGGTTTTGAAAGATGAAGTTTTTCTAAGACTTCGAGATTTGTTGAAGGGACGAAACTTGTGTTTAGAACCGGCCATCATTGCCATCTCATCCGACAACTGTTCAACCATGATATCCTCACCTTCATCATCAGCATCACTAAGATATGCTTCCGTTTGGTGGGTTACATTTGTTTGGCTGTCATTGTCAGAGTCAGATGAAGGATAGGTGATTCTAGGAAGATTTTGAGAATTCTTGGAACTTTCACTAACAAGAGCTATAGAGGAGCTCTTTATTTCCTTGATGAAAGATTTCCGTTGAAGCTTGGTTTGCTCAAAGTTGAAAAGAGTACCATATAGTACGGTTAAGGGCATGAACTCAAGGTCCTTGGTAGTTTTGATGCAAGTACATATATTTTCCCAAAAATCTGGGAGACAATCCATGAACTTGCACAAGACTTCCTCATTATCATAGACTCTGCCCAACAACTTAAGATCATTTAAAAGAGAGTTGAAGCGGTTATAGAAACTAGGAAGAGAATCTCCTTTTTCAAAAGAAAAAAGTTCATACTTTCTGATAAGACCAATCTTTTTGCATTTCTTGACTTCCTCTGTACCTTCGTACAGAACACATAGAGTGGTCCACATTTCTTTGGCAGTTTCAAAGTTCACCAAAGAGTGGTAGACCTCATCAGGAAGAGAGAGAGCAATAATAGCTCTTACCTTGGAGTCAAGAGTAACTAAACGTTTCTCCTCATCAGTATACTTTTTAGGATTTTTGAGAATATACCGACCAGTAGCACTGGATTTTTCCTCATCAGAATCACTTGAGATTTCCTTTTCAAAGGCCTCTTTGCCTGGCCTCTGCGTGTCATAGCGAGCCCAAACTCTGGGGATAATGGGTCCCTCGTTGAGAATGGTTGGATATCTAGTATCCACTCCTTCCATGAATAGCATCATGCGGCTTTTCCACAAAGAGAAGTTGTTGGGATTGAACTTAGGAGGTTTTGAAATAGAGCCGTTTTCAGAGAAGTTGTTTTGAAAAGAGTTTTCAACAGTAGAAGAAGAAGAGGCAGCCATCGCAGATCAAGTTTATGGAATTAAACTTTCTGCTCTGATACCACTTGTTAGTCCCAGATGGCTATAATAAGTATTGTAGAAGGGGGGGGGGGGGGGTTGAATACAATACTCAAAATTTTCACAATTTTAATTCTTTTATTGAAAATCTTTCAACAAGAATTACACATAGAAAACTTAAGACTGTTGCGGAAAAGAACAGATAAACTATTCTAACAATCTTACACAAAGTATACAACAGAATAACTAAGAACACTTAGAACAAAGCTATAAAGTTTTTCAAGCAAACTGGAAATTCTTGCACTTAGAGAATTCTTCCAGTTTGCGTAGAATATCAAGAGCTCACAGTAATCTTCAAAGTCTCTCAAGATGTGTGTATTTCAGTATGGAGAGCTCTTCCTTTTATAGTGACAAGGAGTGTGCAAGCATTGAATGCTTGAGACACTTGTCATCTTCACACTTGCTGAGGATGTTGACTTCTGGAAAGTTGTGAAGTCCTTGTCACCTTTTACTAGGTGCAGACAGAGTAGCTTGAGCAGATAACAGGGACCTTAGCTGAAAATGGATAATAAGACAGAAGGTCACTTTATCCATGTAGAAAATATCTTCTCAATTTGTCTTCTTATGTCTCTCAGTTTTGTCTTCTTTTGCTTCTCAAAATCTCTTTCAACAAATGCACCACCGAAGAAAGGTTGTAAGATTTCTTCCAAGACAAAATGAATTTGCTTCTCATTTTGTCTTATTATGTCTCTCACTTTTGTCTCCTTTTGCTTCTCAGATTTTCTTTCAAGAAAAGCACCACCGATGGAAACTTGAGATATGTGACACATCTTTGGAGAAAACATCTTTGAAGCTTCTTTGAGGTCCCACCGAAATGTCATTTGGGATATGTGACACATCTTTGAGATATGTGACATCATCTTTGAGATATATGACATCATCTTTGGGAAAAGCTTCTTTGAGACTAGGCCGAAATAGAGAGAAGTTTCGGTGGAAATACCACCGAAATTGTGAGAACAATTTCGGTGAACAATGACTTGTATGTTTGAGAAAAGATCTTTCACTTCCACAATGAGAGAATCTTTAATCTTGACTTTGGTTGATCTTTGACTTCACCAAACATTTGATATCTTGTACAAGCCATTACAAAGAACCATGCATCCAAAATTTCTCTAAGTATAAAATGTTTTTCAAAGTATAAAAGGAGATCATGAGGTCATCTTCAAATCTTGATGACCCAATCGGTGGAAAATCGGTAGGATTTTTTTTTTTTTTTTTTTTTTTTTTTACTACCTTTCCACCGAAAATTGAGGAGAATCCACCGAAAATAGGCTATTTTCGGTGGGATTTTCGGTGGAAAATCGGTAGGTTTTTTTTTTTTTTTTTTTTTATTTTACTACCTTTCCACCGAAAATTGAGGAGAATCCACCGAAAATAGGCTATTTTCGGTGGGATTTTCGGTGGAAAATCGGTAGGTTTTTTTTTTTTTTTTTTTTTTTTTACTTTTCCACCGAAAATGAAGGAGAATCCACCGAAAATTGGCTATTTTCGGTAGGATTTTCGGTGGAAAATCAGTAGTAAAACTTCTAAGACATTATGGAGAAAATCTTCAAAGTGAAGAAAAGATTGAAATTTCATCTTCCAATTTGATGACCCAAAAAGATTGAGTTTGAGGATTTGGGGTGACATCTGTAGAAGAGTTTGTAGTGGGTGGATTGGTGGAGGGATTTGAGGTGGTGGATCGGTGGAGAGATTTGAGGTGGTGGATCGGTGGAGATTCGGTGTGGAATCGGTGTGGGTCGGTGTAGACTCGGTGGTGGATCGGTGTGAGGATTCCACCGAGGAGTTTGAAGGATTGTACCGAATTTAGAAGGGTTTCACCACCGAATTTGAAGAGTTCCACCGAATTTGAGGGGTACCACCGATCAAGGAGGCAAAACATATGATGGGAAGTAAAGTATGGTGGGATATGGTTTTGGTTTGGTGGTTAAGGAAAATTTCGGTGGTGAGGTTTAGAAAAGAAATGGAATTTTAAGAGATTGGAGATGGTGATGTCATGAGAATGACATCAACATGCTTATGATGTCATGAGAGTAAAGAATTCTAAGGTTTTGTCAACTTTCTCACTTGTTCACATAGATCCATCTGCCCAGCTCAAAATCTGCAATCACAAAGAATTTAATTTCCAGGTACCCATTTTGAAGGTGGGTCCTTTTGGGTTAGAAGAAAAAGAATGAAAAGAATTTATATCACTCAGAATAATTCTTTATTTCACACAGTCTTTGGCAAAATGAGAAATATCACCACAGATATAGCATTTTCTATAAAGAGAGTTCCTTTTAGAAACTTGACATTTTTCCTAACTTTTGCTCAAAGATTTTGAAGAGATAACAAAGAATGGGGGTGCATCACATAGAATTCATATTTCAAAAATTGGGAGTACATAAATCCTTTCTTTTGAATTGGACATTTTGAAACTCACAGATTTAAGAAGAAAATCGGTATGAGAAGTCATAAAGTTATTTTTGGAAAAATTTTGGAGGATTTCTTTTTAAGAAAGAAACAACACCCAGAGACTAGCCAAATAAAATTTCCAAAATTTATGTTTTCAGATGTGATGGCAGAAATTATGGACACATAGCAAAAGAGTTTGAAATAAGGGAATTCATAAAAGATAGATAACACATAGTATGTACCTGTGAAGAGTAGAAGAAGCACTTAGCTGATACAAGAGCAGTTGAGGAGTCATTCGCTTTCAGATGTGGGTTCATCTGCTAAATCATAAGATTTAGCAGGCAGACCCTTTCCTCTTCTGATAAGTCTTTCATTTCTTTCCTTTTCTCTCTTGTATTTTTCCTTGTATCTTTCAGCCCGGTCAAAATTTGCAGAAGAGAGGTGTTGGCTGAACTTTTGGGAATCATATTTGGATCTTTCCGATTTTGAGGAAAATCGGCCTGAGGAAGCAGTTCTGGGTCTTTCAAACTGTTTACTCTTACACTCAGAAGCAAAATGACCCTTTTTACCACAGTTAAAACATTCCTCATTAGATTTATCCAAAGGAGAGTGTTTGGAGAGAGAAGAGGATGAATTTCTATCAAACTTAGATTTTCCAGAAGAGAGATGAGATTTGGATTTAGAGTGCCCATCCAACATGGCCATTTCATCAGATAATTTATCAGCTGAAGTTTCCTCACATTCATCCTTAGCATCACTAAGATATGCTTCTGAATGATCATTGGGATCTTCTTGACTATTATGGTCAGAGTCAGATGGGTAGGTGATTTTTGGAAAACACTTAGTCTTTTTGGAAGAGTCACTCAGGAGAGCTAGAGAAGAGTTCTTTATAAACTTTTGCAGTTTCGTCTGCTCATAGTTGAAAAGAGTACCATAAAGAACAGTAAGAGGCATATGATCAAGATCCTTGGTTGTCTTTATACAAGTACAGATATTTTCCCAAAAATCGGGAAGACAGTCCATAAATTTGCACAGGACTTCCTCATTGTCATACACTCTACCTAACAGCTTTAAGTCATTAAGAAGACTGTTAAAGCGATTATAGTAGTTGGAGAGAGATTCTCCTTTCTTATAAGAAAAGAGTTCATAATTTCTAACAAGAGCAATCTTTCTGCTCTTTTTAACTTCATTTGTACCTTCATACAAAACACACAGAGTGGACCACATCTCTTTGGCAGTAGAGAGATTTACCAGAGAATGGTACACTTCATCAGGAAGAGAGAGAGCAATGATAGTTCTAACTTTAGAATCAAGAGACACAAGTCGTTTTTCCTCATCAGTATATTTCTTAGGATTTTTAAGAATGTAACGACCAGTAGCAGCAGATTTTTCTTCATCAGACGAATCATCAGAATTATCTTTTTCCATGGTTTCTTTACCAGGCCTCTGCGTTTCATAGCGAGCCCAAACTCTGGGGATAAAGGGTCCCTCTTGGAGAATGGTTGGATATCTAGTATCCACTCCTTCCATGAACAGCATCATGCGGCTTTTCCACAAAGAGAAGTTGTTAGCATTGAACTTAGGAGGTTTTGAAATGGACCCATTTTCAGAAAAGTTATTTTGAAAAGAGTTTTCAATAGTTGAAGAAGAGGAGGCAGCCATCGCAGATCAAGTTTATGGAATTAAACTTTCTGCTCTGATACCACTTGATAGTCCCAGATGGCTTAACAAGTATTGTAGAAGGGGGGGTTGAATACAATACACAAAAATTTCACAATTTTAATTCTTATATTTGAAAAACTTTCAAAAGAATTACACACAGAGAACTTAAGATTGTTGCGGAAAAGAACAGATAAACTATTCTAACAATCTTACACAAAGTATACAACAAAACAACTAAGAACACTAAGAGCAAAGCTATTGAGTTTTAAGGCTTAAAAGAAGGTTTCTTGCACTGAGAGAATTTCTTGAAAGCGTAAGAATTGCATGAAGAGCACTTCTCCTTTTATAGTGCCAAGGAGTGCCCAAGCATTAAATGCTTGGGACACTTGTCATCTTCACATATGCTGATAATGTTGACTTCAGGAGAACTGTGAAGTCCTTGTCACTTTTCACTAGGTGCAGACAGAGTAGCTTGAGCAGATAATAGGGACCTTAGCTGAAGGTGGATAAAAAGACAAACTGTCACTTTTCTCTGCTGGAGGATATTGTCCCATAATAAATGATCTTCTGTCTTGAGCCTTTAGCACCGAAGTGGTTTCCACCGAGATTTGACAAGTCTTCGGTGGAAAGAAGTCTGGTCCACCGAAGTTGCAAGCAGGATTCGGTGGTAACTAGTCCACCGAAATTGCGAGCATGTTTCGGTGGTGAGAGGACCACCGAAATTACGAGCATGTTTCGGTAGTGAGAGGACCACCGAAATTACAAGTATATTTCGGTGGTGAGAGGACCACCGAAGTTACATGTATATTTCGGTGGTGAGAGGGCCACCGAAGTTACAGGTATATTTCGGTGGTGAGAGGGCCACCGAAAGGGTCATCGGTGGGAGAAGGCCACCGAAGATGTCCTATAACTTCGGTGGAGAGAAGGCCACCGAAATGTCAAGGGATTTCGGTGGTGATGACTTGTTTGAAAGTTGCCGAGAGTCTTCTATTTTCCACAAGTAGAGAGTCTTCAAGCTTGGTTTCGGTTGATCTTCGACTTCACCGAACATTTGCTATCTTGTACAAGTCATTCAAAGAACTGAACTAAAATATTCTAAGTAGGAGTTTTAGGGAAAACATCGGTGAGTCAATTTCAAATCCTTGGTGACCCAACAATAAATACGGGATTTTAGCCCTAAACTTCATTTCCTCATATCTCACTCATTTCACCTCCGTTTTTGGCGATTCAAAGTGCCATAGTTTCTATTTTTAGATCTTTTCAAGGATAAAGTGTTAGTTTTGAAGTTAATTGGAAGATTCAAGGGTGTTTGGTGGTGGCAAGTCTCTCATTTCTCGCTCTCGAATCTCTTTATCTTCTCTCCAAATCGTTTCCCCTCTTTCCCTCACAAACCCTAACTGATTTGGGGATTTTTATTGGATAATGTGTTCCTTCTCCATTTTATGCTAGTAATTTCATTTATTGATGCAAGAGCAAGTTTCATCCACAACACTAGATGTTTTTTCTAGGTTTTCATCAAAACCTAAGTGGTGAGTTCATCCTCCCAGCTTCTATACTTTCATATGAGTTATAAATGCTCCATTGATGGCTTCCTAGTTTGTATGCTTATCAAATCTTGGTTTGGATGATTTTGGAGAAGTTAGGTTAATATTGGGGTTTTGGTCAAAATAGAGATTTTTATATAAGATGTTTGGGGAATGGTTTTAAAGTGGTTGAATATGAACACTCATGGTTGGAAACTTATGGATCTAGGTTTTTGGAAGTTTTGGCTTGAGGATTCGTGTTTCTTCAAAGGAGCTTACGTTTGGGGAAAATCTAGATTTAGCCTAAATCTAGCAAGGTAAGTTCAAGTTGATTTGTGAAAACGTTGTACATGCCAAAAATGTTATTTTCCAAGTATTTGTGTGTGTTTACTTGAAATTATCAATTGTTGAGTTATTTGATAAGTTTAACCCCTTTTAAGTGTTTAACTTTATTAATTGTGTAAAACACCCATATTTGGGATTTTAGGATATTTTGATATGTAGAAATCATAAAAATGTCCTTCAATGATTTATTGCTCAATTAGAGCTAATTCAATGGTTTAATCATGATTGATGTAATTGATTTTCATAAACCATTTGGGAAAAATGCACGTTTTCGTGTCATGAGTCGTTTTGAGAACTATATGAGTATGAGTCCATTTTGGGAAACCCATTTGTATTAATCCGTGACGAGTTTTGGGTTAATAACGATTTTGTGGTATATGTTTACCTAAACAATGTTTAAATGCATTTCATATTTTGAGGACCGTTATTTATGGGTCTAATGGGTTTTGAGCATTTGCTCGGTTTTGACTTTGAGGAAGTTTTGAGGACATTTTGTCTGGTTTCGATGGCTCAATGTGGAGTCTTATTTATGGTTTGCATTTATTGCAACAGATTGCATATTATTGCACGTTATTGATATTTACATGATTGGGTGCGTTAGTCATTCCGGGATAGGCATGTTATTATAGATTGTGTTGCATTGGATCCATAGACACGTAAGTCAGTCTTTATTTGATGGTCTACTGGGTATCGCGGGATTTGACCGGACCCCGTGTCTTATGACCTTTACTTTTCAAGGGTGCACTAGGAGGGCTGAGTCCGGTTGAGCTGTCAGGTTGATTGACGGGCGTCTATGACCTTTGCCATGTCGGGGCAATGTCATGGTTGTATCCCCGCTTGTGCCGAGCCGTTGGTGGTATTCTTAGTAATATTCCGCTAAGGCCAGCTGTCTCTTTGGGTGTGTCTTGAAAGGCGTCGTATGGGACACTTGGGTTTTTATGCAGTGAAGTGTCGTACGATTAACGTTGTATGAGTGACATACTTTTGTGTTCCTCCACTCTCAATGGATACGGGTCTTCCCCGTCGTTGGCCAACCTTACTTGGGATTTTATAATGTCCATGTTTTATTATCGTTGGTCTTATACAATTGACTGCAATTTGATGAATTTAATATTGGATTCCCCTCCATGTATATTAAAGTTTAAATGAGGCATGTCATTTCCATGTTTATGGCATTTGAACTTCATTACATTTTACGTTCGCATGAGTATTGGTTCGTATCATATTTTCGATGAAGTATTATATTTATATGGATTGTAATTCCATGATTTATGGGTTGAGTATTATGTCGTCAACCGTATTCGATGGTTTTGCATAATATAGATTTATTCACAGGTTGAGTGAGTTTGGATTGAAATTCATTTTGGAAAACGCTTTATACCTTTTGGGACTTGTCACATAGATTTTGGGGTGCGTTGGAAAATGAGTCGTTTATATCCTTTTTGTAAACTCTTTTGAAAATCATAATCTATGTCGCAAAACTTTTATTTAATGAATTATTTAAATCATGCTATAAACTCTTGAACTCACTAGGCGTTAGCCTAACCCTTTTTATTTGTCGGCATGTGCATCAGGTTCAGGTTGGGAGTAGTCCTAGTGACACTGCAAGAGGTTGTATGCTAGGAATGTGCTCGAGAGGTGAATTGGTTAAGTGATGTCTTCCGCATTCATTTTTGGGAATAGCATCTTGTACTTGAGTTAAGTAACACCAGTGAATTTAGTCTTTGTAATAAGACTTGAATTATTTATTGTTGAGGTTGATGGTAGATTTTAATTTGAGGTATTCCACCTATTGGATTATAAGAAGAAATCCTATTATTTTGGATGCATTACCGAAAATTTCATTTAGTTGCTCTTTCTCAATTCGAGGTTGTTACATAAATCATATTACCATGCCTCCTTAATGTTTACAGTTGATAATTATGAGTTATGGATGAACTGACACATTATTTGAACAAAGACAAAATAGCACTACTTTTATCTTTAAATCAATGTCACATCCATAATCATAATTATATGTTAATAAGTTTCGGGTGAGCTACCTTTACCAATCTAATTCTCTTGTTAATTAGGCCAGTTACTAGCTTGCATACAATTTTATTATTATGGAAGAAGGCGATTTTCAAGCTATTTTAGAAAAGTGATGTCAGGCATTTGTGTTGTGTATATGGTAAGTTTTGTTGTTGAGATTGGAAACTGTCCTTGTAGTGTAACCATTTTGTAGATCCCTGTTTTGATTGTTTCGGTTACTTCTCCATTAAACATTGTTAAATTGTATTGATTTGTCTTTGATGGTCAATTGCAAATCCTTGAAAAAGTGAAAGTGGCATATAACTTGTCCTAGTGTACAAAATCTACCAAGTTAATATTGTTTACCTGTTAATATTTTATTAGCAGAGTTTCTATTTAATGTGGGTGATTTTGTTAATTTTGGAGAATAAACTCAAGACTTATTTTCATTTAAAAAAAACTTAAGACTTATTTGAATATGTTGTCATACATATACATATTTGCTAATTTTTATTTTTTCACTTTTTTGTGCATTTCCCTTAAGTAGACAACTATTTCAATGCAACTCAATTGTCATTGCTCATTGGATTGATTTATAGTTGTTTGTATGATCACCAAAAGTAAATAACTAAGAGGCTGTTTGGTTGGATTTTCATTAAATCCTGTGTGGATATAGATGTCTATCTGTATAGATTGTGATATTTTGTTGTTTGTTTGTTGTGTTGAACAAACGGTCTGAATGTCCGAAATGACTATTTTGCCCTTCTGTTTGTTTTTTGTTTTATTGATATCTTGACAACATTGCAACCAAAACCTTTGATTGAAGCTATCTCTTGACACCATTGCAGCTTGCAACAAAAACATTGGAGATGAAGAACAAGAAGCTAGAAAATAAAAAATTCTCATTGAACAATTTTAAAAAAATAAAAATAAATAATCCTAAAAAGCATCTTGTGTTGCCGAACATTTTTGTTATCCTTGATTGCCAGAAAACCCTATAACATCTTTAACCAAAACCCACCCCTTTTATGTTGTTGTGCTATTATTTACATGCTTATTTCCTATATCGGTGGCTTTTTCCTCACAATATTGGACCTTTAAATTACCGAAGATATTGCAGATCTGTAATGGTGGATTTTTCTTCACGATCTTGAACCTTCAAATCACCGACGAGGACCTTCAAATCGTTGGCTTATTCCTCACGATATTGGACCTTCAAATCACCGAAGATATTGCAGATTTGTAATGGTGGATTTTTCTTCACGATCTTGAACCTTCAAATCACCGACGAGGACCTTCAAATCGTTGGCTTATTCCTCACGATATTGGACCTTCAAATCACCGACGATATTGCAGATCTGTAATGGTGGAAGTTTCCTCATGATATTGAACCTTCAAATCACCGACGAGGACCTTCAAATCGTTGGTTGAGCAGCTGCAATCGATGGATGATGGTGAGGGTTTCGTGGAATCGGTGAGGGTTTTTTAGGAGAGAAGAGAAGTTGAGCGACCTTTTTATGGGAGGGGGAGGGGTATTGTTTGGAAATATTATGTCTGTTTCCAGAGATGTTCCTTCTCAAATCTGAGCGATTAAGTCACCATCTAATTGATTAAGCCACTACCAAACACCCTTACATAGCTGAGCGAATAAGCTGAAACCTTTAGTAAGCTCATTAAGCAAGCTACCAAACAGGCCCTAAGCTTCATGTCTTCCCTTAAATACCCTATTCGACACCCTATAATATTATTTGTGTTGTCCTATGTTGTATTGAAACTAACATGTGTTTATTAAGGCGCAAAAAAAAACTAGCTTAGCATCTCCAACAGATTCTCTATAATTTCTCTAAAATAGAGAACCAAAAGTCAAAATTTCTAAAGCAAATTATATTTCACTCCAACAGATTCTCTATTTTAGAGATTTCAACATTAATTATATTATTAAAATATTATAAATTTTATCATCCCAATGCACCTTTTTTTATTAAAAATTATATAAATGATGATAGTTTAATCTTATTGTTGAAAATCAATAAAATAATAATTTCTCTCACCTCCCACCAAGTTTTAGAGAATTCTATAAACTTGAAATTTTTCCTAGTTTAGATAACAAGATAGTGAAGTTGTTGGAAAAAAATAGAGAACAAAACCTCCATTTTTGCTATTTTAGAGAAACTCTTGGAGATGCTCTAAGTTAGGGTACATGTTTGATGACCATAAGCTAGCTTATAAACTAGTTTTTTTCAACGCTACTTGAAGTAGCTTTTTAGTAGATTTTTGTGAATATTCCAATATTACCGTCATTATTATTAATTAATTAATATTATAAATAAGTATTAATTTTTTAAACTTAATTGTTATTAATTAATAAATATTAATTTATATTAACAAGAAAATTATTAAATTAATTTTTAATTATACATTGATATTAATTTTTAATTATTTAGAGTTATTGTTGATCATATAAATAATTTTTATGTATTTTTTAATATAATCAATATATTCTAATTATCAGTTACTATTATCTTTTTTAATAATTTTTTCATATTATATGTAACGGTTATTTAAAATCATAAGTTAATATATATATATATATATATATATATATGTATATATATATATGTATTTCCTAAAACTTGTTTTAATAAATTCAAGTTTTATAGTATAATTTAAATTCTTTTAATTAACATGTTATATTATTTAATTTTTCTTTACTACATTGGTTGTATTAATTAACGTATTATATTGCTATAAATTTGTTTTAATTATATAATTAAACTAGATATGTACCCGCACGCGATGCGGCGCGAAGTATCTCGAATCTAAAGCCGAGAATTCGAAAAAAATAATTTTGTTTCATGTTTATATTTATTCGCTTTTAAATCGCATATCAGATGTATAAAATTAAAGGTTAATATGGTTAATTGGTCAAAAAATTTGATAAATATTCGTTCGATAGTGGGGTCTTCAAACCCTTAACATTTGTGCTCATTTTGAAGATTTTGATGAACGGTTATAATGGTATAATTTATAAAAAAAAACATTATTGTTTAATGTATTTTAGTTTATGTATGTTGATATGATAAGGATGAAAAATGAAAAAAGAAGGGATATAAAGTAAATTAAATAACTAATTATGATGGTATAAAATGTAATTTAAAAATAAAAGATAATTTTATTTTTAATTATCATGTTGAACGTTGTAGGTTTTAAAGCTTTTAAACTTCTACATGATGTATTGAGATTTGTACTTCTTAAAAATTCAAGAAAAAACGTAAATGGAATTATTTTTAAAGGAGTATAATAGATAAATATAGGTAATAGCGTAAAATGTACAAATTTAAAAAAAATCTCAATACATCATTCTTGAAAAATCTTGAGACGTATTTATGATATTTCACAATATTATTAAGTTAAAACAATATTCAATAATAAATTTATTTTGAAATTATTGACGAGAATATTGTAATATTATAATTTGTAAAAAAATGCATTTATTAATATGTTTTAGTTAAACTATGATTATGTATTTTTAATATTATAAGGGTGTAAAAAGAAAATGAATAATGTAAGGGATATAAAAAAATTAATTCGTACATGTTCATGATATTTAATAATCTGATTAAATCCAAAAATATTCAATATTGGGTTCATTTCGAAGATATTGACGACACGATTACAATGGTATAATTTGTAAAAAAAGGAAATGTATTTTTAATGCATTCTTGTTCATATATGATTATTTATGTTAATATGATAAGGGTGTAAAATAAAAAATGAAAAAGTAAGGGATTAAAAGTAAATTGGATAACTAATTCCAATGGTATAAAGTGTAACTTAATATTATAAAAGTGTAAAATGAAAATGAATAATGTAAGGAATACAAAACAAATTAATTCGTGTTCATGATATTTAATAATATGATTAAATCCAAAAATATTCAATATTGAGTTCATTTCGAATGTATTGACGAGACGATTACAATGGTGTAATTTGTAAAAAAAAAATTGTATTTTTAATGCATTTTTGTTCATATACGATTATTTATGTTAATATGATAAGGGTGTAAAATAAAAAATGAAAAAGTAAGGGATTAAAAGTAAACTGGATAACTAATTTCAAGGGTATAAAGTGTAACTTAATATTATAAGGGTGTAAAATGAACATGAATAATGTAAGAGATATAAAACAAATTAATTTGTACATATTTAATAATATGATTAAATTCAAAAATATTCAATATTGAGATCATTTCGAAGGTATTGACGAGACGATTACAATGGTGTAATTTGTAAAAAAAATATTTTTAATGCATTCTTGTTCATATACGTTTATTTATGTTAACATGATAAATGTGTAAAATAAAAAATGAAAAAGTAAGGGATTAAAAGTAAATTGAATAACTAATTCTAAGGGTATAAAGTGTAACTTAAAAATTGAAAAATGTTTGAATTTTGAGAGAAACGTATTTCTTAGTAGCTGTGAGAGTTGTACATATAACTTAAAAAGTGATACGACTTAAAATTCAACTGTAACCGTCTTTTCATGCTATATATAGTATAGATATTGTAATTGATAATATTTTGAAGATGTAATTTTTGGTCATTTTACATATTTATAAGCTAATTTTTGCCAAACGTGACTCATCGGCTAGTTTGCCAAACATAGCCTAAATGAAACCAATATAATTAGCACCCGAATTTTCCATAGGAACTTCCATTTCACATTATTCTTCGATGTGTGGAGTCGTAAGAAATGAGATGTTCGGAAGATGAAAGTCGTTAATCTAAGAGAAATAAAAGGATTTGAGATATATAAGATTATACACATACATGTCCTTTCTCTACTTGGATTGCTTATATGAGATAAATGGTTATTTTCATCTTATATAACTCCTATGTTGATCCTAGCAAAGTTTTGCGGATGTATTACTTTTAGAATATGGTTACCCTAATGAAAAATCCATGTTTTTCTCTTTCTTTTACCCCGTTTATTTTGGACGGTGTGAATATTATTTGTCCTAGACCTTGTTTACGGACATTCTTTGGAATATTTTCCAGTTTTACAAGTGGTATTCGTTGTCCTAATTCCTTCTTATCATTGAGTTGATTGTTGTTGCTTTTGTGGGGAAGTGAGTAAACATTATATACATGCCAAGTCTTTTATTCACTTTGCCCCTTTCTATTTTTTGGTTGCTTGTGCTTACTTAACATTTATAACCTAGATAGTTGGCCTAGACAAAGAAATAGTGATTAGTATTGATTTGTAGATCTTTTATTGACGTAGGGGTTTTTTAAATACAAAGTTATTTGTGACAGGATTTATGCATTCATGTGGGTTAGCTTTTGTACATATTTGATTTATGGAGAGTACTCTTACCCGATTTGATTTTATCCGTTAAGAGATGTTTACCCGTTAAGAGATGTTTACATATTCATTCATTCGTTGAACACATCATCTTTTTATTTCGAAATCCATTTAGGGCATGTTCGATTTGTGAGGTTTGAAATTTGATTTTATTTTAATCTCACAAACATTAGATTTAGAAACCCCATAGATATACTTGATATTTCATTCATTTGTTTTTAAGAATCTTCTAAAATATGTTAAAAATTCATTTTACAATACTTATTAATAAAATAGTTATAACTATTTATGTTTTGTTTTTATAAATTATCTTAAATAATTGAATTCAATTTCATATAAAATCCTACAACTCAATCATACCAAATATTCTAAATCCATGAAATCCAATCACCAATTTTTGTAGAATCCAGCTGAAAACCATTCATGTTTTAAAAAGAAATCCATTTAAGGTCTTTGCAAAAATGCAACATTCTCTTTGTAATATCAATACCAATGTACCTTTTTTTCATTCAATTTTTGAACTTGTTCAAAACGACTTTAAGCATTTTATTGCAAAACTATATGAATATTAACATTTGAGGCTCAGGTCTGTAACTTGGATCGAAAAAAAGGAACCGCCATGGCTGCAACACCGGTTGTAATCTGAGAGAGATACATATTACATGCAACGCCTCTCAAATAGCATCCGGGTTGCCCCGCCAAGATACGACCCGAAATTTCACCATTTCCCCAATCTGATGCTCAGATCAACCAGAAAATTCAAATCGTCACCGCCTCTGCATAACCAAATTAATGTAATCCACAGCCATTAATTGCGATTAAAAAACAACTCGAGTAGGAATCTAGTTCCTTGGCTTGAATTGGGATGCTCAAATCATATGTCAGGTAACAAAGAATGGTTCCGATAGCTGGATGAAAGTTTCAGGCACTCAGTCAAGCTTGGCAATAATTCGAAGTTGGATATGATGGAAAAGAGGAATATAAAGCTCGAAGTTGGAACATGAACTCAAACTGTAAGTGATGTGTTCTACATACGTGATCTTAAAACTAATCTTCTAAGTATTGGTCAATTACAAGAGAAAGGATTGGTTGTTTTGATTCAAAATGGCATATGTAGAATATATCATCCTACCAGGGGTTGCATCATTGAAAGCATGATGACTACAAACCAAATGTTTGTTGATTGACAATTACAATCATGGATTCGGTTACCTGCCTTAACGTCCACACTAAAGAGATGGCAATCTTGTGGCACAAAAGGTATGGCCATTTGAACTACAATAGTTTGAAATTGCTATAGCTAGGAATTTGTCCGAGGACTTCCAAAGTTCAAAACTCCAAATTTGGTGTGTGATGGTTGTATGATGGGAAAGCAACATCATGAAACAATTCCCAATAAGAGTAATTGGAGAGCAACAAGGCAATTACAAATCATTCACTCTAATATATGTGGACCCATAACCTTTACATCAAAGAGCAACAAAAGGTATGTGTTAACTTTCATAGATGATTTCAATCGAAAACTTTGGGTGTATTTTCTATTTGCAAAGAGTGAAGCTTTTGTGACGTTCAAAGGATTTAAGAACAGTGTGGAAAAGAAGTCGAGTCTGTCCATATGTGGCTTGAGGACAGACCGATGAGGGAGTTCACGTCAAAAGAATTCATAGAGTTCTGCAACCTTCGTGGTATTAAGTGACAATTTACAACATTATTCATCTGAAACAAAATGGGGAGGTTGAACGTAATAATCGCACGATTTTCAATATGGTACGATGCTTACTGAAGGAGAAAAACATGTCTGGTCCAAAAGGAGTAACATGGTGTGAATACTAGCATGGAACACGTTAAAGCATTTGGATGCGTAGGAAATGTTCACGTACCAGAAACAAAAAGGACAATTGGATTCGAGAAGTCACAAGTGCATGATGTTAGGGTACAATGAAGAATCAAAGGGCTACAAAATATTGAATACATGAGTGTTGCAAATGTTGTCGCGGAAACAAGTTGGGTTCGTAATCTGCTCTTGGAGCTACAAACTCCAATCCGCAAAGCAACTGTAGTTCTTTGTGACATCTATGTCGTCTACCTAATAGACAACCCCGTACAACATCAACGAACAAAACACGTTGAACTCGATATTCATTTTGTGAAAAGGTACGGGTTGTACGTGTCCTTCATGCCCCATGTGAATACCAATACACTGATATGTTCACTAAAGGGCTCCCATGCCATTTATTCACAAGATTTCGGTCCAGCCTGAACGTTCGTCCCACTGCTGTTCCGACTGCAAGGTGTATTAGCCATATCATGTTCTTTGTATAGATCATATTGTTACCTTAATTAAATAGACGTTTCTCTTATTTATTTGGTACAAATTGTGACCTTCTGCTCAAGGAAACTTATTCCTATACCACCTATTATTAATAATACAACTATTATTTATTTAATTCAAAATCATAATAATAAAATGCTTTTTAAATTATGTGGTTCTTTCCTTGTTAACATATATCTTAGGGACCTTTTCTCGCTTGGTTAGTAAAGTCAAGTTTTTGGCCTTATCTGTGACGACGTCGAGTTGAAGATTATTTGTCAGAAGTGTCTTATAAAAACAGTCTTAAAAATGTCCTAAAAAACTCGTTAAAACATCCAAAAACATCATATAAACTTATTACAATATTCTTAGATATGACATTTTATTGTTTAGTCTTATATAGCGGCCTATAAAATATCTAATCATTGTTAGGAACCTACAAAACCAATTTGGATGTAATGATAAAAATTTGAATTATAATAAAATAGTTGTGTATCCCTGCAATGCAACGGGATGAAATATACGAATAGGTGTAATGAAGTAGTTGTATATCCCTCGAAATAAAGTGAGAATACCAATTCTAGTATATAAAAACCTACATTTGGCATTGTGTATCCCATTGTCAGTTTTCTCTCATCGCCTCCTCGTCATCTTCTTTCATGTTCTTGAGAGGTAAGTTAATCGTTTCAATTTCAGCTCTGATTCTACATTTTCAATTTTGATTCACTCTTATCATAGGTGATATTTTAATCAAATCTTAACTAAGTAAACAATTCAGTTATATTTTGTGTTTGAAATTAGTGACAATACAGACATTACAAAGTTGTCAACCTCATTTTCTACATTTATCACAAACATGAATCAAAATATTTAGATAAATTAAATTTCAACATCTTTTATTTACTATATAGATTCCTTTTTATTGTGGGTTGTTTTTGAAAAATATTACAAGTATCAACTTAAGAGTATCTTCAACAATTTTGCTAAAATAGAAAAAAAATTAGTTTTTGTTCTGTGGACCTCTCCAACAACTTTGCTATCTTATTTGCTATAATAGAAAAAAAACTTAAAAATTTCCAAGTTTAAAGAATTCTCTAAAACTTGATGGTAGAAGAGAGAAATAAAATTGATTTTTATCATTTTATATTAAGTTTTTTAAAAAGTGTTGAGAATATAAATTAGAAAATATTATATTAATATAACTTGTGTTCAAATTTCTAAAATAGAGAATCTTTTAAAAATAAACGTAACTCTTTTTAAAGATTTTACTTTTGATTCTCTGATTTAAAAAAATTTATAAAAAAACTATTGAAGATGCTCTCACGTAACATAAGAGCATCTCTAACAGAGAAAATGAAAGTCTTGTTCTCTATTTGTCTCCAACAGCTTCTCTATCTTGTTCTCTAAAATAGAGAAAATAAGAAAAAATTTCAAGTTTAGATAATTCTCTAAAACTTGGTGAGAGGTTAGAGAAATTATTATTTTATTGATTTCCACCAATAATATTAAACTATAATCATTTTATATAAAATTTTTAAAAAAAATGTGCATTGGGATGATAAAGTTTATAATATTTTAATAATATAATTGATGTTGAAATCTCAAAAATAGAGAATCCGTTGAAGTGAAAATAATTTAATTTAGAGATTTTGACTTTTGATTCTCTATTTTAAAAAAAATATAGAGAATCTGTTGAAGATGCTCTAACAAACTATATATTATATTTTTTTTTGGATCATCAAATGACTACAATAAAGAAATAGACATTTCATTAATCAATACTCTTTCTAGAAAAAACGTACAACATAAAAAATGATTCCAACAAAAGGTTATCTAAACTTTTTTATGTGAACCGAGAATAAAAAAAATTCATAGAAAACTTCATTACATAAGAAGTAACAGAACTTAAAAGCAATAAAACTATTTAATTTTTTTGGAACGATCGTAAAAAAAAATTATACATTTTAGATTACAATCTTTTTTTATGTTAAATGGAATTATTATTATTTTATGGTGCGGTTAGGTTAAGATTTTGGTGAAGATACATGTTTGATTCCATCTTAATGGGATCTCTCTCTAATATGCCCCGGCAAGACGGACGACCGATTAGTGAGTCCAATCTTGGAAAATAACGTCTAAAACCGTATGCAAGCCAAAGGTTTTGTTAAAGCATCTACTAATTGATCAGTTCCCAAAATGTAGCTGGAGGAGCGGTAGGCTTAAAACCAAGCTCATCAAGAAGATTAAGAACCCATATAACACCAGCCGTTGTGTTGGCAGGTTGTTGATCGGGCATGAGTTTATTGCTTGTAAGAACTCCATGAGATCGAGTTCCTACCAAGATACAGAATATACCTTGTCATTGCTTAACTACGGAGTTCCGATGGGATCCGGTGGTATGATCGCACCAAAGGTCTCTTCCTCGGTCAACATATAATTCAAGATCTTTTTCATAAAATCAATGTCATCTGCTAAATCTACACCTACCCCCATGGTCGTTCACCGTCGTCTCACTCTAGAAGGCAGATCTCCTATTCCCAATGCAACCGAATTTCAAGCCATTATGGGTAGTTTACAATATTTGTCACTAACTCATCCAGATATTGCTTTTTCGGATTGTCTCAATACATACATAAACCCATTGATCTTCATTGGGGTGCACTCAAAAGGTTACTACGATATCTATCTTCCACAACTCTCCTAATTCTTTCCACGCATTTACCAATGTTGATTTGTAACTCCCATGTCATTTGATTTCATCTTGATGGAATCTCTCTCTAATAACATGTCATTTACCATAATTTTTTGTTTTTCATGATTTACACATCCACGACAGTTTTATGGTCACTTTATTCTGCATATTCAATTTAATTCAAAAGCCCTTATCAACACCCCTTCCATCAAAAGAAAAAGCAAATACTTTCCTAAGTGTACATGATAGCAATAAGGTAAAGGTTGATCCTAATTTAGTTCACTATTCAACTTGAATTGTTGCATTCAATGAGTGGAGAAGACAAAAGGAAACAAAATTGAGTATCACTAAAAATTGAGATTCGAGGAAATAACTTTATAATTGAGTGCAAGCATCCTTAATTCTTCTGGGATGAACATGACAAGGATTGTAAATCTTATCACGTAAAGAACAATGACAAAAAATGACAATCTTACCCCATAAGTGAGGATTAACAACTTTTACCCGGTAAAATGACTTGGTGTACCTATGCGATGCATCGGGATGTAAAATTTTGGTGTGAATTGATGTAAAATCTTTAAAATGTCAAGAACATATTTGGATACACATGCAGGATATATCGATTATATTATGCACCAATTTATGTCTACAAAATAATTTAAGCCAAAAATTCTAAGTTGCATGCTAATCTTGAAAGAGGATGACAAATGATCACAAAATGAGCACAGAGACGGAAAAATTGAAAGAGGGTCGAACCTGTAGATTAGAAAGGCGTTGTCCTTGGAAAATCAAAAGCCATATCGGGTCACAAAAAAGGCAATTCCTGCAAACTAATCAAAACAAACCTTATGTCATCAACACATCAATTTATCGAAAGAACATCAACCACGTCATGCAACATAAAAAAGATGTAAATCGATTATGTGTTATGAACAAAAAAAATAAAGGGTAGGCAGTGAACAAAAACCTCTTTAAACAACAATTTTCATTATGATCTCAATCTCAAAGGAGGTGAAGTATTGAAACTATTCAAGAAAACTAAAAAATGGAACGGTCGAATGAGCAAATTAGGTAATTAAAGGATCTAAAAAAACAATGTCCAGATCTGAAAACATAATCAAATGTGCCCACCAAATCCCGATTTCACGGTAACAAATACCGTTCAACAGGATTTTCGCCTTCAATCTGTGATGATTTAATTAAGGTGAAAAAGGTTCTTTTACATTGAGTTCGAACCAAATAATAGATAACACAGATCACCCCTCCCAACACAAAAAATAAATGGGCAAAAAGTATTGTTTATCAAAGATCATTGACTGAACTCATGAAAGATTATGAAAGAGAAGATCTGGTATTTTGTTGGATGAAAACAACACCCAAAACCAAATAGTCAAACTCTCACCTGAAGATGGAGAAAGTCGAACTTTAAATTAGAATGTAAAGCGAGATATGCAACATGGAGTAGTATAGGGGAGCCATTTTGGGAGCTTGAATCGGCATGAGACTGAATCATTTTTCTCGCCTTCTCGGGACCTGATGAAGCGGCAAATCACCGAAAATAGAATATAGGAAAAGGAAGCAGTTGTACAAAATGCACCTTATATTGTAATCAAATAGATTTTCATAGTTGATGCATAAAAATGTAGTACTTTAAGCTTTGTTGGTTGTTTTCAAGACTTGTGCTTGAAGGTATAGTACTTTATGCTTTACAAGTTGACTTTAAAAGAGACTTTGCTAGTCATCTTGCAAGATGGGTGTGGATGCTTTAACACCAACTAACCTACGCTTGTTCTCTTGTTTTACTTTTGACAATCATACAAATGAAAACAATCACATTTTTTAATCTTCAAGCAATTAAAATTAAAAGAAAGGATTATAAAGATAAAAAGAACCAAGCAAATCCCATTATTCAAATGGAATTCAAATTTTAGTTTTAAGTGTACTCCCAACAAAACAAATCCCATTTTTTTGTAATTTGGTAACCAAAACCAGTTGACAACTCAACTTTTCTGTTACAACTTCAACTACTATAATAATTTTCACTGGTAGTCAGAATATATAATGCAAATTATGCACCAGTTATAATATTTTCATAACTCATATTTATGAGGCACATTCTGCTGAAACTTAGTGAGAAACAATTATTTGAACTTATGTCAAACTATTATAACACTGAGACATCATCCAACTTTACTGCACACAAGACTTTTTGTATAAATGATCACACAGTCAAGAGCAAGAAAGGGAACTAGCCTGTAAGAAGTCATATAGGTCGTTACTCGCACCCTGTTCATTGTTCATTGTGGTGAATATCTCGTTTATCGTAGTAGCTATAACTAAAGCCGGTTCCAGTAGGTTGGTCAACATAAAATAGGTTTGATAGCTGAACATCAACAAAACAAATAACTTTGCCTGGTAAATCATAATATAAACATATGCAGAATGAACAATGCAAAAACACCAAATTCAACTCCTTATTTGTAACATAAGAATCCCAAATGGAGATGGATAAGCCAAACCTTCTGGTGCAAGATCCTTTGCTGTTATTTGTTCGAATTCTCTGCAAAACATTGAGGACAGCAAGTAATCACCTTTTCTGCACATTGAGGACATATTGAAGCTGATTGAAGCAAGTGGTCTCTTCTAAAATCAAGTTCGAAACGTCTTAAAATTTTCAAGATAACCATAGGTGCCTTATATAAATAAGTATAAATTATTCAACATGACTGATGTGTTTAGTAAAATCCTCAATGTGGAAAGAAAATGGACAAATAAATGTAAAATGGGGTTTGGTTGAAAAAAGTGAGGCTCAGATGCGTAAACAATCGAACAAAGAGGATAAATTCGCCATGGCTGCAAACTTCCAGGTCACAATGTCAAAGAACAAAGACTATCAGATCTTGTTTCTTTCACATTACCGTCCAGGTTGCCCTGCCAAGATGCAGGTAATCTCTAACTTTGATCGAATCCACTCAGATGCATTCAAGTTCATCATCACAGCCTCTTAAAATCTGTTAGAGATAACACTGTTGGAGATGCTCACAAGTTTTTATTTTCAGGAAGAAAAGTGAAATTTTCAACAAACCACAAGAATGAAATATGTAAAGTAACAAAATCAACAGCTAACAGCAAAGAAACTGATAATCTGTGTGATTTTGTAAGGGTTGTTGATTTCTGGAGAAAATCATCGGCCACAAAGAAGGATGTTTGACCAAATAAAGTCAAAATCAGACTTTGGTATGAACAGGGGCAACAACCCTTAGAAACCATAGTCTTTATCCCCTCTGAATTGACTCATTTCTCTGAGTGGAATTGTTTACAGCTTATGGGCTGTTTGTTTAACTCTTAATAGTTCTATTAAAAAGCAACCTCTGAATCGCTAAGAGGTATATCTTGTTTGGCAAAAAAATGTCTGTTTCTTAATGGTTCTAAAACCTATTAAAAGGCAACCTCTGAATCGCTAAGAGGTCTATCTTGTTTGGCAAAAAAAAAGTCTGTTTCTTAATGGTTCTAAAATCATCAGAATGATTTTGTATTCAGCGCCCTGATTTTCATTCATTTTGTCCTGTATCATAAGAGAATCTTAATGATTCTGACCACTTAATCATTTTGTACCAAACCATTCAGCAACTGCCAAACAACCCCTTAATTTGAATGAAATGCTATGAACTGCAAAAGCATTCGAGAACACAGCGAGAAATCCTTCAATTTTACCATTCCAAAGACCCTACTCCTAGTAGAATCGTTTGGTTTGGTCTGAGGCTCAGATCTGCAAATCTGGAATCGGACAAGGCGATCAGACACCGCCATGGCTGCAACACCATTCAGGTCGCCCTGCCAAGATACGTGTCGAGTTTCACTCTGATCCGAAATGGGATATTTGGTAATTAGAGGAAAAGGTGAAGGGTAGAAGGGTAAAACGAGTAACGCAACTTCACTTATGAGTTTATGGTTGGAGTTGTTCCTTCAAAAAAGACCTTCATTGCTTTTTTGGACAACCAACGTCAGTACATAAAAATGACAATTGTCCATAATCTAAACTTAATCTGAAAGCTCAACAAGAAAGAAAGCATCCCATGTGATTGGTTTTGCCATGATTCCTTTGTTGTAGCTTACTCTACCAATAGTAACAACAGCAACAGCAACAGCAACAGCAACAGCAAACAAACTGTTAATCTATGTGAAGGGTTGTTCATTAATGGATAATAATCATAGGCAACAAAGAAGGATGTTTGACAAAATGAAGTCAAAATCAGACTTGGGTATAAACAGAGGGGGCAACCACCCTTAGGAACCATCATCTTCATCCCCTCTGAAATTGCCTCATGTTATCTGAGTGGAGTTGTTTATGTTTACTTCTGGAAGAACACTGAAATTGGATGAGAGGCTCAGATCAGCCGATTTAGGATCGGTTAAAAAGTATCGAACACCGCCATGGCTGCAATACCATTCAGGTTGCCCTGCCAAGATACGGGCCGAGTTTCACCAGAACCCTATGATCAGAAATGTTAAATGCAGAAAAATATCATCACAGCCTGGATAGTTTTTTTGGTAACCACGGTGATCACCTCCGACATATCTCTAGATCAGATATGTTAAAAGAGACAATTTTCAAAGCAAAATGCATACAAAGGGGCTGTTTGGTTGGTTCTCCATTAAGACCTGTAGTGATCAAACCGATTGTGTAAATTAGGGACTGTTTGTTTACCTCTTAATAGTTCTATTAAGAGGCAACATCTGAATCGCTAAGAGGTAAATCTTGTTCGGCAAAAAAAAGTCTGCCTCTTAATGGAAAGAGTGCGTTTGAAAAAAAATTAGGCTTTCTGCATAAAGCTCCCCTAGAAGCTTATTGAACAAGCCAGCTTCTATATCATTAAGATACTACCAACAGCCATGTATAACTAACAGAATAAGTGAGGCTCAGATCTGTAAGCAATCGATCAAAAAGGATAAATCCACCATGGCTGCAAACTTATAGGTTGCAATGTAAAAGAACAGAAACATTCATGTCTTGTTTCTTTCACATAACCATCCCGGTTGCCCAGCCAAGATGCAGATAATCTCAGATTTTGATCAAATCCACTCAGATGCATTTAAATTCATCATCACTGCCTCTAAGAAGTAAGAACCAAACTATTGGAGATGCTCAAACGGTTTTTTTATAAATGGACAAAAACCCAATGAAAATGAATGGCTATTTTAATTAATTTCCCCTCATTTATCATACAGCAAATGCAAACTGTAAGAATAATTTCTAAACTTATCAAAAGTTAGGTCCCACTCAAGAACCAAAACTGTAGTTTTGTCGGAGAGTAAAATAGAGGTAGAGAGTAAAATAGAGGGTTCATTGTAGATGGTCTAAGAAACCATCCTGTTCAAATTGCCTCATATTCTGTGAGTGGATTTGTTTACAAGCTTATCCAGAAGTTTTTCACTTCTAAACAAGAGAACACAGCGTAATTTGTGTTAAGAAGCTCAGATCTGGAAATCTGGAAACCGACAAAAGGGATGAGACACCGCCATGGCTGCAACGGGTTGCCCCGCCAAGATACGGGTCGAGTTTTACCCATTGCTCGGAAACCGATGGTCGAAAATGTAAAATGCAGAAGAATATCATCACAGCTTCGATACTTTTTCGGTAACAGTGGTGATGTACAAGTCAATAAGGACTTTTACAAATAAGCAATCCCAAACACCTCCTTAATCGGAAGCCGTACCAAAAGCATCATAGTTCATAAACATCCCCCAGAAATAAATAAATAAATATATATATATATATATATAAAAGAGAGAGAGAGAGAGAAAGAGAAAGATGGATGGATGGATGGATGGATAGATACAGAGAAAGAGACCATGAATGTCGATTGACAAACTTGCTTGCTTTCTGTTTATGGTGTTTGATCTTGTGCATTTGTGGATGCTGTTAGTGAATAGTGGGGGACGAAATAATGGGCTCAACATGAAGCAAATAATTGGATGATGTAGTGGCATGAGAGAGGCAGAGATACCACCAGTCTCTCTCACCGGAGCCTCTTCCTTTTTTTTCCGACCATAGTTCCCCCAATTCACCTTCAGATTGTACTTTTTGTATTTATGGTGGGAAGACTGTTTCCTCAGCTTTGCCGAAATAAAAATGCTATCCATTTTCTATAATAAACAAAACTTAAAATTTTAGAAAGAATTCTCTAAAACTTGATGGTAGCAAAAATAACTAATTATTTTATTCAATCTCTTATTTTATATTAAGTTTTTTTAAAATTATACTATAAATACAAAAAAAAACATAATTAAAAACAACAATAGTAATTGAATTAATATTAAGAAGGGTATAATTGGAAAAACCATAAAAAAAATCCTCATAAACTACTCTAAATAGTTTATCAAATAGCTTATAAACGAGGTTATGTCAATCCAAAAACTAATTTATAATTAGTATAAGATTTATTAGTGAACCGATTGGAAATGGTCTAATAACTTAGCGTTGAACATAATTTGATGCAATTAAGAAAACATGCATAACCTTTGTTGTAACGTCCCAAAAATTACAGTAAATTTTAAACTTTTAAAATAATCATTTAATTGCATAAGACACCATTAATAATCCAAATAACCGTTTCGTTTGCAAATTTAAATAATAAACGTTCTCATTAAAACTAAACAGCGGAATTAAATTGTTTTTAAGTATAAATTAAATCTCATGACTGTAAGGAGCCCTGCGTACGCGCCAGTGTGTACCGTCACGCCTTGGAGCCACTGGTACCTGAAACCACAGTTTATAGGGAAAGGGTAAGCACGAAGCTTAGTGAATTCAACACCACATACAACACAATTATATTACACTACCCCTAACACAGGTAGATACACATAACCAAGCATGCAAGTCTAAGAACGCATCCTAAACAAGCATACTCACACCAACCCACTTAAACAAGCATTCATCGGTCTCCCCGATGACACACGATAACCGTGCACGTATCCCCCGGTCCCACCGAGTTCCTACGCCACTTGTGTACACAATCCTCGGTCCCACCGAGTTTACACGACACCTAAGGTCCATACTAGACACAACACTATCTAGTACCACACAACAAGTAACACCATTCAGCACACACGAGCTATAGTAATGTAAATATAACCATAGTTCTACGTAGTGAGTGAACTCACCTCGAAAGCGATGTAGAAATCTCGAACGATCACACGAGCTAGCCAACTCCAAAATCACTTCTTGACACCTAAATAATTACTATAGAGTGTCAACTCGAAGCCCGGGATCCTTAATTATAAACATATGGTTAAACGGGTGATATTTCGCCTTTTCGGCCTAAACTGCAGGTCTGTTCGGGACCTGCTTAGCCCCTTTTAGACCCACAGTTCTAGAGATCACTTTTTACAACCAGATAGGTCTAGTTCTTAGCTTTCCAGGGACATATTATACGCGTTCTAACGATTTTCCTACGATTTTATATGATTTTTCTAAAACTGCAACGCCATTCCGGCAGATTCGGACCTGCTGTAAAAATGGCTATTTTGCACATAGCTAGAGGCCGAACCAGGCTCTCGCCAAAACACGAAAAATGTGCCCGACACAGAATGTGAACCGTGGGCACCAGATTCGTCTCAAACCGAGTTACAACGGAAAAGTTACGGCCGATACAAAACAGTGGCAGAAAGGACGTTTTCACATAAAATGACGATTTTGAAACGGTTTACGCGTTCGGTTTACACGATTCGGGTTTGTAACTAGGGTTCACTCGATTAGGGTTTTGTTATGAACTAATCAATTACAGGGAATATATGGGTTGTTATATTGATAACTTGAAGAAGAAGAAGATGGGAAACAGAATTACAGAAAGGAGATGGGATAAAGGATCAATGAGAACTAACAATACTGCCTATCTCATGTCCATTCAATAATTACTTTAAATAGCAATCTCTAACAGAATTGGTTACGTCATGATGTGGTCCTCAAACTTCTTGGGCTGCCTCTTAATCCTTGTACTTCTTCTAATTTGTGTTGGATCTGCATTTGGGCTGTCATCAGCATGCTGACCCAAAGGGTCCATGACAATACCCTCCCCATTAACATTCACCTTGTCCTCAAGGGAAAAATTAGGAAACTGCTGTTTGAGCTGGATATTATCTTCCCATGTCGCGTCGGATAGAGCAAGTCCTTCCCATTGAATTAAGCTTTGTGGAACCAATTGAGACCCTTTATAAATGGTACGATGCTGGAGAACTTTTTGCGGCTGAAGGATAAGAGTGGATGTAGAATCCACAAGGTGTAGGGGAGTGATTTGATTGACGGGAGTGCCAATACACTTCCGAAGGAGAGACACATGAAAAACGGGGTGAATCTTGGCTGTGACCGGTAATTCTAGTTTGTAAGCAACCGCGCCAATTTTAGCAATGACTCGATAGGGACCAAAATACCGATGACCAAGCTTATGATGGCGTTGGAGACGAAGTGAACCTTAGCGGTAGGGTTGCAGTTTAACAAAGGCCCAATCATCTATATTAAAGTTAACATCTTTGCGGTGCTTGTCGGCAGCCGACTTCATACGAGCCTGAGCGTGCAACAGATTGGCTTTCAGCATGCTCAAAACAGTATCTCGTGCCAGAAAATGGTCCTCTAATGGTATGTTAGTGGTGGAATCCCGAAGGTAGCGGGTAATGGTAGGAGGTTTTCTGCCATAAACAACCTCAAAAGGAGTCATCTGCGAAGAAGTTTGGTATGAGGTATTGTACCAAAATTCTGCCCAAGGTAAAAATTGTAACCATTTTTGTGGGTAATCAGCAACATAGCAACGGAGATACATTTCCAAGCAACGATTTAGTGCCTCGGATTGACCGTCCGTCTGGGGATGGTACGCGGTACTGAACTTAAGAGTGGTACCATTGATACGGTGTAATTCCTTCCAAAATTCGGTCATAAAACGAGCATCTCGATCAGTAATAATTGACAAAGGAATCCCATGGAGCCGGACAATCTCATTGATGAAAGCATTAGCAACAGTGACACTAGTAAATGAGGAAGGCAAGGCGATAAAATGACCATACTTAGACAGGCGGTCAACAACGACCATAATCACCGTTTTACCTTGGGAAACCGGTAGCCAGGTGATAAAGTCCATAGCAATGTCCTCGAAAACTGCTTGAGGAATCGGAAGGGGTTGTAGAAGACCACTTGGGGATAAAAAGGACGGCTTGGTTTGTTGGCAAACTTGGCATTGAGCAACAAATTTCTTAACATCCGCACGCATGTTGGACCAATAGAAAGCGGCGACAAGCCGTTGATAAGTGCGAGTGACACCGGAATGCCCCCCAAAAGCTGATGTATGCAACTCGGTTAATAGTTGTTGGCGTAGAGCCAAGTTATTAGGGATCACTAAACGGTCTTGGAACAACAATAACCCATTTTTCAACGTATAATCAGGATATTGTGTAGGATCAGCAGTGATACGGTGAACGAGATCGGTAAGGGCAGAATCTGATTGCATTGCCGTGGATAAATCCTGCAATAAAGAAGGAACAGGGGCTGAAAAAGCCAACAAGTGACCTGTTGGGACCCTGGATAGGGCATCGGCAACACTATTTTGGGGACCCGGTCGGTAAACAATGTCAAAATCAAAACCCAGGAGCTTACCCAACCACTTTTGTTGCTCGGGTGTTTGTATAACTTGGTCCTGAAGGCGTTTTAAGGACTGTTGATCAGTGATAATTGTGAACTTATGACCCAACAAATATTGACGCCATTTACCAATGGCTTGGGTGATAGCATACATCTCGCGGTGATAAGTAGAGGCTTGTTGCATTCGAGGACACAACTTCTTACTAAAATAAGCCAAGGGGTGATTATCTTGGGAAAGAATGGCTCCAATACCAACCCCGGAAGCATCGGTCTCAATAGTAAATGGTTTAGAGAAGTCGAGAAGGCGAAGGATAGGAGTAGAGCTGAGTAAGGATTTGAGATGAGTAAAGGCTTGTAAGGTAAATGAGTTCCAATTAAACGAATCTTTACGGAGAAGGTCGGTTAAAGGACCGGCAATGGATGCATAATTCTTTATGAAACGCCGGTAGTAACCGGAAAGGCCCAAAAAGCTACGCACCTCTTTGACAGATTTGGGAGTAGGCCAATTCTGGATAGTAAGTATTTTATCAGGGTCCACGGCTACCCCTTGGAAAGAAATGACATGGCCTAAGTAAGCCACTTGTTGTTGGCCGAAGGTACATTTAGACAGCTTGGCCACCAAATTATGAGCAAGTAACAGCTGTAATGTAAGAGTAAGATGCTCCAAATGATCATTCCAAGTCTTACTATAAATGAGAATGTCGTCAAAGAAGACGAGAATGAACCGGCGGAGAAAGGGACGGAACACGTCATTTATGAGACGTTGAAAAGTAGATGGAGCGTTCGTAAGCCCGAAGGGCATTACGAGAAACTCGTAGTGGCCATCGTGGGTACGGAAGGCGGTTTTCATAATATCACCACTAGCAACGCGGATTTGATGGTAACCGGCCAACAAATCAAGTTTAGAAAAATAATGAGCATCATGCAATTCATCAAACAGCTCATCGATGGAAGGAATAGGGAATCGATCACGGACCGTGATAGAGTTCAAAGCTCTATAGTCAACACAAAATCGCCATGTGCCGTCTTTTTTTTGAACCAAAAGCACCGGTGAAGAGAAAGCACTCGTGCTAGGGCGGATGATACCCTGTTGAAGCATTTCGTGCACCAAGCGTTCAATTTCCTGTTTTTGAAAATGGGGGTAACGGTAGGGTCGTACCGATACCGGAGAGCTATTAGGAAGTAAATCAATGTGGTGATCTTGCGAGCGGGTAGGCGGTAAACCTTGAGGAGCAGTAAAAACAACATGAAACTTATTTAAAATAGCCTGTAAATCATCCGGATAGGCAGGTTGATCCGAGGCAGGGGAAACCAAGGTTAAATGATACATATGACCGATGCTATCCGAAGCCACTAGACGGCGTAACCCATTGAATTGAATTGGTTGTGCCATAGTAACATCACCCTGCCATTTGACTCGACTGCCGTTGAATGTAAATTCAAACACAGAAGTTGAGTAATCTGTCACAACCGGCCCAAGCGTGGCTAACCAAGATACACCCAAAACCATATCCCAACCTTGTAAAGGGAGCACATAAAAATCAACAGTGATTGAATGGCCTTGAATAACCAATTCCACATTCTTAGCCAATCCTGAACATGGAAGGCGTTCACCACTACCCACTAATACCGAAAACGGTTGAATGGATTCAATAGAAAAATTTAGGAAATGAGCAATACGGGTTTGTACGAAACAATGGGTGCTACCTCCATCCAAAAGCACTTGAACCTCTTTACCGCGTACAGAACCAGTGAACCGCAATGTAGTGGAAGAACAACCACCAGATAAAGCATTATAAGAAATAGCGGATTGTGTTTTTACCTCATCCATTTGTAGTTTCTCAGCCAATACCGCATCCGAGGTATCGGATGAGGGGGAATCCGGGGACCCTCCAGGATCGAGAGAATCATCATCAAAGAAGAGAAGTTGGGGAGTAGCCTTGCACTTATGATCCCAGGTATACTTTTCATCACAACGGTAACACAATCCTTGGGATCGTTTTTGAGCGATTTCCGTCGGAGTGAGCCGACGAAACCCTAATTTAGGGGATGGAAACGCAGCTGAGGAAGGTTTAGCAGAAATCGTGTGGCCAGAAGGTGCATCCGACGGTAACACTTTTGGAGTGGGTAATAAGGGTTTGGATGAACCCAAGGAAACCCGCCACGCACCACGTTCAAAAAGGATCCGTTGCTCATGTAATTGGGCTTTATCCATAGCGTCCTCCAAGGAACTGGGCTGATGGCAAATAACGGACTGCTTAATATCCGATCGGAGCCCCGAAATCCAGCAACTGATGAGAAATCCCATCGGCAAGGGCATGGTTCGGTTGGAGATCGCCTCAAAACGAGCACGATAATCGGCCACCGTGGATGTTTGTTGCAATTTCGCAAGCAAACCCTCTGGTTCTTCCAAATCTGTGGATCGAAAACGCTTGGCGAGAGCGGTGGTGAAAGCATCCCACGTAGTGAGTTGTTTGTGGTGGTGAAGCCAATCAAACCAGTCGGCGGCCGCTTCATCCAAATAGAAGGATGCGATGGTCAACTTATCCTTCTCCTCAATGGAATAGAAATCAAAATATCGGGAAGCCTGTGCAATCCAACGAATCGGATTGTCACCGTTGAATCGTGCGAGATAAACCAGAGCTGGTTTATGCCGACCAAGGACGCTAGATCCCCCATCGACGGAGTTTTTATATCCAGGGTTCTTCTTTGGATCATCGGAATCAGAACGGGGGATCAATTCGTTCATTGTTTTCTGCAAGGAATCGATGGCAGAAACAACACCATCGAGATGTTTCTGCATAGAGACCTGAGCTTCCTGAACCGTTTTCACAGTATCTTCCAACACCCGAGCTCGAGTACCTTCTGCCATCTATGCAGAGGTTCAATGAAAGCACCACTTTGTTATGAACTAATCAATTACGGGGAATATATGGGTTGTTATATTGATAACTTGAAGAAGAAGAAGAAGAAGATGGGAAACAGAATTACAGAAAGGAGATGGGATAAATGATCAATGAGAACTAACAATAATGCCTATCTCATGTCCATTCAATAATTACTTTAAATAGCAATCTCTAACAGAATTGGTTACGTCATGATGTGGTCCTCAAACTTCTTGGGCTGCCTCTTAATCCTTGTACTTCTTCTAATTTGTGTTGGATCTGCATTTGGGCTGTCATCAGCATGCTGACCCAAAGGGTCCATGATAGGTTTTAGGTTACAAGGGGCTGGGCTAAACTAAGCACCACCCACTGCCACCTCCAGCAGTGGTGGTCGACGGCGGCGGCGGCGACAGCCACCACCGTTCGGTACTATAACCCGAGAGGCCACACACCCTTCAAAACGACTCTGCCGCACCCCCCCCCACTCGCACTTAACCCTTGGTCGCAATTCTGCCATTACGGTCACCGGACTGGTGACGCACGGGGGCCACACGTCGGCGGCAGCCATGGCTGCGGCGGCGGTGGTAGCTTCGTGGTGAGTCGACAGTGACGAGAAAAAGAAAACAAGAATGAGAGACTTACCTCTCGACGATAACGTAACCGCAACACCTCGAGGTCTCGACTTCCTCTCGATCGACGGTTCTTCCCTCTCTCGCTCTCTCTCTCTCTCTCTCGCTGAACCTCTCTCTCTCGCTGCACCTCTCTCCCTCTCGCCGGCAAGAATGGCGGCGGTGGTGATGGTGGTTCACGGCAGCAGCTAGGAAAGAAAAAGAAGAGAGAAAAATGTTTGGTTGGGGGGGGGGGGGGGGGGGTTCACGGCGCAAGGAAGGAAGGAAGGAGTCAAAATGCAATAGGGTTTCTTTGTTTTATTTGCTTTGTGCTGTTTGTGTTCGACGCAGGAAAACGAGAACAAAAGGGAGGGGGGTCGGTTCCCTTCATGGGCCGACCCCATGCACACTACTTTGCCAAAATGCCCATTTAGTCCCTAGGTTTTTAAAACCACTTCATTCTAAACCCAACTAGATTAGGATATTACTATATAGCCCCTGATAGACAATAACTTTTCAGATCTGGTTTTCCCCGTTAAAACTAGTTAGCACATAATCGTTTAGAGAAAAGTACATTTTAAATAATTAATTAAGTAAATAATTAAAGTAAAGCCATACCGGAACACGGGCTTTACAACTCTCCCCCGCTTGGATCAGACTTCGTCCCCGAAGTCTACGCCCACGAATAATTCCGGATAGTTCTCCCGCATCTCAGTCTCGGGTTCCCAAGTCCACTCGGAACCCTTTCGGTGCTTCCACTGGACCTTCACCAAACCAATTACTTTGTTGCGTGAGTCCCTAGTCTTCCTGTCAATAATGGCGATCGGCTTCTCTACGTAATTAAGTCGCTCGTCGATCTGGATATCCTCGAGAGGAATCACTGCAGACTCATCCATTACACACTTCCGCAATTGAGAAACGTGAAAAGTGTTGTGAATCAGGCTTAGCTCATCCGGTAACTCCAAACGGTAAGCTACCTTCCCCATGCGCGCAATGACCTTGTAAGGTCCAATGTAACGGGGTCCCAACTTTCCCCGTTTTCGGAACCGAATCACCCCTTTCCAGGGTGACACCTTCAGAAGAACATAATCCCCGACCTGAAATTCCAAATCCGATCGTCTCTTGTCGGCGTAGCTCTTCTGCCGGCTTTGTGCAGTAACTAATCGATCCCGGACCATCTGAATCATCTCAGTCTCCTTCAACACGACTTCGGTGCTTCCCAAAACTCGATGACCAACCTCGCCCCAACAAATGGGCGTCCTGCACTTCCTACCATATAACACCCCGTAAGGCGGTCTGCCGATACTAGAATGGTAGCTGTTGTTGTAGGAGAACTCAGCTAACGGAAGATACTGATCCCAACTACCCCCAAAGTCAATAACACATGCCCGCAGCATGTCCTCGAGTGTCTGAATAGTACGCTCACTCTGCCCGTCGGTCTGAGGATGAAACGTCGTACTAAAATGTAACCGTGTACCCATCTCACCCTGAAACTTCTCCCAAAACGGGAGGTAAAACGAGTATCCCGATCCGAGACAATCGAGACTGGCACCCCGTGCCTAGTCACAATCTCCCGAATGAAAATCTCCGCGAGCTTCTCCGCTAAGGAACTCTCTCTGATAGCCAAGAAGTGAGCGCTCTTAGTCAGACGATCCACAATTACCCAGATAGCATAATTCCCTCGCGAAGTCCTGGGAAGTTTAGTGATGAAATCCATCGTAATCTGCTCCCATTTCCACACCGGAATCTCCAAAGGCTGTAACTTCCCATGCGGTCGTTGATGTTCCGCCTTGACCTTCCGACAGGTCATGCATACCTCTACACATTTGGCGACATCCCGCTTCATGTCGGGCCACCAATAATCCTCTCGCAAGTCTCGGTACATCTTGGTAGCTCCCGGATGAATCGAAAACTTGGACTTGTGCGCCTCGTCCAACAGTATCTGTCGGTTCCCACCAGTGAGGGGAACCCAAATTCTACCGTACCGAGTCAATAAATCTCGACTATCACGGACAAAATTCTGAATTTCCCCTGAAACCCTCTCGCGTTTGGCATTCTCATCTAGAACCGCCACTTCCTGAGCACTACTTATCGACTCGAGAAGAGGTGCAACCACTGTCAGTCGTTGACACAAACCTCTCAGTGGTTCACTAACCGGATGTCGACTAAGTGCGTCCGCGACCACATTCGCTTTACCCGGGTGGTAAAGTATCTCGCAATCATAATCTTTGACCACATCGAGCCATCTTCTCTGACGCATATTGAGATTCTGCTGATCCATCAGGTACTTGAGGCTCTTATGGTCAATGTAGATCGTACACTTGACGCCATATAGATAATGTCTCTAGATTTTGAGGGCAAACACCACTGCTCCCAACTCTAGGTCATGAGTCGGGTAGTTCGCCTCATGAGGCTTCAGCTGCCTCGAAGCGTAAGTTATAACCTTGCCGCGTTGCATAGGCACGACACCCAAACCCTGGTGTAAAGCGTCACAGTACACCACCAAGTCCTCCATGCCCTCGGGCAAGGTTAACACCGGAGCCTCGCATAACCGTCTGCGTAGCTCCTCGAAGGCCCTCTGTTGCTCCTCACCCCAGCTGAAAGCCGCAGATTTCTTTGTCAATCGGGTCATAGGCGACGCGATCTTGGAGAAATCCTGAATAAATCTCCGGTAGTACCCAGCTAACCCAAGAAAACTCCGTACCTCAGTGGGAGTCTTTGGCACTTCCCACCGCATCACTGCTGCAACCTTGGCCGGATCAACCATTATGCCATCCTGGTTCACGACATGTCCTAGGAATTGGACCTCCCGTAACCAGAACTCACACTTGGAGAACTTAGCATAAAGCTTCTCCCGCCTCAAAACCTCCAAAACTTCTCGCAAATGTATCCCGTGCTCTTCCTTCGTCTTCGAATATACGAGAATATCGTCAATGAACACAATCACCGACCGATCAAGCATCGGGCTACACACCCTGTTCATAAGGTCCATGAACGCTGCTGGTGCATTGGTGAGCCCGAAAGGCATCACCACAAACTCGTAATGGCCATAACGTGTACGAAAGGCCGTCTTCTCCGTATCCTCACTCCTCACCCGCATTTGATGATATCCCGATCTCAAATCAATCTCGGAGAACCACGAGGCTCCCTGCAGCTGGTCGAACAAGTCATCGATCCTTGGCAGAGGATAACGATTCTTCACCGTAAGCTTATTCAGCTCGCGGTAGTCTATACACATCCGTTGAGACCCATCCTTCTTCTTCACGAACAGAATCGGGGCTCCCCACGGTGAACAACTCGGCTTGATGAACTCCTTTTCGAGAAGTTCCTGCAGCTGAGTGTACAACTCCTTCATTTCCGGTGGAGCCAAGTGATACGGTGCCTTGGCCACCGGAGCAGCACCCGTAATCAAGTCAATGGGGAACTCCACCTGTCGTTCAGGAGGTATCCCCGGTAACTCATCGGGAAATACGTCAGCAAACTCCCGTACAACCGGCACATCCTCCGCAGTCTTCTTCTCTTCGTCGATGCGCGTGTCGATCACATACGCCAAAAATCCCTGACCACTGTGCTGCAAGTACCTCCGAGCCCTCGCGACTGAATATATCGCCGCGGTCCGTCTAGGCGAGTCTCCCTGAATCAACAGTTCTCCCCCGCTTGGGGTTCAAACTCGCACTTGTTTGTGACAACAAACAATCTCCGCCTCAAACGTATCCATCCAATCCATGCCCACAATCACACATCGCTCACGCATAGCAATCGGAATCAGGTCGATGGGAAACCTCACCCCCGAGATTTCCAATGTGCATCCCCGATACACATCCGTAACCGTCAAGGTCCTGTCATCAGCAACCTCGACTACCAGAGGACACCCTAACCGTCCTACAACTCGGCCCAAACTCTCGCTAAAAGTGCGAGACACAAACGAATGAGTAGCCCCGCTATCAAACATCACTACCGCAGGCACCGAGTTAACTAGGAATGTACCTAACATACAGATTAAACACATATAAATACATACCGAAGAGGTAGCAAAGACAAAGAGGAAAAAGCAATGAAAATGTACCTGCCACCACCTTGGCGTCGCCTGCGCCTCGTCCACCTTCAGCTGGTGGACCCTACCTCGAGCTGCCTCCGTCCCCGGCTGACCCGCTCGACCGTCAGTAATACGCAGTGGGGCATTCGCAGGAGCCCTCTGTGCCCCACTCCCATCAGCTACCCTCGCGTTCGGACAGTTGGCCTTCACGTGACCCGTCTGCTTGCAGTTAAAGCAGACCATCAACGGCACTTTACAATCTCGACTGAAATGACCGGCCTGCCCACACTTGAAGCATCCATCAGTTCTCTTCCCACTAGTATCCCTGGGCTTAAACCCACCGATCCTTGGACTCGAGCGTGAGTCCGTGAACCTTGACTTCTTCGATACAGCAAAGATTGGCGTCACCGCCTGTGCCGCCTTTCTCTTCTTCACGTGAGTCTCTAACTCGAGTTCCCGTCTCCAGACAGCCTCCATCATCGCAGTAAGTGAAGCATACTGCGCAGTGCTCACGAACTCCCTAATCTCGGTACGTAACATGTCCTTGTACCGAGACATCTTCATGTCCTCCGAAGCGGCATACTGAGGACAGAACAGCGCCATCTCTGTGAACTTCCGGTTCATCTCCTTTACAGTCTCTGTCGTCTGAGTGAGCTCTAGAAACTCCTTTGCGATTCTCTCCATCTCCACCGGGGGCCCGTACTCTGCACGGAACCGGGTGACAAACTCCTCCCAGGTCAAAGTAGTACGCTCAGCCAGCGTCAACGCCGTAGCACACCAATCCTTCGCTCCGTCACGTAGTAAGTTTACCGCGAAGCGAACCTTCAAGTTGTCGGGGCAACCACTGGTCAAAAATGCGCACTCCATGTCCGATATCCATCGCATGCTGATGATCGGATTCGGGTCTCCCTTGAACTCAGGCGGAGAGCAAGCAGAGAGATCCCGATACTGAAACTCTCGAGTACGCGACTGTCCACCCGCCGGTGGTGGAATCGCTGCGATGCGCTCCTCCATCAGAACTACCACCTCGTCGCGGATGGCCGTGATAATCTCGGGGATCGCCTCCCCGATCGCATGTGCCACCTCGGCCGCAATCATCTCCCGGATCTGCTCCGCAGTGATCCCGGCACCAGTCGTTGGCTCAGCAGTGTTGTTCCTCCTAGTGATGGCCATTTCTGGGGTAGAAATTACAACGAGTTATTAGTACATAATAACTCACACTACGACGCTCACACTCAACTTCTTGGATTCCGCGTGACTTTCCCCGACTCGAGCATTGATCCTGTGCTTCCGATAGTAGGAGCTCTACTACTACCTTCCACACCTATCATCACTCGTTCCGAGTCCCATCCCGAAGTGTCCAAGTAGTTTCTCGCCGATAACTACACCCATATGCCCGTACCAGCATATGTACACACTCTTCCTAGCTCCTTAGGAATTTCACCCCAACACACTACCCTTGCTACAACGAAATCCCTACTGACCATGACGAGTTGCCTCACGAATACCCCGTCACATGCAGCGTGAAACAAATAGACATTCGAATACCAGATCCTATCCTAGAACGGTTGGACTCAAACAAGAGCTGCGCAATAGAACTAAATCAGATATTCTATGGCTATGTGATTCCTACGGCATACAACCTATAGGGCATTCGCTTAACAACCTAATATGATTAGCAGTAATTCCTATTAGCAAGCAATAACCATACAGTACAGTGTAAATAGCACAAGTAATCTAGCATGAATACTCCTATGATCTAGAAAGCAATCAATACACTAAGTACTGTACCTTTTCCCTTGGCTCCAGCTGACTGTACACACTGCGCCCTTGATCACCGTTTCTCAAACGCATTTTCCTTTATTTTATTTTCCAAAAACTTTAAAGAAAATTTTATAGCCGCAAACTTGATATCAAACACACCGAGATGTGTTTGATTCACTCAAGCTGAGCTCTGATACCAAGTTGTAACGTCCCAAAAATTACAGTAAATTTTAAACTTTTAAAATAATCATTTAATTGCATAAGACACCATTAATAATCCAAATAACCGTTTCGTTTGCAAATTTAAATAATAAACGTTCTCATTAAAACTAAACAGCGGAATTAAATTGTTTTTAAGTATAAATTAAATCTCATGACTGTAAGGAGCCCTTCGTACGCGCTAGTGTGTACCGTCACGCCTTGGAGCCACTAGTACCTGAAACCACAGTTTATAGGGAAAGGGTAAGCACGAAACTTAGTGAATTCAACACCACATACAACACAATTATATTACACTACCCCTAACACAGGTAGATATACATAACCAAGCATGCAAGTAAGAACGCATCCTAAACAAGCATACTCACACCAACCCACTTAAACAAGCATTCATCGGTCTCCCCGATGACACACGATAACCGTGCACGTATCCCCCGGTCCCACCGAGTTCATACGCCACTCGTGTACACAATCCTCGGTCCCACCGAGTCCTCAGTCCCACCGATTTTACATGACACCTAAGGTCCATACTAGACACAACACTATCTAGTACCACACAACAAGTAACACCATTCAGCACACACGAGCTATAGTAATGTAAATATAAGTATATAACCATAGTTCTACGTAGTGAGTGAACTCACCTCGAAAGCGATGTAGAAATCTCGAACGATCACACGAGCTAGCCAACTCCAAAATCACTTCTCGACACCTAAATAATTACTATAGAGTGTCAACTCGAAGCCCGGGATCCTTAATTATAAACATATGGTTAAACGGGTGATATTTCGCCTTTTCGGCCTAAACTGCAGGTCTGTTCGGGACCTGCTTAGCCCCTTTTAGACCCACAATTCTAGAGATCACTTTTTACAACCAGATAGTTCGTTCTTAGCTTTCCAGGGACATATTATACAAGTTCTAACGATTTTCCTACGATTTTATATGATTTTTCTAAAACTGCAACGCCATTCCGGCAGATTCGGACCTGCTGTAAAAATGGCTATTTTGCACATAGCTAGAGGCCGAACCAGGCTCTCGCCGAAACACGAAAAATGTGCCCGACACAGAATGTGAACCGTGGGCACCAGATTCGTCTCAAACCGAGTTACAACGGAAAAGGTATGGCCGATACAAAACAGCGGCAGAAAGGACGTTTTCACATAAAATGACGATTTTGAAACGGTTTACGCGTTCGGTTTACACGATTCGGGTTTGCAACTAGGGTTCACTCGATTAGGGTTTTAGGTTACAAGGGGTTGGGCTAAACTAAGCACCACCCACTGCCACCTCCGGCAGTGGTGGTCGACGGCGGCGGCGGCGGCAGCCACCACCGTTCGGTACCGGCGGTGGTAGCTTCGTGGTGAGTCGACAGTGACGAGAAAAAGAAAACAAGAAGGAGAGACTTTCCTCTCGACGATAACGTAACCGCAACACCTCGAGGTCTCGACTTCCTCTCGATCGACGGTTCTTCCCTCTCTCGCGCTCTCTCTTTCTCGCTGAACCTCTCTCCCTCTCGCCGGCAAGAATGGCGGCGGTGGTGCTGGTGGTTCACGGCAACAGCTAGGAAAGAAAAAGAAGAGAGAAAGATGTTTGGTTGGGGGGGGGGGGGGGGGGGTTCACGGCGCAAGGAAGGAAGGAAGGAGTCAAAATGCAATATGGTTTCTTTGTTTTATTTGCTTTGTGCTGTTTGTGTTCGACTCAGGAAAACGAGAACAAAAGGGAGGGGGGTCGGTTCCCTTCATGGGCCGACCCCATGTACACTACTTTGCCAAAATGTCCATTTAGTCCCTAGGTTTTTAAAACCACTTCATTCTAAACCCAACTAGATTAGGATATTACTATATAGCCCCTGATAGACAATAACTTTTCAGATCTGGTCTTCCCCGTCAAAACTAGTTAGCACATAATCGTTTAGAGAAAAGTACATTTTAAATAATTAATTAAGTAAATAATTAAAGTAAAGCCATACCGGAACACGGGCTTTACATTTGTAGCAACAATTTCTCTTCCAAAACAAAATTGTTAAGTTTTTTTTGCTTGAATTTTCTTGCTATACAATATGTAAAAGTTACGGATTTTGAAGATAAGTTTCTGGATGTAGAAAACAAACCAAAACACGATTAACGATTTAATTAGATGCAATTATCATAAAGGAGGTAATGTAGATGATCATATTTTTCAAAACTTTTACGAAATCAATTTTGCAAATTCATTCATTCGTTGAACTCAACACATCATCTTTTTATTTCGAAATCCATTTAGGGCATGTTCGATTTGTGAGATTTGAAATTTGATTTTATTCCAAACCCACAAACATTAGATTTAGAAACCCCATAGATATACTTGATATTTCGTTCATTTGTTTTTAAGAATCTTCTGAAATATGTTAAAAATTCATTTTCCAGTACATTATTAATAAAATTCAATTTAATTATTTTTATAACTATTTATATTTTGTTTCCATAAATTATCATAAATAATTAAATTCAATTCTATATAAAATCCTACAACTCAATCATACAAAATATTCTAAGTCACGAAATCCAAGTTACTCAAGAACATCCAATCACTAATTTTTGTAAAATCAAGCAGAACAACATTCATGTTTTTAAAAAAAAATCCATTTAAGGTCTTTTGCAAAAATGCAACATTCTCTTTGTAATATCAATACCAATGTTAGGGGTGTACAGAAAACCGTCAACCCGCGAAATCCGCCCAAACCAAACTGTAACACCCCATATTTTTCATTCTGGCGATTTTAGAATAAAATGGGAAGTTGGTGGCCAAAGTGAGAAAATTGAATCTTAAGTGCTCAAGGGGCGAAATCAAGAGTTTAAATAAGATGAAAACCCTACTCTCTTCATTTTCATTTGGTTGATACGATTGAGAGAAGAAATTGAGAGAGGAAGAGAACCCTAATTAGAGGTGTGGTGGGGAGAGTTGCAGCAAATGATAGAGTCATCATCTCCAAGGTATGATCTCTCATTCTTCTTCTTCTTCTTCTCTATGTTTGGCTAGACTAGCTTATGGCTTGGGGATGTGATAATCCATTTGTTAATTGAGTTTTAGTCCATAAGAAGGAAGGCAAATGATTTTGGGATTGATTCCCTATGAGTTTTGATCAAATCAGTAAGAAACTTCATCATGTTTGCTTGGTAATCTCCATTTTTCTATGGGTTGAGTTTTGAGCTTTTGGGTTTTAAATCATGAATCAATGTTTGGGTTTTGATTGGATTTCGTTAGATTAAACGATGTTTTGGTGATTGGTATTTGTCGGGAAAGGTTTAGAACATCCATTATTTCATTTTGGAGGCTTAAAATCGATTTAGGATGAGTTGGGATTGAGAAAGGGTGAGTTTTCGGCTGAAATTCGTGTGCAGGTGCTCCGCGCCAGTTGGCTAGCGCCAGAACTGGCGCCAATTACTGTCCAGAGCCCCGCGCCAGTTGGCTGGCGCGGGCACTGGCGCCGAGCACTGTTTCGCGTTTTCGGGTTTCGTTTCGCGTGCTGTTTGAGGACATGTTTGTGGTATCACCTAAGGATTGATTTGGGATATAATTAGATGGTTTAACACCATTCTTGTGGTGCAAATTCAGGTGTTCGGTTTGAGCTAAAGTGTGTCCCGGAGCGTGTGTCGATGTGCCAAGGCTAAGGCGAGTTCCCTTACCTTCTTTGTGTGAATGAAACGTTTTGTTAAATGTTTTCATAACTGATTATGGTTACGAGCATAATGACATGATTAAACGTTTTAAAATGTTTTATTACACATGACATGGAAATGTTTGCTAATGCATGCAAGATGTTTATACGTTCATTTATACGTGAATGTTAATTGCATGTTCTTGTGATGACGTTGCTATGTGTGGAGTCGGGTTGCACAGTGGTGTCTGACATGAATGGTTGAGAATCTTCGGTGGACAAGTTTGTCCGTATGCCTCGAATCCGTTTTGAGTGCACACGGATACGACATTGACCGAGTGCCGAGGGGATCTACTGTGGATGCCCCGAATGCCGAGCCTAGCTTAGTAAGGTGATGAAAATGCCCCGAATGCCGAGCCTAGCTTAGTAAGGTGATGAAAATTGTGACCACTGTGCTATCCCTTTATGTGGAGTCGAGCATTTAAACTGGATTTCCGATTATTTTATAACGGTTACATGTTTTGTACTACTGTTAGCGTGAAAGTGTTTTTAAAGAGGGAATTCACTAGACCTCATGGTCTAACCTTCACTTTTCAAAAACTAAAACCATTTTCAGGTAAGAGGCGTACTTGGGGTTTCACCTTGTGACGATGGAAAGACGTGGGGATGTAGAAGAGGCATAGCTGGTTAGAGGCTTGTAGCTTATCGTTGGGCTTCCTGTAGTATCTCAGTTGTGAAGATGTTTTCCGCTGCGAGTTTAGAGTAGAACTGATGTATGGTATACTTTAGGACCGTTTTTGGTTGTAATGTTGTAAATTTTATTTTATTTAAATTTGGGTTGTTACACAAACCGCTAACGACCCAATTAAACCCAAATCGCTAAACCGCCAATTAAGAGAGTTGAAATTGGGTTAGGTTTAACTCAACCCGCCGCTAGTATATAATTTTTATAAAATTATATATATAATATAAGAATAAAAATTGTAGTCAATTTTAGACAAATTTACAACCCAAAGTGTATATATTATACACGTATATATGTGTGTATATATAATACATTTTATTTATTGTTTCGAGTCGAGCCTACACTTTTTCAAGCCGAACATGTTAAAAGTTAAAAAAATTATAGACGTCGAGCCAATAAGCGAGTTAATCGAACTCAAGTTTGAGTCAGTAAATGAGTATCGAGCTCGAGTTCGAACATTGAAAAAGTATTTGGGCTCGAGCTCGAGCCCTACTATGAGAAAGTTATTTGAGCTCGAGTCGAGCACGAGCCCAATCCTCTTTTTTCTAGTTGAGTTCGAATAACTTGTAAGTTACAACTCGACTCGCCTCGGTTCGTTAACACCCCACTAGCAGCCATATTTTGGGTTCATTTAGAAACTCTTTTGAGTCCAAAATGGTGGAGGTCATTATATATTTTGATGTATACTACCAAACCGCTTAACCCGCCCAACCCGTCATAACCCACAAGTGTTGGGTTAGGTTATACTTTTGAATGGATTGGGTTGGGTTGAGATCGCTCCAAACCGCTATAATTGGGTTGGGTTCTAAAAAAATTCTAAACCGCCTAACCCAACTCGCGTACACCCCTAGCCAATGTACCTTTTTTTCATTCAATTTAAAACGACTTTAAGCATTTTATTGCAAAACTATATGAAGATTAACATTTGAGGCTCAGATCTATAACTAGGATCGGAAAAAATGGGTCAGGAACCGCCATGGCTGCAACACCGGTTGCAATCTGAGAGATACATATTACATGCAACGCCTCTCAAAATAGCATCCGGGTTGCCCCGCCAAGATACGACCCGAAATTTCACCATTTCCCCAATCTGATGCTCAGATCAACCAGAAAACTCAAATCATCACCGCCTCCGCATAACCAAATTAATGTAATCCACAACCAACAAAAGATAGAATGAAATGAAAGAAGGTCGTTGATCGTAAGCAAGCAGTCAATAGCTGGAAGAAACAACAAAAGAACTGATCGGAATATTCTACACACCTGGTGGTCAGTAGCATTTGATCAGAAGAATGGTTGATTTTTGTGCTTCGTGTAGAATCAAAGGGGGATGAAATCATCGGCTCAAATATGATCTGATCGGAACCGAAGAGGTCAGATCCGCCATATAGTGGCAAGAGAGAAGCAACCACCCTTAAGAACACCTCTAACTCTCGCCTGAGCCTCTTTCATGTCCGTCTGAGCATTCCCATCTGAATCCCCTTTTGTTCTTTGGTCTCTTTGCTGTAACTATGGATATCTATATAGAGTCACAGTAAAATTTGCATTAATGAACCTTTGGTTTATCAATTATGACACTTTAAGTACTCCTACTATTTTATCAAATGTTTTTACTTTTAAAAAGGAACAATCTTTAAATTTCCCGTAACAACAATAATAATATTATTATTACCAAATGATCATTTTTCAACTATATTACTATTGATGTTACGAAAAGTTTGAAGATTATTTGTCAGAAGTGTCGTATAAAATAGTCTATACAACGTTTTATTTAAAAAAATATCCTAAAAACTTGTTAAAACGTCATAAAACTTATTACAATACTTTTAAATATGATGTTTTATTGTTTTGTCTTATATAGAGGTCTATAAAACACTTAATCATTGTTAGGAGGCTATAAAACCAATTTGGTTGCAATAATAAAATTTTGAATTATAATAAACTAGTTGTGTATTTGCACAATGCAACGGGATGTAATATGTGACCAAGTGTAATGAAGAAGTTGCATAATATCCCTCAGGATAAAGTGAGAACACTAATTCTGGTATATAAAAACCTACGTTTGGCATTTTCTATCCCATTGCCAGTTTTCCTCTCATCGCCTCCTCATCATCTTCTTTCATGTTCTTGAGAGATACCTCATCATCTTCTTTCATGTTCTTGAGAGGTAAGTTAACCGTGTCAATTTCAATTTTGATTCTATCTTTCATGTTCTTGAGAGGTAAGTTAACCGTGTCAATTTCAATTTTGATTCTACATTTTAGATTTTGATTCACTCTTGTCATAGGTGATTTTAATCAAATCTTAACTAAGTAAACAATTCAGTTATATTTTGTGTTTGAAATTAGTGAGAATATAGACATTATAAAGTTGTCAACCTCATTTTCTGCATTTAACACAAACATTAATCAAAATATTCATATAAATCAAAATTCAACATTTTTCAGATTTTATGTGTTTAGTGTGGATTATTTTTTAAAAATAATATAAGTATTAGCTTAACATAACACAACGAATTATATATTAGATTTTTATTTGATCATCGAGAATAAAAAAATTCATAGAAAACTTCATTACATAAAGAAGTAATAGAACTCAAAAAGAATAAAAAACTATTTTTTTTTCTGAAAATAAAACTGTTTAAAAACTTTTAGAACGATCTTAAAAAAACATTTCTATACATTTGGATTACAATATTTTTTATGTTAATGATTTTTTTAGATGCAGTTAGGTCAAGATTTTGGTGATTATACATGCAACCATTATTTTTGTTTTTCTCAATTTTCTTTTTCTTTCTTACCATTTACCATTTACCATTTACCATTTACCAATTACCATTTACCATCAATTACTTTATTTTGCATATTCAATTTAATTCAAAACACCCATATCAACACCCCTTCCATCAAAGAAAAAAAGCAAGTATTTGAGATTGTTAATTTAAATGACTTGTCTGTTTATTTTATTCTGTCACGGTGTATAAGTTACTTTTAATAATTGAATTGGGAAAAAATAAAACTACTTAGGATTTTTTGTCACCGTAGATAAGTTGTTTTTAATAAGTTAGTCTATATTAACTTATCAACTAATTTGAAGCAACTTATGACTTTTTGGTTATTTTACATATATAAGCAATCTCAAACACCCCCTAAATAACAAATTATTAGTTTATTACGTTTTGATACCACAAAAAGTTAATCCAAACACTTTTTATAAAACTATTTTTTGTCACTGGTGAAACCGTTGGACAAACTCCCGCACGGAAGCCATATGTGTTGCTTTTCTAAGACATCCTATAGCAAAGTTCTGTGAGGGTGGCACCGCCTTGAACCCTTGAAGTATCTTCTTCAATGGAGACTTCACTTGATTGGAAGTTGAACAAGTCCAAGATAAAGGGAAACGAACGACAAACCCTCGTAGTCATGACCGTCGATTCTGATTTTCATCAACAAGTGGTGTTGTTTAGCGCAAATGACTAAATATGTGAAATGTCTAATGCAATAACAATTAGCTCCGGTTTCAGGGTGGTGGGTTCATTGAACCAGAGGTTACGAATGCAAGCTTGAAACACGGTGGGGAAGAACGAGTTAGTCGGAGTGTATATTGTTGAGTGTATATTGCTTTGGTGATCGGAGTAGTAAGGTCGTTTGAATTGAGTAAGCATTGGATGAAGTTTCCTTGGGCATCGTTTGAGGTTGCCGATGAAAGTCCAAAGAGGAAGACAAAGGTGAGTGCAAGAAGAGACATTGTTGGTATAGACGTGATACATAATAGCATAATAATATACATACACATAAAATCATCCTCCTTGTATATATATATATATATATAGGGTTGGGTTCCGGTGAGAAGATGAGGTTAATGTGAGAAGTGGTTATCAACCGTTGGATGAGAAATGGATGCACATTACGATGTGATGCACCGAGATGCACATGATCAATTCCCTTCGAATCCGCAATTCATGGGAGGACATTTGATTGAAAGTGGTCGATGGTTCTAATCCACTTCTCACGCTTCTCACGTTAAGCTCAATTTCTCACACGATCTTTCACTTATATACAGACATACCATATATAGAGAGGGAGGATCAAACGAAAACATGATCAAAACAAATGAACACGAGAACGACCAAATGACATGTAATTTTGCATTGAAATCATGGAACATGATAAACCCAAGGTCGAGTGTAATCATATATATATATATATATATATATATATATATATACATGTGATTTTACACATAAGTTTAGTGTAAAATCATATTTAATCGTTCTCATATTATCTTATTTGGTCATTGTTCAATGACCACTACGAGCACCAGACTAAATTGATGGAGATTCTCCTTCGTGCCAAGGAGTATTGGAGTGTGATAGAGGACGAGATTACTTCGATCCCTGCTCCCGACGAATGCAGAATCGAAGGTGATTGAAGAACATATTCTGAAAGACAAGAAGATCAAGAACTATCTTTATCAATCCACTGACAGAGAGATCATGGATACAATTCTGAATGATGACACCTCAAAGCAGATATGGGAGGATGTGATAGAAGTTCAAAGGCTCAACAAGAGTGAAGAGAGCCCAAATTCAGACATTAAAGACTAAATTTGAAATGCTTAAGATGAAGGAAGGATAGTCTATAAATGCCTATTTTAGACGAGTACTCTCGACACGAGTCGACAACTAAACGGATGAAAACTTGTGACGAAGGTGTACGAGAGAGTGATACCACAGGAAAGATTTTGAGATCCCAGATGCCAAAATTTAACTATGTTGTGTGTTCCATTGAGGAATCCAACAATGTTGAGATGTTAACTGTTGATGAACTCGAAAGCAACCTCCTTATTCACAAGCAGAGAATGAGAAATCTGAACGAGGAAGAATAGGTTCTAGCAGAGTGCCTCATGATGAAAAAGGAACGTTCATAGGAGGTTGAAGAAGAGGAAGGGGTAGACAACCTTCAACAAAGCATTAGTGCAATGCTACAAATGTCACAAGTTAAGACACTTTCAATATGAGTGTCCTAGTTGGTAGAAGAAAGCCAACTACACAAAGTTGAATGGAGAAGAAGACATGTTGTTTATGGCTATGCGGCAATTAAAAAACAACTCGAGTAGGAATCTAGTTCCTTGACTTGAATTGGGATGCTCAAATCATGTGCCAGGTAACAAAGAATGGTTCCGACAACTGGATGAAAGTTTGAGGCACTCAGTCAAGCTTGGCAATAATTCGAAGTTGGATATGATGGGAAAGAGGAATATAAAACTCAAAGTTGGAACATGAACTCAAACTGTAAGTGATGTGTTCTACATACGTGATCTTAAAACTAATCTTCTAAGTATTGGTCAATTACAAGAGAAATGATTGGTTGTTTTGATTCAAAATGCCATATGTAGAATATATCATCCTACCAGGGGTTGCATCATTGAAAGCATGATGACTACAAACCAAATGTTTGTTGATTGACAATTACAATCATGGATTCGGTTATCCATACTAAAGAGATGGCAATCTTGTGGCACAAAAGGTATGGCCATTTGAACTACAATAGTTTGAAATTGCTATAGCTAGGAACTTGTCCGGGGAATTCCAAAGTTCAAAACTCCAAATTTGGTGTGTGATGGTTGTATGATGAGAAAGCAACATCATGAAACAATTCCCAATAAGAGTAATTGGAGAGCAACAAGGCAATTACAACTCATTCACTCTAATATATGTGGACCCATAACCTTTACATCAAAGAGTAACAAAAGGTACGTCTTAACTTTCATAGATGATTTCAATCGAAAACTTTAGGTGTATTTTTTGTTTGCAAAGAGTGAAGTTTATATGACGTTCAAAGGATTTAAGAACAATGTGGAAAAGAAGTCGAGTTTGTCCATATGTGGCTTGAGGATAGACCGATGAGGGAGTTCATGTCAAAAGAATTAATAGAGTTCTGCAACCTCCGTGGTATTAAGTGACAATTTACGACATTATTCATTTGAAACAAAATGGGGAGGTTGAACGTAAGAATCACACGATTTTCAATATGGTACAATGCTTACTGAAGAAGAAGAAAAACATGTCTGACCCTAAAGCAGTAACATGGTGTGAATACTAGCGTGGAACACGTTAAGCATTTGGATGCATAGGAAATGTTCACGTACGAGAAACAAAAAGGACAATTGGATTCGAGAATCACAAGTTCATGATGTTAGGGTACGAAGGGCTACAAAATGTTGAATATAGAAGTGTTGCAAATGTTGTCGCAGAAACAAATTGGGTTCGTAATCTGCTCTTGGAGCTACAAACTCCAATCCGCAAAGCAACTGTAGTTCTCTGTGACATCTATGTCGTCTACCTAATAGACATAATTTCAATTAAGAACTGTGATGATGGTAACGAGGATTCTTATGTATAGTATGTTCATAATTTCAATTAGCTACTGTTATTATGAATGTATTGTTACGTAAGCATACTTGTTTTTAAATTATTATGGTGATTAATGAACGTTAAAGTACGTTTCCTGTGTTTGGGTGTGTATAGCCATTTCTTATGGTTATCTTTATGTGCTTCTACAGAATACGATGGTGAATACACCAAATAGATCTCCTACTTCAGAAGATAGGGCGGCAAATGAACTAGTTGAAAATCAACCTGAAAGGGGTGGAATCAATGTGAGTCCACTAAGGCCATCCATTCTGGGAGAAAGTGAGAATCAAAAACATCGCACCAATGTCGGTACTTCCAACCCGGTGACGACAGAATCTACGATGGAATCCCGTATGATGGAAAATATGATGCGGGTTATGAATGCAGCATTGACTCAACAACAAGAGATGTTTATGAAAATGTTGAATGACCGAAGCGTTGAGTCACAAAGGCTGGAGTTGGGTACTTGTGCTGAAAATCCGCCTGTTAACCCAGTAATGAATGTTAATAGAAGAATAGAGAAAGTTTGTTCATATAAGACATTTTTAAGTTGCAAGCCACCTGAATTTGTTGGTTCAGATAATCCAATTGCGTGTATGAATTGGATTAGAGAGACGGAACAAGCATTTAGAGCTTGTGAATGTGATGAAGAGTCAAAGGTCAGATTTAGATCCCAAATGTTACGAGGAAATGATTTGACATGGTGGAATGTCGTGACATCAACGGTGACGGCCCCGGTTCTGACAGCAATGACCTGGGAGTCGTTTAAAAGAAAGATTTTAGAAGAATACTGCAATGAGAACGAAATGGACCGGATCGAAGAAGAGTTTTGAATGCTTAAGAAGGGTACTTCTTCAGTAAGGGAGTACACTCGCGTATTCTTGGGGAAACTAAATTTAGTGGGGCATGTGGCCCCAACTGAAAAAGAAAAGATAAAGGTGTATCTGGCTTACCGACAGATATGATGTCAAGAGTCTGGAGTTCCAAAGCTTTGACACTAAGGGAAACGATTGAGGAAGCCAAAATAATATAAGAAGTTTATGCCAGAGATAAAGAAGAGAAGACACAAGTGGGGGAGAAAAGAAAGCGAGAAGGTCGATCGGAATCTTCGCAAGGACCGAAGCCCTTTATTTAGAACATTCGTTTTGAGCCTCGACAAGAACCTAACTGGTGTCAGAAATGTAGGAGCAAACATTTTGGGCCGTGTCGGGTGGTATCGAAGGAATGTTTTAAATGCGGAAGAATGGTCATCAAATTGAGAATTGTCTCATCCAAGCACCAACCTGCTATGAATGTAAGAAGCCTGGTCATTATCGAAGGGATTGCCCAAAGTTGAAGAATAGCGGGAATCAAGAGAGGAAGCCTAATAGTCCAAAACCAACGGGCTGAGCATTTCACTTGATGGCGGAAGAAGTTAAGGAATCAGCGGATGTAGTTTATGATACATTCCTTGTTAATTCTATACATGCGTGTATATAATGTGATAGTGGTGCCAACTTGTCCTTTTGTATTACAATCTTTCATTAAAAGCTAGCTATACCAGTTACTATTTTGGAAGATGCCTTAATAGTTGAAATAGCTAATGGGAGTCAAGTCTTAGTTGGGGAAAGACTGGAGGATTGTACAATTTTGAATGAAGAAAAAAAATTCCCGATTGATTTGATTTTGATGGAAAATAGGTGGGTTCGAGATAGTGATGGTATGGATTGGTTGATGAATAATTAGACATAAATTCTTTGTGCTAAGAAATTAATTCGGATCTCTATGCCCGAAAATGATGTTGTACTCATTTATGAGATACGTATTTACCTTTAGTGGAGTTTATTTATAATAATAGTTATGATTCAAGTATTGGGAGGGCATTTTTCGAAGTTTGATATGGACGAAAATGTAAGACTCCGATATGTTGGTTGAAAGCTGGAGAAAAGCAATTGTTGCCCCAAAATTGTGCCATAAATGGCTGATAAGGTTAAGGAGATTAGGAAACACTTCGAAATCGATAAAAGAGTTACGCCGATCTGAAAAGAAGATTGAAAGAATTCCAAGTTAGGGAGCGGGTGATGCTAAAGATATCTCTGTGGAAATGTATTATAAGATTTGGAAGTCTCTCATTCAATTCGATTTCTTAAGATTGATAGTCTTAAGTTAATTTGAATTTCAATTAGGTTATTGACATCAGTCGTGGAAAGAATTGGAATCAGTTTCACTCTGAGTTCGCGTTACCCAGGTGAGTTCATCTACCTGTTTTGATTTAATAATAATCGAATTGTTGAGTTAATATCTTCTTGAAATGTTCGCTAAAGGGTTATTGGAAATTTTGGAAAGAAAGCTGTACAAAGTAAATTGGGTATTATCGAAATCCAGAAGATGAATTTCCCGAATTAGATTGATTTTCTGGATTGGGTTTCGGATTCAGGATAATTCCGGAGTCCGGATGCTTTTCCGGATTGATTATCGGATATCGGATAATTCCGGATTCCTATTAGAACCCCAGATAGTTTTCCGGATTGAGTACCGGATATCGGATAGTTCCGGACTCCGATGGGTTATCCGGATTTGATTTACCAGGTACCGGATGGTTTTCCGGATTGGTTAACGGATGTGATTCCCGGATGGTTCCGGACTTGGAGTCCGGATACATTTTCCGGATGTTACCGATTTTTGGATTTCCGGATATAATTCCGGTCTGTTTTCCGGACTTGGTTCCTGATTAGTTTACTGGACAGGTTTTCCTGTATATTTCTGTGCAATATTGTACTGTTCAAATGTTTTATGAATACGAAACCTATTGTGATTTTAACAGTATAGACATAATTATAACTCGACTGCGAGTATGATATGAGTTGTTATGTGTTTTGAGTTGATACACATATATATATGTTAGGAAGTGTAATGGATCCATAGGCACTAGTATTATGTAAAAATGTAGAATAGGCAAGGTATAATTGTTAATGCCAAAAATCGCACCAAAGGGACAACTTAAGGTCGATGTGGACTTTAACAACTAAAGAAAGGAATCTCTCGATAAAAGCGTGCGACAAGGATTAAAATGTAAACGAGACAGGGAATTTGATGACGCAGGAAAAACCTCAACGAGGAAAAACCCTGCGGACGACAGTGGATGTCGTCGTTGCACTATGGTCGCCAATCAGGGGCGATGTCCTTGGTGTTACTGGTGTCGGTCGTACAGAGGTTACAATACAAATGAAGGAAAAAACTTCGAAATGTAAAGTACAAGTGTTTGGAATGTAAAAACAAGTGTATGTCGTGTGTGAAAACAATGTGTAAACTGCTAGTCGAGAGCGAAAGTCGTGCGTCGAGAGCGGTTCTTCGAGTGAGAGTCTTTCGCTTGTAGTGTTCTTCTAAGCTCGGATGTTTATCTTCTGTTGTTCGATGTTATCTGATACTTCGGTCCCCTCCAACTGAGGTTTTACTTGATCTTTTATAGCCTTCGAGTGCTTTGATTAGCTCATTGATTGCTTCGATAACAGTCATAACGGTCGCCAGGTTGTAATTCTTTATAACTGCTCTTCGTCGGTTACGACCGTTGCTCATTAATGACTTTGACTCCTGCATTAATCATCAAAAAAACGTAACAGTCGTATATCACGTTAGTTAAGGTCGCATGGTTTCGTGTGACGGTCGTGCGGAACAGGCGACGTCGTGGTCGAATGTCGCGAGGAAGTCTCGACTTACCTTTTAGAAGGGACGACGGGAGGTTTTTGGGTCTTTGTCGGGACCTTATCTTAATACAAGATATAGTTCATAATATGCGTCTTACCTTTCCTGGTCGTGGTCGTGACCTGTGAATTTTTGCCCAAACAATAATTGCTATTCATATTGAGACGTGGAAACATAGAATATGCAAGGTATAATTGCTATTCATATTGAGACGTGGAAACGTAGAATAGGCAAGGTATAATTGCTATTCATATTGACACGTGGAAACGTAGAATAGGCAAGGTATAATTGCTATTCATATTGAGACGTGGAAACGTGGAATAGGCAAGGTATAATTGCTATTCGTATTGTGACATGGAAACGTGAAATAGGCAAGGTATAATTGCTATTTCCACTTTCTATTGGAAGATGAGGAATGTTAATGCCAAAAATCGTCCAGAAGGATAACTTAAGGTTGATTGTGGAATTTAACAACTAAATAAAAGAATCTTTCGACAAAGCGTACGACAAAGGAGAAAAACGTAAATGAGAGAGATTTGGTGACGCGGGAAAAACCTCAACGAGGAAAAAACCCGCGGACGACCGTGGAAGTCGTTGCTGCACTATGATCGCCAAACATGGGCGATGTCCTTGTGTTTCAGGTGTCGATCGTACAGAGATTACAATACAAATGAAAGGAAATACTTTAAATGTAAAGTGACAAGTGTTTTGAATGTAAAAACAATGTGCGTCGTGTGTAAGAATTTCAGGTCGAGAGTGTAAATCGTGCGTCGAGAGCGTTCACTTCGAGAGATAGTTCTTTGTTTTGGATGTTCTTTGAGTACGCAATGTGCTTCTGGAATTCGATGATGATAGATGATAATCTGATGATATCCGATCTCCTTAAATGATGATTGAGCCTTTGCTTTTATAGTCTTCGGATGCATTAATTGATTTCTTAAACGCCTTGGGTAACTGTCGTAATGGACGTCGAGTTGAATGTTGTTAATTGCTCTGTCGGTTTCACCCGTTGGCCATAAATATTGTTGACTTGCATTAAATGATGAGATCATAACAGAAAAAACATACGTTAGCTTGGTCGAGGTCGTGTGTTTCCAGACGACAGTCGAGGGTTATGTCACGACGGTCGAGGTCGAGGGACACCTGCGACCATAAATTCGGTCAAAGGACAAAAGTGTTTATGCTTTGACTTGGTTGTGAAAAAATTGTGTCAAATGTTTTAAGCATCGTGGTCGTGGTCGAGACTGGTGATTTTTTGCCCAAACAGTTTGCCCCAAAATTTAAAAAATAGAGCGGCAAACTCGAGTTTTTAAATTTTGCTAGTCGAGTGCTCAGGATCGTGACACGTGTTTTCAGTTGTCTTGGAACTGGATCGATTCGATTTTGACTAAGGAAGGAGTAAAAAAGGCGATAAGGACGTGACGTCATGCTGACGTGCGATCGTGCATAACAGTTGTACGCGCCAGGTGTCGACGATCCGCGTGGTTATACGAAAGGGCAAGGGTACGTGTCGATCATCGAGAGGCTCGATCTGACACGATCATTTACATAAATAGCGACCCTTGACGGATCCTTTCCTTTTCACGATTTCAGAGAGATTCAAGAGAGAGATTTCCTTACTTTCCTTAGCGATTTGCTTCCAAACCTGCAAGAGTTAGAGTTTTCAAGGATTTGTAGCGCCTATATAAGGTACGATTTCTCGGTTCTTTTTTCTAAACTTTTTAACGAGCTTTTAGGTTAAAAAAGGACGATGGAACCCGAAAGTCTGATTCGAGATCAAAAGGATCTTGATGATCTTAGAACCTTGGCGAAAATCCCTGCGGGGATTACATTGATTAGTGCAGGTCGGACTCGACCCAATGCATGTCCTGATAGGTTCGTCGTTATTTATGAGTATTCTTTTAAGATAGGATTTGAATGGCCCTATTCGCCTCTTGACAAGGCTTTTATGACTAAGTTTGACCTAGCACCGGCCCAGTTAATGCCCCAATTTTGGAGGGTAATACAGGTGATAGAACGTCTTACCCACGACTGGAGGCCTCCCATGAATGTACACGATCTTCTTTTGGCTTATCAAGTTAAAAAAGACAAGTGTCATCGCTATAGCCTGTTCTCTAAGTACAAGGGTAAACGCACGTTAGTCTTAGAGACTGTCGTGAATGATCGCAAGTGAAAAACTAGATATGCGTTCGTGCGCAAGTCGACTCTTGACTCGGATAGCAATTGGATTAGGGACGGTTGGAATGCGTCGGGTGAGTAATTTATTTTGTCGTACGTCACCTGTTACCTTTGCTTGATTTCTAATCCGTTTTTTATGTGTTTGTTTAGAGATAATTTTTGACGACGTGGGGCCCTATACTAACTCTCGAACGAAACTTAACGCGTTCTTGGAGTTTAGCATTGACGAGCGATCTTTCGTCAAGCGACCGTCAGTGGACGACGACGACGAAGACTTGGTGTGTTTAGGGGAGAACTTGGGAGAGAAGAGCGTGGAAGAGGAGACAAGAGAGAAAGAGGAAGACATAAAAGAGGAGATGACAGGTAAGCGTACCTCTTTAGTTATTTCTGCCTGACCTTTACGTTCGTATTGTAATGCTTTTTATCGTGCTTTCAGGAGAGTCGCAGACGAAGGTACCGACTATCTCTGCTAAGAGAGCGGCGCAACTTGAGCTTGCCCGAAAAGGCAAGGTGAGTAGGCAGAAGACCTCGACTACTGAGTCGGGGTTCTTACCGAAGACGGGGATGAAGGTTCCTAGGGAACCGTCTACGAAGGTTGATGGATCATCGAGAGTCAACACGCCTGAGAAGACGAAGGTCACATCATCGGAGAAGACGAGGACGCCTTCTAGTTCGATTGATACCTGTTAGTTCTGCACCATCGACGAAGACAACGAAGTCGGCGAAGTTCCCCTCCGCTCTGTTATCGACCGACAAGGCCAAGCAGCATGCGACGGAAGGGTCAAAAGTTACGAAGGTCAACTTTACGTTGCCTTCGAACTTTATGGTTGATGACGTCCTGTCCGGGACGGATTTATTTCCTCATCTGGGGAAATATTTGCTCCCATCTTTCAGGGAGCGTTTCGAGGGATTCCCTGCCGAGGAGACGGGATCTCATGTTGCCGGATTGGCATTTCTGGTGAGTTTTTCTTTCAAAACTTGTATTTCTGTGTTTTTAATCATTGTCGAGCGTTTTGCTTAATATGTCTTTTCAGGCGTTCCAATCTTCTCTGGCCCTGCGATCTGAGACGGAGAAGGCCAAGGACTTAGTGACTTCTGCCTATGAGAGGGGAATGCCACGTTGGAGAGGGCGGATGCTGCTGTGAAACGTGAAGAGGCCATGTCTGTACAGCTCATCGAGGCCCGAAAAGAGTTGGATATTGTTGGTCGTGCGAAGGACGAGGCGAATCATCGTCTGAAGGAGTCATTGGCGATGATTGATGGTCAGAGGGAGGAGCTGAACAAGGTAAGGGAGTCCTTAGCTATGAAAGAGAAGGAGGTCGAGGATTCCAAGGCTGAGGTGGCCAGTCTGGAGAAGGAGATAGAGAAGCTTAAGACTGATGTTGCGTCTACATTTGCCTTGGCTCGGCTTACGACACGTGCTGCTATTATGAGACAGCACTTGTCGGGGAAGGATCCTCTGGCACACGCGTCGGTCGACCTTGATTACTTCCTGAAAGAGGTCGGGAGCCCTAGAGACCTCGATTCAGATGATGAAAAAGAGGTCGAGGAGGAAGAGGCGATGGACGAGGGTACTAAGGACGGGGCCTTAGGTGAAGACGCGACCAACGCACCTCCTCAGTTTTAAGGTTAATCTTAAGAGCCACATTCTCAAAACACTGTGGGCTTATCTTCATAACACGTCGTGGTTTACAATACTGACCTATTTGCTTGATCCTTGCATAAGTTTCTAAAAGTATTTGATGTCTATTAAGTAGGATCGATAGGATTTTTGTCTTTAGAAAAGATTCTCTTTCTGCTCGACCGTCGGAGGTCAAGTTACTTAGATGTAATCGTATATTTCGTGGAATGAAATCTATTTTCTATGTTGAATGTATTGTTTTGACTATCGTTTATAGATATGATATCAGCTGTAAGCTTTAAGCATAGAACAAGCAGGGGATCATGCGACTTATGCATCCATTGCGATAAAAAATGATTAATGCATAAATCGTATTTAAACGTAGATATTTTGTGACGAAGGCATTGATTTAAACACATCGGCTAAAATATGAGTCGCAATACTTTAAATTGTACAATGAGGACGAATCATACGTCAAGGCAATCAGATAATTAAGTCATGTGACTTTGCAAAAGTATGCTGACGCCGTGTAATAGACTTAAAACCTTAGGTCGTGTAATCCTGCGATAAACGATGTCAGAGGCTGGTCGTTGGCTAACCAATGACCCTCCGATGCTTAAGTCAATAATCGTTGAGATGAACAAAGACTTAGAAAAGGAAAAGGGTTAGAAGAAATACTTTCTCAAATGTGTCGCATTCCAACTACGTGCGATATCTTGATTGTCGAGGGTTTGGAGTCGATAGGCACCTTTGCCCACGACTTCTGAGATACGGTAAAGACCTTCCCATTTGGTGGAAAGCTTACCAGTGTTTAGCTCTTGAGTGTTTTGGAACACTCGTCGGAGGACATAATCGCCTATTCGAAAGACTTTGACTTTAACTTTTTGTTGAAATGTCGCTCGACTACTTGCTTATGCGACGCCATTCTGATCAATATTGATTCTCTTAGCTCCTCGAGGGCATCGAGGTCATAACTTAAATCAACCAAGTTATGATCGACAGAGGTATGCCTCGAGGTCAGGAGTTGGACCTCGACAGGCAAAACTGCTTCGCAACCATATACCAAAGAGAAAGGGGTTTGTCCTGTGGACGTGAGAGGCGTCGTGCGATTCGCACACAGGACCGATGGAAGCTCTTCGACCCATCTTCCCTTTGCGGCTTGCAACCTTTTCTTAATTGAAGCAATGATAGTCTTATTGCTCGATTCGGCAAGTCCATTTTCCTGGGATACCTGGGTGTCGAGGTCGTCAGTCTGATGTTGCGGTCCTCACAGAATTGTTGAGTTCTGTCGCTTATGAATTGAGATCCATTGTCACAGACAATTTCAGATGGAATCCCAAACCTGCATATGATGTTAGTTTGGATAAAAGACAACTTCGTTGTCCTGAACTTGGGAGAAGGCAGTTGTTTCGACCCATTTGGAAAAATAATCTGTAAGTACGAGGAGAAATACTTTTTGCCCAGGGGCGGGTGGTAACTTGCCGACAATATCCATACCCCATCTCTTGAAGGGCCATGGGATCAGTGTCGAGTGTAAAGGTTCGGATGGTTTATGGGACGTACCTGAATGTCGTTGGTAAGGGTCACAGTTCTGGACGTACCTGGCGGCGTCTTGTCGTAGTGTTGGCCAAAAGTAACCTTGTCGAGAGACACGATTAGCCAGACTACGACCACCTGAATGATTGCCACATTCACCCTCGTGCATTTCTTGAAGGATCCTTTGGACTTGATTCTTACTGACGACACATCTCAAGTTCAAGCATGTCGATGATCGTCGATAGAGTATACCTCCGATCATGACATACTTGGATGCCTTGAATCTGACTTTTCGAGCTTCCATTTTGTCTTATGGGAGTTGGTCGTGAAGAATAAAGTTTTGGACATCACACGACCAATCGTTTTCCTGGTCTTCGATCTGAACGACGTCGGTATTCTCGATGGAGGATGTCGCTAGATGGATCATGGGAATACTGTCGAATATTGGTTCGACTAGAGCAGACCCAAGGTTTGCTAGGGCGTCAGCCTGAGTATTCTGATCTTTTGGAATTTTCTCAATAGAAAAGGATTTGAATTTCTCTGATTTTTCTTTCGCTACCTTTAGATATGCTGTCATTTTTAAGTCTTTGGCCGCGAATTCTCCATTTATCTGATTTACGACCAGAAGAGAATCGCTTTTGACGTGTAGCGAGGTTGCCCCTGAGTCATAGGCCATATTCATTCCTACGATTAGGGCTTCATACTCGGCTTCGTTGTTGGTGGCTTTGAAATCGCACCGGACTGAATACACCATCTTGCCCCCTGTGGCGACTTTAAGACGATGCCAAGTCCTGAACCTCTGACGTTAGATGACCCATCAACGTACAGAATCGAAGGTACGTCGTCGTGAGTCGCCACAGTTAATATTTCAAGCTCTGCCTCTTTCCCTAATTCAGGGCTAAAATCAGCAATGAAGTCTGCCAAGGCTTGCGATTTGATAGCGGTCCTGGGTTTGAACGTGATGTCGTAACTGCTGAGATATATGCTCCACTTTGCTAGACGTCCTGTCAACTCAGGTTTTCTCAAGACAGACTTAAGAGGAAAGTTAGTTACGACAGTAATAGGATGTGATTCGAAATAATGTCGTAATTTCTTTGCGGCTGTAACAAGCGACAAGAGTAGCTTTTCCATTGAGGAATACCTGGTTTCAACATCTAGGAGGGATTTACTTACATAATAGATTGGCAGTTGTTGCTTTTCATCTTCTCGTGTTAGGACGACACTTACCGCATTAGGACTTACAGCCAAATATAGTTGCAAGACCTCATGGTTGTCAGGTTTTGATAGCAAAGGAGGCGACGTCATGTTTTCTTTCAATTTTTGCAACACTTGCTCATGTTCGTTGGTCCAGTCGAAGCCTTTATTTTTCATGAGAACGTTATAGAATAAATGACATCTATCTGAGGATCGGGAGATAAACCTGTTCAGGGCAGCCACTCGACCAGTGAGCATTTGGACTTCTTTAAAGTTTCTAGGAGATTTAATCTCGATGATAGCCTTGATTTGATCGGGGTTAGCTTCGATTCCCCGCCGAGTAACCATGTAACCCAAGAATTTTCCTGCACTGACTCCAAAGGAACACTTCGTCGGGTTGAGCTTCATACTATACTTACGAAGGATGTCGAACGACTACCTCAAATGTTCGACATGATCGACCGCTTGCTTTGATTTAACGAGCATGTCGTCGATATAAACTTCCATCGTGTCGCCAAGATGATCTTTGAACATTTTATTCACCAGGCGCTGGTAGGTGAACCTGCATTCTTTAGACCAAATGGCATAACTTTATAGTAGTAAATACCTCGATCTGTCATGAACGCGGTTTTCTCCTGGTCCTCGACGTGCATCAGGATTTGATTGTATCCAGAATAAGCATCCATGAACGTCAAAAGCTCATGTCCTGCTGTCGCATCGACCATAGCGTCGATATGTGGTAATGGGAAAGGATCTTTTGGACAAGCTTTGTTGAGATCTGTAAAATCAATACAGACCCTCCATTTGCCATTCTTCTTTGCCACGACCATGATATTGGCAAGCCAATCGGGGTACTTTACTTCTCGAATTTTTCCTGTCTTCAAATGCATTAATTGATTTCTTAAACGCCTTGGGTAACTGTCGTAACGGACGTCAAGTTGAATGCTGTTTAATGTTGTTAACTGCTCTGTCGGTTTCACCCGTTGGCCATAAATATTGTTGACTTGCATTAAATGATGAGATCATAACAGAAAAAACATACGTTAGCTTGGTCGAGGTCGTGTGTTTCCAGACGACAGTCGAGGGTTATGTCACGACGGTCGAGGTCGAGGGACACCTGCGACCATAAATTCGGTCAAAGAACAAAAGTGTTTATGCTTTGACTTGGTTGTGAAAGAATTGTGTCAAATGTTTTAAGCATCGTGGTCGTGGTCGAGACTGGTGATTTTTTGCCCAAACAAGGAATAGGCAAGATATAATTGCTATTTCTACTTCCACTCCAAGAAATAGGCATGACGCTAATTGTAATTTCTTGGGCATGAGCAATGATCTAGAATCCGTGGTGATTCATAGTGGCGCTCTTGAATATGATACTATGACCTACTTAGTGTTTGTCATACTCATGGAATCGGGTATGATTTCCGTCATCGGAAGATGTTATGTGTACGGTAAGATAGTATCGTGATCAGGTTAATTTATATGCTTTGTTTACAATTTGGTTTTCAAAACTTATAAATTTTTAATTTGAAAATTTGATGTTCTCACTAGGCGTAAGCCTAATCTTTTCAAATTAAATTTTCTTACCAGGTACTAGCTCGGGAAGGGATATAAAGGGATGAATGTCGAGGAGTACCAGAGTTATGCTTTTGGAATCGTAATGGAGAAGTTAGTGTGACGAAATATTTTGGATTAGATTAGTTGGTTGTTCATATTATATCAGTTGTAATTGAAAGATTGGATAATGTTGTGGTAAACTCTGACAAATCTTAAGGTTTAAATTTATTGTGATTTTGGGTGTTTCATACGTGTCCTTCATGCCCCATGTGAATACCAATACACTGATATGTTTACTAAAGGGCTCCCATGCCATTTATTCACAAGATTTCGGTCCAACTTGAACGTTCGTCCCACTGCTGTTCCGACTGTAAGGTGTATTAGCCATATCATGTTCTTTGTATAGATCATATTGTTACCTTAATTAAATAGACGTTTCTCGTATTTATTTGGTACAAATTGTGACCTTCTGCTCAAGGAAACTTATTCCTATATCACATATTATTAATAATACAACTATTATTTATTTAATTCAAAATCATAATAATAAAATGTTTTTTTAAATTATGTGGTTCTTTCATTGTTAACATATAACTTAGGGGACCTTTTCTCGCTTGGTTAGTAAAGTCAAGTTTTTTGCCTTATCTTGCAGGTGACAACGACGTCGAGTTGACGACAGAGAAAGACTGGGCATTCAAGTGAGCCGCTCGGTGGTGTGGTACACTTCTTCAATTCAAGTTCAGTTTGCTGCTTTTCATTTTGATAGGAGTGGATGCTTTGGTGCAGCTGCCAGAGCCCCGTATTTACCAGCGGGGGTCCCGAGATATTCTATGATCAAAGGCTTTGTGGTTGTCACGCTCTTTACTTTCTATATAGCCGTATGTAATGATGGAGATGGACTAATTGGGATCAGCATTCCCTTGTTGGTTGTATGTTCGTCGACTCGCATTATGACTCGGATCTGTAACCAAATTTACCGCATAAAAAAGAAATCAAACGGATAAATGCTCAATTCTCTGAGTTCTTTTCCCTAATCTCATTGGCCGTTTAACCTAATGGTCGCAGGTTCAAGTCCTGCTATACCCAAGCCTAACTTGCACTATACTATGAGTAGGAGGGTACTAGAAAATTACATACTTCGTAAATAAAACGATAATCTAATTGAACTTAAATTTTGAAAGATTATATAGAATTAGGGGGCGTTTGGTTCGCAGAATGATTTCTGAAGGAATGGAAGTTGTTAAAGGAATTGGAATCTGGACGGAATTAGAATGGAATTTTCTCAAGTTTGACCAAGTATTTAGTTGACAGGAAATTGAATGTAACCTGTCAAATGAATTGGAATTAGTCTGTTTGGTCTGTTAAAGAATTGGAATGGAATATTGAAATTGACAAAAATACTCTTTGTTTATATATATTAGTTTTTTATACCATAAATAATATGAAGATTAACAGTTAATTATAAAAAGGTTAATTACTATGTTTCCATAAATTTGTTTCTAATTTTGCTAATTGAATTAATAATGAATTTTTTCTAAAAAAAGTGTTTATCTTTTTTTCTTCTATATCTCATTATCTCCAACCCCCTTCCTCTCTGTAAATCGAGAAACAATAACCCTATCTCCTTCCTTCTCTACAAATTGAAAAATGAATCGGGACAACATCCTTTTTTTGGAGATTGAAGAAATCAAAAGGAGAACCAACAAACGTGAAAGAAGACAATACCAGAACCCTCCTTCCTTCTCTGCAAATCAAAAAATGAACCAAGAACGACATCCCTCCTTTTATGAGAGATTAACGAAATCGAAAGGAGAACCAGTCTATGATCGATGAAGCAATACAGAGAAAGAAGAAGAAGCAGTCTATGATCGATGAAGCAGTACAGAGAAATAAAAAAAAACGGTCTATGCTCGATGAAGAAGTAGACAGAAGAAGAAGTAGTCTATGATCGGTTAAGGTTTTAGGGTTAATGAGGGTATTTGTGTCATTTTTAATATTCTAGATGGAATGGATTTCAATTCTATCTTTTTTGTGAAGGAGTGGTGAAATCCACATTTGAAAGAATGTTTAGAATTCAATTTCATTCCACTGTAACACCCGCAAATTTAAAAGAATATATATATATATATATATATATATAGGGGTTAAATCATGTGAGAACCAAAAATAGGTTGAGAACCGTGGGAACCGATCTAAGCCGTCATTTGGTTTTGATCATATGGTTTTAAAAACATAAAAATTCATTCATAGGTTCTCACGGTTCTCAACCTATGTTTGCTTATAATAATGTCCATAGATTAAAATCAATTAACGACTTAGATTGGTTTTCACGGTTCTCAACCTATTTTAGGTTCTCATTTGATTATCGTCATATATATGTATATATATATATATATATATATATATATATATATGGTCCCCTTCTTTTGTTAACCACTCATTTAGTGTTAACCTTATTAACTTGTTTCAACCAATAGGAATCAAGAGAAATGGTTGGTTTTACTAATAGTTGGCCGATTTCTGCAAGGGTATTATTGGAAGATCAACTTTTTATTATTTCAAGTAAGTTTACATTCCTAATTTCACGCCATCTAATCTTGGTAGTTATTGCCATCTAATCTTGGTAGTTATTATTATATATATTTTTTAATATTAATGATAATCTTTATCCTTTTTTCTCTTAATCTTATCATATCACTCAATTTTTTCAACGTTTTTTTACTGGTAAAATTGCATATATGCATACTTTACACCCTAAACATATATGCATCATTTATCAATTGCATATATGCACATATCAAAGTTGCATATATTTAAACTTTACATTTGAAGCATATATGCACATATCAAATTTGCATATATGCACATTCTACACCTACAACATGCACAACAGAGAATTGTATATATACACATCAGACAATTGCATATATGCACATATTACCATTGCATATACTTACACTTTACACCTATAGCATATATACACATATCAAAATTGCATATATGCATATTGTACACCCACAACATGCATATCATAGAATAACATATATGCACATTAGATAATTGCATATATGCACTTATTAAAACTACATATATGTAAATTTTGATATGTGCATACATGCACATATCAAAATTGCATATATGCATAATTTACATCCAAAACATATATGCATCATTTCACAATTGCATATATGCCCATATCAAACTTGCTATCAGTATCCAATCAACATATTTTATACTAACAAATTAATTAAACCAACTATGATAACCCAATCATAGGGCTTAAACCTAAAACGATCAGTTTCCAAACACTTCGATGTTCTTCATCTTCATCTTCGTCTTCATCTTCATATCTCCAAACACTTCGATGTTCTTCATCTTCATCTTCATCTTCATCTTCGTCTTCATCTTTTTGCACACTTCGATGTTCTTCATCTTCATCTTCATATCTCCAAACACTTCGATGTTCTTCATCTTCATCTTCATCTTCGTCTTCATCTTCATATCTCCAAACACTTCGATGTTCTTCATCTTCATCTCAGAACGATTACAATAAATCAATGATATTGTTGATGTTATTCTTTGGTTGATTTTGTTTGGAATCGAGATTGGAGAGAGAGTGAGGTTTGATATTTTGTTTCTAAATGAATGAGAGATAAGCTAATCAGGTCCTTGAATGTAGCAATTGATTAAATTGTTTCCTTATCTGATACTTACCCAGATTTATTAAATGACAAGAATACCCCTGTGCATATATGCTTCATATGAAATCAACCGGGTTATTATTTTAATTATGAATTAAAAAATCAATTAAATCTTAACCATTGATTTGGATGATTAATGGTCCAGATTAGTTAACAAAGTTAACACTAATTGAGTGGTTAACAAAAGAAGGGCCCTCTATATATATATATATATATATATATATATAGGGTCCCTTTCTTTTGTTAACCACCCATTTAGTGTTAACCGTGTTAATAAGGACCACTCATCTTGAAAATCAATGGCTTAGATTAAAACAATTTTTTTTTAATTTTTAAATGGTGAACATGGTTGAGTATACGATCTTCATATATGCACAAGGGTAAAACGTCAATTGATAGAAAAGACTAATTAATAGAAAAGGAAACCACCTTTGTTTCATGGCACTTCCAAAACTGTGTTTCATAATCTAAAATTAGCTAATTTTATTATTCAAAATCAGCTTTATTTTTAGCATATGAGATTATCCAAAATTAGCCATTTTTTGTTTTCAAAATCAACTTTGTTCATATGAACCTAATTTATATGTGCATATATGCACTCTTTTGAACTTGGTTCATATTACAACTTTGATGTGTAATATGAACCTGGTTTATATGTGCATATATGCACTTTTTTATATGCATATATGCATTTGTAAGTTGACGATCATATGTGTAAGATGTGCATATATGCACTTCTTTTGATGTGTAAGATGTAAATGGTTTATATGTGCATATATGAAATTGTAATTTGATGACCATATGTGTAAGATGTGCATATATGACCTTCTTTTGATATGTAAGATGAACCTTATTTATATGTGCATATATGCACTTTTGTTAATGTGCATATATGAAATAAAAAAAATCATCTCCGCGAACTGTATACGACCAAAACAAACCCTAAATCAGACATCATCTTCACGAAAAATGTATACAACCAAAACAAATAGATTGTGAATAACAAAAACCATAATTTGAATTATTATTCCAAAAATGTACCATTCAAAACTTCATCATTCAAACACCATTCAACATTACTTCAGCATTATACTGCACATCATAATTAACAAAAACGAACACTAAAATAAACAATAAAACAAGAAACCCTAACTCAAAAAACGCCTAACAAAACCCATAATTCGAATTAAAATAATAAAAACGAGCCTACATAAACTTCATTATTCAACATCTCTACGACGTTACTGCATGATGGCCGGTTACAATCATCCACAAACTGAAAAGAAACACCTTTAATCCCATATGACTGCAAATCTGCACTTGTCTGGGTAAAAAAATCATGAACATGATGAATTCTATCATTCATCAAAGTTTGATTTTCAATTTCTTCTGCAAAATCATTGTTGATCGATATTTGAAGAAGGAAAAGTAGTTGCAACACGTTCATCTTCAATGGAACCCATAATCGATTGCATAAAAAACGTGAAAAGATTGTAAAATCACACAAGAATCATGGGTTTTAGATGAACAAATCGTGAATTTAAGATAATCATACGAACAAGAATAGTGATTTTAGGAAGATGAATATTATCATCAATAACTATCATAATTATCTGGTGCATTAAATTAGGAAAGTAAATAAACATTAATAAATTAAAATTCCGAAAACCCTAAAATACCCCTACAAAATTAAATTAAAACCCTAAAACCCTAATAAATTAAAATTCTCTTAATTTCTATTGGTCTAAAAACGTTAACACTAAATGACTGGTTAACAAAAGAAGAACACTCTCTCTATATATATACATTTATAATGATAATATATGAATTCTCAAGTTTTGGATGTACTTATAACCACGGGTCAAGTCTTGAATCATACCTTGGTCGTTCTAGTTGAATGCTAGAAAAAAATATTCATCTTGTAAAGAATATTATTCATCTCCTAATTTTCTTTTTATTTATTTAATTATTTTTTATTTGTCCAAACCATCACTAACTTTCTTTATTATACTTCTTAGCAATGTAAATATATATATAGTCAAGGGACCAGTCTTGTCACTAGTTCATAGTTCCTATTTAACAATACTTATGATCAAACACCTTTCTTTTGAAACTCACTTTTTCTCTCTTTATCTCTTACTATAATCATCTCTCCCTCTCTCTCTCCTTTTAATTTTGTTGACCAATCAATTCTCATCCATATCACTCTCTCTCATTTTAATTCTGCATCTTCTTCTTCCTTTCTCTCTCTTGCACATTTTCACCCACGGCCAAATACACAACCACATCTATTTCCATTTAAGATTAAAACTCATCTCATTCAGTGTTGAATATTAGAGATTTTGAGAGGTTACTTGTGCTTTGATAGACAAAGATTCAAGCATTAAAGGGTTTAAAGCTTCAAGATCTTCATATTCTTCGACTATCTCCTCACCATTGTTGGCTAAATTTTAGGAAATCGTCCAATAAACGGCTGGCAAAGTTAAGGAGATACGAGAGCATTTGAAGGCGGCTCAAGACCGACGAAAGAGCTATGCCGACAAGAAGAGGAGACATATAGAGTTCCAAGTTGGGGAGCAGATGATGTTGAAGGTGTCCCCATGGAAGGGCATCATTCGTTTTGGAAAACACAGAAAGTTGAGTCCCCGTTTCCTTGGACCGTTCACCATATTGGAAAAGGTGGGACTCCAAGCATACAAACTTGACTTGCCGCCAGAAATGGATGGAATCCACCCTACATTCCACGTGTGCTATTTAAGGAAGTGTTTGGCTGAAGAGGAAAGTGTCATCCCTTTCACAGAGATTCGCGTGGACGACGACAACCGTTGTGTGGAAGAACCGGAAACCATTTTGGAGAGCAAGACGAAAAAACCCCGTCACAAAGAGGTCACGATGGTGAAAGTCCAATGGAAACACAATAGGGGTGCACACATCACTTGGGAAGCCGAAGAGGATATGAAGCGGAGATACCCCCACTTGTTTAGACCATCTCCAATGAACTCTCTATTTACTCTCTATTTCATCTCCAATGAACTCTCTATTTTACTCTCTAAAATAGAGAATTGAATAGTAACTCTCTATATATAGAGAGTTACTATTCACTACTCTCTATTTTTTTCTAACTTTTCATAATTACAAAATAACTCTTCTACTTTTTAGATTCTTGTATTTTTATATTATTTGTTGTCTAATATCAATTTTAATAAACTAGAATTATATTTATCTTTAAGTTTTAATATGATAAAGTTAATAAATATAATGTTATTGTGAAAATAAAAAAAATATAAGGATGCAATTTATAAAGTTAATAAATATAAGGGTATTATTAAAAATATATGTAATTAAAATAAAAGAGAATATACTTGGAATATTCTTTTTAGAGAGTAAATAGAGTAATACATTAGACCATCCACAACAGCAATCTGAAGCAATCAGATTGTATATAAGACAAAAACATTTTAAAAAAAATAAATAAAAAAGAAAACCAAACACTACAATATGAAGCAATCTCATCGCCCAGCGAACCAAGTTCGAGACTTTTTTTTTTTAAATTGACACATGTCAATTTCTTATTGGTTGGTTTTAGATTTTTAGGATAAAACTTATCTAATTAAAAATCAGACTTTTACAAATAAATTAAAAAATAAAAAATATACCAAAATTCATGGTTTTCAATTCCCTACAAATAGAGACCAATCTTGACATATTTTCACCACACCAATTTTTCTCTTCATTTCAATCCTCTTGTTATCTTGCTACTTTCTTTCAATTATCTGCTATGGATCCAGACTTCCCAACTCTTCTTTCGAATTCTCAACATCCTGATAGCTCTCAGTATCAACCAAACACACAGTATGAAAACTCTGATTTTTTCATGTATAATAATCAAATTTCTATCCCTGAAAATACCCAAACCCCACAAAAGAATTCAAAAGCCGCTAAATGGGAAACCAAAGAATTGTTCGTTCGTTTAATCTATATTTTATAATTATAATTATGTTTCAAAATATGTAATTGTTCGTTCGTTTAATCTATATTTTATACTTATAATTACAAAAAATAGTAAACTTCAGTTTTGGTCCCTAAGGTATGTTGATTTCAACGGTTTTCATCCCTAAAGTTCATTTTTGCCAAAAACACCCTGACGTTTGACAACTCGCAACGATTTTCGTCCCTCGACCTAACGGCCGTTATTTTTTTCTGTTAAATCCAATTAAATGAAGGGTATTTTAGTCATTTTAAACATTCATGTTATTTTCTATTAAAAATAAAATTATATATTTATATATATTAATAGAAAATCAAAGACAAGGGGCCAAACTGTAATTTTCTTTTTGATTTCAGGGCCAAAACTGTAAATTTCTTTGGGTCATCTTATCCGGCAATAATCCCATCTCCGGTCTTCTTCGTCGGCACACCACAGCCACCCTCACCGCCGGCCATATCCTCCCTGTCGCACCGCTGCCACACCACCGGCGACCAACCAGACCAGAGGTCTCTCTTTCTCACTCTCGTCTCTCCTCTACCCTATCGATTTTCTGCCCTAATCGACCAACCACAGCCGGCAGCCGCCATCAGCAACCACCGGCGGCGCCCTACGAATACTCACTCTCGTACCTCTCTCTATCGGTCTTCAAACCAGAACCCTAATTTCTCCCGAGTACACCCACACATCTCGATTCCACAACCACAAAACCCTTTTCGAATTTCTCCTCTCTCCATCTCTCGATTTCACACACAACCACAGCCGCACCACCCATCTGCACCATCCTCCAACATCGATTGGGGCCCGTGGGTTTTCTCACGAGTCCACAGCAACACCGACTCCCTCCATGGCCAATGCAACACCCACCTTAGTTTTTGTTTTTTCTTCTTGGTTTGCTTGGTGGGAGGCCTGTGTGGTCGAGAAAATCGGAAGGGAGGGCGGAGTTGCAGGTCAAGAGATAGGCAGGGAGGTGGTCGATTAGGCCAGAAATCGACAGGAGAGATGGTGGTGGTCGGCGTGAACAGTGGGGATTGGGGGATGCGATTCGGGTGGGGATATGATGTCTTTTCATCGAGAGTTTGGTAGAGAGAAGGGGGCACCGTGAGATGGGTTTTTGGAAGCCAAACAGAACCGACCGGAGGTATCGCCGGAGGTATCACCGGTGTTGTCGCCGGTTTTTGGTCCTTGGGTGAAGGAAGGATGGGTGTCAGGTAGGTTTTATAGAGATAATTACATAGTTGGTCCTTAGGGTTTGATAGGTTTTATAAAAACAAAAAACTTAAGAAAACAAGTGAAATGACTAAAATACCCTTCATTTAATTGGAGTTAACAAAAAAAATAACGGTCGTTAAGTCAAGGGACGAAATCTGTTGCGAGTTGTCAAACGTCTGGGTGTTTTTGGCAAAAATGAACTTTAGGGACGAAAACCGTTGAAATCAACATACCTCAGGGACCAAAACTGAACTTTACTCTTAAAAAAAATTATATGTATAAAAAATAAAATATATAATTTTTGTAAAATAATATTGTAGATTAGATTGGATTGTAGGGGATTGTGGTTGGAGTATGAAAATTTTGAGATTGGATTGGAGTTGAATATTATGTAAGTGGATGAGAGAGAAAGTAATATTTTAATTGAGATTGGATTGGTTGAGATTGTTGTTGTGGATAGTCTTAGAAAAGATTTGACCCACTCTCTATTTTACTCTCTATAATAGAGAGTAAAATAGAGAAATACATTGGAGAAGCCCTTATATAGACTAGAATTTTGGAGAAGAATTTCTTTTCAAGTTGGGGAGGATTATAATACCCATAAGTTTATATAAATATATATATATATATATATATATATATATATATTGATGATAATGTATGAATTCTCGAGTTTTATATGTGCTTATAACCATTGGTCAAGTCTAGAATCATCCCTCAGTTTGATCCAGTTGAAGGTAAAGAATATTAACAGCTTGTAAAAAATATTAACGACTAGTAAAGAATCTTAACAGCTTGTAAAGAATATTAACCATCTTGTGGAAAATCTATAGCTAAGATTTCGAGAACGAAATCTTTTCAAGGTTGGGGAGGACTGTAACACCCGCAAATTTAATATATATATATATATATATATACACACATTTATAATGATAATATATGAATTCTCAAGTTTTGGATGTGCTTATAACCACGGGTCGAGTCTTGAATCATACCTTGGTTGTTCCAATTGAATGCTAGAAACAAAATATATCTTGTAAAAAATATTATTCAACTCCTAATTTTTTTTTTAATGGTCCAAACCATCACCAACTTTCAGCTAGGTAAATATATATATAGTCGAGGGACCAGTCTTGTCACTAGTTCATAGTTCCTATTTAACAAAACTTCTGATCAAACACCTTTTTTTTAAACTCACTTTTTCTCTCTCTATCTCTTACGTTATTCATCTCTCCATCTCTCTCTCCTTTTAATTTTGTTGACTAATCAATTCTCAATATATGACTATCTCTCATTTTAATTCTACGTCTTCTTCTTCCTTTCTCTCTCTTGCACTCTTTCACCCACGGCCAAATACACAACCACATCTATTTCCATTTAAGATTAAAACTCATCTCATTCAGTGTTGAATATTAGAGATTTTGAGAGGTTACTTGTGCTTTGATATACAAAGATTCAAGCATTAAAAAGTTTAGAGCTTCAAGATCTTCATCTTCCTCAACTATCTCCCCACCATTGTTGGCTAAATTTTAGGATTATTGCAAAAACCCATTTGTGAGTTCATTCTTTTCCAAAACTTTATACATGTCAAAACCTTTACATTTTGATCTTCTAAACATCTTCCCATTTCTAAATTTTGGATCGGTGGGTTTTGACCTAAAATGCATTTTTGAGGATGGTAAGGTTTATATGGATGAAAATTGCTTGAACACATGCTTAAATGGCATTTTATAGTTTATTTGGGGTTTACACATATTTTGGTTACACATATTTTGGTTACACTTCCTTCACAAAGTGGATTTTTGAGAAAAACTAGGGTTTGGAGGATTTGGTGATTTTGATGTCTAAGTTTTGGTTATTACATTTTTAGGATAAAATATGCTAGTCATGGGATTTGGAATACTTGGAATGCTATGGAAAATTTTACTTGGTTTTGGTTAAGTCATATTCATGGAAATTATTTATTGGGCATACTTGGTTTTAGACTCATTACACTATCAGGGACGAAAGTAGTGTTTTAGCATCAGGGACGAAAATAGAAATGAATTGCAAACCATAAGAACAAAAACCAAAATTACAAAACCACAAGGACGAAATTCGCAATTTTTAGCAAACCATAGGGACGAAAAACATAATTTACTCTTTTTCTAAAGATGAATTACCTGCAATTTGAAAAACCAACCCATATGATTTTGTTAGATCTTCATGGAAAGGACAAAGTTTTAAAAAAACGGTGTGAAATAGAGGATTGGTTGTAAATAATAAAACAAAGAGGAAAAATCTGCCATGGCTGCAAACTTACTACTTCAATACCATGTCAAGATGCACATAATCTCTAACTTTGATCCAATTCGATTAAGGGTATGTTTGGAAGTGGCTTAAGGAGCTTAATGGGCTCTTCAGCTTATTCGCACAGCCATATGGTGGTGTTTGGAAGTGGCTTAATAAAAAAAATCATGGCTTATTCGCTCAGATAAAAGGAGGAAGCTTTATTTGGTTACACATTTTTTCCACATTTACCCCTCAAGATAAAAACACTCTCAGCTCACAAAACCCTCAGCCGCCTCCCTCCCACGAACACCCTCACCATTCGAAGCTTCTCTACCGGTCATTCTCTTGCTTCTCGTCGTTGTCCTCTCTTCTTCAGCAAAGTACATCAGCATCTTCTCCTTACAAATACCCCACCCAATTCACTCTCTCTACAAACACTCTCTTTAGACTTTGACGAACAAATCATCAGCATCTCAAATTTTTTTGCCCTTCTATCACTTGCAAATTCAACAATGAGCAACGATCTGAAGTCCAAATTTCTCGAAGTTTACAATGAGATTATATGGATCTAAGCACCGATCTGAGTTCGATGAGATTTTATGGATGTAACTTAAGAGCATCCCCAATGGGGAGATTCATGGTGACTAGGCAGTATTAAGAACCGGTCCTTGACTTTTTTTCACTATTGGGTGACACATGACATGACAAACCACTCCATCTGCATGGAACGATCCATGCCACAATAACCTATCCAACTTATGGGTCCCACATCTCCATGTATCTCTCTATTTCTACAGCTTTTCCCTTTTCTTTTTATTTAGTAATTTTTATTAATAATATATTATTATACTATTATTATTGAATACTTTAAATAAATATAAATTTTATTAATAATAGATTATTATAATTTTATAATTTTTATTTTAATTTCAATAACTTTTTATTTATCCCGTAATTTTTTTTATCTCTATGATTTTTATTTATGTATCAATTATTTTTATAGTTTTTAAATTATTATGACTTTTATCGTATTAATTTATAATTATTATCTTCTTTTAATTATAGTAAGTAATTTTTTATTGTTATAATTTTAATATTGTAATTTTTAATTATATATATCATGAACCGATTCATGATTGGGAGTAAAAGGTTTACAAAATGTGGAGGAGAGAGAAAACTGATGTGGCGAGCGAGAAAACTGAGATGGCAAAACCATAAACCTCTAGAGAGGTCCATGATTGTGGACGCTCTAATAAGCACTTTTATACAAAAACATGAATTATTTTAAATAAGCAATCCCAAACACTCCCTAATTAACATAATCATTTGATAAATGCATTCAATAGTTATCAACCTAAACAATTTTTAGAATAAAAAACTTCATCAAATATAATTAAATAAATTCAATGACATAGTCATAACAAAATTTAACAAGTACTTGCAAAATAGATAAAACCATAGTCAGTCCCGAAAACCCCACCTCAAAATGGCAGCAAAATTCTAATGGAACTTCAAATTTATGAGACATTATCACAAAGACATTAATTTTCGACTACCCTTCATCTTTATTTTCTACTTTGATTCCTCCATTTTATTTAGAAGAACCAAATCTTGATTTCACATAAAATAGGGAGAACAGTTATCTTTTGTCTTTTTGAAGGTTGATGCCTTGATGGGTTACCATCAAAATACTTAATTTAGGTGATAATACTTGAGGATTATTTATTGTGCTAAGCAAGGAATGGTAAGTGTACAAAAATATCCAAAAAACATGGAGCAAAAATAATTCTTATTTTTAACATATTAAACAATTAACACATAAGAATTGTTAAAATTAAAACATCAATATATAATAATAAAGTAAATATACATGAATCCTTTTTTTGGACACAAAACATACATAAAAATTAAAATTCAAAGACCATACTTGATCTATATATAATGTTCAATATATAATACTCATAAAATATTGTTAGATCTTCAATATGAAAAGAAAAGAATTGGATGAAAAATACGAGGCTCAGAAGTGTAAACAATGGAACAAAGAGAAAAAATCCACCACGGCTGCAAACTTAGGGGCCGTTTACTAAATGCTTACCCAGGTAAAGGTTTAAATGCTTATCTAGGTAGAGGATTACCAAGTTGTATTACCTTACCAAATATGAATATGATAAGAACCAAAAATCTAACCAAGTGACAAGAACAGAGAGTCTTACCCGGTAAGTGAGAACGACGACTCTTGCCACGGTTAACACTTATACGATGCCATTTTGTGGACTTCTTACCCGGTAAGTAAGCGATAGTGTTTGAATTTTATCGATAAAAGCTTACTGGGTAAGTGTTTAATAAACGGCCGCTTAATGCTTCATTGCCCTGCCAAGATACAAATAATCTCTAACTTTGATCCAATCCACCCAGATGCAAACAAATTCATCACAGCCTCTTAGAAAAGGTGAAGGGTAGAAGGGTAAAATGAGTAACGCAACTTCACTTGTCAGTAAGTTTATGGTGGGATTTGCTTTTCTGGACAACCAATTTTGTACATAAAAATGGCAACTGTCCTTGTCCAGAATCTAAACTCAATCTGAAAGAAAGAAAGAAAGCACCCCATGTGATTGGTTCTGCCATGATTCCTTTGTTGTAGCTTACCCTACCAATAGTAGTAACAACAACAACAACAACAACAACAACAGCAGCAAACTGTTAATCTATGTGAAGGATTGTTGATTAATGGATAATAATCATGGGCAACAAAGAATGATGTTTGACCAAATGAAGTCAAAATCAGACTTTGGTATAAACATAGGGGGGCAACCACCCTTAGGAACCATCATCTTCATCCCCTCTGAAATTGCCTCACGTTATATGAGTGGAGTTAGGTAGAGTTAGGTAGAGTTTGCCTTTTTTTTTAAAACCTCTTCATACCTCCAAGTCTGAATCGGTAAGATGTTTTTACGTTCAGACCGTTTTTTTCCTTCAGATTTCAGAGCGTCTGAAATTAAAGTTTGAAATTAGAAGAGGTAACCTAATATCTTACGACCTCTTATTGCCACCGTCAGTTTTCATCGCTTCTCTCGCCGTGGTTTCACAGCACGGGTTCATCATCACCCCCTGTTACAATCACCTCCTATACTCCCATCTCCCTCGGTCTTGTTGATTCAAGTTCAAACTTCAGACGTTACGAAAACAGTCTTATTGATTCAGATTTCAGGCTTCAGCAACAACTCTTATTAATCAGAAGATAAATAAGAATTCAGACCTCTTAAAAAACAAACGCCATCTTAGATCTGCCGATCTGGGATCAGATGAAAAGGATCGAACACCGCCATGGCTGCAATACCATTCAGGTTGCCCTGCCAAGATACGGGCCGAGTTTCACCAGAAACCTATGATCAGAAATGTTAAATGCAGAAAAATATCATCACAGCCTCGATAGTTTTTCGGTAACCATGGTGATGAGTGATGACCACCAACATATCTCCAGCTCAGATATGTTAAAAGAGACAATTTTCAAAGCAAAAAACCACAAGGGTCGTGGCGTACTGGTTAAGACCCTGGGGATGTGGTGGAATATCCCATCTGCCCAGGGTTCGAATCCAGGCGTACACAACAACTGTGGCCACTGAAGTTAAATCAGGGCTGATGTTTTACGGTCATAATTTTCCATGGGATTAGTCTTGGCATAGCACAGGATACCGTTCCCAAAAAAAATTCAAAGCAAAATGCATACAAAGGTGTTTTCCATTAAGACCTGTAGTGATGAAGCTGATTGTGTATATTAGGGGCTGTTTGTTTACTTCTTAATAGTTCTATTAAGAGGCAACATCTGAATCGCTAAGAGGTAAATCTTGTTTGGCAAAAAAAATCTGCCTTTTAATGAAAAGAGTGCGTTTTTAATTGGAAATGAGAAGTTTGAAAAAAACTTGGCTTTCTGCATAAAGCTCCCTAGAAGCTTATTGAATAAGCCAGTTTCTATATCATTAATACCACCAACAGCCATGTAGACAATTTTCAAAGTGAGGCTCAGATCTGTAAGTAATCAAACAAATAGGATAAATCCGCCATGGCTGCAAACTTATAGGTTGCAATGTCAAAGAACAGAAACATTCATGTCTTGTTTCTTTCACATAACCATCCCAGATGCCCGGCCAAGATGCAGATAATCTCATATTTTGATCGAATCCACTCAGATGCATTTAAATTCATCATCACTGCCTCTAAGAACCAAACTATGGGAGATGCTCAAATGGTTTTTTTATAAATGGACAAAACCAATGAAAAAAATTGCTATTTCAATCAATTTCCCCTCATTTATCAGACAGCAAAATACAAACTGAAAGAATAACTTCTTAGACTTGTCAAAAGTTAGGTACCACTTTCAGATTTTTCACTAAACCTCAAGAACCACAATTGTAGTTTATAAGAATGAAGTATCACCAAGATCAACAGCAACAGTGAAGAAGAAACTGTTAGTCTGTGTGATCGGTATACATGACCTTCTGAAGCCATTGTTTCTTAACAAGTCAAGAGGTCATAGAATAAGTCATTTAAATAAGCAATCCCAAACAACCTCTTAATTAAAATGAAATAAGCAGATAAGTCAAGGCTATGTTTGACAAACTAGCTGATAACTTATAAGCTCATCCAAACATGTACCCAAAAATTAAGCTAGCTTTTTTTCCCAAACGATGCCTAAATAAGCAATCCCAAACACCTCCTTAATTAAAATCTTGTTTGGAAAGAGATTTGAAACCGAAGGGTTGTTGATTTATGGAGAAAATCATTGGCCACAAAGAAGGATGTTTGACCAAAAATCATGGTTTGAACAGAGGAGGCAACCACCCTTAGAAACCATCTTGTTCAAATTACCTCATATTCTGTGAGTGGATTTGTTTACAAGCATATCCAGAAGTTTTCACTTCTAAACAAGAGAAGACAGCGTAATTTGTATTAAGAAGCTCAGATCTGCAAATATGGAAACCGATAAAAGGGATGAGACACCGCCATGGCTGCAACGCGTTGCCCCGCCAAGATATGGGTCGAGTTTTACCCATTGCTCAGAAACCGATGGTCGAAAATGTTAAATGCAGAAGAATATCATCACAGCCTCGATAGTTTTCGGTAACAGTTAATAAGCACTTTTATAAATAAGCAATCCCAAACACCTCCTTAATCAGAAGCCGTACCAAAAGCATCATGTTCATAAACATCCCCCAGGAAAAATATATATATATATATATATATAGGCTGGGTATCAAATACAAACCAAATGGATTGTACAAACCCGTACAAACTCAATTTACCTTCATGAATCTGCAATTTGTATAATTTGGCTTCATGAATATATAATTTGGCTTCATGAATTTATATTTTCCGGTGGAGCCCTAAAATACCCTTATGGATATAAAAAAAGAAGTTATGGATATAAAAAAAAGAAGTTATGGATATAAAAAAAAGTTACGTGATTGGTGGAGATAAAAAAATATGCTAAAAGCCTAAAATACCCTTATAGATAAAAAAAGAAGTTACGTGATTGGTGGATATGAGTTTGTACAATTTGTACAAACCATTTGGTTTGTACCCAATACCACCCCTATATATATAGACATAGAAAGAGAAAGATGGATGGATAGATACAGAGAAAGAGACCATGAATGTCTATTGAAATCTTGCTTTCTTCTGTTTATGTTTCTGATCTTGTGCATTTGTGGATGGTCTAAGTGAATAGCGGGGGACGAAATAATGGGCTCAACATAAACCAAATAAATTCGATGATGTAGTGGCATGAGAGAGGCAGAGATACCACCAGTCTCTCTCACCCGAGCCTCTTCCATGTTTTCCGACCATATTTCCCCCAATTCACCTTCAGATTGTGCATTTTGTATTTATAGCGGGAAGACTGTTTTCTTTTTACCCAGTTTTTGGTGTGTATTTACCTTTTCAGGACTGAATCTTTAGGCATTGTTTGGCAAAAAAAAAGCTAGCTTATACTCCCATCTCCCTCGAACTTGTTGATTCATGTTCAAATTTCAGACTTCAGACGTTAGAAAACAGAAAACAAACAGTCTTATTGATTCAGATTTGATTTCAGACTTCAGCAACACCTCTTATTAATCAGAAGTGAAATAAGACTTTGGACCTCTTAAAAAACAAACGTCACCTTAGATCTGCCGATCTGGGATCAGATGAAAAAGATCGAACACCGCCATGGCTGCAATACCATTCAGGTTGCCCTGCCAAGATACGGGCCGAGTTTCACCAGAAACCTATGATCAGAAATGTTAAATGCCGAAAAATATCATCACAGGCTCGATAGTTTTTCGGTAACCATGGTGATGACCTCCAACATATCTCCAGATCAGATATGTTAAAAGAGACAATTTTCAAAGCAAAACGCATACAAATGGGCTGTTCTGTTGGTTTTCCATTAAGACCTGTGGCGATGAAGCCGATTGTGTAAATTAGGGGTTGTTTGTTTACCTCTTAATGGAGTTCTATTAAGAGTCAACATCAGAATCGCTACGACGTAAATCTTGTTTGGCAAAAAAACGTCTGCCTCTTGATGGAAAGAGTGCGTTTTTAATTGGAAATGACAGGTTTGAAAAAAACTTGGCTTTCTACATAAAGCTTCCCTAGAAGCTTATTGAATAAGACAGTTTATATATCATTAAGCTACTACCAACAACAATGTATAACTAAGGGGCTGTTTGGTTGATTTTCCATTAAGTCTTGTATGAATAAAGTTGATTGTGTGGATTAATCTGTCTGTATAGATTGGAAATGTTTTTGTTTGGGATGGTGTTTTCAATAGATGGAATGACCATGTTTTTTTAATTGGGAGAGACTGGTTTGGACAAAACCTCGCTTTCTGCATAAAGCTCCCTCCTAAAAGCTTAATAAGTAAGTCACTTTCTATATCATTAAGCCACTACCAAACATAGCTGACTGAATAAGCTGTGAGTCCCATTAAGCTCATTAAGCTGTTAACAAACAGGCCCTAACTGAATAAGTGTTAATGAATAAGACAGTTTCTATATCATTAAGCTACTACCAACAACCATGTATAACTAACTGAATAAGTGTTATTGAATAAGACAGTTTCTATATCATTAAGCTACTACCAACAACCATGTATAACTAACTGAATAAGTGTTATTGAATAAGATAGTTTCTATATCATTAAGCTACTACCAACAACCATGTATAACTAACTGAATAAGTGAGGCTCAGATCTGTAAACAATCGAACAAAGAGGATAAATCCGCCATGGCTGCAAACTTCCAGGTTGCAATGTCAAAGAACAAAGACTTATCATATCTTGTTTCTTTCACATTACCATCCAGGTTGCCCTGCCAATATGCAGGTAATCTCTAACTTTGATCGAATCCACTCGGATGCATTCAAATTCATCATCACAGCCTCTAAGAACCAAAATGTTGGAGATGCTCAAATGGTTATAAATAAATAAAAACGATAAAGAATGGTTATTTATGTCAATTTCCCTTCATTTATCAGACAGCAAAATGCAAAGCATAAGAAAAATTTCCGGAGTTATCAAAAGTTAGGTCCCACTTTCAGATATTTCACTAAACCACTAGAACCAAAATTGTAGTTTACTCAGAGAGTAAAATAGAGGTAGAGGTTAGGCAACTTGTTGCCACCGAGGTTTAATCATGGCCGATGTCTTACCGTCATAATTTGACAAGAGAAGACAGCGTAATTTGAATTAAGAAGCTCAGATCTGCAAATCTGGAAACCAACAAAAGGGATGAGACACCGCCATGGCTGCAACGCGTTGCCCCGCCAAGATACGGGTCGAGTTTTACCCATTGCTCGGAAACCGATGGTCGAAATGTTAAATGCAGAAGAATATCATCACAGCTTCGATACTTTTTCGGTAACAGTTAATAAGCACTTTTACATATAAGCAATCCCAAACACCTCCTTAATCGGAAGCCGTACCAAAAGCATCATGTTCATAAACATCCCCCAGAAATATATATATATATATATATATATATATATATATATAGAGAGAGAGAGAGAGAGATAGAAAGAGAAAGAGAAAGAGAAAGAGAAAGATGGATAGATACAGAGAAAGAGACCATGAATCTCGATTGAAATCTTGCTTTCTTCTGTTTATGTTTCTGATCTTGTGCATTTGTGGATGGTCTAAGTGAATAGTGGGGGACGAAATCATGGGCTCAACATGAACCAAATTAATTCGATTCATGTAGTGGCATGAGAGAGGCGGCAGAGATACCACCAGTCTCTCTCGCCGGAGCCTCTTCCATTTTTTCCGACCATATTTCCCCCAATTCACCTTCCGATTCTGCTTTTTTTATTTATAGTGGGAAGACTGTTTTCTTTTTAGACCGTTTTCGTTTTTAGAAGCCCAAAGAATCGAAATGGGCTGGCCATGTCCATTTTTTCTTTCACTCCTATTTTCTTTCGTTTTCACTTCTTTCCTTTGTAAAAAAAAAAAACTCAAGAACACAGCTAAGCAAAGGTCTTAAATACAACATTCAAAACAGAAAGTACTGCATTTTAATGCTTAGTTTTTGAAAATCTCTTAATTACAATCTATTTATGCATAATTTACACCTTATCACTGTTATACTCAAAGATTTTATTTCTAGTACCGGCCGCTCTCATCAGCATCAGCATCCATATGACTTATAGCCTAAAACATTAGGTTGAGTAATTGTGTCTGCCTTTTATTATAATTAGCTTCCATGAAGTCTAATCGAGAGTATTTCACTTTGATTAATCATGTAGTAACCTATGGTATTCAAATGTTGCCAAGAAGAATTTCACATTCGAATAAATTATATTAGCATGCATCCTTGATGTTTACACTTGGTAGTTATGAGCTATGGATGAACTGACACATTATTTGAACAAAGACAAAGTGGCACTACTTTTATATTTAAATCAATGTCACATCCATAATCATAACTATATGTTAATAAGATTCGGGTGAGCTACCTTTACCAATATAATTCTCTTGTTAATTAGGCCAGTTGCTTGCATACAATTTTCTTATTATGGAAGAAGGCGGTTTTCAAACTATTTTAGAAAAGTGATGGCAGGCATTTGTATTGTGTATATGGTAACTTTTGTTGTTGAGATTGAAAACTTTCCTTGTAATGTAATGAAGGTTCTAAATGGCGTGAGGCGAGGCGAAGCCTCAAGCCTTAGGAGCCATGGTGAAGCCATGACGTTTTCAAAGCGTGATTTATGGCGTCAAATTTATAATTCATATATAATATTACTAGGTTTGAACCCGTGTATTACACAAGGTAATTTAAAAAAATTAAATCATGTCAGAAAACTTATCTTACAGATATGAATGATCATCGAAAGTACGATGCTACTTTTCCAATCTTTTTTCCCTTTAGAGTTGTTTTTTTTTGCAGCTGGTTACAAAATGTCCTTGTTTTAGGCAGTTTTCACAAATGATGTTTTGCAAAAAATTAATAAAAAATATGAATAAATATTAAAAATTGATCAATTAATTTGCATAATTCATTCTAATGTCATATGACTTCTTCTCTCATATCTTAATTGTTCATAGTTTAGTAGCAAAAAAGATCAAAACAACATTCTCCAACAACAGAAATGAAAACCTGTTCATATTAACAATAAAACAGAGCTTGATTACTAAAGAGATAGTAAAATTGTAAAAATCTAAAAGATTCTTAGAAATCAAAATCAACCCAAAAAAGAAAAGATGATTTCAAAAAATAAAACAAACCCAAATTAGTTTCAGTCAAATCTCAATTCCCCAATTTGGTCCAAAAACAGTAGTTTTGATTGTTTTTTGGTGAAAGAAATCGACACAACATAAATTCATAAAATAATCAGTTATGAACATTGAGAAGAAACCCATTTAATCTAAAGCTTTTTTCTTGACAAAAAACATTAAGGTTTTGATTGTATCCCACCTCAGTTGGATTGTTGTGTACATCGAAAGCCCAATAGGGTTCTTCTCAACCAAAATAAATACCCAGTTTTTGGTGTGTATTTATTTACCTGTTCAGGAATGGATATTTAGACCGTTTTCGTTTTTAGAAGCCCAAAGAATCGAAATGGGCTGGCCATGTCCATTTTTTCTTTCACTCCTATTTTCTTTCGTTTTCACTTCTTTCCTTTGTAAAAAAAAAAAAACTCAAGAACACAGCTAAGCAAAGGTCTTAAATACAACATTCAAAACAGAAAGTACTGCATTTTAATGCTTAGTTTTTGAAAATCTCTTAATTACAATCTATTTATGCATAACACCTTATCAATGTTAAAAGATTTTATTTCTAGTACCGGCCGCTCTCATCAGCATCCATATGACTTATAGCCTAAAACATTACGTTGAGTAATTTTGTTTGCCTTTTATTATAATTAGCTTCCATGAAGTCTAATCGAGAATATTTCACTTTGATTTATCATCTTGTAACCTATGGTATTCAAATGTTGCCAAGAAGAATTTCACATTCGAATTAATCATATTAGCATGCATCCTTGATGTTTACACTTGGTAGTTATGAGCTATGGATGAACTAACACATTATTTGAACAAAGACAAAGTGGCACTACTTTTATATTTAAATCAATGTCACATTCATAATCATAACTATATGTTAATAAGATTCGGGTGAGCTACCTTTACCAATCTAATTCTCTTATTAATTAGACCAGTTGCTTGCATACAGTTTTCTTATTATGGAAGAAGGCGATTTTCAAACTATTTTAGAAAAGTGATGGCAGGCATTTGTATTGTGTATATGGTAAGTTTTGTTGTTGAGATTGGAAACTTTCCTTGTAGTGTAACCAAGGTTCTAAATGGCGTGAGGCGAGGCGAAGCCTCAAGCCTTATGAACCATGGTGAAGCCATGACGTTTTCAAAGCGTGATTTATTACGTCAAATTTCTAATTCATATATAATATTATATATATATATATATATATAATAACATATGTTTTATAGTGTTACTCAAAGAGTCAATAATAGTAAGCAAGTTAAACTAGGTTATATATCAAAAACTTGCAAATAAGACATTAAAAACATAAAGAAAAATCAAATAGTGCATTACGAAAACTGCGCATCAGGCCATGGTGTGCCACAGGCTTAACGTGGCGTGATACACAAACCTTGGTGCCACACGCCATGGCGGCTGCGCAACGAGTTTTTTAGAACAGTAAGTGTACCCATTTTGTAGATCCTTGTTTTGTTTGTTTCAGTTACTTATCCATTAAACATTGTTAAATTGTATTGATTTGTCTTGATGGTCAATTGCAGATCCTTGAAAAAGTAAAAGTGGCATATAACTTGTCCGTTGTGGCTAGTGTACAAAATATACCAAGTTAATACAGTTACGTGTACTATGGGGTTACCTTTTTAATAGGGTTTCTATTTAATGTGGGTAGTTTTGTTAACTTTAGAGAATAAACTCAAGACTTATTTGAATATATTGTCAACATATACATATTTGCTCATTTTTAATTTTTTCACCTTTTTTATGCATTTCCCTTAAATAGACAACTATTTTAGTGCAACTCAATTGTCATGGGATTCAATTTATGATTGTTTGTATGATCACCAAAAGTAAATAAATGAGTTTCATGTCTTCCCTTAAATATCCCCCTTCGACACCTTATAGCATTATTTGTGTTGTCCTGTGTTGTATTGAAACTAACATGTTTTATTAAATGAAACCAATATAATTAGCACCATAATTTTCCATAGTCACTTCCATTTCACATTATTCTTCGGTGTGTGGAGTCGTAAGGAATGAGATATTTGGAAGATGAAAGTCGTCAATCTAAGAGAAATAAAAGGAGCCGAGATATATAAGACTATACACATACATGCCCTTTCTCTACCTTGATTGCTTATAAGAGATAAATGGTTAAATTCATCTTATATAACTCTTACGTTAGTATCCGGAATCCATTCCGGAAAACAAATCCGGAAAACGTGAGAATCCGGAAACCAATCCGGAAACTAATCCGAAAATTGTTCCGGAAACTAATCCGAAAATCCGGTATCATCCTATCCGGAAAACATGAGGAATCCGGATACATACATCCGGACTTCATGCAACATCCGGATAACTATTCGTAACCCAGATTCGATCGAGACTACTAAGAATCATGAAATTGACAAATCTAAACCGATAAGAATCAATTACTACTAGATACAAACACAATTGTAAAAACCAATTACCTCAATTTTGATTACGCAACTTCTTCCACAACCTAATTCGGTCGATAACCTCTTTCTCCTTCTCTCTGGACTCGAAACACACACTCACACACACTTTGAAAGAACCGACTTAAAGAAATATTAGGAGGAGGTGATGGTTTATATAATAAACCAAAATTGCGAAAGAGGGTTCAAACTTTACTAAAACGACAATTGCACCCTTGAACTTATAAATCGATCCAACTCACCCTAAAATAAAGATACATAAATAACTGACTTACCCGAGTTATTACAGATTGGCTCTCAAAATCCTTAGGACACTCACCAACTATACTCTCTCAAAATCCTTAGGACACTCACCAACTATACTTCTACCATCACCTAAAATCCCGGACACAGTTTCACTCAATTACTGGATATCGCTTCCGGACACACTTCCCGGACCACTTCCGGGTACACCTTCCGGTAACTTCCCGGGTAACGCCCTCCGGGTAACTTCCCGGGTAACACTTCTCGGACACGCATCCGGACAGTGGCGATTCGCGGATACGGTGTCGAACCCAAAACTCAGTAAAACCCTCAAATCTTCTCAATAACTCAAAAGTGAAATAGTTGGGTCCTTAGAACCGATAATACAACAGTCCCTTACCTTCCTCACACTGGTTTGATAGAAAGATTGCAAAAGAAAACCCTTATCCCAATACTGAGTTATCAGTTCCAACAAAAATCCCTAAACACTTATAAAATTCCTTCAAATCTAGCAAGAGATTAGGGAAGTGCAAATACCTTGATGGAGATGCTGAATCCACAATCGAAGCTCCTCTAAACCCGGTATGTTTTCCGAAAGTATCCGGTAAGTGCGTTTTCTGGATACAAGTTCCGGAAACTGTTCCGGAAAACCCTTGAAATCCAGTATCATCCTATCCGGAAAACACGAGGAATCCGGGTACATACATCTAGACTTCATGCAACATCCGGATAACTATTCGTAACCCAGATTCGATTGAGACTACTAAGAATCATGAAATTGACAAATCTAAACCGATAGGAATCAATTACTACTAGATACAAACACAATTGTAAAAGACAATTACCTCAATTTTGATTACGCAACTTCTTCCACAACCAAATTCGACCGATAACCTTTTTATCCTTCTCTCTGGACTCGAAACACACACTCACACACACTTTGAAAGAACCGGCTTAAAGAAATATTAGGAGGAGGTGATGGTTTATATAATAAACCAAAATTGCGAAAGAGGGTTCAAACTTTACTAAAACGACAATTGCACCCTTGAACTTATAAATCGATCCAACTCATCCTAAAATAAAGATAAATAAATAACTGACTTACCCGGGTTATTGCAGATTGGCTCTCAAAATCCTTAGGACACTCACCAACTATACTCCTACCATCACCTATGTTGGTGCAAGTGTATAAAAATCATAAATCTCATTGTTTTGATGATTAACAAATAAATAGACAAATGTTATGAGTTTCTAACAATTTGATCCAAGTGTATAAAACAAAGCATCTGAAGAATGGAAAAGCATCATCTCAGCTAGTTCAAGTACTCCAGCACAAAGAAATGGATACACGAATATTTCGTCTGAAGAATTCAACACTGGATGTGTACTATTATTAGTCTTCGTATTTCCTAAAGGTAATACACTCAAAATAATATACCACTTGGATATTTCAAAAACCAAACAAAAACTATCTTTTGAAAATACTGTATTCAAACAAATAAATCCGAACGTTGGTTTACATTGAAAAGAAATGAAGTGACAAGTATTTATTTGTGGTTTAAATGGAAAAGGAATGAAGTGACAAGCATTTATTTGGGTTGGTGAAAAATAGTCCACGGACGTCTGCGAGATGCAGCCGGACGTCCGCACTCATCTTCAAACTCTGACTTGCTCAGAGAACAAACGGCTCTCTTCACAAACCACCTTATTAAATGTGGACGTCCGTAAGGTGTCTTTGCGGACGTCCGCAAGAGCTCTGGCTCACTTTATCTTTCATATTTAAATCCAACATTATGTTATACTTATACAAGAGTGATTACCATTAAGAAATCTATCATCTTGTAAGTATTTACTTTGAGAGTGAGTGATCCATTCCCATCTCTAGCAGAAGCAAGAGATCGATTCAAGTATTTGTATGGAGGTTTATGTTTTACTATAAAGAACATTCATAGTGGATCTGTGTCTCGAGAAGTGTCTCAGAAAGTGGATTAGCCAATTTGGTGAACCACTTTAAACAACGGTGTTGGTATCATTATCTCTATCCTTATCTTACATATATATTGTCTTGTATATTTGTTGTTGTGGTGATTGAAAATTAAGTTTTAAAAAGAAAAAGATCCTAATACAACCTTTACCCCCTAAGGTTGTCTAACAATTGGTATCAGAGCAGGTCTTTCAAAGTTTCACTTCTTTGACAAGTTCTTTTTAAAACAAACTTGATCACATAATGAAGGCTCTCTATCTGTTAAACCACCTCCTATTGATATTGAAAAATTTTCCATTTGGGCCGAGCTCTTTGAATGCCACGTTCGTGGTAAAAGTAGAAAGATGTGAGATATTATTGCTAATGGAAATTTTGTTCCCACAAAAATACAAGATGGAAAAAGTGTTGAAAAACCTATTGCTGAGTGGTCTAATAATGATGACACTTGGAACTGTTTAAATTTTGAAGCAAAAAATATGATTTATGCCGCCTTAAATTCAGATGAAATTGAGAGAGTTTTTACTTGTAAAACCGCTAATGAAATTTGGCAGAGTCTAAATGATACTCATCGTGGAAACTCACAAGTTAAAAGTAGTAAAATAAATATTTTAGTTCATGACTACGAATTATTTGAGATGACTCAAGATGAGTCAATTGATTCTATGTTTAAACGTTTTAACCTCATCATGACTACAGTGAAAGGATTAGGTTGTGTATATGAAAATGAAGATTATGTGAGAAAGATTCTTCGAGCTCTTCCTCCGGAGTGGATGCCAAAAATAACATCCTTGGAAGATTCTCGTGATCTTTCAACAATGAAGTTGGATGATCTCATTGGCAACCTAAAAGTTCACGAAATAGCTCTAAAGAGAAACAAAGCACGAGATCAAGGAAAGGAGAAATCATTGGCACTTCAAGCCAACGTTGCAAAAGAAAAGACTAAAGAGGAAAAAGCTAGTCAACCCAAAGAAGAACACGACAAGATAGACTCTACGAACGACATCACACTATTGGTAAAGAATTTTAATAAATTTTTAACTAACAAACGCTTTGCAAGGAATGATAGGTCAAACTTCAATCGAAGAGATGGAAATGATCGAGAACAAAATCGCGCCTCAAGATTTCCAAGAAGAAATGGAAGACCTCAACGATTCAACAAGTTTAATAGCCACGAAAACTTCAATGACAACTCAAGTAACAATGATTATTGTTACGTATGTGGAGACAAGAATCATTATGCAAATGTGTGTCCCAAACGAGCAAAACAAGGTGACACTCAAAAGGCATTTGTTGGAGGAGCTTGGAGTGACAGTGAAGAAGATGAAAGAAAGAACGAAATAAGTCTCATGGCCGACCATGAGAAAGAGGTAACTATTTGCTACTCAACTAATGATGATAGTGATTATAGTGATAATTGCTATGATAATGATGATGATATGCATGAGGATGAAGATCTTGATGAACTTGAAGAATCATATAATCAAATGGTCAATCTTGCTAAGAAATATAGTGAAACCAACAAAGAAATGAGTAGATCACTTATATTGCAAGAAAGATAAATTCATGATCTTAACAAGAAAATTGCCTATGACACTAAGATACACGAAGATATGAATAAAGAGATTGCATGCTTAAAAGAAAATTTGAATGAAAAAGAAAATTGTGACTCTTGTGACAAGTTAAATGAAAAAGTTGCCTATCTACAAAAAAGGATATGTGAAAATGATTTATGTGCTAAATGTGATAAGTTGAAAATTGAAATTGCTCATCTAAATTCAAAATGTGAAGATTTTGAAAGAAACAATCAAATGGCTTCAAACTTCAAAGATGGAAATGAAAAAATGATTAAGATGTTGAAAATGCAAAGAAAGTTTGATGATAAACGTGGTCTTGGTTTTAATGGAGAATCTAGTACCAAAACTCCTTCAAAAACCATGATCTTTGTAAAATCTTCAAAGATAGATAATTCTTCTAAAAGTGAAGAAGTTGGCAATAAACATGTTTTAAATAGGTGTCCTATTAAACCCTTTGTGAATTAAAAAATGGTTTCAAACAATATTCCCTATAGATCTCCTCACATGCAAAATAGAAACTACATGCCTAATAGAAATTCCATGCAAAATAAAAATAAGATGGGTAACATGTACAATCAAAATCACTCTAGAGTTAGAAGAAAAATAAATATACCAACACCCTATTGTGTGTATAATGAAAACAATCAAAGAATAAAGATAACTCCTAGATGGCTAGCTAAAGGTGTTTTTGACTCGAATAATCCCGGACCAATGAGATGTTGGATTTTGGATGTTTAATTCTTTAAATTCTTTATTTTACCCATGAAACATTGGGTACCAAGCTCTTGTATCTCATAATCTTTTTGTAGATGGTTTTTGGAAATGAAATCGAAGATCTAGATTGGATCCTCGATAGTGGGTGCACTCGTCACATGACCGAAAATAAAAGTCTATTCTCATCATATGAGGAATGTGACGGTGGACAAGCTGTCTTCGGCAGAAATGCAAAAGGAAAGGTTATCGGTAGGGGTAACATCGCTTGCAACAATGTTAGATTTTCAAATGTCGAGCATGTGAGTAACTTGAATTTTAACTTGCTAAGTGTTGGTCAATTATGCAAGAATAATATCCATGTTCTCTTCAAAGAAAATGAATGCGAGATAATTAGAAATGGCAAGGTAATCCTAACAGGCGTTAAAAAAAGAGACTTATATATTTGCAAAACGCATGTTAACAGTCTTACGTGTTTATCGTCCATACATGATAATACCACCTTGTGGCATAGAAGGCTAGGGCATGCATGTAACGATCCGGTTCCCAAACATACAACAAATAACATATTTTACGTAACATTATTTCATAACAATAGATACATCATATAACAAGTACGGTCCCTTAGTCTTTACAACCATAATAAGTATTTCATTACAAACTTTTTGCCAATTAATTTACATTATATCTAATAACGAAGTTATAAGTGCAAAACACGTCATGATCTTCAAAAACATAAGTCTTCCAAAAGCCAGTGTCACACCCCGCTAAAGCGGAAACACGGGATGTGCAGCTCAAGTTTCACAACAAAAGTTACAAGATCACATCAACCATCAAAATACATTTAAAAGTCAACAACCTTGTCTTTACAATCGTTTTTCAGAAAGGGGAAATGACATAATTAAAGATAATTAAAGAAAGCTTCATCACGTGATGCCTTCCTAGATCCCAACCTTAATGACGTTCCCCTGAAAAGCATGTAAATGAGAGGGTCAACTAGTGAACTAGTTGGTGAGATCACAGGTTTAACGAGTACAACATTGTTTGCCATAGCAAAATAGTTTAAATCCGCACAAGTGGATAAGGCAAAATAGTTTAAATCCGTACAAGTGGATAAATCAAAGTAGTTGAATCCGTACAAGTGGATAAATCAACCGGTTATGAAATACTTGCTCATTGTAATAGTATGTATTATGTTTAAGTAGTGAGCCCGTTACCCGACCTATATGACAGCAGCCCCAGCGCATGTTCTATCACCAACAATGCGTACGGAAAACAACAATTATGCACTCAAACAAGCGCTACTTGTGAGTGGGGTGTCAACCAAATAACGTTATTCATAATTACCAACGGCTCACACTCGTGAGTTAAACGGGTAACGTAAGTTAAACGGGGACTTACGTATGATAGAGAGAAAGCTCAAACTTACAACACGCGTAAACTATACATACTATAGAGCATAACTGAGTATAGCAAAGTTTACGTTTTCAATAAAACGAGTTAATCAGTGCGTAAAAGTAATTGTAGTAACGACATGCTTTTCACCCTAAATATGTAAAATATTGAAAAAGGGGCTGTGATAACTCACTTGATAAGCGATAGAGTCCGGGAATCTCCCACAAGATACTTCGGTGTCATCCTACTTCAAACCTATGAACGTAAGGTCACTAGTGAGTTTTTGTCTCGAAGGTTCGGTATTAACTATCCAAATCGTCATAAAATGCTTTGTTGTGTTTTAATATTATCAACGTAACAAGTGTATACATTGTTCTTGTTAGATTAAAGTTTCCGCAATTTCGTCACAATAAGTAACGAAAAGGGTTTAAAGAACGTATATATATATATATATATATATAGTACACACATATATATATATATACCGAAATTTTTATCGTATGAACGATAAAAAGGGGTTTTGAATGTAAAGACGAAGTATTTAAAGTGCAAAAATATAAATAGATATGTTATATATATGTATATTCTACAATTTCATCATAAAATGATGAAATGAGATCAAGAATATATAAAATACATAAATATATATAGATATGTTATATATGTATATTCCACAATTTCCTCATAAAATGATGAAATGGGATCAAGAGTAAATAAAATGCATAAATATATAAACATAAGATATACATATGTATTCCACAATTTCATCATAAAATGATGAAATGGGATTAGAAGTTAGTCCTCAATTATAGTAAGAAGTTTGTCCTTTGTTGTCCAGATTTTGGTGTCACTTTGTGTCCATCTTTGGGTAACTTCAAGGTATAGTTAGGTCAAGATATTTTATGTCCACGGGGTTTAATGAGTTAGGAAACTTTTGGCATAAGTTTCATAATTTTTAGAAGTGTTTAAGTACATGAAATAATACTTGACGTAAAACTCGACAGAAGACGTTGCTGCTTGCGCACTGTTTCTGTGAAAACTGTTTGGTAGACGAAATCTTTGAGTTTTTTAGTGAAACCACTTGGGTTTGAATCCTAACACATAAAAATAATTTCCAGAAAACGAATTACTTAATTTGGAGTAGTATTGAGTGAGATATGACCTTTTGAAAAGAGGTGTGGAATCTGACAGCAAGCTGTCAAAACCACCCTTTGTGCATGTGCCCCTCTATTGACTTCTTAACCAAAATTCTTATTCCTTTGCATGCAAAGTCCGATTTGACCCTTCCCCAAACACTTATTTTCAGTTCCAAAACACATTTTTGAACCATTTAAATTACATGCAAGTTACCCATCAACTCATCTTTTATAAACTCTTGAAAAAACTCATTTTGAAGAATGTTGATGTTCATGTCAAGAACTTCAACATGCAACTTAAAATTGTGCATTTTGAGCTCATGCATGTTTGTTTAAGTATGTTTTTAGTGGATTTCAAAGATCCACTCATGAAACTCTTGAACATAAAGATATGGATTTCTCAAGAAAACTACATGCATGTGTTTTAAAAGTTCATCTTTGATTTTAACATGGGTTTGATTTTGGATTCACCACCTTTTTAATAACAAGTAGGTGTTATGGTGGTAAATCTACAAACATTAAGATTTGTAAAGATGATTTTTAAGAAAGTTAAAGAAAGTGTAGAAGGAGATGAAGAACATTCATAAAAGTGCAAGAAAGTGAAATTTAAACAAAAGAGTGTGTGTGGATTTCACCCAACACACTTGTATTTACCTTGAACTCTTTTGATCTTTTGCAAGGAGATGATTTAGGGGCTGAATTTTTGGTTGAATATGGATGAAGGTTTGAAGATGGGATGAAGATGGTTATGAAGATTTGAAGATGGAGAGAGAAAAGGGTGAGAGAAATCTCTAGTGAGATTTTAGTGAGAGAGAGTGGAGTGTTGTTGTGAATGAGTTGTAGAGATTAAAGGAATACATAAGAAGTAGAGAGGGGGGTGGGGGGGGGGGGGGGTAGTGTGATGCAAATATAAAAGACCAATCTTGTCTTTTTGATTAAATTTTAAAATACAAGTATTTTTCTTAATAATTAAAAATACAAAATAATTATATAAAAGTAAAGTATTTTTATATAATATGATTGAAATACATAAATTGTTAATTATATAAATACTTGTGGTATAAGTGTAGGTTAAGTTGGCATTTTATGAGATTTATGGATAATTTCCTAATTCAAGGGTTTCTTAGGCAAAATTTCTCGAATTTTCCTATCGTACCGCGTTTACTGCTAAAATTGCACTGTGTGAACTATGGCATGAGTAAATGAGATATCCAGTGTAGTTCTAACCTGAGGTGTAAATTTGACAGTTGTCACAGTCTCCCCCGGTTAGAAGAATTTCGTCCTGAAATTCAAGTGTTACTAGCGTTATCAGGTTTGCTAGCAAAGAGATGAGGATACTTATGTAACATGTACTCCTCCCGTTCCCAAGTGTACTCAGGCCCACGCCTTGTGTTCCAATGGACTTTTACTATCGGGATTTTGCTTCGCTTAAGACGCTTGACCTCCCTATCGAGTATCTCCATTGGTTCCTCTACGATGTGCAGCTTATCGTTGATTTGGATTTCTTCCAAAGGCACGGTTACTGCTTCGTCGGCTAGACATTTCTTTAAGTTTGACACGTGAAACATGTTGTGGATAACACTTAACTCCATTCGCAATTCCAGCTTATAAGCTACTGGTCCAATTCTTTTCGTGATCTTGAATGGTCCAACATACCGTGGACTCAATTTTCCTCTTTTCCCAAACCGGACAGTTCCCTTCCAAGGGGATACTTTCAAAAAGACTCTGTCACCAACTTGAAATTCTAAAGGCTTCCTACGATTGTCCGCTTAACTCTTTTGACGATGTTGAGCTGCTTTAAGCCTATCTCTGATGATTGCAATCTTGTCGGTGGTTTCTTGAACAATATCCGGACTAGATAGCTGTCTATCTCCAATCTCTAACAAACAAAGTGGTGACCGACACTTGCGTCCATACAGAGCTTCATATGGTGCACACTGAATGCTGGTGTGATAGCTATTGTTGTATGAAAATTCAACTAACGACAAGTGGTTATCCCAACTTACTCCAAAGTCTATCACGCATGCCCGAAGCATGTCTTCCAATGTCTGAATGGTTCGCTCACTCTGACCATCCGTTTGAGGATGATAGGCCGTGCTTAAATTCAACTGCGTACCCAACGCTTTTTGAAGTGACTGCCAAAACCGAGATGTGAAGCGGCTATCTCTATCTGATATGATGGAAACTGGGACTCCATGTCGCGTGACGATTTCCTTGATATAGATTTGGGCAAGCTTCTCCATCTTATAGTCTTCCCGAATAGGCAAGAAATGTGCAGACTTCGTAAATCGATCTACTATAACCCAAATCGAGTCGTGCCCTTTGGCAGTTCTCGGAAGTTTGGTTATAAAATCCATAGTGATTTGCTCCAATTTCCACTGTGGAATCTCTGGTTGTTGCAACAATCCTGATGGCTTTTGATAAACAGCCTTGACCTTTGAGCAAGTTATGCATTTCCCTACATATATGGCAATATCCTTCTTCATTCCTGGCCACCAATAGTACTCCCTTAAATCCTTGTACATCTTATCCGCTCCTGGGTGAATTGAGTATTTAGATTTATGAGCCTCCTCCAAAATCATTTCCCGTAGGTTGTCAGCCTTTGGGATCCATACTCTGCCCTTAAAGTAACGTACTCCATCAGTCTTAGTTTCAAATCTAGCCTCAATACCATGAAGAGTCTCGTCCTTCAGGTTTTCAGACTTCATTGCTTCGTTTTGAGCTTCGAAAATCCGAGTTTTCAAACTTGTTTGAACCAGCGCTCCTAACGCTCGGACTCGTGAAGGTTTTACCCTCTCTTTCCTAGTCAGGGCATCGGCTACTATGTTGGCCTTTCCTGGGTGGTAACGTATCTCACAATCGTAGTCGCTGAGTAGTTCTACCCATCTTCTTTGCCTCATATTAAGTATCTTTTGATCAAAGATGTGCTGAAGACTCTTGTGGTCGGTGAAAATAGTGCACTTGGTACCATATAGATAATGTCTCCATATCTTTAGAGCGAATACCACAGCTCCGAGTTCCAAATCGTGCGTGGTATAGTTCATTTCATGAACTTTTAATTGTCTCGAGGCGTATGCTATCACCTTATCATTTTGCATCAATACGCAACCTAATCCTTGATGCGATGCGTCACAATACACCACAAAATTTTCCGTTCCCTCCGGTAAAGCTAAAATCGGTGCATGGCACAACTTTTTCTTCAAAAGTTGAAACGTTTCTTCTTGTGAAGCTCACCAAACGAATTCCTTATCCTTTTGGGTTAACGTGGTGAGGGGTTTAGCGATCTTAGCGAAATTCTCGATAAAACGCCGATAATATCCTGCCAAACCTAGAAATTGGCGAATTTCCGGTGGAGTCCTTGGGGCTTCCCATTTCCAAATGGCTTCCACTTTAGCCGGGTCCACGTGAATCTTTTTCTCTCCGATCACGTGACCTAAGAAATGTACTTCTCGAATCCAAAATTCACACTTAGAGAATTTGGCATACAGTTTCTGCTCCTTGAGAAGTTCTAGAATCACTTTTAGATGCTGCTCGTGATCTTTCTTACTCTGAGAATAGATCAATATATCATCGATGAATACAATCACAAACTTATCAAGGTATGGCCTACATACTCTATTCATTAGATCCATAAACACAGCTGGCGCGTTCGTCAATCCAAATGGCATAACTAAAAACTCGTAGTGTCCATAGCGAGTTCTAAAAGCTGTTTTAGGAATGTCTTCCTCTCGGACTCTTAACTGATGATATCCCGATCGAAGGTCAATCTTCGAGAAGTAAGTTGCACCCTGCAACTGGTCGAACAAATCGTCTATTCGAGGGAGAGGATATCGGTTCTTGATTGTTATCTTATTTAGCTCCCTATAATCGATGCACATTCGAAACGATCCATCCTTCTTTTTGACGAAAAGAATCAGGGCTCCCCAGGGTGATGAACTTGGTCGAATGAATCCTTTATCCAGAAGTTCCTGAAGTTGATTCGACAACTCCTGCATTTCGGCAGGTGCTAAACGATATGGGGCCTTGGCTATAGGCGCCGCTCCGGGTATAAGGTCAATCTGAAATTCGACTTGTCTAAACGGTGGAAGTCCAGGCAAATCGTCTGGAAACACTTCTGGGTGATCCTTCACCACAGGAATATCTTGGACTCGCCTCTCCTCGGACTTCTTTTCGATTACTTGCGCCAAGAATACAACGCACTTCTTTCTCAAATACTTATGGACCTTCATACATGACACTATCTTTAGGCTCCTTCCAGCTCTATATCCTTGGACCACAAGGGTTTCTCCGCCTTGTAATGGTAACTTGACAGTCTTTTCAAAACAACTAACCTCTGCTCGATTCTTAGATAACCAATCCATGCCTATCACTACATCGAAACTCCCCAATTCAACTGGAATAAGATCAACACTAAATAGCTTATCAGCTAAGTTCAAAGTACAACCTAAGATTACATCCTTAGCTTCTAACTCATATCCATTAGCAACCTCAACAATTTAAGCATTCGACATTTTCTTAGATTCTAGATTGATCAAAGGCCTAAATTCTAACGAAACAAAGCTCTTATCGGCACCAGTGTCAAATAACACTGACGCGTAATAATCGTTTAGGAGAAATGTACCTGTCACTACATTGGGGTCTCGGCGTGCTTCTTCTGCTCCTAAAACAAATGCCCGTCCTCGAGCTTGTCCTCCTTGGTTTCCCTGATTGTGAATGAGTTGTAGAGATTAAAGGAATACATAAGGAGTAGAGAGGGGGGTGGGGTAGTGTGATGCAAATATAAAAGTCCAATCTTGTCTTTTTTATTAAATTTTAAAATACAAGTATTTTTCTTAATAATTAAAAATACAAAATAATTATATAAAAATAAAGTATTTTTATATAATATGATTGAAATACATAAATTGTTAACTATATAAATACTTGTGATATAAGTGTAGGTTAAGTTGGCATTTTATGAGATTTATGGATAATTTCCTAATTCAAGGGTTTCTTAGGCAAAATTTCTCGAATTTTCCTATCGTACCGAGTTTACTGCTAAAATTGCACTGTGTGAACTATGACATGAGTAAATGAGATATCCAGTGTAGTTCTAACCTGAGGTGTAAATTTGACAGTTGTCACAGTCAGTCACAGATTACCCTTTTCACTTGCTCTTACTTTATCCACAACCTGGAATACATATTTTTAAAACAAAATGAGGGTTAGACCTATTGGTAGAAGTGAGAAAACCCCTGTTAGTTTAAAATCATTTGCACAAACACCATATACATAACCCAAATATGAATACCAATTATGAATCATGCATTGTGTACTTTCCTGTCTCATTCCCATGGCCATATTAGTTGGTTGCGAGCCAACTAATCATTTTACTTCGCTGCACTAATATACAGCCAACTTCGCTGTCCCTTCGTACAACCAAACTCCACCGGTCCTAAGCCCGGCCAACGTGCACTAGTGTAGTGTGATGTTCATGTAAATATAATATACACCTCAATATATCATACTTCATACATATGCACATTATTACACTACTTATCACAATCTCAATCCACATATATGTATTCCAGTTTGAAAACGTTTTAAAGTAAAACTCACCTGTTTGCTTATCAAAACGCTTCCAAGCTTTTCCCAAAAGATTCAGTCTTTCACCCCGAATTCACAGAATCTGAAATAATTTAAATACAATTATCTCCTTACCAATTAAACATATAAGACTTACTAGTAGGCTAAGAAATCTAGATAAATATATCTAACTCTTATCCTCAAAAGTGACCAAACAACCAAAGTTTCCGGATACCATAAAACTGTCCGGATATCATAACTTACCGGATACATCATACTTACCGGCATCTCAAACTACCGAACACTAGACCTGTCTGGATAACACAACTTTCCGGACACCATACTTTCTGGACAACATAATCGATCCGGACAACATAGCTTTCCGGGCATTACAACTTTCCGAATAATACATAATAAAAACAAAACTTACCGGAAACCTCATACTTCCGGGAACCTTAGTTCCGGAAACTTCACGTCCGGAAACCTCCCTACGTCCGGAAACCTCTGAACTCAGTCGGTTCTAATTTTAACCCAAAATCGATTGAAACTATTACAAATCACAAAATTGACAAATCTAAACCGATAGGAATCTAGTACTATCGAATACAAACACAAAACATAAAAGAAACATACCTCAATTTCACTTCCAACGAATCCAATTTGAAGCCCTAACCTTGCTTCTTCTTCCTCTTCTATTCTTCCCAACACACACACACATACATTCACTGATTTTTCTAACTTATGAAATAGCAGGAAACAAAAAGGGTTATATCAAACCCAATTTACATTTTTGGCTTGAACTATTCGAAAATGACCAAAACATCCTTAACTTATAAAACTTACCCTAAACATCCAATTCTAAAATTAACTAAATTTTTAACGAAAAGATAAATTTAATAACGAATTTACCCGGGGTATTACATCATCTCCCCCTTAAAAGAATTCCGTCCCGGAATTCAGTTAGGCAAAGAGATACGGGTACTTAGTTCTCATTTCTGTTTCTAATTCCCAAGTAGCATCCTGCCCTTTATTATGTCGCCATTGAACTTTTACTTGTTTGATCTCCTTGTTCCACAAAACTTTGACTTTACGGTCAACAATGGCTTCAGGTTCCTCCACATAATTCAGCTTTTCATCAACTTGTATATCTGGTAGAGAAACTGCCTGATCTGGCGTAACCAAACACTTTCGAAAATTTGATACGTGAAAAGGATTGTGGATACTGCTTAACTCTGGCAGAAGATCCAACCTGTAGGCTACTTCACCGATCCTTTCTGTGATTGCAAACGGCCCGATGTACCTTGGACTAAGCTTACCTTGTTTCCCAAATCGTATGACTCCTTTCCAAGGTGAGACTTTTAACATTACGAAATCTCCAACTTGGAATTCTAACGGTTTTCGGCGTCGGTCAGCGTAGCTTTTCTGTCTGTCTTGAGCTACTTTCAATCGTTCCCGAATCCGAGTAATCTTATCCGCGGTCAACTGAACAATGTCTGGCCCAGCTAATTGTTTCTCTCCCACTTCGTTCCAACACAGAGGAGTTCGGCATTTTCTACCATACAGAACTTCGAACGGTGCCGCTTGTATGCTGGGATGATAACTGTTATTGTAGGCAAATTCAATCAACGACAAATGCTTATCCCACGATCCCCCCAAATCAACAATGTAGGCTCGTAACATATCTTCCAAAGTCTGAATTATTCGTTCACTCTGACCGTCAGTTTGAGGATGATACGCTGTACTTAGCTTTATTTGCGTTCCCATTTCTTTTTGAAAATTTCTCCAGAACCGTGAAGTAAAACGACTATCACGATCAGAAATAATCGAGATTGGAACTCCATGTCGAGTTACTATTTCATCGATATACAATTTGGCTAGTCTTTCTAATGAATAGGTTTCTTTTATCGGTAGAAAGTGATCAGACTTTGATAATCTATCGACGATCACCCAAATGGCATAAAATCCTTTCGGAGTCTTTGGTAACTTCATGATGAAATCTGTAGTAATCTGATCCCATTTCCACATAGGTATTTCTAACCGTTGTAACTGACCAAAAGGCTTTTGATGTTCAATCTTTACCTTTTTACAAGTGGAACAACCTTCCACATGCTGAGCAATACTTCTTTTCATTCCCGGCCACCAGTAAAATTGTCGTAGATCTTTATACATCTTATTCGTACCTGGATGAATAGAGAAACAAGATTGATGAGCTTCTTGAAGTACCCGATCACGTAAATTACCCAGACGAGGCACCCAAATTCTGTTTTCCAGACACAATAACCCACGATCATCTTTTACGAGTAATGCTGATATACCCACTAACCATTCTGGTTTCAAGTGTTCCTCTTGAAAGGCTTCTACTTGAGATTTCTTCAATTTGTCAAAGATGTTAGGTAGAAGTTCAGCTCGTAGTGCAATGGCTTTTATTGTTCCTCTCCTCTTTTGGCGACTCAGTGCATCCGCTACCACGTTTTCCTTCCCCGGATGATAGAGAATTTCGCAGTCATAATCATTCACCAGTTCTAACCATCTTCTTTGCCTCATATTCAATTCTCGTTGATCGAAGAGATGTTGGAGACTCTTATGATCGGTATAAATTTGACATTTAGAGCCGTATAGATAATGTCTCCAAATCTTCAGCGTGAAAACAACTGCTGCAAGTTCCATGTCATGTGTAGGATACTGTCGTTCATGATCCTTCAATTGACGAGAAGCATAAGTGTGAAATCCCAAATCTAGCAAGGAATCAAGAATGATGTAGAGAGAAAATCTAGAGTACACAAGTCATCCATATATTGATCTTCAAAGTAGAAATGACTAATGCTACAAGTTGTTTCAAGAGATCTAGATTCCTATCTAACTAGAAACTAGACATGCCTATTTATACCCATAACATACAAGGTATAAAGGCAAAGCTAACTAATACAGTACATTGACTTTACAGTAAATCTTGAATACAACAATGCTCTAACAATCTCCCCCTTTGGATTCAAGATTTAAAAAATTTGACAGCAGTCTTCAGCTCTTTGTAAAGTCAATCTTCTCAAACAGACACTCTATGAAACCATCTTCAAATAGCTTTATCTCCACTAGTTTACGGCGAACTATATGCTTTGACACTCTTTAAGAACTCAGCTTTGAAGAATCTTCAGACAAACATGAAAAGTCATTGTCTTTTTCTTTGAAAAATCAATCTTCTTCAATACAATCTTCAACAGATTGTCTTCAAGTCTTGAACATGGATTTCATATCTTTATATAGAACCATCAATTCGGAACAAGATAAATCAGAAACGATTAGAGTTTGGATCAGAAAGATGTGAAACCATCCACATTGTTGAACTTTTAGGTGTAAGCGCATTCCGAGAACCACTCAGAACTAAGATAACCAAATTCAGCAACATTTGGACTTCACATGATCCTTCTCCCCCTAATCTTCAGTCTTTGTTCACGAATCTTGGACTTGAAATATCTTTGATTTGAAAGCTCTTTGACATGAAATTGAAATTAAACTTTTCTCCCCCTTTTTCGATGATGGTGAGCATCATAATCATCGAAAACCATTTTCAATTTCAGTCGTGTCTTTGAGTGTTGCTAACAATCTCCTCCTTACAGAATAACCTTGCTCCCCCTCAAAATAAGAATTCTGGAGCAATTTATTTTCTCCCCTGAAAGTATGCATATATTTCAATAACGTACAGTATTTGAAATTGTAGCACAAATTTTAAAACAAATTTACACAAGGAAAATAAAATTCATTGAATTTCATTTTATAACTACAAACATTTGATCATTTGAAAACTTTACAAAAGAAATTCAGCTTAATGACATTTAACAGATTTTTCAATCAACTGAAATCAAATGCATGTGTTTGGATTCAAGAACAAGTCATCATTGTATATCAAGTTAAAAATGTTCAGTTTCAACCCCTTTATTAAATCTATTTGGTGTGCTAGCATGGGAAATATGATTAGCATCAAGCATATGCAATTCTAAAACATATAAGAATACTTTGCTCTACTCACACTATTTGTCCAAAATCAGAATTTCATGAATTTACGGGTTTATCGCGACTTTGTATTTTCCCAAGTTTCAAGAGATGTGTGCCCATTGGCATCTTTTGATTTTGTGCCCATTGGCATCTTTTGATTTTGTGCTCATTGGCATCTTTTGATCAAAAAGTTTAGTAAGAATAAGATACACCGTTAAACATGACTTTCTATCTGGTTCTATAGCAGGATTTGGGTCAGCATATCCCAGACCAGTTGGCCTTAGGTGCTAGGTGACGAGCACCCCTTAGAACTTAATTTCCCAAACCAGAAAGGCCACATCGATATATCTTAAACCCATTTGTACCAGTAGAACATGGCTTTCTATCTGATTCTATAGCAGGATTTGGGTCAGCCGATCCCAGACCAGTTGATCTTAGGGACTAGGTGTCGAGCACCCCTTAGGACTTACTCTCCCAAACCAGAAAGGCCACAGATACAAACTTTCAAACTAAATGATATTCTATATAAGCTTGGATTTCCATCACAAAATATGAATGATATCTCAATCACTTGGTTCTAAAACATAGTGCTTCTCCCATATTTTCATTACCATCCATCATTCTGACATATAGGCTTTTTGAGCATTATATTCTATATATATCCAGATTCACATAACTTTGAGCATTCAGCATAATTTCATTCATGTTTTGCTGACCTTTCGATTATTTCAGAGGTGAAAATTGAAGCAAATCCAACTCAGATAATACAAAGTTTCTTGTAAAAGCATCTTTTAGCACACATTTGATTTATTGAGTGAAGATTGAAAATTTCATGTCATTGAATTAAATTTGTAAAGTTTCAAGTTTTCAAAGTAGTAGAAACAAAATATAATCCAATGTTACCTTTCACCACTTGTTCCTTGAATTAAAAAGATATAACAGTTAAGGATATTACCTGAGAATTGCGAGTTCTAAACTGATTTGTTTAGAAGTCTTAGTCTTTGAAGTACGGGTCCTGAACTGAATTGTTCAGAAGCCATAAACATTGAAGCACGGGTCCTGAATTGATGTATTCAGAAACCAAAATCTCTTTTAAGTGCGGGTCCTAAACTGATATGTTTAGAAACCATTGTCGTTGAAGCACGGGTTTTGAACTGATATGTTCAAAAGCCAATTTCTCTTTACTCCCCCTTAATGGTACAAGTAATCTTCTTCCGAGAGTTCAACGCTTTGCTTCTAAATATGCAAAAACAAATTAAGTAGATTTTGGTACCCAACATGTCTTGGGTCCTGGCTTGTTAAGCGGAGCTCTATAGGAAGGAAAATGATAAGTACCATACCAATATTGAACACTCTCATTTTTAATAAAATCATTAGTACCACAATAAGAACAACAAAAATTCTTTTGTGCTAACCTGATTAAATGATTTGCGGAATAGAATGAATCAGGATTAGCAAAAGATTTAGCTTTCAGATTAGTGTTCTTGTTGGGAACAGAGGATTTTGGCTCACCTTTTTCAGTTGACGTACCTTTTACTCTCCATTGCATGTTAACTTTCTTATATGAAGGAAGATCATCATATTGATACTTGGAAGAATTATCCACCGAGTGATCATAGAATAGATTAGAAGGATGAATCAGACATTCTGAGTAGCATTTGGATTTGTTAAATGACTTCACTTTGTAAGATAAGTCATTCCGTTCCTTGGTCACCAAATCAAGCTTCTTCTGAATATTAGACTTGACCCTCTTCTCTTTCATGATGTCAGTCGATAATGCAGCCAAATTCATTGTCAATTTATGAATTTCCTGCCGAAATATCTTCCTTTCTTTAGAAAAGTCGTCTTTGACGCACCTAGCCTGAAAGTCAGCTTTCTTCATCTTTTCTAGCTCTTGACTTTCTTTATCTAGCTCTTGTCTTTCCTTTTCTAAGTCCTTATGAAGATCAGAAATTTTCTTTGACAGTTTCGCATTCTTCGCTTCAAAGCTTTTCTTTTCTTTTTCATACTCGACCCTTTCCTTCTCCAACTTCTCCTTTTCAAGAAATAAAACTTTCTCAAAGTCAGAAACTTGTTTTGAAAGTTTTATACAATTACGTTCAATTACTTCCTTTTCTTTAAGAATCTTCTCTCTCTTGTCTTCAATGCTCTTCAGATCAGCATTTTCTTTTTGAAGAGTTGTTACTTTCCCTTGAAGTTTCTCGATTTGATCGTGCAGACTTGAGTTGTCTTTGTCTTTCTTTGTTTCAAGACCTGCAATATATACTTCAAGATTAGTAATTCTTTTAGTAAGTATATCATTTTGTTCTTTTAAAATAGACTTTTCATTTGAAGAAGAAATGTCTAAAATTTGTCTCTTCAGATCAGCATTTTCTTCTTCCAATGCCTTTTTACTCCCTTGAAGCTCTTTCATATTTTCTTGATGAGTTGAGATATCAAGTGTCTTGTTCTTCTCTTCAAGAACTATAATCTTGCGAATCAAATATTTCAGCTCGGATTCAAGAGAAGAGACTTTGTCTTCTAATGAAGCTTTTTCAGACTTGAGATTTATGTTTTTCATTCCCTCCTCATCAGAATATCTCATGTATTTAGAAACCAAACAATCAAGGCGCTTGATCTCATCCTTAGCTTCAAGAAGATTCCATTTTCTCTCTTTCTCTATTTGATACATTTTGTCTTGAAGAATGCTAGAATAATTGATCGTTCAGAAAATCAAACAGAAAAATTTTATATAAAATTTTTTCTTGAAAAGCTTTTAAAGTGTTTGAAAAACACTATGGAAAAAATTTCGGGATAAAAATTTTTCTCAAAAAACTCTTTTTTTTTCACAAGAATTCGGATGTATAAGGATTCGAAATCAATGAATTCGAATGAATAAGGGTTCGAATTCAATGAATTCGGATGCTGAAGGGTTCGAATTCAATGAATTCAGATGCTGAAGGGTTCGAATTCAATGAATTCGGATGAAGAAGGATTCGAATTCACCCAATTCGGACTTAACTGAATCCGAATTCACCCAATTCGAACTTAACACGGTTCAATATTCACTCAATTCGGACTTAGCTTGGTTCGAATTCACCTAATTCGAACTTAACAGGATTCAAATTCTATCCTTGGTAAATCAAAACCAACTCAGATTTATCCACAACTTCTCAATTCGAATCTAACAGGGTTCGAATTCAACTCAATTCGAACTTAACAGAGTTCGAATTCAATGAATTCGAAAGCTTCTTGAGTCGAATTCTATACTTGTGATGCCAAGAACACTCCGAATTCCCTTTGAATGATCCGAATTGAGTATGAATGATCCGAATTCACCAAGAATGATCTGAATTCTGCACTTCGAACACGAAAATCACTAAATCAGCCATAACCTTTTCAATTCTTGATCAATTGTTATGAAATTTGCACAGATTTGTTTGAAATTTGATTCCACACACTTTCTTAGTTAATCACAAATCCTAATTCGATCAATTTAATCGAATTTTGATCCAAAAACAGTAGAAAAAGTTTTCGAACAAAAATGATATAAAAAGATCAGATCTGCAAATTCTGTGCGGATTTTGGTGTTGATCCAAGAATTAAAGATGTTCAGGAATCAAATCCGAGTGCAATGATGTCAAGAATCAATCGAAAAGATCAAAAAAATTAAAAAAATTTGAATTTTGGATGAACAGTAAATGAAGAAGGGTTAGAATTCTTGATGAACAGTGATGAATGCTTGGTCCGAATTCTTCAAATCAGTGCAAAAAATCTTCAATTTGCTCTTCGATCTGCTTGAATCTTCTGTTTAGCTCTGATACCAAATGTGAAATCCCAAATCTAGCAAGGAATCAAGAATGATGTAGAGAGAAAATCTAGAGTACACAAGTCATCCATATATTGATCTTCAAAGTAGAAATGACTAATGCTACAAGTTGTTTCAAGAGATCTAGATTCCTATCTAACTAGAAACTAGACATGCCTATTTATACCCATAACATACAAGGTATAAAGGCAAAGCTAACTAATACAGTACATTGACTTTACAGTAAATCTTGAATACAACAATGCTCTAACAATAAGCAATAACTTTCCCACGCTGCATTAATACACATCCCAATCCTAGTTTGGAAGCATCACTGTAAACAACAAAGTCGTTGGAACCTTCAGGTAGTGACAGTATTGGCGCGCTACAGAGTTTTTCTCTCAGTATTCGGAATGCTTCATCCTGTTCTGCTTTCCATTCAAACTTTATATTCTTTTGGGTCAGCTTGGTCAGGGGCGTAGCGATACGAGAGAAATCTTGTATAAACTTTCGATAGTAGCTGGCTAAACCCAGAAAACTCCGTACTTCGGTTGGCGTTCGCGGCGGTTCCCACTTTTCAATTGCCTCTACTTTCATCGGATCAACTTGAATGCCTTTTTCTGAAACTACATGTCCGAGAAATTGAACTTCTCGTAGCCAGAATTCACATTTAGAAAATTTGGCGTACAACTGTTCCTTCTTCAACAATTCAAGAATCAAACGAAGATGTTGGGCGTGCTCTTCTTTAGATCGGGAATAGATAAGGATATCATCGATAAACACAATAACAAATTTATCAAGATATGGCTTACATACCCGATTCATTAAATCCATAAAAGCAGCTGGGGCGTTCTTCAGTCCGAAAGGCATCACTAGGAATTCATAGTGGCCATACCTTGTGCGAAAAGCAGTTTTCAGAACGTCCTCTTCTTTAACCTTCAGTTGATGATAACCAGATCTTAGATCAATTTTGGAGAAATAACAAGCTCCAACTAATTGATCAAAGAGGTCATCAATTCTGGGAAGCGGATACTTGTTCTTGATCGTACGCTTATTCAGTTCTCGATAATCAATACACATTCTCATCGACCCGTCTTTCTTTTTCACAAACAGCACTGGTGCTCCCCACGGTGAAGTACTGGGTCTGATGAAGCCCTTATCGGATAGATCTTGCAGTTGCATCATCATTTCTTTCATCTCTGGAGGTGCTAGACGATACGGTGCATGGGCTACAGGAGCGGCTCCAGGAATTAAATCTATACCAAACTCTACTTGTCTAACGGGCGGAAGACTAGTCAAATCTTCTGGGAAAACTTCCAGAAATTCACACACGACAGAAATATCTTCCAAATTAATCTTTTCTAGCTTAGTATCTATCACATAAGCTAAATAACTCGGGCAACCTTTGTTGACACACTTACGAGCTTTTAACATAGATATACGGCAAGACTGATGATTTCTACGATCACCATAAATCACTACCGGTCCTCTCTCAGGTAAAACAAGATTGATTAACTTCTTATTGCAAACAATACTAGCCTGGTGCTCGACTAACCAATCCATTCCCACTACTACATCAAACTCAATCAAATCCATAGGAAATAATTGAATAGGCACTCCACACTCATCTATATCTATAACACAGCTATCAAATACCTTTCTAACCGGTACTTGATTATCATTTGCAGTTTCTACCATTAAAGCATGATCTAACATTTTAGGCTTTAAATGCACATAAGCAGCAAAAGAAGGAGACACAAATGATCGGTTCGTACCGGAGTCAAATAGCACTTTAGCACGTGTAGAGTTTATTAAGAATGTACTGTAACCACATCAGGAGTTTCCTCCGCTTCTTGTGCTGTCATTTGAAAGGCACGACCCCTTGCTCTTGGTAGCTCTGGCCTTTGTACTACCGGCCTAACACCCGTTGGTCTCACTGACGTACCACCCTGCTATACTCACCCCCGTGGCAATCAGACTGGATGTGATAAGGAGAATTGCATGAGAAACAAAATCGAGTTACTCGACAGTCTTTAGCAATATGGCCGGTCTTTCCACACTTGTAACAAACTCGAGGATCAACTTGACAATTTCCTTGATGAATACGATTGCATTTTGGACAAGGTCTTTCAGCTGGTCTGAAAGGTGGACGACTATCAAATCTCTGAGGTCTGGACTTCTTTGGATCATAATGTGGTCCTTCCGATTTTCTTTTTCCAGTACTTTTATCACTAGCATCTCTCCCTTTATCCCGTTCCACATTTTCTGCGGCATCTACTGCGGCTGAGAAGGTATCTGGTCCCTTTGCAATCACTAGACTTCTGATTTCTGAATTTAACCCAAAGATAAACCTTTCCATCTTAAGTGCCTCCGTGGCAATGTAGTACTCAGCAAAACGAGACTTCTCCAGAAAACGAGCAGTATAATCCTGAACCGATAATCTTCCCCGTTGCAGGTTCATGAACTCTTCTTCTAGTTGTCTAACTGCTGCTTGAGGACAAAACTGTCTCTTGAAAGCTATAGTGAATTATTCCCAAGAAAAAGTAGAAAACACATCAGATCCTCTAGAGGTAATTAGAGCTTCCCACCAATATAGAGCATCGGCTTTCAGCATCGCGGTTCCATATAACACTCTATCTTCCTCGGCACATTTGCTGGTCTTGAAGATAGCTTCTATCTCTTTTAGCCACCTCATAGCCTTCACTGGGTCTCTTTCTCCTGAGTAAGTCGGAGGTTTGCAACCAAGAAACATCTTATAATCACACTTCTTTGGCACCGGTATGACAGTAGGTGTAATGGGCATCTCGTCTTCCAGACTAGGATCTGGTATTTCAGTTTCAGTATGACGGGGTCGGTCGAACATAGCTTGTATATTTGCTTGTAGTCTTCCCATTTCAGCCGCCAAATCGTCTCTTGTAACAAATTCGGTGCCTTGCGACTGAACTCTACCTCCAGTTCTGCCCCTACCTCGTTCTCCACCTCTTCCCCTTGTCCCGATTGTTGGAATCGTTCTATTAGGATTTCCTTCTCCCTCTTTATTCGTACGTCGAGTACCACTTGCCAATATGTTGATTTCAACAAGGTTAATATACACATAAGCACATACCCAATATAACAAGATATTCTAGTTCAACATGTACCTGTAAGTTCATGATTACACTGGCCAAATATAATTTGAAATTACCTTACATGATGTTCCTTCTACCTTTTATATTTAGCATCCCAAAGTTCTAAAATAATAGGGACATCCTACTTTACATGCAGTTTAAGTCTAGGTATGGATCCGAATACCTAAATCCCTTAAACTAGGGCTCTGATACCATCTGTAACGACCCGGTTCCCAAACATACAACAAATAACATATTTTACATAACATTGTTTCATAACAATAGATACATCATATAACAAGTACGGTCCCTTAGTCTTTACAACCATAATAAGTATTTCATTACAAACTTTTTGCCAATTAATTTACATTATATCTAATAACGAAGTTATAAGTGCAAAACACGTCATGATCTTCAAAAACATAAGTCTTCCAAAAGCCAGTCACAGATTACCCTTTTCACTTGCTCTTACTTGATCCACGACCTGGAATACATATTTTTAAAACAAAATGAGGGTTAGACCTATTGGTCTAAGTGAGAAAACCCTTGTCAGTTTAAAATCATTTGCACAAACACCATATACATAACCCAAATATGAATACCAATTATGACTCATGCATTGTGTACTTTCCTGTCTCATTCCCATGGCCATATTAGTTGGTTGCGAGCCAACTAATCATTTTACTCCGCTGCACTAATATACAGCCAACTTCGCTGTCCCTTCGTACAACCAAACTCCACCGGTCCTAAGCCCGGCCAACGTGCACTAGTGTAGTGTGATGTTCATGTAAATATAATATACACCTCAATATATCATACTTCATACATATGCACATTATTACACTACTTATCACAATCTCAATCCACATATATGTATTCCAGTTTGAAAACGTTTTAAAGTAAAACTCACCTGTTTGCTTATCAAAACGCTTCCAAGCTTTTCCCAAAAGATTCAGTCTTTCACCCCGAATTCACAGAATCTGAAATAATTTAAATACAATTATCTCCTTACCAATTAAACATATAAGACTTACTAGTAGTCTAAGAAATGTAGATAAATCTATCTAACTCTTATCCTCAAAAGTGACCAAACAACCAAAGTTTCCGGATACCATAAAACGGTCCGGACATCATAACTTACCGGATACATCATACTTACCGGCATCTCAAACTACCGAACACTAGACCTGTCCGGATAACACAACTTTCCGGACACCATACTTTCCGGACAACATAATCGATCCGGACAACATAGCTTTCCGGGCATTACAACTTTCCGGATAATACATAATAAAAACAAAACTTACCGGAAACCTCATACTTCCGGGAACCTTAGTTCCGGAAACTTCACGTCCGGAAACCTCCCTACGTCCGGAAACCTCTGAACTCAGTCGGTTCTAATTTTAACCCAGAATCGATTGAAACTATTACAAATCACAAAATTGACAAATCTAAACCGATAGGAATCTAGTACTATCGAATACAAACACAAAACATAAAAGAAACATACCTCAATTTCACTTCCAACGAATCCAATTTGAAGCCCTAACCTTGCTTCTTCTTCCTCTTCTTTTCTTCCCAACACACACACATACACTCACTGATTTTTCTAACTTATGAAATATCAGGAAACAAAAAGGGTTATATCAAACCCAATTTACATTTTTGGCTTGAACTATTCGAAAATGACCAAAACATCCTTAACTTATAAACTAACCCAAACTTACCCTAAACATCCAATTCTAAAATTAACTAAATTTTTAACGAAAAGATAAATTTAATAACGAACTTACCCGGGGTATTACAATGCGAACCTTCGTTTGATCCAAAAATTGAAAAATAAAGATCTTGTAAGCGACCTCCCTACAATCAAGTTTGATAATCATTTTTGTGATGCATGTCGCATCGGAAAAACAAGTCCATGTTTCTCATAAATCCAAAAATATGGTCTCAACAAAGAGAGTATTAGAATTACTCCACATGGATCTCTTCGGTCCCTCGGCAATCCAAAGCTATGAAGGAAATTTCTATACACTTGTAATTGTTGATGATTTTTCTCGCTACACTTGGACTTTATTTTTAAAGGATAAAAATGAAGCTTTCGAAAAATTCAAAATCTTAGGTAAGAGAATTCAAAACCAACAAGGTTGTACGATTGTTTCTATTCGTACGGACCATGGAAGAGAATTCGATAATGAAACGCAATTCGGAGCATTTTGTAACAAGTACGGAATCACTCATAACTTCTTGGCTCCTCGAACTCCTCAATCAAATGGGGTTGTTGAGAGGAAGAACCGAACTTTGCAAGAAATGAGTCGTACTATGTTAAATGAGCAAAATATACCCCAAAAGTTTTGGTGTGATGCCGTAGCTACCGCGACCTATGTCTTGAACCGTGTCCTAGTTTGAGGCATTCTAGAGAAAACACCATATGAGCTATATCGAGGTAGAAAACCTTCCAAAGGTCACCTTAGAGTTTTTGGGTGCAAGTGTTACATTTTAAACAATATAGATTACTTAACAAAATTTGATCCCAAGGCCTATGAAGGTATTTTCCTAGGTTACTCTTGGAATAGCAAAGCCTATAGAGTCCTTAACAAGACCACCATGGTAGTTGAAGAATCCTTAAGCGTAAGCTTTGATGAATCTCCACCAAAGCCAAGTCCTCCTCTAGTAGGCGATAACATAAATGAGGAAGAAACTTTGGCTCGGAACCTTAGAACCTTAAATTTAGGACTTCAACCCTCTTCTAGTCAAGAAGAACCTAGTAATACACCTCCATGTTATGTCCCTCAAGGAATAGAAGATCTAAATTTAAGAGAAGCAAGAAATCACCCCGTACAACAAATCATAGGTGACCTAAATCAAAGGACCACAAGATCCCAAATTCACACCCATAGTGCCTTCCATGCTTTTGTGTCCTCTATAGAACCCAAAACCATAGAAGAAGCCTTGAAAGATGAAGATTGGATATCGACAATGCAAGAAGAACTCAACCAATTCACTAGGAATGATGTTTGGGACTTAGTACCTCAACCTAGTGGTCAAACCATCATAGGAACAAAACGGGTCTTTCATAACAAGGTAGATGAACACGGTGGAGTCACACAAAACAAAGTTCGTTTAGTAGCAAAGGGGTACAATCAACAAGAGGGCATCGACTATGATGAAACTTTTGCTCCGGTTGCAAGATTAGAATCCATAAGAATGCTTTTGGCCTACGCTAATGCAAAAGGCTTCAAACTTTATCAAATGGATGTTAAAAGTGCTTTCTTAAATGGGGTTATTAATGAAGAAGTGTTTGTCACACAACCTCCCGTTTTTGAAATCTTTGAAAAACCAACTCATGTTTTTAAACTTAAGAAGGCACTTTATGGTCTTAAACAGGCACCTCGTGCTTGGTATGATAGATTAAAGTCCTTCTTAATAGATAATGGTTATATTATGGGAAAAGTTGATAACACTTTGTTTGTCAAGCAATCAAATAACGATTTGGTAGTTGTACAAATCTATGTTGATGATATTATTTTTGGGTCTAGCAACAATCTCTTATGTGAAGAATTTGCCACAAAAATGAAAAATGAATTTGAAATGGGCATGATGGGTGAACTAAATTACTTTCTCGGTTTACAAATTAAACAACTTGATGATGGCATTTTCGTAACTCAATCAAAATATGCCAAAGATATGCTTAAGAAATTTAATTTTGAGGATGTAAAGCCCGTGGACACTCCTATGACCACAAATATTAAATTATCTCGGGATGAAGAAGGAAATTACTTCAATGAAAAGATATATCGTGCTATGATTGGTAGCTTACTTTATTTAACCGCTAGTAGGCCCGATATTATGTATAGTGTATGCTTGTGTGCAAGATTTCAGGGAAGTCCTCGATAATCTCACTATGAAGCGGTCAAACGGATATTTCGCTACATAAGAGGAACCGCAAACCTTGGCTTATGGTATCCAAAAATACCTGAGGTGGAAGTTACATGCTACACGAATTCTGATCTAGGTGGATCTCTCATTGATAGAAAAAGCACAAGTGGAGTATGTGCATTCATTGGTCAATCTCTTGTATCCTGATTCTCAAAGAAGCAACAATCTGTTGCTCTTTCAACAACTGAAGCAGAATATGTAGCTGCTGCAAGGGCCTGTGCCCAAGTGCTTTGGATGAAACACACTCTTACGGATCTTGAGGTACATTTAAATAAAGTGCCCATTCTTTGTGATAATACGAGTGCTATCAACTTAAGTAAAAATCCTATCTTGCACTCACACACTAAACACATAGAGCTTAGACATCACTTCTTAAGGGATAATGTTCAAAAAGGCAACATCATATTTGAAAAGGTTGACTCTAAAGATAACTTAGCTGATATTTTCACTAAAGCTTTAAATAAAGATGCTTTCTGCAAATTAAGATTTGGATTAGGATTAGGATTAATAGAATACAATCCTTAAATATGTGTCAAAAAGTCAAATCTTTTCTCTTACGGACGTCCGCATATGCTCCTCACGGACGTCCGCCAACTGTGGAAGTCCGCACTCATTCCACGGAAGCAACATAAACTTAGACTGAAAAATTTCATTATACCGCTTTACGGACGTCCGTGTGATCCTCTTCCGGACGTCCGCTGGCCTCGGATGTCCGCGTATCTTCCGCGGAAGCAACAAAGCTTTTGGCCGAATTTCTCCTCTTTAAATCCGGACGTCCGCGTGATATGTTCTGAACGTCCGCAGCGCATCTGACGAGATTTTTTTCTTCTCTTCAAATCAAACCATTTCAAAACCCTAAGACTCTCTCTCTCTCTCTCAACTTCCATCACTTACCACCACCAAAGGCCGACGCTGCCACTACCGGACACCCACGCCGTCGCCGGTCATCTTCAACCTCTCTCTCTTGTGCCTTCTCTCTCTTACCTAATCTAGGTAAATTTCTTTTCTGCAAACTTCAATTGTTTCTCATTTGTTTGTAATCCTTTGGTAAAACTGTTTCTTGGAAATCCTTGTAGTTTGCTACTCTCAAATGTTGTTTACAAAATTGAATCCAAATTTTTCTTAAAACAAATTTCCTCTTCTTGCATAAATTTATTTTGAAAACTTGTGTTTCAACAAAAAATGAAGTTTCTCTTGTCTTCAACATCAATCCTTTTAAACAAAAATTCTTCCACTAAAACTCCTTTTGTTGTGCTTCCATTCTTCTCAACAAGGAACTCTCATTTGTTGTTGTTATATTTTTAAAATACAAAAATATTTATATTTTTACAGCTATGGGTCCTAAACGGTCACGTCCCTCATCCTCTCGAGCACCTCCTCCACCTCTGGATCCGGACATGGCTAGGACTACTCGACGGGATGAACGTAGAGAGATTTTACAAAGTCGTAAGTGTAATCCCGGTCGCCCCGTAAAATTAGATGAAATGGGTCATTTTGGCACTCTTGAGGCTTTCACTGCTATAGGGTGGGGATCCTTCCTCTCCTTTAAAGGGGAAGTATCATTTGATTGCATTCTTGAGTTCTATGCCGGGTATGACTTTAACGAGTCTACCCAAACTATTTCTCTTCAGCTTTATAACCAACATTTTGTGCTCGATTTAGACCAATTTGCTAACCTGTTAGGTCTTCCCAGGTCCACCAACTATGTTTTTACTAATGCTACCTCTTTCTCTCCTTTACTTAGTCAAGTCAATGTCTCTCGTGACACTATCCTAGAATCTATTCTGTCCCTATCTTTCCAAATTAACCTTGACCCTTCTCAATTAACTGATCAATGTTTGACCGAGAAAAAACGTTTTTGGAACAAAATCCTTCTTTTTAATGTTCTTGGTCGTGCCGACAACACCGAACGCTTGAACAGTCTTTAATGTTATCTCATGTACTGTCTTGAGAGAAACATCTCTGTTGATGCAGTCTTTATCATTGCACATCACATGGATAGGTTAGAGAAAAGCAATCGCTCTCTCCCATTCGGTTATCTCATTAAAACTCTTTTTCAAAATCTTCAACTCCGTTTTGTCGGTAGACCCATTCCTGAGCCAACTACTTTGGATAGCTTAAGTCTTGTTCGCATGGGTGCCCAACCGGGTCCATCTCGTAGACGTCATGCTCATATTCGTGACCCAATTCCTGAGGATGAGGAAGCGGAAGCTCCTCATCCTTTCTCTATTCCACCGGGGTTGGTTTCCAACCGAGACATCCTCACTGCTGTCATGGGATTTCAACATCTTCAAGAGGAACGTTGGGAAGCGGTTAATCGCCGAATTGATGACGTGCATCAAGATGTTTGGATGGTCCACGAGGAGTTTCGCCAGTTTACTTTAAATGATAGTGATGATTAATATTCTTATTATTCTCTCTAAAACGATTATGTTTAGTATTAAATCACGTACCTCTTATTAATTGTTATCTGTTTTTGCTAACTTATCTCCTCTCATGAACCTATATGCTTTATTCAAGGGGGAGCTAATTTTAAGGGGGAGCTCTCGCTATTTGTTTGAGGGGGAGCTTCTTCTTTTCTATGTTACCCTTTTTGATCTCGACAAAAGGGGGAGAAATTATATATCACTATATATGTCCACATATCTATTTATTTGTCATCATCAAAAAGGGGGAGATTGTTGGTGCAAGTGTATAAAAATCATAAATCTCATTGTTTTGATGATTAACAAATAAATAGACAAATGTTATGAGTTTCTAAAAATTTGATCCAAGTGTATAAAACAAAGCGTCTGAAGAATGGAAAAGCATCATCTCAGCTAGTTCAAGTACTCCAGCACAAAGAAATGGATACACGAAGATTTCATCTGAAGAATTCAAGACTGGATGTGTACTATTATTAGTCTTCGTATTTCCTAAAGTTAAATACACTCAAAATAATATACCACTTGGATATTTCAAAAACCAAACAAAAACTATCTTTTGAAAATACTGAATTCAAACAAATAAATCCGAACGTTGGTTTACATTGAAAAGAAATGAAGTGACAAGTATTTATTTGTGGTTTAAATGGAAAAGGAATGAAGTGACAAGCATTTATTTGGGTTGGTGAAAAATAGTCCACGGACGTCCGCGAGATGCAGCTGGACGTCCGCACTCAACTTCAAACTCTGACTTGCTCAGAGAACCAACGACTCTCTTCACAAACCACCTTATTAAATGTGGACGCCCGTAAGGTGTCTATGCGAACGTCCGCAAGAGCTCTGGCTCACTTTTATCTTTCCTATTTAAATCCAACGTTCTGTGAAAAAACAAGTCTTGAGTAAATATAAGAGAAATCTCTGATTTCCTACAATATTTGATTAGCAAAACAACTCAAGCATTCAAATTCTCAAAACCATCCAAGTGTTATACTTATACAAGAGTGATTACCATTAAGAAATCTATCATCTTGTAAGTATTTACTTTGAGAGTGAGTGATCCATTCCCATCTTTAGCAGAAGCAAGAGATCGATTCAAGTATTTGTATCAAGTTTTATGTTCTACCATAAAGAACATTCATAGTGGATCTGTGTCTCAAGAAGTGTCTCGGAAAGTGGATTAGCCAATTTGGTGAACCACTCTAAACAACGGTGTTGGTATCATTCTCTTTATCCTTATCTTACAAATATCTTGTCTGGTATATTTGTTGTTGTGGTGATTGAAAATTAGGTTTTAAAAAGAAAAAGATCCTAATACAACCTTTACCCCCCTAAGGTTGTCTAACAACCTAAAATTCCGGACACAGTTTCACTCAACTACCGGATATCGCTTCCGGACACACTTCCCGGACCACTTCCGGGTACACCTTCCCGTAACTTCCCGGGTAACGCCCTCCGGGTAAAACTCCCGGTAACTTCCCGGGTAACACTTCCCGGACACGCATCCGGAAAGTGGCGATTCCCGGATACGATGTCGAACCCAAAACTCAGTAAAACCCTCAAATCTTCTCAATAACTCAAAAGTGAAATAGTTGGGTCCTTAGAACCGATAATACAACAGTCCCTTACCTTCCTCACACTGGTTTGATAGAAAGATTGCAAAAGAAAACCCTTATCCAAATACTGGGTTATCAGTTCCAACAAAAATCCCTAAACACTTATAAAATTCCCCCAAATCTAGCAAGAGATTAGGGAAGTGCAAATACCTTGATGGAGATGTTGAATCCACAATCGAAGCTCCTCTAAACCCGATATGTTTTCCGAAAGTATCCGGTAAGTGCGTTTTCCGGATACAAGTTCTGGAAACTGTTCCGGAAACCCCTTGAAATCTGGTATCATCCTATCCGGAAAACATGAGGAATCCGGATACATACATCCGGATAACTATTCGTAACCCAGATTCGATCGAGACTACTAAGAATAATGAAATTGACAAATCTAAACCGATAGGAATCAATTACTACTAGATACAAACACAATTGTAAATAACAATTACCTCAATTTTAATTACGTAACTTCTTCCACAACCTAATTCGGCCGATAACCTCTTTCTCCTTCTCTCTGGACTCGAAACACACACTCACACACACTTTGAAAGAACCGACTTAAAGAAATATTAGGAGGAGGTGATGGTTTATATAATAAACCAAAATTGCGAAAGAGGGTTCAAACTTTACTAAAACGACAATTGCACCCTTGAACTTATAAATCGATCCAACTCACCATAAAATAAAGATAAATAAATAACTGACTTACCCGGGTTATTGCAGATTGGCTCTCAAAATCCTTAGGACACTCACCAACTATACTCCTACCATCACCTAAAATCCCGGACACATTTTCACTCAACTACCGGATATCGCTTCCGAACACACTTCCGGGTACACCTTCCGGTAACTTCCCGGGTAACGCCATCCGGGTAACTTCCCGGGTAACACTCCTGGTAACTTCCCGGACACGCATCCGGACAGTGGCGATTCCAGGATACGGTGTCGAACCTAAAACTCGGTAAAACCCTCAAATCTTCTCAATAACTCAAAAATGAAATAGTTGGGTCCTTAGAACCGATAATACAACATTCCCTTACCTTCCTCACACTGGTTTGATAGAAAGATTCCAAAAGAAAACCCTTATCCCAACACTGGATTATCAGTTCTAACAAAAATCCCTAAACACTTATAAAATTCCCTCAAATCTAGCAAGAGATTAGGGAAGTGATAATACCTTGATGGAGATGTGGAATCCACAGTCGAAGCTCCTCAAAACCCGGTATATATTTCTGAAAGTTTCCGGTAAGTGCGTTTTCCGGATACAAGTTCCGGAAAACCCTTGAAATCCGGTATCATCGTATCCGGAAAACATGAGGAATCCGGATACATACATCCGGACTTCATGCAACATCCGGATAACTATTCGTAACCCAGATTCGATCGAGACTACTAAGAATCATGAAATTGACAAATCTAAACCGATAGGAATCAATTACTACTAGATACAAACACAATTGTAAAAGATAATTACCTCAATTTTGATTACGCAACTTCTTCCACAACCTAATTCGGCCGATAACCTCTTTCTCCTTCTCTCTGGACTCGAAACACACACTTTGAAAGAACCGACTTAAAGAAATATTAGGTGTCAGGATCGATTCTTAACAAGAATTAAACTTCTTAGAAACAGAATTTAGAGAATCTTGCGGAATAGAACTCTAAATCAATTAAAGAACAATCAATAGAATTCAACACACTGTATATATCAAACTATATTACTCACAAGCTTTACACCAAACCTCAATCTTGATGAACAAATCTCACCAAGACGACTTCTACTTCTCTAGAAATAGGATCTACGATCTTGAGGTTAATTCTCTCTGAATGGCTAAACAAACTTTTTAAAAACTGTTCTCTTTTGTGTTTCGTGTGTTCTTCTATAGTCTATTTATCTATCAATACTATTTATACAAAAGTAATTACAAGATAACTATCAAAAGTAAATTGATCTTCTGAATCTTCGTTAAACATATCTTGATCAATTCCTTCTTTGTCTCCAAAAGTATCGCATACCAAACTTATCAAGTCAGCAGTATTAACAATGATTTGGCTCAGCAGCATTAACGACCTTCAGCAGTATTAACCTTCACAGTCTTCTAGCAGTAGTATCTCAGCTCAGCAGTACTAACCATGTCTAGCAGTAGTAATTTGGTCTAGCAGTACTAACCTTGTCTAGCAGTAGTAACCTTGACTAGCAGTAGTAACCTTGCCCAGCAGTATTAACTTTCTTCTGGCAGTATTAATGTAGACTTAGCAGTAGAAATCATGGACTAGCAGCACTATCCATACTTAGCTCATTTTCAGTTCCCAACAATCTCCCCCTAACTTGACTTTTAGGAAAAGAAGTCAAGTTCTTCAAATGATGCTACCAAAACTTAGTCATCATATAAGCATAGATCAGGACTTACACCTAGACTCTGATTTACAATCCTTCTTACCAAGAATCTTCCCATAGCAGAATCTTTGTTGCAGACCAATTTTACATGTAACATCCCTTTCAGTCTTTTCATGCAGTGTTTGTAGATTTCATCCACCAGATAATACTCCTGATATGTGTTGTCAATTGATATAACATACACTCCACAATTTTCATAGAGCATCCAGTGGGTTACTGCTTGAAAAGGTCTTGCTGTTATGTGCTGAACTACTTCTGGTCTGAACATTAGGCATAGGTATTCTAACACCATCTTTGTGATAGACATACCTCTTTCTGTCAACATGTTACCATAGATCTGCATGCCTACTTTGAACATCTCTTCCAAGTCAGATTTTGAGCATCTTCTTATAAATTGTCCCCATGTTCTGTAGACTTCAAACTGCCCATCAGCTCTCTTGAGTCTGATATACTCCTTTCTCTCATCTATTAATGTATCCCAGTGACTGATTTCAGGAGGTTTTGAATCTAATGGAGTCACTTTGATTGGTTCAGTATCAACCATAGTGATGTACAAGTCACATTGTTCATTGCTAAGTGATTGTGCATTACTGGATTGACCTGTCTTACTATCTCCTTGTCCTTCATCCTTGGCAACTTCTTCCTTTTCTTTCTCTTCTACCACTGGTTTCTCAACAGGTTCTACTCTTTGCTTCTTTACACACTTCTTTTTAATAGCCACAGACTTTGTTCTCTTTCTGCTGAAAACCATCTTTGCATCCTTAGGTTCTTCCTGTTTCTTGGCAGTTGGAGGTGTATCATGTTTGGCTTTGATTAAAGCCTCTGCAACCTCCACTTCTTCTACTGTAAGCTTCTCTGTTACTGTTTCAGCTTCTGTCTCTGTTACTGCTTTCTTTGTAGATTGAGCAGCATTAACTGTTTCTGCTGCTTGTTTAGAGTCAGCAGCATTAACAGTTTCTGCTGCTACTTCAGTTTCAGGCTCTTCAGCAGCATTAACTGTTTCTGCTGCTTGTTCAAACTCAGCAGCATTAACAGTTTCTGCTGATGTGGTTTCTGCTGCTGTTGTAGTTTCTGCTTCTTTAACAAGCTCTTCCACCTTTTCTGTCTCCCCCTTATTCTGTGCACTGGACTCCCCCTTAAACTGTGCATTATCAATTGCCATCTCAGTCTCCATCTGAACTGTCTCCCCCTCAACTTGTAGACCCTTCATATTCAGTTCTGCTTCTGATTCTGACTCTGACTCCCCCTTTTTGGGAGCATCATCAGTTGGAATTCTTCTTCTCAACACAAATCTTGCCTTTTTCTTTCTGTGCAACAACTTGGTGACCATCTTCTTGAGCTTCTCAATTTGAGACTGTTGGTAGGTGACCACAGTCTTCAGTTGCTCAATCTCCTTCTTTTGTGCCATAACATCCAAGTTGACATTTCCAATGGTTTCCATCAATTCAACATAGTTATATCTATCCTCACCTTGTTTAGAAGTGTTTACCTTCTTTACAGGATCACTGGAAGTAGCCATCAATTCCTCTTTGTTATGTCTATCCTCACCCTTTTTAGAAGTTTTTACCTTCTTTAAGGGATCCTTGGAAGTTTTAGCAGAAGCCTTCTGCCTAGCAGAAGCACTAACTGCCCCCTTGGTTTCTTGGCACCTGGGTCCTCCTAATGATTTCTCATTTAGAGTTGCCATGGGGAAGGTCTTATTTATGTTACCACTGTCCTTCTCTGTGCTAGCAGAAGTAGTGGCAGCCTTAGCACCCATATGCTCATCCTTCTCCTTAGAGAGCACCTTCTTGGGGTTGGGAGACACCCCTGTGGTTTCCCTGTTGATATTCTCAATTGGAGAATGCTCCAACTGAGGGCTTAAAGGCTTAGGGCTCTGAGTAGGTACATCAAGGGAAGGAACCTTGTGCACCTTTCTTCTTTGAAACTTGTTGGATAACACAGGAGTGGGCTTTTGAAGTATGTGCTGAGGGATATTTATAGTGAGTGAAGGTGGGGTTTGGTCATCAGTGGGATGATCTAATGAGGGCCTTGATCCTGATGCCATATCTTCAGAGGGGTGGGACACAACCATCATTGTAGAGAACAATGGTGTGTCAACTCCTTCCGAGTCCCTAGGAAGTCTTTTCATATTTGAAAAAACCTTCCCTTTAGGGGATTTGGGTACATATACCTCAGTAAACTGAGGTAAGTCCATCAATTCCTTGTTAATAACTTCTTGCACAAACCTTGGATACATGTAAAAGCTCTTTTTGGATTCCAAGTTTGATACAAGATCATTAAAGATCATAGCTGAAAAGTTGTACTTTCTGGCAGTGGATAAGCAGACCAAGGCATATGCAATGGGACTGCTGAACTCACTCCATCCAGTAGTTTTCTTGGAAATACAGTGCATCAGGGTATGAACAAGAAATCTCCATTGGTTGAAAATTTTTGACTTGTAGAATTTAAAAACACCAATGGGACCTTCATACCCCATTCTTTGTAAAGTCGAATATAAGTCATCAGAAGATAGAGAGGTTATACCTGAGGCATCATCCAAGTGAAGAGAGATGCGAATAACCTCCTCTGTGACTTTCAAGGGTTTATCACAAACCCTTGTTCGAATGGTTTTCTGCCCTTCTTCGAAACTAACAGTGGCATTCTCCCAAAATTGTGTCTGATGTTCGATATAGATGGTTGGGCTCACCGTTAGGGCATAGGAGATGTGCGAGGATTTAAGAAAATCGACGATATCGTGGAATCCCGCAGCTTGTTTCGGCTTCTGAAGCATGGCTATTTCATTGTGCTCATCCACAAACTCCATGATTCCTGAGGATTCTTGAAAGAAAAAACACAAAGATTCTGGGGAGAATAGGTTAGAACGAGAGAGAAGAAGTTAATGCGAAGAGTCGTTATGAACTTTGGCGGGCAAACAGGGGTATTTATACGCAGTATTAACCCTAGAATTAACAAAAGCAGTATTAACGACATAAGCAGTATTAACTACTGAGCAGTATTAACTGCAAGCAGTATTAACTGCACAAGCAGTATTAACTGCTGAGCAGTATTAACTACACAAGCAGTATTAACTGCACAAGCAGTATTAACTTCTGAGCAGTATTAACTACACAAGCAGTATTAACTGTGCATTAGCAGTATTAACTACTGAGCAGTATTAACTGCAAAGCAGTATTAACTACAAAGCAGTATTAACCACACTTGCAGTATTAACTACAAAGCAGTATTAACTGCAAGGGCAGTATTAACTACTTAGCAGTATTAACTGCAAGGGCAGTATTAACTACTTAGCAGTATTAACTACTAGAACACTGGCAGTAGTAACTCTGCACTATGCATCACTAGTCAAATCCTCAAATGTCATCTTACATTCTGACACATCACTTTTTCCACTTCTCTTACCTTCTGCAGAATTATTTTCGAAAGTAACATGTCCTCCATCAATTCATTTGAAATATTGAAGGCAGGCCATGTTACCTGTCATGTGCCTGGAGCAACCACTATCAACATGCCAAATGCTCTTCCCCTTGAGCTGTTGGTTGCCCTGCACATCAAGATAAATCAGTTAGTTTTATTGGGAACCCAAGCCGAAGTGGTCTTGGGTCTCCCTTGCTCATCAAAGTACTTGCACTTGGTTTTGATGAGATTTTCAAATTTAGGTACTGCAGTACTGGAGTACTTTGTCAAAATTATTGGTGTAGCAGCACTAGCAGCAGTATTGACCTCAGAAGTACTAACAGTGCTAGCAGTACTAATACTGGGAGCAGCAGTATTGTTAGCAGCAGTATCAGCAGTACTAACAGAGGTAGCAGTATTAACAGAGTTAACACTGCTAGAAGCAGTATTAACAGAGTTAATACTGCTAGAAGCAGTACTATCTGAAGAAGAAGCACTAAAAGTATTAGCAGCACTAACATTGGACTGATTACTAGCAGTATTAACACTGCTAGCAGCACTAACTTTGGAATGATTACTAGCAGTATTAACACTGCTAGCAGCACTAACTTTTGAAGCAGTACTAACACTGCTAGCAGCAGTATTGTTTTTAGTGCCTTTTGGAACCCACATAGTACCACATTCCTTTTCAGTCGTTTTCTTTATGTGGCTTTTGGGTTTATCTTGTTTCTTTGCCACATTTTTCTTTGCAGACTTTTTATAGCCACCATTCTTTCTGTAACCACCAGGTTTTTGAAAAGATCTTTGAGCATTAAACCTTTGGTTAACAGGATTGAAATAACAGTGTTTGGCTAAATGATTTAGCTTACCACAGATGAAACAAGGTTTTGGCCTGTTGATTCTGTTCAGATCAACTCCTTGTCTCATAGCCCACTGGTTATTCTAGTTCCTTTGATTTCCCCTCTGATTATCATGTTTTTGGGGCTTAAGCTCTTGAGATTTCTTACAAGAACAATGTTTACAGGTATTGGGAGCCACAACTGTGGTCTGTGTGTAATGGACTCCCTTTTCCTTTTCAGTCCTTTTGATCTCATTGTTCTTTCCCCAAGGATTTCCATCTTTCTCATTGGTCACAATTTCATTGTCTAAGGGAACCTTACTACTAACACTCTTATTCTTCTTAGATTCTTCCTTCTTTGTTTTATCCTTGACCACTACTTCTTTTTCACAAGGATCTATATTAATCTTTAATTCAGGATCCTTCCTATCCATGGTCTCTAACAAATCAGACTTAGGAGGTATGTAGTTGTTATTGTAGGGTGGAGGTGTGGCATTGTACCCTATCCCTACTTTCATCTTGTCATGGATTTGAGCCTTAATGATGGTATCCATGGTTTTAGAAGCACAGGTAAACTTTTCAACATCAAGTTTAACCTTCTTAAGCTCTTCTTTTAATTTCTCATTCTCCTCCCCAGACACTTTCAGCTTAATCTCATACTCATTCTTCTCCCACTTCCAATAGTTAGTATCACAGTGGTGTTGAAGTTCATTAGCTTGAAAAGCTCTAATCTGTTCCTCAAACCTTTCTACAATCCTAACATAATCTTTCACATCTTTCTCTAGCCTCTTAAGGTTATCACACATACCCTGATTGTGATCCCTATATCTTTTAACAGCATCAATGCAAGCTTGAGAACAGAGTTTAGATTGTACCTCAGTGGGAATATCAGATACTTCTGCCATAAGAGTTTGATTCTGACAGGCTTCCTCTGCTTGATCACTCCAATCAAAAGTACTGTTTGATTCAATAGAATTTTCCATATTGACTGTAGAATTCTAAGAACACCTTGCTCTGATACCACTTGTCAGGATCGATTCTTAACAAGAATTAAACTTCTTAGAAACAGAATTTAGAGAATCTTGCGGAATAGAACTCTAAATCAATTAAAGAACAATCAATAGAATTCAACACACTGTATATATCAAACTATATTACTCACAAGCTTTACACCAAACCTCAATCTTGATGAACAAATCTCACCAAGACGACTTCTACTTCTCTAGAAATAGGATCTACGATCTTGAGGTTAATTCTCTCTGAATGGCTAAACAAACTTTTTAAAAACTGTTCTCTTTTGTGTTTCGTGTGTTCTTCTATAGTCTATTCTAATAGCTATCTATCAATACTATTTATACAAAAGTAATTACAAGATAACTATCAAAAGTAAATTGATCTTCTGAATCTTCGTTAAACATATCTTGATCAATTCCTTCTTTGTCTCCAAAAGTATCGCATACCAAACTTATCAAGTCAGCAGTATTAACAATGATTTGGCTTAGCAGCATTAACGACCTTCAGCAGTATTAACCTTCACAGTCTTCTAGCAGTAGTATCTCAGCTCAGCAGTACTAACCATGTCTAGCAGTAGTAATTTGGTCTAGCAGTACTAACCTTGTCTAGCAGTAGTAACCTTGACTAGCAGTAGTAACCTTGCCCAGCAGTATTAACTTTCTTCTGGCAGTATTAATGTAGACTTAGCAGTAGAAATCATGGACTAGCAGCACTATCCATACTTAGCTCATTTTCAGTTCCCAACATTAGGAGGAGGTGATGGTTTATATAATAAACCAAAATTGTGAAAGAGGGTTCAAACTTTACTAAAACGACAATTGCACCCTTAAACTTATAAATCGATCCAACTCACCCTAAAATAAAGATAAATAAATAACTCACTTACCCGGGTTATTGCAGATTGGCTCTCAAAATCCTTAGGACACTCACCAACTATACTTCTACTATCACCTAAAATCCCGGACACATTTTCACTCAACTACCGGATATCGCTTCCGGACACACTTCCCGGACCACTTCCGGTAACTTCCCGGGTAACGCCCTCCGAGTAACTTCCAGGGTAACACTCCGGGTAACTTCCCGAGTAACACTTCCCGGACACGCATCCGGACAGTGGCGATTCTCGGATACTATGTCGAACCCAAAACTCGGTAAAACTCTCAAATCTTCTCAATAACTCAAAAGTGAAATAGTTGGGTCCTTAGAACCGATATTACAACAGTCCCTTACCTTCCTCACACTGGTTTGATAGAAATATTGCAAAAGAAAACCCTTATCCCAATACTTGGTTATCAGTTCCAACAAAAATCCCTAGACACTTATAAAATTCCCTCAAATCTAGCAAGAGATTAGGGAAGTGCAAATACCTTGATGGACATGCTGAATCCACAATCGAAGCTCCTATAAACCCGGTATGTTTTCCGAAAGTATCCGGTAAGTGCATTTTCCGGATACCAGTTCCGGAAACTGTTCCAAAAAACCCATGAAATCCGGTATCATCCCATCCGGAAAACATGAGGAATCCGGATACATACATCCTGACTTCATGCAACATCCGAATAACTATTCGTAACCCAGATTCGATCGAGACTACTAAGAATCATGAAATTGACAAATCTAACCCGATAGGAATCAATTACTACTAGATACAAACACAATTGTAAAAGACAATTACCTCAATTTTGATTATGCAACTTCTTCCACAACCTAATTCGGCCGATAACCTCTTTCTCCTTCTCTCTAGACTCGAAACACACACTCACACACACTTTGAAAGAACCGACTTAAATAAATATTAGGAGGAGGTGATGGTTTATATAATAAACCAAAATTGCGAAAGAGGGTTCAAACTTTACTAAAACGACAATTGCACGCTTGAACTTATAAATTGATCCAACTCACCCTAAAATAAATATAAATAAATAACTGACTTACCCGGGTTATTACAGATTGTCTCCCAAAATCCTTAGGACACTCACCAACTATACTCCTACCATCACCTAAAATCCCGAACACAGTTTCACTCAACTACCGGATATCGCTTCCGGACACACTTCCCGGACCACTTCCGGGTACACCTTCCGGTAACTTCCCGGGTAACGCCCTCCCGGTAACTTCCCAGGTAACACTCCCGGTAACTTCCTGGGTAACACTTCTAGGACACGCATCCGGACAGTGGCGATTCCCGGATACGGTGTCGAACCCAAAACTCGGTAAAAACCCTCAAATCTTCTCAATAACTCAAAAGTGAAATAGTTGGGTCCTTAGAACCGATAATACAACAGTCCCTTACCTTCTTCACACTGGTTTGATAGAAAGATTGCAAAAGAAAACCCTTATGCCAATACTGGGTTATCAGTTCCAACAAAAATCCCTATACACTTATAAAATTCCCTCAAATCTAGCAAGAGATTAGGGAAGTGCAAATACCTTGATGGAGATGTTGAATCCACAATCGAAGCTCCTCTAAACCCGATATGTTTTTCGAAAGTATTCGGTAAGTGCGTTTTCCGGATACCAGTTCCGGAAACTGTTCCGGAAAACCCTTGAAATCCGGTATCATCCCATCCGGAAAACATGAGGAATCCGGATACATACATCCTGACATCATGCAACATCCGGATAACTATTCGTAACCCAGATTCGATCGAGACTACTAAGAATCATGAAATTGACAAATCTAAACCGATAGGAATCAATTACTACTAGATACAAACACAATTGTAAAAGACAATTACCTCAATTTTGATTATGCAACTTCTTCCACAACCTAATTCGGCCGATAACCTCTTTCTCCTTCTCTCTGGACTCGAAACACACACTCACACACACTTTGAAAGAACCGACTTAAAGAAATATTAGGAGGAGGTGATGGTTTATATAATAAACCAAAATTGCGAAAGAGGGTTCAAACTTTACTAAAACGACAATTGCACCCTTGAACTTATAAATCGATCCAACTCACCCTAAAATAAAGATAAATAAATAACTGACTTACCCGGGTTATTACAGATTGGCTCTCAAAATCCCTTGGACACTCACCAACTATACTCCTACCATCACCTAAAATCCCGGACACAGTTTCACTCAACTACCGGATATCGCTTCCGTACACACTTCCGAGTACATGTTCCGGTAACTTCCTGGGTAACGCCCTCCAGGTAACTTCCAAGGTAACACTCCCGGTAACTTCCTGGGTAACATTTCTAGGACACGCATCCGGACAGTGGCGATTCCCGGATACGATGTCGAACCCAAAACTCGGTAAAACCCTCAAATCTTCTCAATAACTCAAAAGTGAAATAGTTGGGTACTTAGAACCGATAATACAACAGTCCCTTACCTTCTTCACACTGGTTTGATAGAAAGATTGCAAAAGAAAACCCTTATCTCAATACTGGGTTATCAGTTCCAACAAAAATCCCTAAACACTTATAAAATTCCCCCAAATCTAGCAAGAGATTAGGGAAGTACAAATACCTTGATGGAGATGTTGAATCCACAATCGAAGCTCCTCTAAACCCGATATGTTTTCCGAAAGTATCCGGTAAGTGCGTTTTCCGGATACAAGTTCTGGAAACTGTTCCGGAAACCCCTTGAAATCTGGTATCATCCTATCCGAAAAACATGAGGAATCCGGATACATACATCCGGATAACTATTCGTAACCCAGATTCGATCGAGACTACTAAGAATCATGAAATTGACAAATCTAAACCAATAGGAATCAATTACTACTAGATACAAACACAATTGTAAATAACAATTACCTCAATTTTAATTACGTAACTTCTTCCACAACCTAATTCGGCCGATAACCTCTTTCTCCTTCTCTCTGGACTCGAAACACACACTCACACACACTTTGAAAGAACCGACTTAAAGAAATATTAGGAGGAGGTGATGGTTTATATAATAAACCAAAATTGCGAAAGAGGGTTCAAACTTTACTAAAACGACAATTGCACCCTTGAACTTATAAATCGATCCAACTCACCATAAAATAAAGATAAATAAATAACTGACTTACCCGGGTTATTGCAGATTGGCTCTCAAAATCCTTAGGACACTCACCAACTATACTCCTACCATCACCTAAAATCCCGGACACATTTTCACTCAACTACCGGATATCGCTTCCGAACACACTTCCGGGTACACCTCCCGGTAACTTCCCGGGTAACGCCATCCGGGTAACTTCCCGGGTAACACTCCTGGTAACTTCCCGGACATGCATCCGGACAGTGGCGATTCCAGGATACGGCGTCGAACCTAAAACTCGGTAAAACCCTCAAATCTTCTCAATAACTCAAAAATGAAATAGTTGGGTCCTTAGAACCGATAATACAACATTCCCTTACCTTCCTCACACTGGTTTGATAGAAATATTGCAAAAGAAAACCCTTATCCCAATACTGGATTATCAGTTCTAACAAAAATCCCTAAACACTTATAAAATTCCCTCAAATCTAGCAAGAGATTAGGAAAGTGCAAATACCTTGATGGAGATGCTGAATCCACAATCGAAGCTCCTTTAAACCCAAACTCTCTTTCCAAAATCGGCGATCCTTTTTCTTCACGCACAAGACCTAGCCGCAATTTACTGAGAATGAGAAATAGAGTAGGGTTTTGGGGATTTGAACCCTTCTTTCACACTTTACACAAAGGCCCCTTCACTTATCGGTGTTTACACCCAAACCCATAATCTTCATTTATTTATAAATAAATCGGTTATTACACCTATGGATCCATTACACTTACTAGAATACGTACACATAAAGACCAAATCATATCACAAATCATATCATATACTTAAAGTCGATTTGTAAGTATATTCATACTACTAAAACTGAAATCCAACTGATTAATAATGTTCCCTGTCAAAATTTACCGGAAACTTACTAGTTACCGGAAATTTCGGGAAAACTATCCGGACTAAGTGTCCAGAACTCATATCCGAAAACTACCAGAATAAGGGAACAGTCCGGAACTTGTATCAGGAAAACGCACTTACCAGATACTTTCAGAAAACATACCAGGAAACACAAACAATCCGGGTAACGTCCGGAAGCCAAAGTAATCCGGGTAACATCCGGAGAATTAACTATCCAGGAATAAGTACTTACCGGATACTTTTGGTATTAAACCTTTTATAGGACACTATCGAATAGGAGATTATCGGATACTACAAATGTAAGATCCCACATTGGTTGGGGAGGGGAACAAATGTTGCCTTATAAGAGGGACTTGATACCTCCTCTATCAGACGCGTTTTAAAACCGTGAGTCCAGGTGTGTGGACAAAGCGGACAATATCTGGTACGGTTGGCCTGGGATGTTACAGATGGTATCAGAGCATAAGTTTGAGAGAATTAGGTGTTTATTTTAGATACCTAGACTCAAACTAGCGTTCTTTAAGTAAATGTGAGTGAAATTTCACCATTTAGCACATTAAAATAAGATGATTTGAGGTCGATGGAGTCGTTAGAAACGAGAATCGCATCAAGAGTAGCGAGGATAATCATATACGGTACGTTCATTATTACCCCTGGCCAGTGTTATGGTGAACCTGCTAATTACATGTGCATACTTGAAATACTTTAATGTGATGACCGTTGGGGTAGTGAAGAAGTTTCTAAGCGAGTAATCGTTGGAAAAGATTGACGATTTTAGTATTAGTCACTTAGGGTGACAATAAGCATGATAATTGCTTTAAGTGGACCGTTTCGGGTCAAAACTGATGGTTGGATTAGAACCATAGACTTATTGAATCGACTTTGATTCGAGGAGAAATCGTAAGGTTAATCAATGTAATTCCCAACTTTGTCTTAAGAGGTTTGAGCATCCAGATGACGGTAGTGTGACCGGAGGGAATTGAAGGAGTATGGTTTGAGACGTTGAATGCCGACTAAGTTCATACACAAAATTTATTTTTAAGATAAATTGCATCAGTCATTTCTTGTGTTTCAAATCCTCATGTGGATTGTTTTACAAAATCTCGAAAAAACATTTAACACACACAAGATTTTAAATCATGGTTTTGAACATGCATGGAATTATTTTATTACGGAAGTTGCAAACCCCATCGGGACTTGCTTTATTTTACTGTTGTCCAACGTCACTTTCGGATACGGTGATATCCATATTTTAATGATATTTAAGATGTTGGGCAAGTAACTACGGCTTTTGACTTTAACATTGGATCTCCTCCACATATGTTAAGGTTTAGACGGAAAGTTATCTTCCATTATGTCTATGTCGAGCTTTATTGGAAAGTTTTATTTAATGCATGATTTATTGAAAAGTGTTGTTTATAGTGTATTACAACAAAAGAGAATTTTTTGGAATTTTGACATCTTAGTCATAATTTTGCTTATTGCAATTCGATTTTTGGAAGCGAAAGGTTTGGTGCCATTTTGTTGACTTGAGGTCATTGAGCCCCATTGAGTTTCATGGAGTTTTGGTCTTACGACGTTTTGTGTCGCATGAGTGCAATTTCATAATGTGCATACTCCATTTATTATGTGGGAATTTATGAGTTACGTTGGGCATTTTGTCCCACTTAGGTTTGTTGAGAAATATTATTTTATGCCATAAGACAACCAAAAGGGATGAGTTTTGGAACTTTGGTGTCGCATAATTTCTCTTTCAAAGATTTGTGTTAACACATATTTTGTTGCAACTTGTTCAGTGTATGGATTGATTTATACGTGACGTATGTAATGCATGAAAGAACATCTTGATAGTATTTCATAACAATTTGCTTATTGCGCTTTCGGTTAATTGATTGTTTTATTATAATTTCATGCAAATGCATTAAATTGACCTAGGGATATGCATAACTTGGTAGACACTCATCCTCGACACTTTGATAAACAAATAGCGTGTTTTAATGAGTTATTGCTTAAATGGAGATCATCTGGTCAAAATACGTTTTAGGATTGTGGGGTTTATGCACAGTTTACGATACCGTACATTTTGAAAACACAAATGCGTGAGTCGTTGAACTTTGGTCAATTTTGGCTTGATGAACATTTTGAAAAATTGCAAACCGTTTTGGTTTTTGAGAAAATGTGTGTTTTGAGTATTTTAATGAGTGCATTTTAAGCATTGACATTTTAACGTGTTATATTACAAGTGAAAAACGTTTAGTGCAAATGCTCTGTGATGGAGATTTTGGAAAATTATTTGTCCTAACCTAGAGTGCGTGGAATTGTTTAAATTTTTGGAACATCAATGCGCACTGTTTGTATGATTCGAAATTTGAAGTCGATTTAAACCCTCTTTGGTGTCAACCAATTACAAGCACCTATTATTCTCCTAAGTTTTGAGAAAACACACTAATGTGTGAGAGTCTTGTCAAAGAGGTTTTACTCATATGTCATTATATGACCAAATGAGAAAATTTTGAAATTGATTCAAAGAATTTCACCTTTTGAAATTTCGTATGAACCATCTGATGCATGTTATTTCATTTTGAGAAAAACTACTAGGAAAGTGTTACAAGCTTGCATGCATACTCCAATTTGGGATTTCCTCATGATGTTTAGTCGATATCTTCAAATGATGAAAACGTATTGATTTTGTCTTTAAACTTGGAACTGACACAAGTCATTTTATGTTTTGACCAAAGTGTACTTATGAATCGTTTCATCGTTTTTGTGAAATAAACTGACGCACGCAAATCTTGTTGGTGAACCTCGTTCCATGCCATTTTATGGTTAAAAGGGAATTTTTGGAGTCGAATGTCGTTTAAACTCCTTTTGAAATACGTACAAACCTTTTTGTTGCACACTATTTAAAGTATGAAAATTACTTTACGTGCATGACATAAATAAATCCATGCTAGGACCGTGGCGGTCCATTTCATAAAATTGTTGAGCATGCTTTTACGCCTTGTTAATAACTTGAATTGTGGTGAAATGGTTCTCAAGATAACTTTCATATATGGGACGAATATGTCCATTTTTAAGCAACTACCAATTAATTTTATGTTTTGACCAAAGTGTACTTATGAATCGATGGGTCAGTGAAGACCGCAGGTTTTGGAGTCTATTAGGGCTCGTTAGAATTAAACGACAGTTAACAGTAGGAACAATTGGAATTGGAGATTTTGTTGGTTTCGGTAGTGATCAAATCTTGGATTCATTTAGAGACTGGACCCACAATTGGGGAAGTATGGAACATCTAAGGTTGGGAGACAACCGAGGTCGTCTGATTTGGAGTTACTCCAGTGGATGAAGCGTTCACCCGGACATAAGTACAATGTGCCTGAGAGGACATTATTGGTAAGGATTGCTTGAGGTTTGTCATAGCAGTCTGCGTGGGGGAATTTAGATTCCAATTGGAAGCTATTGGAACATGGTCGGTGTTGAGTTGGTTAGCCTTTGGTTGTAAAGGATCTAGATTTCGAGGACGAAATCATTCTAAGGTTGGGAGGATTGTAACACCTCGAAAATTGGAAATCCGAATTTTGGAGTTGCGGACGTCCGCATGGATGCAAGGCCGGACGTCCGCGTAGCGCAGAAGTCCGCGTGTCGTCCGAGGAAGCAACAGAGATATTTTGGGGTTCGACTAGCTCAAGGGCCGGACGTCCACATGATGGCTTAGCCGGACGTCCGCGAAGGGTCTGATGAGATATTTTGGTTGTTTTAAGACCTTTCTCTCTCTCTTTCCTCATTTCATTTTCCAAACCCACAACTCAGTTTCTCTCTCTCTAAACCGATTTCCTCTCAAGAAAATCCTAAATCCTTCCTTCTCTTCTTCATCTTCATCTTCTCCACTCAAATCAAACCCACTTCCACCATTGTTGAAGATATGGAAGCTAGAAGCTTTTGTGGAGACTAGGAGCTTTTATTTGGAGGATTCAAGTGGTGAAGGTAATCTCTCCCTACCCAAAAGCTAGATTGTTGTTGTTTTCACTTTCTCTTCCATTTGGAGGTATTGTTGGGTGATTTTGGTTGTGTTTGATTGAGGTGATCTTCTCCTTCTTTATCTATGGAATTAGGGTTTAATATAAGTTGGGGATTTGGATGTAAAATGTTTGGGGAATGATTCTACATGTTTGGATCTAAATATTTATGGTTGGTAAGTTATGGATCTAGGGTTTTGGAAGATTTGGGCTTGAAGATTTGTGTTTCTTCAAAGGAGCTTACTGTTTGGGTAAAATTTCACCAGACTCGACCACGACCAAAACACTGAGAGCATTTATTACACTTTTCCATACGAAAGTCAAATCATAAACACTTTATCTTTTGACCAAAGTCAAAGTCGAAAGTACCTCGCGACCTCGACCGACGCAACATACCTCACGACCTCGACCGACTAACATATGATATTTTTGTTATGTTTTTCACTGTTTAATGCAGGAATTAATGTCATTAATGACCAACGGATGTAACCGACGAAGACAGTTAATGAGCCTTAATTCCGGCGACTGTTGCGACCGTTACTCCTATATTCGTGAGGGTCAATTAAAGCTACGAAGACTATAAATACGAAGATCCCAACCTCACTTGCGGATATCTGATGAAAAAAGAATACTCAGAGCAAAGAACTCTCTCGTAAAAGATTGCTCACGACGCACGACTTATACGCACGACGCCCAATCCTTACACACGATGCTCTAGTTTCTTACGCACGATTAACTTGTTATTTTACATTTCAAGTCTTTACTTCATTTGTATTGTAATCATTGTACTTTGACACCCGAAACATAAGGATATCTCCCCTGTTTGGCGATCATAGTGCAACGACGACCCCCAAAGTCGTCCGCGGGTTTTTTCCTCGTTGAGGTTTTTCCCACATCACCAAAATCTTTGTCTTATTTACGTTTTCTGTCTTTGTCGCACGGTTTGTCGCAAGATTCCTATTCTTTAGTTGTTAAGCTCAACAATCAACCTTAAGTTATCCTTCTGGACAATTTTTGGCATTAACCGTTTGGCGCCCACCGTGGGGCCCATCTAGAGAAAACTTTCGACAAACGTGCGCCTTACTAACGTTTTCTTGGAGTTTCCTTTCTTTTCTTTTTGAGGAAAATGGCAGGTGATGGAAACCAAGAGCAGATCATTGCCCAGATGCATGGGGAGCATGAGAATGCGCAAGATGCCCCGGGGGCAGTCGACGATTATCGCCTGGAGGAAGTCATCCTGGATCAGAGCAAGCCTGACCAGAAAGTCCTTGTAGGGTCGTCCCTCGATCCCTGCCTAAAAGACAAGCTCATATCTTTTTTGCAGGAACATGCCGACTGTTTTGCCTGGTCGCATGAAGACATGGTCGGCATAGACCCTGGTGTCATTTCCCATAAGCTCAATGTGGACCCGTCATTCAAACCTGTCAAGCAAAAGCGGCGGAAATTTGCTCCTGAAAGGAATAAGGTGATAAATGATGAGGTCGACAACCTCCTAAAGACAGGAAAAATCCGAGAAGTAAAGTACCCCGACTGGCTTGCTAATGTTGTGGTCGTGGCAAAGAAAAATGGCAAATGGAGGGTCTGTATTGATTTTACAGATCTCAACAAAGCCTGTCCAAAAGATCCTTTCCCATTACCACATATCGACGTCATGGTCGATGCGACGGCCAGACATGAATTATTGACGTTCATGGATGCTTATTCTGGATACAATCAGATCCTGATGCACGTCGAGGACCAAGAAAAGACTGCGTTCATGACAGATCAAGGTATTTACTGTTATAAGGTCATGCCTTTTGGACTAAAAAATGCAGGTTCTACCTACCAGCGTCTGGTGAACAAAATGTTCAAGGATCATCTTGGCGATACAATGCAAGTATATATCGACGACATGCTAGTCAAGTCAAAGCAAGCAGTCGACCACGTCGAACATTTGAGGCAGTCGTTCGACATCCTTTGGGAGTATAGCATGAAGCTCAACCCGACAAAGTGTTCCTTTGGTGTCAGTGCCGGAAAATTCCTGGGTTACATGGTCACTCGACAAGGAATCGAAGCCAACCCAGACCAGATCAAAGCTATCATTGAAATCAAATCTCCGAGAAATTTCAAAGAGGTCCAAAGGCTCACTGGTCGGGTGGCTGCTCTGAACAGGTTTATCTCTCGATCCTCAGATAGATGCCATTTATTCTATAACGTCCTCAGGAAAAATAAAGGCTTCGACTGGACCGACGATCACGAGCAAGCGCTGTAAAAATTAAAAGAATACATGATGTCGCCTCCTTTGTTGTCAAAGCCTGATGACCATGAGGTCTTGCAGCTATATTTGGCTATTAGTCCTAATGCAGTAAGTGTCGTCCTGACACGAGAAGATGAAAAGTAGCAACTGCCGATCTACTATGTAAGTAAATCCCTTTTGGACGCTGAAACCATGTATTCCTCAATGGAAAAACTACTCTTGTCGCTTGTTACAGCCGCAAAGAAATTGCGACATTATTTCGAATCACATCCGATTACCGTCGTTACTAACTATCCTCTTAAGTCTGTCTTGAGAAAACCTGAGTTGACAGGTCGATTGGCTAAATGGAGCATATATCTCAGCAGTTACGACATCGATTTCAAACCCAGGACAACAATCAAGTCGCAAGCACTAGCTGATTTTATCGCCGACTTTAGTCCTGAATTGGGGAAAGAAGCAGAGCTCGAGCTGTCAACTGTGGCGACTCACGATGACGTACCTTAGACCTTACACGTCGACGGGTCGTCCAACGTTAGGGGTTTGGGACTTGGTGTCGTCTTAAAGTCGCCACAGGGGGGCAAGATGGTGTACTTCGTTCGATGCGATTTCAAAACCACCAACAACGAAGCCGAGTACGAAGCCCTGATCGTGGGAATGAATATGGCCCACGACTTGGGGGAAACCGCGCTACATGTCAAAAGCGATTCTCTTATGGTCATGAATCAGATGAATGGAGAATTTGTAGCCAAAGATTCAAAGATGACAGCGTACCTAAAGGTAGCAAAAGAAAATTCAGAAAAATTCAAATCATTTTCTATTGAGCAGATTCTGAGGGATCAGAATACTCAAGTCGACGCTCTAGCAAACCTTGGGTCTGCTCTAGTCGAACTAATATTCGACAGTATTTGTATGATCCACCTAGCGACGTCATCCATTGAAAATGACGATGTCGTCCAGATCGAAGAACAAGAAAATGACTGGTCGTGCGACATCCGAAATTTTCTTATGCACGGCCAACTCCCAGAAGACAAGATGGAAGCTCGAAAGATCAGATTCAAGGCATCCAGGTATGTCGTGATCGGAAATAGACTCTATCGACGATCATCGACAGGCTTAAACCTGAGATGCGTCATCAGTAAGAGTCAAGTTCAGAAGATCCTTCAAGAAATGCACGATGGGGAGTGTGGCAATCACTCAGGAGGTCGCAGTTTGGCTAATCGTATCTCTCGACAAGGTTACTTTTGGCCAACGCTGCGACAAGATGCCGTCAGGTACGTCCAGAACTGTGATCCTTGTCAACGACATTCAGGTATGTCTCATAAACCTTCTGAACCTTTACACTCGACACTTATCCCATGGACCTTCATGAGGTGGGGCGTGGATATCGTCGGCAAGCTACCACCTGCTCCAGGGTAAAAGGTGTTCCTCCTTGTACTTACAGATTATTTTTCTAAGTGGGTAGAAGCAGCCGCCTTTTCCCAAGTTCGGGATAAGGAAGTCGTGTCTTTTATCCAGACTAAAATCATATGCAGGTTTGGGATTCCATCCAAAATTGTCTGCGACAATGGATCCCAATTCATAAGCAATAGGACTCGACAGTTCTGTGAAGACCGCAACATCAAGCTGACGACCTCGACGCCCAGGTATCCCCAGGCAAATGGACTTGCTGAGTCGAGCAATAAGACCATCATTGCTTCAATCAAGAAGAGGTTACAAGCCGCAAAGGGAAGGTGGGTCGAAGAGCTCCCTTCGCTCCTGTGGACGAATCGCACTACGCCTCGCACGTCCACAGGACAAACCCCTTTCTCTTTGGTCTATGGTTGTGAAGCAGTTCTGCCGGTCGAGGTTCAGCTCCCGACCTCAAGACATACTTCCGTCGAACATAATCTGGTTGATTTAAGTTATAACCTCGATGCCCTCGAAGAGCTCAGAGAATCAGCATTGATCAGAATGGCATCATAGAGGCAAGTGGTCGAACGACATTTCAACAAGAATGTTAAAGTTAAAGTCTTTCAAATAGGCGACTACGTCCTCCGACGAGTGTTCCAAAGCACTCAAGAGCTCAATGCCGGTAAACTTTCCACCAAATGGGAAGGTCTTTATCGTATCTCAGAAGTCGTGGGTAAAGGTGCTTATCGGCTCCAAACCCTCGACAATCAGGATATCCCACGTAGTTGGAATGCAACACATTTGAAAAAGTATTTCTTCTAAGTCTTTTGCTATTTCTCACACGATTTTTATTCGTTGCGACGATTACTGACTTAAGCATCAGAGGGTCGTTGGCTAGCTAACGACCAACCTCTGACATTGTTTTATCGCAGAATCGCACGACATAAGATTGCTAAGTCTATTACACGACTTTTATCTCACAAGGTCGCATGACATAAGTGATCAGGTCTATAACTTGGTTATTCTATCACAGGGACACAAGATTTAAGTTCGTCGTACGATCTAGTTGTACGATCACAAGGTCTAGCGACCCCATAATCTAAGGATCCTTACTTAGAGGAATTTCATATTCTGAATGAATGTCTCGATCGCGTGCGCTTGTAATTGCCAACATGATTTAAATATATGACTTATGTTTTAGTCGTGGTATTACAATGGATGCCTAAGTCGCACGATTTCTTGTTTATTCTACGCTTAGTGAATTTCACAATTAATGTTGTATTTACTTGTAAGACGTATAAGACAGAGTGACATACAAGATAAAGTTTCATTTATCAAATCGTCAGTTACATTAGATAGCTCGACCAACAACGATCGAGCAAGAAAAACAAAAATCACAAAAAGACATTTTTTTCCTAAGGCTGAGGAGGAGTGTCGGTCGCATCCTTATCCGATGCCTCACCCTTGGAACCTTCGTCCACCTCTTCCTCCTCGGCTTCCTTCTCATCGTCGGAGTCGAGATCCCTCTCAGACCCGACTTTATCCAAGTAGAAGGCCAGCTCGTCCGTCGCGGACGCGAGGGGATTCTTCCCCGACAGGTGTTGCCTCATTATAGCAGCACGTGCGGTCAGTCGAGCCAATGCAAAAGTAGACGCATCATCGTCCTTGAGCTCCCTCACTTCCTTCTCCAAACCCGCCACTTTGGACTTGGAATCCTCAGCCTCTTTCTCCTTCGTGCCCAAGGACTCCTTCATCCTGTTCAGCTCCTCCCTTTGGTCGGCAATCATAGACAAGGACAACGTTAAACGATGGTTCACCTCATCCTTTGCACGAACGACGGCCTCAAACTCTTTCAAGGCATCATCAAGACGTTTGGACATAGCCTCGGTACGCTCTAAGGCGACCTTCTCCCTGTCCAACGTCGCGTTCCCCCTCTCACGGGCAGCAGACACTAAACCCCTTATCTTCTCTGTTTCGGCACACATGGCAAGAGAAGATTGAAACGCCTGTAAAACATAAAGAAACGTGTTAATAGACGTTCGACAAAGATTAAAAACACCAAAACACAAGTTTTTAAAGAAAAACTTACCAGAAACGCCAGACCGGCGACATGGGATCCCGTCTCCTCGACTGGGAATCCCTCGAAACGCTCCCTGAAAGAAGGGAGCAAATATTTCTCCAGATGAGGAAACAAATCCGGCCCGGCTAGGACATCATCGACCATAAAGTCCGACGGCAACGTAAAGTTGACCTTCGTGACCTTAGCCCCTCCCTTCGTGTGACCCTTTCCCTTGTCGACCGACGAATGGATCGATGTGGTGGACGGGGACTTCGCCGATTTTGCCGGAGGCGCCGAACTGATAGGTGTCGCAGCAATCGCACTAGAAGATGTCTTCGTCTTCATAGGCGATGCGACCTTCGCCATCTTAGTCGTAATGACTCTCGACGAGTCATCAGCCCTTGGAGATGGTTCCCTCGGGATCGTCGTCCTCGGCTTCTTTAAAACCCCCGACTCAGTGGTCGAGGTCTTTTGCCTCTTTTCCTTGCCCTTACGGGCAAGCTCAAGTTGAGTTGCTCTCTTAGCAGAGACAGTCGGCACCTTCATCTGAGATTCACCTGGAAACCGATAAAAAAGAAGCGTTACACGATGAACATAAAAGAAAAAGACCAGAGTCAAGCGGAAAGGAATATGAAGGTAAACTCACCGGTCATCTCTACTTCTTCTCTCGACTCTTCCTCTTTCTCCTCTGTCTCCTCTTCTTCCTCCTTCTCCACACGTTTCTCTCCCTGATTCTCTCCTAGGTATACCAGGTCTTCGTCGTCGTCGTCCACCAATTGTCGCGTGACAAAAGATCGCTCGACAGTGCTAAACTCTAAAAACGCGTCAACCTTCACTTGAGAGTTGGCGTAGGGCTTCACGGCCTCAAACTTTATATCTAGCGATACATAGAAGACATGTTAAAAATCAGTCGAAATTAACATACGATGTACGACAAAAAGCTAGAAAATCTCACCCGACATGTTCCAGCCAGCCCTAATCCAGCCGCTCTCGGAGTCAAGATTCGACTTACGCACGAATGCGTATCTAGTCTTCCACTTACGGTCATTTACAACAGTCTTTAGGACCAAAGTACGATCGCCCTTATACCTAGAAAACAGGCTATAGCGATGACATTTGTCCTTCTTGACTTGATAAGCCAAGAGGAGGTCGCGCACGTTCATGGGAGATTCCCATTTTGCGGTAAGGCGTTCAATCACTTGTACAACTCGCCAGAATTTGGGCATTAATTGGCCTGGTGCTAAGTCAAACTTGATAACGCCACTTTTTGGCGTCATTTTCAGTTCTCAAACCAACGAGATTGGCTTGTATTCAAGTAAAAAGGCGTGTATTTTACGGTTTATCTAGTGTTTGATACAGGTTATCTAAAAGGCGGCATTCCTCAGGAAAAGAAGTTAAAAAGAGCCCAAAATGAGTCCAAACGAAGCCTAACGGAAGCCCAAAAGCAAAGCCCAAGACCCACGACCGAACCAGGACCCGATCCGCGAACCAGACGACGACCCACACTGCAAAAATGATACGCGCGACTTACCACGCGACTTGCAAGTCGCGTGGCAAGTGGCGTAACCCACTGTTTCGCGAATTCCAGCTTTAAATCCGATTTTTAGGTCATTCTTTCGGGAGGCAACTTTCACACGACGGCCAGGGGCGATTTTAGGGCGATTTCTGGAGACTTTTCGGAGCTTTCGGAGTCACGATCGAGAGCCGATCAAGGAGACGTTCAACACGCTAAGTAGAGACGAGCACGAGAGAAGGGAGTTCATCATCCTACTGTTTACGATTGCATCTTTTATGCTTAATCATGTTTACATACACTTTCGCATCTATTCCTCTTGTGTTTGAATCCACCACCGACATGAACTAACCGGTTCGTGTTGGGGGTTGGAATGAATTCGATTTATTAAGCATGTAAACAAACGATTTGAACTTTTATCAGTTTTCCTTAATTAATGAAGCATGTGATTTCATTCTTAATGCTTTTGTGAATTTGGCCAATTTACAATTGATTTGTTGTTAGTAATTAAGTTCGAGAGAATTGATTGCTATTTAGAATTAGGAATTGCATGCCTAAAGTCCGAAAGGTGATAGAGATATACCGAGTAAGCTTTAGTCCCAATTAAACTGTTAGGTTGATATCGAGAGATAAAATCTAGCCAATTTAAACATAAATCGTGTACTTAATGTGTTTTGGAATCCATAGGTGAGATCGAGAGATTAAACTTATCCTTTTCAAAATAAAACCCGTTGTTGTTCGAAAGAGAACGACGGTGATCTTAAAAGATTTGGGAATCATTAAGGGGATTAACTGGTAACTGTTTTGAGTTAGTTGTTTGCATGTGTAGAACCTGAGGATTTCCAACCCTCAACTTCTCTCTCTATCGAAGTTTCTAAGTCGTTTACCGTTTCGTTGTGATTTCGCATTCGTTGCAATTAAGTAGTTTTAAATCAAACCAATCTTCCAAATTCGACAGTTCAATTAATAGTTCTTATAGTAATTGTGATACTTAGTTCCTAGTTCCCTTGGTTCGATACTCGTACTTACCGTACGTTATTACTTGATTCCAACACCGTACACTTGCGGTTAGATTTAGGGGGGTGTAAACCCGCCTATCAAGTTTTTGGCGCCGTTGCCGGGGAACTAGTTGTAGCTAATAGCACTGCCATCTATAAGCGTTATTAGATTGGACATTTTTTTTTTTATTTTTTTTTTATCACTTTGAATTCCTGGATTGCTAATTTTGTTCGCTTTCATTTCAGGTACTAACTGGTTTATGCCAAGGAAGACCCGAGGGGAAGAGCTCGAGAAATTTGATCCGGAGATTGAACGAACCGGCCGTCGTCTACGTAAAGAAGCGAAAGCTAAAAAAAATCTGAAATTCGAGAAGTGCCCGCATCATGGATTACACGGTTGGGTGATAATCCAAACGTTCTTCGGAGGCCTTCACCAACAATTTAAGAATGACATCACGGCCGCAGCGGGTGGAGCTCTAATGAACAAGACGTATGAAGAAGCGGTTGACTTGATCGAGAACCTAGCCAAGCATAGCTATTTCACACCACGATCTTCTGTTGCACGGGTAGCGAGTGTTCGGGAATCGGATGAGCTGAAGGAACTCAAAGCTCAACTAGCTTTTATCACGGATCGACTGGAAGGAGGGAATTCGGGAGAACCTGAACAAGTTCAATATATGCAAAACCGGAACGAACCGAGGAACGATCTTTTCTAGAACACTTACAATGAGGGGTGGAAACGACATCCTAATCTTTCATGGAGCCAGCCCGATCAGCAACAGCAAGGTAACTTCTCTAACCTTTCTAATGCTTCTAATACTAATAATGTGTATCGTCCTCTAGGTTTTCACCAAAGGAATGAAGGACCATCGATGGAGAAGAAACCGGGGCTGGAAGATATGCTCATGAAGTTCATGACGAAAATGGACAGCACGGTCGAGGGATTAGCAAGCACGATCAACATCGTCAAGGCGGCTACCGAGCAAAACACCGCCTCCATTAAGATCCTCGAAAGGCAAGTGGGGCAGATTTCCGAGGCCCTACAAAACCGACCTCCCGGAGCACTCCCGAGTATGGCTGAAAGGAAACCAAGAGAGGAGTGTAACGCCATTTATCTGAGAAGTGGCAAGGAGCTGAATGGAGAACCGTCATCAAAAGAGACCGATCCAAAAGAAGATTTCGAGATGGTAGAAATGGGGGAGTTAGAGAATGATGAAGAGGTGGTGGTTGAAGTGAAGAAGCCAAAGGAAAAAGAAGTGACACCACCGGTCAAGCCGGAAATTCCAAGAGTGCCTTATCCGAGCAGATTGAAAACAAACAAGGATGATGTTCATTTTTCTAAATTTCTCGATATATTTAAAAAGTTAACTATTAACATCCCTTTTGCAGATGCATTGGCACAAATGCCCTCCTACGCGAAATTCATGAAGGAAATTCTAGCCAAAAAGAGATCGATCAATCACCAGGCCACCGTTGCACTCACTGAAGAGTGCAGCGCGATTTTTCAGAACAAGCTTCCCCCGAAGCTTAAAGATCCAGGGAGTTTCTCTATTCCTATTCAGATAGGGGAGTTTAAATTTAATAAAGTGTTATGTGACTTAGGAGCTAGTATTAATCTGATGCCGCTTTCTATTTTCAGGAAACTCGGCCTGGGTGAGGTAAGCCCGACGTACATGACGTTAAAGCTCGCCGATCGATCAATCAGATACCCGTATGGAGTGATCGAGGACGTACTCATCAAGGTCAGTAAGTTCTATTTCCCCGTCGATTCGTGGTCATTGACATAGACGAAGATGAAGAGGTCCCGTTAATTCTGGGAAGATCATTCCTAGCCACGAGTCGAGCGTTAATTGATGTGGAGGAAGGAGAGGTGACCTTCAGAGTTGGCGGCGAGAGAGTGATATTCAAGATGTTCGAGAAAGTGGAAGGTCAAAGCAAAGAGGAACTCGGAGCTGATAAAGGAAGGCCAAAGGAGGAACAATCCGCGGGGAATCGCAAGCGTGGGCGATTCGAGTCAGCGGATACGGAGCCAAGTTGAAAACCGCACAGTCGTGCCACGACTTTAAATACGGCGCTGGGTGGGAGGCAACCCACCAAGGTTTGTTTTCTTTTATTAATTTTTTTTGAGTGTGTTTTTAATTCCGAAAAAATCAATAAGAAAATGAAAAATCCAAAAATCCAAAAATAGCTGAAACAGGGGCTTACGCGGCCTGCCGCGCGGCCTACAAACCGCGTGCAAAGCCGCGGGACTATCTGATTGGTTTTCGAATAGAGAGTTACGCGGGATGCCCCGCGACTTGCAAGTCACGGGCTAAACCGCGGGAGTCCCCTGTTGCTTCGTTTTGTTTTTTCGTGCAGCTTTTATTCCTTTCTTGCGTGTGTTTTCTTTTTCTTTGTTTTTTTCGTCCTTTGCTTTCATGTTTTTGTTTTGGTGTGCCCTTCTCCCTCTCCCTTTCTTCTCTATGTTCTCAATCTTATGAGAGAATCTCCTCCATCCGGGCAAAACAAGTACGTTCTAACATTGTATGTTAATGAGTGGTGTATGATGTTGTTTCAGTATCAGTTACACGAGATGCACCAAACCTAAGTTTCACTTAGGTTTGGGGTGCCTCAATTTTTTTCACATCTACACACTCACTTTTTTACCCTGTGCAAACCTCGGTTTCACCGAGGTTTGGGGTTGGCTTTTATTTGGCAAACCTAGGCCACGGCCTAGGTTTGGGGTGCCCATTTTAGAAACTTGGGGTTTTTCTTTTGATGTTATGCAATGCTTGCCCGTCCTTTTTATAATTGTAATAACTGAACAATGATTGAGTTGCATCGCCCACGACTTTGCTTGCACATTGGGGACAATGTGTGGGTAACGTTTGGGGTTGCCCAATCGGGCCCACGTAATGCACGTAAATTTCCTACACTTCTGATTATCTAGATCACATTAGCCAAAAGTTTTTGTTTTATTTTTGTTTTGAATGATTGAGACCAACCATTTTGGGAAGAATCTTGTGATAGTGACGTGACCGTTAGGGAAGGACCGGGAAAAGACATGACTAGGGACATTAGTGGAGACCACCCGATTGTGAGTTTGAGCCTAAAAAGACGTTTTTCAATTCGAGGGATTTATACACTTAATTCACATACACTGTTTTCGAATTCCTTGTCGTGAATGTAGAATGATCTCGCTACATTATTGCATTGAGTAGCAAAGACGACCATCGGGATATAAGGTAAGGGTATAGTAGACCATATCGTGTGGACCTTAAGATATGAGTCCAGGCATTGTGTGCTTTGTTTTAACCCTGTTTTTAGCTATCATTCCCTTTTACCTTTATGTGTGTATCCATAAATCACATTGAAGCCAAACACTCAACCTATTCGTTTCTAAACCCATCATTAAACCCTTAGCCATAAGCCTTAGCCAACCCTTATCCGAAAGCGTGTAAATCAGTGGCAGTAATGAACAGTGAATGATGGAGCAGAAAAGAAAGAGTACAGGCCAGTCATGAGAATAAAATGGGTCAATGTAACCCAAGAAATAGAAAAGAGGGCCAATGCTGCCCCAATCAAATAAAGAGGACCAATGAAGTCCCAACTTGAAAAAAGAAGAAGCAAAAAGCAAATAAATACAGTTAGCTAGTATTAGCAGCAGCTAAATAAGAGAGTCAAAGCGACTCCAGTAGTGACGAAGAGGGTCAAGTGATAGAAGTGAAGTAGAAAGTTCAAAACTGCTAATGGTTGACACGTCGAGGTCTTTTGATCTTTTTACCCTTCGTTTCTTAGCCATAACTCTAGCCCCGTTACAACCCGTATAAAGACCTGGGTGATCTTTTGGAAAACGTGATTACAGTATACGACCACCCTTGCTGATATTCCCTGTCTTGCTACTTGATTCCTTCTGAGATCAAGTTTTTGGACATTTGTGCGTCTTTCGTTAGAGTTGTCATGTAATATTTCGAGTATTATTGTACATAACCTCCTTAAACATTACAACACGTGCGATAACCTAGGTTCGAGCGAAACGAGAATATCCCATGAGGTAGAGTCGAGGCGAAATGTTTTCCCTAGTATGTTTGGACCTAGTCTAACTCTAATGTAATCGGAATGGTCATGAGTTCAACTCCCAATGGAAAGTCATAGATCGGACGAAATAAGAATGAGGTGAGAGTGAGATAGACATTCACGGGTATGGGAAATCACCGATGCATCACTTGGTACCGATTGGGAATTGTGCAGTTATTATTTCACCGTGTGCTTTTATTCTATTTTTATCGCTCATTTGCTTAGGGACAAGCAACGCTCGGTTTGGGTTGTTGATAACGCCACTTTTTGGCGTCATTTTCAGTTCTCAAACCAACGAGATTGGCTTGTATTCAAGTAAAAAGGCGTGTTTTTTGTTGATCCAAACCCTCAGTGATTTGATAATGACCCTCTCTTATATACTTAGTGAAAATTGTAAGTAAACAATATGTATCAGAGTTTCACTATCGCTGATAAGTACTAAGATCTTACAGTACCGCTGATAGGAACTCTCGCTTTTTAAATTAAACATTCAGCGAACACTGTTCACCATTAATGCTCTGAGTCTGTTCAGTCATTATGGTGATCGCTGATAAGTTAGTTGTTTACTTATGATTCCTGAAGACAAGTTTCACGTCAACATAGGTTCTACGCTGAAGTCGAAGATCAAGCTCAAGAACCAGCGACACGTCTCCTAATGAACTGATGCGGATCAGCGAAGACTCAGATTTGTCCACTCAACGTGAATAATCAAGTACAAGACTTCAGCTATCGCTGAACTTTATCATTCGCTGAAAAGCAATGAATGAAGGCTCTGATTCAACGAAAGCTGATCATGAAGTCCTCCGTACAAAGTACTTTTGTCTTAACCACCCTTGCACGACTCCGTACGAAATGTCAGAAAAGAACCTCCAATTATCTGAATTCGTACAACCACTCTGACACTACACTGTTCATACATGCGGCTACTAAGGTTGTCAACAAAGGTCAATGACATGCAACCAACCAGCTGATGACACGTGTAAAGTGTATACTGACCTGCATCAAATGCATGCAGTATATAAAGAGATGAACCCACTTCATTTGAAGTAACTTGCTAACTCTGGACAAGTTCAATCTCTTATCTCAAGATAAGTTATTATTAGTAATTTTCTTATCTCTCTTAGTGCAAGAAACCTTAGTGTTCCAACTTGTTTAGATTTAGGTTTATCCTTAATCTTGTTTCCGCAACAAGCTGTAAATTGTTAATGATTTATCAATAAACAATTTAGAAAAGTAAAATCTGTGTGTTTGTATTCAACCCCCCCCCCCCCTTCTACAAACTTGTATAGGCCTTCGGGACCAACAAGTGGTATCAGAGCAGATTTGTTTAATCTCATAAACAAGATCTAATCTAAGATATTTCTCTTCCTTGCTATTATCTGAAAATGGCCACCAACACAAACACAAATTATATAGACAATGGTTCTCTTGCAAAACCCCCTAGATTTTCCAGAGATAACTTCAACTTATGGAAAAATAGGATGATACTCTTCTTGGAAGGTGTAGACCCTACTATGCCTTACTATCTCGAGAATGGTCCATTCATCCCTGTAAGAATTGATGTTGCAGTTCCAGCCGCTGAGAATAGACCTGCTATTCCTGAAAGGCTGGTCCCTAAAGAAATCTTTCAGTGGATCGATGAAGATAAGAAGAAAGTGGCTATAGATACAAAATCCAGATCCATACTTTCCATGGCTCTTCCTGACGAAGTCTACAATTCCGTCATGAATCTGAAAACATCAAAAGCCATGTGGGACACAATATGTGTTCAGTATGAAGGAACGTCTGAAGTCCAGGACTCAAGAAAGATCAACCTGGTAAGACAATACGAAAGCTTCATTTCTGGTAAGAATGAAACTCTCTCTGAAGTTCACCAACGTTTTAATTGCTTAATTATAGATCTAAAAACTGTTGGTAAGGAATATTCTAACTTTGAAGTGCTGACAAAGTTTCTAGAATGTTTACCTGAAAGCTGGGACAATTATTCCATGTGTCTCAAGCTGTCAAAGGATCTTAAATCAATGACCCTTTCAACCTTATATGGTACATTGCTGAATCATGAGCAATCTAGCCATCTTAAGAAGAATCTTGTAAAAGATTCCAAAAGCACCCCTGTTGCTTTAATCTCAGAGGAACCTTCTACTCAGCGACCCTTGGTCACTATCACTGAGTTAGAAAGTAACTCTGAAAGGTCATCAGATTCTGATTCTTCAGATGATGATGAATCTTTGGCTCTCCTAACTAAAAAGTTCAGGAGATTCGCCAAAAAGAAGATGTTTAGAAAGAACAAACCTCTTTCCATAACTGACAAGCCTAAATCATCAGCTTTTGTTGATAAGGCTACTGCTACTTGTTTCAACTGCGAAAAGACATGTCATTTCGCTAATGAGTGCAGGTCAAAGAAAGTCATGAGACCTTCAGCTTTCCCAAAGAAAAACTTTGTTCCAAGGAATAAAGATGACAAATACGCAAAGCTGAAGGAGAAGTATGCAAAGCTGAAAAGCTTTAAGAAGAAAGGCAAAGGCTTTATGGCCAACTATGATTGGGTTGAATCTGATAAAGAAGAATCATCATCTGACTCTGAAGACGATGAAGCCAATCTCTGCCTTATGGCTAAGATTGAAGATGAGGAAGAAAGTTCAGACATTCCCTCCACTTCAACCTCTGCTATTCAGGTATCGCCTTCTTTCTTTACCAATATTGCAAATATTGATGAAGCTGATAGTCTCCGTAAGATCGATCTATTGACTAGAAGTTTATACGAAGCCATGAACGGCAAAACTGTGGTTGAAAACCAAAACCTTGATCTCGCTGAACAACTGAAAAACTGTCACCTTCAAATAGAAAAGCTTTCTAAAATTGAAGAAGATTTCAAAGATCAAGTATATTTAAATCAGCTAGTCAAAATCGAACGAGCAGAAGCTATCGCTGCATTAAAAGCTGAAAGAGCTACTGTTGAAGGATGGTGTAACTCTTCAACAAAGATCACTGAGATAATAAAGTCTCAGATTCCCCTGAGTGATAAACATGGGTTGGGTTACAAATATGATACTCCAAAACCAACCACTGAGCATTCAATGCTTAAATTTGGAACGTTCGTATCCTCAGTCGCTGATACGTTATCTTCTCAGTGCTCCTCGTCCTTTACACCAATACCTGAGGAAACTCCTACCTCCTCAAAAGGAAAGGATAAAATGGTTTATCCAAGACCTACCTCTGTCTCTAAAGATAAAGGAAAAGGAATTGTTATTTACCAAAATCCTCAGAAGGGTACCTTAGTACCAAAGATGAATGCTTCCAAAGCTTTAGTGATCCACCCCTCTGGCTCTAGAAATCAGATCTCTGGATCTATTCAGCGATCTACTCCTAAACTCAGAGTGGATGTCCTTGGTAAGAAATCTGAAGAACTGAATGTTCGTCCCATTTCTAAAGCCAATAGTTTACTTGGTGCTGACACTTCTAATTTTAGATTAAAAGCTCAGCATTCAAATGGTCCTAGAACTACTTTTAGTTATAGGAAATGTTATCACTGTGGACTTACCGATCATATTGCTAGTAAGTGCCCCACAGCCACCAAAGCTGAAAAGATAGCTAAGGTGAAGATTTCCCCCAAGGCAAAGAAGACCAACCCAGTTGCAATTCAGGTCAAGGTGACTTCCACCACTGAGGTTAAGAAATTAACCAAAGTGAAGAAAGACAAAGCTGAATCTTCAAATGCTGAGAAGACCCCTGAACCTTCTATTCCAACCACTTCCACTGATAAACGCGTATACATGGTTAAGTGGGTACCCAAGCAAAACTAATCTTCCTTTGTAAATGCAGGTTAAGAAGGGTATCTGGTATCTCGATAGAGGATGCTCTAGACACATGACTGGAAAGAAAAACCTGCTCGCTGAATACAAGGAAGAGAAGGGTCCCTCTGTTACTTTCGGTGGAAATGGAAAAGGACATACCAGAGGGTATGGTGTACTTTCAAATGGTACAACCTCCTTCAGAAGAGTCGCATATGTTGAAGGGCTGAAGCATAATCTTCTAAGCATCAGTCAGCTTTGCGACATGGATAACAAAGTGATTTCACTAAGAAATCCTGCTTTGTCACTGACAAAAAGGAGAAGATAGCTCTCAGCGGTTATCGTTTGGAAAACGTTTATGTAATAAACATGGACTCAACAACCACTGAGAACTCCTGTTTCTTCTCAAAGGCATCTTCTGATGTCAACTGGCTATGGCATAAGAGGCTTTCACATCTAAATTTCAAGACACTGAATACTCTTTCTTCAAAAGAGTTAGTCACTGGTCTACCTCAGTATTCATACGCCAAAGAGTCTTTATGTTCAGCGTGTGAAAAAGGGAAGCAAACCAAGGAAAGATTTAAGTCAAAGCAAGTCTCGTCAGTGTCATCTCCTCTACAACTACTCCATATGGATTTGTTTGGCCCTATTAACAAACAATCCATCGCTGGAAAGAAATATACATTGGTCATAGTTGATGAATTCTCTCGCTTCACATGGGTAATGTTTCTCCGTTCTAAGAGTGACACCCCTGAAGAACTCATCACCTTTGTTCGGAAGATGGAAACCCTAAACAATATGACTGTTCGCTCTATAAGGAGTGATCATGGAACTGAATTCAAAAACAGTTCTCTTGATTCCTTCCTTGAGAGTAAGGGTATTTCTCACAACTTTTCGTCAGTGAGAACACCGCAACAAAACGGAGTCGTTGAAAGAAGAAATAGAACAATAATTGAAGCTGCACGTTCAATGCTCAGCGATTCTCACCTGCCTACTCAGTTTTGGGCAGAAGCTGTCAACACTGCTTGTTTTACGCAAAACAGGTCGCTGATAGTTAAAAGATTCAAAAAGACAGCCTATGAACTCTTTCATGGGAGAAAGCCTTCAATCAGCTTTCTTCACATCTTTGGATGTCAGTGTTTCATACTGAACAACAGAGATGCCCTTGGAAAGTTTGATCCTAAGGCTGATGATGGAATCTTTCTTGGATACTCCTCAGTTTCCAAAGCCTTCAGAGTCTTCAACCGTAGAAGACAAACTGTAGAAGAAACTATTCACGTCACGTTTGACGAATCCCGTTCAGCGAACTCTAAACCGTCCGCTGATACTGAAGAACTGAATCAATGGATGTTCTCTCATCTTGGTGATTCAGAAGAAGTTCCCACTCCTCATGCTCACACCGTAGAAAATGATGGTCCTACTATCATTCCAAACATGCAGAATAGTGAAGCTGAAACATCATGGGTCTCAGTTGTTCCTATAAACACTATACCTGCAGCTGATTCAAATGTCTCAGACATTCCATCTATTTCTCAGCAATCAGTGAATGAAATGACAAATGCAAGCATTCCTCTCTTAACTGAAACTCTAGAAGCAGCTGAAGCCTCATCTTCAGCTCCTCCAGTTCTAGATGAGTCAGCGATTTATGCTCCGGCTCAGCGATGGACTGCAAATCACCCAATTGATCAAATTCTTGGTGATCCAAACGCTGGTGTTCAGACTCGACGAAGTGCAGGTAATATTTGTTTATTTGTTAACTTTATTTCTCTAACTGAACCAAAGAAAATAGATGATGCCCTCAGAGATCCAAACTGGGTCAGCGCTATGCAAGAAGAGCTGACTGAATTCGAAAGAAACAAAGTTTGGAAACTTGTTCGAAGACCAACTGATAAATCGGTGATAGGCACTAAATGGGTCTATCGAAACAAGTTGGACGAACATGGTACTGTAACCCGCAACAAGGCTCATCTCGTTGCTCAGGGATACAGACAAGAGGAAGGTATAGATTATGACGAAACATTTGCTCCAGTAGCAAGACTTGAATCTATTCGTCTTTTCTTAGCATACACTGTACACAAAAACTTCACTGTACATCAGATGGATGTTAAGTCAGCATTTCTGAATGGAAAGCTGAATGAAGAAGTTTATGTGGAACAACCTTCAGGGTTTTCAGACTCTAAGCGTCCAGATTATGTTTATAAGCTGGATAAGGCACTTTATGGCTTGAAGCAAGCTCCTCGTGCATGGTATGACACTCTTTCTACTTATCTCCACATTGAACATTTTGAGCGAGGTAAGATTGACAAAACTCTATTTTTTAGAAAAGTGAAAGGTCATATCATTTTAGTTCAAATATATATTGATGACATCATATTTGGTTCTACTAACCCTGAGCTTTGTACTCGTTTCACTGATAGAATGAAAGATGAGTATAAAATGAGCATGATGGGTGAACTAACATATTTCCTTGGTCTTCAGATTAAGCAAACTAAAAAAGGAACTTTTATTAATCAGGGAAAATATGTTAAAGATATGCTAAAGAAATTTGATTTAACTCATAGTTCAGCTATGAAAACCCCTATGGCACCACCGCTGACACTTGACAAGGATTCAAAGGGAATACCTGTTAATGTCACGCTGTACCGTGGGATGATCGGCTCTCTTTTGTATCTAACAGCTAGCCGACCCGATATTATGTATGCAACATGTTTGTGTGCACAATATCAAGCTGAACCTATGTTATCTCATATGAAAGCTGTAAAGCGAATCTTTCGATATCTTAAGGGTACAGCGAATCTAGGCCTTTGGTATCCCAAAGACTCAAGATTCGATCTAACCGCCTATTCAGATAGTGATTTTGCAGGTTGCAAAATGGATAGGAAAAGCACCACAGGAGGATGTCAGCTCCTGGGTGGAAAGCTGGTAAGTTGGACAAGTAAAAAGCAAAATTCAGTGTCCACTTCCACAGCTGAAGCTGAATATGTAGCCGCTGGAAGATGTTGTTCTCAAGTCTTGTGGATGAGAAATCAGCTACTAGACTATGATCTTCAGCTCTCCAAAATTCCAATCTATTGCGACAGCACTAGTGCCATCGCTATAGCAAACAATCCAGTGCTACACTCAAAGACAAAACACATAGAAATCAGATATCATTTTATCAGAGACCATGTGATGAATGGTGATATAGAACTTCATTTTATCCCAACTGATTATCAGTTAGCTGATTTATTTACCAAACCTCTTGATGAGACAAGATTCAACTTTCTCATCAGCGAGCTTGGAATGCTGAACTTTGAAGGGTAAAATCTTCAGCGGTTCACATTGATCAGCGATAGGATAAAATCAATTCGTATAACCTATTCAATCATCTTCTCTCTGAATAAACTTGGTTAGCTGATATCAAGGTATGTTTTCTCTCTCTGACAAACGCATGAAAATGCAAGATTTCAAAACAAAATGCATCGCTGAATATCTCTTCCTTAACAGCGATACTTTGAAAGTTCTTAAAACCATCACTGATATTTCTATTCAGTGCTTCATGTTTTTCAAAAGAGTCCCTGAGCTTTCAAAACCTCAGAGACATCCTAAAAGAATATGAAAGGACAGTTATGACGTCATTGCAACGGATAAACCTCGGCACGTTCTTCTTTCTGACACACGTTTGCACGTCTCGTTCAAACTTCCAATCAAATGCAAACACGTGTCCGTGTCATGATGAAAACCTTTTCCCGCTCAAGGTTTTCTCTCTCTAAACTCTCTATATAAACAAACTCTTGGTTTATATTTGTCTTTTACGCGATCAATCTTCCTCCGCAAGAAAGATTTACTGTTGCATTTGTGCTCTTAAACCTTCAAGAATTGTTCATCATCTTCTTCATCAAAACATCAAGGTTAATATGTTCTTATTTATTACCAAATGCGTATAATTTGTTTCTGATCTTATCATTGTTTTAAACAAGATCAAACAAAAGAACTTCTTAAAAATGAAATCATTTCTTTCATGGTTTTATGAACACAACCATTTCATGGTTGTTCTTCAAGTTTAAATGCAAAAATCTTAAACTTGTTCTTCATTCGTTTCCAGAATCTAATTCTTCATAAAAAATGGATAACAAGAATAAATGGGTTTTATATTTCGTTTTTCAAAAACAAGAAAACCCTAATCTTCATTAAGACTTTCTGTCTGAATGAAATGGACAAAAATTCGAACCATCTTAATGGAAATTCTTTCCACATTAAGATTATTCTTATTTGTTAACATCTTTGGTTGAACTGATAATACAGAGAAATGGCAACTTCCAAGATTCATGCCACCGCTGAGAACATCTCCACTGACTCTGAGGAAGTGGAAATCATCAAGGCTCGACAGGTTAAGTTCACTCTGGATCAACTAGACTGGACCAAGATAAACAACCTCTCTGCGCTTCTCGAGTTTCCTCCTCGAAAGCAAGTCACACATCTGGATGATGTTGTGAATTTCCTGAAGAATTGCTGCATTTCAACAGCCCTGACCATCACACCTCCTGCAAGTCAGTTGCTGCTATCCTAGTTCTGGTACTCTGCCAGACACTCTCAGCTACCATCCGCCAAAGACCCCTCCAAAACAATTGATTGTATCCTCAGCGATACTGAATATGGCACAATAAAGATCACACCTGCCATCATTCGCAAAGCTCTGAACTTTCCCAACGCTACAAAAGAAAAACCTTTTGTTCCATTTCCTGACCATAAAAAGCAAGATGACAAAGACGCCATCATTGCTTTCCTCGATTCAATGGGTTACATCTGGGAAACTGGAAGGGACAAGAAGCCCGAGAAGAAGCTGACACTGATCAAGAAGTCAAAAATGCCCAGCGAGATGAACTTCATCTTCGCTCACCTTATCAGCTGCATGACTGCAAAGACCGGCTCCTCTGATCAAGCCGCTCAACCTCAGCAAGCCAAGGGATACGCTCTGCTGAAAGGTCTACACATTGACTGGGCATCTATTATCTATGATGACTTGGTGCAACGAGTAGACTCTGCCACTGACAGGCCTGCATGGGTTCCATACCCCCGATTTATCAGCGCCATCTTTCAATATGGCCTGAAGGACAGCTACCCGCAAGAGGGTGACCTGAAACTCTCTCAGGTTGGCCCTAAGGTACTCGACTTCAAACCTGTTGAAAATGAGGTACGTCTTTCTACCCTTCTCACTCTTCCTAACCCTACTTCTTCGACTTCTGTGGCTCCTTCAGCGACAATACCCATCGCTGATACCCAAGCCACAAAATCCTCTCCTTCTAAGAAAAGGAAACATTCAACTACCCAACTTGGTTCCAAAAGGATCAAGAAAACCAAGGAGCAACCCCAGCAATCTCATGCTGAAGACTCCTCAGCTCATTCTGCAGAGCTGAAGGAAAGTTCCGTGGTACGCTCTGCCACACCCATTCAATCCATCCCTCCCATCCAGACTTCAGCGTCTCTAAACGTTGAGGTTAGAAACTTGGAACCTACCCAACCTCCTTCAGTCTCTCAAAAGACTGATGAAGTGATTCTCAGCGAATCCAACGCTGAACTCAGTACCCGAACCCCATTCTTATCCTTCGCTCCTCCCTCCACTCATTTGGACTCTCCTCCAAAGAACACTGAAGATGCCATCATTCCAGAAGCCATCGCTGAAGCTTCTGCAAGAATGATGACGACAGGACCTGCAGAGATCACCATACCTCAACATACTTTTGAGGAAGATATGGAACATTTTTCAGGAACCCGCAACTTTGACGAGTTTATCAATCCTCCTGCAGGTACAAATCAATCCATATACACTGTAACTAAACCTGAAACTTCTGAGCTTTCCTTTGTTCACAAGTACTTATCTGTTACAGGTCCTAATTTGGGAGACATCAATGCCTCTCTGAAGTCCGTGGAAACAAAGCTGACAGGTCTCACCACCACTCTTTCCAACAACTCTACAGCTGTAACAAACGCTGGAGAGAACCTGACAAAGCTGACAACGGTGGTGGAGAAAAAGGCTTCCACAGATGACTTGAAGCAAGTTGATAAGACTCTCAGCGACTTCGCCAAAGTACTCGCTGATATCTACACAGACTACACCTCACTCAAAAACTCAGTTTCCTCCATGTCCGGCGAAGTAACAACGCTGAAGACATCGGTTGGAGCACTAGAGGGTGATATGTCTGCTGTGAAGACAAATGTCCAAACTCTGACGACTGACTTAGGATCTGTGAAGACCGACGTTGGTTCGATGAAAACGATGATCGAGCAGCTACTGAACAAGGCGAATACTCCTGCTCCTGCTCCTGCCCCTGTCCCTGAAACTGAACATTTCACAGCAAAGGATCGCACTGAGCTTGAGAAAATCAATCCTGCTATAACTGGCCTAGAAGTCAGATTAGCAAAGATTGAAGGCTGTATAGGTATCTCTGGCCAAGAAGACAGAGAACCTCCCACAGCTGAAGAGTCTGCCCATTCCTCCCCCACTCATCATGAGAAAGAGGGGGAGAAGAGCGTTGAACATCTTGAGGAGAAGAACGCTGAAGAAAAGAGCGCTGAAGACCTTTCCCATGATGAATCTATCAGGGGAGAGAAGAAGGATGCTGAAGAAACCGCTGGACCTCAGGGAGTTGAAAACCCTGAGGGAACCGAGAAGCTCGCCTCTGTATCTGAGGGGGAGCAACTCGAAGAAGATGCTGAAGAATCCGAAGCAGAAGATGATGAAGCCGTCGACATCCCTGATGATGAACCATCCTCCTCTCCAAGGAATGATGATGATGATGACGAAGATGACGATGACTTCTTTGTCGTCAAACCTGCCCCAAGGATCAAAGCTCTTAAGGGAATCTCAATAAATGAACCTACAGGGGAGCGGACAAAGACAAAGCCCTCAGCCTCTGGAGCTGAGAAAGGCAAAGGCAAAAGCGTCACTGAAGATAAAAATATGATGATCTTGCTTGAAAATCCGGTTTGTCAGGTACACTAAAACATCTCCTTACTCCATCCCTCCTCTATCAGTTCTACTACCCTAGCCAATACACTTGAACAAACTTTCTCTCTCTGTTTCTACCCAAGTTCTTCTACCCATATTCTTACTTGTAAGATCACTGTGTTTCAGCTAGTCCTCTCCCCTGTTTGAGGATATCGCTGAAGGTTCTACAACTGCGACTTCACCAATAAAACCAGCTGCTGCTGAAGAAATAATCCCAGTCTTAGATTTGATCTCTGAGACTGATGAACCAGAAGAACAGCTACTCTCGCACAAACGCAGACCTTCCTTAGCTCCTCAAAAGCTAAGTGAAGAGGATCAGAAAAGAAGAGAAGAAATGATAAAGCGATTCGAGGATCAGCGAATCATTCTGAAGCGTAATCAACTTCCTTCAGTTCACCCAAAGTTCAAAATTTCAAAAGCTGAATACCAGGAACACCTCAGAGCTGAACGCCTCATCGCTGAAAGAAAGGAAGCTGAAGAGAAAGACAGAGAATACGCCATCAAGCTTACTCAACGATCAATAAAAGACCCCAAGCTGAAAAGAGTTCCCATTGATGTTCAACGTCAGCTCTAGGATGATGCTCAAGAAATCGTTAGAGAAAAGACAAAGGTCTCTGATACGACTTTGGAATGGGCTAAACAAATGTTTACCTATCGATCAAGACCATCCAAAATAATCAAAGCAAACATCAGAGGAAAAATGTACGCTGATGTTCCTGTTGTTGAAGTGGATGTCTACAGAGATGACAAAACCAAGCAAACCTTCTATGCTGCTTCATTAGAAAAGTTTGGTCTCTCTGAATGGTTAGAAACGAAATTAGCCATTCAGGGATCGCGCTCAAAGTTCAAAAGCCATGTCGAGATGATCTTAAACAAACAGATCGACCTGCTTTCATCTGCTGTGGATATTCCTCCTACTCTTCCTCAACCGAAGAAAGCCTCTGCTAAGAAGAAGAAAGTCTCTGATTCAGGTCCAATCATTCGAAATGAAACGGGTATTGGTTTCTCTCGTGCTAAAGTTCTTGGCCCTGATGCCGATCTCTCAATGCTTGACACCTCCCTACCACCCGGAGAAACTTTCATTCCTGGTACAGTTGTAAGTGATCCCTATGGTATATTATTTTTATACTACGATGGAAATCATCACTTTCAACGTGTCTCTGAGCTCAACATCGCTCCCATCGAACAACTCAGAGATCTCGTACACTGGTGTGAAGTCAGACGCGACATCAAAGCTAGACACCTGAAGCCCTTGATTTTTGAAGCAGCTCTGAAGTTAAAGAATCAAGGAGTAAATGTCCCTGACTGGATGATCCCCACTGAAAAGACCCTTGATGAACTTCTCATTAAGGAAGAACCCTTTGAAAGCTGATATGATCGCCTTTTTTCTCTATTATATCAGTTATCCTTCTGTACTTGTAATTTATTTCGCTTGTACTTATAATCTTTCTATTCTCCATTGTAACCTGATTCAATATTTTAAAGAAAGATTTCAGCGAACGTACTTTACTCCATCAGTACTGAAAAGATCCCAAAAAACAGTAAAAGGGATAAATATTTTATGAGTTCTTTTTATCCTTATGTTTTCATTAAATAACAATTTTCTTTGTTGCTATGTCATAATCAAATAGGGGGAGATTGTTGATCCAAACCCTCAGTGATTTGATAATGACCCTCTCTTATATACTTAGTGAAAATTGTAAGTAAACAATATGTATCAGAGTTTCACTATCGCTGATAAGTACTAAGATCTTACAGTACCGCTGATAGGAACTCTCGCTTTTTAAATTAAACATTCAACGAACACTGTTCACCATTAATGCTCTGAGTCTGTTCAGTCATTATGGTGATCGCTGATAAGTTAGTTGTTTACTTATGATTCCTGAAGACAAGTTTCACGTCAACATAGGTTCTACGCTGAAGTCGAAGATCAAGCTCAAGAACCAGCGACAAGTCTCCTAATGAACTGATGCGGATCAGCGAAGACTCAGATTTGTCCACTCAACGTGAAGAATCAAGTACAAGACTTCAGCTATCGCTGAACTTTATCATTCGCTGAAAAGCAATGAATGAAGGCTCTGATTCAACGAAAGCTGATCATGAAGTCCTCCGTACAAAGTACTTTTGTCTTAACCACCCTTGCACGACTCCGTACGAAATGTCAGAAAAGAACCTCCGATTATCTGAATTCGTACAACCACTCTGACACTACACTGTTCATACATGCGGCTACTAAGGTTGTCAACAAAGGTCAATGACATGCAACCAACCAGCTGATGACACGTGTAAAGTGTATACTGACTTGCATTAAATGCATGCAGTATATAAAGAGATGAACCCACTTCATTTGAAGTAACTTGCTAACTCTGGACAAGTTCAATCTCTTATCTCAAGATAAGTTATTATTAGTAATTTCCTTATCTCTCTTAGTGCAAGAAACCTTAGTGTTCCAACTTGTTTAGATTTAGGTTTATCCTTAATCTTGTTTCCGCAACAAGCTGTAAATTGTTAATGATTTATCAATAAACAATTTAGAAAAGTAAAATCTGTGTGTTTGTATTCAACCCCCCCCTTCTACAAACTTGTATAGGCCTTCGGGACCAACATATTTTACGGTTTATCTAGTGTTTGATACAGGTTATCTAAAAGGCGGCATTCCTCGGGAAAAAAAAAGTTAAAAAGAGCCCAAAACGAGTCCAAACGAAGCCTAACGGAAGCCCAAAAGCAAAGCCCAAGACCCACGACCGAACCAGGACCCGATCCGCGAACCAGACGATGACCCACGCTGCAAAAATGATACGCGCGACTTACCACGCGACTTCCAAGTCGCGTGGCAAGTGGCGTAACCCACTGTTTCGCGAATTCCATCTTTAAATCCGATTTTTAGGTCATTCTTTCGGGAGGCAACTTTCACACGACGGCCAGGGGCGATTTTGGGGCGATTTCTGGAGACTTTTCGGAGCTTTCGGAGTCACGATCGAGAGCCGATCAAGGAGACGTTCAACACGCGAAGTAGAGACGAGCACGAGAGAAGGGAGTTCATCATCCTACTGTTTACGATTGCATCTTTTACGCTTAATCATGTTTACATACACTTTCGCATCTATTCCTCTTGTGTTTGAATCCACCACCGACATGAACTAACCGGTTCGTGTTGGGGGTTGGAATGAATTCGATTTATTAAGCATGTAAACAAACGGTTTGAACTTTTATCAGTTTTCCTTAATTAATGAAGCATGTGATTTCATTCTTAATGCTTTTGTGAATTTGGCCAATTTACAATTGATTTGTTGTTAGTAATTAAGTTCGAGAGAATTGATTGCTATTTAGAATTAGGAATTGCATGCCTAAAGTCCGAAAGGTGATAGAGATATACCGAGTAAGCTTTAGTCCCAATTAAACCGTTAGGTTGATATCGAGAGATAAAATCTAGCCAATTTAAACATAAATCGTGTACTTAATGTGTTTTGGAATCCATAGGTGAGATCGAGAGATTAAACTTATCCTTTTCAAAATAAAACCCGTTGTTGTTCGAAAGAGAACGATGGTGATCTTAAAAGATTTGGGAATCATTAAGGGGATTAACTGGTAACTGTTTTGAGTTAGTTGTTTGCATGTGTAGAACCTGAGGATTTCCAACCCTCAACTTCTCTCTCTATCGAAGTTTCTAAGTCGTTTACTGTTTCGTTGTGATTTCGTATTCGTTGTAATTAAGTAGTTTTAAATCAAACCAATCTTCCAAATTCGACAGTTCAATTAATAGTTCTTATAGTAATTGTGATACTTAGTTCCTAGTTCCCTTGGTTCGATACTCGTACTTACCGTACGTTATTACTTGATTTCGACACCGTACACTTGCGGTTAGATTTAGGGGGTGTAAACCCGTCTATCAGAACTCGGTCATAAAAGCCTTAGCCAAAGGCGAGTAAGGCCATTCAAAACCTATCTTAAAAGGGTATTCATATATAACGACAAACCTATCAAGACACATATCAGGTCGAATCTGACCTGCTCTAATAAATGTAATCCCCGCAGGGATTTTTGCTAGGCTTCTAAGGACGTCGAGATCCTCTTGATCTCGAATGGAACTTACGGGCTCAGTCGAGTTGTAAGTATATTCATACTACTAAAACTGAAATCCAACTGCTTAATAATGTTCCCTGTCAAAAGTTACTGAAAACTCACTAGTTACTGGACATTTCAGGAAAACTATCCGGACTAAGTGTCCGGAACTCATATCCGGAAACTACCGGAATCCAGGAACAGTCCGGAACTTGTATCCGGAAAACGCACTTACCGGATACTTTCGAAAAACATACCGGGAAACACAAACAATCTGGGTAACGTCCGGAAACCAAAGTAATCCGGGTAACATCCAGAGAATTAACTATCCGGGAATAAGTACTTACCGGATACTTCCCGTATTAAACCTTTTATCGGACACTATCGAATAGGATATTACCGGATACTACAAACTTACCCGGAAACTTCAACTTGTGCGGAATTTTCATCTCAAATTTCCACAGTAATTTAATTCTCGATTGAATTCATATCACTATAGCATTTCTAAAGCACTTAGACAATTTGACAACATGGAAATCGTCCAATTTCAATATCAATAATTTCAAAAGTGAGATGAACTCACTTGCAGAACTGGAACTCGATGAACCAAAATCAGAAATCCAAACTTCACTCTCTCTTTCACCAACACGAATCAGAAACCTAATTAAAGAGTGGATTACTTTGTGACAACAATTCTTAAGGAACGAACTTGCAGGAATGGATTGAATTTCCTTACCGAACGAAACTTGCTATCGCAATCTCTCTGCTTGAACCGACTTCACCAAAATTGGAATTGAGATAAATCTCAATTTCAACCGACCTTAAGGTTTTATACCCCAAGCTTTCAATAATTGTCAAAACTAACCCCAAGGTTTCATAATCCCACCATTTTGCTTAACACTTTGGCCAAATACACTTTAACCCTTTGACATTAAATTATAACGAAATGTTTAAAATACTCCCTTCTAATATTTTAAACATTTCTCGTACAAAATTATGGAAATTTCGAGGTGTTACATAAAATAACTTGATTTGGTCATGGCGACTAATTATTTTAGTGTTATAACAAGAACTTTTGAAAATGACGTAAGAGGTATTGGAACCATTTAAATGAAAAGGAAATACCCAAAGATTATCTTGATTATTGAGATGAAATTGACTCAAATTGATCTTCTTCTCTTAGAATCTTTACACGTTTTAACCCCAAAATTACTAAAATATAAACATTTGTAGACTGAAAAAATAAAAGGAGTTAAGCCAAAAATAAGAAGGAACCAGTTTGAATCCTTGAATCTTTGAATTCAAAGCTCCACCTTTCTGTGTGTGTGTGTTGAAATCCTATTTATTTATAATTCTGAATATTTCGCCGCTAGTCCCTAACTTTTTTATTTCTGGATAACGTGTTCTTGTTCCAGCGTGGTGATGTGGGTACACAGTATCGATCAGGTAATTAAGTTTTCACAATCTCTGTTTAAAAGAGCTAATTTACTTGAATTTTATAGTTTATCGGGAATACTAGCTACATTATAACGAATGTGATAATGCTGCTTTTAAATTTCTGATAAGATCCATATCCAATTTGAGTAGAAAGAGCACTAACCGAGTAGGATATGGGATTGTTTGGATAAAAAGCACTATATTTCACATCAGAATCATAATGTAGATCTTTTAGTTCTCATCGATAGAACCAAATTAGTTGTATGAATGAGCATACGTTTGATTTCCTATGCTTTGTTGGGGAAATTCAGGAAAATCGTGGGAGAAAAGAGTGATAGAACTTGGATAAAAAACAGAGATCGCGTGAGAGCTCGCTTTCCGTAAGTGATATTTCGACTCTATTCTGCCCGAGTATTACGAAATTCACTCGAGGATAATCTCAGTTTTCAGTGTGTCGATTAAGGCAGAAATCGACTCCTACTTATACACCTTAGAGAATCGTAACCGACCCATATTGATACTGATAATAATATCTCATTTAATGAGATTGATTGTGGATTAAAGTCGGCAGTTACAAAACAAGAAGAAACCTTCCAGACGCTGGCGCCAGTCTCTGCGCCAGCCAACTGGCGCCGGCATCAGCGCCAACAAACATTCCAGAGCCTGACGCCAGTCTTGGTGCCAGGCAACTGGCGCCAGCACTGGCCCCGACGCCCAGTTCATATAAACTCTTTGTAACTTGCTAATCTTAACCGTCCAACAATCTCGGGTTCTAGTTATCTTACACGAGTGTGCACTCCACACCTCCTAACTCATGTTATAGCTTAGCTAACAACCCCATTATTATCTTTGTGAATCCAATTATACAAAATGAACTTGATGATTTCACTAAAATCACCAACATTCCTTCCTCATTTTAATGCAATCCTTGATTCACAAAAGAAATTTTCAATACAGGTAAACAAACTCGTGCATAAATGAAAATATCTAAAAGATTGAATTTCCATATTAGTACATTACACATTTCAAATACTCGAGAATCCGGGTGTCCTATGGATTGAACCCTTCAACCCATGTGAGTACTAGAAGATAACATACACATGAATTTAAAAGATTCTCTAAAGTTTAAACTTGACACTATACAGGCCATGTGTCCTTATCCATTCGTGAGTGCATCAAAGCCAAGTCCAAGCTTCTTGAAGCGGCCACACTTCACACTCATATAGGTAGTTCTTTTATTCATGCACCTGCACATGCATTTTTACAAAAGAACAATTACCTCCTTCACTTGCAGTACCGAGCACATACCGTGGGATGATCATCTTGTGCTCCAATCCCTTAGAGTGAGCTTTCCCATTGAATTCAACTTCTAACGTTGTATTAGAAGGGAATTGGGTATCTCACTTTTAGAGATTTAGATGGACTTTAATCCCATCCCTATCACTGACTTGTCAACCAAGTCCCTAGCTAACCCCTTCGTCAAGTGGTCCGCTAGATTTTGTTGCGACCGAACAAATTCAACCGAAATCACCCCATTCGTGATTAACTCGCGAATCATAATATGTCTAACACCTAAGTGTCTAGACTTGCCATTATATACTTGACTATACGCTTTAGCCAAAGTAGCCTCACTATCACAACGAATAGAAATGGGTGATATTGGTTTCGGCCATAATGGAATTTCATGGACCAAATTCCTTAGCCATTCCGCCTCTTTACCGGCAGCGGCTAATGCCACAAATTCCGAATCCATAGTCGAACTCGTGATGCAAGTTTGCTTCTTGGAAGCCCATGAGATGGCACCTCCCCTAAGCAAGTACACCCAACCACTCGTAGAAGAGTGATCTTCCAAATTGGTAATCCAACTTGCATCCGAATATCCCTCCAATATCGAAGGAAACCCGACATATGACAAACCATAATCATGGGTTTTCTTCAAGTATTTGAATACTCGTCTTATCGCTTGCCAATGATGAATACTAGGATTACTAGTAAATCTACTCAACTTTCCTATGACAAAAGCGATATCCGGCCTAGTGCTTGTCATGGCATACATCAAGCATCCAATAGCCTTTAAGTACTCGAGTTGTGACACCGCTTCACCCGAGTTGGGCATAAGCTTCACACTCGGATCCCATGGAGTACTCACCGGAGAACAATCAAAGCAATTAAATTTCTTTAATAATTTCTCATTGTAATGAGATTGCGTAATTGCAATCCCTTTGTTCTCACGCTTGATCCTTATTCCAAGGATCACCTCCGCCTCTCCCATATCTTTCATGGAGAAACTCGACGACATAAACTCTTTGGTTTTTCCAACTTGATTTTGGTCGGTGCCAAAGATCAACATGTCGTCAACATATAGGCAAATGATTACACCGTTACCGGATGTGTCAAATTTGCTATATACACACTTGTCCGCTTGGTTTATCATAAAACTGTTGGACAAGATAACCTCATCAAATTTTTGATGCCATTGTTTGGGTGTTTGTTTCAGTCCATACAATGATTTTACAAGTTTACACACCTTATGCTCCATCCCAGGCATAACAAAACCTTCTGGTTGTTTCATGTAAACTTCCTCCTCCAAGTCACCATTCAAGAATGCCGTTTTGACATCCATTTGGTGAATCACTAAATTGTTGATAGCTCCTAAGGCTATCAACAATCTAATCGTGGAGATCCTTGCTACCGGGGCATAGGTATCAAAATAATCGATGCCTTCCTGTTGCCTAAAGCCTTGGATTACTAATCGAGCTTTGAACTTGTCGATTGATCCATCCGCTTTCATCTTCCTTTTGAAGATCCACTTGCATCCCAAATGTTTGCAACCCGGTGGCAAGTCCGATAATACCCAAGTATTAATCCCCATGATGGAGTCCATCTCATCATGTATTGCTTCTTTCCAGAAAGCAACATCTTGAGACTTCATAGCCTCATCAAATGATTTTGGATCCTCCTCAATACTATAACAATAAAGGAATTGGGATCCAATCTCATCTCTTGATCCCTCTACCAAGTATACTTGGAAATCGGGACCAAAGGATTTTTCAATCCTTCCTATTTTGCTCCTTCGAAGCATCGGAGATTCGGTTGGAACAATTGCTTGTTCTTCAACCTCACTAGTTTCACTAATTCTTGGAACTATGTCCTTTGACCTAGGCATTGAAGAGAATCTAGTCTCATCAAAAATTACATCTCTCGATTCTATAACGGTGTGAATCGCTATAGAATCATTAGGTTCAATAACATAGAACCTATAAGCTTTGGAATGCTCGGCATATCCAACAAAGATGCAGTCAATACCTTTCTCACCCAAAGTCTTCCTTTTGGGTTCGGGTAGTCGAACAACCGCTCGACAGCCCCAAACTCGAATATAACTCAAGTTAGGCCTTTTCTTGAACCAAAGTTCATATGGGGTAATCTTGTTCCTTTTATTGGGAACTCGATTCAGCAAATAACAAGCCGTTAGCATGGCTTCACCCCAAAATCCATCACTCAATCCTGAGTAGGATAACATAGAGTTCACCATTTCTTTGAGAACTCTATTTTTCCGTTCCGCCACACCATTTTGATGTGGTGTATAAGGCGCCGTAGTCTCATGAATGATTCCTACGGATTGGAAAAACATGGGGTCGTAATACTCCCCACCACGATCGATGCGTAAACACTTTATAAGGCAATTCATTTGCAATTCAACCTCCGTTTTATAAATTTAACCAACGCTTCATCTTTTGAATGTAACAAATATACATAGCAAAACCGTGAAGCGTCGTCAATAAAAGTGACAACATACTTTTTATTACCAAAAGACGGAGTTGCATGCAAATCACAAAGATCGCTATGAATAAGCTCTAGCACCGACGAGTCCCTTTTCACGTTAGGAAAAGGTTGCCGAGTGATCTTTGTTAACATGCAAGTTTTACATTTTCCGGTTTTAATATCAAAAGCCGGAATAAGACCGTCTTTTGACATTTCAGCCATTCGCTTAAAGTTAACATGACCAAGCCTTGCATGCCATAAAATAGAATCAACACAATTGCCATTTGTAACAAAAACAGAATTTGAAACAAGATTCTTTTTATTCAAATTCAACATAAACATATTATTCAACATATAACCGAATCTAACAAAAGAGCCACCCTTTGACAAGATAAACTTGTCGGACTCATAAACTTGCCTATATCCTAACTTATTCAAGATACTATCGGAAACCAAATTCTTTCGAATTCGTGGTACAAACAAAACGTCTAAAAGTTCAATTATTTTGCCAGAACTAAATTCTAGCCTAACTAAGCCACGACCAGGAATGGGAGCACTCGACTCGTTCCCCATGTGTAGCATTGATCCGTCTTTAACCGGTTCCAAAGAGGTGAACCAACGGCGATCCTTGCACACATGACTCGTAGCACCCGAGTCGATCCACCAAGCAACATCATCATCCTGCACGTAAAATGATTCAGATATTAGTGGTACATAATTCAAATTCGAATTAAAACCAAAGTCAAGAAACTGACCTTGTCGTGGGTTTTGATCCTTGGATCCTTGCCTACCACCACTAGTGCTTGCTCCATTCTTATTATTGACAACCCGACAATCCCGCTTGAGATGACCGGTCATCCCACAGGTCCATCAGGTTAATTTAACCTTTTTATTGGGCCCTTTATTGGCTTTGTTGAACTTCCGTTTTCCCTTGAAGTTGTTAGATTTTCCCTCTTCCACCATGTTCACCGAAGGTGCAGAAACCTCTTTTATCTTAGGTTTCTCAGCCTCTTGCGCCCGAAGAGATTCCTCTATGCGCAAGTGACTACCGAGTTGTACAAGGGACAACTCTTCCTTCTTGTGTTTCAAAATATGTTTGAAGTCTTTCCAAGAGGGGGGCAGTTTATCAATAATACTCGATACGGAGATAGATTCGTCCATCTTCATATTATGTTGAGCATATTGGCCGAGAATGCGAAGGAGCTCATTATATTGCTACATCACCGACCTTGAGTCCACCATCTTGTAATTATTAAAATTACTAACAAGGAACGTCTTACTAGAAGCATCCTTCGCCATGTATTTGGACTCAAGAGAGTCCCATAGCTCTTTGGCAGATTCAGCGTTTTGATAAATGTCAAAGAGGGAGTCACACATACCGTTTAAGACGTGGCCACGACAGATGTACTCGTCGTTCTCCCATTTGCCGCGACGTCGGGTCATCTCCAACGTCGGGTCATCTCCAACGTCTCGTTTTCCATCACCTCCGGTATCGGAGTGCTTAGCACGTACACGACCTTCAACGTCGTCAACAAGAAGTGCATCTTCTTCTGCCATCTTCAGAAATCAACGCCTTCGAACTTCTTAAGTTTTGTGAACTTGGTCGTCATGTCTCTCACGGACTGATCACTCGCCATCTCTCTCACGATGAACAACTATCACTTACAATTGTTGGGGAAATTCAGGAAAATCGTGGGAGAAAAGAGTGATAGAACTTGGATAAAAAACAGAGATCGCGTGAGAGCTCGCTTTCCGTAAGTGATATTTCGACCCTATTCTGCCCGGGTATCACGAAATTTACTCGAGGATAATCTCAGTTTTCAGTGTGTCGATTAAGGCAGAAATCGACTCCTACTTCTACACCTTAGAGAATCGTAACCGACCCATATTGATATTGATAATAATATCTCATTTAATGAGATTGATTGTGGATTAAAGTCGGCAGTTACAAAACAAGAAGAAACCTTCCAGACGCTGGCGCCAGTCTCCGCGCCAGTTAACTGGCGCCAGCATCAGCGCCGATAAACAATCCAGAGCCTGGCGCCAGTGTCCGCGCCAGCCAACTGGCGCCGACATCAGCACCAACAAACATTCCAGAGCCTGGCGCCAGTCTTGGTGCCAGGCAACTGGCGCCAGCACTGGCCCCGACGCCCAGTTCATAAAAACTCTTTGTAACATGCTAATCTTAACCGTCCAACAATCTCGGGTTCTAGTTAGCTTACACGAGTGTGCACTCCACACCTCCTAACTCATGTTATAGCTTAGTTAACAACCTCATTATTATCTTTGTGAATCCAATTACACAAAATGAACCTGACTAAAATCACCAACATGCTTGCCCAAAGAATGAATGAAACAGTAACCTCTTTTTGCCACTTGTAAGACTATTCACAACAACAATCTCAACCAATCCAATCTCAATTAAAATATTACTTTCTCTCTCATTCACTTACATAATATTCAACTCCAATCCAATCTCAAAATTTTCATACTCCAACCACAATCCTCTACAATCCAATCTAATCTACAATATTATTTTATAAAAATTATATTTTTTATTTTTTATACAATAATTAGGAGACATTGGCATGTGAATCTGAGAAAAATTGGTGTGGTGAAAATATGTCAACATTGGTCTCTATTTGTAGGGAATTGAAAACCATGAATTTTGATATATTTTTTAATTTATTTGCTAAAGTCAATTTTCTAATAAAATAAGTTTTATTTAATAAAAATCTAAGCCAACCAATAAAATTATGACATGTGTCAATTTTTTTAAAATAAACCAACAATCTTCACCAATCTTGGTTTGTTGAACGATACGGATTGTTTGAGATTGGTTCATGGGTTTTCTTTTTTATTTATTTTAAAAAAAAATGTTTTGTCTTATTCATGATCTCAAAAATGAGACCACCAATGTGGATAGTCTAAGAGGGTGTTTGGGAGTGTTTTTTTAGTCCAAAAGTGCTTTTGGCCAAAAGTGCTTATTGATTTATTGCTTTTGGAAAAGGAGTTTTTAAAAAAGTGTTTGGATTAGCTTTTGAGATTATAAAAGTCAATAAGTTAATAAGTTGTTTTTTAAAAAGTGTTTGGCTTAGCTTATACATGTAAAATGACCAAAAAGGACATGCCTTGTTATTTAACCATTTTTCCTTATTTTTAAAATATCTATACAAAAAAATATTTGTTAAAAAAAATATTGTCTAAAAATACGATTTTGCTATCAAAAAGTCAATTGAGGAAAAAAAAACTAATCCAAAGTCAATTGAGAAAAAAAAAAACTAATCCATTAGGATGAGGGGCATTTCTGTAATTTTACTATCCAAAAGTCATTTTCTAATCCAAAAGTCAGGATTATGTGAGTTATGAAAAATCAAGTTTGTAGGCAAATCCAAAGCTCCCAAACACCCTTTTTAACTTATTGGCTTCTTGAGAAGCCAATAAATCAATAAGCCCTTTTAAAACACACTCCCAAACACCCTCTAAGTAACATGATAAATCAACTTTATATAGTTATGGTCATGGAGTAGGGACTTCAAGAACAATTGGAAACGATAATTACTTTATACTGTCTAGGCTCAACCTATGGCATTTCAAGATCAACTTGCTCATTAGTATCTCTTTTAGTTATTAAATCATACAACTCGTTGAGTTGACTCGATGCTGACTCAGGATCATCAATACCAAGTTTTTGCATTATATAACAGGAATAGGTGCTATGGATGCAATAAGGATTTGTGATAGCTATTGGTTCCATGTGCATGTAAATATCTGTCAGACTACTTGTGAAACCTCCAAAATATGTGAAGTTATTCTAAATGATCTATTGGCTTTCAAATAGAAGTAAATCTTGTGGACAAAAAGATCACCGTAAGTTAGTGATGATAAACAGGCCATTAGTTTCAAAGTCTGCAATTAGTACCAGACATTGTGAAATAGAAATTGCTGCAAAAAAACTTCTATCTTTTCTTTCTATAATGAATTGAAACTAAGATAAATGTAAAAAGCAGAAAATACTTGCCCATATCGATTTTTGTTTCGTTTCTTCTTCAATTTTATGATTCCCGCTAAGGCATTTTCTGTGGTTATCTCGTTTCATTTTAATTTTCCAGGTGGTCCATTGCTTTTGATGGAATTAGCATTTTTATTACGCAGTGTTGGTGCAGAAGTTTGTTGGATAACAAACCAAAAACCATCCGGAACAAATGAGGTGATACTAATGAGGTTGCCCAATATGGTTAAATACTGGAAGCATCAATTGATGACTATTTTGAAGACCATGCATGGGATTAGTTAACAGTAAAAATGATTTCAGGTTCCTTATTATCTCGATGAAGCAACGGGGTGGGACTTGAGGTCTCTGAGCTCAAGAAGCAACTGAAACTGCTAGACAAAACGGTATAACTGTTAGGGCCTTGGTTGTGATTAATCCAGGAAACCCTACTGGCCAGGTAACTATATATTAGTTTTTAGAGCACTAATCAATGTATTCTCTTTCTTCTCATAGTTTATTCATTTTTTAAATATCTACATAGGTTCTTGCTGAGGAGAACCAACGAGATATTGTGGAGTTCTACAAGAAGGAAGGTTTGGTTCTTCTAGCAGACGAGGTAAATAATTTCTAGAATTGTATGATATTTGAGGCTGAGGCTTTACGCTCTTTCGAGAAAATTTAGTCAAAGCATCATTTATGAAGGTCTCTCGTTCAATGGGATATGGCGACAAGGATATCCCCTTGGTCTCATTTCAGTCAGTGTCTAAAGGTAGTTTTTTTTTTTGCTTTGATGAATGTAATAAGATGAGTCATGCAAATTATTGAATTTGACTGAAAAGTTGTTTTCAGTCAGGGTATTACATGGAGGTCACAGGTTTTAGTCCTGAGGTTAGGGAGCAAATTTACAATGTGGCGTCTGTAAATCTGTGTTCAAATATTTCTGGTCTAATTCTTGCAAGCCTTGTTATTAGCCCTCTAAAGGTTGGTCGGTTTTTAATCTGTTTGGTTTAATATGATGTGACATGTGGCAAATTCTGTATAGCAATAAGTTCAGCTTCATTATTGTGCAACAAAGTACGTCACAAATTGCATGTTTTGTAGGTTGGAGATGACTCCTAAGACTCCTATGGTGATCAATCTTTAACTTGTGGGAAATTCTTTATCATTTGTCTTTTTGTTTAATATTATTGAACAGACATTAGAAGATGCATTCAACAGCTTAGAGGGTGTTAGTTGGAACAGAGCAAAAGGTGCAATGTATATTTTCCCGTATTCGGCTGCCCAATAAAGCGATAAAAGAAGCAGAATCAGCTGTTCCGGTTTTGGTCAGGTGAGAGTTGTTACTATTAGGTTGAATTACAGCCATGAAATATATTGATTGATGGTTCAAGTGATGAATTGTTATTGGTTGGTTTGTATTTTGTAAAATGGAATATGGATTGTTTATTACAATTGAATATGCTATTGGAGCAACCACCGCATGGCCATGGCCTTTCACTTTGGTATGTTAATCTTTTAAAACTTGTAAGCTTTAGTAAGTATAGAATTTATCATATAACTTTGGTATGCTAATCTTTTAAAGGCTTTAATTGTAGGTGGTGCATGACGAAGATTGATATCTCTATTTCACAAGGGACAATAATTTTTTTTTGTATTTGGTACTTAGTTTTGTCAAGTTACGACTTTGTGGTAGTTGATACTCGTATAAGTACTTGTACAACATTGAATTTTTGTTCTATCGAATCAATTCGTGAAACTTTCATATATGTTTTTAAATGTAACATAGAGGAGAATTTTATAATTGAATGAAGCGTCCCATATTATATTCTTTTATGACGCTTTTAGTGTTACTCATTATAGTCTATTAGGACACTTTTTAGTGTTATTTAATTCATTTTATAGGACTCTAGAATTTGTTTTATAACTAATCTATTAAGACGCATATTTTGGTACTATATAAATGTTCTAGTGACATCGAATTTCGTCTTATAAAACCATTTTTTGGGATGCCGATATTTGTTTTTAAATGTAGACATTTTGTGACAACATAAAGTGTCCTATATTGTAGTCTATTGGAACACTTTTAAGTGCTACTTAATCCATTTTATAGGACTATGCAATTTGTATCATTATTATAGAACTTATTAGGACGCTCAAATTCATCCTACTAACCTAATACAACTCCCTTAGACAAGACACACAAGCTTTTGGTCCTATAAACTTAAAGTCCTATTAAGTACCCTATTAGGACACTAATGAAGGTCCTATAAACCCATTTTTGTTGTAGTGAGATGTTAAAAAAAATATATTGTGATGCCCAAGAATGTTACCCGATAAGGTGAGGGCGATGATACATCTGAAACAATAAAATTGTAATGATCACCATCTAAATTATCAGATCTTGTAAAACCTATGATTATTTTTAGTACACATTTTCTTCATGTAAACATGAAGCACCCAACTACTTTGAATCCATCATGGAACCTCAACTCTATACTTGATCTTTCACACAATTGCTAGAGTATAACAAACCTCTAATTCAATTTTCCAACCTGTAAGATACAAAATCCAAGACACGACGTTTGTAATTTTTTTCTTATGTTATTTTAGTTTTGATATGAGAAAAACAAACATGTATCAGAGAGTATATCAGGTTGGACTGAGAAATTGCATTTTTGGTAAAACAATGTATCCTCAGTCGTCAAACAAATCAATATCATTTAACCATTATTTTGGTATACGAGTATTCAAAATCATTGTTATCACTAAAAGCATGCAAAAATAGAACTGCAATTGTGATTAGGGTTGAGATTTTCGATTTTATCAATATCATCAGATAGGTACTTTGTCATGTACAATATGTATAAGTCGATTAGGACAAGTTAATGTCACATTGGTGGCCAAGGCTCACGGGGCATGATAGTTTTTTTTTTGACCGGCGCATTCTCCTCGTTCGATCCCCAGAGACGGAATCACAACCGTCCATTATTATTTGACGCTCCCAAGGATCGAACCTCTCCCCCACACCGCAGAAGGAAACTCCTTAGAGAAAACCTCCTGACCAACTGAGCTAGGCCCAGATGGCACGGGGGCATGATAGTTGACAATGGAAAATCTAGAACTTGGTTTTTACCCTTTGTTTCTGAAAATTTCAAGCCATAACAATTCTCCAAAATATTTGCATCTCATTGCAACTACAAAATGAACGGTCAGTTAACTTTTTGCATATTTTCCTCTCCAATAAAATTGACTAATACACGTTTAAGCCTTAATATAATGTTAATTTTTTTATGCCCTATTAGATACTTAAAAAATGTATCCCTTTTATTTACTATATATTTTTAACCACTACTATGTACTATATAGTATATACTAAAAAAATTGGACCCATATCTTTTGTGGGTCTTGGGCGTGCGTCCAACCCGCCTCCCTCCCCCAAGAACGACTATGGCTCTTCCAAAACCCTAATTTCAAATGAGGTTTAATGGTCCTGTTTGATAAGTTCTTGGATTTATAAAAAAGATGGCTAAGATCAAATTTGTCAATTCCATGACTCTCGAAAGCTAAAATTTGTCAACTTTTGAAGATATTTGAAAGATTGATTTACATTAAAGATTATTGATTACCCTTTTTTATTTTATTGAAAAAAGTTGTCAATTTTGTAAAGCTACTATACATTCAATTATTGGTAAACCTCCGGATGAGGCATAAAATTCAATATTTACCTAACGTTTGGAACATATTTATTTGGCCCTAGAATCAAGAAATATCATCTTATCCTTCACCAAAAGGGCTCAATCGTGCAAGTCAAAATAAGTGGTCATAGATCTAGCCGACCTTGTTATGTAGAATAAGGTAATTTATAGCAGAATTTGCACTATATCTAGAAGCATAAAACCCAAGGTTCTAAATGGCGTGAGACATGGTGTGCCGGCAAGACCAACCCTCAAGTCTTAGGAGCCACGGCGAGACCATGGCGTTTATCAAGGCGTGACTTATGGCGGCAAATCTCTATATCACATATAAAAAACTTATGTGTTGTACTATTAATCGACGAGTTGATGATAACAAACAACTTAAATTAGGTTATATATAAAAAACTAGCAAATAAGACGTTAAAAACGTAAAGAAAAATCAAATATCGCGTTACAAAAGACCCCACATTAGGCATAGCGTGCCACATGCATAACGTGGCGTGAGACACAAGCCTTGAGCCACGACGCGTCATGACAGCTGTCGCGGCGAGCCTTTTAGAACAGTGATAAACCCCTATATCTTATATAAACAAAGGTAATTACGTCTTTAAGGTATTTGTCGATGTCAAGATTTTCAAACATTCTAAAATCTCGTATTCTTATGATATATGTTATGAAACATGTATCGTCTCTTCCTTAAATTTATCTATTTATATGACTTTTAAGTACTATAACAGAATCGGGTTTTAGGACTCCTACAATTAAAATAGTAAGTGTCATAATATATTGTTGTATAGCTAGGTTTTAAGTTGATATATATAACCAAATGATAAATCATCATATCTAAAATTGTTGTAATGATTTTATAGGGCTCTTTTAAAAAACATTTGATATTATAGGACAAATTTCCACATAGTCTTCATAAAGTAGTTAATACAGTATTTTATTTTAAAAACGTTTCAAAAACTTTTTGCGCCGCCAAAAACGATCATACGACGCTTATCATATGATCCAATAAACATGGTCATCTATTAGAATGCTAAATATAAAATTTCAAAAACAGCCTCCAAAATTTTGAGACTCAGTTATACTTGTTTTTTTAGGCTTGAGTTATATAGGTTAACCTGTAAACCGACTTCAATTAATAGATGAGGGAGGCTAATTGCACCAAAAATAATACTAAGGGTACCAATTCATGATTATTATTTTTTTGTTTTTTGTCTTTTTGTTGTCTTTTCTTTTTCTATTTTATTTATTTTTATTATATATTTTTATTTATTTTTAATATATAGTTTAAAAAGGTTTTTTTCTTTTTCTTTTTGGTTTTATTTAAAAATAAATAAAAATTTATAAATATAAATATTACTAATTTTTTATAATTATATAATTATAAAAATAAAACATAAACATTGCGATTTAACATATAAATAGAACATAAAATAATCTATATTACATTCGATTATTCTAAAATAACATTATCCGTAGTACAATTAACACGTAGAAGTCGCTCGTACTTCTGTATTCGATCTGAATACGGGGTAGCCCATCCTGCAGCACACGGATAACTGTAGTGGAAAAAATGTGTTACAATAGTAGGGAACGGGTATCCTTCTGCCATATATAATTTCACATAATGGTTACCATTAACGTACCCAATTGTAAAAGCAACATGTTGATACCACGCTGGCGGAGTGGACCTAAGCGACAAGTACGTCCCACAGCCTCCCATATTTATAACGTGTAATATCACATTATACTTTGAAGCAATCAAGACACCTATTTCAGGCATTGTCATCCAGTGTTCAACTGGTGCACCTTGATATGATTGAAAGAAGTTTAAAGTGTTGTAAACAATATTCCAATATTGACCTCCTATTTCAGGCATTGTCATCACTTGCCAAGAAGGACCGATAACGAAATCAAGAACCACTGGAACTCACACATCAAAAAGAGGATGACTAAAATGGGTATTGATCCAATGACCCACAAACCAAAGAGTGGCACTCAGCTGCTGGGCTCCAACCTCAACCACATGGCTCAATGGGAGGCTGCTAGGCTTGAAGCAGAAGCCAGGCTTGTCCAGAAGCCCAACAACTACTATCCAAACCTACAACCCTATCCCCCCGTTTCATCTTCTACTACTCATGATCAGGCTCAGGCGCCCCACAATTACAAAACACCCACCATGGTTCCACCACCATATCTACCATGCCTTGATGTGCTCAAAGTTTGGCAAGGGACTTTATGGTCAAACTACTCTATCAACAACGGCACTCTCCAATCACTCATTTCCACCTCAGAAAATATTTCCACACCAGATACGACCATGCCAGAATTGAACCACAAGAGTTTATGTGACGATCAAGGGGTACTACTGAAACACCCTAAAAACGGAGTCAATTTAAACCTTGAAATTTCCACCAGTTATGATCAAAACTTTCAAACTTATATAACCTGAGGATCAAATGTAAGGTTTTTATATACAACTGACATTACTTAAATAACTTATTAATCTAATCACCTCATAACAATCAGATTGATCGAATTATCTAAACAACTGTCCCAAAGACTTCAAAGAATAACTAGATCCTTTGTTATCTCTAAGTCTGAATCTCTCCAAAAGTTCTCTTCTCTCGTTCCCGCTACTTCCCGGAGCTTGTACCTGGTAAGAAGATTCAACTTGAAATATTAGGCTTTCGCCTAGTGAGAATACTCAAATCGAAATAAAATTTAATAATTAAAACATGAACAGATAACTCAAGCCTGTTCTCACCCATCTTACCGTACGACAACTCCTTTCCAAAATCGGGGAATCTACCCCACTCCCAATCCTACGACTAACTCATTTAATCGTAACAACAAAAATAAGAGTTAACTCTAAATCATTCCAGATTCACAATCAATATTCACACACAAGAAATTACAAGTCAAACTTGCCTATTTCTTAATCAGGAAGTAGAGATTACAAATTACTTTATGCCTATCTCTAATCTTCCTCTCATCACAGGGAAATCTCCGATCTTCCCGAAACAATGGAAATCTCTGATCTTCCATAAATCGAAATGGGAATTACAAATCAAAATCTGCCTATTCCACATTCCACCTCTGCATCAATGGTCCCAATGGGATTATAATATCGCGATACTCAATCGGGACTCACGATGGTTCGAGGTTCACCCAATTACTAAAATTACACCCCTTTGGTCTATGGCGAGTAATCGGTTCCCATTATACCGTACCCAAGTGCCCTCGGTGACCGGATGCCTATTTTAGTAAAAGCACATAATCACATAATATAATACAATCGATACTACTATATGCGTCCAACATAGAATGTATCATTTCTCTGAACATATTCTATATATAAAATAAAGAATATTATTACTCCACATCTCAATCTCTTTATTACCCCTTCTCTGAAATCTGATATGATGATCACCATCTCAATAGTTATTTATATTTTCGAACTCATAGATAGGCCTTTATAATATATCTAAATTTGGCTTCTCAATCACATTTAGAGTTCATAATCATCTAACATATTGCATATAACAGATAATCCTGCTCATTATAAGGAATATGAATAATTCCTGTTCATCAACTTCTTAACTATCCCCTCATAGTAATTTAACACGAGAGTTAATATATATCAGTTGTTAATCTATATCTTTGAACTCATGGATGGACCTTTATAGTTTATCTCAATAAAGCTTCAAATCATATTTAGAGTTCATAACCACATAGTAATTTCATGAAGTAGATAATCAAACTTAGCATGCAAGATTAATAATAAATACTAGTTCATCAACTTCATAGATAACTCATCTTAGAAGTTTTAGCATGGAAATCCACATAACACAACTTTTAATCGCCTTCTTGGCTTATCTCTAATTTAATCCAATCCACATAAAACATATTCATGCATATATATAAAGCATCTAATTCAAGATTAATTACTGAATTTTAAAGAGAGTTGAATAAACTCACCTGATGCGTTATCACTCCTTTTAGTCCTTTTTAACTCGTAAGGCTCCTTTCTTCACTACCACAGCTTACTGTATTATTCAGTTTACATACACTGATATTAATTTTCCAAAACAAAACCCTCTACAACTGAAAATCCTTAATTTCTAAAAAAAATTACATCTCAAGTCGCAATGGACTGAAGTCGCAGTCCACTGTTGCGATTCCATTTCTAAATCGCAATCAGCTGTTGCGATTTCAACTCCAAATCGCAACTCCCCATTGCGATTCCACCCCAAGTCGCAGTCCACTGTTGCGACTACAGTACCAAGTCGCAACCCTCTATTGCGATTCCAACCTCAAATCGCAATCAACGGTTGCGATTCCAAAACCAAGTCGCAGTCCACTGTTGCGACTTCAACTCCAAGTCGCAACTGCCCACTGCGACTTCACTACCGAGTCGCAACTACCTATTGCGACAATCATGAATGTCGCAACTCAAGGTTGCGACTTCGATGATATTCATCCAAGTCTCAGTCCACTCTGTTCAATTTTAAACCCAGAATCTGCAGTTTTACTCTATGTTTGTTTATGCCAAAATGCAGATATGTTTAATACACTTATCTTAACATATCCTAAAACTCAGATTCTTATAATCATCACAATTTACCCAAAACCCATCAAAATCTTCTAAGAACACCTTTACTACTAAAATGAAGAATTTAAATGAAAGGCTTACCTTATGATTCTTCAAACCAACAACGGATTGAATGATTTCTGCTATTCCTTCTCCTTCTTTTTGCTCAATTTCTCCATCTCAATCTCTCTCTCTCTCGGTTTCTTTCTCAAACCGTACACACACACCATAAACCATACTCATACCTCACAATTAGTCTATATTGTCTAAATAATGACACCTCATTTTTAATCACTCATGAGTCATAAGTAAGTTACCAAACAAACCTCCATCTTTTAAAGAAATAACAATACAACCCTCACATTGAAAGTTTATCTCAAGTAACACTTTTAAACAATTACAAACTTAACCCCAAGTTAATTTGTAATTCACAAAATAATATAACTGAAAATTTGGGATGTTACAATACTCCCCAACTTGAAAATGATTTCGTCCCCGAAATCAAAGTCAGGTAAACAAATGAGGATACCTACTCCTCATACTCTCTTCTGACTCTAAAGTTACATTATTACCTCTATGGTGTTTCCACTGTACTTTCAACATAGATGTTTCATTACCACTACGTAGCTTTCTAACCGATCTTTCCAAAATTACCTCTGATTCTTCCACACCGCAACTCTTTTCATTAACTCTCACATCAGTGAGTTCAATCACATCTTTCCTCTTTAGCCAAAAATATTTCCGAAGATAACATACTTGGAAGGTATTATGAACCTCTTCCAGTTTTGGCGAAAGATCCAAATGATATACTTATAACCAATCTTCTTAGAGTAATTGTTATCATTTCTCTCTTGTTTACACGAAATATCCACCATACAGTTACATTCCAAAAGATCAGTTTTTTTCTAAAACGTTAGTTAAGATCTCTAGCCAAAACCTCGCAATACCGAGAATTGCATTCGATGTATTTCTTTTACATCTACTGAATACTTCAACACTATAGCTTAACGGTTACAATATTCTCTTCACCTAAAACCAATGGGATTTGAGAAGAACAAGAGTCTTCCTTTCACCGCATCATCATCACAACTCACTCTCCAGGCCTCAAAATAACATTAACATGTACTACCTGAATACGTACACTATAAATTAAGCATACATGTTACTATTAAATACTTCAACAACCACGGCAGTCCATTATTACTTCCATGACTTACACATTTCTTCAATATAGAATGCTCTTACTTCCTTACATCACTATCTCATCGTACAATTACAATACAACCACACACCAAAGTATTCTCTTCTTACGAAACATAGTTAAACAGTTCCATCAAAATCTCTAACCTAAAACATTGAGCCAAGTTATCTTGAAATGACATTACCGTTCGAAGTTATTACCATTCTTAGATCTTTAACTAATAATGTCTCGTACAATTCTTTCACACATAAGGAGCAACTTATATTCCTTAACAATCTTTCTTTCACTACAAAACATTGATCTACATACTCATCATCTTTATTAAACTTCCAGTGATTCAAATTACAACTTAACTGGCAACTCATACCATCAAATTTCTTTGGATAAACACTCACCACTGCTCCGACATTCTATTTCAATATAAGCCATATTACCCAGTTATCTTACAAACCACATGTTTTATCAACTTTTATTAACAATTAATACTTTCCAACCGGAATTCCCAAAACTTTCATTCGGATACTTCCTCTTTCTAATATCACGTCTCATACTAGATGACACATGTATCTTGACAATTAATGCCACTACTCGTTCATACATTCTCCACCCATAACATTTACCACAGACCATGTCTCTCATAGTCATTCGTACATATTAAATTTTACAATCCCATTTTCTCGTCTAAATACACAGGTCTATATCACTAAATATCTCCTCCCCAACTTTAGTTGAACTACCACTCATAATTTTCTAATAAATCTTGAACTTATTCGTTCTTACTAGCTCTTTGTGATTCCAATATGTTGCATAGACAGGGTACAATTCCTCACAGATCAACACAATCTATACATCCCCTTTGTTCATCTCTAGTATTTCATCTTTTATAAATCTTCCACATCGTAAGTAAACACTTATCTAAAAGCAACAGTCCTTCACTGTTCCAACAATCCCACAAAGTGATCTTTCAACTTTTAAGCTTCTGATTTAAACTTAACATTCACACAAAATTCCAAAAGGATAAACAATGCATTCACGTTATATAAACTTAAATTTTCAATACCGATTATGCAAGTTCAACCCCAAGCCTACGCCAAGCTTATCAAATCGGTTCAAAGTTCTTAAGACTTTACTGAATCCAAAACCGAGTCATCTACTCAAAGGATTTAAAGATTATTTATCAATATCAACTCATGCAAATAAATACATCTAACTCGCATTATGCAACATACGCTCCGAGATGTGATAATCTTACGACCCCTTCATTGATACTTTCCCAATGAAATTAAATCATTTGCAAGTACACACAACTCTTTTCATACTCCACAATGTATATAATCTGCCCAGGTTCATTAGTTTCAAAGATACTAAGTAAAATATCAAACAGTCTTTACACCTAAGACCACCACTTAAATTGTCACCGGTTCAAATACAATGCAGTTAAGCATACAACACATTCAATACTCCATCTCGAATCATTAAACTGGCAAATATTCAAAAGACTCATTTGTAAATTGATCAGGCCTTTAAGGTCAAAACAAACGTTTGATTAAACACATGTCACTCACACGGTTACGTAAACCAAAATTCCTCTTTACTCAGGATCTTAACCTTATTAATCCTTTAATTGGCCATTGATTTCAAAATAATAGTTTATCACTCTCAAAACCTTCACATTTTCAAAAATGTAACACGACAAAATTATTATACAACTACAAAATACCAAAACAGAGTTATAACCACATAACTTTCACTTAGGTTATAATTAATCAAACTCAAAATTCCCCGATTGTGTCGCACACACTAATACTCATTTTGCGCATACCTTCTGCATCACAGCATACCGATATCGCTCACGGTTTTGCTACTACTCGCACGACATACGCGGAACGCATCCAGACCGCACCCAGTGACATACAAAAGGCCTCGTACACCTTACAACTCTCGCCTTCAAAGTCAAAACTTGACATCTCAATACTTCTTTAACCCTGAACCTAATTCTTCCTCCAGACATGACCGACCCTCGGCAACTGTATTACTAGCCCTCGAACAAGGGTACAGACCCTCGTATTAATGTTACTAAAGTTCACTTTCAATTTTTTTTTCCACTGTTCATCTCTCATTTGAATACAATTACCAAAACCACAAACTTTCTCCCAAGATTTATCCAACACCTCTCCACTCTTGGAGTTCTTTCTTAGCTTAAAGCGTAATACTCTATGACCTAGCGAGTTCATAGCCTTCATGCATGATAATATAATAAATAACTCAATCCACACTTTCCTCATTTAAATAAATAACATTCAAAACAACGTGAGCACACACGCCCCAATCATTTTCATAACTCCCATGTACTACACAACGATCTCAAAACCGTTTGTCTACAAATTTCCGTAAAACTCAATCTTTCTCAACCAGAAAAAAAATGTTGTTACAACAATAATATCTTTAAATGAAGATCTTTTCATACGACAAAAGTTTAAATTTACTGACTCAGAGTAAACTAGTTGTTTCTCACATTCTTTTATATGATATTATCAAATCAATACCTTTGTTGGTTATAAAAAGTTTACTGATCAACACTTTCTTAACCTATTTTCTATCATACAACTTTTTATGTAAAGTATGAAGTATTTTGCAAGATGCTAAACCCCAAAATTTCATTAGGCAGCGCAATTGAAATTGCCCTTTTTCTTTAAATAAATACTTGCACATACTAATTCATCCTTGAATAAAACTGTTATTTATGCATTTGATTTGAAATCAAGAAAACTCATGTAACACACACTAAAACATCATGCACAAAATTCACACGCAATGAAGACTATTTACTCCAACAAGGTCAATCGTTTTACTTACATAACTTATTATTGACACTTTACTTTCGACCCGAAATCGCCCTCTCGGCCTTATAATAATTGCTACCTCTGCATTCCATGGCTCCCATACTCAACCCTGTCATACTAATTCTGTATTAACCAATCATCTCATACTCTATCTCTGCACCTATCCAATCACCTATTAAAGGTTGCCTTGGCAGACTTTCATGAGTCCCACCAATTCCAGGTTGTCCTTCAAACCCTCAATCATACTATGCTCTGTCCTCTGAAGGACCTTGGTGACGAATTCACCAACACTTTACTATAACTTATAGAGATAACCATGCGAAATGATTATGCACTTTCATACCTACAAAATGTACTTTACCGATCGTTAGTCACTGTAACAATTCAGAAATAGACATACTCGTGTAACAATATATTCATAATAACAGTAGCTAATTGTAATTGTGAACATATCATACAGGAGAATCCCCATTATCATTGTCATAGCACTAATTTCACGTATTTCCGTTAACTCTAAGACTATCCCGTCTTAACACTTCTACCCATATCTCACATATCATAACCTACTACGTCTCAGCTTAAGTCTAAGTATCTCATCAGCATACTTAGTTCACTTAAACTAGTGCTCTGATACCATACTGAAACACCCTAAAAACGGAGTCAATTTAAACCTTGAAATTTCCACCAGTTATGATCAAAACTTTCAAACTTATATAACCTGAGGATCAAATGTAAGGTTTTTATATACAACTGACATTACTTAAATAACTTATTAATCTAATCACCTCATAACAATCAGATTGATCGAATTATCTAAACAACTATCCCAAAGACTTCAAAGAATAACTAGATCCTTTGTTATCTCTAAGTCTGAATCTCTCCAAAAGTTCTCTTCTCTCGTTCCCGCTACTTCCCGGAGCTTGTACCTGGTAAGAAGATTCAACTTGAAATATTAGGCTTTCGCCTAGTGAGAATACTCAAATCGAAATAAAATTTAATAATTAAAACATGAACAGATAACTCAAGCCTGTTCTCACCCATCTTACCGTACGACAACTCCTTTCCAAAATCGGGGAATCTACCCCACTCCCAATCCTACGACTAACTCATTTAATCGTAACAACAAAAATAAGAGTTAACTCTAAATCATTCCAGATTCACAATCAATATTCACACACAAGAAATTACAAGTCAAACTTGCCTATTTCTTAATCAGGAAGTAGAGATTACAAATTACTTTATGCCTATCTCTAATCTTCCTCTCATCACAGGGAAATCTCCGATCTTCCCGAAACAATGGAAATCTCTGATCTTCCATAAATCGAAATGGGAATTACAAATCAAAATCTGCCTATTCCACATTCCACCTCTGCATCAATGGTCCCAATGGGATTATAATATCGCGATACTCAATCGGGACTCACGATGGTTCGAGGTTCACCCAATTACTAAAATTACACCCCTTTGGTCTATGGCGAGTAATCGGTTCCCATTATACCGTACCCAAGTGCCCTCGGTGACCGGATGCCTATTTTAGTAAAAGCACATAATCACATAATATAATACAATCGATACTACTATATGCGTCTAGCATAGAATGTATCATTTCTCTGAACATATTCTATATATAAAATAAAGAATATTATTACTCCACATCTCAATCTCTTTATTACCCCTTCTCTGAAATCTGATATGATGATCACCATCTCAATAGTTATTTATATTTTCGAACTCATAGATAGGCCTTTATAATATATCTCAATTTGGCTTCTCAATCACATTTAGAGTTCATAATCATCTAACATATTGCATATAACAGATAATCCTGCTCATTATAAGGAATATGAATAATTCCTGTTCATCAACTTCTTAACTCTCCCCTCATAGTAATTTAACACGAGAGTTAATATATATCAATTGTTAATCTATATCTTTGAACTCATGGATGGACCTTTATAGTTTATCTCAATAAAGCTTCAAATCATATTTAGAGTTCATAACCACATAGTAATTTCATGAAGTAGATAATCAAACTTAGCATGCAAGATTAATAATAAATACTAGTTCATCAACTTCATAGATAACTCATCTTAGAAGTTTTAGCATGGAAATCCACATAACACAACTTTTAATCGCCTTCTTGGCTTATCTCTAATTTAATCCAATCCATATAAAACATATTCATGCATATATATAAAGCATCTAATTCAAGATTAATTACTGAATTTTAAAGAGAGTTGAATAAACTCACCTGATGCGTTATCACTCCTTTTAGTCCTTTTTAACTCGTAAGGCTCCTTTCTTCACTACCACAACTTACTGTATTATTCAGTTTACATACACTGATATTAATTTTCCAAAACAGAACCCTCTACAACTGAAAATCCTTAATTTCTAAAAAAAATTACATCTCAAGTCGCAATAGACTGAAGTCGCAGTCCACTGTTGCGATTCCATTTCTAAATCGCAATCAGCTGTTGCGATTTCAACTCCAAATCGCAACTCCCCATTGCGATTCCACCCTAAGTCGCAGTCCACTGTTGCGACTACAGTACCAAGTCGCAACCCTCTATTGCGATTCCAACCTCAAATCGCAATCAACGGTTGCGATTCCAAAACCAAGTCGCAGTCCACTGTTGCGACTTCAACTCCAAGTCGCAACTGCCCACTGCGACTTCACTACCGAGTCGCAACTACCTATTGCGACAATCATGAATGTCGCAACTCAAGGTTGCGACTTCGATGATATTCATCCAAGTCTCAGTCCACTCTGTTCAATTTTAAACCCAGAATCTACAGTTTTACTCTATGTTTGTTTATGCCAAAATGCAGATATGTTTAATACACTTATCTTAACATATCCTAAAACTCAGATTCTTATAATCATCACAATTTACCCAAAACCCATCAAAATCTTCTAAGAACACCTTTACTACTAAAATGAAGAATTTAAATGAAAGCCTTACCTTATGATTCTTCAAACCAACAACAAATTGAATGATTTCTGCTATTCCTTCTCCTTCTCTTTGCTCAATTTCTCCATCTCAATCTCTCTCTCTCGGTTTCTTTCTCAAACCGTACACACATACCATAAACCATACTCATACCTCACAATTAGTCTATATTGTCTAAATAATGACACCTCATTCTTAATCACTCATGAGTCATAAGTAAGTTACCAAACAAACTTCCATCTTTTAAAGAAATAACAATACAACCCTCACATTGAAAGTTTATCTCAAGTAACACTTTTAAACAATTACAAACTTAACCCCAAGTTAATTTGTAATTCACAAAATAATAAAACTGAAAATTTGGGATGTTTCAACTACTGACCACAAAACATAATATTGATCAAGACAAAACCCAAATGGGACCGTTTGATGATGCAACTAATTTCATCAATGGTGATCCTCTAAGATCCCCTGAATATTTCTGGGAAGAATTTGTTGATCTTCTGGATGGTGGTTGGAATAGTGTAACTAGTAACATAGCCATGATCGCTTCTCCACCTGCTTCCCCAGTTTTCTAATAAATCGTCATCTAGACTGTCATCCGTCCATCTTTTATGATAGAAAATTTGTGGTTTTTGTTAGATCTGAAGTTTTGTCAAAAGTTACAAGTGTTGGATCTGAATAGAAGACTCAGAGTTCTGAGTTAGAAGACTCATAAGTTCTGATCTGAGAAGTCTCGAAAAGATTACAAGTGTGGAATCTGAACAGAAGGGTCAGAGTTCTGAGTAGGAGACTCAGAACCTCTGATGAAGAAGATGAAAATATCACAAGTGCTTGAAGGAAGTTCTGAAGTGCTTGATCAGAAGGATGTTCAGAAGTTCTGAACATGTTGTTCAGAACTTATGTCTTAGGATATTTTTCAGTTATATTCTGTTACTAATTAGGACGCGTGTAATTGTTCTATTGGTCTGTTTCTCATATGTACTGTAGCTTTAGTATTTCCTTACAGTATATATATTAGTTAGCAACTGTAAGCTAACTAATATTTGGCATAATCTTCCGCATAACATTGTATTCAACTTTTGTAATCTTTGAGAGATTTTCTCTCTAGATCTGTAATCTGTTCTTAATTGAATACAAGTGCGTTGATCCAAATCTCTATCATTTTACTGTTTGATTGTGCATATTGATTGTAAGATTGAATCCTGGTTTCTACAATTGTAAGAATGATGTTTGCTACTTGTTTTTGTGCTAGATTTCAATCAAATCCAAAAGAATCTCATTTGCTAGTTGTTAAGAGGATCTTAAGATATCTGAAAGGTTCACCATATTTGGGCCTTTGGTATCCAAAAGAGACTGATTTCAAATTAACTGGTTTTACTGATGTTGATCATGCAAGAAGCAGGTTGGATATGAAAAGTACATCTGCTGCTTGTCACTTTTTGGGAGATAAGATTGTGAGTTGGGCTTCAAAGAAGCAAAACTGTGTATCCACATCCACTGCTGAAGCAGAGTATGTTGCTGCTGCTGCCTGCTGCTCTCAAACTTTGTGGATGAGAACACAACTCATGGACTATGGATATCAACTCAACAAAATTCCCATATATTGTGATTCAGAAAGTGCCATTGTAATAACTCAGAATCCTGTTCAGCACTCAAAGACCAAGCATATTGATGTAAGGTATCATTTTATTAAAGACTATGTTGAAAAGGGAACTATAGAGATGCACTTTGTGCATACAAAGTATCAATTGGCTGCCTTGTTCAGAAAGCCTCTTGATCACAAAAGGTTTACTTTTCTCATATGTAAAATAGGAATGCTTAATCTGACAAATTGATTACATTTGCTATTTTTCAGAAATGAAAGTTTTTCTAAGTAAGATTCTCTGAGTAGTGTACTCAGAACTCTGAGTCTCTTATTCGGAATTATGATTCTTAAGTTCAGAACTTCTGAGTCTTAAGTTCAGATTTTCTGAATCAATACTTCAGAAATCCAACTTCAAATCTTTTTAAATTTTGATTAGGTTATTCAGAACTTCTGACTATCTTTCAAAAATTCATTTCTGAGAAATACAAGTATTTCGATTCTATAGATTATTTTTTTCTGAATTTTTTTTCTACCTTTATGTCTAATATGTGTTTGAGTATATGCTAAAGTCAAGGGGGAGCATTGATATTCTTCAAAATCATTCCAAGATGATTAAAAGGTTTGTATTCTTCTCTTATCACTAATCATTCTAAGGAGAACAAGCTTTCAATGATAAAATATTTTTATACTTGTTCAAAACTACTTCTGAATGTTTCAAAAGCTTTCAAATTCAGATGTTAGATTTTAAATGATTTTTCAGAAATTTCAAATCATCAAAAGAAGGATAGAACTTTGATGATAAAATAATTTTCTATCTGTTCAAACTACTTCTGGATGATTAAATGTTTTTATATAAACAGAAGTTGATTTTAAATGAATTTTGGTTCTAAGGGAATTTCTTCTGAACTGTGTACTCAGAATTTCTGAGTATGCTTTCTTAGAACTCTGAGCGTGTTACTCAGAACTTTTAACTTGTGTTAATTTCTATCCAATAACACGTGTCAGCTTCTTATTCAATTGAAATTACCACGTATCATTTAATATCTTTTGTGGTATTTCAAAGTGTTTGACTCCGTTATAACACTGACAAAAGCAACATTTTTCCATTAAACCCTTCGGCTTCGCGGATTTTAAATAGTTCTTAAAATCCCTCTTTCAAAATTATTTGAATTCCAAGAGCGAAAAAGTGAGAAACGTACAATTCCTGAGTTCATTGATCTTGTTTTCTTTCAAAATTCCACATTACGATCATGTCTGTTTCAAGGAGAAGTAGAGCCATTTCATTACATTCATCAAAATCACTGTTTGAATCAGAATCAGATGATGATGAAGTTCAAAGACCTGAAAATAGAGCTGTAGATGAAAGGGAAATATGAGATAACATTGTACAAGGTAATGTTGAAGGAGAAGCAGGGGATGAACATATGGATGAATCAGAGGGAAACGCAGATGAGGGAAATGAGAACATTCAACACGAACAGAGTGCAGTTAGGTCAGTAATATCATGAAGACCTAATAATGGTGAAAGGATTGTTCCTGAGAGAGAGTATTTGAGGCTATTGGAAAACAACTGTGTGTTATTATTTGATGAAAGCAGATTTAAAGAAGAACATAAGATAATCATGGAATTATTGAAGTATCATCCATTCAAAAAGTGGTTTACAAAGAAGAAATCGGTTCCTGTTCAGTATATACAACAATGGTGGAAGCATCTAAGGCTAGAGGGAAATAAATTTGTATCTGAAGTTGGGGGAGTTTCTTTGACTTTGACTATACAAATTTTAAGAGATATGCTGAATTTACCAGATAAGGATGATTTAGAAGGAAGATTAGATTTTGAGGATTCTCCATTGAAAGAAGAATTAATTGCTGAATTTATGAGATTGGGGTATAATGAAGAATTGAGGACCCTAAGTTTGTTCAGGAGAAACAAATTACCACCAATTTGGGCTTGTTTGTTCAATATTGTGAATAAATGTTTATCTGGGAAAAATAGTTCTCTTGATCAAGGCTCAAGGCAAATTCTGCAAATCTTTCATGGGTTGGTGAAAAAACAGACATTATGATTATACTGCCATTCTTTGGGAAGATATGAACAACACCTTTGAGAAGAATCAGAAGGCCATAGAAAAGAAGACAAGGGATACTGCACTTACATATATACCTTATCAAAGGTATTGGCAGATTGTGATTTGGTATGCTATGAGAGAAAACACAAATATTCCAAGAAGAGCGAATAAGGAGCATGGTCCAATCTTTTATATGGGTAAGATGATTTCTAGTTCTAAAAATCAGAATTTTCCAAATCAAAGACTTCTTCCAAAGTCTCTTAGGCAGTATATTCCAAGGGACAGTGAGATTTTAAAAGCTTATTGCACCTCAATGGGACTTGAACAACCTCAAGACCCTACCCATGAGGAACAACATGAGATGAGAGGTGAGGGGTCAAATCAAAATAGAGAGGGGGAGAATGTTCAAGGGGGAGAACATTCTGAGAGCATAGAGAGGGAAAATTCAGAGAGATTGGTTAGTATGGAAGTTGAAAAACAGATAGAGTGTGGTGAGGATGAGAGATTGTTAACATAATCTCAAACAGAAAGAGATGGTTCTGATCCAGCTGAATTAATCCGGGTAGCCACATCTACTGTTGGTTCACAACTCTTGGTGACTAACATTGAAGAAAACACCATGGACCCAGTGGTGGAACTTGAACAACCCATCCCTAGCCACTCAGAAGCATTTCAACATGCTACTGTTTCACAACAAACAGGGGAACCATCCCAAACTCATTTGGAGGGAGGTGATAAATCCCAAGATTTCATTCAACACATAGAGTCTGGATTACACAGTAATATCCAATTTAGGCTTGAAATTTTTTTCAACACTAGCACATCACAGGGATTTCGTATCCCAGATCAGAATGATGTTTTAGAAGAAATGACAGATTCATCTGAAGAATGGTGTGAAATAACTATGGCAGATATCTCTGAAGAAAGATTGATTGAAAGTTCTGAGATTAACACTTGTTTAGAGATAGTTCCTTATACCAGTTCTGAACCTGAAGAGAGAAGACTGAATGATATTTTGATAAGGAGAATGCATAGTGAGTTGGTCAGAGCTCTTAACATTCAGAATGTTCAAAGAGTTATCATATTGGTGAGGCCAATTGACTTGTTGGGAGAAGAAGATCACTCTGTAAGATACACAAAGCAGTTTGTAAAAGACATTGTAGAATTTTTCTTTGAAGATGTATCAGAAGAAGATCTTGTGAAAGTTGAAGACTTCTTTATGCCTTGCTACACTTACAGAAGGCCAATTGTAATTCCCAGAATTGATTTACCCATTCTTGAAGAACCTTTGTGTGACTTTATTGTTGAAAGAGATGATACACCATTGGCAAGAAACTTGGATGTTAGTATTTTACCTGAAGACAATTATGAGTCTGTCTACTGTAAAGATGATGAATTTGTTGACATTGAGAATTTTATTGATGGAATTTTGGATGAGAGGATTCAGACGACATATGTGGAAGCTTCAAACAGGTTAAGAAAGACTGATGAAAAGCTACATGTTCAGAAAAGAATTGTGAAGGTGTTAGACTTTCTAAGTGAAGAATTTGATGGTCTGAGATATGTTAATCTGAATATATTGAAAAAAGGAAACTTAAAGGTGAACATGACAAGTTTTGATTTCCACAGATTGTTCTTGGAAGATCAAATTTTCTTGGTGAAATTCTTTGCTGGTACTGAGGATGCTTGGATAGAACTTGAATGCAGAAGAGTTCTGGGAATATATGTCAGAAATATGTATTTGTATGATTTTCAGTTGGCAATTGAGTAAAGGAAAGAGAAATGTAACTTGACAAGTCCAATCAGAACTCTTGAAGGAATAAGCAACTTTGATGGCTTTGTGAGTGAAGAAGTTGGAAATGAAAGATTCATTCATTTAGAATTCAACGAAGTCATTCTATTCAGATTGAATGATCTAGTAAAGTATAGTGATGCTACTCTGAAGAAGACAGTAATGAAGATGCAAGCTTATGTTGAGAATGTCAGAGTTTCTGTGAGAGAAAAATGTATCAGATGTGTCACTAAAAGACTTGAACTCAGAAACAAAATCAGAAATTGCAATGAATGGTTACTTTCAGAAGTAAATCCAAAGAAGACGTTACACAGAGATTTTGTTTTTCCAGCTGAATATCAAGTAAATGGTGTTTACTCAGAAGAAGTTGAAGAAGATATTCCAGATGTGTCTCCACAAGATGTTCAAATGAAAGATGCAGATCAACCAGAAAAGTCTGAGGCTAATGAAGAAGAAATATCTGTTGATGTTAATGGTTACTTTCTGGAGTATGCTCTTCCTAACTTCTTTCAGCCAAGAGAAGTCAATTTTCTAAGTGTTTATCATGACAGAACAGAGATACATCAATGTCTTCGTGGTGAAATGTCAAAGCGCTTAGGAAAACCAAAAGAATCAGTGTATTCAGATTTCTTAATCACAGGGATTAGAGAATTGAAAGAGAAGAAGTTCATGAAACATGAATATTACTCATTTGAAGTCTTAAGAGAAGATGGAAAAGTCTATTACTTTACTGAGGCAGATTTTGACAAGATCTCAGTAACAGATTTGTACAGATTATATAGTCTTTTTGTCAAATAAAGACTGCAGTAAATTGAAGAAGGAGAGAGGAGCATTGGCTGCAGTGAGAGAGGCTATGTTTTATAATCTTAGATGGCATGCATAGACAGATTTTCAGATTGCACTGTATTTACAAAGGCCATGTGTATATCTCTCAAAGCCAAATAATGAGCATGAAAATCTGAATCTTCTGAAAAGTGGAAATGTTACAAGATATCCAGAGTTGGGAGTCTTCTTAAGAAATGACAGAGATGAAAAGATTTTCTTCAGACCAGAAGAAGTGGCAAAATATTGTTCAGGAACTTTAAGGTTCATCAAACACAGTCTGGAGAAAAAGTTACAAACGGGAAAGCAAGTTGAAGAGATTCAAGAGATCATAGAAAAGATTAACAGAAGACTTACTCTGAGAAATGTACTAGTTTTGAAGATTGTTCCAGCACTAAAAGAATATGATGATGAGAAGTACAGAACTATTTGACAAAAAGGGGGAGATTGTTAGATCTGAAGTTTTGTCAAAAGTTACAAGTGTTGGATCTGAATAGAAGACTCAGAGTTCTGAGTTAGAACACTCTGAAGTTATGATCTGAGAAGTCTCGAAAAGATTACAAGTGTGGAATCTGAACAGAAGGGTCAGAGTTCTGAGTAGGAGACTCAGAACCTCTGATGAAGAAGATGAAAATATCACAAGTGCTTGAAGGAAGTTCTGAAGTGCTTGATCAGAAGGATGTTCATAAGTTCTGAACATGTTGTTCAGAACTTATGTCTTAGGATATTTTTCAGTTATATTCTGTTACTAATTAGGACACGTGTAATTGTTCTATTAGTCTGTTTCTCATATGTACTGTAGCTTTAGTATTTCCTTACAGTATATATATTAGTTAGCAACTGTAAGCTAACTAATCTTTGGCATAATCTTCCGCATAACATTGTATTCAACTTTTGTAATCTTTGAGAGATTCTCCCTCTAGATCTATAATCTGTTCTTAATTGAATACAAGTGCGTTGATCCAAATCTCTATCATTTTACTGTTTGATTGTGCATATTGATTGTAAGATTGAATCCTGGTTTCTACAGTTTTTATGTCTTAAGCAAAATGTAAAACCAACTAGCATGTCTACTGATAGGCGGGTTTACACCCCCCTAAATCTAACCGCAAGTGTACGGGTCGAATCAAGTAATAGTACTGAAAGTACGAGTATCGAACACAGGGAACTAGGAACTAAGTATCACAATGACTATAAGATCTATTAACTGAACGGTCGTAAAGTTGAGTGGTTTATATTGAACTAATCAAATGCAAAATAAATCAAGAGCAAGACAGTAGATAACTTAAGGACGTCGGATAGAGAAAACAGTTGAGGGTTGGAAATCCTAAAGCTTTCACATATAAACACTTGATTTAAAACAATTACCAGTTATTCCCTTAATGAATACCCAATCTCTAAAATCACCGTTGTTCTTTCTCAAGCAACAACGGGTTTTATCTTGAAAATATAAGTTTCATCTCTCGATCTCAACCTATGGAATTCAAAACACATTGAAATCAAGATTTAAACGGGACTAAAGTTTACTTGGTATATCTCTATCCAATTTCTCAACTTAGGCATGCAATTCTAATTCTAAGTAACAATTAATTCTCTCGAACTTAACTGAGAACAAACAAAACAATTGGAAGTTGGCCAAACTCACAAAAGCGTTAAAATCCAAATCACATGCTTCATTAAACTAGGAAAAACTGATAAAAGTCTCAAGTCACATGTTCATACGCTTTAAACCAAATTCATTCCAACCCCCAACATCTAAAGATTAGTTCATGTTGGTGGTGGACTCAAACATAAGAAAAGGGGACGAAAAAGTGTGTGCCAACATGGTGATTGTGAACGTAAAGAAAATACGGTTGACTCCCTTCTCTCGGCTCTAATCCGCTTCGCGTGGTGAACGTATCCTCAATCGATCCTCTATCGTGGCTCGAAAGTATGTGAAAATACTCTGAAAATCGCCCCCAAGCTGCCTCCCGTCGCGCGTATCGAGATGTTGACCTAAATTCCGGAAAACACCAAATTATAGAATTGGAACAGAGGGTTACGCGACTTGTTCCGCGGCTTCAGGCTGCGTGGAAAGTCGCGCGGTTTCCTGAATGCTCCGGGTCAGGTCCTGGGTCATGGTTTGGGCGCGGGTCTTGGGCTTCCGTTGGGCTTCGTTTTGGCTCTCTTTTGGACTCTTTTTCGCTTCTTTTCTCGATGATTGCCACCTTTTAGAATACTTGCACATTTCACTCGATAAACCATAAAATTCCGCCTTTTTGCTAGAACACAAGCCAATCTCATTGGTTCTCAGACCGAAAATAACGCCAAAAAGTGGCGTTATCAACAACCCCAAACCAAGCGTTGCTTGTCCTCAAGCAAATTAGCGATAAAATAGAATAAAAGCATATATCGGAGAAATAATAACTGCACAACTCTCAATCGGCACCACGTGATGCACTGGTGATTTCCCATACCCGTGAATGCTTATCTCACTCTCGTCTCATCCTTATTTTGTTTGATCTATGGCCTTCCATTGTAAGTTGGACTCGTGACTGCTCCGATTACATTAAGGTCGTACTAGGTCCAAACATACTAGGGAAAACATTTCGCCTCGACCCTACCTCACGGGATACTCTCATTTCACTCGAATCTAGGCTGTCGCACATGTTGTCATGTATAAGGAAGTTATGAACAAGAATACTCAATAATTACATGACAACTCTAATGAAAGACGCACAAATGTCCAAAAGGTTGATCTCAGAAGGGAGTCAAGTAGCAAGACAGGGACTATCGGTAAAGGTGGTCGTATACCCTAATCACATTTTCCAAAAGATCACCCAGGTCTTTACAAGGGTTGTAACGGGGCTAAGGTTATGGCTGAGAAACGAAGGGTAAACAGATCAAAAATCCTCGGTGTGTCAATTTTTAGCAGTTGTGAACTTCTTGACTACCTTTACTATTATTTGGCCCTCTTTGTCATTGCTGGAGTCGCTTTGACTCTCTTATTATCTGCTGTAGATACTATCTAACTAACTGTATTTTTATTTTATTTTATATATCTTTTTTCTTCTTTTTGTTTGTTTTTTATTTTTTTTATTTTTTGTGGGGCATCATTGGCCCTCTTTATTTGATTGGGGCTGCATTGGCCCTCTTTTCTATCTATTTTTTATGACTGGCTTGTACTGCTTCTGATTGACACACTTTCGGATAAGGGTTGGCTAAGGCTTTTGGCTAGGGTTTAATGGTGGGTTTGAAATGAACAAGTGGTGAGTGTTTGGCTACAAAGGTGGTTTTTGGTTAAACACAAAATGGGTCGAAAGGTACGTTAGACAAAAACGGGTTAAAGCGCACACAATGCCTGGAATCATCTCTCAAGGTCCACACGATATGGTCTACAATACCCTTACCCAATATCCCGATGGCCGTCTTTGCTACTCAATGCAATATTATAGCGAGATCATTCTATAATCACGGCAAGGAATTCGAAAAAGTGTATACGAATTTGGTGTTTAAATCCTTCGAAATGAAAAACGTCTTTTAGGCTCAGATCTTGCTATTGGGTGGTCTCCACTAATGTCCCTAGTCATGTCTTTTCCCGGTCCTCCCCTAATGGTCACGTTACTATCACAATATTCTTCCCACAATGGTCGGCCTCCATCATCCAAAACAAAATTTTTAGCTCCTATGATCTAAACATTCAGGAGTGCGGGGAATCTACATGCATAAACGTGGGCCTGGTTGGGCAACCCCAAACCTTACCCACACATTTTCCCCAATGTGTAAGTATCGGTGTAGGAGATACTGTATGAACAAGTATCGTTGTGCGGTTATTACAGGTATCAGACAGGAGAGACAAAGTATAAACATGAAGCATCAAAGAGCTAGTCTATCAAAAAAATGGTCACCCCAAACCTAGGCCGTAGCCTAGGTTTGTCAACTAAATCCAACCCCAAACGGGTATCCTTCTGCCATATCTAATTTCACATAATGGTTACCATTAACGTACCCAATTGTAAAAACAACATGTTCATACCACACTGGCGGAGTGGACCTAAGCGGCAAGTACGTCCCACTGCCGGTCATACTTATAACGTGTAATATCACATTATATTTTGAAGCAATCAAGACACCTACTTCAGGCATTGTCATCCAGTGTTCAAATGGTGCACCTTGATCTGATCGAAAGAAGTTTAAAGTGTTGTAAGTAATATCCCAATGTTCACCTCCAAAAGCGTTGATGTACTCTGTCTTGTGTGTATCTAATTCTTCCATCAAGTTAAACCGAATTGTGGGCCACACATCTTCATGAAGACCTAGAGAGACAGCTATTGCTCGAAATCCGCAATTTCCATCACCTATCACATCATGTACCTGCTCGAACTTAAAAAGTGTTTAACAATCTATTGTTCTATATATATATATATATATATATATATATATATATATATATATATATATATATATGAGACAGATTGTTGCAGAAACAAATCTAAACATCTTATATGGAACAGGGTCTAGAATTGCATGAAAACATATACATACATATATATATATATATATATATATATATATAAAGTGTTGTATAATATCCCAATGTTCACCTCCAAAAGCGTTGATGTACTCTGTCTTGTGTGTATCTAACTCTTCCATCAAGTTAAACCGAATTGTGGGCCACGCATCTTCATGAAGACCTAGAGAGACAACTATTGCTCGAAATCCGCAATTTCCATCACCTATCACATCATGTACCTACTCGAACTTAAAAAGTGTTTAGCAATCTATTGTTCTATATATATATATATATATATATATATGAGACAGATTGTTGCAGAAACAAACCTAAACATCTTATATGGAGTAGGGTCTAGAATTGCATGAAAACATATACATACATATATATATATATATATATATATATAATATAGATATATATACACACACATTAAAACATATAGAGTAAATTACATTTAAAAAAATCGTAGTATTCATATATACATATATATACATGTGTAGTATAATATATAGGGGTTAAATCATGTAAGAACCAAAAAAGATTGAGAACCAATCTAAGTCATAATTTAGTTTTGACGAGACGAATACAATGGTATAATTTATAAGAAGAAAATATATATATATATATATATATATATATATATATATATTTCTATATATATATATATATATATATATATATATTTCTATATTTCTAATATATATTTATATAACAAAAAAATAACAATATATATATAACAAAAAAATAACAATATATATAAAAAAACAAAAAGAATAACAATATATATATATTTCTAAGGGAAATTAATTAAAATGCCAAAAGTCAAACATTGAGTTACCAAAATGCCACAAAAATTTCTCCGTTTACCAAAATGCCCTAAATACCCGCGATGGAGCCCGCGATCGCGGGATAGGGCTGACGTGGCACGAACTTTGGCCACAAATGCCCCACGGAGCCCCTCAACTTTGGCCGCGGTGCACATTTGGCCCCTGCCCGCGATCGCAGCCCGCGATGGAACAAAAAATTTCAGTTTTGGCCCCTGAAAATTTACACTTTTGGTCCCTGTACTTAGACGAATCTTGCATGCTTTTACTGTTTTTTCCACAATTATTGTACTTTGAAGACCGATTTGTGGTTGAAATTCATTTGCATGTTTGAGATTTCATCCATAAATATCAGTAATATGCAATTCACATTCTTTCTTGATTTCTCTCTTGCTTTCTTTCTTTGAATTGCTTTCTCTCTTGATTTCTCTTCTCTCATTTCATCCACAAATGGCATCGTCATCAAACCCTAAGTCTACTCCTGAAAAAATGCCACCTCAAATCGAGGTCGCCATAGCAAAAAAGGAAAAGGAGATAGATGAACTAACAAAAGAGTGGAAAAAAATTAAGGACAGGAAGGCAGTCCATTTGAGAAAGATCGAAGAGGAAGACAGGGAGATCAAAAGGATGAAAGGGGATATAAAAGCTCGGGAGGCTCGTGTTCGTCGAGAACAAGAAGCAATTCACCATATTCTGCAAGACTTCGCAATTATTCAAGCGAAGGTAAACGAGAAGCAAGCTTGGATTGATGAAACTAAATCAATTTTTAAGTAGGTGGTGGTTGTTTTAGTTGTTTTGTATTTTTTTACTATGTTGTTTTATATTTTTGTTTACTGTGTTGTTGTTTGTATTTTTTTTACTTGTTGTTGTTTTGTATTTTTTTTTGTTGTTAATTTCTCTGAAAAGTAGTTTTTAAGCCGCTGAACCACGGTTAGGTTGGATACATCATGCAAGGTCAAGTCAGAGGTTACCTCATTCGGATAAACAAACATGGGGTTTTGTTTGTTAATGATGCTAGATTTTGGTAGCCGTACTCTATCCACGTGGGCCTACTCCTCTTGTAGAATATATGACAACCCTCAACTCATTTGCTAAAGTGTGTCCGGGTTGTGGTTCACAATGGCCATACATGGTTGCAAAAGCAGAAGCCGTTGAAGAAAGGTCAGAAAGATTGAAGATGAAGAGCATGTTGGATGGAATACAAACTAGCTGTGTTATCAATGTTCATTTAAAAGCATATGTATGTGTGTATATATATAATATGAATATATATATCATTTACAAACTAGCTGTGTTATCAATGTTCATTTAAAAGCATATGTATGTGTGTATATATAATATGAATATATATATATTATTTACAAACTAGCTGTGTTATCAATGTTCAATTAGAAGCATATGTATGTGTGTATATATATAATATGAATATATATATATATCATTTACAAACTAGCTGTGTTATCAATGTTCATTTAAAAGTATATGTATGTGTGTATATATAATATGAATATATATATCATTTACAAACTAGCTGTGTTATCAATGTTCATTTAGAAGCATATGTATGTGTGTATATATATAATATAAATATATATATATATATATATATATATATTTTACAAATCAGCGTTCAGATCAACAGTATCATATGTGTTTGTTCCATATGGTTCAAGCTGTGACGGGCCCGGGGTGTGACTGACTGAATGTCTCCTTGGCACGGTTGAAGGGGCGGGATTTGGACACTCTCCACGAGTGTGTCCTACGCATTGGCACCGAGTACATCTTCGTTGTATCGAACTTTCACCACGTGACGGACGTCGGTCGTTCTTTCTCGGTCTCCCGACTCTGTTCTTATCCATTAAAGGTGGATAGCATGGCGGAAGCGGGTCGGGTGGATACACCCATGCTGTAGGGGGTCCAGCTGGGTTTATTACCTCCACGTATGTTTTTCGGTAATATTCGGACGTGAAGAAAGGTACAGCCAAGTCGCTGCAATCTGTACGACCCATATATCTTGCTGCAGCGATGGCATGGCCGTACGGTAACCCAGATTTATCCCATTCGCGACACGAACAAAAGTGGTCTTCCATATTCACAATCGCGTGAATATAGTCATCATGCACCTCGTACTTCCCATACCCGATTGCTCTTACCGGCCATGTCGCCGCACGACGCGCCCTGTACTGAACGATATTCTCCGTCGTTGGTGTGAGTGCATTTTGCATCTCAGCCCCTTTTAGGCGTCGAATTTGGTACCACTCTTGTTGAAAGGCCCGAAAGTAGTCCATAAGATTAACAATCGGACATCTACGCGCAAAACGGGAGAGTGCATTCACAGACTCTGCACTATTCGAGGTCAAAATGTCATACCGTTGTCCAGGAAAATGGGCCGCGGACCACCTCTCCGGTCTAGCATCGTCAAAGACTTTGGCTGCTTCGTCGGCACTATATCGTAGCATATTCATGTACTTTTTAAATTCCCGATCCGTATATGCTCTGCATGCCGCCCAATAGACATCCTTGTAGGTGGTAATACGTTTGTCCTTGGATTTGGCGTTCATCTCCAAATGTCGACAGCATATGGCGTGAGGGGCGTTTGGGTACATGGCAGAGATTGCGGCGCTTATGGAAGGAGCCCTGTCAGACATAAACACCAACCCTTGCGGGTCTCCGATAGCTTGTCTCAACATGGACATAAACCAAGTCCACTCGTCCCCGGTTTCAGACTTGCCTACGCCGAAAGCTACTGGAACGATGGAGTTATCCCCGTCCATGGCAACCGCCAGGAACATCATACCCAAGTAACGGCCCTTTAAATGGGCTGCGTCTATTATCAGGACACGACGTAGATTTGCCAGAAATGTGCGGATCTGCAAAAACATAGGTGGTTTTCCTTTGTAAATGTTATAGTTTATAATGTGTAAACATATGACGTGTTAAAATACGTACCGCGGGTCCAAGGGCCACGAAGCACATCTCAATTCGTCGACGTGAATCGGTCCGTAGCTGCGTGACAGTACCAGGGTTCTGCAGCTGCAAATTATATAAATATGTCGGGAGTCGTTCATACGACTCCTCGAACGTGCCTCTCACCATAAACAAGTGTGTACGTCGTGCAACTTTCTAATCATTATCGCCCCTCCTTTGGGACCCGTGTGAATCGCGTACAACCTCCACTCACACTTTTCTCTGGCACATTCAACTACGTATCTGCTTTTGTCAGATTTCCACGCGTGACTTTGGAAACCCTCTTCCAAGAACTTGAGTCCGATCTGACTTGCCAAGTGATCATTCGAATCGAATATCTGACCTACTTTTAACCTTTCACTGCGAATATAAGGTGTAGGTTCGTAGGTTTGTGTCTGGGTATGGGAGTCTGGAAGAATAGGGGGCATATCAAAAAAGTCATTTATCTGACTACATGATTTTCTACTAGGGGTATATTCTTCGTGATCATCACTATCGGTGTCTGATCTGTCTATTTCAGAATTACCCGTTCTAAAAACGTGGGTTTCGTCATCAGCAACTCCAGCAGTACGCCCTTCGTGTGGTTGTGGTGGTTGTTGTTGTTGCGTCTCCAGAATACAGTCGTTAAGACCATATGAATGATCTAAATGAACCGTTGGGGCGTCGGACGCCTGAAATTGAGAATCATACTGCTCTATTTGGAGGTCTTCGTCGTCACCGTCGTCGTCACCGTCGTCGTCGTTTTCGTCGGGATACACAAAAAGTAATGGGGGCCTTTCTGAATCGACTGCAAAGTGCAGAAAAGTAGAGATATCCCCATCGTTGGATAAATCCACAAATGACCTATCGCCATTTTTAAACACTAACTTGCAAACAGCAGAAGGGTTGATTCCACATTTTTGCATGGCGTATGCAAGAAATTTCTGATAAGTATAGTTTACTGGCACTTTTACACCATGCTTAGATTTATAAGCAAAATTCCACTCATTGTTATCTTGCTCCCATTCACCATCAAAACAGAAATATAGCTTAGCTTTTGCAACAGATGAACTCATTTTTTCAGTAGTATCTCAAACACAAAATATTGCAGAAAGAAATCAAGAAAGAAGTATGAAATCGGTGTGTGGATTATGGATTGCATTTTACATCTATTTATCAATGAAACAACCAACATTGATGACAACCAATCTCTCATTTCATCCACAAACTGGTATTCCAAAAACACCGATTTAACATTGATTCAAACATGCAAATGAATTTCAACCACAAATCGGTCTTCAAAGTACAATAATTGTGGAAAAAAACAGTAAAAGCATGCAAGATTCGTCTAAGTACAGGGACCAAAACTGAAAATTTTTGGTCCATCGCGGGCAGGGGCCAAATGTGCACCGCGACCAAAGTTGAGGGGCTCCGTGGGGCATTTGTGGCCAAAGTTCGTGCCACGTCAGCCCTATCCCGCGATCGCAGGCTCCATCGCGGGTATTTAGGGCATTTTGGTAAACTGAGAAATTTTTGTGGCATTTTGGTAACTGTTGGTCAAACTTTTGGCATTTTAATTAATTTCCCTATTTCTAATATATATATATATATATATATAACAAACAAATAACAATATATATATACACATATATATATATATATATGTCAAATTGATTTGAAGTTTTACCTTAAAAATGATTGGGCACAAATCCCAAACATTCAACACCCCCTATATTTTGGAGAAAATGGGGAATATGAGGATTTTGGTCCTAAAATCAGCTCCTACAGCTTCCCTAAAACCATCCCCATTTTGGAGAAAGTTGGAGAGAGAATGTCATTTTCTCCAAATATGGAGATTACCCAAAAAATCATTATAGTGAGAGAAATAATATTTTATTATTTTCCTTTTAAAAATTTGTTGGAGGTAATAATGTTTTGAATATTTTAATAATATATTTAATGTTGAATTCTCTAAAATAGGGAATCTGTTGGAGATGGATGTAATTTTTTTTGGGGATTTTGACTTTTGCTTCTCCATTTTGGAAAATTTTTGGGGAAGCTGTTGGAGATGCTCTTAGACTATCCACAACAACAATCTCAACCAATCCAATCTCAATTAAAATATTACTTTCTCTCTCATCCACTTACATAATATTCAACTTCAATCCAATCTTAAAATTTTCATACTCCAACCACAATCCCTTACATCCAATCTAATCTACAATATTATTTTACAAAAATTATATATTTTATTTTTTATACATATAATTTTATTTTTAATTATAAGTATAAAATATAGATTAAACGAACGACCAATTACATATTTAGAAACATAATTATAATTATAAAAAAACATACCATACAACTGAAATTAAATAAAACAAGTCATAAAAATAAGTACGAAATTAGATATCTGAAATACATAAATAACCGTAGTTAATTATTTTGACCGATATTTTGCCATACTGTGTGTTTGGGTGATACTGAGAACTATCAGGATGTTGAGAATTCGAAAGAAGATTTGGGAAGTTTTGATCCATAGCAGATAATTGAAAGAAAGTAGCAAGATAACAAGAGGATTGAAATGAAGAGAAAAATTGGTGTGGTAAAATATGTCAATATTGGTCTCTATTTGTAGGGAATTGAAAACCATGAATTTTGGTATATTTTTTAATTTTTAATTTATTTGTAAAAGTCTGATTTTTAATTAGATAAGTTGTATCCTAAAAATTTAAAACCAACCAATAATAACTTGACATGTGTCAATTTCTTTTAAAAATAAAAAATCAAAGCTTGCTCAAACTTGGTTCGTTGAGTTTGTTATTTTTCTTTTCTATTTATTTTTTTAAAAAGTCTTTTGTCTTACTCTCAATCAGATTGGTTGAGATTGTTGTTGCGGATAGTCTTAGCACTGCCCTTAATAGATATCTAATTTCTTTTAAAACAAAAAAGACTTTAATTTCAAAATTTGCCAATCAAAAACTAAAATGATTCTTCGATAGTTTCTTACTTTTTCATTTTAAACATTTTTATTATTTAAAATTGTAAAAAATTTCATATGACATGAACTTTTATATTTTATTTGTTTATTACTCGTTTCACATAATTTATTGTTTTAGTACGGGTGTAACAAGGTCTCCAAAATGATTGGAACGACCCCATATCAATAAACTTAAATCCTATAAAGTAGTATATTGGGACACTTACACCTTTTTGACGTCCTATACATCCAATTTTGTTATAGTGAAAGACCAATGATAAAACGCACATCATAACAATGAAAAAAAATGCTTGACCAAAATATGTAAACTTAAACATAGGGATGGCCAAAAATCGGTACCGGGTCTAGCCGGCCCGAGCCAGGCCCAAATCGGTCTCGGTCCCAAATAGTGATCCCGTAACCGGTCCCAATCCCAACCCAAATACGAAGGCTCGATTATGAGAACCGGTGTTGTCCCAGTCGCAGGTCGGGCCATAACCGGTCCCATTTATTATTTTTATTTTTTATAAAATTGATTTTAACTTATAAAAAATAATTTTTGAATAATTTAGTCAATTAAATACACTAATAAATACATGTTTATTATTTTAATTTTGGTTTTGGATTTGAATAATGACATTCAAAGCAACCACGCACAAAATGCATTCACTATTAAAATAAGGGACCGTTTATAAAACGCTTACCCGGGTAAGTGCTTACCAAGTCACATTAGTTTACCGGATGAATATGGCAAAGACCAAGAATCTTACCCTGTAAGAGCGGAAACAAGGACCGAGGGTCGAAAACAAGGACCGAACGTCCTACCCGGTAAGTGAGTGCGACGACTCTTACCACGGTTAACGCTTACCGGCTAAATTGTTGCATACAATGTCATTTTGGTGGACTAAATCTTACCCGAGAAGTAAGTGATAGTGTTGAATTTTACCGGTAAACACTTACCCGGGTAAGTGATTAAGTAAACGGCCCCTAAATGTTTATTAGATAATTTCTCCGATCACGTCTCTTCTAATTTATAATATTTAAAATTATATTTGAAAAAATAAATAATTTTTTATAACAAAAAAACAATAAATGATTTTTTTATAACATAAAATTATAATGTACGAAACCAATTGTTTTGCATGTAGAAAACACACACAAATATAGAAAGAGAGGATGATTATATGAGAAGATATAATTTACGAGAAAACTTTACATGCCTTACTAAATTATTAACTTTAATAAAATTGTGGAAAATTAAATTAAAAAAAGATAACAATGTCATTTATAATAAATTCTTATTGCTAATCGTAATTAAATTTCAAATAAATCTAAATTTTGTTTTAGCTTTTAAGGCATCGTTTGACAAAAACAAATTAGTTTCTTTTCTGGGTACATGTTTGAATGAATGAATATAAGCTAGCTTTTTGATAAGTTACTTGAAGTAGTTTATGATAAGTTTTTTGTGAATTTTTCAATTATATTAACTATTAATTATAAATAAATATTAATTATTATAAATTGATAACTATTAATTAATATTAACTAAAAATTATAAATTAAATTTTAATTATACAATGATATTAATTTTTAGTTATTTAGAGCATCCACACGTTTTGCACAAGGCTTTGCAAGATGACATGACATGCCATGTGGCTTGCAAGGTCTTGCAAATGTAGCAACTCCTTTCACAATTAGAAAGACATTTCACAAACAAACATATATAATAAACAAATCCATTTTTGTTTAATTTAATTAATTTATTAGTTAAATTATAATTATCTATATTATAATTTATTACTTTAGAAAAGAGTTTGGTCTTGCATGTGTGTGGAATGTGTTATTGCAAAGCTGATGTGGCATTTTAGAAAGGAGTTTGGTCTTGCAGGGGTACGGATGGTCTTAGTATTATTGATAATCATATCAATTTTTTTATTCATCAATATACTTTACTTATCAATTATTATTATTTTTTGATTATAATTTGAGTATTTTTTATGACATATAACGGTTATTTAAAATCATAAGTTAATGTAGATTTTTACTAAAATTTGTTTTACAAATTCAAAATTTATAATATATATAATAATTTTTTTCAAATATTTTTAATTATCATATTATATTTTTTTACTACCTTATTTGTATTAATTAAAATATTATATTACTATAAGTTTTTTTAATTATGTTATTAAATATTGTAATTGATTATTTTTTTAAGATATCTTTTTTGGTCATTTTACATACTTACAGGGGCGGAGGGTAGAGAGGGCTTATAGGGGCAAGGGCCAGGGCTGAGCTTTTTCCAATTGCAAAGGTAGTAGATGGCTTCTTCATGTGTTAAAAAATCCCCCCCCCCCTTTAAAATGCAGCCCAATCATATTGTAGGAGTCCAAATTAAAACTCTTAATCCGCATACATACCGACTCCAAAATTTAACCAATCTGCAAAGTCAAAATTAAAACTCCTAAACGGCTAAACCTATTCGTCGACACCCACTGCTCCTTGGCCATTGCCTGACTGCGGCCTGTGGCCTGTGTAGCTGTTTCTCCGGTCGCCGCCTGCTGGAGTCGGGACTGGACTGTGTCTCCGGTTGTGTGGCTGTGTCTCACTCAGCAGTGTCGTTTCCAACAGGCAATACTCAATACTCAACAGTCCGTTTTCTATTCTATTTCTACTATTCTAGGTCTACGAATTCTCTCAGTTTCATTTTATTTAACTTTTAATTTTTAAAATACCATTGTCAATTGCTTATTTGCTTGTTTGAAACTGTTTGATTAGGCATTAGCTATTTATGATTGTGAAATTGTGTGATTGTGCATAAGTGCTAAGTGCATATGTGATTGTGAAATGGTGAATTTAGGAATCGTGATTGTGAAATTTAGGAATTGTGAATTTAGTAATTAGGATAAATGGATAATCTCATAATAGAAGATTAGAGGTAAAAGATGAAATTCTAATCTACCATTGTTTGATATCGTTTGTTCAAATTTGTTTCACATGTAGATGAAGATGAAATCCCAATCTACCATTCATGGGTTTTTTTAAAAGAAAACATGTTAGTTATTCTTCTCAATCTCAAGATCCCGAAGAAACAACAAGTGTAGATAATACCCTACATCTAGTGTTTCGACTGTTGATCCAAACCCTCAGTGATTTGATAATGACCCTCTCTTAAATACTTAGTGAAAATTGTAAGTAAACAATATGTATCAGAGTTTCACTATCGCTGATAAGTACTAAGATCTTCCAGTACCGCTGATAGGAACTCTCGCTCGTTAAATTAAACATTCAGCGAACACTGTTCATCATTAATGCGCTGAGTCTGTTCAGTCATTATGATGATCGCTGATAAGTTAGTTGTTTACTTATGATCCCTGAAGACAAGTTTCACGTCAACAAAGGCTCTACGCTGAAGTCGAAGATCAAGCTCAAGAACCAGCGACAAGTCTCCTAATGAACTGATGCGGATCAGCGAAGACTCAGATTTGTCCACTCAACGTGAAGTATCAAGTACAAGACTTCAGCTATCGCTGAACTTTATCATCTGCTGAATAGTAAATGATAATCGCTGAATCAACGAAAGCTGATCATGAAGTCCTCCGTACAAAGTACTTTTGTCTTAACCACCCTTGCACGCCTCCGTACGAAATGTCAGAAAAGAACCTCCGAATATCTGAAATCGTACAACCACTCTGATACTACACTGTTCATCCTTACGGCTACTAAGGTTGTCAACCAAGGTCAATGACATGCAACCAACCAGCTGATGACACGTGTAAAGTATATACTGATTTGCATTTAATGCATACAGTATATAAAGAGATGAACCCACTTCATTTGAAGTAACTTGCTAACTCTGGACAAGTTCATATCTCTTATCTCAAGATAGGTTATTATTAGTAATTTCCTTATCTTTCTTAGTGCAAGAAACCTTAGTGTTCCAACTTGTTTAGATTTAGGTTTATCCTTAATCTTGTCTCCGCAACAAGCTGTAAATTGTTAATGATTTATCAATAAACAATTTAGAAAAGTAAAATATGTGTGTTTGTATTCAACCCCCCCTTCTACAAACTTGTATAGGCCTTCGGGACCAACAAGTGGTATCAGAGCAGATTTGTTTAATCTCATAAACAAGATCTAATCTAAGATATTTCTCTTCCTTGCTATTATCTGAAAATGGCCTCCAACACAAACACACATTATATAGACAATGGTTCTCTTGCAAAACCCCCTAGATTTTCCAGAGATAACTTCAACTTATGGAAAAATAGGATGATGCTCTTCTTAGAAGGTGTAGACCCTACTATGACCTACTATCTTGAAAACGGCCCACACATCCCTGTAACAATTGATCCTTTAGTTCCAGCCACTGCAACTAGAGCTGCTATTCCAGAAAGGCTGATTCCAAAGGAAATACACATGTGGACCGATGAAGATAAGAAGAAAGTGGCTATAGATACAAAAGCCAGATCCATACTATCCATGGCCCTTCCTGACGAAGTCTACCATTCCGTCATGAACCTGAAGTCATCAAAAGACATGTGGGACACAATATGTGTTCAGTATGAAGGAACGTCTGAAGTCCAGGACTCAAGAAAGATCAACCTGGTAAGACAATACGAAAGCTTCATTTCTGGTAAGAATGAAACTCTCTCTGAAGTTCACCAACGTTTTAATTGCTTAATTATAGATCTAAAAACTGTTGGTAAGGAATATTCTAACTTTGAAGTGCTGACAAAGTTTCTAGAATGTTTACCTGAAAGCTGGGACAATTATTCCATGTGTCTCAAGCTGTCAAAGGATCTTAAATCAATAACCCTTTCAACCTTATATGGTACATTGCTGAATCATGAGCAATCTAGCCATCTTAAGAAGAATCTTGTAAAAGATTCCAAAAGCACTCCTGTTGTTTTAATCTCAGAGGAACCTTCTACTCAGCGACCCTCGGTCACTATCACTGAGTTAGAAAGTAACTCTGAAAGGTCATCAGACTCTGATTCTTCAGATGATGATGAATCCTTGGCTCTCCTAACTAAAAAGTTCAGGAGATTCGCCAAAAAGAAAATGTTTAGAAAGAACAAACCTCTTTCCATAACTGACAAGCCTAAATCATCAGCTTTTGTTGATAAGGCTACTGCTACTTGTTTCAACTGCGAAAAGACAGGTCATTTCGCTAATGAGTGCAGGTCAAAGAAAGTCATGAGACCTTCAGCTTTCTCAAAGAAAAACTTTGTTCCAAGGAATAAAGATGACAAATACTCAAAGCTGAAGGAGAAGTATGCAAAGCTGAAAAGCTTTAAGAAGAAAGGAAAAGGCCTGATGGCTGACTATGATTGGGCTGCTTCTGATGAAGAAACATCATCATCTGACTCTGAAGATGATGAAGCAAATCAATGTCTCATGGCCAAGATTGAAGAAGAGGAAGAAAGTTCAGACATTCCCTCCACTTCAACATCTGCCATTCAGGTATCACCTTCTTTCTTTACCAATATTGCAAATATTGATGAAGCTGATAGTCTCCGTAAAATCGATCTATTGACTAGAAGTTTATACGAAGCCATGAACGGCAAAGCTGTGGTTGAAAACCAAAATCTTGATCTCGCTGAAAAGCTTAAAAACTGCCACCTTCAAATAGAAAAGCTTTCTAAAATTGAAGATGATTTTAAAGATCAAGTCTATTTAAATCAGCTAGTCAAAATCGAACGAGCAGAAGCTATCGCTGCATTAAAAGCTGAACAAGCTACTGTTGAAGGATGGTCTAATTCCTCAACAAAGATCACTGAGATAATTAAGGCTCAGATTCCTCTGAGTGATAAAAGTGGTCTGGGTTATAAATATGATACTCCAAAACCAACCACTGAACGTTCAATGCTTAAATTTGGAACGTTCGTATCCTCAGTCGCTGACACTTCATCATCTCAGTGCTCCTCGTCCATTACACCAATCCCTGAGGAAACTCATACCTCCTCAAAAGGTAAGGACAAAATGGTTTATTCAAAACCTACCTCTGTCTCTAAAGACAAAGGTAAAGGAATTGTTATTTATCAAAATCCTCAGAAGGGTACCTTAGTACCAAAGCTGAATGCTTCTAAAGCCTCAGTGACCAACCCCTCTGGATCTAGAAAGCTGATCTCTGGATCTATTCAGCGATCTACTCCTAGACTCAGAGTGGATGTCCTTGGTAAGAAATCTGAAGAACTGAATGTTCGTCCCATTTCTAAAGCCAATAGCTTACTTGGTGCTGGTACTTCTAATTCTAAATTAAAAGCTCAGCATACAAGTGGTCCTAGAACTATTTTTAGTTATAGGAAATGTTATCACTGTGGACTTACCGATCATATTGCTAGTAAGTGCCCCACAGCCACCAAAGCTGAAAAGATAGCTAAGGTGAAGATTGCCCCCAAGGCAAAGAAGACCAACCCTGGTGCAAATCAGGTCAATGTGAATTCTACCACTGAGGTTAAGAAATTAACCAAAGTGAAGAAAGACAAAGCTGAATCTTCAAATGCTGCGAATAGGGGTGTAAATGAGACGAGACAGCTCGCGAGCTACTCGAGATCGACTCGATCAAAGCTCGGTCAACACTCGACTCGAATGTGCTCGACTCGAACTCGAGCTCGACCCGACATACTAACGAGTCGAGTCGAGTTACCTGATACTCGACTCGATAAGCTCGTGAGATACTCGAATTAATTTTATATATAATAAAGTCTATATTATTACTTATTATATTTATTAATTATAAATAATAGAAAAATTAAAATTAAATAAATTAACAAATATAAAAAATTAACAACTTAATATTAAGGAAAGAAAATATATAGTGTCTTGGAGGTCTTAAAAGTTTCTTAGTCTAGCGATGTGGGAGGCTTGGAGCATCTCTTTCAGTTTTTTCTGTCCCACATCGATGGTTTATCAAAAACTCGGTCAAAGCTCGGTCAACACTCGACTCGAGATCGACTCGGTCAAAGCTCGGTCAACACTCGACTCGAATGTGCTCGACTCGAACTCGAGGTCGACTCGACATACTAACGAGTCGAGTCGAGTTACCTGGTACTCGAGCTCGACTCGCATCATTTACACCCCTAGCTGCGAAGACTGCTGAACCTTCAATTCCAACTACTTCCACTGACAAACGTGTATACATGGTTAAGTGGGTACCTAAGAAAAACTAATCTTCCTTTGTATTGCAGGTTAAGAAGGGTATCTGGTATCTCGATGGCGGATGCTCTAGACACATGACTGGTAAGAAAAGCCTGCTCGCTGAATACAAGGAAGAGAAAGGTCCCTCTGTGACTTTCGGTGGAAATGGAAAAGGACACACCCGAGAGTATGGTGTACTTTCAAATGGTACAACCTCCTTCAGAAGAGTCGCATATGTTGAAGGGCTGAAGCATAATCTTCTGAGCATCAGTCAGCTTTGCGACATGGATAACAAAGTGATTTTCACTAAGGAATCCTGCTTTGTCTCTGACAAAAAGGAGAAGATAGCTCTCAGCGGTTATCGTTTGGAAAATGTTTATGTAATAAACATGGACTCAACAACCACTGAGAACTCCTGTTTCTTCTCAAAGGCATCTTCTGATGTTAACTGGCTATGGCACAAGAGGCTCTCGCATCTAAATTTCAAGACACTGAATACTCTTTCCTCCAAAGAGTTAGTCACTGGTCTACCTCAGCATTCATACGCCAAAGAGTCTTTATGTTCAGCGTGTGAAAAAGGGAAGCAGACCAAGGCAAGTTTCAAGTCAAAGCAAGTCTCTTCAGTGTCATCTCCTCTACAACTACTCCATATGGATTTGTTTGGCCCTGTTAACAAACAATCCATCGCTGGAAAGAAATATACGCTAGTCATAGTTGATGAATTCTCTCGTTACACATGGGTAATGTTTCTCCGTTCTAAGAGTGACACCCCTGAAGAACTCATCACCTTTGTTCGGAAGATGGAAACTCTGAACAATATGACTGTTCGCTCAATAAGGAGTGATCATGGAACTGAATTCAAAAACAGTTCTCTTGATTCCTTCCTTGAGAGTAAGGGTATTTCTCACAACTTTTCGTCAGTGAGAACACCGCAACAAAATGGAGTCGCTGAAAGAAGAAATAGAACAATTATTGAAGCTGCACGTTCAATGCTCAGCGATTCTCACCTGCCTACTCAGTTTTGGGCAGAAGCTGTCAACACTGCTTGTTTTACGCAAAACAGGTCGCTGATAGTTAAAAGATTCAAAAAGACAGCCTATGAACTCTTTCATGGGAGAAAGCCTCCAATCAGCTTTCTTCACATCTTTGGATGTCAGTGTTTCATACTGAACAACAGAGATGCCCTTGGAAAGTTTGATCCTAAGGCTGATGATGGAATCTTTCTTGGATACTCCTCAGTCTCCAAAGCCTTCAGAGTCTTCAACCGTAGAAGACAAACTGTAGAAGAAACTATTCACGTCACGTTTGACGAATCCCGTTCAGCGAACTCTAAACCGTCCGCTGATACTGAAGAACTGAATCAATGGATGTTTTCTCATCTTGGTGATTCAGAAGAAATTCCCACTCCTCATGCTCACACCGTAGAAAATGATGGTCCTACTATCATTCCAGATATGCAGAATAGTGAAGCTGAAACATCTTGGGTCTCAGCTGTGCCTATAAACACTATACCTGCAGTTGATCCAAATGTCTCAGAAATTCCATCTATTTCTCAACAATCAGTGAATGAAGTGACAAATGCAAACATTCCTCTCTTAGCTGATAATCCAGAAGTAGCTGAAGCCTCATCTTCAGTTTCTCCAGTTCAGACTGAATCAGCGACGTATGCTCCTGCTCAGCGATGGACTGTAAATCACCCAATCGATCAAATTCTTGGTGATCCCAACGCTGGTATTCAGACTCGTAGAAGTGCAGACAGTAATTTTGCAGGTTGCAAAATGAATAGGAAAAGCACCACAGGAGGATGTCAGCTCCTGGGTGGAAAGCTGGTAAGTTGGACAAGTAAGAAGCAAAACTCAGTGTCCACTTCCACAGCTGAAGCTGAATATGTAGCCGCTGGAAGCTGTTGTTCTCAAGTCTTGTGGATGAGAAATCAGCTACTAGACTATGATCTTCAGCTCTCCAAAATTCCAATCTATTGCGACAGCACTAGTGCCATCGCTATAGCAAACAATCCAGTGCTACACTCAAAGACAAAACACATAGAAATCAGATATCATTTTATCAGAGATCATGTGATGAATGGTGATATAGAACTTCATTTTATCCCAACTGATTATCAGTTAGCTGATTTATTTACCAAACCTCTTGATGAGACAAGATTCAACTTTCTCATCAGCGAGCTTGGAATGCTGAACTTTGAAGGGTAAAATCTTCAGCGGTTCACATTTGATCAGCGATACGTTTATACAAACTTGTATAACCTTCGGGATAAAATCAACTTATATAATCCATTTCATCATCTTCTCTCTGAATAAACTTGGTTAAACTGATATCCAGGTATGTTTTCTCTCTCTGACAATCGCATGTAAATGCAAGATTTCAAAATAAATTGCATCGCTGAATATCTCTTCCTTAACAGCGATATTTTGAAAGTTCTTTAAACCTTCACTGATATTTTCTATTCAGTGCTTCATGTTTTTCAAAAGAGTCCCTGAGCTTTCAAAACCTCAGAGACATCCTAAAAGAATGTGAAAGGACAGTTGTGACGTCATTGCAACGGATATCACTAGGCACGATTTCTTTCTGACACACGTTTGCACGTTTCGTTCAAACTACCAATCAAATGCAAACACGTGTCCGTGTCATGATGAAAACCTTTTCCCGCTCAAGGTTTTCTCTCTCTAAAAACTCCCTATATAAACAACTCTTGGTTTATATTTGTTTTTTACGCGATCAAATCTTCCTCCGCAAGAAAGAATCCTCTGTTGCATTTGTGCTCTCAAAAACTTCAAGAACTGTTCATCACCTTCTTCATCAAAACATCAAGGTTAATATGTTCTTACTTTTCAAATGCAGATAACTTGTTTATGATCTTATCTTTGTTTTAAACAAGATCAAACAAAAGAACTTAAAATAAAATCATTTTCTTTCATGGTTTTATGAACACAACCATTTCATGGTTGTTCTTCAAGTTTTAAATCTAAATCTTAAACTTGTTCTTCATTCGTATCCAGTTTTTTTTGAAACTGGAATACAAGACTTTATGGGTTTTACATTTCATTTCAAAATCATGAAAAACCCTAATCTTCATTAAGACATTTATGTCTGAATGAAATGGACAAAATTCGAACAATCTTAATGGAAATTCTTTCCATACTAAGACAATTCTTATTTGTTAACATCTTTGGTTGAACTGGTAATACAGAGAAATGGCAACTTCAAAGATCAATGTTACCGCTGAGAACATCTCCGCTGACTCTGAGGAAGTGGACATCATCAAAGCCCCTCAGGTTAAGTTCAAGCTGGATCAACTATATTGGACTAAGGTAAACAACCTCTCTGCGCTTCTCGAGTTTCCTCCTCGAAAGCAAGTCACACATCTGGATGATGCTGTGAATTTCCTGAAAAACTGCTGCATTTCAACAGCCCTGACCATCACACCTCCCGCAAGTCAGCTACTACTATCCCAGTTCTGGTACTCTGCCAGACACACTCAGCTACCCTCCGCCAAAGATGCATCCAAAACCATCGATTGCATACTCAGCGATACTGAGTATGGTACAATTAAGATAACCCCCGCTATCATACGAAAAGCCCTGAACTTTCCCAATGCCACCAAAGAAAAACCCTTCGTTCCATTCCCTGACCATAAGAAGCAAGCTGACAAAGATGCCATCATTGCTTTTCTTGACACAATGGGTTACATCTGGGACATTGGAAGGGACAAGAAGCCCGAGAAGAAGCCGACGCTGATAAAGAAGTCCAAAATGCCCAGCGAGATGAATTTCATCTTCGCTCACCTGATCAGCTGCATGACAGCGAAGTCCGGCTCTTCTGATCAAGCCGCACAACCTACGCAAGCTATGGGATACGCACTGATGAAAGGTCTAAACATTGACTGGGCCTCTATTATATATGATGACCTAGTACAACGCGTGGATTCTGCCGCTGACCGACCAGCATGGGTTCCTTACCCAAGATTCATCAGCGCCATCTTCCAATATGGCCTGAAGGACAGCTATCCTCAAGAGGGTGACCTGAAACTTTCGCAGGTTGGCCCTAAGGTGCTCGATTTCAAACCTGTCGCCAACGAGGTACGTCTCTCTACTCTTCTCACTCTTCTAAATTCTCCGCTTTCTGTGGCTCCTTCAGCGACAATACCCATCGCTGATACCCCGGCCACACAATCCTCTCCTTCTAAGAAAAGGAAACACTCTCACACCCAACTTGATTCCAAAAGGATCAAGAAAACCAAGGAGCAACCCCAGCAATCCCATGCTGAAGACTCCTCAGCTCATTCTGAAGAGCTGAAGGAAAGTTCCGTGGTACGCTCTGCCACACCCGTGCAAGCCATCCCTCCAATCCAGACTTCAGCGTCTCCAAACGCTGAGGTTAGAAACTTGGAAACTACCCAACCTCCCTCAGTCTCTCAAAAGACTGATGAAGTGATTGTCAGCGATTCCAACGCTGAACTCAGAACCCGAACCCAATTCTTATCCTTCGCTTCTCCCTCCACTCCCTTGGACACTCCTCCAAAGAACACTGGAGATGCCATCATTCCAGAGGCCACCGCTGACGCTTCTCAACGAATGATGAAGAAAGGACCTGCAGAGATCACCATACCTCACCGAACTTTCGAAGAGGATATGGAACATTATTCAGGAACTTGCAACTTTGACGATTTCGTCAATCCTCCTGCAGGTACAAATCAACCCATATACACTGTAACTAAACCTGAAACTTCTGAGCTTTCCTTTGTTCACAAGTACTTATGTGTTACAGGTCCTAATTTGGGAGACATCAACGACTCTCTGAAGTCCGTGGAAACAAAGCTGACAGCTCTCACCACCACACTCTCCCACAATTCTACAGCTGTAACAAACGCTGGAGAAAATTTGACAAAGCTGACAACGGTGGTGGAGAAGAAGGCTTCCACAGATGACATTAAGGGCCTTGATAAGACGCTCAGCGATTTTGCCAAGGTGCTCTCTGACATCTACACTGACTACACCAGCCTCAAAAACTCAGTTTCGACCGTGTCCAGCGAAGTAACAACGCTGAAGACATCGGTTGGAAAACTCGAGGGTGATATGTCAGCGGTCAAAACCGACTTAGGCTCTGTAAAGACCGACGTTGGTTCTATGAAGACGATGATCGAGACGCCGGTCAACAAGGCAAATAATCCAGCTCCTGCTCCTGCCCCTATTTTGGAATCTTTCACAGCGGCGGATCGCACAGAGCTGAAGAAAATCACGCCTGCTATTTCTGGCCTAGAATACAGAATAGCAAAGCTTGAAGGTTGTGTGAAAATCTCTGGCCCAGAAGACAGATATAACACCAATGCTGAGTCTACTCATTCCTCCCCCAATCATGAGAAAGAGGGGGAGAAGAGCGCTGAACATTCCGGTGAGAAGAGCGCTGAAGATCTAAACAAAAGCGCTGAAGATCTGAACAAGAGCGCTGAAGACCTTTCCCATGATGAATCTATCAGGGGAGAGAGGAATGAAGATCTGACCGCTGGACCTCAGGGAGATGAAAACCCTGAGGGAACCGAGAAGCTCGCCTCTGTATCTAAGGGGGAGCAACTCGAAGAAGATGCTGAGGAATCCGAAGCAGAAGAAGATGAAGACATCGACATCCCTGAAGATGAACCATCATCCTCTCCAAGGAAGGATGATGATGATGATGATGAAGATGACGATGATTTCTTTATCGTCAAACCTGCCCCAAGGATCAAAGCTCTTAAGGGAATCTCAATAAAAGAACCTTCAGGGGAGAAGACAAAGACAAAGCCCTCAGCCTCTGGCGCTGAGAAAAGCAAAGGCAAAGGCCTCGCTGAAGATGAAAATCTGGCGATCTTGCTTGAAAAGCCGGTTTGTCAGGTACACTAAACTTTACTTATATTCATTCCCTGAACATCTCTATACACAATCAGTTCTCTACTCCACAACCTCTCTACACATCCACATTATTTTTCTATCTTTTCTACCCAAGTTCTTCTACCCAGTTCTTATTTGTAAGATCGCTGCGTTTCAGCTAGTCCTCTCCCCTGTTTGAGGATGTCGCTGAAGGCTCCACAACTGCGACTTCACCAATAATTCCAGCTGCCGCTGAAGAAATAATCCCAGTCTTGGATTTGATCTCTGAGACTGATGAACCAGAAGAACAACCTCTCTCACACAGAAACAGACCTTCCTCAGCTCCTCAAAAGCTGAGTGAAGAGGATCAAAAGAGAAGAGAAGAAATAATAAAGCGATTCGAGGATCAGCGAATCATTCTAAGGCGTGATCAACTGCCTTCAGTTCCTCCAAAGTTTAGAATTTCAAAAGTTGAATACAAGGAACACCTCGGAGCTGAACGCCTCATCGCTGAAAGAAAGGAAGCTGAAGAAAAAGACAGAGAATACGCCATCAAGCTTACTCAAGAATCTGTCAAAGACCCCAAGCTGAAACGTGTTCCCATTCAAATCCAACAAAAGCTTTGGGAAGAAGCCCAGAAGATCGTGGAAAAGAAAACTGAAGTTTCTCAGACCACCCTGATCTGGTGTAAAGAGAAAATTCACTTCAGATATCGTCCAGCGAAGATCAACAAGGTATTCATCTCTGGAAGAACCTCTATCGGAGTACCTATTGTTGACATCAAACTGTTCAGAGAAGATGGCAAATCTGAAACCTTTCGCGCTGACATTGTTAAAAGGTATGGTCTCTCTGAATGGTTGGAGATGAGGTTAGCTATCCAATCGTCACAATCTAAGTACAAGGATCATTTCGAAAAGCTGATAAACAGACATATCGACTTGATATCTTCTTGTGTGGACATTCCTCCTCTTCCTGATCTTAAGCTGAAAAGAAAAAGGGCCTCTCCAAAGAAGAAACGTCAAGATTCAAACTCAGGTCCTGTCATACGAAATGAAACTGGAATTGGTTTCTCTCGCGCTGAAGTGCTTGGTCCTGACCCTGATCTATCTGCCCTTGACATTTCTTTGCCACCATGTGAACTTTTCGTCCCTGGTAAAGTCGTCAGTAATCCTTATGGAATATTCTTTCTTGACTACGACAGACGTAAATGCTTTCAACGGATCGCTGAGCTTCCAATCACTCCAATCGAACAGCTCAGAGATCTTATCTACTGGTGTGACTTCAGAAAAGACATTCAGGCACGACACCTAAAACCCTTGATCTTTAAAGAAGCGTTGAACAAAAGAAAACGAGGCGTAACGGTTCCTGACTGGATGATCCCCACTGAAAAGACGACCCTTGATGAACTTCTCATTAAGGAAGAACCTTTTGAAAGCTGATATAATCTCCTTTTTCTCTATTATATCAGTTATCCTTCTGTACTTGTAATTTATTTCGCTCGTACTTGTAATCTTTTTGTTCTTCATTGTAACCTGATTCAAAGTTTTAAAGAAAGATTTCAGCGAATGTACTTTACTCCATCAGTACTGAAAAGATCCCAGAAAACAGTAAAAGGGACAAATATTTTATGAGTTCTTTTTATCCTTATGTTTTCATTAAATAGCAATTTTCTTTGTTGCTATGTCATAATCAAATAGGGGGAGATTGTTGATCCAAACCCTCAGTGATTTGATAATGACCCTCTCTTAAATACTTAGTGAAAATTGTAAGTAAACAATATGTATCAGAGTTTCACTATCGCTGATAAGTACTAAGATCTTCCAGTACCGCTGATAGGAACTCTCGCTCGTTAAATTAAACATTCAGCGAACACTGTTCATCATTAATGCACTGAGTCTGTTCAGTCATTATGATGATCGCTGATAAGTTAGTTGTTTACTTATGATCCCTGAAGACAAGTTTCACGTCAACAAAGGCTCTACGCTGAAGTCGAAGATCAAGCTCAAGAACCAGCGACAAGTCTCCTAATGAACTGATGCGGATCAGCGAAGACTCAGATTTGTCCACTCAACGTGAAGTATCAAGTACAAGACTTCAGCTATCGCTGAACTTTATCATCTGCTGAATAGTAAATGATAATCGCTGAATCAACGAAAGCTGATCATGAAGTCCTCCGTACAAAGTACTTTTGTCTTAACCACCCTTGCACGCCTCCGTACGAAATGTCAGAAAAGAACCTCCGAATATCTGAAATCGTACAACCACTCTGATACTACACTGTTCATCCTTACGGCTACTAAGGTTGTCAACCAAGGTCAATGACATGCAACCAACCAGCTGATGACACGTGTAAAGTATATACTGATTTGCATTTAATGCATGCAGTATATAAAGAGATGAACTCACTTCATTTGAAGTAACTTGCTAACTCTGGACAAGTTCATATCTCTTATCTCAAGATAGGTTATTATTAGTAATTTCCTTATCTTTCTTAGTGCAATAAACCTTAGTGTTCCAACTTGTTTAGATTTAGGTTTATCCTTAATCTTGTCTCCGCAACAAGCTGTAAATTGTTAATGATTTATCAATAAACAATTTAGAAAAGTAAAATATGTGTGTTTGTATTCAACCCCCCCCCCCTTCTACAAACTTGTATAGGCCTTCGGGACCAACATCGATTACTGAAAAACCTTGCAAAAAATCTCAAATGGAAAGTAATGATAGCGATCTTAGTACACTAGAACGAGACCATGGTTTGCGCCTTCAAGTTTATGATTATCCTGTCAATAAACAAGATACAATTCATCGAGCTTATATGAATCTTGGTCCTCTTCAACCTACACTCTCTATGTTTCCAAAATCTGGATCGGAAACTCATAAACATAACTTTCAAGCTTCTTGGTTTAGATTATATCCTTGGCTTGAATATTCAAAGACTTTGGACGCAACATTTTGTTTCCTATGTTTTCTATTTAACAAACCAATTGGACTCGGATACTACGGTCAACGAGCATTTACTATAGATGGGTTTCGTAATTGGAAAAAAGTGGGTGGGAAAAATGTGTCTTATTGATGCATATGAGTACTGAATGTACATCTTTTCACGACGTTGCACAAAAAGGATGGGATGATTTGTTGAATGAGGCACAAGATATACGAAATGTGTATGAGAAGTTTACAACTGAAGAGCGGAAGAAAAACAGATTGAGATTGACGACTTCTATTTATAGTGTCCGTTGGTGTGCCTTTCAAGCAGTTGCATTTAGAGGAGATAACGAAAAACTAGATTCCATTAACAGGGGGAATTATCTTGAAATGTTGGAGGCACTTGGTGAGTTTAGCACCGAACTTAAAGAGTTATTTTTGTCGTGCTCCCAAATATGCATCATATACATCTGTAATACCCCGGGTAAGTTCGTTAGTTAAAATCCCTTTTCCGTTAAGTTTAGTCAACTTTAAAGTTAGATGTTTAGGGTATGTTTGGGTAAATTATAAGTTTAGGGGTGTTTGGGTCATTATTGAGAAGTTCAAGGTTTAAAATGAAAATAGGTTGATATTACCCCTTTAGGAGTTCAGATATGTCACAACTCAGGAATTCAGATATTTTAGCTTAGTGTGTGTGTGTGTGTTTGGAGGCAAGGAGGAGAAAAGAAGACAAGTAGGGTAAAGCTCCAATTGATGTGCTTGGAAGTGAATCTGAGGTATGTCTCTTTGTATTTTATGTTTGTAATTGCTTTTAGATAGTTCCTATCGGAGTAGAATAGTCAAAATCACATCTGTTAATGATTCAGTCGATTTCTGGGTGAAAATGGGATAAACAGTCAGAGGTGTCCGGATGATATGAAGGTATCCGGGTAGTTTATTGATAGTGTCCGGATGATTTGTTTGATGATTTCCGGATGAATTAGATACCGGATGACGTCCGGATTACTTTGGTGTCCGGATTCCTTGTGTTGTCCGGAAAAGTCGAGTTGTCCGGATTGTTCTGTGTTGTCCGGATAATTCATGTTATCCGGGTTAGTGATGCTGTCCGGAAAAGTTGGGTTGTCCGGGTGGCTTTGGGCTGTCCGGAAACTATAGCTGTTTGGTTGTTTTGATGGCAAGAGTTAGGTAGATTTATCTAGAGTTCACGTGTTCAAATGGTAAGGGGATATTTGTATTTAATCTGTTTCAGATTCTGTGGATTTGGATTGAAAGACTGAATCTTTTGGAGAAAAGCTTGGAAGTGTTTATGGATAAGCGATTGAGGTGAGTTTTACTTTAAAACGTTTTCAACTGGAATATATATATATATATATATATATATATATATATCTGTGTTTATATATATATATGAGATGGATATGTGTGGAATGGATATACGATCAAGGTGTGAATATTTTGTGTTTATAATATAGTAAGATATTATATTTATTGGTGCATTACACTACACAAGTGCACAGTAGCCGGGTTCCGGTGAGCCGACCGGTGAGTAGTCGGGTTCCGGTGTGCGGACCGACGGGTAGCCGGGTTCCGGTAAGCGGACCGGTGGGTAGCCGGGTTCCGGTGTGCGGACCGGTTGTTGATTTATTAGTTGGCTCGCTACCAACTAATATGGTCATTTGGGGAGGAATAAGGTGAATGAGATGTACACGATGCACGAGTCTGGATTGGTATTTAAATACGTGTGGTATGTTTATATTTTACGAAAGGTTTATCTAAACTATTTTGATACAAAGGATTTACATAAAAGGTTTTATAATGATTTTGGAAAGGACCAGGATTAACTCACTAGACCCGTTTGGTCTAACCCTCATTTTGTTTTCAAAAATATGTTTTCCAGGTCGAGGAATTGATAGCGGCAAAGGAAAGAATAAGGTGTAGGCTGCCTCCATTGATCGATGATGTTTAAGAAGCTTTTATATATTTTGTAGTGTCAAGACTAATGAGACCGTACTTGGTTTGTTATGTAACTTTTGTTGTAAATCAATGATATGTATGCATGTTATGTATTGTGATGTTTGTTATGGGATTTGGGTCGTTACAACATCACCGGTGACTCAAAAGGAAATATTGAATCTTAAATCAAGTAAGGTGCGACGAATGATTTGTGAAGAGATTGGTGGTCGAAAGTATTGTTTGCTTGTTGACGAAGTACGAGATGAGTCTCATAAAGAGCAAATGTCTATTGTTTTGAGATTTGTTAACAAAGAGGGCTTCATTATAGAGCGTTTCTTTAGACTTATCCATGTACGTGACACTACAGCACAAACGCTCAAGGATGGAATCTACTCTTTTATTTTCACATTACAACCTTGATGTCAAGTCTATTCGTGGACAAGGGTATGATGGTGCAAGCAATATGCGAGGCCGGTTCAAAGGTTTGCAAGCCTTAATTTTAGAAGATTCTAAATACGCATATTATGTTCACTGTCTTGCTCATCGGTTACAATTGGCATTGATGGCCGCCTCTCAAGGAGTTATAGCCTTGCGTAAGTTTTTACGCACTTGGCTTTTGTTGTCAATGTTGTTAGTGCTTCTTCCAAACGCACTGACCAACTACGAGATGCACAAGTCGAGCAAATTGCATACTTGATTTCTATTGATGAACTGAAGACGGGTAGAGGTCTCAATCAAATTGGTACATTACAACGAGTCGGAGATACTAGATGGAGTTCTCATCTCAGATCAGTTTCTAGCCTAATTAAGATGTTTAGTCCAACTTGTGAGGTTTGCTCAAAATTGTTGAGGAAGGAACTAGTTCAATCAAAGGAGATGCAAGTTCAACATATGAGGCTATGGCGACATTTGACTTCATATTTGCCTTACATCTCAAAAAAGAAAGAATGGAGATCACTGATTTACTTTGTCAGGCTTTACAAAGACAAAATCAAGATATTTTTAACACATTGAGGTTAGTTGCATCTACCAAAGTGTTATTGCAAAAACTGAAAGATGAAAGTTGGGATGATTTGCTTAGCCTTGTGAAGTCATTTTGTCAGGTACGTAACATAGTCATTCTACACTCGAACATCGTTATCAAGTAAATCTTCCTAACTTGTCTTATTCTTGACTTGTTTTCTTGTCAGGTACGCAACACATATATTCCTGACTTTTCTTCTTCCTACTACAGTAGAGGGGCTCGGGTTCGTAATGAGCATAGTGATCATACACTTGAGCATCATTACAGAGTGGATATTTTTTATGAAGCGATTAATTGTCAATTAATGGAACTAGATCATTGTTTCAGTGATAATTCCATGGAGATGCTTCCTCTTGCTTCTAGTCTAGATCCCAACAATTCGTACAAGAGTTTTAGAAGTCTTGATGTGCGTGAACTAGTAGAGAAGTTCTATCCTGAAGATTTCAGCAATCATGAGAAAACAATTATGAAAATGCAACTTCAACATTATGTTATTGATGTCGTTCAACATGCAGATTATAAGGAATTGACATCTATTGCAGAATTGTGTCAATGGTTGGTAAGGACTAGAAGAGAAACCACTTTTGATCTTATTCATCGATTACTCTGTCTACTACTTACTCTCCTAGTTTCTACCGCGACAACCGAGATATCATTTTCTGCCATGTATATTGTGAAAACAAGAATGTGGAATAAAATGGACGATGGGTTTCTAAACGACTCATTGCTTTTGTTTATCGAAAGGGAAGTTGCTGAAAAGATTACTTTAGAGGAAATTGTGGAAGACTTCAAGGCCGCGAAAGATCGACGGGTTCCACTTTGATGAACGGCGTTTGACATTTTCATATTTAACGTCTAGTTAATGTATTTTTGTATTTTTGAAATTATATAATATATTATGTCCGACCCCTGCGGTTGAAAGGCTTGTGTTCCACCCCTGCATACTTATAAACTAGTTTTTACTAAACACGAATTTTTCAACAGGTAGCTTATCAACTACCAAGTTTACAAACATAGCATAAATCAATTTAAAAAGTAAATCTTATCAATAAACATGGACTAGTTGGCTACCCGCGCAATGCGGCGGGATGCCAATTTTTTTTATAAATTGAGAGTATGACGTTTATGAACTTTATAAACTTTAAAGTTCATAATGGTTGGTTGACCAAAAAGTTTTTGTTGTAATTAGATTACTGCAATTCATAATTAACCAAAAAACCAAAATTCATGTTTACACAAAATAAAAATGTAATCATCTTTATAATATAAATCGATACCTACAAAATTCGCTAAGGTATCACTTGAAGCATCCATATGAAGACATGCCCTGTAATAAAAGTTTTATGATTATAATCTATACAAATAGTTGTAAAAATGTTTAATAATAACTCGTACCTTGTTAGTCGCGTAAGACTTCCTGATACACCACGTTTGATGTGTAGACTCCAGCACGATTGAATTTTTGGCAGGCTTTACTAATACCTTTGTATTTCCGCGTGATGTCCCTCTTGACAATGCCACATAAAGTTGGCCGTGAGAGAATACTGATTCTGGTAGATATACACCCATGTTAGGAATGGTCTGTCCTTGAGCTTTGTTGATTGTCATAGAAAAGCTAAGTCGGACTGGGAACTGTTTTCTCTTCAATTTGAAGGGGAACATGTTATCTTCAGATGGACAAAGAGGAATTCTCGGCAAAAAACCCTCTTTCCAGCATGCTGGCCTACAGCTATTTCTGCGTTGATTACGTTCCGCTGAAACCCTCTACATATCAATCTGGTTCTGTTACATAATCCATTAGAGGGATCGATATTCCTTAATAGTATTATGGGGCATCCAATTTTGAGTCGGAGGTAATGGGGGGGGGCAAACCACTAAGAGTCAGCGAGTTTAAGAACTCCATTGGATAAAAGTTATTCCTATCATCTTTTGCTTCATCAAAACTGTAGTAAACCTTTTCATCTCCGCAAAACCTATCAATCAACTGATCATTAATCTCATCGACATTCTCATTTTTTGTTGATAATATAGCCCTCGAAATGATATAATCTGAATCGGCTCCATTGATTTGCAGAGATGGAAATATTGCGTCAATCAAATCATTTACCGATTTAGCTTTATCGGTATAAGGAATGGCCATGCCATCCGGTATGCTTATAAAGCTTTCTTCTATTGCTTCCTCATCCCCATCTCCTACTCTTAATAGAAAATCTGAAAACCATGGATCAGTTCGTGCTCTCATATTAAGAGTTAACCGTATCTTTTTTTATTGAAGACCAAAGAGGTGACATCCGTAGGCTTGAATCTACAATTTGTGCTCGTGTTCCACGTCTCACAACTGGTAAGACATGTCTAAAATCACCACCCATAACCATTATCTTTCCACCGAATGGAAGTTTCACCCCTATGATGTCTTGCATTGTTCGATCAAGCGCCTCTACCACCTGCCTCTTAGCCATCGACGCTTCATCCCAAATTATTATTTTTGCATCCCGTAGCAATTGAGCAGTCCCACTTTGTTTTTTTATGTTGCACATTGAGTTGTTATCAAGATTGAGAGGAATCTTAAATCGTGAATGAGCCGTTCTCCCCCCCAGGCATGTTATTAGCCGCAACATCTGAAGAGGCGGTGGCGAGTGCAATGAGACCACGAGAACGAATGTCAGCTAGCAATGCTTTGTACAAAAATGTTTTTCCAGTCCCCCCTGGACCATCTATGAAGAACACGCCCGAACAATCACTGTCTACGTGTTTCATGATCTCATCGTATGCGTATCTTTGGTCGAAATTAAGGGAGTCTCTGGCACGCAAGTGTTCGTCTTCCACAACTATGGAGTATTCCTCTTCTACCTCACGAAAACTTCCAAATTGTAAGTTGACATCTGCATTTATCTTTGGGAGATCGAAATCTTCAAGATTTTTACCCATCGATTGTAGAAAGGTTGTGATGTCAGCTAGTACCATATTCCGAACTCGGTCATCACTTTCACATTGTCGTCTATAATCTTATGAAAGTAAATCGTAATGGTCATCCCACAACTTGCGAACATCTCTCGGCTCACAATAAATTAGTATTGTCGCAAATAGCCTCCTAAGAGCATTAGGAAACTGAAACAAGGAAGCCTCTGCAAGACATTGTGATAGGTTGTCATCTGTCTCTATTAAGCCTCTATCAAGTGCTGCTTTTTGAAACGTGGGGTGTAATATGCCAATGATTGTGTATAGATCCTCAAAAGATGTAAGGCCGCTAATATGAGACAAAAGTAGGCGTAGGTAGTATCGTTCCCCTTCGGCGGGATTAGCATTAACCAAGCGCCCTATCATTGATCCAATGCGTTGTCTCGTATTCCAATGACGTGTTTTCGGATTCCATGTGTAGTGTTTAGGAAAGTCTTTATACAAATATTGTCTTGCACTCTCGTCCTCATTGTTTCTGTCGAAAAATGCAGTCAACATTGTTCGTTTACCCCTCTCTCTAGCAACAATATCTGCCATTATATCATCATCTCTAAACCTAACCATCTGCTTATTAAGGAGATGGAGCTGCAAAGCCATCACATGAGGATGGATTTGAGAAAGTGAAAAGCTATAAATCCTCCACATTGCCTCTGGAGGTGAGACGTAACGCGCATCTTGATACCTTTGAATCTCGTTAATAACACCTTGTCCTTCGTCTGGATCGATATGGATAACTTGTTTATCATGACCCTTGTAAATATATTTGAATAGATATTTCACATATGTAATACTCGAGCACGCCTCAACATTAATATGCCAGTTGAACATCATTAACAACTTTGGGTTATACGGGACGACCCATCTATTGTCCAGTGTATTGCCCCGTGCATTCACCACCCTTCCAAGATCTCTTCTTCGATACAACGGATATGAGTTCTCAGTTTGTGCTGTCTTGTCGTTGAACTGCTTAGGGTATCTGAAACGACATTTTTTCGGTTCACCTTGCATGCAAGGACAGGCTGGTTGTAAATGACCACAAGGACCGTGCATCATGTGTTGGGCAACCAACTGGTGCATTTGAGGATACTTTGTCGGGTCTGAAATTTCAGTGCATACAATCTTGTCATAATGATCGGGATTGGTCATCTTGCCCTCAGGACGCATTATAAGGAGGAATGTGCATGTGGCAAACCACGCTTCTGAAACTCAATGACATAAACATATGCCCTGACAGTGCCAATGATGTTCTTTTGGAAGAGTTGGTCCTTGAGATTCTCTAATTTGGCATGAAAAACTCTTGCAACAACTTCTGGTCGATCTGATGCTGTTTGACCGGTTAATAGCTCACTAACGATTTCAGGCCATTGTGGATTGCACGTTATTGTTAGGAATATATCAGGTTTCCCGTCGTCTTGAACTAAAGCCATGACATCCAAAAATCGTCTTCGCATGTCACGCGGGCCTCCTATAAAACTTGCAGGCAACACAACTCGTTGTCCAACTCTACTTGGTTGAACCTCACCGACATTAACGCAATCCACAATGCCTTGGTATAAATCTGCTCTTATTTTGGTTTGGTTAAACTCACAAAAACGCAAACGTGCAGTCTCGATCTTGATGTAGGTATCTACCACAAATTGTTGTAGTAATATTCCCCCCAATAGAATCGCATTAGCATTTTCATTGATCTGGAACTTTTAACAATAGTATTCCCGCATTGTTACAGTAATCCTACCTCGTGCCGCATTAGTCTCTGTGTAATGTTTTGAAACATTTAAATAGATGATATCTACATTTTCAAAATTATTTATTGTAAAACTTGCGATGAAATTTGTACCTTCTGCATCTTCCTCAATGATTTCGTTTTCATCAACAACTTCATTTATGGAAACTCCATGTCTTGGAATTCTATTATGCCACCCTGACTCACCGTTGGGAAAGAACAAAGGATAAGACAAGGGATCGTAACAACCTAGGTGGGGTTGAATTTCCTGGCTATAGTTAGACCTCCTGTACACAATAATACTTCTCTTATATGTGGTGATGTTGTCATTGCCTTCAACCCAAATTCCAGCAACCTACATAATGACATAATAGACTATAGTGTATAAAAGCAAGGTAAAAGCCCTTAAGATAAAAGCAAACATTTGTATTCAAACCTCAGATGTAGTTGGGCGGTTGTATACCCTCTGGTCGAGTTCCACCGATGCATTCAAAGTGACTCTATAGTTGTCAAGCGGTCCTAGTTCTGCAAGGCTTCGATATGTTCTCACGTACGGATTCGTAGCAAGAACACGCGTCAAAATTTCAATGATACTTTTATCAAGATTGGGCCATTGGAGTCTATGTTCAAACTCAGACTCAACATCGTAAAAATATAGCTGTAAATACCTAGGTTTTCCATCTTTCGGAACTAACTGGTCAATTTTGTGATATATTCCTCCATGTGCACGAAATGTATACACCCCAGATTTCATGTTATTCACTGTCTCATCCAATTTCACACCCATTGATGTGAAAGAAAAGTTTGTGTTGTATGCACGTATGTTGTGCCTGAACATTTCACCCATTCGAGATTTTGATGTGAAGAGATTGTATAACTCTTGTGGAATGGGAGAGTATGCTAACCTTGTCTTCCCACTCATGCAACAGAAACCAGGGGACTCAAATTTGAATCGTTTTGCTCCGCAATGAGTACATGCAAGTTGTCCCTTCAAAATGCGATGTTCCTTAGGTATACCCTTGTAAATATAATCGTACGGATCTTCCTCCATTCTCATCATGTTTTTTTCCTTATTGTGTCGATAATAATCTCTATTATAAGTTCTCCTCCTCTCAGCAAGAGCTGATTCATCATGAACTTGTGTTTCACACGATATAGTATGTTCTTGCAATGTAGATTGACTACTTCCTTCGCCATTAGCTAGTTGTCGCCTTTTGTGAATCTCCTTTTTTCGTGCATAGTATTCTCGATTGTATTGTTTTGGTTTTTCTATAACAAAATGAATTTTAATGATACGCATAGACATAAATATTATGTGATTATTTCCATAGACTAAACTTACCTTTTCGTAAATCTACATCAACTTGGGAGACATCACTATTTGCATGGCTTTTCCGCTTTTCTATAACAGTATTTTAATGAAAATTTCATAATCTATACTACATAAGAAAATCAACCAAATTGCAAATCATAGAAATTGAATATTGAAAAAAATAATCGAAAAAAAGAAAAAACATTTTGTTAGGTTTTAGTAATACATAAGCATAGATGATTCATTTTTTATGGTGTACACATACCTTTATTCGTATCTATATCAACTTGTGTAGCATTATTTTCACCTTCCTCGTTTACAATCCTCATTTGACACTGTAAATTTACATAAAAATAATATATAATTTAACAATTTCATGCTACATTGTAATTAAATATCATTAGAGTTGTTGTTATGTTAAATACTTGATTGTTAAATATTAATTTAACAATCAACAAAGAATCAAACGCAAATATGTCTAACAACGAAAGCATAAAATTATCAAAAAAACCACAAATATGTCCGAAGACAACCAATAAGCCTTACAAAGCAAAAATCCAACCATCCTAAAAACGACAAATTCCAAAAGTTATCCAAAAACCACATATATGTTCTACAAATACCAAAAACTAATAACACGTGTTCACCCAAAAAGACTATCGCCAAACGTTATCACAACATATGCAAACAAAACATAACGGTCTTAGTTAGCACATCTTTATCCTTGCCTAACTCTAATTATATCCGTTTCCGGCATCCTTGGCTCAATGTGGACCCGACTTAACTCCGTGGAATGCAAAATATTCACTGAAAAATTATAAATATTAAGTTAATATATTTGAGAAATCATGGTTTAGAACAAAGGTAATATATAAATTTAATTTATTACGTACTTGTATTCAAGTGGATGAGTTTAAGTCGAGATGCGAATATTATAGCTTTTTCTTTGATAGCACGGGCTATCAAAACAGGACGAAAACGTGGAGTGTCATACAACTTCATCTTGATAACATGCCCTCTGTTCATAATTTAGATAAAAGCAAACATTTGTATTCAAACCTCAGATGTAGTCGGGCGGTTGTATACCCTCTGGTCGAGTTCCACCGATGCATTCAAAGTGACTCTATAGTTGTCAAGCGGTCATAGTTCTGCAAGGCTTCGATATGTTCTCACGTACGGATTCGTAGCAAGAACACGCGTCAAAATTTCGATGATACTTTTATCAAGATTGGGCCATTGGAGTCTATGTTCAAACTCAGACTCAGCATCGTAAAAATATAGCTGTAAATACCTAGGTTTTCCATCTCTCGGAACTAACTGGTCAATTTTGTGATATATTCCTCCATGTGCACGAAATGTATACACCCCAGATTTCATGTTATTCACTGTCTCATCCAATTTCACACCCATTGATGTGAAAGAAAAGTTTGTGTTGTATGCACGTATGTTGTGCCTGAACATTTCACCCATTCGAGATTTTGATGTGAAGAGATTGTATAACTCTTGTGGAATGGGAGAGTATGCTAACCTTGTCTTCCCACTCATGCAACAGAAACCAGGGGACTCAAATTTGAATCGTTTTGCTCCGCAATGAGTACATGCAAGTTGTCCCTTCAAAATGCGATGTTCCTTAGGTATACCCTTGTAAATATAATCGTACGGATCTTCCTCCATTCTCATCATGTTTTTTCCTTATTGTGTCGATAATAATCTCTATTATAAGTTCTCCTCCTCTCAGCAAGAGCTGATTCATCATGAACTTGTGTTTCACACGATATAGTATGTTCTTGCAATGTAGATTGACTACTTCCTTCGCCATTAGCTAGTTGTCGCCTTTTGTGAATCTCCTTTTTTCGTGCATAGTATTCTCGATTGTATTGTTTTGGTTTTTCTATAACAAAATGAATTTTAATGATACGCATAGACATAAATATTATGTGATTATTTCCATAGACTAAACTTACCTTTTCGTAAATCTACATCAACTTGGGAGACATCACTATTTGCATGGCTTTTCCGCTTTTCTATAACAGTATTTTAATGAAAATTTCATAATCTATACTACATAAGAAAATCAACCAAATTGCAAATCATAGAAATTGAATATTGAAAAAAATAATCGAAAAAAAGAAAAAACATTTTGTTAGGTTTTAGTAATACATAAGCATAGATGATTCATTTTTTATGGTGTACACATACCTTTATTCGTATCTATATCAACTTGTGTAGCATTATTTTCACCTTCCTCGTTTACAATCCTCATTTGACACTGTAAATTTACATAAAAATAATATATAATTTAACAATTTCATGCTACATTGTAATTAAATATCATTAGAGTTGTTGTTATGTTAAATACTTGATTGTTAAATATTAATTTAACAATCAACAAAGAATCAAACGCAAATATGTCTAACAACGAAAGCATAAAATTATCAAAAAAAACCACAAATATGTCCGAAGACAACCAATAAGCCTTACAAAGCAAAAATCCAACCATCCTAAAAACGACAAATTCCAAAAGTTATCCAAAAACCACATATATGTTCTACAAATACCAAAAACTAATAACACGTGTTCACCCAAAAAGACTATCGCCAAACGTTATCACAACATATGCAAACAAAACATAACGGTCTTAGTTAGCACATCTTTATCCTTGCCTAACTCTAATTATATCCGTTTCCGGCATCCTTGGCTCAATGTGGACCCGACTTAACTCCGTGGAATGCAAAATATTCACTGAAAAATTATAAATATTAAGTTAATATATTTGAGAAATCATGGTTTAGAACAAAGGTAATATATAAATTTAATTTATTACGTACTTGTATTCAAGTGGATGAGTTTAAGTCGAGATGCGAATATTATAGATTTTTCTTTGATAGCACGGGCTATCAAAACAGGACGAAAACGTGGAGTGTCATACAACTTCATCTTGATAACATGCCCTCTGTTCATAATTTAGATAAAAGCAAACATTTGTATTCAAACCTCAGATGTAGTCGGGCGGTTGTATACCCTCTGGTCGAGTTCCACCGATGCATTCAAAGTGACTCTATAGTTGTCAAGCGGTCATAGTTCTGCAAGGCTTCGATATGTTCTCACGTACGGATTCGTAGCAAGAACACGCGTCAAAATTTCGATGATACTTTTATCAAGATTGGGCCATTGGAGTCTATGTTCAAACTCAGACTCAGCATCGTAAAAATATAGCTGTAAATACCTAGGTTTTCCATCTCTCGGAACTAACTGGTCAATTTTTTGATATATTCCTCCATGTGCACGAAATGTATACACCCCAGATTTCATGTTATTCACTGTCTCATCCAATTTCACACCCATTGATGTGAAAGAAAAGTTTGTGTTGTATGCACGTATGTTGTGCCTGAACATTTCACCCATTCGAGATTTTGATGTGAAGAGATTGTATAACTCTTGTGGAATGGGAGAGTATGCTAACCTTGTCTTCCCACTCATGCAACAGAAACCAGGGGACTCAAATTTGAATCGTTTTGCTCCGCAATGAGTACATGCAAGTTGTCCCTTCAAAATGCGATGTTCCTTAGGTATACCCTTGTAAATATAATCGTACGGATCTTCCTCCATTCTCATCATGTTTTTTTCCTTATTGTGTCGATAATAATCTCTATTATAAGTTCTCCTCCTCTCAGCAAGAGCTGATTCATCATGAACTTGTGTTTCACACGATATAGTATGTTCTTGCAATGTAGATTGACTACTTCCTTCGCCATTAGCTAGTTGTCGCCTTTTGTGAATCTCCTTTTTTCGTGCATAGTATTCTCGATTGTATTGTTTTGGTTTTTCTATAACAAAATGAATTTTAATGATACGCATAGACATAAATATTATGTGATTATTTCCATAGACTAAACTTACCTTTTCGTAAATCTACATCAACTTGGGAGACATCACTATTTGCATGGCTTTTCCGCTTTTCTATAACAGTATTTTAATGAAAATTTCATAATCTATACTACATAAGAAAATCAACCAAATTGCAAATCATAGAAATTGAATATTGAAAAAAATAATCGAAAAAAAGAAAAAACATTTTGTTAGGTTTTAGTAATACATAAGCATAGATGATTCATTTTTTATGGTGTACACATACCTTTATTCGTATCTATATCAACTTGTGTAGCATTATTTTCACCTTCCTCGTTTACAATCCTCATTTGACACTGTAAATTTACATAAAAATAATATATAATTTAACAATTTCATGCTACATTGTAATTAAATATCATTAGAGTTGTTGTTATGTTAAATACTTGATTGTTAAATATTAATTTAACAATCAACAAAGAATCAAACGCAAATATGTCTAACAACGAAAGCATAAAATTATCAAAAAAACCACAAATATGTCCGAAGACAACCAATAAGCCTTACAAAGCAAAAATCCAACCATCCTAAAAACGACAAATTCCAAAAGTTATCCAAAAACCACATATATGTTCTACAAATACCAAAAACTAATAACACGTGTTCACCCAAAAAGACTATCGCCAAACGTTATCACAACATATGCAAACAAAACATAACGGTCTTAGTTAGCACATCTTTATCCTTGCCTAACTCTAATTATATCCGTTTCCGGCATCATTGGCTCAATGTGGACCCGACTTAACTCCGTGGAATGCAAAATATTCACTGAAAAATTATAAATATTAAGTTAATATATTTGAGAAATCATGGTTTAGAACAAAGGTAATATATAAATTTAATTTATTACGTACTTGTATTCAAGTGGATGAGTTTAAGTCGAGATGCGAATATTATAGCTTTTTCTTTGATAGCACGGGCTATCAAAACAGGACGAAAACGTGGAGTGTCATACAACTTCATCTTGATAACATGCCCTCTGTTCATAATTTAGATAAAAGCAAACATTTGTATTCAAACCTCAGATGTAGTCGGGCGGTTGTATACCCTCTGGTCGAGTTCCACCGATGCATTCAAAGTGACTCTATAGTTGTCAAGCGGTCATAGTTCTGTAAGGCTTCGATATGTTCTCACGTACGGATTCGTAGCAAGAACACGCGTCAAAATTTCGATGATACTTTTATCAAGATTGGGCCATTGGAGTCTATGTTCAAACTCAGACTCAGCATCGTAAAAATATAACTGTAAATACCTAGATTTTCCATCTCTCGGAACTAACTGATCAATTTTGTGATATATTCCTCCATGTGCACGAAAAGTATACACCCCAGATTTCATGTTATTCACTGTCTCATCTAATTTCACACCCATTGATGTGAAAGAAACGTTTGTGTTGTATGCACGTATGTTGTGCCTGAACATTTCACCCATTCGAGATTTTGATGTGAAGAGATTGTATAACTCTTGTGGAATGGGAGAGTATGCTAACCTTGTCTTCCCACTCATGCAACAGAAACCAGGGGACTCAAATTTGAATCGTTTTGCTCCGCAATGAGTACATGCAAGTTGTCCCTTCAAAATGCGATGTTCCTTAGATATACCCTTGTAAATATAATCGTACGAATCTTCCTCCATTCTCATCATGTTTTTTTCCTTATTGTGTCGATAATAATCTCTATTATAAGTTCTCCTCCTCTCAGCAAGAGCTGATTCATCATGAACTTGTGTTTCACACGATATAGTATGTTCTTGCAATGTAGATTGACTACTTCCTTCGCCATTAGCTAGTTGTCGCCTTTTGTGAATCTCCTTTTTTCGTGCATAGTATTCTCGATTGTATTGTTTTGGTTTTTCTATAACAAAATGAATTTTAATGATACGCATAGACATAAATATTATGTGATTATTTCCATAGACTAAACTTACCTTTTCGTAAATCTACATCAACTTGGGAGACATCACTATTTGCATGGCTTTTCCGCTTTTCTGTAACAATATTTTAATGAAAATTTCATAATCTATACTACATAAGAAAATCAACCAAATTGCAAATCATGGAAATTGAATATTGATAAAAATAATCGAAAAAAAAGAAAAAACATTTTGTTAGGTTTTAGTAATACATAAGCATAGATGATTCATTTTTTTTATGGTGTACACATACCTTTATTCGTATCTATATCAACTTGTGTAGCATTATTTTCACCTTCCTCGTTTACAATCCTCATTTGATTTACATAAAAATAATATATAATTTAACAATTTCATGCTACATTGTAATTAAATATCATTAGAGTTATTGTTATTGTTATGTTAAATACTTGATTGTTAAATATTAATTTAACAATCAACAAAGAATCAAACGCAAATATGTCTAACAACGAAAGCATAAAATTATCAAAAAACCACAAATATGTCCGAAGACAACCAATAAGCCTTACAAAGCAAAAATCCAACCATCCTAAAAACGACAAATTCCAAAAGTTATCCAAAAACCACATATATGTTCTACAAATACCAAAAACTAATAACACGTGTTCACCCAAAAAGACTATCGCCAAACGTTATCACAACATATGCAAACAAAACATAACGGTCTTAGTTAGCACATCTTTATCCTTGCCTAACTCTAATTATATCCGCTTCCGGCATCCTTGGCTCAATGTGGACCCGACTTAACTCCGTGGAATGCAAAATATTCTCTGAAAAATTATAAATATTAAGTTAATATATTTGAGAAATCATGGTTTAGAACAAAGGTAAGATATAAATTTAATTTATTACGTACTTGTATTCAAGTGGATGAGTTTAAGTCGAGATGCGAATATTATAGCTTTTTCTTTGATAGCATGGGCTATCAAAACAGGACGAAAACGTGGAGTGCCATACAACTTCATCTTGATAACATGCCCTATGTTCATAATTTAGATAAAAGCAAACATTTGTATTCAAACCTCAGATGTAGTCGGGCGGTTGTATACCCTCTGGTCGAGTTCCACCGATGCATTCAAAGTGACTCTATAGTTGTCAAGCGGTCATAGTTCTACAAGGCTTCGATATGTTCTCACGTACGGATTCGTAGCAAGAACACGCGTCAAAATTTCGATGATACTTTTATCAAGATTGGGCCATTGGAGTCTATGTTCAAACTCAGACTCAGCATCGTAAAAATATAGTTGTAAATACCTAGGTTTTCCATCTCTCGGAACTAACTGATCAATTTTGTGATATATTCCTCCATGTGCACGAAAAGTATACACCCCAGATTTCATGTTATTCACTGTCTCATCCAATTTCACACCCATTGATGTGAAAGAAAAGTTTGTGTTGTATGCACGTATGTTGTGCCTGAACATTTCACCCATTCGAGATTTTGATGTGAAGAGATTGTATAACTCTTGTGGAATGGGAGAGTATGCTAACCTTGTCTTCCCACTCATGCAACAGAAACCAGGGGACTCAAATTTGAATCGTTTTGCTCCGCAATGAGTACATGCAAGTTGTCCCTTCAAAATGCGATGTTCCTTAGATATACCCTTGTAAATATAATCGTACGGATCTTCCTCCATTCTCATCATGTTTTTTTCCTTATTGTGTCGATAATAATCTCTATTATAAGTTCTCCTCCTCTCAGCAAGAGCTGATTCATCATGAACTTGTGTTTCACACGATATAGTATGTTCTTGCAATGTAGATTGACTACTTCCTTCGCCATTAGCTAGTTGTCGCCTTTTGTGAATCTCCTTTTTTCGTGCATAGTATTCTCGATTGTATTGTTTTGGTTTTTCTATAACAAAATGAATTTTAATGATACGCATAAACATAAATATTATGTGATTATTTTCAGACTAAACTTACCTTTTCGTAAATCTACATCAACTTGGGAGACATCACTATTTGCATGGCTTTTCCGCTTTTCTGTAACAATATTTTAATGAAAATTTCATAATCTATACTACATAAGAAAATCAACCAAATTGCAAATCATAGAAATTGAATATTGAAAAAAATAATCGAAAAAAAAGAAAAAACATTTTGTTAGGTTTTAGTAATACATAAGCATAGATGATTCATTTTTTTTTATGGTGTACACATACCTTTATTCGTATCTATATCAACTTGTGTAGCATTATTTTTACCTTCCTCGTTTACAATCCTCATTTGATTTACATAAAAATAATATATAATTTAACAATTTCATGCTACATTGTAATTAAATATCATTAGAGTTATTGTTAATTTATTACGTACTTGTATTCAAGTGGATGAGTTTAAGTCGAGATGCGAATATTATAGCTTTTTCTTTGATAGCACGGGCTATCAAAACAGGACGAAAACGTGGAGTGTCATACAACTTCATCTTGATAACATGCCCTCTGTTCATAATTTAGATAAAAGCAAACATTTGTATTCAAACCTCAGATGTAGTCGGGCGGTTGTATACCCTCTGGTCGAGTTCCACCGATGCATTCAAAGTGACTCTTAAGTTGTCAAGCGGTCATAGTTCTGCAAGGCTTCGATATGTTCTCTCGTACAGATTCGTAGCAAGAACACGCGTCAAAATTTCAATGATACTTTTATCAAGATTGGGCCACTGGAGTCTATGTTCAAACTCAGACTCAGCATCGTAAAAATATAGCTGTAAATACCTAGGTTTTCCATCTCTCAGAACTAACTGATCAATTTTGTGATATATTCCTCCATGTGCACGAAAAGTATACACCCCAGATTTCATGTTATTCACTGTCTCATCCAATTTCACACCCATTGATGTGAAAGAAAAGTTTGTGTTGTATGAACCAAAAATCTAACCAGGTGACAAGAACCAAAAATCTAACCAAGTAACTATTTTACCCTTCATTGTATATTAAGTACTAAGGGGGTGTTTGGGATTGCTTATTTGAAGTGTTTATTAGCTTATTCCAGTGTGACACCGGTAATAAGCAATTTTTAGTGTTTGAATGGTTAAAAAATAAAACTCTTTATAGCGGTTTGACACCGGTGATAAGGAGTTTTTGATAAGTCCAACCATTCTAACTTATTGACTTATTTGAAACAACTTATCAACATTTTGGTATCAGAATAACTTATCAACATTTTAACATTTTTGAAACAACATGTATAAACAATCCCAAACACTCTCTAAATAATAACTTATTAGCTTATTACGTTTTGGTATCAGAATAAGCTAATCCAACCACATTTTTTGAAACTCCGATTTGACACCACATAAGTTAATAAGCACTTTTATATAAAAGCATGAATTATTTTAAATAAGCAATCCCAAACACTCCCTAATTAACATAATCATTTGATAAATGCATTTAATAGTTATCAACCTAAACAATTTTTAGAATAAAAAACTTTATCAAACATAATTAAATAAATTCAATGACATAGTCATAACAAAATTTTATAAGCACTTGCAAATCCCACCTCTTTTATTTCTGGAGCAAAAATAATTCTTATTTTTAACATACTATACAATTAACACATAAGAATTGTTAAAATTAAAACATCAATATATAATAATAAAGTAAATATACATGAACCCTTCTTTTTCGACACAAAACATACATAAAAACTAAAATTCAAAGACTAAATCTATATATAATATTCATAAAATATTGCTAGATCTTCAGTATGAAAAGAAAAGAAGTGGATGAAAAATACGAGGCTCAGAAGTGTAAACAATGGAACAAAGAGAATAAATCCACCATGGCTGCAAACTTGGGGGCCGTTTACTAAATGTTTTCCCAGGTAAAGGCTTAAATGCTTACCCGGGTAGAGGATTACCAAGTTGTATTACCCTTACCAAATGAATATGATCTTACCAGATGAATATGATATGAACCAAAAATCTAACCAGGTGACAAGAACCGAGAGTCTTACCCGATAAGTGAGGGCGACGACTCTTACCACGGTTAACACTTACCAGGTTAATTGTCACATACGATGCCATTTTGTGGACTTTTTACCCGGTAAGTAAGCGCTTACCGGGTAAGTGTTTGGTAAACGACCCCTTAATGCTTCATTGCCCTGCCAAGATACAGATAATCTCTAACTTTGATCCAATCCACCCAGATGCAAACAAAGTCATCACAGCCTCTTAGAAAAGGTGAAGGGTAGAAGGGTAAAATGAGTAACACAACTTCACTTGTCAGTAAGTTTATGGTGGAATTTGCTTTTCTGGACAACCAATTTTGTACATAAAAATGGCAATTGTCCTTGTCCAGAATCTAAACTCAATCTGAAAGCTCAAGAAAGAAAGAAAGAAAGAAAGCACCCCATGTGATTGGTTCTGCCATGATTCCTTTGTTGTAGCTTACCCTACCAATAGTAGCAACAACAACAGCAGCAAACAAACTGTTAGATGAGTGGAGTTAGGGGCTGTTTGTTTTTTTTATTTTTAAAAACCTCTTTATAATCGGTAATATGTTTTTACGTTCAGATCGTTTTTTTTTCAGATTTCAGAGCGTCTGAAATTAAAGTTTGAAATCAAAAGAGGTAACCTAATATCTTACAACCTCTTATTGCCACCGTCAGTTTTCATCGGTTCTCTCGCCGTGGTTTCACAGCACAGGTTCATCATCACCCCCTATTAAAATCACCTCCTATACTCCCATCTCCCTCAGTCCTGTTGATTCAAGTCCAGACTTTAGACGTACGTTACGAAAGCAAAGTCTTATTGATTCAGATTTTAGACTTCAGCAACACCTCTTAATAATCAGAAGTGAAATAAGACTTCAGACGCCACCTTAGATCTGCCGATCTGGGATCAGATGAAAAGGATCGAGCACCGCCATGGCTGCAATACCATTCAGGTTGCCCTGCCAAGATACTGGCCGAGTTTCACCATGAAAACTATGATCAGAAATGTTAAATGCAGAAAAATATCATCACAGGCTCGATAGTTTTTCGGTAACCATGGTGATGACCACCAACATATCTCCAGATCAGATATGTTAAAAGAGACAATTTTCAAAGCAAAAAACCACAAGGGTTGTGGCGTACTGGTTAAGACCCTGGGATGTGGTGGAATATCCCATCTGCCCAGGGTTCGAATTCAGGCGTACACAACAACTGTGGCTACTGAGGTTAAATCAAGGCTGATGTCTTGCAGTCATAATTTGCCAAGGGATTAGTCTAGGCATAGCCCAGGACACCCTTCCCAAAAAAAAATTCAAAGCAAAATGCATACAAAGGTGTTTTCTATTAAGATCTGTAGTGATGAAGCCGATTGTGTAAATTAGGGGCTGTTTGTTTAATTCTTAATAGTTCTATTAAGAGGCAACATCTGAATCGCTAAGAGGCAAATCTTGTTTGGCAAAAATGTCTTGCCTCTTAATGGAAAGAGTGCGTTTTTAATTGGAAATGAGAAGTTTGAAAAAAACTTGGCTTTCTGCATAAAACTCCCTAGAAGCTTATTGAATAAGCCAGTTTCTATATCATTAATACCACCAACAGCCATGTAGACAATTTTCAAAGTGAGGCTCAGATCTGTAAGTAATCAAACAAATAGGATAAATCCGCCATGGCTGCAAACTTATAGGTTGCAATGTTAAAGAACAGAAACATTCATGTCTTGTTTCTTTCACATAACCATCCCAGTTGCCCAGCCAAGATGCAGATAATCTCATATTTTGATAGTATCCACTCAGATGCATTTAAATTCATCATCACCACCTCTAAGAACCAAACTATGGGAGATGCTCAAATGGTTTTTTTATAAATGGACAAAAACCAATGAAAAAAATGGCTATTTCAATCAATTTCCCCTCATTTATCAGACAGCAAAATGCAAACTGAAAGAATAATTTCTTAGACTTGTCAAAAGTTAGGTACCACTTTCAGATTTTTCACTAAACCTCAAGAACCACAATTGTAGTTTACTCAGACAAGAATGAAGTATCACCAAGATCAACAGCAACAGTGAAGAAGAAACTGTTAGTCTGTGTGATCGGTATACATGACCTTCTGAAGCCATTGTTTCTTAACAAGTCAAGAGGTCATAGAATAAGTAAGTCACTTAAATAAGCAATCCCAAACAACCTCTTAATTAAAATGAAATAAGTCATTTAAGGCTATGTTTGACAAACTAGCTGATAACTTGTAAGTAAATCCAAACATGTACCCAAAAATTAAGCTAGCTTTTTTTCCCAAACGATGCCTAAATAAGCAATCCTAAACATCCTTCTAAAGGGTTGTTGATTTATGGAGAAAATCATTGGCCACAAAGAAGGATGTTTGACCAAATAAAGTCAAAATCATGGTTTGAACAGAGGAGGCAACCACCCTTAGAAACCATCCTGTTCAAATTACCTCATATTCTGTGAGTGGATTTGTTTACAAGCATATCCAGAAGTTTTCACTTCTAAACAAGAGAAGACAGCGTAATTTGTATTAAGAAGCTCAGATCTGCAAATATGGAAATCGATAAAAGGGATGAGACACCGCCATGGCTGCAACGCGTTGCCCCGCCAAGATACGGGTCAAGTTTTACCCATTGCTCAGAAACCGATGGTCGAAAATGTTAAATGCAGAAGAATATCATCACAGCCTCGATAGTTTTTCAGTAACAGTTAATAAGCATTTTTATAAATAAGCAATCCCAAACACCTCCTTAATCGGAAGCCGTACCAAAAGCATCATGTTCATAAACATCCCCCAGAAATATATATATATATATATATATATAGACATAGAAAGAGAAAGATGGATGGATAGATACAGAGAAAGAGACCATGAATGTCTATTGAAATCTTGCTTTCTTCTATTTATGTTTCTGATCTTGTGCATTTGTGAACAGCGGGGGACGAAATCATGGGCTCAACATAACCCAAATAAATTCGATGATGTAGTGGCATGAGAGAGGCAGAGATACCACCCGTCTCTCTCACCCGAGCCTCTTCCATGTTTTCCGACCATATTTCCCCCAATTCACCTTCAGATTGTGCATTTTGTATTTATAGTGGGAAGACTGTTTTCTTTTTACCCAGTTTTTGGTGTGCATTTACCTTTTCAGGACTGGATCTTTAGGCATTGTTTGGCAAAAAAAAGCTAGCTTATACTCCCATCTCCCTCGAACTTGTTGATTCAAGTTCAAATTTCAGACTTCAGACGTTACGAAAACAGAAAACAAACAGTCTTATTGATTCAGATTTGATTTCAGACTTCAGCAACACCTCTTATTAATCAGAAGTGAAATAAGACTTTGAACCTCTTAAAAAACAAACGTCACCATAGATCTGCCGATCTGGGATCAGATGAAAAAGATCGAACACCGCCATGGCTGCAATACCATTCAGGTTGCCCTGCCAAGATACGGGCCGAGTTTCACCAGAAACCTATGATCAGAAATGTTAAATGCCGAAAAATATCATCACAGGCTCGATAGTTTTTCGGTAACCATGGTGATGACCTCCAACATATCTCCAGATCAGATATGTTAAAAGAGACAATTTTCAAAGCAAAACGCATACAAATGGGCTGTTCTGTTGGTTTTCCATTAAGACCTGTGGCGATGAAGCCGATTGTGTAAATTAGGGGTTGTTTGTTTACCTCTTAATGGAGTTCTATTAAGAGTCAACATCAGAATCGCTACGACGTAAATCTTGTTTGGCAAAAAAACGTCTGCCTCTTGATGGAAAGAGTGCGTTTTTAATTGGAAATGACAGGTTTGAAAAAAACTTGGCTTTCTACATAAAGCTTCCCTAGAAGCTTATTGAATAAGACAGTTTATATATCATTAAGCTACTACCAACAACAATGTATAACTAAGGGGCTGTTTGGTTGATTTTCCATTAAGTCTTGTATGAATAAAGTTGTCTGTGTGGATTAATCTGTCTGTATAGATTGGAAATGTTTTTGTTTGGGATGGTGTTTTCATAGATGGAATGACCATGTTTTTTTAATTGGGAGAGACTGGTTTGGACAAAACCTCGCTTTCTACATAAAGCTCCCTCCTAAAAGCTTAATAAGTAAGTCACTTTCTATATCATTAAGCCACTACCAAACATAGCTGACTGAATAAGCTGTGAGTCCCATTAAGCTCATTAAGCTGTTAACAAACAGGCCCTAACTGAATAAGTGTTAATGAATAAGACAGTTTCTATATATCATTAAGCTACTACCAACAACCATGTATAACTAACCGAATAAGTGAGGCTCAGATCTGTAAACAATAGAACAAAGAGGATAAATCTGCCATGGCTGCAAACTTCCAGGTTGCAATGTCAAAGAACAAAGACTTATCATATCTTGTTTCTTTCACATTACCATCCAGGTTGCCCTGCCAATATGCAGGTAATCTCTAACTTTGATCGAATCCACTCGGATGCATTCAAATTCATCATCACAGCCTCTAAGAACCAAAATGTTGGAGATGCTCAAATGGTTATAAATAAATAAAAACGATAAAGAATGGTTATTTATGTCAATTTCCCTTCGTTTATCAGACAGCAAAATGCAAAGCATAAGAAAAATTTCCGGAGTTATCAAAAGTTAGGTCCCACTTTCAGATATTTCACTAAACCACTAGAACCAAAATTGTAGTTTACTCAGAGAGTAAAATAGAGGTAGAGGTTAGGCAACTTGTTGCCACCGAGGTTTAATCATGGCCGATGTCTTACCGTCATAATTTGACAAGAGAAGACAGCGTAATTTGAATTAAGAAGCTCAGATCTGCAAATCTGGAAACCAACAAAAGGGATGAGACACCGCCATGGCTGCAACGCGTTGCCCCGTCAAGATACGGGTCGAGTTTTACCCATTGCTCGGAAACCGATGGTCGAAATGTTAAATGCAGAAGAATATCATCACAGCTTCGATACTTTTTCGGTAACAGTTAATAAGCACTTTTACATATAAGCAATCCCCAAACACCTCCTTAATCGGAAGCCGTACCAAAAGCATCATGTTCATAAACATCCCCCAGAAATATATATATATATATATATACAGAGAAAGAGAAAGAGACAGATGGATGGATGGATAGATACAGAGAAAGAGACCATGAATGTCGATTGAAATCTTGCTTTCTTCTGTTTATGTTTCTGATCTTGTGCATTTGTTGATGGTCTAAGTGAATAGTGGGGGACGAAATCATGGGCTCAACATGAACCAAATTAATTCGATTCATGTAGTGGCATGAGAGAGGCGGCAGAAATACCACCAGTCTCTCTCACCGGAGCCTCTTCCATTTTTCCGACCATATTTCCCCCAATTCACCTTCCGATTCTGCTTTTTGGGTGTATTTACCCAGTTTTTGGTGTGTATTTATTTACCTTTTCAGGAATGGATATTTAGACCGTTTTCGTTTTTAGAAGCCCAAAGAATCGAAATGGGCTGGCCATGTCCATTTTTTTCTTTCACTCCTATTTTCTTTCTGTTTCACTTCTTTCCTTCGTAAAAAAAACTCAAGAACACAGCTAAGCAGGTCTTAATACAACATTCAAAACAGAAAGTACTACATTTTAAAGCTTAGTTTTTGAAAATCTCTTAATTACAATCTATTTATGCATAACACCTTATCAATGTTAAAAGATTTTATTTCTAGTACCGGCCGCTCTCATCAGCATCAGCATCCATATGACTTATAGCCTAAAACATTACGTTGAGTAATTTTGTTTGCCTTTTATTATAATTAGCTTCCATGAAGTCTAATCGAGAATATTTCACTTTGATTTATCATCTTGTAACCTATGGTATTCAAATGTTGCCAAGAAGAATTTCACATTCGAATTAATCATATTAGCATGCATCCTTGATGTTTACACTTGGTAGTTATGAGCTATGGATGAACTAACACATTATTTGAACAAAGACAAAGTGGCACTACTTTTATATTTAAATCAATGTCACATCCATAATCATAACTATATGTTAATAAGATTCGGGTGAGCTACCTTTATCAATCTAATTCTCTTGTTAATTAGACCAGTTGCTTGCATACAGTTTTCTTATTATGGAAGAAGACGATTTTCAAACTATTTTAGAAAAGTGATGGCAGGCATTTGTATTGTGTATATGGTAACTTTTGTTGTTGAGATTGAAAACTTTCCTTGTAATGTAATGAAGGTTCTAAATGGCGTGAGGCGAGGCGAAGCCTCAAGCCTTAGGAGCCATGGTGAAGCCATGACGTTTTCAAAGCGTGATTTATGGCGTCAAATTTCTAATTCATATATAATATTACTAGGTTTGAACCCGTGTATTACACAGGGTAATTTAAAAAAATTAAATCATGTCAGAAAACTTATCTTACAGATATGAATGATCATCGAAAGTACGATGCTACTTTTCCAACCTTTTTCCCCTTTAGAGTTGTTTTTTTTGCAGCTGATTACAAAATGTCCTTGTTTTAGGCAGTTTTCACAAATGATGTTTTGCAAAAAATTAATAAAAAATATGAATAAATATTAAAAATTGATCAATTAATTTGCATAATTCATTCTGATGTCATATGACTTCTTCTCTCATATCTTAATTGTTCATAGTTTAGTAGCAAAAAAGATCAAAACAACATTCTCCAACAACAGAAATGGAAACTTGTTCATATTAACAATAAAACAGAGCTTGATTACTAAAGAGATAGTAAAATTGTAAAAATCTAAAAGATTCTTAGAAATCAAAATCAACCCAAAAAAGAAAAGATGATTTCAAAAAATAAAACAAACCCAAATTAGTTTCAGTCAAATCCCAATTCCCCAATTTGGTCCAAAAACAGTAGTTTTGATTGTTTTTTGGTGAAAGAAATCGACACAACATAAATTCATAAAATAATCAGTTATGAACATTGAGAAGAAACCCATTTAATCTAAAGCTTTTTTCTTGGCAAAAAACATTAAGGTTTTGATTGTATCCCACCTCAGTTGGATTGTTGTGTACAGCGAAACCCCAATAGGGTTCTTCTCAACCAAAAGAAACAAACAAAAACCCTTGAATCTTTTGGGGTCTACAAAAGATTGTTGGATAATAGAATATGGAAAATGGGTTTAGGTGGATATATTTCAAGATTTAACTTTCCAATTAGGAATCTTCACAAAATTTGAGGACTCAATTTGATTGTACTTGTGAGAGGAGCACGAAGCAGGTGATGAGAGGAGAGGCAATTTGATCAATTAATTTATGTTTAACATAATTAAATCCAAAAATATTCAATATTGAACTCAATTCGAAGATATTGACGAAACGATTACAATGATATAATTTGTAAAAAATAGAAATGTTTTTTTATGCATTTTAGTTCATATACATTATTTATGTTTATATGATAAGAGTCTAAAATGAAAAATAAAAAAGTAAGAGATTAAAAGTAAACTACATAGGTAATTATAAGGGTGGTAAATGTAAGGTATAAATATTAAAAATTGAATTAATGAGATTTAAGGAGGAGTGAATGTAGGTGTGATAATTGAACCTATAATGTAAATGCGTCCAGATACATGTTTAGGCGGGAAAACAATGAAGTCGGCTCACTAGAATACGACACGTGGCATGCTAGTTACTCATTTATTATATGTACAGATATAGATATATATAAAAACATATGTTTTGTAGTGTTACTCAATGATCCAATAGTAGTAAGCAAGTTAAATTAGGTTATATATTAAAAAACTTGCAAATAAGACATTAAAAACGTAAAGAAAAATCAAATAATGCATTACAAAAACTGCACATTAGGCCATGGCGTGCCACGGGCTTAACGTGGCGTGAGACACAAACCTTGGTGCCATGGCGGCTGCGCGGCGAGTTTTTTAGAACAGTGAGTGTACCCATTTTGTAGATCCTTGTTTTGTTTGTTTCAGTTACTTCTCCATTAAACATTGTTAAATTGTATTGATTTGTCTTGATGGTCAATTGCAGATCCTTGAAAAGGTAAAAGTGGCATATAACTTGTCTGTTGTGGCTAGTGTACAAAATATACCAAGTTAATACAGTTACCTGTATTATGGGTTTACTTTTTTAATAGGGTTTCTATTTAATGTGGGTAATTTTGTTAACTTTGGAGAATAAACTCGAGACTTATTTGAATATATTGTCAACATATACATATTTGCTCATTTTTATTTTTTCACCTTTTTATGCATTTCCCTTAAATAGACAACTATTTTAGTGCAACTCAAGTGTCATGGGATTCGATTTATGGTTGTTTGTATGATCACCAAAAGTAAATAATTGAGCTTCATGTCTTCCCTTAAATACCTGTAATACCCTCGAATTTGGGAAATAGCAACTAATTAAAATTTTTGATATTACATCCGAAACAACAGAGTCTATTTCTATAATTCAATAGGAGAAGTACCTCAAATTAGAATCTATAATTAATCTCAACATTAAATAATTCAAATCTTATTACAAAGACTAAACTCACTTCGGGTATTACTTAACCCGAATAAGAATTTCTATCCCCAAGGGTAAATGCGGAAAACATCACTTAAGCTATTCACCTCTCGAGCACTTTACTAGCACACGATCTTTCACACGTGTCACTATAACTACTCCCAACCTGAGACCTGTTGCACATGCCGACAAATAAAAAGGGTTAGGCTAACGCCTAGTGAGTTCAAGAGTAATAGCATGATTTAAATAAATCTTTAAATGAGAGTTTGCAATATAGTTTATGATTTCCAAAAAGCGTTTACAAAAAGGATATAAACGACTCATTTCCAACGCACCCAAAATCTATGAGAAATATCCCCAAAAGGTATAAAGCGTTTTCCAAAATGAATACTAATCCAAAACTCACTCAATACGTAAATAAATCCTTATTATGCAAAACCTTCAAAGACGGTTGACAACAAAATACTCAACCCGTAAATCATGGAAGACCATTCATTTAAATATCATACTTCATTGAAAACATAATACAAACTAATACCCACGCGAACGTAAAATGTAATAAACTCCAAATACCGTAAATACGAAAATGACCTGCTTCATTTAAACTCCAATATACATGGAGGGGAATCCAATATTGAAGTCATCCAATCGCAGTCAAATGTATAAGACCAATAATAATAAAACATAGATATCACAACATCCGAAAACAATGTTTGACAACAACGGGGGAGACCCGTATCCGTTGAAGGTGGAGGAAACACATAAGTATACCATGCATACAACGTTGATCGTACAACCCTCGCGACTGGACCATCCAAGGGTTCCTACGACTTCTCATCAAGCTCCACCTCAAGAGACAGTTGACCTTAGTTTCCGTCTCCAAGACTCCACCTCAAGGCCCGTCACGCTTAGGACCACCCCAAGGCATCCTCTACAAGCGGCGGGGGTCCTAGCGCCTACCTCCAAGGTAGCACCTCCGGACTCAACCCTCCTAGTATCCACTTGAAAAGTTAAGATCATAAAACATGGGTTCCGTGGTCCAACCTCAAGATACCCAATCGACCATTACCAACGACTGACTTACATGCCTTTGGATCCAATGCAACACAATCTATAACAACATGCCTAACCCGGAATGACTAACGCACCCAAGCATGTAAATATCAATAACGTGCAATAATATGCAAAATGGTGCAATAAAAGCAACCCATAAATAAGACTCCACATCGAGCCATCTAAACCGGTCAAATGTCCCCAATACTTTCTCAACGTCAAAACCGAGCAAAATGCTCAAAACTCGCTAGACCCATATATAACGGTCATCATTGCGTAAAATGCATTTAGACATCAACCAAGTAACCAAGTACCACAAAATCATTATTAACCCAAAACTCAACACGGGTTAAACAAAAAGGGTTTTCCCCCAAAGGACTCACACCCTTATAATTCTCAAAATGACCCGTGACACTAAAAGTGCATTTTTCCCAAATGGTTTCTAAAATCAAATATACCAATATGATAAAACCGTCAAAACAACTTCATTTTGAGCAATAAATCTTTTAAGGATATATATATTTTAGATTTCTACACTTCAAATATCCACAATCCCAAATACGGGTGTTTTACACATTTATGAAGATAAATAATTCAAAAGAGTTAAAATAACCAAATAACCCAACAATTAATACTTTCAAGTAAAACACACAAACATTTGGAAAATAACATTTTTGACATGTACAAAGTTTTCACAAATCAACTTGAACTCACCTTGCTAGATTTAGGCTAAATTTAGAATTTCCTCAAACGTAAGCTCCTTTGAAGCATCTTGCATCTTCAAGCTAAAACCTCCAAAAACCTAGATCCATAAGTTTCCAACTAACATTAATTAGATCTAACCATAAGGAATCATTGTAACAACCCGGTTTCCCAAACATGCTTCAAATAACATATATTGCATAACATCGTTACATTCATAAAAGAAATACATAATAAATCACGTACGGTCCCTTCAGTCTCGAAACAAAAATACATAAAGGTTCCTAATCAACATCCATCAAAAGCATCCTACACTTTAATTTTTTCTTCGCCGATCCTCAACCTGGAATACATATTTTTTGAAAACAAAACGAGGGTTAGACCAACGGTCTAGTGAGATAATCCCTGTCATTTCAAAATCGTTATAAAACCCTTTATATAAAACCATGATTCAAAATAGTTTATATAAAACCTTCGTCAATACACACATATACCATACGTATATAAATACCATTCAAGACTCGTACATCTCGTCCCACCTTATTCCTCCACAACTGGCCATATTAATTGGTAGCAAGCCAACTAATAAATAATCAACGTTACCGGTCCGCACACCGGAACCCGACTACTCACCGGTCCGCACACCGGAACCCGGCTACCCATCGGTCCGCACACCGGAACCCGACTACGCACCGGTCCACACACCGGAACCCAGCTACTCACCGGTCCGCACACCGGAACCCGGCTACTCACCGGTCCGCACACCGGAACCCGGCTACTCATCGGTCCGCACACTGGAACCCGGCTACTCACCGGTCCGCACATCGGAACCCGGCTACTCACCGGTCCGCACACCGGAACCCGGCTACTCACCGGTCCGCACACCGGAACCCGGCTACTCACCGGTCCGCACACCGGAACGACTACTCACCGGTCCGCACACCGGAACCCGACTACTCACCTGTGTAGTGTAATGCACATATGAATATAATATCTCATTATATTATATTTAAAAACATAATCACATTATTAACACATTCTCAATCATATCTCAATATATGTCATAATCAGATGGTAGATCTTCGTATTGGTACGGGTTGTGATTTTCGTGCATCCCCTGGTTTTGAAAGGAGTGATATTGAGGTTGGTACGCTTCATATGGATTTTGAAACGACGGTTGATACTGACTTTGGTATGGCTGAAACGACGGCTGAAACTGACTTTCGTATGGCTGAAACGACGGCTGATACTGAGTTTGGTATGGCTGTAACGACGACTGATACTGGGTTTGGTATGGCTGAAACGAAGGCTGATACTGAGTTTCGTATGGCTGAAACGACGGTTGATACTGAGTTTGGTATGGCTCATCTTGGCGAGGGTTAGGTTCATAAGGAACGAGTGGAAGTATATGTTGGGGGTCCGGTTGATGGCTTCCATCACCACGGTCACACACATACAATTTTAGGGCGTGTGGTGAAATTTCCACACCAATAGCGAGAAAATTTCTCATATCCTCCGTGTTTAATAACTCGACAATTGAACCAGAAGATAGAGATTTATACGTTAATCTAAAACGATTTTGTAAATCAGGTAAATTTAATTTCCAGGTTAGATAATTAATCAAACCTGGAAATGAAAATTGTACCGGTAACACGACAGTTGCCTTTTTAATTTCAGGGATATAATCCATCATCCCATTAACAAATTGCCACGATCCGTCCCTAAAAACACGTACCCGAACTTTCTCAAAGTCTGTCGTCATTGATATTTCTTGTTTTTATTTTATTTTATTTTATAGAAATTGATATTTGGAGATGAAGAGTTTTGTATAAAGTGTTGGAGTGGTGAAAGTGTTAGGGTGAAGTAGTTATATTTATATAGTGGTTTAGATGGTAAAAAAGTAGATGGTAATAAGTTAGATGGTAATAAAAATTGGATGATAAAAAAAGTAGGTGGTAATAAAGTGGAGTGTAATAAATTAGATGATAAAAAGTAGGTAGTAATAAAGTTATATGGTATTAAAAATAATTAAAATTTATTTTTGTAATTATTGAAAATAATTAAAAATAATTTTAAAAAACGTATTTAATTAAAAATATCTTAAATATTACTTAATTTTTTTTTTAATTAAAAACGTATTTTTAAATTTTAATTAAAAAAACGTATTTTTAAATTTTAATTAAAAAACGTATTTTTAAAATTATCTTAAATATTACGTGCTAATTCTTTATGTGATTTTCAGAATAATAAAAATATATGATTTTGAAAATACATGATTTTTATTATGTATTTATTAAATAAAATGAAGTTAAAAAAGAAAAAAATTAATGTGTTGTCAAATCACATCACTGCATAACAAAACAAAAAAACGGATTCTTTATACTTTAAAATTTTAAAATTATTTTAATTAAAATTTATCTTTAATTTATTTTTGAAAGAAAAAATAAAATTTATCTTTAATTTATTTTTTAAAGAAAAAATAATTTTAAAAAACGTATTTAATTAAAATTACTTAAATATACTTAAAAAATTTATCTTAATTAAAAACGTATTAAAATTACTGAAATATTTTAATTTAAAATCGTATTTATTATTTTTTTAATAAAAAAATAATTAAAAACTTATTAAAGTACCTTTATTTCTTTGAGTTCCAAGAAAAAAAAAGCAAAAAGCAAAAAGCAACAATAACAAGCAAAAAGCAACAGAATTTTTAAATTTTTAAATAAAAAAAGTATTTTTAAAATTTTAATAATAAAACGTATTAATTTAAATCATATTTTAAAAAATGTATTTTTAATTTTTAAAAAAATTAATGTATTTTTAAATGAGTTTTAAAATTAAAAGCAAAAAAAAAAACTTTGGTCGCCGGTTCGCGTCGCCGGAGGAGGCCAGCGCCGGCCGGCGCGAACTGGGGGGTTTTCGAGGAATTCGTTTGTTTTTTGTGATAAATGTGTTGTCAAATCAGTCAACTCATGAAATCTTGTGTCAAATCAAAGAATCTTGTATCAAATCAAGAATCTTGTGTCACATCAGTATAATTTTTATTTTATTTTTATTTATTTAAATGGAAAAAGTGTCTTGTCGTGGGCCACTTCTTCCCAAGAAATGCTTGATGAGAAGTGGTTGGCTATTTTTGAAAAAGTTTTAAAAGTTGGTTATTTTGGTAGTTGGGTTTGGTAAAAAGGCTAAAAAAATTAAGGACCCATCATTATCTAGGAGATAAATAAGAAGATAAATAAGGAATTGCCTTAAAACGTGGCTATGGAAAAAAAAAATTCAATTTTACCCTCCACTATTTAAATCATGTAATTAAACAAAAAGGAAGGGAGCCATCTGATTGGTCCATTTTTGGTTAGCATGGTTAATACAAATGGATTAGTTAGCAAATGAATGAGACTCTCTCTCTTTCTCTCTCTCTCTCTCTCTATATATATATATATATATAGGGGAGAGATCAAATGCAAACCAATTTTTATTTTGCAAATCGTGCAAACCGTCGATTTCCATGGTTAAGTTCATGAAATTGGTTCATGAAGTTTTTAATTTGGTGAAGCTGTTTCGTATAACTCTTTTCTTAATGAAATTGTTTAATATTTTTATGTTTTTTTATGTAGTTTCATGTATTTTTCTCATTCTGGTGAAACTGTTTCATGTATTTTTCTCAGTCTGATGAAACTTTCTCATTTTTACATGAAAAACACAACTATATGAAACAATTTCATCAAGAAACGAATGATATAAAACACATAATATAGGAACATATGATTGAGGATCGATCAAAAACTTAAATATATCTAATTAAGATTAGCGAATAATTAAGATGAGTGAATATTATGTCGTTCAAAGCTACTTTAGTACTAGACAAATGGTCATCCCAAAATTTCATAATTTTCATGTTGGGTAGTTAAGATTGGAAATGATTGGTAGCACCAAACGGACTAAGGGATGTTTGGTTGTTTTTTCATTAAATTCTGTATGAATAAAGTTAGATTTCTATATAAAGTTGACTGTATGTACAAATAAAATTGTTGTTTGTTTGTTGTGATGAATAAACAGTCTGAACAATTAAAATGACCATTTTGCCCTACTAATTGTTTTTTGTTTTATTAATCTCCAAACATCATAATCTAAACACAAATTCATTAACAAAAAAAAATCTCAAGAACATAAAAAAATATGAATCCTTAAATCAAATGCAAACATGAAATTGTGATTAAAAACCTCAATCACACATCCAAATACAAAATTAATATCTTAAAACATCTAATCCCAAATCAAACCCAAAATCTAATCATAAACTAAAAATAAAATATAAAAAAATCAATTACTATCTCCACCGATCGTGACAAAGATAACAACAAAAATCTCAGAAAATGAAACCACTAAAAAAATTTAATCCTTCAATACCATCTTGAAACCCTTTACAACAACAAACATGAAAAAAATAATCAAACACTCTCTTGAAACCTTTGATATATATATATATGCAATGTGGAGGAAGGGTTGGGCGGCACCAGCAACAGGATGAGGCGTAGAGCAGCGAAATGGAGAAATAAAGCATATTTGATTATTATCACGATGGAGAGAGCAGGGAGGCAAGGCAAAATATTCAAAAAAATTACCTCATGATGGGGGAGAAGGAATGCAGATGGAGAGATCTCCGACGATTTCTTGAGAGAAGCAAAGCTGATAGTTTACTTGTGAGAGGATTTAGGGCTGAGTGTGGTTTTTTCGGGAAGGGTATTGGTGGAAATAATATGTATGTTCCCATAAGGGTTACTCCCTAAAGCTAAGCGAATAAGTCATCAATTATTTCATTAAGCTAGTACCAAACACCCTTTACATAGCTTAGCGAATAAGCTGAAGCTTTTATTCAACTCCTTAAGCCAGTACCAAACAGGTCCTAAGGTCGGTTATGTAGGTGGATATGACTATTTGGGCATTTCACATTTATTTTCGATTGAAGACTATTTTTATATCAATTCGAAATCTTTACACTTAAGCCTCACAATATACGAGTGTTTCTTAAAACTTCAAGGCAATATATACTAGAAATTAATAATTAAATATTAACCACTTATAACTATTGATATGAAAGTGGCAGGTCCAAACTTGTGCAACCAGATATTATTAACGATGCTATTTAAAATACTCTAAAACAAGATAAATAGAGCCATAATCTATACCTCTGAAGTCTGAATCGTTCAGACGTTTATACGTTCAGATCGTTTTTTTTTCAGACTTCAGAGGCTCTTAAGTTTGAAATACGTCTGAAATCAGAAGACGCAACCTAATGTCTAATAACCTCTTAAAGCGCCAACTCTTATTAATCAGACGTGAAATAAGACTTCAGACCTCTTAAAAAACAAACGCCATTACTATATATATAATTGGTTTCCATATACAATCGCTTAATTACTTTAGAATGGTCATCATTCTGATTAATTGGACAAGCTTTTAATTAATTAATTAGAGGTATCATTTTCGGTAGTTATATATAGGTTTACTATGTGTTCACCTAAAATATCCCAACACTATAACAAAATTAGGTTTATAAAACGTCTAAAATGTCCTAACATATAGCGTGTCTTATAGGACTAAACTTTATAGAACCAATCAACCAAAGAATAAGTTAAAGTATCATATCTAACATTTTTACAATAAGTTTATATGACACTTTTGATTGTCGTAAAAAGTAATTTTTAGTATATTTTTAATATAAAGTGTCGTATTAACTATTTTATAGGATGATGCTATTTGAAAAGACTTCTTATAAACAAAAGTGTCCTACAAAAAGACGTGTTTAAGTATCATATAAAAAAGCTAATACTATATTTTTAATGTTAAAAATATTTACAACGCCAAAAGGCACTGCATTTTTTATTGCAATACTTTTAAATATGATATTTTATTTTTTGGTCCTACAAACCTAAAGTCCTATAAAGATTTCTTTATTGTTTGAACATATAAATTAAAGGGCAAAATGCACAAAATAGCAACCTACTTTCATTTATTTTCTTATTATAGCATTGTACTTTCACTTTTTCTTATTACGGCAATGTACTTTCAATTTATTTTTTTATTAGGGCATTGTACTTTAAAGAATTTACCCATTATAGCATTATGGTTTAAATTTACCTACTACACTAGGTTTTCATGCCACCTCATTGTCCACATAGGCTGTCCATTGCCCACATAGGCTGTCCACGTGTATTATAGTGCTGACGTGGCATTTCTTATTACAGCATTGTACTTTCAAAATTATTTAGTTTTAATTTTTTATTATTTAACATAATCAAACATGTTTACCAAAATTATAATTTCATAAAGATCGCTATTACACGAATAAAAATGTTCACAAAAGATCATTGGTTCATGGTATTCATCGGTGAATTTAATGGCGTAGTTTGTAATGCCAAAACTAAACAAGTAGAACATTTTTTCAAAAAAATTACTCATTCTAATCACGTTTGTCTAATTACAATGAAATAACACTCAAGTTGAACCGCCTTCACTTGGCCTCCTTTTCTTCGGGATGAGCTTTGGCCGTGATTCCACTTGAGATAGCTCCTGTTCAAACTAATGTACAAATTAGTATGAGATTGATACATACAAAGAGAATAAAACTTGAAGATTTCACATTACCTTTCTACCAAAATTAGTCTTAGGCCTGCCTGACGGTCTGACATCTTTCAATGGTGCATCTCTTTTCTCATTCTTACATGATCTACTGTTATGGCCTGTTTCGTTACACTTTGTACATGCCATTCTTCTTCCTTGTCTTCCAATCTTCCCGGTTGAAGTCAATAATCTTTCAACTGCATCCCTTCTTCTTTTTAGTTTTGGCCTTCCAGGCATTCTCCTCGGCAATGGCGGCAAGGGACTGATGTGATTGGTTTTCGGCCACATTTTGATTCCATTTAAAGGTCTTAAGTAATGATTGTATGCCTGAATAAACATGGTTTTTCTGAAACAATCTGGAACATAATTTTCTGGAATCTTGTTTACGTACAAGATCGCAGCCATAGCATGGGCACAAGGCAAACCCGATAGTTGCCACATCCTGCAAGCACACGATCTTTCATCTACATCAACTATAAAAGCATCCAAGCCACTTTTAACCTCAAAAAGATCACCCCCACATGGAAGTACATGCCAAAATCTTACATGAAAATGAGAAATAAGTGAGATTATGAACAATGCGTATTAAAGTATATAAGTGAAAAGGCAGTACCTTTGTTGTTCCTTTAAATGTTCAAGTTTTTTTCTAATAGCAGGGCATATATCATCCACCCATTTCCCGGCTCTCTCTCTCATTTTATCCATTCTTTCAGTCATTATCACTCTAATAGCTTCAAGTAGTGTAAGGATAGGTTTTCTTCTAGCATTTACCAATAGTGAGTTAAAACACTCACTAATGCCATTTTCGACAGCATCACAGGCCCTATGCGTCTCAAAAAATGCACGCGACCAAGTATGAGGTGCTTTCTCCATAAGGTACAAATATGCATCAAGGTTGGCCCCTAAACAACATAAAACAACCAAGTAAAACAGCAGAAAACAGCTAGAAAAATAGCAAGAAAAACAGCAAAAAACAGTCTCTACAACAGCAGAAAACAACAAAAAAAACAGCAAGAAAAACAACAAAAAAACAGCAAAAACAGGTTCAAAACAGTCTCTAAAACAGCAGAAAAAACAGCTAAAAAAACAGCGAAAAACAGTCTCTACAACAGCAGAAAACAGCAAAAAAACAGCAAGAAAAACAGCAAAAAAATAGCAAAAACAGCTAAAACAGCAAGAACAGCTAAAACAGCTAAATACCTTTGACTTCAGCCATCACTTCTTCGAATTGTTGTTCGTACGACGCTTTAGAGGCTGCCCAAAAAAGATTTCTAAACTGTACACCACTAAACTTCTTCCTAAAATTTGCATAAATATGTCTAGCACATTGTCTTAATGTACTCCCAAAGTTTATCATAATGTTTCTTCATACCTTGCTCAAATTCACTAACTGCATGTGTCCTAGCCCTAGCACATTGGTTGATGCTCACTATACACTTGTATTTCTTCATCACAGCAGATTGCAAGTCCACTAACTTCATATCAGGATTTTCCCTCAATCGATTAGCAAACTTCTTAGCAATAAACTTATAATTCATCAATGCACCTTCTTGTGCCAAATCATGCTCCTCATCATCATTATTTACATTGGTCTCAACAATATTATCCCCTTTTAATTCCACACTAAGATCATTCAAAAACTTTTCATGCTCAAAAGCCATCAAATCTTCTTCTCTTACATTGTCGTCTTCTTCTCTATTATATTCTTGTGTCCCTATACCACGCCCAATTTTTTTGTCTAAATTCAATAATTTCATCTTCACCTTCGGATATGTGATCTAAAGAAGGAGCATCCGAAACATCATCATCATCACTTGATGAATAATCACTATCATTATCACTACCATTATCACTTGACATCCTAAAGATGAAACAAAAAATTCATTAAAGATAGATGAAACAAAAAATTCATTAAATTCATTAAAATCATCTTTTTTACTTTGGATGTTTAATGGTTTATTGACATTGGAAGCTCCTGGAGACAATAGTTAGGTTAAAATCATTTTTTTTACTTTGGATGTTTAATGTAAATAGAAAAAGTAAAGAAGCATCATGTTTTTACAAAGTCTCTTGTTTTTTTTTTCTCTTTTCTGTTTGTAGGTTCATAGCACATACAAAAACTTGTTAAAATCGAGCACAATCACATAATAGAAATGGCAATCGAACAAAACATTCAACAATAACACAATCACATAACAGAATATGATTAAAATCAAACAAAAGAAATGGCAAGAAGAAGAAGAATATGATTAAAATCAAGAAATCGAACAGAATATGATTAAAATCAAGAATATGGTTGTTTGATGATGTAGAAATGTAAGAAGAAGAAGTACCTGTGGAGAGAAGCAGAAATCGCAGTACCTATGGTGAGAAGAAGAGAAGAAGAAGTACCTGTGGAGATGGTGTTGATATGTGAAGCAGAGAAAAGTAAAGTAGGAGACCAACAATTGTGAGGGAGATGAAGTAGGGTTTAGTGAGCGGGTTTAGAAACGAGGGAAGTTTTAAATTTTTTTTTGTATTTTTTTTTCTTTTTAATGACATGTAGGCATAATTATGTGTCAGCCATGTCACTCTATTATGACACGTCAGCAAAATAAAACTTGTTTTAAAGGTAAAAGGTTACCCAATGCTATAATGGATAAATTTTTAATAGTACAATGCCCTAATAAAAAATAAATTGAAAGTACGTTGCTGTAATAAGAAAAAATGAAAGTACAATGCTATAATAAGGAAATAAATGAAAGTAGGTTGCTATTTCGCGCATTTTGCCCTAAAGTAAATAGTAAAAAGTATTATGATTTAAGGGAGGCGTGAGGGAAATTCTCTAACAAGTGTAATAACCTTGTCCATAAATTCAAAGTTCTTTGGAAAATTGGGGCTAAAATGAAAACCTTGCAGGTTTCAGGACTTGATGGCAATAACTAAAAAATATATAAAGGGGTAAAACCCCTACACCCTCTTCATTGAGGATTCATACGTTTGGGAGCATTGAGAGAAGGAATTGGAGAACAAAAACCCTAGTTGGAAGAGTGGTAAATCCATAGCATCAAGAGGAGCTGCAACTTCATCTTCTTCAAGGTATGAATTCTACTCCTTCTTCCTCAAGCTTGGGTGAGATTGATTTGTGGTTTGGGGTTTTGTAAACCATGGGTTTATTGAGTCCAAATCATTGGGAAAGGAAAAGAAAAGAGTTTGGTATTGTTTTCCCTCATGGGTATTGGTAAACGATTGAGAACTTCATCATTTTTACATAGAAATCTCTGAAAATGGCTATAGTTGATTTATAGAGTTTTTAGGTTTGAATCATGAATCAATAGGTCTATTTTGTTGGTGTAAATGTGTTTTGGATGATGGTTTTTGATTCATTAAGGTTTGGGTATAAAAAACTATCGATTTTGAAGGTTTAAAATCAGTTTGGAGCATTTTGGGTGCAATAGACTTGGGTTTTTAGGTTGAAACTTTCGTGCAGATTTAGGAAGGGCAAACAGAGACTTGCACGGCTTCCCACGCGACCTGAGGTAGCGGGAAAGGTGACGCAAGTCTCTGTTTGGACACCTTCTTCGGTTTGCTTCGTTTTTCAGGTCTAGAATCGAGGCGTCGATTGGGGGTTTGCCTTAGGGGTTTAGTAGAGATGTTTTGGGATGTAATTAGATGGTTTAACATCATGCTTATAATGTCCAATTCTGGTGTTCGGTTTGAGCTAAAGTGAGTTTCAAAGCATGTGTCGATTTGCTAAAGCTTAAGTGAGTTCCCTTAAACCTTTTCCAAATGTGAAATGTTTATAAATGGGTTATCGTTTTGGCATGTATTGCTAATGTGGAGGTTTTTTTAAATATTACTTGAACTGATTTATATATGGACAAGCTTTACCAAATGCATTGTTAATCATTGACAATGTTTGTACTTTGTGGCATGGCATTTGCTCTCTAAAATGCTTTGAACACGTATTTTCTGGAAATGGCTTACTATTAAACATGCATTCTTCTATATGGTTTATGACATGAATTTGGTGTATTGATTTGGAGTCGGGCTGCACAGTCGGATTAGAGTACCTTGAAATTTTGATTATTCCTTGGGAGCTTAATTATACCGTGTGCCTCGAATCTGTTTCTTGTGCACACGAGAATGACATCTACTGGGGGCCCCAATCGCGGATATCACGGTGAGGTGATGGGAGTCTATGAACAATGTGCAAATACCCAAATGTGATGCTGATTTGTTGAAATGATTTTGATGGGCCTTTTTTGGCGGTTTGCATATTGCTGCATGTGGTTTGTTAAACTGTTTTCGAGAGGGAATTCATTAGACTTCATGGTCTAACCCTCACTTTTCAAAACTAAAACCATTTTCAGATAAGAGTATTGATTGGGGTTTCATCTGAAGAAGATGGAAAGAGGTGACGTTGTAGAAGAGGTATACCCTAGTGGAGGCTTGTAGTTCACCATCGAACTTCCTATAGCATCTTAGTTATGAAGGTGATTATCTGCTGCGTACATTAAGTTGAGAATCATGTATTTAGTATACTTTGGGACCGTTTTTGGTTGTAATGTTATATTTATGCCATTGTTGGTTTGGGACGTTACAACAAGCGTTTATTTTATTGGTGGAATCATCTTGTCATTGCTTTAAAATTCATATAACTTAACTCCAATACAAGTCTTATTCTTATATATATATTTCAATTAATCATTAAGAAGTTTTACAAACTGAATTGTTCAAGTAAATTATACAAGCCAATGAGTCCAAAGGTGACTCGGTTTAATTTAATTTATTTCCTCCAAGATGGTAAAGTTGGTATACTTTGCTCATTTCTGAAGAAGTTATCAGGATCCACCATGGTTTTCACCTTCACTAATCTCTTGAAATTGGTCTCTTTAAAGTACTTGATCCCATAAACAGTTCCTTCCAGAAACTTGTTATTCCCATTATCAGTAACACCGATGTCCAAATCCCTGTAATTCAAGAAAGCTTCTCTTGGAGACTTTGACACAAATGGAGTCATGAATTCATGCAAAACCCTAGTCAGGTTTATGTAGTGGTTTGCTGCATCAACCCCATCTTCAGTCCAATCCAATGCGTATTGAATCTTTGCAATGTTTCCGGCTCGATGTGGGAATGGTCTAGCGAACTCAGAAATCTCACTCATTCGTCCACCATAAGGGTTGAAAGTTAATCCTGGACGTTCTAACTCGATCATCTTCTTAAAGATGAGCCTTAATCCTTGTTTTGAAATAGGTCTTTTTACGTAATCAGATTTTCGTTTCAGGTGAGTAAGGGATCGTGGGATTCGGCTGAGTAGGGTTTCGTCTGGTGAACCAGGGGGGAAGCTGTAGTACCAAAGAACTGATTGGGTCCAATTCATTTCTGTACAGTCTGAAATCTGTAACCCTAGCTCCGGGAAGCTTTGGTCCATGAGACTTATTAGGGTTGTGGAGTTGCCGAGGAACAAGCTGGGAAATCGTGCTCGTATTGTTTTCACACCATTTGTGTCGTTGACAACGTTGAAGATCATTCGGATAAAGAGATTGTTGTCTAATTTGTCGGCGACTTGTAGCCACCGGTGGGCGACATTCGTGACATTTGGTTCTGATGTTCTCGTCACTTCAAATACAGTTACGATTTCTGGAACCCGGACTAGGTTTATTTTGTATGAAATAACGACTCCAAAACTTGCTCCTCCGCCACCAGTGATAGCCCAAAAGAGATCTTCACCCATCGATTTTCGATCCAGAAGTTTTCCGTTGACGTCAATGAGTTGAGCATCGATGATATTATCAACAGTAAGACCATATTTTCTCATCATGTTACCGTATCCTCCGCCGCTCAAATGGCCACCTACACCAACTGTAGGGCAAACTCCCGCAGGGAAGCCATGAATGTTGCTTTTCTCGGCGATCCTATAGTAAAGTTCTCCAAGGGTGGCCCCTACTTGAACCCATGCAGTCTCTTCTTCAATAGAGACATTGATCGACTGGAAGTTGAACAAGTCCAGGATAAAAAAAGGGTCTTCAGCGACGTATGATAGACCTTCGTAGTCATGGCCACCGCTTCTAGTTTTCATCAATAACTTGTGATTTCTAGCGCATTTGATGGAGGCCCGAACATGCGAAAGGTCTAATGCAGTTACAATTAGCTCTGGTTTTGGGGTGGTGGATTCGTTGAACCGGAGGTTACGAATGTAAGCTTGCAAGACGGTCGGGAAAGAAGAGTTCGCCGGAGAGTAGATTGCTCCAGCGATGGGAGTAGTAAGTTCATTTGAACTAAGTAGGCATTTGATGAAGTTTTCGTGAGCATCATTTGATGTTGCCAATGAATGGCCAATGAGGAAAATAAAGATGAGTGCAAAAAGAGACATTGTTATTATTGACATGAAATACATAATATGACATGTTAATATATATATATATATATAGAAAACTGAAAATGAATGATACTCAGTCATAAATTCATAACAATATAATATAATATTTATTTTCAATCATTTAAAAAATAGATTTTTTTGTCAACAAATGTTGTATTGTTAAAACAATAAAAGTAAAACTCTCTATATTTCAAATTAAAATAGAGAAATGATTTTGAGTAATTATTTGATATCTATTTATTGAGACAAACTTGTATTTTAAGTAATTGATTTAATAAATGAGAGATGTTTTAACAAGTATCAAATACAAAAGTTTGACCATTGAAATTATCAAAATAAAACAAATATTATAGTTGACCTTTCTTCTGTTATCAAATTGGATATGCCTTCCAAAGGATGGATTTGTAGACTTGTCACACCATATCCAATACCATTTCAAATTAAATGAAAACATCGATCATTTGCATCATAAACTAGTTTTCATAAGCTTCTAATGTTTATCCTTGACTTTTAGATTCAAACTTTTTAAATATCGGTATTTAATTAAATATAAATCAAATCAACAATCTAAAATGATCACATATACACGTTGGATATTGATCATATGGATAGTAACGTTTAAGAAATCTTATAGACTTCATACACTTGATCAAACACAGTTGATTGAGTGTTTGACACATAAAAGGGCCTTTCTTCTCGTTTTTCTTTTCCTTTTTCTAATATTGCTGTGCTATACGACTCAAGTTTAGATAGTTATAAGAGATTTACATTGCCGACTCGATAAAACATATGGTATGAAGATGATGTATACTATATTAATTTACATGCATCACTTACTATATGAACCTGATTAAAGGTTGGAAGAAGATTGTGTACACCCATCTTTCAAACCTTGTTGATACAGAAAATGAGAGATATACAACTTAATCTACTTGTATTAATGATGTTTGAGTTTGCTAAGTTAGTTTAGTTAAAGTCATTGAACATATATTTAACGAACTGCTTAAGACGAAAACGAATAACTCGAAACCATTTTGGTTCAGATGAATTATTCGGTTTCAAAAAAAATTTGGACACCCTTAAGTGTGCCCCTAACCAAAAACATTTCTGGATCTGCCACTGTATTATTTGACCTTCATCTCTAAAGATTAACTTTTCACTTCAACGAAATTGGGTTTACATGATCCTTAAAATGTTTAAGTGTTCTAATAGTTTACTTTATACGACTTAGGTTTATAGGACCAAATTATAAAGTATTGTGTCTAAAAGTGTTACAATAAGTTATATGACACTTTCCAAAAGTGTCATATAAAATAGCTAACATGACACTTTATTTTATAAGCGCCTTAAAAGATTGTTAAAACGCCTAAAATCGTTCTATAAACCTATCGTAACACTTTATAATTTGGTCCTATAAACTTAAGGTATATAAAATATATTATTAAGACACTTAAACATTTTAACGTCCTATAAAACTAACGTTGTTGTAGTGTTTACACCGATTTGAAATCTTCACAATTAAGCTACATTGGAGGTTTTGCTTACTTATAACATTGAGGCAATATTAAACACAAATTCATGGCACATGTTAGTAAATTTTCAATCTTGTTTGGATAGATGGGAACCAAAATGCAAAATGCAAAATGCTTATAGCAAGTATTATACGTGTTTGGATTAGATACTTTTAATGATGGGTCAAAAACGGTAAATAGATACATGGAAAAATTACCAAATCATGATCCATTTGAATAGAAGATAGAGCGTAGACATATATTTTGGCAAACAAACAAACTCAAGATGGTAACCCGATAATTGTTGGATAATATATACATGCTCTCTTGTGAAACCAGGAGGGTTTTATGATATTTCCTTATTTAGAATATTATGCTATTGGTACTAGTAGTATTCATGAAATAAGAGTTATTCCTTAGGTATTAAGATATATATATATATATATATATATAGGGGCTTAATCAAATAAGAACTATTTAGTTTGTGGAACCAAAATGCAAAATCGCCTCTACACCAAAGCCTTGCAATAATGCATAATTTCGGTGGGAATAACTTCACAGGGGGGTTGAGTTCAATTTCGGTTGCGTCAAGAATGGTTGAGAAATCTTGCAATGTGTCATTCAACGATTTGTCGGGATCTTCACCGAAAAACTTGATGGCGGCAACTCCATCTCCAGAAGAGTCGCCGGAGCCGAGAAAAACGGGTACCACAATGGTATCATAGTGGGTATCACAGTGTTATCACATTTGTTCTTGGATGTATTCTGGGTATCACACTGAGGATAAAGGTGTGTGTTTTCTATGTATTGTTGGGTATCACATTGAGGATAGATGTTTGTATTTTATATGTATTTTGTGTATTACATTTGTTTTTTGTATGTATTTTTGGTATCACAGTGTTATCACATTTGGTCTCAGTATGTATGTTGGATATTGAAGGTCTGCATCGTTGTTTTAGGGTATCACAATGGCATCACAACTAGTATCACAGTGGTATCACATTTAGTCTTAGCATGTATTTTGGATGTTGAAGGTCTGCATCGTTGTTTCAGGGTATCACAATGGTATCACAACTGGTATCACTTGTGAAATCATTATCATAATCGATATATCAGAGAGAGGAGAGAGGAGAGAGGAGAGAGAGGAGAGAGGAGAGAGGAGATTTTAAAAATACCTAAAATGCCCTTTTATTTAAATTTCAAACAAAATTTCCAAAATTAATAGTTTCCTAATTTATAGTTTAATATGTGGCTCACACTGGTTCTTACAGTTACCACAAAATAACTAGTTCTTCCTTGAATGACCCCCTATATATATATATATATATATATATATATATATATATATATGAAAGTTCATCTAAAAACTCAAATTCAGTTGTAAACGTGAGGACAAATCTCGTCTATTGATCGCAGCCATATTTAAGCCATTCCTAAAATTCAGCTTTAGGGGTATTTTCGTCAGATTAAAATCAGCGCCTCTTTTGTTGACTTTTTATTTTTTCTTTTTTAATTAAAAAACTTTTACCCCCTTAAATTTTAAAATAAATTATCTCAAAAATTACTAATATTTTAATCAAACAAATTACATAAAAAAACGAGAATTTCGTGCTCTTCGATATGACATCCATCATGATATAGTTTTTTTTTCGTTTTAACCGTTTTTACGTGAAATTTATTCGGACTGAGTATATAGAATTATTCAGACTGAATATATGGAATTATTCAGTCTGAATAATTTACCTTTATTCAGACTGAATATATGGAATTATTCAGTCTGAATAATTTACCTTTATTCAGTCTGAATAATTCTATATATTCAGACTGAATAAAGATAGATATTCAAAACGAATAAATGTTTAAGTTTTGTTCTTTTTTCATACCTACCTTTTGCATATGGCAAGTCCAAGACCTGCACCGGTTCGGGATGAATAATATCTACATCCAAAAGATCAAGGTTTGCGCGTTTTAGACTTAGCTAAAGAGGCATCCCAACCATCATTGCTCCCTGGTTCGCCATTACATGAACCCATTGTCCCACCAACTGCACCATCTTTCGCTCCTAGTTCGCCATTGGATGAACCCATAGACCCATCTTTCGCCCCTGGTTCGCCATTGGATGAACCCATAGACCCATCTTTCGCCCCTGGTTCGCCATTGGATGAACCCATAGACCCACCAATTTCGTACCCAAATTCACTCGCGGTGACTCCATCGCCTTCAGGTTCTTTGACCATGACGTTGCTTTAGCCATTGAGTCTCGCATCAAACAAAGCCAAACGGATTCACAGTTAGCGATGGATGAGGCTAAGAAGCTTCTAGATGATCCGAATATTGCTTCTTCGGAAACGGGGAAATGTCTAAGCAAATGCGTGGAGAAGTATCTACATTCGTTTTGAATATCTATTCGATATGAAAAAAGAACAAAACTTAAACATTTATTCGTTTTGAATATCTATCTTTATTCAGTCTAAATATATAGAATTATTCAGACTGAATAAAGGTAGATATTCAAACGAATATAATTATTCAGACTGAATAAAGGTAAATTATTCAGACTGAATAATTCCATATATTCAGTCTGAATAATTCTATATACTCAGTCCGAATAAATTTCACGTAAAAACGGTTAAAACGAAAAAAAAACTATATCATGATGGATGTCATATCGAAGAGCACGAAATTCTCGTTTTTTTATGTAATTTGTTTGATTAAAAAATTAGTAATTTTTGAGATATTTTATTTTAAATTTAAGGGGGTAAAAGTTTTTTAATTAAAATAAAAAATAAAAAGTCAACAAAGGAGGCGCTGATTCTAATCTTTCCAATTTTACCCCTGCGCGCTAAATATTCATTAAGCCATGGACAGAGTTTTCAACTTATTTACAAAATTGCCACCGCTTTTTTTTGCCACTGATCTCTTCACCGGATTATTAATCAACGGCTGTGGTTTGTCCTCACGTTTACAATTGAATTTGAGTTTTTATTTGAACCCACCCCTATATATATATATAGTATATAGGGGTTAAATCATGTGAGAACCAGAAAAAGACTGAGAACCGTGAGAATCGATCTAAGTTTTAATTTGGTTTTAATCCTATGGTTTTAATTTAGAGTTGTTTTACCACATGAAAATAGCATAATCATCATTTTGATAACAAGATTCACCAGATGAAACATACGAGATTCATTAATCGGATAAAACACACGGATTCACCACATGAAACATACAGATTCACCATATAAAACCAGGTGAAACGCATACTAACCTTATTTTTACCACATGAAATATATCACAATTTTCATTAATATGATATTTCACTATGAAATCCAAACATAATATTCATGTATATCTTAATTCACCAAAATCAAACACAATTTTCATCTCTAATCTATTTCACCACATGAACTAAACACAAATTCCATCTATATGTAACTCTGGGTATAACCCTGTTCTAAAAGGTTTGCCACAACAACCGTCATGGCGTGCCGTGGCTTAAGGCTTGTGTCTCACGCCACGTTATGTTTGTGGCACACCATGACCTAATGTGCGGTCTTTTATAACGCAATATTTGATTTTTCTTTACGTTTTTAATGTCTTATTTACTAGTTTTTAATATATAACCTAATTTAACTTGGTTATTGTCATTGACTCATCGATTAATAGTACAAAACATATGTTTTTATATATAATAGTATATATGATATAGAGATTTGCCCCCATAAGTCACGTCGTGATAAACGCCATGACACGTCGTGGCTCCTAAGGCTTGAGACTTGGCCTCGCCGCCATGCCATGCCTCACGCCACGCCTCACGCCATTTAGAACCTTGGGTATAACCCCTTTGTATAATGCCATTGGCCCCTCCGTTTTCACTGTCTTCACTGCAAAATCCACCACCCCTTTATACAGGGGTGCCACCCCTTCCCCCACCTTCATGTTCATCACTATTGTTGGATAGAGATGTTGAGCTGCTGGGTTGAACCGACGTAATTGATCCACGAGTTAACCTGGTCGCCACTTCGTAAATTAACTTTTCACTATGGATGTTCTTGGCTGGATTGCTAAGTCTAGGATTTGTAAAAGAAAACCTACCCAAACAAAAGATTTCTGATGTAATCGTTGGTCGGTATTGGCAAGCATGAAACATCAACAACGACCTTAAGGTGAGGACTCTTTATAAAGCTTAGCGGCAACTCTTTATCTCTCTAGAATTCCCATAAATACACGGCATCAACATCATATTTGCCACAAATTCAAGCATCCAAATCACAATTCCATGTAAAATAAGCCAAACCCACCTACCAATTTTCCCAATTCGAACGAAACCCTAATTTTTAGAACAAAAACCCTAGATTTGTTACTGATTTTGTTGTACAAAACCTACCGGAGCAAAGCATCGAGAAACCTTTGAGCAGAGGTACTATACCAGATTTGGGATCTCTAGAATCACTACTAGAAAAACTCAAATTTCCGACGAAAATTACCGACGGATACAAACCGTCGGTAATTACCGACGGATTACCGACAGATTTCATTTAAAAAAAAAAATAAATAAATATCCGTCGGTAATTACCGACGATTTTAAATCCATCGGTAATTACCGACGGATTACCGACGGATTAGCTAATTAAAAAAATTAAAAATTAAAATTAAATAATCTGCCGGTAATTACCGACGGATTATTTAATTTAAAAAATAAAAAATAAAAATTAAATAATCCGTCGGTAATCCGTCGGTAATTACCGACGGTCTATTTAATTTAAAAAATAAAAAATAAAAAATAAATAATCCGTCGGTAATTACCGACGGATTATTTAATTTTAAATTTTTATTTATTTTTATTAACTAATCCGTCGGTAAATAATTACATTATTTAAAAAATATATATATATTAAATAAACCGTCGGTGTATATATGTATGAATGTTTGTATGTATATACATGTATGTGTGTATGTCTATGTGTATGATAATATATGTACACATATGTATATACAGTACATATATGTTTGTGTGTCATGGTGTACTATCGGTATGTTTGTATATGTGTATATATGTATGAATGTTTGTATGTATATACATGTATGTGTGCATGTACAAGTGGATGATAGTATATGTGTATGATACTATATGTACACATATGTATATACAATACATATATGTTTGTGTGTCATGTGTACTATCTATATGTTTATGTATGTTTGTATATGTGTATATATGTATGAATATTTGTATGTATATACATGTATGTGTGGATGTATATGTGTGTATGTATATGTATATGTACAGGTATGATAGTATATGTACACGTATGTATATACAGTACATATATGTTTGTATGTCATGTGTACTATCTATATGTTTATGTATGTTTGTATTTGTGTATATATGTATGAGTGTTTGTATGTATATACATGTATGTATGTGTATATACACATGTAGTTGCTTATATGTATACAGTGCATACTATACATACATATGTTTGTATATGTCATACATGTCTAGCTATATGTGTATGTAAGTTTGTATATATGTCATGTGTATGTCTATATGTGTATGTATGTTTGTATATGTGTATGTGTATATATATGTATGTATGTATACATATGTAATTGCTTATACCTATAAAGTACATACGTATATAGTATATGCATGTTTGTATGTCATGTGCATACATGTATATGTATGAATGTTTGTATGTATGTATATACATATGTGTGTGTGTATATATGTATAGGTACATATGTACATGTATTGTTTAACGTATGTCATTTTTCAGTGGTTTTGGTGCATTTTTCTAATAGCCGTTAATTTTTTTTCGTTAAGTCAGTTAATATCTAGGGCATTTAGTCATAGTAAATCTAGGTTCTTAGTATGCTTTAGTGGTACTTAATAGGAGATACTGGGCCTTAGTGACCTTATAGAGTCCAATACACACCACATGCATATATGTTTGTGTGTCATTAAGAGTAATTGGAATATATCAAGGCCCGATCAATCATTAAAAGTCACTCAAGCCCATAAAAGCCCATATAGTCCATTAACAACCATTACGTCAAATATATTTCGTCAAGGACTAATGTAGTTAATTAAGAGTAATTGGAGTCCATCAAGACCCGATCAATCATTAAGAGTCATTCAAGCCCACAAAGGCCCAATAAGATTCATTAACAAGCATTGAGTCAAATATGATTCGTCAAAGACCATTATAGTTCATGAAGACCCAATACATTTCATTAAAGCCATCAAAAGGGTTTCAATGGGTTTTAATGGATCTATTGGGCTTTAATCAATTATAATGGGCTTTAATCTGTTCATTAGTGTTGATCTAGTGATTCTCTTCAACTGGATTGATCTCAGGGTGGTGATCCACTCTTACCCTTATTACCGTAATTTTTTGTATTTTTCGGTTGATTACCATAACCTCTCTTCTCACCGGAACCAACCCTAACCAGTGTGAGATCTTACAATCATTAATTGTGTGTATATATATATATATATGATTGAGTTCTGATAAAAATAAGTTAATAAATTACATGAGCAAACAATAAATTACATAAAAAATTGAAAAATAAACAACATTCGAATGAAATAAATTGCATCAAAAAAAATTAGTACTTAAGAATTATAAAAACTTGATTTCCCCTAAAATATTAATACCTATAAATTATAAAAAAAACATTAGAGTTACCTAATTTTTTCCCTAAAAATTCCCCCCTAATTTTCCCCCTAAAAAATCCCCCCTAACACGTCTTCCCTCCCCCTTTTGGCCCTAAATTCATAAGCCTCCCCAAGACCCTCTCATTCTCTCACCCTCTCATCTGCCGAGCGATCGGGAGCCACCACCAGCCGCCATCGTCATCGCCACCAGCATCCACCACCAGCCGAGCGTCGCCATCGAGAAGAAGCTTCCGAGAGACCGAGAGCCACCAACAACCGTCGTCGCCATCGAGAGCCCTCCACCGTCGCCGTTCATCGAGCTTCTTCCAAGGTAACTCTTCTTTCGATTTTGATTTGGTGAAGTGGGTATGTTTTTTGTTAACCATGAATGTGGGTTCATTTTAGAGCCACCATCGTCGCCGTCTCCATCTAGAGCCACCATCGTCGCCGTTTCCATCTAGAGCCACCATCGTCGCCGGCGAGTTCACAGGTGAATCTCTCTCTCTTCTTCTTCTTCTTCTTCTTCTTCTTCTTCGATACTGAACTTTAATTAGATCTATTATTCTTTGTTTCTTTGTGACTGGTTTGGAACAAGTCGGCTCATACACCGATTGATCTACCTTGTTCCTCGTTACGTTTATATTGAGATACGAAATCTGGTTTTTCTTCTCTTCTTTGTTGTCGTGATATCAGTTAATACCTCAGATCTGCTATTTCTTTTGTTGTTTAAGACTGGTTTGCAACAAGTCGGTTCATACACCGATTGATCTACCTTGCTCATGAAAACCTTCATACTGGATCAATATATATAAACAAAGGTAATACCTCAGATCTGCTATTTCTTTTAAGCTGAATGTATTTTAAGCTAATGATGAACGATTTTAGTGTGATTCTGTAGCTGAGTTTACCCACTCATCATATCGTGGAAGAACCAATCTAAACAGCATCATACATTTGCATAAATATTATTGTTCTTTGTCTCTTGTAAAGAATTTATTTGGAAAGTTTTTTTTCAAGGTAAAATATAAATTCGGTAACTTTTATATTCTGTTGTGTATGCCATAGTTAATTGACTATGAAGCCCATTATTGTCTGATACATGTTAAGAGCCTTTTTGTTTTCATTCTGAAGAATTGCTTTTTAAACACATAGAGTGGAACCTGTTTGTGTACCTCTTAATAGTTCCATTAAGAGGCAACCTCTGAATCGGTAAGAGGTGAATCTTGTCTGGCAAAAACAAATCTGCCTCTTAATGGTTCTAAAACCCTCTTAATGATTTTGTATCTTGGGCCTCCCTTAACCATTCAGAGCCCCAATTTCATTTTGAACAATTACCAAACAACCATATTTCATTTTGCACTATATCATAAGAGCCTCTTAATCATTCTGACCACTTAATCATTATGCACCTAACCATTCAGCAATTGCCAAACAGCCCGTAAGTTGGTTTGTGAATCTATGCTACTTGAAAGCTCTGCTACATTCTTTAAAGAATCTGTATTTTCAGGTGTATAACAATGGTCTTCGGTTTCCTTTTTCTTTACACCGCAACTTTTGTAACACCCTCAAATTTGGAAAGAGCAACTAAATTAAAATTTTCGATATTACATCCGAAACAATAGGTAAAATACCTCCAATTACAAACAATGGTTATCTCCAAGTTATACATACTACACAAGTCTCATTTCCAAGACTAAACCCACTTCGGACATTACCTAATCCAAATACAAGTGCTACTTCCCAAGGGTAAATGCGGAAACATAACTTAAGCTATTCACCTCTCGTGCACTCTACTAGCACTCGCCACTTCACAATGTAGTTAGAGCTACCCCAACCTGAGCATGTTGCACATGCCGACAAATAAAAAGGGTTAGGCTTACGCCTAGTGAGTTCAAGCATTTTATCATGACTAAATAAAATCATAAATCGAAAGTTAGTAGTTTTAGTCATGATTCAAATAAATCTTTAAATGAAAGTTTGCAACAAGATTATCATTTCCAAAAGGGTTCCCCAAGCGGGCGTAAAGGACTCATTTTCCAACGCACTCAAAATCCATGGAAACTATTCCCGAAAAAGTGTAAAGCGTTTTCCAAAATGAGATGCGAATCCCAACCCACTCAAATACGTGAATAAATCTAGTTTTAGGCAAAACCTTCAAATACGGTTGACAATACATACTCAACCCGTAAAGCATGGAAACCATCCAGTTAAATATGATCTTTCATTGGAAACATAATACGAAGCCAAACTCACGCAAACGTAAAATGTATTAAAATCCAAATACCATAAAATAAAACTCCAGCAGTTAAAACATCCAATAAGAATGTAACATAAAATCCGTCCATCAATCATGGAAAACAATCCATAAGCATGTATTATAACCTCAACAATGTGAATAGATAAAATACCCGAAATCAACACCCTTCGGTGACGGGGGAGACCCGATCTCATCGAATGTGGCAAACACATAAATTAAACCACGATTAAATAAATGCGAGTAAGCTTCTTGGATGTGGAAACATATGACATCAACCATACTAGGTCTTTAGTCAATCCTCGACATCAATCATACTAGATCTTTAGCCCATCTCAGACATCAACCAAAACTAGGTCTTTAGTCCGTTTTAGACATCAACCAAAACTAGGTCTTTAGTCCATCTCCGGCATCAACCAAAACTAGGTCTTTAGCCCTTCTTAGACATCAACCAAAACTAGGTCTTTAGTCCATCTCCGCCATCAACCAAAACTAGGTCTTTAGCCCTTCTTAGACATCAACCAAAACTAGGTCTTTAGTCCAAGCCATCAAGTTCAATCCTACTGGATCTTTACCTTGGGAAAACCCACCATCCGAAACAAGCTTACTCGACTTAAATATAATTACATGACCCCAAAAGAATAACTAATGCATTCAAATCATGTAAATCTCCAACATAATGCAACTCATGCAATGCAAACCCCAAGCCCACGTCGAGCTTATTAAAACCGGGCGAATGCCATCAAGACTCAATCGAGTCTAAAACCGAGCCCTCTGCTCAAAGACCTAATGATCATTTATTGACGTCAAATCATGCAAATAAAAATGCAATTTATCATATAACACAACCTAAACTCCACCCTGAGCATGTAAAATATCAACAACATGCAATAATATGCAACACGGTGCAATAAAAGCGACCCGTAAATAAGACTCCACATCGAGCCATTTAAACCGGACAAATGTCCCAAGACTAACTCAAAGTCAAACCGAGCAAAGTGCTCCAAGCTTGCTAGACCCATAATGTCGATCAAAAACGCGTTTAAACATTGTTTAGGCAAGCTATACTACAAATTCATCATTAACCCCAAAACTCTTTACGGGTTAAACAAAAATGGTTTTCCCAAAGGACTCACACCCTTATAATTCTCAAAATGACACATACACTTAAAAATGTATTTCCCAATTGGTTTTCAAAATCATTTACACATATATGATTAAACCATCAATTAAACCTCATTTTGAGCAAATAATCTTTTAAAGACAATTTATGGTTTCTAACCATCCAAACATCCAAAAGCCCCAAATATGGGTGTTTTACACATTTATGAAGATAAACACTTCAAAAGAGTTAAATCAATCAAATAACTTAACCACATATATTTTCAATTAAAACACACACATATTTGTAAAATATTCATTTTGGCATGTACAACGTTTTCGCAAAGTAACTTGAACTCACCTCGCTAGATTTAAGCTAAATCTAGGGTTTCTCCAACGTATGCTCCTTTGATGAAGTTTACATCTTCAAGCCAAATCTTCCAAAAACCTAGATCCACAAGTTCCAACCATAAATAATCATCCTCTAACCATAACACATCAAAACCCCCAAATATATCAAACCCTAGTTCTTAAATATGAGGTAAACCATATTTCCTTAACCCATCATCGCCAAAAATCGTTCAACATCATCACAAGAGGGAAAGAAGATGAAATTAACAACAATAACATCTTTAGGTGGGAAGAGATTACCTTAAATCACTTGAATCCTCCAAGACGAACTCCTAATCTCCACAAAAGCTTCAAGCTCTCCAATATGCTCAACAATGGAGGAAGGGGTTTGATTACAACTTAGATGGTGAATAAATGAAGGAGGAGAGGGGAGGGGATGGTGTTTCTTGAGAAAATCGGCTGAGAGAGAGAGAGAGAGAGAGAGAGAGTTGAGTCGAGAGAGAGATAAAAATGAAGAAGAAGGAATGAGAAAGAGGATTTAAAGCCCCCTGGAGCCCGTCAGCGATAATGACACGGCGATTGTGACAGTGTCACAATCGCCAGGGCACAATCGCCCGTGCCCCTACAACTCTCGGTACATCATGGGCGATAGTGACACGGCGATTGTGACAGTGTCACTATCGCCGGGCACAATAGCTCAGAGTGTACCGAAACTCGTTTTGGCCATAACTTCCTCGTTCTAGCTCCGTTTTTGCTCCGGAAAGAACCGTTGGACTCGTATTCGAATTCCCCATCCAACAAGACAATAAAATCTAGGATTTAACTCCAAATCCCATTTTCCATATTTTTCTTAAAAGATCGATTCCTCACTGAATCGAAGTTGTACTTATCCGAAAATCACGGGTGTTACAATCCTCCCAACCTTGGAATGATTTCGTCCTCGAAATCTATATCCCTTACAACAATGCCAAACGACTCAACTCCGACCATAAATCATCAATTCCTAACTGGAATCCAACTTTCCTCACATAGTCTATAAAGACAATCCTTGAATAATTTCTTCTCAACAACACGCCTTCAAGTACACCGCACTTATGTCCGGTTGAACATTCCAACCACTGGGATAACTCTTAGTTAGATGACTTCGGTTGCCTCCCAACCTTAAAGTGTTCCATCTTCCTCAATTTTAGTTTCAACTCTAAATCGCTTCACGGTTTATTCACTAACAAACCCAACAACAATATCAACTACGATCATCCCTACCATTAACTGTCAATTTACTCCACGAGTTCCAATAGACTCCAAGAATTCGTCACAACATCAGTCATCAGTTCCTTTACCACACAAGGAAATCATCACTACAAAATCTACTCATCACACTTGAGTATCTTAGGATTTGCTACAACCGCTATCCTTATTTCATTTACAATCGGACTACACCTTCCGAATATGCTAACGGTTCCCAATCTCCAATCCACAAAGGTTGACACTTAGTTATACCACCAAGCTTTGAACTCTAACGGGACTCCACACACGAGTTCCGTTTACCGAGGGTTTCCACCAAAGACTAAGGTTGTCAACAAAACGGCTATACCAACCCCACAATGTGTTACCGCAAGTCCAACCCTCCAATTACCACAACCACATTTAGTTTGTTACCGATATCATCCAGCCCATAATACGAACACGCGTGGAATACTCAACCTTCCACCGTCGAAGTGCTACACGCACTTACCCTTAACTGGGTTATCTACTCTTTCCAAGGTCCTAACGAGTTCAAGGTTTTCGAGTGCGTTATTCAATAAATATGCCAATTAATCAAAACCATTCACAAAATATTTTCAACACCAAGATTTTCATCTCAAATAACTTGTGCAAAATAAAACTACTACTATCAGCTTGGTAGTTACGCAAAACTGGGCACGCTCGTCCCACATAGGAAAATCATGTTGAAAATCATTTCATTGCAGTTCAGTTTACCCACAAAACGCAAAAGTGTAGTAAACAATTTCTTTTAAATGAAACACCACAGTTCTAGTATGAATTGACTCATGACATGCAAGTAAAGTGACTGCTCGACCTTAAACAGGGTGCGACACCAGGTGTGCACGTATTTCAAAAGAGGTCTAAACAACATTGACTCCAACATTTCCTCGTCAACCATAAAACGACATGAGGCAAGGTTTACCAACAAAATTTTGCGCGCGTCAGTTTATTACACAAAACGATGGAGCGGTTCACCAACATTCTTAGTCAAAACATAAAATGACTTGTGCAAATTCCCTAATTAATACAAAAACCCACACGTCTCCATCACTTGAAAATATCGACTAAAACATCATACAACTTCACATTGGGGTAGGCATGCAAGCTTGTAACACTTCTAATAGAAATTTTCTTGTAACTAAATAACGTGCATCAAATGGTTCGTGACCAAATTTCGACAAATGAAACTCTTTAAATCAATTTCTCAAAATCTCTCATCCGGTCCTATAATGCCATTTGAGTAAAACGTTTCTGGTAAAACTTGCACACAACAATGCGTTATTCCAAAACATATGAGGAAATAGGTGTTAATAATTATTTGACATCGAAAGGGTTCAACTTATTTTCAAATCCCAAATTGTACTAACGGTGCGTATCAATGTCCAAAACATAAGAAATTCCGCGTACTATAATTTTATACAAAAATTTTCTAAAATCTTCCTCACGAAGCATTTTCTCAAGGTTTCGTACTTGGGACACAAAACGTCAAAACGTAATTGCTAAAAATGTATTTGTCCAATTACTCCCAACACACATTTCTCCGGAAACCAAAAAGGTTTTCAATTCTTCCAAAATAATCGGCAATTCAAAGTTAACCAAATATCAACGACTAACACATTTTCATTTTCAAAATGCAAAGCATTGCGAACTGTGCATGATTTCTACAACACCAAAACACCCTTTGACCGAGTGGTCATCATTTAAACAAGAGTCTATAAAACATTTTCACTCACAATTCGTTCAACAAAGTGACGAGAAACAATGGTTACCAAGCTATGCATACCCCTAAGTCGATATAACACATTTTTCATGAAAATAATAATAAACATTTATCTGACCAAAAGCGCGCCAAAATGTTCTCTCATGCCTTACTTAAGTCATGTATAAATCATTCCATACACTGAACTATATGCAACAAAATACTTAGTAATCACAGATTTTTGAAAGAAAAGTTACGCGACGCTAGAGTTCCAAACTCGTCTCTTTTTAATCGCCTTGTGGCAAAAATTAATCTTTCTCAACAAAACTCGAGTGGAAACAAATGCCCAACCAAAACTCGTAAACTTTTCACATAAGCAATTGGAGTATGCACATTGTAAAATTGTACTCACACGACTCAACATGTCGTAAAACCAAACTCCATGAACCTCCATGGACTCAATGACTCCAAGTCAATAAAACGGCGCTAAACACCATGCTTCCAAAGCCAAATTGCTAAAACCAAAAATCATAGATGAGACGCCAAAATCCCAAAAATCCCCTTCTAGGGTAATACCACCTAAACGACATTGTTTAACAACTCTCATTAGACAAAATCCCCAAAATAATCTCACATAGACATAATGGAAAAATAACTTTCCGTCCAAACTCTAACATATGTGGAGGAGATCCAATGTTAAAGTCACAAGTCGTAGTTATTGCCCAACATCTCAAACATCATTTATATATGATTATCATTACGTCCAAAACAAATGTTGAACAACGATGAAATAAGGCAAAACAAATCCCGACGGAGTTCGCAACTCCCGCGATAAAACGGTTTCATGCACTTTTAAAACCATAATTTGAAATCTTGTGTGCGTGCCAAACATTTCTCAAAATTTATAACCCAGTCCACATAAGGATTGGAAACACAAGAAACAGTTGATGCAATTTATTTCCAAAATAAATTTCGTGCATAATTTAGTCGACATACAACGTCTCCACTCATACTCCTCCAAAATCCTCCGGTCTACTATTTTCATCCGGATATTCAAACCTCTTAAGGCAAGTTGGGAAATACATCAATTAACTTTACGGTTTTTTCTCCAATCAAAATCGGCTCAAAAGCCTATGGTTCTAGTCCGACCATCAATCTTGACCCGAAACGGCCTACATAAAGCAAACATCATGCTTACCGTCACTCCAAGTGACTAATACTAGAATCGTCCATCCATTCCAACAACTACTAGTTCAGAACCTCCTTCACTACCCCAACGATCACCACATGAAAGCAATTCGAGCATGCACATGTACTAGTAGGTTCACCATGACACTGGCCAGGTGTCACTATGAACGCACTGCATATGATTATCCTTGTTGCTCTCGACATGATTCTCGTTTCTAAAAGCTCCATCAACTTCAAAACATCTTATCTTAAAGTGCCCAAAGGTGAATTTCACTCTCGTTTACTTAAACAAACACTAGTTTGAGTCTAGGTATCCAAATTCAACACCTAATTCTCTCAAACTTATGCTCTGATACCAACTTGTAACACCCTCAAATTTGGAAAGAGCAACTAAATTAAAATTTTCGATATTACATCTGAAACAATAGGTAAAATACCTCCAATTACAAACAATGGTTATCTCCAAGTTATACATACTACACAAGTCTCATTTCCAAGACTAAACCCACTTCGAACATTACCTAATCCAAATACAAGTGCTACTTCCCAAGGGTAAATGCGGAAACATAACTTAAGCTATTCACCTCTCGTGCACTCTACTAGCACTCGCCACTTCACAATGTAGTTAGAGCTACCCCAACCTGAGCCTGTTGCACATGCCGACAAATAAAAAGGGTTAGGCTTACGCCTAGTGAGTTCAAGCATTTTATCATGACTAAATAAAATCATAAATCGAAAGTTAGTAGTTTTAGTCATGATTCAAATAAATCTTTAAATGAAAGTTTGCAACAAGATTATCATTTCCAAAAGGGTTCCCCAAGCGGGCGTAAATGACTCATTTTCCAACGCACTCAAAATCCATGGAAACTATTCCCGAAAAAGTGTAAAGCGTTTTCCAAAATGAGATGCGAATCCCAACCCACTCAAATACGTGAATAAATCTAGTTTTAGGCAAAACCTTCAAATACGGTTGACAATACATACTCAACCCGTAAAGCATGGAAACCATCCAGTTAAATATGATCTTTCATTGGAAACATAATACGAAGCCAAACTCACTGTAACGTCCCAAAAATTACAAGCAAATTTAAATTTTTAAAATAAACATTTCATTTATAACAACTCATTAAATGATCCCAACGTTTCGTTTGCAAACACATAATTACTATCTTTGTAAAATAAAACCAGCGGAATAAACGTTTAATTATTAAAACCATAAAGCAACCAGCTCTCCTCGCGCGCCAGTGTGTACTCGTCACGCCTTGGAGCCGCTCGGACCTGAAACCACAGTTTATTGGGAAAGGGTAAGCACGAAGCTTAGTGAATTCAAACACCACAAATAATACAGTTATTTCACACTACCCCTAAAACAGATAGTGACACATAAACGATCATACAGGTCTACGAACAAATCATAAACGTGTATATCCACAACCACCCACCTAAAAGGCACAAGTCGGTCCCACCGACCACATGATAACATCTTCGGCCCCGCCGAATCCCCGGTCCCACCGAGTCTCTACGCCACCCGCGTATAAAATCTCCGGCCCCGCCGGACCCTCGGTCCCACCGAGTTAACATGACAACATAGTATCAACTAGACACCCCACTATCTAGTTCCACCACACAATCACATAAAGCTACCACACACGTACTACAACAATGATAAAACAACCGTTATTAGATATAGTGAGAGAACTCACCTCGAATGCGCGCCTAGCTTAACAATACAATTCAAGCTTCACAATTACGGTCACTTCCCAGCACCTAAACGCATGTTAAAACGTGTCAATACAAGACCCGGACCCTATGACACGACACACGCTTAAACCGTCACTAAAACCATTTTCCGCTCTCGCCAAACAGGTCTGTTCGGGACCTGTTTCGACCCCTTTAAGCCCAGAAAATTCCCAATATTATTTCATGATTAGAAAGTACTCAGAGATAGGGTTTCAAGGACATATTATACGCCTCCTAACGATTTTTCTACAATTTGATATGAATTAAATACGAACGATTACCAAAACTGCCAGTTTTCGGTCCAGCCTGCGCAAACAGCCCAATACAGCCTAGCTACGGGCTTAATCAGACTTTTGGCAAAACACGAAAAACCTTCCCAATTCGATTTGGGAACTTTGGGCACCAATTTCACCTCAAAACGAGTTACGAGCAGAAAGTTATGGTCTACACAAAACAGTGGCAGATTCCAGAATTTTACACATAAAATGACGAATCACCGAACTTGCGACCACTTTTTCGCCCAGTTAGAGACCGAACCAGTTTTCCGCTAAAACACAGAAAACGTGCCCGACCCCGAACTTGAACCGTGGGCGCCAGTTTCGGCTCAAACGGAGTTACGACGGAAAAGTTACGATCACACGAAAACTGGACAGCACACTTAGAATTTTCATAAAATCACGATTTATAAAAACGGTTCAAGGCTTAACGGTTCGGGTTACAACTAGGGCTGGACACCCCACGCACCACCCACTGCCACCTCCGGCAGTGGTGGTCGGCGGCGGCGGCGGCCACCGCCGGTGGTGGTTTCACGGCGACATCAAAGAAACAACAAGGGGGGGGGGGGAAACACTTACCTACGACGACGTCTCACCACCACGACCACACCTCTCTCTCTCGATCTCCGACGAAACCAGGTTGGTGGCGCCCTCCGGCGACAGCAGCAGCGGCGGCGACGGCTGCCGCTGTGGTCTTTCTTCTCGTCTCTCTCTTTCTCGCGATCGCTCTCTCTCCCTTTTCTTTCACTTACGGCCGCACCACACACCAAGGAAACTAGGAGAATGAATTGTAGGGTTGGAGATTGTTGGCTTGCTTGAAACACAAGGAAAAAAGAAAAACGGGAATGGGTTCCAGCCATGGGCCGAGACCCATGCAACATATTTCCAAGATTTGCACAAAGGCCCCTCCATTACGTCTTAACTCACAATCTATAACAAAAGACACGTAAGCTAACATTTTTGGTCCTTTTTGACACCAAACCACTAACCAAAAACAATTAAAGGTAAACACTTTAAAATGGTTTAAAGATTTATTACGCATTTGGTCAAACTTGCTAACCCCGTTAGTAAAGATTCGCTAAAAGAACAATATTAAAGCAATTAATTAAAATATATATAAACATACCGGGACACGGGCTTTACAACTCTCCCCCACTTGGATTAGACTTCGCCCTCGAAGTCTCTGCCTACGAATAGCTCCGGATAGTTCTCCCTCACCTCAACCTCAGGTTCCTAAGTCCACTTGAAACCCCTACTAAACTTCTCGAATACTATTCTTACTAACGTACTCTTTCTAAGACACTGGGATTATGATCGGCAGAACACCCCGACAATTGAAATCATTCCTAGCCAAGCGACTACGGTTGTCCCCCAACCTTAGATATTCCATACATCCCGAGTCAAATCTCAAGATCTAACCACTCTAAAGCTGCTCACCAGTATACTCCACAGGATACTCGATTACGATCCCTCCTATCATTAATTGACGATTAACTTCTACGAATTCTAATAGACTCCAAAGATTTTCAATAACTTATATTAACAAAACATCGACCCCCTGCCGAACATCGGTCCAACCGATTACAATAACAAACATCGGCCACCCGCCGAACATCGGTCCAACCGATTACAATAACAAACATCGGCCACCCGCCGAACATCGGTCCAACCGATTACAATACAAACATCGGCCACCCGCCGATCATCGGTCCAACCGATTACAATAACAAACATCGGCCACCCGCCGAACATCGGTCCAACCGATTACAATAACTCACATCAGCGTGGTATTATCCTAGACACTAACACAAATAGATATCCCCCACAAACAAATCAACTAACACACACGTAGGTCATTCCACCATAACCATCCATCACAAGTGATCATTTCAGGGTTACTACTACTGACACCATGATTATCTTGAAATCGGCTACAACTCTCCGATTATACTAAAGGTGTTTGGCCTCAAGCCCAAACGTCGACACCTAAATATATCACCTTACCTCAAAATGGTTGATGCGCATTTATTCTCTTAATAACAAAGGGCATCAATCCCTTAACCGATACTATTCGGCCTACAGTACTAACGCGCGTTGAATACCTACCTTCCACCGTCGACGTATCATCCACACTTGCTCTACGAAGCCAAGTCACACCGTATCGAGGATACACCTTGACGTCTACCTCCCAGGTAACGCCTCAAGACCCAGCACACCGGAACTACCTCCCAGGTAAGTGCCCACAACTATATCCTCCTAGTACCTACTGGAAAGTCTAGGTTAAACACATGAATACCGGGGTGCCACCCCGAGATACCCAACCAACCATTACCAACGACTGACTGACGTGTCTAAGGATCCAAAGCAAACAGCCTACCAACAACATGCCTATTCCGGATTGACTCACTCACCCCAAACATGTAAACACTCAACGTGCAAAGAATGCCAAACGGTGCGACAAAAACAACTCATCAACTAGACTTCACATCGAGCCATTAAAACCGGGCAATTGGCCCATGACTAACTCCAAGTCAAAACCGAGCAAATGCTCCACGCTTGCTAGACCCAAAGGTCGGAAAATGCGTTTAAACAAAGTTTAAGCAAGCAATACTCTGAAATCATCCTTAGTCTCAGACTCAACACGGATTAAACAAAAGAGTTTTCCAAAATGACTCACACCCTAAAAATTCTCGAAATGACACATGACACTTAAAAGCACATTTCCCCAAATGGTTTACAAAATCATTTACAAAATATTTTCAACATCAGGATTTTCATCTCAAAAGATCGTATGTAATAAAACTACTATTACTTGATCGATAGTTACGCAAAACTGGACACGCTCGTCCCACATAGGAAAATCATGTTGAAAATCGTTCCATTGCAGTTCAGTTTACTCACACACAAGCAAGCGTAATAAATAATATCTTTAAAATGAACCGCCTCGATTCCAGTATGGATTGACTCATGACATGCACTTAAAGTAACCGCTTGACCTTAAACAGGGTGCGACAAGGTGTGCACCTAATTCAAAATAAGTTTCACGACATTTGATTAAAGAAAATTCTTCTTTTTAATCATAAAAATGACGTGGCACAGGGTTCGCCATGAATTTTCGCGCGTCAGCTAATCACACAAAACGATGACACGGTTTACAAATATATTTTTGTTAAAACACAACTGTCTCGTGTAAGTTTCCAACTTGAAGACAGAACCCAGTCCGCTTCTATTAATTGGAAATATCGACTAAAACCTCATAAAATCTCAAACTGGGGGCAGGCATGCAAGCTTGTAACACTTCCTCAAGTTCCGTACTTGGGACATATAACGTCAAAACATTATAGTTTAAAAAAATGTATTTATCGAAATTGCTCAAAATACTCGTTTCCTCCAAAGCAAAAGTTTTAACTTCCAAAAAGAAATGATCGGTAATTCTAAATTAACCGAATGTCAAAAATCTACGCATTTATATTTCCAAAATATAACACATTGTAATCGTATGCATGATGTTCACAACATTAAAACACTCATTGGATCAAATGGTCTTTCATTTCGACAAAAAAGAACTAAAACATTTTCATGCACGACTCGTTTATCAAAATGTCGAGAACAAAGGTTACCCCAGTATGCATACCCCTAAGTCGATAAATCGCATTTTCATGGAAATGTCAATAAAACCTTTAGCTGACTAAAAAGCGCACTAAACAACTCCTTATGAAATGTTACCAAAATTCCTCCATGCATCACTTATGTCACGCATGAATCAATCCACACACTGAACTATTTGCAATAAAACACTTAGTAATACAAACTCTCGAACGAAAAGTTAAGCGACACTGGAATTCCAAACTCATTTTAAACAAATCACCAAAATAGCCTTTATACAGACATCGTGGAATGTAACTTTTCGTCTCAACTCTAACACATGTGGAGGAGTTCCAATGTTAGAGTCTCAATCCGTAGTCACTTACCCAACATCTTAACCACCACCAAAACACGGATAACATCGTACCCGAAAGAACCGTTGGAAAAATAACGAAAATGAGACAAATTCTAACAAAGTTTGCACTCCCGTGATAAAACGATTTCATACACTTTCAAAACCATATTTCAAAATCTTGTGCGTGTGCTGAGCAGTTCCCAAAATTCCAAAACACCGTCCATAAAGAGATTTGAAACACAAGAATTTGTTAATGCAATCTTATTTTCAAAATAACTTCGTGCATGACTCATTCGGCATTCAACGTCTCGACCCCTACTACTCCGAAACTCTTCGGTCTACTATTGTCATCCAGACATTTTAACCTCTTAAGGCAAGTTGGGAAATCACATCAAATCATCTTACGGGTTTTCCTCAAATCAAAGTCGGCTCTATGAGCCTATGACCCTAGCACAATCTTCCATCTTGGCCCGAAATGATCTGCTTACAACAAATATCATCCCTATCGTCACTCCAAGTGACTAATATTAGAATCGTCTTTCTATTCCAACGACTACTAGTTTAGGACCTTCATCACTACCCCCAACGATCATCACCTCAAAACACTTCGAGTACACACCTGTACTAGTAGGTTTACTATAGTTGTTCCTCCTTGTGATGGCTATTCTGGGTAGACAATACAACGCGTTATTAGCACATAATAACTCATACTAACAACACTCACGCTCAACTCCTTGGATTCCTCGTGACTTCCCCGACTCGAGCATTGATCCTGTGCTTCCGGTAGTAGGAGCTCTGCTACTACCATCCACACCTATCATCGCCCGTTCCGAGTTCCATCCCAAGAGGTCCAAGTAGTTTCTCGCCGAAACTATACACATATGCCCGCACCGGCATATGTACACACTCTTCCTAGCTCCCTAGGAATTCCATCCAAACCACTACCCTTGCTACTGCCAAATCCCTAATAGCAAGCAGCAGACATGCAATACAGTGTAATAAGCACCAAGCAATTTAGCATACATACTCCTATGTTCTAGAAAGCAATCTAGCACACGTACTCATACATAAACACCCTTCCCAGCTCTCTAGGAACTTCCTCTTATCCCACTACCCTTGCTACTACCGAATCCCTACTAATTATAACGGGTGACCTCGCGAATACCCGATTATATGCAGTGCGAAACAAATAGACAGTCGAATACAAGACTCTATCCTAGAACGGTTGGACTCAAACAAGAGCTGCGCAATAGAACTAAATCGAATATTCTAAGGCTATAAATCTCTTACTGCATACAACCTAGAGGGCATCCACTTAGTAACCTATCATAATTAGCATAAATTCCTAATAGCAAGTAGTTCAACATACAGCATAGTGTCCACAACAGGCAATCTAGCATGCATACTCTATGATCTTGAAAGCAATAAAACACTAAGTATTGTACCTTTTCCCCTGGCTCCGGCTGACTGTACACACTGCGCCATCGATCACCGTTTCTCAAATGGGTTTTCCTTTCTTTTATTTTCCAAAAATTTTAAAGAAAATTTTATAGCCGCAAACTTGAGATCAAACACACCGAGGTGCATTTGATTCACTCAAGCTGTGCTCTGATACCAAGTTGTAACGTCCCAAAAATTACAAGCAAATTTAAAATTTTAAAATAAACATTTCATTTATAACAACTCATTAAATGATCCCAACGTTTCGTTTGCAAACACATAATTACTATCTTTGTAAAATAAAACCAGCGGAATAAACGTTTAATTATTAAAACCATAAAGCAACCAGCTCTCCTCGCGCGCCAGTGTGTACTCGTCACGCCTTGGAGCCGCTCGGACCTGAAACCACAGTTTATTGGGAAAGGGTAAGCACGAAGCTTAGTGAATTCAAACACCACAAATAATACAGTTATTTCACACTACCCCTAAAACAGATAGTGACACATAAACGATCATACAGGTCTACGAACAAATCATAAACATGTATATCCACAACCACCCACCTAAAAGGCACAAGTCGGTCCCACCGACCACATGATAACATCTTCGGCCCCGCCGAATCCCCGGTCCCACCGAGTCTCTACGCCACCCGCGTATAAAATCTCCGGCCCCGCCGGACCCTCGGTCCCACCGAGTCTCTACGCCACCCGCGTATAAAATCTCCGGCCCCGCCGGACCCTCGGTCCCACCGAGTTAACATGACAACATAGTATCAACTAGACACCCCACTATCTAGTTCCACCACACAATCACATAAAGCTACCACACACGTACTAAAGCAATGATAAAACAACCGTTATTAGATATAGTGAGAGAACTCACCTCGAATGCGCGCCTAGCTTAACAATACAATTCAAGCTTCACAATTACGGTCACTTCCCAGCACCTAAACGCATGTTAAAACGTGTCAATACAAGACCCGGACCCTATGACACGACACACGCTTAAACCGTCACTAAAACCATTTTCCGCTCTCGCCAAACAGGTCTGTTCGGGACCTGTTTCGACCCCTTTAAGCCCAGAAAATTCCCAATATTATTTCATGATTAGAAAGTACTCAGAGATAGGGTTTCAAGGACATATTATACGCCTCCTAACGATTTTTCTACAATTTGATATGAATTAAATACGAACGATTACCAAAACTGCCAGTTTTCGGTCCAGCCTGCGCAAACAGCCCAATACAGCCTAGCTACGGGCTTAATCAGACTTTCGGCAAAACACGAAAAACCTTCCCAATTCGATTTGGGAACTTTGGGCACCAATTTCACCTCAAAACGAGTTACGAGCAGAAAGTTATGGTCTACACAAAACAGTGGCAGATTCCAGAATTTTACACATAAAATGACGAATCACCGAACTTGCGACCACTTTTTCGCCCAGTTAGAGACCGAACCAGTTTTTCGCTAAAACAGAGAAAACGTGCCCGACCCCGAACTTGAACCGTGGGCGCCAGTTTCGGCTCAAACGGAGTTACGACGGAAAAGTTACGATCACACGAAAACTGGACAGCACACTTAGAATTTTCATAAAATCACGATTTATAAAAACGGTTCAAGGCTTAACGGTTCGGGTTACAACTAGGGCTGGACACCCCACGCACCACCCACTGCCACCTCCGGCAGTGGTGGTCGGCGGCGGCGGCGGCCACCTCCGGTGGTGGTTTCACGGCGACATCAAAGAAACAACAAGGGGGGGGGGGGGAAACTTACCTACGACGACGTCTCACCACCACGACCACACCTCTCTCTCTCGATCTCCGACGAAACCAGGTTGGTGGCGCCCTCCGGCGACAGCAGCAGCGGCGGCGACGGCTGCTGCTGTGGTCTTTCTTCTCGTCTCTCTCTTTCTCGCGATCGCTCTCTCTCCCTTTTCTTTCACTTACGGCCGCACCACACACCAAGGAAACTAGGAGAATGAATTGTAGGGTTGGAGATTGTTGGATTGCTTGAAACACAAGGAAAAAAGAAAAACGGGAATGGGTTCCAGCCATGGGCCGAGACCCATGCAACATATTTCCAAGATTTGCACAAAGGCCCCTCCATTACGTCTTAACTCACAATCTATAACAAAAGACACGCAAGCTAACATTTTTGGTCCTTTTTGACACCAAACCACTAACCAAAAACAATTAAAGGTAAACACTTTAAAATGGTTTAAAGATTTATTACGCATTTGGTCAAACTTGCTAACCCCGTTAGTAAAGATTCGCTAAAAGAACGATATTAAAGCAATTAATTAAAATATATATAAACATACCGGGACACGGGCTTTACAACTTGTGTAACACCTTAGGCATATCCCACATCGGCCGTGGACATGAGAGATGCTGGGTATATTAGTAAACCTTGGCCTTACCAGACACAACGCGTTTTGGGGCCACAAGCATGCGGGTTCCTTGGGAACTCTGTGGTTAAGCGTGCTTGGGTGGGAGTAGAACCAAGATGGGTGACCCCCTGGGAAGTCCTCGCTAAGTCGCCAAGAACAAAACCGTGAGCCAGTGGGGCAAAGCGGACAATATTGTGTCGTGGTAAGCGGGGTGTTACAAATGGTATCAGAGCCACTCCTGTGCCGTTCGGGATGGTGGGGCAAACCTCATCGAGGACGATGAGTCCCTAAGGGGGGTATGTGTAACACCTTAGGCATATCCCACATCGGCCATGGACAGGAGAGATGCTGGGTATATTAGTAAACCTTGGCCTTACCAGACACAACGCGTTTTGGGGCCACAAGCATGCGGGTTCCTTGGGAACTCTGTGGTTAAGCGTGCTTGGGTGAGAGTAGAACCAAGATGGGTGACCCCATGGAAAGTCCTCGCTAGGTCGTCAAGAACAAAACCGTGAGCCAGTGGGGCAAAGCGGACAATATTGTGTCGTGGTAAGCGGGGTGTTACACTCACGCAAACGTAAAATGTATTAAAATCCAAATACCATAAAATAAAACTCTAGCAGTTAAAACATCCAATAAGAATGTAACATAAAATCCGTCCATCAATCATGGAAAACAATCCATAAGCATGTATTATAACCTCAACAATGTGAATAGATAAAATACCCGAAATCAACACCCTTCGGTGACGGGGGAGACCCGATCTCATCGAATGTGGCAAACACATAAATTAAACCACGATTAAATAAATGCGAGTAAGCTTCTTGATGAAGTTTACATCTTCAAGCCAAATCTTCCAAAAACCTAGATCCACAAGTTCCAACCATAAATAATCATCCTCTAACCATAACACATCAAAACCCCCAAATATATCAAACCCTAGTTCTTAAATATGAGGTAAACCATATTTTCTTAACCCATCATCGCCAAAAATCGTTCAACATCATCACAAGAGGGAAAGAAGATGAAATTAACAACAATAACATCTTTAGGTGGGAAGAGATTACCTTAAATCACTTGAATCCTCCAAGACGAACTCCTAATCTCCACAAAAGCTCCAAGCTCTCCAATATGCTCAACAATGGAGGAAGGGGTTTGATTACAACTTAGATGGTGAATAAATGAAGGAGGAGAGGGGAGGGGATGGTGTTTCTTGAGAAAATTGGCTGAGAGAGAGAGAGAGAGAGTTGAGTCGAGAGAGAGATAAAAATGAAGAAGAAGGAATGAGAAAGAGGATTTAAAGCCCCCTGGAGCCCGTCGGCGATAATGACACGGCGATTGTGACAGTGTCACAATCGCCGGGGCACAATCGCCCGTGACCCTACAACTCTCGGTACATCATGGGCGATAGTGACACGGCGATTGTGACAGTGTCACTATCGCCGGGCACAATAGCTCAGAGTGTACCGAAACTCGTTTTGGCCATAACTTCCTCGTTCTAGCTCCGTTTTTGCTCCGGAAAGAACTGTTGGACTCGTATTCGAATTCCTCATCCAACAAGACAATAAAATCTAGGATTTAACTCCAAATCCCATTTCCATATTTTTCTTAAAAGATCGATTCCTCACTGAATCGAAGTTGTACTTATCCGAAAATCACGGGTGTTACAGCTTTCATGTCTGTTCTTCACATGTACGAGAGTTTTGGTTGGTGGAGTAGATCAGAGTATCTGAAAGTCCACTTTGCTGAGAGATGGAATGAGATGCATCATCTGCTTATTATGGAAGTAATGTTCGTACATTAATTACATTCCCTGCCAATTGCAATTGTGAATTTTATACCACATTAATACAATGACCTTACATATGCTAAATTTGATATTTGGGCTCTATATTGAACTCTTCTTCATCTGCATTGTAAAAAAGGTGCATCCATTCTATTTGTAGAAATTAACTCTGATAATCAGTTGGTCCAATGGTATTTCATCATTTGTGATGGACTTTCTTAAATTTAGGATTTTGTTCCCTACTTTATTGAACATTGTATATAGACTGACACTTTTGTATTTGTTAAACTAAACCAAATGAGCCCAACACTTGACGGATAAGGGCTTACCGACACGAATCACCACCCTCACTTACCTTATCAGGTAACATTCCAGGCTATCAAAATGGATTGATGGTAAGTATTTCTAACCCGGTAAGTGCTCACCACCCTCACTTAATCCTCTTGTAGAAGGTGAAGCCAAGAATGTTAAGGTAAGTAATGTGACCTAATAATAATAATAATGATTATTTTTGTAGAGAAAGAAAACATGTCTAATGTATTTAGTGAATGTGTTTGTAGGTTGGTCAATTGCACTTTGAGAATGAGATAATCCAATTGGTATTACAATTCACGATCCCTTGCCTATATATATATATATACTGCTTAATTTTGACATTTCATTGTTCCTAAATTAATTTATGAATGGGGTTGTGTTGTAGGTCCTAAAACAACAAGTTGCTCTTGAGAAAGCTTAAAGAAGAGAACGACAAGGTTCGAAAAATATTAGTCCAAGACTTGAAAGTTTCACCAGACAAGTTCAAAGTCAGCAGATACAAATATATATAGGATACAATAGTGTTATTTTGTATTAGGATAACTAACATTGAAATTAGTTTACGAATTTTGGATGATATTGTATTAAATACAATAGTGTTTTGTAATGGTTTTTGCCCAGGAATTACCGACCTTTTCTGCATAGGTTTTTTGTACAGTTTATTCTGTATTTTTAATTTTTTTTTAAAATTAAAATAAACATTACCGACGGATTACCGACGGATTTGCCGTCAGTAATTTTTAATAATATAATTTAATATTTAAATTGATTTAGATTTATTTAATTTATATAATTTTTCCGACGGCAAATCCGTCGGTAAAGAGGACTGTCGGTAATCCGTCGGTAAATATCGCTGTCGGTAATCCGTCGGTAAAGTATAACCGTCGGTAATCCGTCGGTATATGGTGGCGTCGGTGATCCGTCGGTAAAGAGAGCCGTCGGTAAATTCCGTCGGTAAATCAATTACCGACCAGGTTATTTCCGACGACGATTACCGACGGATTACCGACGGATTTGGCCGTTTACCGACGGATTACCGACGGATTTGGCCGTCGGAAATTCTCATTTTTTTGTAGTGAATCTTGATAGAAAAGGACGACGCAAAGGGAGAACTGAGTGCAGGGCGGTGGATCCATGGGGTTTAGTAGGGGTGAACATGGTACGGTACCATGTTTTTTTTTCCATATACCATGTACCAACCAATTATAATTGGTACACAAAATCTTATACCATGTACCAACCAATTATACTTGGTACCAACTAGATTGGTACCAACTTTTTTCGGTTGGTACATGTTGGTACGGTTTTATACCAACATCTCAAAAATTGAATTATGAATTAATTAAATTGACATCTTTACCAACTAGATCTAGAATGAAGAAGGGGGGTGTTGACGAAGGGGGATCTGGAAAAAATGGACGTGAATGCCCTTTTCAATTTCTTCAATAATGGTTTAACACTTTAAATAGAGTTTTTAATTATAATTATTAATTAAAGTGATTAGGGTAAAAATGGAAGATAATATAAACTCACGCCTACCATATTTGACTTTTTTATTTTCTTTTTTAATTAAAAACTTTTACCCCTTAAAATTTAAAATAAATTATCTTAAAAATTACCACTATTTTAATTAAACAAATTACATCAAAAAACGAGAATTTCGTGCTCTTTGATATGACATCCGTCTCGATATAGTTTATTGGTTGTTTTAACTGTTTTCTACGTGAAATGTTATATATGTGTTACATTCATTTATGAATATTCACTTAGCATTTCTCAATTGAACCTCTCCCTACATATATATATAGAGAGAGAGAGAGGGAACTTCAAATGTAAACTTTTTTTTTCGTGTAAACCGTGTAAACTCTCGATTTCATAGGTTTTTTTGATGATTTTTTTTTATAGAATTGTTTATTTTGATAAAATTGTTTCATATCATTCATTTCTTGATGAATTTTTTTTGCGAAATTTTTAGTTTAATAGGTGAAAACGAAAAATGTATGAAACAGTTCATAAAAATGAAGAAAACCTATGAAACTACAAATTTCATAAAACAATTTCGTCAAGAAATGAATGATATGAAACAATTTCATCAAAATAAACAATTTCATAAAAAAAATTCATCAAAAAACCTATGAAACTAAAAATTTTACACGATTTACACGAAAAAAAAGTTTACATTTGAAGGGGACTCTCTCTCTATATATATATATATAGAGGCGGGTTCAAACGAGGAGCGTACCAATTTAAGAGAACGTGAGGAGCAATTGACAGTTATGAATCACATGTGATTGGCAGTTGTAGATCACATGTGATTCACAACTGATCTGGAAGAGCAATTGACAGTTATGAATCACATGTGATTGGCAGTTATGAATCATTAATGATCCGCGACTTGCATGCCTCGCAAACCAGCTCGCGCCACTTTTGCGCGAATTTTCAAGTTAAATCCGATTTTTTAGGGTTGTAAATCATATGTGATCAGAAGCATGGGAGTGCTCCTCACGTTCTCTTAAATTGATGCGCTCCTCGTTTGAACCTTCCTCTCTATATATATATATATATATGGTTGGATTCCGTTGAGAAGTTGAGGTTAAAGCATGAGAAGTGGTTATCAACCATTGCATGAGAAATGAACGAACATTAGGATGAGATGCACTAAGACGCACCATATCAATTCCTTTTGTTGGGTCACTTAAGATTTGAAGATGACCTCAGTCTTTCATTTTTACACAGTTCATACTTAGAATAATTTTTAGGTTCTTTACAAGCAGTTTAATTGTATAAAAATGTTCGGCGAAGTCGAAGATCAACCGAAGAAACAAACTAGAATTATATCTTCAAAGCGGATTGAAGATAGACTTCTCAACCAAAGATTAAGCTGCTACTTGAGACCTCCTAAGGTCTTAGGCCAGTACACTTGAAGAGCAAGGATAATGTTGAAGACATGATCGGCAGGATCACTTGAAGATGTTGAAGACATGATCGGCAGGATATGTTGAAGACATGATCGGCGGGATATGTTAAAGACATGATCGGCAGAGAATTCCTTAAGAAAGAATACTTGAAGATATCTTTGAAGATACCCTAGGCCAACAGTTTACAGCAGGTATATTCTATTTATCTGCAAAATATATTTGGGATATCTTGCAATGATAGAGACATCATCCGAGGATCAGAAAAAGGCTATTTGGATTTCTTATCCTTTTCAAGAAAGATCAATTTCAACAAGCAGGTCAACGCTTCAAGACAAATGTGCAAAGACAAAGTACATCAGTACTTTTTCAGAAGACCTGCCTTCAAAGACATGCCTTCCTGCCTTCCAACCTCTGCTTGAGAAGTGTCCATGCATTTAATGCAAGAGGCACTATATAAAGAGGTCATCTCCTTCTTTGCAAAGATTACCAGATTATAGACTCTTCAAGCTCTGAAGTGCTGACATTTTCTCTCCTTTCTCAAAAGTTCATTGTTTGTACTAAGTGTCTTACAATTGTTCTTATTCTCTGTGTGTCTGTGTGTAACATTGTTTGAACTTATTTATCTGTTCTGTTCCGCAACAATCAATAGTTTCTGTGTGTAATTCTTATTTGAAGTTTTTCAATAAAAGAATTAAATTAAGTGAAAAATTCTGTGTATTGTATTCAACCCCCCCTTCTACAATACTTATTTACCATTGCTACTCAATAGCTGGGACCAACAAGTGGTATCAGAGCAGGCCAGTTTAATCTAATAAACTTGATCTGCAATGGCTTCATCTTCTTCTTTAAACAATGTTTCTTCTCAAAACTCTAATGCTGATCATACGACAATGGCTCCATAGCCAAACCACCAAAGTTTAATCCTAATAACTTCTCTCTGTGGAAAAGTCGTATGATGCTCTTTCTCGAAGGAGTTGACAACAGATATCCCACCATACTCCATGAAGGACCTCTTGTCCCTAGAGTTTGGGATCGCTATAATGCCCAAAAGGCACACAAAGATGAGGATGGTGATGAGTCTTCTTCTGAGGAAGAACGAACACCTGCTACTGGGAGATACATCGTAAAGGACCCCAGTAAGTACAATGATAAAGATAAACGTCTTGTAGCTCTTGACACTAAAGTCAGAGCCATCATTGCCCTATCTTTGCCTGATGAGGTTTATCATTCTCTTGTAAACTTTTCTACTGCTAAGGAAATGTGGTCCACTCTATGTGTCCTTTATGAAGGTACGTCTGAAGTGAAAAGAGCAGAAAGATTGCTCTTGTTATAAAATATGAACTCTTCTCTTATGAGAAAGGAGAATCTCTTTCGGACTACTATAACCGCTTTAACAGTCTTCTTAATGATCTTAAATTGTTGGGTCGCATGTATGATAATGAGGAAGTCCTATGCAAGTTTATGGATTGTCTTTCTGATTTTTGGGAAAACATCTGTACTTGTATAAAGACAACCAAGGATCTTGATCACATGCCTCTCACTGCTCTTTATGGAACTCTCTTCAACTATGAGCAGACTAAGCTGCAAAGGAAGTCTATCATCACAGATATAAAGGGCTCTTCTATAGCTCTCTTAAGTGACTCTTCCAAAAGAACTATGTGTACTCCAAGAATCACCTACCCATCTGACTCTGATCATAATAGTCAAGAAGATCCTAATGACCATTCAGAGGCATATCTTAGTGATGCTGATGATGAATGTGAGGACACTTCAGTTGAAAAATTATCAGATGGAATGGCCAGGATGGATGGGTATTCTAAATCCAAATCTCACTTTTCTTCTGAAAAATCTAAGTTTAGTCGAAAACCCTCCTCTTCTCTCTCCAAATACTCCTCTTCGGATAAATCTAATGAGGAATGTTTTAACTGTGGTAAAAAGGGTCATTTTGCCTCTGAGTGCAGAAGTAAACGTTTTGAAAAGCTGATGAGGATTTTTCCTACCCCCTATATAAAATAGAGTGTGAGAACTTTGGTATCCCTTTTAAAAACGTTTATAAATAGGCCAAGATGCAAGTATACATCTCAATCTATTATCGTCTCAAACAAGTAATAATGGTACAAAAGTACCGAATATCGATCCCACGGGGAAGCGTGGAAAAGTTTCTCTTTTAAAGTCCAGTTTGTAAAAGCGAGTTTCAGATGGCGAATTCAAAAACAGTATTTTGGAGGTTTGATTAACAACTAATGACAGAAATCAGTTATAAAAAGAAGCACAGGGTATAAAGATCCATTGGGATGATTCCAATAATTAAATATAGCGATGAGACCGCATTCCTTAGTTATCTCAGACGTCGACTATTTTATGATACAACGAACCGAGTGTCAATTGGTCAATTGTTTTTACACCACAAAATATAACATTGATTTAAATAACTTCGGACAATCATGCAGTACGCGACACCTTTCTATTGAATTATTAGTCTCAGTCCCAACTTCACTTTATACCCCGAACTAAGATGGTTAGCCCAACATCGTTCGGTTTCTAATTATAAGAGATGTATAAAATTGAAAAGCAAATAATGGAGATGGACAATGCATGAAAAAGACGTAACTTGTTATGCAAGTAACGACGTATTTATCTAAAGAAAAGTTAACGACAGCTTAAAATCTAAGTGGAAAATCTTGTTTTAAATGTGAACTTTAAAATAAAAAGAACTATTAAGTGAACCACCACCGGTTACGTTTGGAATAAATTCCAAACGTTAAGCTATGGATTTGGTTACTTAAAAAGTCCGAGAATTAATTAACTAAAACTGCGAGTTTAAGGGAAAATAGATTTTTGCTTATATTAAACGAAACGAGATTAGTAACAAGTAACAAAACCGTAAGCAATTAAAATGAAACGAGATTAGTAACAAGTAACAAAACCGTAAGCAATTAAAATGAGTTGATGGCAACGAGAATAAAACGTAAGTAAATAAATTAAACAAAGCGATGGTAACAAGTATTAAAAACCGAGAGTATATAAGAGGCAAATGGTTAGTAACGAGAGTTAACAAGTGAATGAAATAAGTGAGCGGAATTTAAATACTAGCGATTAAGTAACCAAAAACCGTAAGTAACGAGATGCAAACAACAAACTAACACCGTGAGCAATTTTTAAGAAAGCAAAGCGATGGTAGCAAGGTGATGACAAGAACCGTAAAACAAAGTATTAGTAACAAGATTATCGTAACAAAAAAAAGATTAGTAGATGATGAAATGAGTAACAAACGAGTGATAACGAGAATCTTCAATATAGTAACCAAACCGAACCAATGGTTGATCCGAGAGGTTCGAACCGTGAGCAAGAGACACGGTTGTGAGAACCGGCTCTATGTTCATTATATCTAATTACCACACTACACTACACTACACTACACTACTACTACTACTACTACTACTACTACTAAACTAAATTATCTAGTGATCTTCATCATCCTTACTATAATAAAGGATGGATGATTTTTATTAAGCCTAACATACATATATATAGCTAACCAACACTTGGTCACCAAGAAAAACCATGGGTTAGATCCATGGGTAGGATCCATGGGTAAAAGTCCATGGGCCAAAATCCATGGGCCATAATGTAAGCCCATAAAAATGTAAGTAATCTTGAGCCCAAGTGTTTGAAGCTTTCGGCCCAAATGCTACAAAAATCGACCCAATTGAGAGTTGGCCGGCCCACGATGTGATCCACAAAAATTCCAAGCTCGGTCTTCAAAAATCGGAGTCTTCGTTTTCGTCCAAAAGTTGCTATCCGCAATCTTCTTTAATATATATTACTCCAAACGACCGTCTTCTTGCAACCTAAAATACGTAAAGTATATAATTAGATTTTTGGTGCGATTTTTATGTATTTTTATGTGTTTTTATATGTTTTTAGCCAAACTAATACCCGAAAGTATTAATCGTTTATTTTACATAAATATTACTAAAATTAATTAAAAGTGACTCAATGGGATAATAAAATGGCTCAAAAATTGAAATTATACGTCTAAAATAGGGTTAAATAATAACCCTATCAAAAACCCAGAACTTCTTCCTCAGGCCAATTTTCCTCAAAACCGGGAAGATCCAAATATGATTCTGACCGAGCTGAAAGATACAAAAAAAAATACAAGAGAGAAAAGGAAAGAAACGAAAGGCTAGTCAGAAAGGGAAAGGGTATGCCTGCTAAAACTTATGATTTGGCAGATGAACCCACTTCTGAAAGCGAGAATGACATTTCAAATTGGTGCTTCATGGCCCAGATAAATGACATCGATGATCCAGAAGGTCACACCCTCTCAACTGCTCTTGTATCATCTAAGTGCTTCTCCCCCTCTTCACAGAATTGACAGGTACTCTACCAAAGAAGTCTTTACTTCTAATCCTCACCCTTCTTTTTATATTCAAACACTCTGCCCCTCTTAACTATACACTATAACCCTCTCACCTTTTTACCTTACCTCTCACCCTCATTTCCTAAGTATGTCTTTCCTAAGTGTATCATTGCCTAAGTCTATCTTTTCTTCATATATCTTACATCTCCACAAGTCCATACTGAACATCAAAGCTCCTCTGATGATGACTCCTCTTCAAGTCTACCACCTACTGGAGATCCTATCCTTGACAGACTGCCATCATCCCCTCTTACATCTTTCAGGTATCTTCTTCATCCTAACTCCTTGCCTACCTACTCCTCTCCTTGCCTACCAATTCTTGCCTACCGACTCTTCTCTTAATCGATCCTAACTTCATCTCTTCATCTTTATCCTCCCTCCTCCCTTTCAAAAACCTACCGGCTATCCTATCTTCTTCAACAATGGCTTTATCAAAACCATTCCCAATCTCCAAGAAAATACTTTCTCAAGTATTCATATTCACACTCACCAAATATTCCCTTCTCTTCCACTACTGAAGATTTTCTTTCTGCCTCTCAACCTCAACCTCAACCTTCTCTTTCTTTAGCATGACATCCTGGATTTGAAGATCCATCCCTTCATGACTATGTGTGGAGCTTGACGATTACTCTTGAAGATTGAAGATGTTGAAGATTACTCTTGAAGATCTACATTTGAAGATCACTCTTGAAGATTGAAGATGACTTGAAGATGGTTGAAGATCTACTCTTGAAAATGACTTGAAGATGCTTGAAAATATACTCTTGAAGATGAATCTTCTAACGATTTTTCCCACACTCAACAATCTTCCGAAGATCATTCCCCACATCTTCAAAAAAAAAATTGCTGCCGATTTTCCCTCCATTTCGGCTACCGATTTTCAGTTATTTTCGGCTGCCGATTTTGGGTCTTTTCAGCAAAAAAAAAATGCTGCCGATTTTCCCTCCATTTCGGCTGCCGATTTTTAGCTATTTTCGGCTGTCGATTTTGGGTCTTTTCAAAAAAAAAATGCTGCCGATTTTCTGCTATTTCGGCTGCCGATTTTCAGCAAGTTTCGGCTGCCGATTTTCAGCAAGTTTCGGCTGCCGAATTTATGGAGTTTAAAAAAAAAAACTTGTAGTCTTGTGTTGTGGCCGATTTTTAAAATTTTCTTAGTGTTTTTCCTACGTCGGCCGCTGAGGGGGAGAATTCATCTGAGGGGGAGCAACAACAATCCTAGTACTCATATCCAGCGTCCAACTCGAAAAAAAAATGAGGAAATCGGCGGACCGGTCAAGAGCACAGGCGAATCTAACTGAGGGGGAGCAAAACAAAGACAAAGGATGATGATGCTGAACAGGAAGAGCTGAAGATGCCAAGAAATAGAAAGAAGATGCAAGAGATGGGCAGAAGCATCCTGAGCCTGATTCACTTAACCTCAGACCTCCCTCAAAGATTGTCACCATTATGGGTTTGTCTCCTACCTAAACACAGACTCATTTGGCTGAAATCTTTTGGAGTAAGTGAATGACTTGAAGATTTGGAACATCTGAAGAAAAGCAAAAGTGCCTGAAAGATAAAGTTCTCCAACACATCAACAGGCTGCTGATCAAAATGAAGAATCCTCAAGCCAGACACAAGTTTCAACTTGCCCCTCCAAAGATGCAAGTAATTTTTGTTTTGTTCATATTGTCTATACTTCATTCTTTTTTCTTTCATTAGTTTGTACAGCTATACCTTATTCTTTCATTATACTTGTAAATGTCGGATATACTTAAAAAATCCAAAAAGAACAAAAAGATTGGACTATGTGAAAAGAACCCAAAAAGAGTAAACAAGGGTCAAAACGAATTATTCAGTATTTACTCATTAGATTCTAAGTATGGATGTCATCCTCAAATAGGGGGATATTGTTGGGTCACTTAAGATTTGAAGATGACCTCAGTCTTTCATTTTTACACAGTTCATACTTAGAGTAATTTTTAGGTTCTTTACAAGTAGTTTAATTGTATAAAAATGTTCGGTGAAGTCGAAGATCAACCGAAGAAACAAAGTAGAATTATATCTTCAAAGCGGATTGAAGATAGACTTCTCAACCAAAGATTAAGCTGCTACTTGAGACCCCTTAAGGTCTTAGGCCAGTACACTTGAAGAGCAAGGATAATGTTGAAGACATGATCGGCATGATCACTTGAAGATGTTGAAGACATGATCGACAGGATATGTTGAAGACATGATCGGCAGGATATGTTGAAGACATGATCGGCAGAGAATTCCTTAAGAAAAGAATTCTTGAAGATATCATAGGCCAACAGTTTACAGCAGGTATATTCTATTTATCTGCAAAATATATTTGGGATATCTTGCAATGATAGAGACATCATCCGAGGATCAGAAAAAGGCTATTTGGATTTCTTATCCTTTTCAAGAAAGATCAATTTCAACAAGCAGGTCAACGCTTCAAGACAAATGTGCAAAGACAAAGTACATCAGGACTTTTCAGAAGACCTGCCTTCAAAGACATGCCTTCATGCCTTCTAACCTCTGCTTGACAAGTGTCCATGCATTTAATGTCCTTGCAAAGATTACCAGATTACAGACTCTCCAAGCTCTCAAGTGTTGGCATTTTCTCTCCTTTCTCAAAAGTTCATTGTTTGTACTAAGTGTCTTACAATTGTTCTTATTCTCTGTGTTTCTGTGTGTAAGATTGTTTGAACTGATTTATCTGTTCTGTTCCGCAACAATCAATAGTTTCTGTGTGTAATTCTTATTTGAAGTTTTTCAATAAAAGAATTAAATTAAGTGAAAAATTTTGTGTATTGTATTCAACCCCCCTTCTACAATACTTGTTTATCATTGCTACTCAATAGCTGGGACCAACACCTTTCTAAGGCGCAATTGATGGGAGGGCATTTGATTAAAAGTGAAAACGGTTTAGATCCACTTATCACGCTTCTCACATTAACCTCAACTTCTCACACGATCTTTTGCAATATATATATATATATATATAGGGGATCATTCAAGGGAGAACTCGTTTATTTGTGATAACTGTGAAATCCAATCTCAACCTCTCATTATTAATAATCAATGGTTAATACTAATTTTAGTAATTATCCATCAATTTTCAAAGTTTTAAAATTTATGGATAATATGTAAGGGTAAGTTAGTCTTTCAAAATTCATGGATAATATTTAAACTATTATTCTTTTTAATGGATAATATATTGGTAATTATCCTCTTTTCTCTCTCCCCTCTCCTCTCTCCAGCGAACGTTACCAGTTTCAAACTCATATCTCCTGTGATACATGTTATGATACATTATCACTTTATATAAACTACAATTGTGATAAACTCAAAAAACTCTATGAACACTGTGAACATAACTATGATACACTCTATAAACATTATCATTGTGATACCCTCTGTGATACATTACCACTTTATACATGATACATTGTGATACCCTAAAAGAACTGTATGAACAATGTGAACATTACCACTATGACACATTCTATGAACATTGTCACTTTGATAAAAGTTGTGATATAGTGTGGTTTCATGATTTTTAGCTTTAGTGATACATTCTTTTGTATATTATGATACACCGTGATCCATTTTTTAATGGTGCTGGGAGAGACCCAAATTTTTTTCACGGGAATCAAGTAAATTAATATGTAAAAAATTTAATTGCATGAGATAAAAATGAATTTTCTATAATAGTAGTAATTAATTCATTTCGTTCTTATCCAAATCCCAAAATTACTAATTCAATCTTTATTATATAAAAAAAATATACATAATTATCTCAAATGTGTGGTTGAATTTTGATCTCATAGTTATCACAAACTAACCATTTCTCATTTGATTAGACCCCCCATATATATATATATCTATATAGAGGCCACTATTTTGTAAACTTTTTTCCGTGTAAACTTTGGATTTCATAGGTTTTCTTGATGAAATTGCTTCATGAAATGGTTTATTTTGATGAAATTGTTTCATATAATTCATTTCTTGATGAAATTGTTTCATATATTTGTGTTTTTTATGTAGTTTCATATATATTTTTTCATTCCTATGAAATTGTTTCATATATTTTCTCAATTTGATGAAACTTTGTCGTCTTTACATTAAAAAAACACAAATATATGAAACAATTTCATCAAGAAATGAATGATATGAAACACTTTAATAAAAATAAACAATTTCATCAAAAAAAACCTATGAAATCCAAAGTTTACACACATTTAGAGGTTTACATTTTATCATCTCTCTCTCTATATATATATATATACACACACACACACACACATACACAGAGAGAGAGAGAGAGAGGAAAGTTTAAGGGAAAACCTCAAAAAATGGAAAACTGAGAAACATCCTGATAGTCCTTTATCTAGACAGTATGCAGTTGTGCATACGTACATACCGTCCAAATGAAGGGCTGCCATGATGTTCCTCAGTTTTTCGTTTTTTTGAGGTTTTCCCTTGAACCTGAACATGACCCTATATATATATATATATATATATATATATATATATATATATATAATCTAAAGGTTCAAATGAGAAATGCTAAGTGTGTGAGAAATAGAGAAGTAATCCTAGTCATTCATATAGTCAAGATCGGATTTGACTGGTCAAAAGTTACGGCTTTGAGTGGTCAAGAATTGCGACTTTAAGTGGTCAAAATTTGCGGCTATTCCAAAATTAGAAGGACGGTTTCGTAACTTTTACAAATACGCGGGCCGAGTTCATATGTGAACCTGTGTGATTCACATATAAACTATATGTTCATATGTGAACCCGTGTGATTCACATATGTGAACCTGTGTGATTCACATATAAACTATATGTTCATATGTGATTCGCATATGAACCTTTGTCATTCATATATGAACTAATTAACTGATTCACATAAGAACTAATTAACTGTAGGTTCATATGTTAATTAGTTGAACTAATTAACAGATTCACATATGAACTTTTTGTGATTGACAGTCAAAGCCACAAATGTTGACCAGATGAAGTGCTAGGACCATTTCTCTATTTCTCACACACTAAACATTTCTCATTTTAACCACAAGGCTTGTGGCGTACTGGTAAAGCATGTGGGGGATGTGGTTAGTAGCCCATTTGCCCCATGCTCGAATCCAGGCGCTTCCATCTTGTGGCCACTGAGGATAATCTCAGGGCTGCACGCTTTAGCAGTCCGGGCTACGGCCCAGTTTGCCAGGGATTAGTCGGGGCAATGTCCTCGGATACCCTTCCCCAAAAAAAAACATTTCTCATTTGAAGCCCTCTCTCTCTCTCTATATATATATATATAGGGTCATGTTCAAGGAAAAACCTTAAATAACTAGAAAACTAAAGAACACCTTTATAGGCATTGATTCAACATGATCCAAAGGGTATTAATAATAAGCAATTAAACTAATTAGAATTAAGGAAAAGGGTACAAAGGTAATTTGAGCACTATATCATATATGGAAAATACAACAAAGGCACAAATCGTTTCCTTATGGAGATCACAGTTTTCCGGCAAACACTTGCAGATTCCGGCGAACACTTGCAGATTCCGGCGACGAGTTTTCAACAATACAAACTCACTGAAATCTTATCCTTTTTCGAATCTGAGAGATGCTCGATGATCAGAAACACAAAACAAGATGATCTGAAACTGTTTCAACCATCAAATCTTAACCAAAAATGAAATCGATAATCATCATGGAAAAAACTTCGATGTTCATCACTGTCGAACTCCAGAAAATTCTTACGTTTGTGCATATTATGCACATATCTGCCGTTTTTCTACTGAAATGCGATCGGTGATGGAGAAGAAGACGGAAAACCCAAGCACGGTCTGTTCGAGATGAAGGTGAAGACGAAAAAAAAACCTAAACCTTGTCAAGCCCAGATTACTTATGCATATATATGCACAGATCACCATCAAAAGAGGATAAATGGGAACTTACTGAATGCAAGAAGCAGATGATGGCCACCGTCACATTCGACGCCGGCCGTCCCACTTGAAGCAACCTCCGAAGTCCAGGAAACACATTGCGATGGCTCACTCTACTACCAACTTTGCCTACAAACCATCACCACCATCCTACCGCCCATATTACAATTAATACCCCTTTATAAAACTATCTTATAATTAGGACATTTAGTGTCCTAACATACCGGATCTCCGATCCAAATCCCTACCGGAGATCATTTCCGCCACCATTAACCACACCGTCAACAACGTCAGATCCACCAACTTTGGGTTTGGATCTAGGAAAGGAAAGGAATGGAGAAGAGAAGAGATGGAGAACCGAGAGAAATGAAGGTGGTGGAGGCCGACGGTGGTGGCGGTCGGCGGTGGTGGCGGCGGTAGAGAAGAGAGAAGAGAGGGTAGGGTTTGAGGTTGTGAGGAGAGAGAAGAGAGGGTAGGGTTTCTTAAATCTGATCATGGATACTTTGGGTTTGGATCTAGGAAAGGAAAGGAATGGAGAAGATGGCGGCCGGCGGTGGTGGCGGCGGCAGAGAGAAGAGAGGTTATGGTTTGAGGTTGAGAGGTAGGGTTTGAGGTTAGAATGATACGTAGGGTTTGATTTATATGTATCTGAAACTCTTTTTGCCAATTTTACCCCCATTGCACCTTAAGTAATATATTGATATGCCCTTGACTTTGCTTTTATTTACAAAATTGCCATTAACAATATTAACCCTTGATTTGTCTAATCCTAGGCCTATAAGGTTGTTCTTTAGTTTTCTAATTATTTGAGGTTTTCCCTTGAACCTCCCTCTCTCTCTCTATATATATATATATATACCAATTGCATACCCGCACGATGCAACATAGATGAATCACAATTTTAAAGACGTTTGATAATTAATCATTAGTTGATTATACTTTATTCATCATGTAAAACTTCTTGATAGAAAGACGTTTGATGTATAAACTCCTACACGATTATATTTTTTTTAACAAGTTTCACAAAACACCTTTGTATCGCCCTATGATATCCTCATGGACAAATCAAGTGTTACCCTTTCTCTACCACAACCTCTACAAATTAATTTATCAACCAATGACTAGAGTAATATTGCAAATACTAATCAATTAAAGTAGTTCAAAATACTGTAAACACATGAGTAATTTGGGCAATTTTTAAACTATTGGGCCAGTTTCCTTTTTATTTTACCCATTGGACCAGTTAACAATAAAACTTAACCCAAGTTTAACCCATTTTTACATTTACCAGCTGAAAATTTCCACTCTAAAAAGCGGAGATTTAACATGTTATTACGAAAGACGTTTGCTATACTTCTAAGAGATGGAGTTGGCAGCCTTTTATTATAAACATTGTGATTAAGCTAATGCACATTTCCTCCTATTTCATTGCATGTGATGCTTACTTTTTTTTGTAACCGTGGGTTTCCGGGCACAGCTTACGCGCACCGACTAATCCCCAGGTGACCACGAATGGCCTTGAATCATCGTAGGTGAACCTCCATGGCCACAAGGGCTTTGGCAACCATGAAAAGGAAATTTTATGAACAATCACCCAAATAACTTATCTAATTTAAGTTAGAGCAACTTGGGTTTTTTGATACATGACTCTTTGAAATTTGACAGCAAACACGATTTAACAGAATGTGTAGAAATATTGATACTTTTTGACACCCATATGAAAAAATTAATACTGCAAATTTTACAAAATCAACAAAAGCGTAACTTTAAAAATAGCAAATAAGTCAAGAGTTGTTTGTTGTCAATTTTTGACAATGTTCTAGTCTTGTATTTTGTCTATCTACATTTATGTGTATAGTAATTGGATAAGAGTTAAGGACTTTCTGAAGGTTGTTCATCTTGATCATAAATCGGTCAAGGTCTATATTACTTTATCTTTTTCCCTGCATATATATACTATTTATGACTTGCTTAGGGTCTGTTTACCAAATGCTTATCCAATATGTATTTACCGGGTCAAGGTTTATATTACTTGATCTTCACATGTTTCGCAATAAACCTTCGATATAAATTAAAGGTACATTCACCATTTCTCACATTCTCACGAAAACCGATTCTTCTAACCGGAACACAATTAATTCAGTTCATGGGGTCTCATTTCTTATTACGTTTGGTTTAAGGAATACTACACCCGACATACGGATGGATGCCCCATTAGTTCACAAGCGGAGAGGCAACTTGTGATTGATTGCCTGGAGGCAACCATCAAGAGACGAATTTCGGAGGTCGGTAGTGGGTGCGATCGGTGCAACGAGACATAATCAAGTATTGTGAAGTATTAACGAAAGTTACTCTGATACCACTTGTTTATATATCCGATTCGTCTCACATGATGTACACCTCATAGACTCACTTTATTTCATCTCCTAAGAGTATTACCTAGCTACGTACAATCAAAGAAACTACAAACCCTAGAATACATTGCAAAACTCTCTAGAAGGAGGTACAAACTCACGACTCTTTTTTCTAATTATGAAAATATTGATTTAACAAATTCATTTATATTTCTTCAAAAAAAAAAAAGATCTTTTATATAACAAGCAAGTTACAAACTGCACCCTTCAACTTTGACCATGACAGCTCCGTTACCATCCTAATTCAACTGCAATCCTCCTGCAGTCCTCCTAGTCCCTCATATCAACGTATTCAACCCTTATCTACAATAACCTGTCAAATACAACTTAAACCCATAAATGTCAAGATTGCAGTTAATGTGATTTTATACATCACATTTATAATAAAAACTACACGAGAAAATTTGTGATTCTAAATATGTAAGCATATCAAGGGGTTGTTTACTAAAGGTACGTTTGATACACTGGACTAGACAAAACATAATAGAACAGGGATCACTATCTCACGTTTGACAGGACTTTTATGTGGACCAGACAGGAACAAAGTGGAATAGACCTGTTCCACCCCCACCCCAATGGAACAAGGTGGAACAGACTTATGTTTTACCAATATAACCTCAAAATAAAATATAATTCTCTTGCAAAACATCAAATGCGTCTTCTTCTTTTTATTTTATTTATTGTATTTTATGTTTTTTAAACTTTCATTTACTATCCTCAAAATACTATTTTCATATAGAGTCTATGTTTTGATTGATTTATGTAAATTATTAAATATTAATAGTAAAAAAAATATAGAAAAGATTAGAAAATATAAATTGGAATCTAAATAAACTTTTTATTTTGGTTCATTTTAATCGTCATGAAGAAAACTTTCTAAATAATATATTTTGTAATAAAAAAAATTATTTATTTCATTATAACTTAATAAATTACATAATTAATCAAAATATATAAACAACTTATTATGGGTAAATTGGTTCTTCACTTAGAATAGTAGGATATCTACTGTTAACTCTTTCCAAGAAGAGCATCATACGACTATTCCACAAAGAAATGTTATTTGGGTTGAACTTAAGTGGTTTGGCTATAGAGCCATTGTCGTATGATCCAGTAAGAGAGTTTTGAGAAGAGCCATTGTTCATAGATGATGCCATTACAAATCTAGTTTATTGAATTAAACTGACCTGCTCTGATACCACTTGTTGGTCCTAGCTATGAATTAGCACACAGTAACAAGTCTTGTAGAAGGGGGGTTGAATACAATACACAAAAAATTTACTTAATTTAATTTTTTATTGAAATAAAATCAAGAATTACACAAAGAAACTTTTAAGATTGTTACGGAAACGAACAGATAAAATCTATTCTAACAATGTTTCACAAAGTATACAGAAAAACTTGACACAACTTGAACACTAAGACAAAACTATGAAGTTTTTGAGAGAGAAAAGATATCTGCCGATTTTTGCCTAGTCACTTAGTAAATTCTTCAAAAAGCGCCACCTTGCATGGAGAGGGTCTTCTTCTTTAAATACGCTCATGTGCATTAAATGCATGAAACACTTGTCAAGATGGGATTGAAAGTGAGGTTGTCTTTGAACAAGAAAAAATGTTCTTTTTGATTTGTGGTGGGGTTAAGTTATTAGAGCATCTCCAATGGCATTTGTAAAAGACTTGATGAAAGACTTGAACATGACTTGGAGATGACTTTACCATTGGAGACACAACTTGATAATGACTTTACTTCTCAAAGGCTTGAGGTTTCTCAAGTCTTTGAAGTAATGGATGTGACTTGTGAGAGGCAAGAGAGAGAGAAAGTATAAATTGGTGGGCCCAACATATTTTTTTATTTTTCTCAAGTCTTTCGTAAAGCTTGATGATTGTGGATGCCCTTACAAAGAACCTGAAAATATTCCAAGTACAAAATATGATTATCAAGAATTCGGTAAGAGAACGGGAGATCATCTTCAAATCTTAGGTGACCCAATAGACATAGTTGCAGAAGATGTTACAACCACTTGACAAGAAACTTTAATTCTTCCGTTCGTGCTCGAAACCCAATAAAAACATGTTTATTTACAATAACGATCCATACCACTAAACAATCCCAAGTATAAAAAACACAAGATAAAACGTTTCATCTATATTCAAGACTTAATAAAATGAATATTTTTTCACATTAAAGAACCATAAGACAAACAAGACATGTAAAAGTGAATTTACCACAAAGGAAGAAGAGTAACCACTGCGTAGTGCATGACCAACGATTCCGTCTACTCCAACTCTCCAAGCCAAAAAAATTCTGAATTATTCTATGAAAATTTAAGTTACCTTAATATCGTAAGAAAAAATTGAGTTCTCCAAACAAACCGAAAATGCGAGGAGAAGAAAAGACAACGCATTGGGATAAAGATTGAAGCCCTTAAGTTTGAATTTTGAATTTTGAAAATTTATTGGGAATCAAATCAGGGACTCAGAAGTTAGAAGAAAAATATAGATACATGGAGAAGGAAGGAGGACTCTGCACAGTGCACACTGATAAAGATAACTATGCACATATCAAAGTGGTGGGGTTAATGTCATGCAGTAAGAACTTGTACATGATGCATGTAAACTTGTAATTCATAGTTTTTTAAGTTTATTGCATAAAATGGTTGCCGGGTTAATGTCGTTATCCTCTTTACCGCAAGTTTTAATCATGATTTTACGTTTTAGCGGCTTGCGGGCCGCAACTTGTGGGGACGCAACTTGCGGTTTACTATAATGGTTTGCGGTTTTCCTTTTTCCCTTACATGTGTCATTTTTTTGCAATACCTCAAGACTTGCGGTAGAGAGGATAACAACATGTGGGCTCGTATCCCTTGCGGTGGCTTGCGGTTTTGTCAATTTTTAAAAAAACTTGATTTTTTTAGAACGCGTAAAAAAAGTCTGACACCGCAAGTAAAAGGTGCCTTGCGGTGTCAGATTTGCGGGATTCTGGTCATTTTGGTAAAATAAATGTTTGGATGATTAAAAGTTGAATTTCCTTAGGTGAAAAGGTTATTTAACTTGATAACTCTTCTATCTCCCAATTATTTGCAGATCCCAAGAGGATTAAAAATTTTAAAAATGACTTCTAAATTTATCCTGCTCTCGTTTCTAAATTTCTCTAGCTCTTGATTTCACTCACACAATTCAAAGGCCATTCATGTTGTTGATTAGGGTTTGGTTCAAATTTTCTTGCTTTCGTCCTTCAGAAAGTCAGTAATGAAACTCCAGAAAAATCTTCTTCAGAGATCAAAGGTTGAATAGGAAACCCCAAAAGGTATTAGCATTCTTGTTCCTCGTTTCATTTAATTTTGACATCATTTATCTAACCCCACCTTTTTTTGATATCCTCCTGTTAGCCCCAATTTATCTTTTGAAAGTATTGTAAAAAGACCAAGTCATCTGGTCACAGAAGACTTCTGCGCCCATAGAAGCAAGCCTCTGCCGAAGTGAAGATGTACAGAAGAAGAGCTCAGCCCAAAGAAGTATCAGAGCACAGAGCCTCTGAGGCAGAGCTCAGAGCCCTTGTGGAAGACCTCAGAAGCTCTGATGCGGACATCTTTGTGACATCAACACTTGAAGAATTCAAGACCCGTTGAAGATCAACCCTTCTCTCACAAGTGTACTACCCTACTGAATACTGTCACGTGCCCCACTAACGGTTGCAGCACCTTTCTATGTGGCAGAACTCCATTAGCTAGTGTGTTGACTCTTGTATACTATCTTCCTATAAATAGGAGATCTCCCATGATCTTTCCGTAAGCTTTTACACGCCAATATAACACACACTTCACACCACCAACAACACACAGTTCGTACAAAGAGAGAATTAGGGTTTTCACACATAGTAGTGCGTGTTCTTCATTTTATTCATTAGTATTGTAATCCTTTCTGGTTTAATCATATGACTCATTGAATTGGTTACATATTGTTGCAATATTCTTCTCTTTTGTTTATTGTTTCTACCTTGCTATTACAATCTGTTTTATTAAAAGCTTCCGCAACTATACATCTATTTAAGATTGTTTTAGCTAATAGAGATAATCTGGGATCAACACCTCCGCAGGCTTCTATGCTTAGATCTAAACTTGATTCACATTGATTCGAGGATATCCTCGATGAGGCATATTTGCAGGTAAACATGCGGCCATATATATGCACATAAACATAAGGCCATAGGAATTATATTCTTTCGAGTAAAAAATCTACATCCCTAAAGGCTCAAGGAAAATATTTTCCACATCAATTTCCATTAGCATTTAATTGAAGCTATAGTAAAAGGTACTGTAAGTTTCATGATGATTGAGTGCTACCATATTCAAGCTATGAAATCAAAAAGAGAAGCTTAGTTACCTAAGTGAAATGAGGCCATCCCAGATTTGTACTTAATCCTTTTCATCCACCAAACACCTGAATGCACCGATTATTGATAGTAATGGTGACTAGAAACATTGAGACATAATGCTTCTGAGTAATTTTTCTGCTGAAATGAATTCAATACTATTATTTAGGGGACTCATTTTTATATGAGGTGAAATATACGTAGAAAACGAACATCAGATTTTTGCCTTCGATTTTATGAATGAGGATGGTTATCGGAAGTCAACATTACTAGATATCTTTAATATTGGTAATTTGTTTGGTTTTATGAGCATGTTCATCTTTTTTCTGTACCATGCTTAACTATGTAGCTTTCTCTGCTAATCATTCATATATTATAATAGAAACATTTCATTAACATCTTATCTAACGATAGATTCTGGTTGTCGTCTTTTTTGTTTATCAGGTTCAGTGGGTTGAATGGATTTTGTTGATTTTGATCCTCTACTGGAATGGATTATGTAGAAAAATCATGGTAATCATCTGCAAAATATTTTCTGTAGCATTTTGATCAGTGAACTTGTTAAACTATTTGTTGTTAGTATGCTTGCAGAAAGGTGTTGGTAGATGGTCAACAACGGATTAGAGGAATTTAAATATTACTTATATCGGTAATGGCATGCTATTTCTTTTGCAATGATTTAGAAGATTATCTAAATACTCATTATATTTTGGTTTTGATGCATTGTCCTTCTCTAGGTTGCATCACTACTTAAGGGACGTTTACTAAACGCTTATCCGGTAAATGCTTACCGGCTCACTTTACCTTATCAAATGAACATGACAAAGATTGAAAATCTTACCTGGTAAGAGCGATGACAAGGATCAAGAGTCTTACCCGGTTCGTGAGAGTAAGGACTCTTACTTGGTAAGCGCTTACCAGATAAAAATGTTGCATACGGTGTCGTTTTATTTGTGGATTACTTTGATCGGCGTTTTCTGCTCTTTTTATTCGATCAGACTCTTAATGGAAGGTTGTCTGCCATCGATCAAAGTAAGATTATCGAACTTTCAAAACTTTGTTTGAACCATCTCGAAGGTGTACCATTCCATAGAATCACCAAGGTATATAACCCCAAAATCCTTATTTTGAACAAATTTATGTCTAGGGTAATGATATTTGTTGACAAAGTGCTATGTTTGTATGGATGTTCTGGATTTTTTACTGTTGGAATATGATTGTTGGAAATTTTAGTAAAAAATATTGTTTTTACTAAACTTTGGACACATTTAAATATATATATATATATATATATATATGTGTGTGTTATATATAATCAACTCTTAGTGGTTTTATGTTTTCCTATATGAGAGCTTCGAAACGATATATAATGCGTCCAAAACGGAGTATGTGTGAATGAGATATCGATGCTCAAAGTTGAGTAATCGGATGAAATTAGCAAAAACCAAGTTGGGTGTGGGAAGGTGTCCCACATAGGAATAGAGAGTAAACTTTCTTTGGTTTATAACCAAAGAAGTGTGAGGAGTTGACAAGCTCCTTGATTGGTTTTACTCTAACTCCTACCCGCGCGTAGGGGGGGTGCCGATTGACGATTTCGTAAGCTAAAATCGTCGAACTTGTGTGCAGACACGAATGCAACTCCAAAATCTCGTGCTCACGCAGCTCGGTTTTGCTAAAAATTCTTTTGACCAGTTGTCGGTTTCAAATTCCAATATAAATATGTGGTCTCGGTTTCATCCAAAAATACACGAATTTCAACACTGATATTCTCTCGATTCAACACAGGCAAAAAGACCTCTTTGTCGTGTGGTTGGCAAAATCACTCTTTTTCATGGTCTTTTTGTTGGAGTTTCTCTTTGATGGTTGCTAACCTTCGTCGTCCTGATTCAATGTACGATGATCATTATCCCATATGTGTGGATACATGAGAAGCTTTGATCTAGGGGTGAGCATCGGAACTGGGTACCCGTCTTTGGAACCGAAACCGCTTCGGAACTGCCGTTTCCAGAACCAGAACCGATGTGGTTGGTTCTAGTTCCGGTTCCTAAAATACGGAACCGATTAAGACTGATTCCGGTTCTGGTTCTGATTTTTTTGGAACCGTTACCCGCCGGGACCGGGTACCCGGTCCCGCTAGGTACCCAGAACCGGAACCAACGGGTACCTGCTATTTTTAATAAAAAGTATTTATAAATTTATTAGATGTAAATATTTAATAAAACTAAAATTGAATTAATAGATTTACTAATTCAAATATTTTTTGCACACAACGAAAACCTTAAGTAAAAAGTTTGAATATATTTGTTAGTGATTTGCAATAGACTTAAAACTACGTTTTTATTATATAAATGTTAAAATTTAGAAAAAAACAAATTGACACCGGGTACCCGGAACCGGAACCGGAACCGGCGGTTCCTAAACCGGTTCTAAAATATAGAGAATCGATGTAAGCGATTCCGGTTCCGGTTCCATGAAATTTGGCCCGGTACCCGATTTTGCTCACCCCTACTTTGATTATCATCCCATATGTTTGTGCAGGATATGCAACTATTACAACCATGGAGTCATGATTCATTTTTGGTTCATAAGAAGCTTTGAATTGTAGAAGATAGTAATTTGGTCGAGAGTTGAGAACAAATTAGATTAATATCCATGTGACTAGAGGGACAACTTATGAATTATTTTTTTGTTGCTCAACCCCCTTTGCTAACTAAGCTACATGCTTGAGGGTTTTTTCAAAAATTTTACGATAAAAATTTCACGCCTTGCTCATCTGGTGCATTGAACGAGGGCGCACACACACACACACACACACACACACACACACACACACATATATATATATATATATATATATATATATGCAATGGCGGATCCATGATTTTTGCCTAGTGGGGGCACCTGTAAGATAGATTACGCAAAGTCGTTCGATGTGTTTTTAGTCTAACTACATGGTTTCGAGAGATTTTTTAAGTTTTTTGGTTGATTTTGAGGTGTTTTTAAGTTTTCTTGTCGATTTCGAAGAACATTTTCGGTTTTTTTGGTTTATTTCAAGAAATTTTTTGGTTGATTTTACGAAACTTTTTTTGATTTTTTGGTTGATGGGATCACTGGTAGAAAAACACTAGGAAAAACTCTAACAAAACCTAACAAAAACTTTGTTTTCAAGGAAGGTAAAAAAAATTATCAGGGTCATTCCCCACCTTTCATGTGTTGAGTCCGCCCCATATATATATATATAGAGAAAAAGGTTCAAACGAGAATGCTAACTATTTAAGAAAACAAGAAAAAGACCGCTCATGTACAAAATTATATGTGATTTTACACTACCTGCAAACATGGACGCGCGCGTCCTAGGACGCGACTTGCAAGTCACGTGGCAAGTCGCGTAATCACATATGATTTTGTACGTGAATCACATATGATTTTGTACATGGGCGACCTTTTTCATGTTTTTTTAAATAGTTAGCGTTCTCGTTTGAACCCACCTCTCTCTCTCTCTCTCTCTCTCTATATATATATATATATATATATATATATATATATATATAGGATACAAATCAAATGCAAACTTTGCATTTGTTGCACCCCCTTACAAACCAGTGTGCATATATGCATTATCCTATATGCATAATCTGATATGCATATATGCATTATCCTATACGAATGTATGTCCATTATATGTATATTCTTGCACGTATGCATATATATATATATATGTATATGTTGGTTGTGCATATATGCACATTGTGGTTTGTAAGGTGTGCAACAAATGCAAGATTTGTATCTTACGGAACCTATATATATATGTGTGTGTGTGTGTGTGTGTGCGCGCGCGTGCGTGCGTGCGTCCAACTCATCCAAGCTAAGAACTTAGAGCATCCCCAGTTAAGTCATGAGCCTCTTCAGAGGTTCATAACTCTGCACATCAGCTTTCTCTCTCTGCAACATCAGTTTTCTCTTTTCTACTTATATAATAAACATTTCACTCTCAATCATAGATCGATTCATAATTTATATAATAAAAAGTATAATAATAAAATTATAATGGTTTAAAATTTAGTTATTACGTATATAATAACTTTTTTATATATGAACATTTATTTATTTATTGTTTGAAAATATAATTATAAAATATTAGAAATTAAAGGAGGCGTGATCGGGGATATTGTCTGATAAACGTGTATATATTTAATAGCTAATGCATTTTGTGGTTGCTTTAAAGTTTAAAATTTATGTATTTCAATACTCAAGTCTAAAATTATAAATATTTTCGTTGGAAAATCAATGACTTGTACAAGTATATATACTTTGGTCGGCATTTTCCCCTTGTTGATAATGATGTGCCGTTTTGTAATTCGCCTTCACTACAATAAAAATAGATTTATGATATCAGTGTCCCAATAATCAATAGACCGCTTTATAGAACTTAAATTTATTGGACATATGATAAAGTGTCATATTTAAAAGTGTTATAATAAGTTTATAAAACATATGTTGGAACCACCTTAAAAGTGACCGTCACTGATCGTTTATCATTTCTGGTATGATAATTGACAATAACTGAAATCCCTATGTCTAGTAAATATATGATGGGCGTATTTGCTATTATTGACATACTATAGGGTTTCCCATTAGGTGATTGGAACTATAGGGGATTATACCGCACATAATAAACACCAAGGGTTAAAAGTGTAAGATACTCTTATTATAAATAGAGTACCCTAATCCTACTTTTAACCTAATGACTAAAACCCTAATCAGCTGATAAACATCCAGCCGTGCGCCCCTAAGATCGACTCTCTCAAGGATCGATCATCATCATCCCATCATTATACGATCACCTCGTTCTGGGAACCCGACAATCAATGGCGAATATGTTTAACGCTTTCACTGGATCCTCAGGATCATCGGGTATGATTTCTTACCATCTTATTTCCATTATCGATTACAAATCATGAATATTACTCCAACATGTGGTATCAGAGCTACGGTTCATTGTGATTCGTGATTTGTATTGGTTTTGGTGGCTTTAATTCATCGATTTTTTTTCGTATTTATGAATGTCGCCGCAAACTTCATTCTGTTTTGAATTATCGGCTGCCATATTCGATTGATTCAATTCGAAATTTATATTGAATCACTAAAATAAAATTTTCTGGCCGCCGCATACTGGATTTTTTTCGGCTGTTATAATGCAATTTTTTTATTATTATTTGCATTAAACCCTAATTATGCCATGTTAATTGATCAATGTTAATTGCACTGAATTGATCATTGTATCGGAAATTTTTTTTTTCCGGTTAAACCTTACTTTTCGCTACTGAACATAGCGAAAACCTTACTTTTCGCTACTGAACATTGCGAAAACCTTACTTTTCGCTTCTGTACATTGCGAAAACCTTACTTTTCGCTTCTGTACATTGCGAAAACCTTACTTTTCGCTCTGTACATTGCGAAAACCTTACTTTTCGCTTCAGAACATTGCGTAAACCTTACTTTTCGCTTCTGTACATTGCGAAAACCTTACTTTTCGCTTCTGTACATAGCGAAAACCTTGCACTAATATTTATGGTCTCATCATTTGTGCCCAAAGGTCAAATATGATTCTCATAATGCAATTTTTTTTCCTTTTGCATAATGAACACTGAGTATACTAATTCTGCCCAAAGGTGATTTAATATACATGTGTGTCAAAAGGACTTTCTACATGCATAATTCACACGATGCTCTATTTTGTGCCCAAAGGTCAAAAGATAAGCATTGCGTTGCATAACCCTAACGCTCATGTTTACTTAGATATTAGTTATTTCTGCCCAAAGGTGATGTAACATCTAAGTATAGCCTTACTTTGACTTATTGTTTTGGTGTTTACAATAGGTATACTCATCACTAGCTTCATCACTAAAATGGTCATAGTTTCATTACTCTAAGGAATATTACTGTTAGGCCTGCTTACTTTAACATTACTTTGATTCCATTACTTTAAGAAACATTACTTTGTCCGCCTTTTATAGCTAACTACGTCACTATGATAGTCTTCTATAACTTTTATCCTCCTCCTTTCCTAATCAGTACCTAACTTTGGCATTGAGCCACTTACTGGTGTGAACTTTGCGTCATGGAAGGATCAATTACTTCTTACTCTGGGGATGCTAGACCTTGACCATGCTATTCGCCATGATGAACCCACTGCTATTACTGCTGCGTCCACTGCAGCTCAGAAAGCGGATTTTGAAAAGTAGGAAAGAGCAAATCGCTTGTCACTAATGATGGTCAAGAACTCCATTAACCTCAGTATCCGAGGAGCTATCCCTGACTCTGATAAAGTCAAAACTTACCTCAAATCTGTTGAGGATCACTTCAAGGGATCGTCTAAGGCTCATGCAAGTAGCTTAATGCTACAGATGCTCACTCTAAAATATGAAGGAAATAGCAGTGTCCGTGAACACATTATGAAAATGGTTGACATGGCTCACAAGCTTAAGAGTCTTGAGATGGAAGTCTCTGATAATTTTCTTGTGCATTTCATAATGACCTCTTTGCCTGCTCGGTTCGACACCTTCAAAGTTAACTATAACGCTATGAAGGATAAATGGTCGATAAGTGAACTGATTGCAATGTGTGTGCAAGAGGAGGATCGTCTAAAGCTGGTACAACCTGAAGCTGTTCACCTGACAACCACTGGTAATTCTAAGAAAAGGAAGGGTAACCACAGTAATCAGACTGGAAATAAAGTCCAAAAGGATAATAATCATGGTGCCGTTGCCTCTGGCTCTAAATCCTTGTCTAACAAACCTAGCTGCAAATTCTGTCGTGCCAAAGGGCACGGACAGAAAGATTGCCCTAAGTTCAAGGAATGGCTAGCTAAGAAAGGTAACATTCTTTATGTAATATTTGATTCCTTTACTACTGATGTCCCTATTAATACATGGTGGGGTGACTCTGGTTCTATGGTCCATGTGACAAACTCAATGCAGAGATTCCTTACAATCCAGAAGCTACCAAAGGGCCAAAGAAAACTTAGAGTTGGAAGTGGTGATCTCTTAGATGTCGAAGCCATGGGAACTTTAAATTTACATATGAGTACCGGAAAGTGTATTAGACTAGTGGATACCTTATATGTACCGAGAATTACTCGGAACCTTGTATCCATATCTAGACTAGACCTTGAAGGTTATGTAATAATTCATGGTTGCGGCAAGATTGCTATTACTCATAATAATGAATTACTTGGTCGAGGTTTCTTGGATGGATTACTGTATAAATTGGAACTAGATCATAATTTCTCACAGTCTTTGTTGTCACTTAATATTGATGACGTAACTAAAACAACAAAATCACCTAAACAATTAGAGAATTCCTCCATGTTGTGGCATAAACGTCTTGGCCACATCTCACGAGATCGAATGACTCGACTCGTAAAGGATGGAATCTTACATTCTCTTGATTTTAGTGATTTTGAAACATGTATTAAGTGCCTCAAAGGAAAAATGGCGAAAGGGAATAAGAAAGGAGCTACTAGAAGTTCCAACTTGTTGGAAATAATTCACACTGATATTAGTGGTCCTTATCCCGCATCAATCACAGGACATACATCATTTATTACATTCATTGACGATTATTCGCGTTATATGCACCTATATCTGATTAAGGAAAAATCTGAATCCTTACAAACTTTTATTGATTTTAAAACTTTGGTTGAAAACCAACTTGATCATAAAATAAAAGTTGTGAGATCAGATAGAGGAGGTGAGTATTATGGTAGACATACTGATATTGGTCAAGCTCCTGGTCCTTTCTATAACTTTTGCAAGGAACAAGGCATAATTAACCAATACACCATGCCTGGTTCACCTCAACAAAATGGTGTTGCTGAAAGGAGAAATAGAACCTTAATGGACATGGTGAGAAGTATGCTTGCTAACACTAACTTACCTACTTTCCTATGGACTGAGGCATTAAAAACAACCGCTCATATACTCAATAGGGTTCCATCAAAATCTGTCCCTAAAACTCCTTATGAGATCTGGACAGGTAGGAAACCGAGTCTAAAATATATGAAAGTATGGGGCTGTCCTGCCGAAGCGAAAGTCTATAACCCTAACTTAAAGAAACTGGATCCTAAGACCGTTACATGTTTCTTTATCGGTTATCCTGATAACTCAAAAGGTTATCGGTTTTATTGTCCTTCCCGCACTACGAGCATCATTGACACGCAGCATGCTACATTCCTTGAGAACTCAGAGATCAGTGGGAGCACGACAAATCATGACTCAGATTTGCAAGAAGTACAAGAAGCGGGGGGAAACCATCTTTCCGCTAATTTTATTCCTCCGATAATTCCTCTTGTACCCACCGCTGCTCCTAATATCACTGATCCAGCTCCTCCTAACCAAAATACCGAGGGAACTTCATCATCACTTCCGAACGCTGATCCTAATATCACTGATTCTGCTCCTTCCGTTACTGAACCGGATAATCAACTAAGGAGATCGTCTAGGGCACGCAGGGCCACAAATTTTGATGATTTCGTAACCTTTTTATCTGAAGTTGAGGACATTGGAAAGCTTACTGATCCTACCTCTTATCGAGAAGCCATTAATAGTGATCAGGCCACTCAGTGGAATGAAGCCATGATTGAAGAGCTTAATTCCATGCAACATAATGATGTTTGGGACTTGGTTGAACTTCCTGAAGGATCCAAAACTATCGGTTGTAAATGGGTCTTCAAAACCAAATTAGACCCGAAAGGAAACATCGAACGTTATAAGGCCAGACTGGTTGCAAAAGGCTTTACTCAAAAGGAAGGAATCGATTATCAAGAGACCTTCTCTCCAGTCTCTCGTAAAGATTCTTTAAGGATCGTCATGGCACTTGTAGCTCATTATGATTTAGAGTTACATCAGATGGATGTCAAAACCGCATTCTTAAATGGAGACTTGCAAGAAGATGTATACATGCGACAACCTGAAGGATTCATTCCAGAAGGTAAAGAGCATATGGTCTGCAAGTTGAAGAAATCCATTTATGGGTTGAAGCAGGCATCACGACAATGGTATCTCAAGTTCGATAAAATCGTAAAGGGGCAAGGTTTTCTAAAGAATCAAGTGGATCAATGCACCTATCTCAAGATCAGTGGGAGTAACTTTATAATCCTTGTCTTGTACGTAGATGATATCCTACTAGCAAGTAACAACTTGGATATGCTGCATGAGTCGAAGCGGATGCTTTCGCAAAGTTTCGACATGAAAGATCTCGGTGATGCCTCTTATGTCATTGGTATCGAAATACATCGAGATAGGCATAATGGTGTTTTGGGTCTGTTGGTGCAAGTGTACCCAGCTTTAAATATTGTGATATATTTTTGGTACACATAAAATCACATCTCCATATTTATTTTGATGATTACAAAACACACCGCATTATTTTGTTATCTAATATTTTATCTGAGTGTGCAGATATTTAAATGATCTCGATAAATTTTTTATCTGAAGAATCCAAGTCTGAAGAGTTTCGTCATTTTTTTTAAAATGATAAACACCCTAAAATATTTTATCACTTGGATATTTCGTATCTATATAAATATATTTGAATCAAATATATATATAATATTTTTGATATATATATATTAACATGCTGTTTGCTACTGTTCATCTTTATTTGAAAAGAGTCTCAGCCGAAGTAACCCTGTGTTGCCATGCTCTCATTGGACAATATTTCAGGCGGTATACCGCCAAGGTCATCGCGGTATACCGCGTCACCTTTCACCCGTCAGTTGTTCTGCATGTGAAGCTTCTATTGTCAGGAACCATGTCAGGCGGTATACCGCCATGTGCAACGCGGTATACCGCGGGTACATAATTCCGTTTGTTTTTGCAGGGTTGACCTTCTCCTTGCAGTGTCCTTTTTCTGACGCAGGTATACCGCGATGGTTTGGCGGTATACCGCGAAATCCTCAAGACTGTTGATCATCCAGTATAAATACATGCATCCAGCAGCATTCAAGTCCACACCAACTTCAGCAATAAATTCTCCCTCAGCATTTGATTATTATTCTGCTGCTTTCTTACTCACACTAAATCACTTAAACTGATAAAATTAATTTTTTGAGCAAGAAATCTTGAGTTGATAGCAGATTAAAATCTCTCGATTAGTTGAATCAGCAACACAACTCAAGTGATCAAACTCTCTAAAAATATCCAAGTGATAAACCTTATTCAAGAGTGATTATTCATATTAAAATTTATACCCTCTTGTAAGTGTTTGAATTAGAGTGAGTGATCCACATTAATCTCTCAAAGAAGAGTGTTTCGCGTTTGTTGTATTAAGGTTTGTGTTTCTACCGTAAAGAACACGTTTCGTATTGGATCTCCGAGAAGTGTTATTTTCTCGAGGTGGACTAGCCAACTTTGTGTTTGGTGAACCACTTTAAAAATATCGTTGTCAAGTATTCTCTTTCCCTTATCTCTTTACATTTCCGCTGTGCATTTAAATTATATCTGTTTATATAATTGTTGTATATTTACTTGTTTATACTCTGCTTTATTTTTACTGTATTGTTTGTACTGTATTTATTTGTTCAAAGATTTTTTTGAAAGAAAAAGATTTTAAATACAACCTTACCCCCCCCTTAGGTTGTCCAACATTTGGTATCAGAGCAGGTCTTTCAAAAAATATTCTGCATATTTTTCTCTTATTCTTCTAAATGGCTCAACAAACTAATATCGTGTTTTCAAAACCTCCTTTGATAGATACTGAAAAGTTTGGCATTTGGGCCGAGCTATTTGAATGTCACGTGCGTGGCAAAAATCAAAAGATTTGGAATATTATAGAAAAAGGGAATTTTAAACCCACCATTGTGAAAGATGATGTTTATATTGATAAACCTATAGATGACTGGACTACTTCTGATGAAGCTCATTTTTGTTTAAACTTTGAAGCTAAGAATATATTATATGCTGCTTTAACAACTGACGAAATTGAAAGAGTATATACATATAAAACTGCAAATCAAATATGGGAAAGTTTAAATAATACTCATCGTGGAAACACGGAGGTTAAATCTAGTAAAGTAAATATTTTAGTTCACGATTATGAACTATTCGAAATGAAACAAGATGAGTCAATTGACTCAATGTTTAAAAGATTTAACCTTATTGTGACTACTTTGAAAGGTTTGGATCGCACTTATCCTAACGAGGACTATATAAGGAAAATCCTACGAGCTCTTCCTTCGGAGTGGATGCAAAAGATAACATCTTTAGAAGACTCCCGTGACCTTTCCATAATGAAGATAGATGACTTGATCGGTAATCTTAAAGTGCATGAAATTGCACTTAAAAGAAACAAAGATCGGGAGCAAGTTAAAAAGAAATCAATCGCTCTCAATGTCTCAACACCAAAAGATGAGAAGAAAAAGGAGAAAGCTAGCTCCTCGAAAGATCCATCCGAAACTCTCGATGAAGTCGCCATGTTGGTAAGAAACTTTTCCAAATTTCTTAATAATAATAATAAATTTTCTAACAATGGCAGATTTCAAAGAAACGGTAACTACCGTCGTGGTGGTAATCGAAGTCGTAAGTTCCATAAACGAGACGAAAAAGTTAAGAAAAATGGCGACTCGAGTGAAGACGATAAAGCTAAGCCAAAGAGAGGCTTTTGCTACTCATGTGGTGACAAAGACCACTACGCCAATGAATGTCCGAAAAAGAACAAGTTCCAAAAGAAGAAGGAGAAAGCCTTCATTGGAGGCGCGTGGAGCGAGAGTGAAGAAGAAGATGACTATCAAGCCATTTGTCTTATGGCCGATAGCGACGACGAGGTAAAATCTTCTTACTCGGATTACGATAGTGATTATGAAAGTGATAGTGAAAATAATCTTGAAGAATTATATGAATCTTTTCATAAAATGGCCGCTCTTGCAAATCGTTACCAAGATGAGAATGCTATGTTAAAAGAAACTGTAAATGCATGTAAAAAGGAAATAAAAAATGTTAAACAAAAATCTGAAAATGATATGGATATAATTGCTAAATTAGAAACTAAATTAGGAGAAAAAGATTTTTGTAAATCTTGTGATGCTTTAAATAAAGAAATTGCATGCTTAAATAAAAAATCACATGAAAATATTATTTGTACAAAATGTGATATTCTTGAGAATGAGATTACATGCTTAAAGGCTAAATGTGCTTCATATGAAAAAGATAACATGCTAGCTAAAGCCTTTGAAAGTAGTAATAAAAAGGTTCTTAACATGCTTAATATGCCTAACCGTATAAAATGTAGAAAAGGCATTGGTTCCAATACTTGTGTTGATAAATGTTCATGTATACCCATCAAAAGATTTTATGAATCACCTAAAGTAAATACAAGAAATCAATATGTGCAAAAACCTCCGTATGTGCGTAAAATAAATAATGTAAATTATAATACGAGAAAACCGTATGCTCGCATGTACCATGATAAATATTCTAAACCTAATAATAATGCGAATGTAAATGCTTGTTTTTATGTGTATGATAAATATAATCGCAAAATTAAAATGGTAAATAAATGGATTCCAAAAGGAATGTTTAGTAATGATAATCCCGGTGGTATGCGTTTATGGTTTTAAATGTGTTATGTATATATATATAGTTTAAATATATTTTGTTGTATATATTATATATATAAGTAATATATAATACTATTCATATATATATATACATACGTACTGCACATATATATATATATTTTATTTAATTTTTAATTCTTATATATATATATTTTGTTTGTCTTGACATGTGTTATATATATATATTTGTGTTTTATATATATATATTAATATTATGTAATGTATTATATATATATATATTCTGTTTGACTTTATATATATGTATGTTGGTTGACTTTTGAAACTAATTGTCAAGGACCCACGAGAATTGGGGACCATAAAAGTTACATCTTCATTATTGTAGATTGACCTTGATATGGACTGGATACTCGATAGTGGTTGCACACGTCACATGACCGGAAACAATAATCTCTTTTCATCATATAAGTCATGTGATGGTGGACAGGTAATTTTTGGAGGAAACTCCAAAGGAAATATAATTGGTAGAGGTACAGTCTCTTGCAATAATGTTCAATTTCTTAATGTTAATCATGTTGATAATTTACATTTTAATTTGTTAAGTGTTCGCCAATTGTGTAAAAATAATACAACTGTTGTCTTCGAAGAAGATTCTTGCAAAATCATAAAAAATGGCAAAGTTCTTTTAAATGGTTTTGTAAAAGGAAATTTATATATTTGTAAAACTGTTGTATCTGATAATGTATGCTTATCTTCTATTAATGATGTTTCTACTTTATGGCATAGGCGTTTAGGTCACGCTAACCTAAGATTAATGCAAAACTTAAAAAATAAGGAGCTTGTGAGTGACCTGCCAAAATTAAAGTTTGATAATCATTTTTGTGATGCTTGTCGTGTCGGCAAACAACATCACGTTTCTCATAAATCAAAAAATGTTATTTCTTCTCAAAGAGTTTTAGAACTTTTACATATGGATCTTTTTGGCCCGATGGCTATTCAAAGTTTTGGAGGAAATTTTTATACTTTGGTTATTGTGGATGATTATTCCCGTTATACTTGGACTTTATTTTTGAGACATAAAAATGAGGCTTTTGAAAAGTTTAAAATTTTGGGAAAACGAATTCAAAACCAACAAGGTTGTACGATTGTTTCCATACGTACGGACCATGGACGAGAATTCGATAATGATGTACAATTTGGTGCCTTTTGTGATAAACATGGTATAACTCATAACTTTTCGGCTCCTCGAACTCCTCAATCTAACGGGGTTGTTGAAAGGAAAAATCGAACGTTGCAAGAAATGAGTAGAACTATGCTAAACGAACATCAAGTTCCCCAAAAGTTTTGGTGTGATGCCGTTGCTACCGCGACCTATGTGCTTAACCGTGTCCTAATTAGAGGTATCCTAAATAAGACACCCTATGAACTTTACCGTGGTAGAAAACCTTCCCTAGCTCACCTAAAAGTTTTTGGTTGTAAATGTTTCATTTTAAACACCAAATCCTACCTAACCAAATTTGACCCCAAAGCCTATGAGGGAGTGTTCCTAGGTTATTCTTGGAATAGCAAAGCCTATAGAATCCTAAATAAGGAAACCATGGTAGTGGAAGAATCCTTAAATGTTAGTTTTGACGAGAGTCCTCCCAAACCGAGTGCACCCTTAGCAAATGATAATATCCGTGAAGGAGACGTCTTAGCCCAACAACTTAGTACCTTGGATTTAGGTACCCAACCTTCCACAAATAATATTGAATCTAGTGATGCCCCTCCGTGCTTTATTCCACAAGGTATAGATGATCCTAACCTTAGAACCGCTCGAGGCCATCCCGTAGATCAAATTATAGGTGACCTAAACCAAAGGACAACTAGATCACAAATCCTTACCCATTGTGCTTTCCATGCCTTTATCTCAACCATAGAACCTAAAACCATAGATGAAGCTTTAGGTGATGAGGATTGGATATTGGCCATGCAAGATGAGTTAAACCAATTTACTAGGAATGATGTGTGGGACTTAGTGCCTAGCCCTAGTAGTCAAACCATTATTGGCACAAGATGGGTCTTCCGAAACAAGGTAGACGAGAACGGTGGAGTCACACGAAACAAGGCACGTTTAGTTGCCAAGGGGTACAGTCAACAAGAAGGTATAGATTATGACGAAACCTTTGCACCGGTTGCAAGGTTGGAGTCTATTCGAATGCTTCTCGCTTTTGCAAATGCTAAAGATTTTAAGTTATTTCAAATGGATGTTAAAAGTGCTTTCTTAAATGGTATTATAAATGAGGAGGTATACGTTTCTCAACCTCCCGGTTTTGAAAGTTTTGAAAACCCGACACATGTTTATAAATTAAAAAAGGCGCTTTATGGTTTAAAGCAGGCTCCGCGTGCGTGGTATGATAGATTAAAAACCTTTTTAATTGTTAGTGGTTATATTATGGGTAAAATTGATAATACTTTATTTGTGAAATATGTTCAAAATGATATTGTGGTTGTGCAAGTATATGTTGATGATATTATTTTTGGTTCCACTAATGAAAAACTGTGTAATGAATTTTCTGCGAAAATGACAAGCGAGTTTGAAATGAGCATGATGGGAGAGTTAAAATACTTCTTAGGATTGCAAATAAAACAATGTGAAACTGGTATTTTTATTAGTCAATCTAAATATTGTAAAGATATGTTGAAAAAGTTTAACTTTGAAAATGTCAAACCCGTTGAAACTCCAATGACCACAAATTTGCAATTATCTCGTGACGAGGAGGGAAACGATTTTAATGAAAAGATTTATCGTGGTATGATTGGTAGTTTATTATATTTAACTGCTAGTAGACCTGATATTATGTTTAGTGTATGTTTATGTGCTCGTTTTCAATCTTCACCTAAACAATCTCACTATGAAGCTGTCAAGCGTATTTTTCGATATTTACGAGGTACTACTAATCTTGGCTTATGGTACGCAAAGAAACCCGAGTTAGAAGTAACGTGTTTCGCCGATTCCGATCTTGGTGGATCTATTGTTGACCGAAAAAGTACTAGTGGGGTATGTGCCTTTATAGGTCTCTCACTTGTATCTTGGTTCTCTAAGAAACAACAATCCGTAGCTTTGTCTACCACCGAAGCGGAATATGTAGCCGCCGCAAGAGCATGTGCTCAAGTCCTATGGATGAAACACACACTTACCGATTTTGAGGTACACCTAACCAAAATTCCAATTATGTGTGATAACTCAAGTGCCATAAACTTAAGTAAAAATCCCGTTTTGCATTCTCGTACCAAACATATTGAATTGAGACATCATTTTTTACGAGATAATGTTCAAAAAGGCAAAATCGTGCTTGAAAAGGTTGATTCGGAAGATAATTTGGCCGATATTTTCACAAAAGCTCTTAACAAAAAAGCCTTCTTTAAATTAAGACTTGGTTTAGGCATGCTTGAGTATAACCCTTGATAAATACTAACTCTCAAATATTTCATATTTTGAGGGGGAGCATCTTTCGAGGGGGAGCATAAGCGACTTTCTTAAACCCTTTTTGCTTCGACAAAAGGGGGAGAGAAACCGAGTATGCTCTCGTGTTTAGCGTTGTGTTTGTCATCATCAAAAAGGGGGAGATTGTTGGTGCAAGTGTACCCAGCTTTAAATATTGTGATATATTTTTGGTACACATAAAATCACATCTCCATATTTATTTTGATGATTACAAAACACACCGCATTATTTTGTTATCTAATATTTTATCTGAGTGTGCAGATATTTAAATGATCTCGATAAATTTTTTATCTGAAGAATCCAAGTCTGAAGAGTTTCGTCATTTTTTTTAAAATGATAAACACCCTAAAATATTTTATCACTTGGATATTTCGTATCTATATAAATATATTTGAATCAAATATATATATAATATTTTTGATATATATATATTAACATGCTGTTTGCTACTGTTCATCTTTATTTGAAAAGAGTCTCAGCCGAAGTAACCCTGCGTTGCCATGCTCTCATTGGACAATATTTCAGGCGGTATACCGCCAAGGTCATCGCGGTATACCGCGTCACCTTTCACCCGTCAGTTGTTCTGCATGTGAAGCTTCTATTGTCAGGAACCATGTCAGGCGGTATACCGCCATGTGCAACGCGGTATACCGCGGGTACATAATTCCGTTTGTTTTTGCAGGGTTGACCTTCTCCTTGCAGTGTCCTTTTTCTGACGCAGGTATACCGCGATGGTTTGGCGGTATACCGCGAAATCCTCAAGACTGTTGATCATCCAGTATAAATACATGCATCCAGCAGCATTCAAGTCCACACCAACTTCAGCAATAAATTCTCCCTCAGCATTTGATTATTATTCTGCTGCTTTCTTACTCACACTAAATCACTTAAACTGATAAAATTAATTTTTTGAGCAAGAAATCTTGAGTTGATAGCAGATTAAAATCTCTCGATTAGTTGAATCAGCAACACAACTCAAGTGATCAAACTCTCTAAAAATATCCAAGTGATAAACCTTATTCAAGAGTGATTATTCATATTAAAATTTATACCCTCTTGTAAGTGTTTGAATTAGAGTGAGTGATCCACATTAATCTCTCAAAGAAGAGTGTTTCGCGTTTGTTGTATTAAGGTTTGTGTTTCTACCGTAAAGAACACGTTTCGTATTGGATCTCCGAGAAGTGTTATTTTCTCGAGGTGGACTAGCCAACTTTGTGTTTGGTGAACCACTTTAAAAATATCGTTGTCAAGTATTCTCTTTCCCTTATCTCTTTACATTTCCGCTGTGCATTTAAATTATATCTGTTTATATAATTGTTGTATATTTACTTGTTTATACTCTGCTTTATTTTTACTGTATTGTTTGTACTGTATTTATTTGTTCAAAGATTTTTTTGAAAGAAAAAGATTTTAAATACAACCTTACCCCCCCCTTAGGTTGTCCAACAGGGTCTTTCTCAAAACGCATATATTGAGCGTATCTTAAAACGCTATAACATGCAGCACTGTACACCCACTGTAGCTCCAGTAGTTAAAGGGGACGTGTTTGGTTCTTTCCAAGCTCCGAGCACTGAGATTGAAAAGGAAGAAATGAAGATGATACCTTATTCGTCTGTAGTAGGGAGCATTATGTATGCTCAGGTCTGTACTCGTCCGGATATCGCTTATATCGCTGGTATGCTGGGACGTTACTTATCTAATCCCGGAATAGCACACTGGAAAGCGGCTAAAAAGGTTCTACGATATCTGCAAGGGACCAAAGACTACAAATTAACTTATAGAAGAAGTGACAACTTAGAAGTAGTAGGATATTCTGATTCCGATTTTGCTAAATGCAAAGAAGATAAGAAATCTACTTCTGGGTATATTTTTATGTTAGCTGGTGGACCTATCTCCTGGCGGAGTCATAAACAGAAGCTGACTACAACATCCACCATGATGGCTGAATACGTTGCCGTTTATAATGCCTCTTGTCATGGGATGTTGTTAAGGAACCTGGTCAGTGGACTCAAAATCGTCAATTCCATTTCTAGACCATTGAAGCTTTACTGTGATAACTCAGCTGCCGTAACTTTCTCGAACAGTAACAGTTCAACTGGCGCTGGGATGTATCTTGATACAAAGTATCTGTTTGTGCGCGAACGGGTTGAGGAAAATGTCCTTTGTATCGAGTACATAAGTACAAAGAATATGCTAGCGGATCCGATGACCAAAGGTCTTCCTCCTAATGTCTTCGTAGGACACGTGTCGAAGATGGGGCTTACAAAAGACTTAATTTAATAGCATATTGTACTTATTGGTCATTACTATTATCTTAATAAAATTTTCCTCTATATTCAGATTTTGTTTGTCTATTAGTTACGCTTTGAGCTCATAATGGTGTATGGACATTATTATAACGAAATCTGTCTCAGTCAATTGATCATTGCTTATTCAGTTTTAAATTTGAGTCATAGTTTGACTAGTGGGGGTCCTGAGTTGATATTCTTCTCTACGGCTGTACTTATTAGCTATGATTTCAGTTTAAAACAAAATGAGTATTATCCCGGCCGGACTTATTGGTACTCATAGATAAAAGATCGCTTGGTCAAGTGGGAGAATGTTGGAACCACTTTAAAAGTGACCGTCACTGATCGTTTATCATTCCTGATATGATAATTGACAATAACTGAAATCCCTATGTCTAGTAAATATATGATGGGCGTATTTACTATTATTGACATACTATAGGGTTTCCCATTAGGTGATTGGAACTATAGGGGATTATACCGCACATAATAAACACCAAGGGTTAAAAGTGTAAGATACTCTTATTATAAATAGAGTACCCTAATCCTACTTTTAACCTAATGACTAAAACCCTAATCAGCTGATAAACATCCAGCCGTGCGCCCCTAAGATCGACTCTCTCAAGGATCGATCATCATCATCCCATCATTATACGATCACCTCGTTCTGGGAACCCGACAATCAGTGGCGAATATGTTTAACGCTTTCACTGGATCCTCAGGATCATCGGGTATGATTTCTTACCATCTTATTTCCATTATCGATTACAAATCATGAATATTACTCCAACAACATAATCTTGTAGTAGTACTTGAAAGTTATATAAATAATTAAGGAATGTCATAAGAATACGAGATTTTAGAATGTTTGAAAATCAAAACATCGACAAATACTCTAAAGACGTAATTACCTCTCCTCATATAAGATATGGGGTTTTATGCTTCTAGATTTAATATAAATTCCGCTATGAACTATCTGATTCTACAAAAGAAGGTGGGTTAGATGTTTGACTTACACGATGGAGCCCCTTTGGTGAAGGATAAGATGATGTTTCTTGATTCCAAGGTCAAATAAATGTGTTGGAAATGTTAGGCCTTTCTTGAATTTTATGCGTCATTTGGTGGTTTGCCAATAATTGAATATATAGATAACTTTATCAAATTGATAACTTTTTTGAATAAAACAAAAAAAAGGGTACGTAATCAAGAGTTTTAATACAAAACAATCATCCAAAATCTTGAAAAGTTGTCAAATTCTGGCTTTCAAGAATCATGGATTCGACAAATTTGATTTTGACCGAGTCTTGAATAAATCACAAAACTATATTGAACAGATTCAGTCAATCAGGTTGTAGCGCAGTGGTTGATCGCCCTGGGTGATGTGGTGGAATATCCCATCTACCCAGGGTTCGATCACAGGCGTCCTCAACATAGATAAGACGTATTTAAGTTTTAAAATTGTCAGGGATTAGTCCAGGCTGTGCTTGGGATACCCTTTCCAAAAAATATTGAACAGATCCAATAAATGTTACTCGAAGTTAGGGTTTTGGCAGGGTAGATGTATAATATGTAGATTTAACCTCTAAGGGGGCGTTTGGTTCGCTGGAATGTTTTTGGATGGAATGGAATCTGTCAAAGGAATTTGACTTTGAAGGAATTGGAATGGAATGTTGTCAAGTTTGACCAGCTGTTTGGTTGACAGAATTGGAATAGAATCTGTTAAAGGAATTGGAATCTGTCTGTTTGGTTCACAGAATGTAGCTTTGGAATTGGAATGAAATTTTGGTAAATGACCAAAATACCCTTTTGATAATTTTAGATGTTTTTTTCAAAAGCAATTGTTTTTTTTGGTGGTGGCGGTGGTGGCGGTGGTGGTGGCGGCGGTGGTGGCGGCGGCGGTGGCGGCGGCGGTGGCGGCGGCGGCGGCGGCGGTGGCGGCGGTGGTGGTGGCGGTGGCGGCGGCGGTGGTGGCGGTGGTGGTGGCATGGGGGTAGTTTTGGTATTATGAAAACAAACAATTCCATTCCATTGAATTCCTTGCTTTAAGGTGTGGAAAGTTTTTTTGCTAAATATTGGAATTCAATGGAATTGTAGACATTCCATATGCCCAAAAGATTGAACCAAACGTTGGAATGGAATCTGGTCAATGGAATGTCACATTCCAATTCCACCAGATTCCATCAAATTCCAGCGAACCAAACGCCCCCTAAGAGTAGAACAAATGTTTGTAAATACTCCTAGCATGTGCAAAAGTGTGCACAAACACGAATAACAAACGAGGGCTTGCGGATGGTGGCCAGTTGTTGTAGAAATGTGTTTTATTCAAAAAATGGTGTGTGAACATGTCGGTTACTAACGAAACCTATGTTTTTCAGGTATTCAATTTTTTTCTTATTATTTGTTAATTTGTATCGCTAACTTTTCATTTTCAATGTTTTGTCTATCATATTTGCTTACTCTTTGGAATATTAATTTTCATAAGATAGAAATTTTATTATGAAACAAAGTTAAAAGTAATAATAATACAAAATTATAACATCAAATATTAAATTAAATATTCGAAAAACATATATTTATAAAGAAAAAGACTTGTTACAGTTTCAATTGTAAAATTGAATTTAAGATTACGAAGCATCCAAAAACCTCGAAAATTATTATAGTTAACTTAACTTGTTGATCAAAATGTTATGTGTTATTGTCTATGTTAACTTGAATGACGCGTAATAAAAAAAAATCTCGAAGAAAAGTTAGATTCAAAGCATAGGCGGACCCAGAAATTTTTTCTTACGGTGGCACCTTTGACGAACCTAAAAATTTTCCACATCGCCCGATTGATTTGAGAATTTTTTTTTAACTTTTTTCTCGATTTCGATGAACTTTAAAAAAAATCAATTTCGAGAGAACTTTTCGGGGTTTTTTGGTTGATTTTAAGAGTTTTTTTAGGATTTTTGGTTGATTTTAAGAGTTTTTTTGATACGGTTGCACCCTCCAAAATAATACGGTTGCACTCTTCATACCGCTACAAAATTTTACCCTTCGCCGGACAAACGATACGGTGACACGTGCCACCGTATTCCCAAGTGTAGGTCCGCCCATGATTCAAAGGCTACTATGTCAAATGCGACATATATAAATCACAAACAATTACGACAAGAGATTAATAATTAAAAAAAACTTTGGACATTAGGGCTCTTGTTTGTATCTTTGTAAACCCGATCTTATATCAAAATTTTCGAATAATTAAGTCTTAACCGATTGTTAACATGGGCCATTTTTAGACAGTGTCTCAAAGTTTTGCCCACCGGTTATGTAAAATATTAAAGAGTTTTTTCCATAACAGAGCAAAACGAAACCGAAATTGCATCTAACTCATTGAATTGTCCAACGGTCATTTTGTTTTAAAAAAACACAAATCTAGGGCATCCGCATGAAAGGCATTATAGGTGTCCACACTCAACGCTTCCGAATTTGAGAAATCTTTGGGTATAAATTGAGGTATTTGTCAAATTTTGTCATAATCTTTGCCTAACCTAAATAAACCCAACAATACTTTCTCCAACCTTCAAATATTTTCCTACTCAAACACTCATTCATGTTGAAATATTAATCACGTGTGTTAATGTAACACCCGGAAATTTAGGCAAGTAAGATCTTGTACCACTTCTCATCCCTTGTAGGTTCATTCTTGTCTAGGTCCGAAATGCATCTAGAAATTCACCCTTGAAGCCTTAGGAATTCATTTGGTAATTTTAATCGCACCACGTTTGAATTTATGTCGCATTTTAGCATGGGGCGAGAGTGCCATGCGACACTTAACACTACAACACTACAACAAAATTAAGTTTATAAGACACTTAAAATGTTTAAGTGTCCTAATATGTTGTGTGCCTTATGGGTGTGTTTGGTATGCAAAGATGATAGAACAAGACATGACAGAACAAAACAGGACAGAACAGTTGTTCAGCGTTTGATAGGAGAGAACTGGACAGAACATAACAAATAACATGACCACTTTTACCTCTAATAAGTTGTTTATATATTTTATATTTTTAATTGATTATGTAACTTATTAAATTATAATAAAATAAATATTTTTATAAAACCAAAGAATAAATTAAAGTATCGTATCAAATTTTTTACAATAAGTTTAAAGGACATTTTTAGTTGTCACAAAAAGTATTTTTTTAGGACATTTTCAATATGAAGTGTCGTATTAACTACTTTATAGGAAGCTATTTGAAAAACAAAATCTTATAAACAAAAGATGGGTTTAAATGTCCTATAAAAAATCTAATACGACATTATTTAATGAAAATTTTAAAATAACTTTTTACAACGCCAAAAAGCATCTTATAAACCTGTTGGAAAACTTTTAGATATGACACTTTATTTATTTGGTCTTAGACCATCCGCATCCATCCCATTCTAACTCACACTTTTTCACTGTCACATTAGTGCCACATCATTTTTTTCTTCCAACCCATTCTAACCCACAAAACCCCACATCCATCCCACACCACCATCCCATCTTTTATTTATTTTTATTTTTATTTTTGTTACAAGTATATTAATTTAAATAATTTAAATTTTATAAATAATTTATAATTTAATATAAGATAAAACAATTAATAAAATATTTCATAAATTGAAACTACAATTTTAACCTTACATAACCAAATTAAAAACATAAAAAATACATAATTTCAAATTAAAAAACTACAAATTTCACCAACCATATAGTTGTCGAAGCAAACTCTTTGTGGGCTAAAACCGCATTTAACTCGTTACCCGTGAGATGATCATGTGGTTTGATGTAAAACTTGAGATCTTTCCGCATTTCTCTTTGTTTCAAAGTTTCCGCTTTTGTCTTTGCCGCTTCCGCTTTTGTCTTTGTCGCCTCGGCTTTGTCCCTCGCGGTTTTCAACATTTCCTCCTCCACGGTTAGTATTTTTTATTTGCAACGTTTATATTCTCGACATACGCCATAAGATTCTTCAACGCCTCGTCCTTTTCCGCCGTCTTTGTGGAGGATGACGCGGCACGTTTACCTTTATCTCTCCCCGTCGGTCGTGTCGGTTCTTGTACGAAGACAACCTCCTCCTCATGGCTTTCTTCATTAAGGTTGAACCGAACACGTGCGTCAGAAGACGTCGTGTTTGGGTTTGAATCCGACGTGGACTTGCTCCGTTTTGAGGGCCTCGGGTTATCGTCCATGGAATGTACGATCTTCCACTTAGGGTGGTCTTTCACAATTCTCCAAGCCGTCTCGTGGGAGAAAGGCTTTTGGTTATTATCTGCCCGATACATCGTGTGTACCCTCTCCATGAAGTCCGCGTCACCCCATCCAGATTTATATTGGGCTCTTAGATTATTGTAGATCCCGTTAAACTTCATCATTTTTTTGTTCATGTCACCCCATTTGGATTGTACTTGGTCTTTATTGCGTTGATGTTGGCGACTTGAGTTGAAATAATCGAGTATTTTTCCCCAAAATTGTCCTACAAAAATAAATATATATATGAATACGTATATATAATAAAGATAAACACATTAATAAATATATATATGAATACGTATATATAATAAAGATAAACACATTAATAAATATATATATGAATACGTATATATAATAAAGATAAATACATTAATAAATATATATACCCGATTTTTGTGCGTTTCCAACGATGCTATCTTCGGAGACGTGAAGCCATGCACGTGCCAACAAAACCTCTTCTTCGGAAGTCCACGAAACCGCTTTCGTTCTATTTGCAAATTTCTTTTTCCCTTGTGTCGTGGTTCCCGCATCGAGTTGTGTTTCGGGAACCAAATCGGGTGGGGTTTCGGGAATCGTTTCTTCGACCTCAACGTCCTCCGAATATGTTTCTTGTTGTAGTAGTTGTTGGAATTGCCCACCTTGATTATATTGTGGAAAGTCACCTTGCATAAATGGTTGAAAGCCGCCTTGATTAACTTGTTGGAATCCACCCGAATTAAATTGTTGGAATCCACCTGAATGAAATTGTTGGAACCCAACCGGGAGGGTGTTGGGTGAATACATAGGGTATTGTTGTATGCTTCCATGGTAGGTTGATGGTGGTGGTGTAAGATTGAAAATATTTTCCGTCGGGGACGGTTGCGAGCTCGTGCCTCGCGATTTGGAACCTTGTCGTGGTGTTGTGAACCCTTGTGTTTCTTTATCCATTATGATTTTTTTGAAGAAAGAAATAATATTGAGAGAGTAGAATGAAGTGGGAAAGATGGGAGAGATTGAGAGTAAATTTGTTTGTGTGAAAAAATAAGTAGGTTAATATTAGTATTTATGGGATAGAAATAATTAAAAAAAAATTCACTCCAACATCCATATTCAACGGCTATATTTCATAAAATAAAAAAAAATTTAGATGGGAGACCCAACCCGAGCTGGTTGCCCAACCCGGGAGGGTTCCATCCCACGCCAACCCCAAGGGGTGCGATGGTGTTTAAATCCAACCAGCCCCAACCCGGGCGAACCCAAGGTCCCGATGCGGAAGGTCTTATAAACTAAAGTCTTATAAGAAACTTGGTGGCGGAAAATTGTGGTCCACACAGTGGCGTTACAAGTATACACTGATACTACGGTCGCTACAAGTAATAAAGTGATAAATATACCGAGATCATATCCACAAGGATTGGACTTCAAAGTTCCGAGTCCTAGTTCGAGAATACACCGATTTCAATGAAAGAAGAAGAAAAATATTTTTTGAGCGAGTTTTTGGGTTTTTAACAACAAAAACTAAACAAGTAAATAAAAATGGGTATGAGTGTAAGTTTTCCTTGAGATGTTCGTAGTAACGAAATGGTTAGTCATTTGTAGTATGGAATGTCTCGAAAGTAGATTTTTATAGACCGTGCTCACAAGTGCCCACAAAGTGTCCACTGCCACTAGCACGTGATCTTGCCGATTTAACTAAGTATGACTCAGAATTCAAAGTTCTATCAGTATGGAGATTTATTCCCAAATCTCTTTAGGATACTCGACCGACATTTGAACCTTAGTAAATCATACAAAACCCGTCTCTCGACGTGGTTCGCAGAGACTTTCTCAAATCTTTGTGCATCACTTAAGTCGTATTTCGGATTCGCCCCTCTCGAGGTCTAAGATCTATTATTAATACTTCAAAATGATCAGCTTATCCGCATTGAGTGAAGTTTCGACTCAAGTGACCAATCTCAAGAGTTAGTAACAACGATGGCAACACCCAAGTGTCGCCTACTAGTCTCAAGTTAGGCTCACACCCACACCCATGAAGGTGATTAACTCGTAATAAAATTAAAAGACATAATGTAAGAAAGAAAATATTTGTTAACTACTTGCATCAAAATAAAGTGAGAAATAAACTACAAATTTAGACGGAAAGTAAATGCGGAAATTAAATGCAGGAAAGTTAAAGACTATAAATTAAACTACAACTAAGATAATAAAATGAAAAGCTAAAAATTAACTTCTACATTTTTGAGCTCTTCCTTTGAATGCTTCCCCAAGGCCCTTTATATAGCAACCAAGGGTAAAGATGTCCACTGATCAGTACATTCCTTAAATTGTGCATCCAGCTGTATTAACTAGAAGTTAACTTTTTACCACATGGGTCTGCGACTGCCCACTATGGACATAATGTGCCCACTCTACGACAGTGACGTTTTTAACCCAAAAATGATGCGTTTAATCATAAAAACATTCTCAACAACTTCAAATAAAAATAAAACAATAAAAGGAAAAAACACAAACAAATAAAAAGGAAAAACAACTTAAATGGAAGAAAACATACACAAACGAAATGTAAATAACGCTCAAAATGGAAGTTAACAACACTCTATTAGAATACGTAAACACGTGAGGCGTTGTATAAACCCAATTATGTTATAGTACTGACTAAAAAGGATTAACAAAATCTACTAACAAAACAGTCGGTTAAATATTTAGTAATTATTTGTTATAAAGATTTATTTATTGTTTGAACATATAAAGAGTAATAAAATATTACAAGTTAAACGACACGTGAAGGAAATTCTCTAATAAGCATTTATTTTAATAGTGGAATGTATCTTGTGGTTTCTTTGAAGTTCATATGTTTTAGAGTAAATTACACTTTTGGTCCCTGTGGTTACGGTTCATTATCAATTCTAGTCTCTCTTTTAAACTAATTATACTTTTGATCATTGTGGTTGTTACTTTGTTTCAGATATGGTCTTTATGATTGTCATTTTGTTTCGAACCTGACCTATCTTATTAATCCTGTTAAAAAACCCAGCTAAGTTAAAGGGTATTTTAGTCTTTTTACTTTTTTTTATCTTTTATGTTTTTTTGTTTTATTTAACTTTTTTTGTCCTTTTTTATTTTTAATTTAATCATCACCATCCAAGAACAGCAACAAAGAACCCCAATCAAAATCAAAACTCGAATCTCACCCCATATAGGATTTATGCTTGGGCTGGGAGGAATCATAATTGCTTCGATGGAATTCTCTCGTGATGAAGCTTCATTCCATACAAAGCAAAACTCATATATAGATCTGAATACCTAATATAATTCAACAACCAAATCAAATGAAACAATAATCAAATACCATATACAAATCTGAAACCAAGTATAAATTGTTTTTCGATTTAGGGTTAATTATTGAGTTTATTACACTCGAGCAAAGCTCGTATACTGATCGAAAACCAGGTGTACATTAAACAAAAAAAACTCAAATTGATAAAGCAAATCAGACACGAATCAGAGGAATGATATCAACAGGCAAATCGAATCTAAAAGTCACAAACGAAAAAAGTTGGTAGAGGGGGAGGGGTTCTCGTTGGTCATTGATGCAGCACGTGAAAATTGTGAACGATAGAGCTTTATCACCTGTTCCCCGCGGTGTTGATTGTCAATACCCACTCCCTTTTCATACCTACAGGAGACCGCCACCGAACCAGTGATATGTCACAAACCAATACCCACCGGCGTTTATCAGAGGTGGAATGAGAGAGAGAGAGAGAGAGGCAGATTTGGGTTTTGCAGGTGTGGAGTTTCACAGGTGATTGTAGAAGATGATGGAGAAGAGGAGATCTGGGTCAACACTGAGGAGAGGGAAGCAACCTTGGCCTTGGTGGTGGGTCCCAACAGTAATGTGTATATATTTATTTATTCATAGTATATTATATTGATAATTATCGATAGATAAATATTATTTTTAATTTAAAATAAGTGAATATAATAAAGGACTAGAATACCCTTTAGTTATCTGATATGTTTAATGGAAATTAGTTAAAGAGACCAAAAATGAAACAAAACAGCAACCACAGTTATCAAAATTGTATTAGTTTAAAATAGGGATGAGAGTTGATAGTAGATGGCAACCATAGGGACCAAAAGTGTAATTTACTCTATGTTTTAACTTCAATTCAAGCGTTCTTCTTCGTTTATATATACTATTAGTTAACCCGTACAAATGCATTGGGATGTAACAATTTATTAAGAAATAATAATGAATAATTTTTTATAGTTAACAAATATGAATATTGCTTTCCTAATAAAATAAAGGGAAATTAATTAAAATACCCTAAGTTTAACCAAGTGTTACTAAAATGCCCTAAATCTCTCTCACTTTGCAAAAATACCCTTTTTTCGCGATGGGAGCCCGCGATCGCGGGCCAAGACCATTTCTGACACTTTTTTAAACTTGCAGGGACCATTTTTGAAAAATGGAATCCCGCGATCGCGGGCTCATCCCGCGATGGGATTATTTTTGTGACTTTTCAATTGCAAGGGACCATTTTTGAAAATTTGACCCGCATTTGACACTGCTCACCCCGCTTTCACTGCTTCACCCCAGCTTTCGTCCAATTTTACGAATTTAAAATGAAATATTACACTTTCAACCCCTATACTTATTTACTAAATTTACTTTATACCTTTTTTACTTTCATTATTTTAATTTTACATTTAACACATATAATCGTTTATTAACTAAAATACGTTAAAAAATACGTTTTAATTTTAACAAATTACACCATTATAATCGTCTCTTCGATACGTTCGAAATGAGCCCAATCTTGAATTTTTTTGGATTTATATATTTTAATATATATCATATACAGTTATACACTACATTAAAAAAAATTATATTTAAAATTCATACCCTTATAGTTAATTATTTAATTTATGGTACATCTCTTATTTTTTTTTCAATTTTGTTTTACACTCCTATCGCATTAACATAATAATCATATATTAACTAATTCATTAAATCGTTTTAAATTATTATTATTTGAATGTGTTTATAGATATCGTGAATGGCAATAGGAGAAGGTTTCACGAGAAGAATATTAAATGGGGTTTTGACAAGTCGGTATCACTGGACTCATTTAAGAATTGTGAAAATGGGTATTTGGCGAATGATGATTCATGTGTGTTTGGAGCTGAAGTATTTGCAGTTACAGAGTATGCACAAAATGATCGATGTATTTTCAACGTAACTTAGATTAAAATTATCTCCTTCAGTTCAGTCCCGTCCCGTCCCATCCAGTTCAGTCCCGTCCAGTTCCGTCCCGTCCCATCTAGTATGCGTACCAAACGCTACCTAAGAGTACCGTAAATTAAATAATTAATTATAAATGTATAAATTGTAAATATTAAAAATATTTTGATGTAGTGTATATGATATATATAAAAATATATAAATTCAAAAAAATTCAAGATTGGGCTCATTTCGAACGTATTGAATAGACGATTACAATTATGTAACTTGTTAAAATTAAAACGTATTTTTTTAACGTATTTTAGTTAATAAACGATTATATGTGTTAAATGTAAAATTAAAATTATGAAAGTAAAAGGTATAAAGTAAAGTTAGTAAATAAGTATAGGGGTTGAAAGTGTAAATTTCAATTCGAAATCACAATTTCGAATTGAAATTTACAATTTCACCCCCTATACTTATTTACTTATTTTACTTTATACCTTTTACTTTCATAATTTAAATTTACATTTAACACATATAATCGTTTATCAACTAAAATACGTTAAAAAAATACGTTTTAATTTTAACAAGTTACGCCATTATAATCGTCTATTCGATACGTTCGAAATGAGCCCAATCTTGAATTTTTTTGATTTATATATTTTAATATATATCATATACACTACATCAAAATATTTTTAATATTTACAGTTTATACCTTTATAGTTAATTATTTAATTTACGGTACTCTTAGGTAGCGTTTGGTACGCATAGTAGATGGGACGGGACGGGACTGAACTGAAGAAGATAATTTTAATCTAAGTTACGTTGGAAATACATCGATCATTTTGTGCATACTCTGTAACTACAAATACTTCAGCTCCAAACACACATGAATCATCATTCGCCAAATACCCATTTTCACAATTCTTAAATGAGTCCAGTGATACCAACTTGTCAAAACCCCATTTAATATTCTTCTCGTGAAACCTTCAACTATTGTCATTCACGATGTCTATAAACACATTCAAATAATAATAATTTAAAACGATTTAATGAATTAGTTAATATATAATTATTATGTTAATGCGATAGGAGTGTAAAACAAAATTGAAAAAAAAATAAGAGATGTACCATAAATTAAATAATTAACTATAAGGTTATGAATTTTAAATATAAAAAATATTTTTTTATGTAGTGTATAATTGTATATGATATATATTAAAATATATAAATCCAAAAAAATTCAAGATTGGGCTCATTTCGAACGTATCGAAGAGACGATTATAATGGTGTAATTTGTTAAAATTAAAACGTATTTTTTTAACGTATTTTAGTTAATAAACGATTATATGTGTTAAATGTAAAATTAAAATAATGAAAGTAAAAGGTATAAAGTAAATTTAGTAAATAAGTATAGGGGTTGAAAGTGTAACATTTCATTTTAAATTCGTAAAATTGGACGAAAGCGGGTTCAAAAATGGTCCCTTGCAATTGAAATGTCACAAAAATAATCCCATCGCGGGATGAGCCCGCGATCGCGGGATTCCATTTTTCAAAAATGGTCCCTGCAAGTTTAAAAAGTGTCAGAAATGGTCCCTGGCCCGCGATTGCGGGCTCCCATCGCGGAAAAAAGGGTATTTTTGCAAAGTGGGAGAGATTTAGGGCATTTTGGTAACACTTGGTTTGACTTAGGGTATTTTAATTAATTTCCCTAAAATAAAAGGTTATATTTACAAATATGTTTTTTGATTGTTTTCTTGAAAAGAAAAGGGTTATATTTGCAAATGTGTTTATATTCACATAATATATAGACAAGTAGGGGGCCATGAACATTCATGGAAGAACTGGTTATTTTGTGGTAACTGTAAGAACCAATTTCAGCCACAAATCAATCGATAAATTAGGAAATTAATAATTTTGGTAATTTAATTTAGATTTTCAATTAAAGGGCATTTTGGGTATTTTAAAATATATCTTCTCACCTCTCTCCTCTCTCCTCTCTTCGATCTCCGACGAAAACCAGTTACACAATAGCAATTGTGATACCCAAAACAAATAAATATCATTGTGATACTCAAAATACAATACCCATTGTGATATCGATTTCAATACCTATTGTGATACCCTCAATAAACATACAAGAACAAATGTGATACCCCCAATAAACATACAAGAACAAATGTGATACCCAATGTGATACCCACTGTGATACCCCCAATAAACATACAAGAACAAATGTGATACCCACTGTGATACCCCCAATAAACATACAAGAACAAATGTGATACCCATTCGTGATACCGTTGTGATACCCATTATGATACCACTGTACAGATCGATTGCTTAATCAGACCCAACAACATTCAATCCACAAACACAAAAAATCAGATCTGTCGAGGGGCAGCCGCCGCCGCCGCCGCCGCCGACGACGCCACCGCCACCGCCGCCGACGCCACCGTCACCATCTCCGTCCATCTCGTCGTCTCTCTCTTCCTCTCGTCGTGTCTCTCTTCCTCTCGTCGTGTCTCTCTCCCCCATCGTCTCTCTCTCTCTCTCTCTCTTCGTGTTTGTGTTCGCCCTTTTCAGTCTCTCTCTCGACGCTACCGCCGCCGCCGCCGACGACGACGCCACCGCCGCCGACGACGACGCCACCGTCACCATCTCGTCGTCTCTCTCTCCCTCGTCGCCTCTCTCTCTCTCTTCGTCTCTCTCTCTCTGCCCTTTTCAGTATCTCTCGACAACCACCACACACACACCCTAAATGATATATTTTAGGCTTAATTAGTTTGAGATATTTTAGGATATATTTTAGGTAAGTGTTTAATTAGATATAAAAACACAATTACTATAATACCCTTTTATATTTATTTAAAATATATATTAATTATCTTAAATGATTGGTCCATATTGGTTCTTACGGTTACCACAAACTAATTAGTTCTTATTTGATTAAGCCCCTAGACAAGTAATTATATAATTTGCATCCAAATAAAGCAATAGTGACTTGAAAGATGGTTGAGAGATACAAATCAATATAATCTTTGGGACCGTCTACTAAATGTTTAACCCGCTCACTTTAGGTTATCGGATGAACATGACAAGAATTCAGAATTTTACCAATAAAAGCGATGACAAAGACCAATAGTCTTACTCGGTACGTGAGAGTGACGAATCTTACCCGGTAATCACTTACCGGATATAAAAGTTTCATATGATGCCGTTTTAATGAACTAAATCTTACCCGATATGTTAAGTGAAAGTGTTGACTATTACCGTTAACACTACTAACAAAATGACCTTTTCCGACGGACGTTTCCGACGGATTTGCGACGGATTCAAGAAAAGTCAACAAAAGTCAACAAATGTGTTAATCCGTCGGAAATCCGTCACAAATCCGCCACTTAAGTTTCAAAAAAAAGAAATTATATATTCTCGAAAATGTTTGTGACGGAAACCGTATCCGCCACGAATTGCGTCACAAATATTTGTTAAATTACAATTAAGTTACTTAAGTAATGTAATTAGCAATTAAATAATAAATTACAATTAATTAATTAAACTAAGTAGCCAATAAAAAATAAAATCTTGTTAATTTCCGACGGAAATTTAGAAAAATTAATTTTTGAAAAATTCCGTCGGAAATTAATAAGATTTTTAAGTAAACATTTTTCTAAAATAAATGTTTTAAAAAATCTTATTATTTTCCAACGGATTTCCGTCGGAAATTTCTTGAAATATATATATATTTTTAAATTTTTTTCATGAACTTTGTGACGGATTTTTTTAAAAATTACGTTTTTATGTTTTTTTTCACAATTCATGTCCATATATACTTATTCATGACAAATTGGTCTTTGTGGGGTTTATTGTGGCTTAGTGGTTGGTATTAGACTATAGTGTGTCTTAATTGTCTTATCGAACCAACTACGCTCCACATGTATATTTGTAATACATATTTACACACATACACGTAATAAATCACATATGGTATTATATTGGGCCTTAATGAGTCGTAAAATATTATATTGGGCTATAACAGTGGTTTAGTGGTTCGTGTGGGGGTATAATGGTGGTTAGTTGTCTAGTTTACCCTAATAGACAACACATGCATGATGTATGTAGTCGATATGTGTACACAAGCACGCAATTGTAACCACTTATATTATTGGGTTTTAATAAGTCATAAAATGTCATAATTGGCTATAATGGTGGTCTAGTGGTTCATATAGTGGTCTAATGGTGGTTAGTTGTCTAATAGACCCTAATACACAACCCATGCATCTATGCAGTTCGAAAGTGTACACAAGCACGTAATAAGTCACTACTTGATTAGGCTTTAATAAATCATAAAATGTCATATTTGACTATAATGGTGGTTTAGTGGTTCATTAAATTATATGTTATTCGTACTTTTTGTATGTTTTTTATGATTATTTGTCATGTATAGGTTATGTCTTCTATCGACCCCACTACCGATCGTCTGAAAGTGTTGGCAGCTAAACCACTCCGTTATTCTTGGAGACACCCGAGTTTTTTTGCAAACGGCTACAAGTTTCACACGCAAACTCACGGTATCGGTCGCACCACACATAACAGTGGAGTATGCGTGAGAGGCTCATGTTACTCAGAGTATGAGTCTGACTACTATGGATTGTTGGATGAAGTCCTAGAGATAGAGTATCATAGGTTTGGACTCGCTCGTTGTGTTGTTCCATTATTCAGATGCACATGGTTTGATACAGTTAATGGCGTCCAAGTTGACCCAAAACATAATCTCGTTGACGTCAAACCCAGATTAAGGCTTCGTTCAGATGACCCGTTTATCCTAGCATCTCAAGCTGAACAAGTCTATTATGTACCTTATCCATCAAAAGAATTAAAAGATTGGTGGTATGTGGTGAAAACAAAGCCAAGAGGGGTGTACGAGTTAGCGTTCGAAGTACCGCCCGATGAAAATGTGGATGATGAACAATTTTTCCAGGAAAATGATAGAATAACATCCATAGGTAGAAATGAAGATGTAGACGAACCTATCCGTCTTGTCACGGTGAACGAAAATATAGAAATTGCCAATGATGGTCGTAACAATTGGCATGTTGATGAGAGTAGTGGCGAAGAACAAGAGTTTGAAGACTTGGATGGTGACTCAGAGGACGAAGAACCTGATTTGTCTGATCACTCCTCAGATGATAATTAAAATTTGTCTAGGTGTTTTAAATCTTTATTTGGCAAACATGTTCAGTTGTTTATTTGTTACCCTTATGAATTTGGAGAAAAAATGTTGTGTTGTTTATTTGCCTTGGTGTTTTAAATCTAACTTTGTATTGTATACTTGCATTATTGTTCTATGCTTTCTAACTTTGTTTTATAGACTTTCTACAATGTCACGCATTTGGCCTTTTGGAGGTAGGGGTAGGGGGTGCAGTTCCAACAGCCGAGGATAAGACATTTCTACCCCCAGAGCGGACCCTTCTACTCCCAGGGCGGGTCCTTCTACTTCCGGAGCGAGACCTTCTACTTCCAGAGCGGTACCTTCTACTTCCGGATCGGTACCTTCTACTCCTATAGCCTCTAGTAGTGCTTCGACACCTATAGATGAACTTGAGTCCAAAAATGTCCGTGACATCGCCAATCCAGAACAAATTCCGAGAGAAAGGAAAAGGATAGAGATAATCGGCAACGAGTAAGTGTCATATTAACTAATTGATCAACTTAACTGTTTTGGGGTATGAATACTAATTCAAGTTATTATATAGCTTTAGCAACAACCATGCCATTCGCCATATGAGCCAAATTAATCGTTCCATGGTTGCTTCAGCATGGTGTACTTGGACGCAGATCCCTAGGGAGACCAGGACCATGATGTGGGAGCGTTTTCAGGTTTGTAGTATGCATTGAACTTGTTATAGTTTTGAACTTAAAAATCAACTAACAATTTATTTTACAGAGTTATTATTGCTGGGATTCGGCCTTAGACGGTCGTATGCTTCATATTTGGGAGGCCAAATCAATGAAGAATTACAATGATGGAATGAATGCAGCAAGGACTAAAGCAGCCGAATTGGCCGTAAAACACGGACGTCCATATCGAGATGATGACCTGCATCGGGATATGAATCTTTTGAAGGACTCCCCCCCCCCTCCTGGCTCACTAAGCGTATATGGGGCGAGTTGATCGACAAATGGAACAACGACCATTGGAAGACCGTATCGAAGAAGTCTAGCAATAACCGAATGACAAAGATTGATGGTGAAATATCCAAACACACCAACGGATCGATCTCTACCTCTAGGCATGCCGAACGATTGGTAAGTCCTTAACAACGATTTACTTTAGTACCTTGATTTTAAGTATGTTACAATTAACACGTGTATGTATTTACCTTTGTAGAGAAAAGCAAGAAATGGTGTGCCACCGACTTGGGTGGAGCTCTTCGATTACACACATAGGAAGAGGTCGAAGTCAATGTCATCTTTTTCGGATGACGGGTCACTAGGGGATTACGTGACTCCGAGGGATGGCCGGATTACGGTAAGTGTAGAATACCTATAACTTTATAATTGTTTACCTTTAATTACAAATCTTTATCTAGTTTGTTCGGGAAACATTACGATTGTTTAACTTAAAATGTTAGTATATATATATAGAGGTGGGTTCAAACGAGAACGCTAACTATTTACGAGAACTACGAGAACGGCCGACCATGTACAAAATCACTGGTGATTCACAGTACAAACCGTGGGACAAACCGCACGCTTTGCAAACCGCGGGACAAACCGCGCGTGTCCAGAATTTTAATCACCAATGATTTTGTATGTGAATCACCAGTGATTTTGTACATGGTCGGCCGTTCTCGTAGTTCTCGTAAATAGTTATCGTTCTCGTTTGAACCTTCCTCTATATATATATATATATATATACGTCTAGTTTCGGTTGCCATTTGTTGGGCAAAATTATAATTGTTTTAGTTTAAATGTTGGTATATATATCTCCGTTTTAGTTTGGGTTGCCATTTGTTGGGCAAACGTTAGGATTGTTTTATTTGGAAACGTCTCATTTACAACCGTTATGTTGTCAAAATTGACTTGTGTTTTATACCATAGGGTACGTATAAAGGCGATGTCAACCAAAAATACGGCGAGGATGCCACTTCCCAACCCATACTAGATGAAGAATTGTGGAAACAGGCGGTCGGGGGAAGCAAGAAAGGTCGAATATACGGTTTTGGGAACACCAGTGATCCGAATTTGGTCTTGACGGGGGTACCCTTAGGTGGATATGCGAGTGGTGCATCGCATTCTGATACGCGGGTGTGTACTTCCTTTTCTTTTTGTATAATGTTTATCTAATCGTATATAATTCATTATAATATTTTTTTGTGTTTTTAGATTCAAGCATTAGAGGCCCGACTGCAACAATCAGAAGAGGCCCGCAAGAAGGACCGGGAGGAGATGCGCCGACAAGAAGAGGTCCGCATGAAGGAGATGCGCCAAATAGAAGAGGTTCGCAAGAAGGAGCATCAGGACATGATGGATTTGATGAAAAGGTTAAGCCAAAGTCAGTTTACTCCATCCCAGTTTCCGCCTCCCCCGCCATAGTGTTGATGTTTGGTTGTTAAACTCTTGTTACTTGAACTAACGTATTTAAATTTTGTTTATCGAACAATTATGAGAACTTGTATTTATTATGCCCAAAAACTTGTTGGAGGGCTTTAATTAATCTATGGTATTTGCAACAAGAACTTTAAATTTCTGTAAATGCCCAAAAACTGCTAATCTATCGGGTAAGCATTGGATAAACGGTCCCTTAGATAACCGGAACATGTAAATCTAAGATTCATATTGTCCCTTCTCTCGCTAAAGTTATTATTTTTCTCTCATTAGTTTGTTAGTTGCATTATAACCTTATGCATCTCAATTCTTTCAAATTTTCTAGTTTGATGTTGTAAAGTTGAAGAAACATTGCCCAACTTAGCTTTAAGGGAAAATGGCAGCTATAACACATGTTTGCAAGAGCCATAACCTACATTAACCATAAGCTTAAATGATAATAAACAAGGTTCATGACAAATGAGCTAAAGATTGTCATTTAGATACAGTATGTTGCAAGAAAAACAATTCATCCTCACAATTGCCAATTTCTTTTTAGATATGGAAAAGTGAACCTATAATGTCTTAGCTTTAGAAATAATGGCCCATAATACAAACATTAATATTAATTAGCTTTAGAAATAATGGCCCATACTACAAACACTAATACTATATATATTTAGCATTTATTCCATGGACTTTACAGTTTGATTAAGAAATAGCTAATTAATGGTACTTGAATGTAAAAGATTTGTGATTTTCTTCTAAGTGCATGACTTAGATTGTTAAGTATTTAATCGACTAATGACATCCCCCCTAACCACCACATACACACAAACAAAGCTACAGGCTTTGCAACTTCAAAACCTCATATCTTAGATTCATTTTTAGAAGAACTGATAACAACGAAAGTAAACTTTGCAACAAACGATACAAATTAATAGAGAACATGTTGGTGAATACACAGTTTAAGAGATTACAACTTTTTTATATTGAATATAGTTGACGATGTGATTTCATGACATTAATCATTGTATTGGAATGTTGTTGCAATTTGTTTGATTTTAGGTTTGATGATAGTTTTGAACAAGAATGAATTTGGTTACATTTTTAGTGTATGATGAAATGAGTGATAATTGTTTAATGTATTTGATTTTTATTGGCATTTCCATGGTTGGGGATGGATATGTATTGTAAGATGCACCTAAGTTCATTGCGATTGCTGAAATTAGTGACATAAATGGGTAGTTATTGTTGATTGAGTAATTTCAAGGGTTCATTGTTATTGTTTTTATCAATTTTATAACTTCATTGCGATTGTTGGTTAATCAAATTTTGAAAAACATACATTACATAATACTAAATAGGTCATTTTAATAGTTAAGACTGTTTATTTAACACAACAAACAAATAACAATTTCATTTGATTTATATTGACAACTTTATCAATACAAGGCCTAACTCTTATATTTTAACATTTGATATTCTTTGACTTGGTCGTGGCTGGCTTAAGATAAATAGGGGTAAAATTCGTTCTATAATTCAAGTATAACAATAGCAAAAAAGTCGTTTACTAAAGGCGCTTACTCGTATGGTAATAAAAAATTATATACTATGTAAATAAATCGATAATCGATAATCGATAATCTTCATTATGAAAAAAGGATTGCTGATTTCTTGACAAATCATATTCGGCCGAGGATGTTTGACTAAATAAAACACTTGATAATCTGGTCAATTTTTTTTATCAATAAACACAAATCGTTTTAAATATTAAATAATTATTTATTATGCTAAGCAAGAAGTGGAAAATCTATATATCTTTATATATATAAAAACAAAACCCACAAGGATTGACGTGACATCTTGCTAGAGCAGGATCTTATCTTCTCAAAGGAAATTTCTGAACTTTTTGATTTTCTTACAACATTAATATGTGAAAGACAGTTATATCCCTGTATGAAAGATGTGTATTTCCTTATGCAAAAGGTTTCTCTGGTAATTTTATATGCTTCTTAGACTTTAAATATTCCCTTGACACGACTTTTGGGTTTCCTCCTCTCCATAATCATTAAGTATTCATCACCAAATTCATTCGAAGTCATTTATTCTTCAATCTTCTACACGGTTGGAATAAGAGAGTCGTCGCATAGACAGTCGTGAGGAGGGAGAGTCGCTTCAGAGAGGATTCGAAAATGGAGGATGCGACATTAACATTGGAGCATACATCATCAAGAGGCATTTTTCGGTTTGTTGGCCTATGTTTTCTTTTTTACTTTTGTCTTCTCCATTTTCTTTGTGTGTTTCTCTTTTTTGCTTCACAAAATCAATTTTTTTCATTCTGTAAATTAATATTGGGAATGGATGTTGGACAAAACGCAACCAATTTTGGAGCGGTTCAGGAGTCATCTTTACTCTCTAGAATTTGTGAGGTTCTGCTCCTCGCATTGCATTGATTCTCACTGTGTTGACTTTCTACCTTTGTGCAATAATCTGGAGTTGATTGTACTGATAGTGTTGTAGATTGATCAGACTATATAACATTGGTTTTCTTCTTTGTACTGATAGTGTTGTCATTTTGATCAGACTATATAACATTTGTTTTCTTCTTTTATGATAATTGTTGTTTCAGGGGCTTTGAGTTTAAAAGGTGGAACATTACACGAACTCAGGATTTAAGAGGAGACTTTGAGGTATCAGGTAATGTTCCTTAGAAATGAAAATTTCATTTTGATGGGATGAACATGGGTGGTATGGGTATTAACTAATAAGGCGTATAATGTAGGCCAATTGTCTATGGGATATAATGTTTGTTTAGGTAGGAAGATACAGGTGAAAAATCCCCTCTAAACTTTAAACATATTCACGTCTTTAGCAAAAGAAGCACTGAAGCAACCTCATATTTCATATAAGACTAGAAGTAAATATGTTACGAACAACTATTTATCAAACTGTCGATTGTCATTGTTGTGGGTAGTTTTCCAGCGTTAGTTTTTTCAAGGGCCAATATATTGAATTGCATAACAAACTGTCGATTAATGTCGTTGTTGGGTGATGCAGTTGATTTGGATTTTTGAAGATGTAATTCAAAGTGAACCAGTCGAAAACTACAAGAAGGCAAAGCTGCAGGTAAAGTTGATATTTATTTAGCATGGATTCCTTTGCGTTTATTAACTCCCTGCTTTGTAGCTAAGGTTCTTTTAATTTTATAATACATGGTTTGTTGCTTATACGTAGTGTCTGTGTTTATTATCACTACTGTTGATGATTCACATATGTTTAGTAAGTTGCTATATACTTGCATCCTGGAAATTTTTATTCAGAAGAGATGTACTTGCTTAGGCAGTTGCAATATATATCTTATCAGTTATATGTGCAACTAACTGATTAGGATTAAAATCAGATAAGTTTGAAGATGAAGGTAAAAGAAATACCACATGCACAACTTATAGGATTTACATTTTTCAAAGAGCTCACACTTGATGTGAAATTTTTTATAGCTCATCCGAAACAAAAGTTATTGTCGGTTCAGAACAAGTCTGCTCTGTTTCTATGTTACTAAATGATTGTAATGCCATGAGTTGGAACTTCAAATGTAGTTTACATATGTTAGGAGCCAAAAAGAGGGGGTCATTTTCTGAATGTGTATGTTTTTACTGGTGTAGTGAATCCATGTTCTCCGATGAAATGACTTTTCATAATCCAAGCAAGGCTACATGCGTACATGGGACAGTCGTTACGATCCACATGTTGCATGGTGTTTTACTGCTACAAATCATAAGGTATTTAAATGCTTATTGATGCATCCACTCATTTTGGATTCTCTTAACAAGAATTATTTAAAATAATGTATCCATGGTGCTGTATTTAACTATTTAAGAGACATTAAGTTTTCTAAAGCAAAAATAAGATTATTGTTCGGAGGACGGGGAAGACACTACTGAAAAAACACTAGAACACTGAGAAAGTTCCCTTTGTTAATGTCATGGAGAAGTGTCGATTAAAATCCACAAACGTCTGAAACTAATTAGAAAATTACATATTGGTTATAAGACCATGTTACGAGGGAATCCTTTGGTTATGATCATGCTTTGCCAAGTCCTCAGAGGTACAAGCTAAATTTTAGGTGCTTAAATATGGTGTAAGTTTTGACATCATAGTCACGTTGGTACATCCCCAAAATCAAAAAGATATAGAAAGAAATAGAAAAAGAAAAAGACTCTAGAATTACTTAAAATTAAAGCTCTTAACATTTTTTTGGGAGTTCATGAAGAAATATGTAACAAACAAGATATATATAAGAACCAGGTACCAACGCAAGACATAACTTTTGGTTTGATGTACACTTCACTCTTTCAACCCCTTGGTGTGAGTATTTGCATTGGGCATTCATTATGGAAACCTTATAAGAACTTGAGATATTTTAGCAGTTCATGGTTGGAACAAAGGTCACTGTATATATGTTCCATTAAATTAAACTATATCATATCAATGTGTGGTCAAGAAGGAAAGTGGCCACCCCTTCATTTAGATCCAATAGAAAACAAGACAAAATCATTAATAGCACCATATATACCACAATGATTTCTTTGTCATCCCCTCCCTCCCCCAATGATCAAAAGTTGAACAAGATGCAGTTCAACCGGTAATTTTGACAAGCGTATGTTTCAGTCTTACAGGATTAAGAAAATTGTTCATTTTTTAATTTCACATTGTCCTATTAAGTTATCTATTTGTTATATAGTTGTTAATTATAATTTCCATCCCATTGTACATTACATTTTCATTAGTTGTCGATTAAGGAATTACATTTCATCTTAACTTTGTTAGGTATTTCTTAACAAAATATTTTCGTCACCACCTAACGTGTGGTGTCACGCACTAGTATATATATTAAAGTAAAACCATCATCCATTGACGTGGCAGCTGTAACAACCCAATTCCCATATTTTCAACAATTCACATAACGTAACATAACATTGATATAACAAACGAACTTCACATTACATGTACGGTCCAGTAGTCTTTTACAATTGAAAGAAAACCATATGTAACCCAAACCTTATACTATTTACATGCATAACATTTAACATTGCAATACAACTGCTAAACAAGTCAAAAGCTTCATCTTAAAGTCCTTCTCTCTAGCCATCCACCGGTTACTCTACTTACTTGCCCTTACTTGATCCACCACCTGGAATACATATTTTTAAAACAAAATGAGGGTTAGACCTGATGGTCTAAGTGAGAAACCCCTGTTAGTTTAAAAACCATTTATATAAACTTTATTCATATAAATCACGCAACACAATCATATACATCCAAATAAACTCACATATATTATGCTTCCCCTTTTCATTCCTTCTGGCCATATTAGTGGTAGCAAGCCAACTAATAATATACAACGCTGCACAACATCTACAGCCAAACAACGCTATACAGGTTCTATAGCCAATCACACCGGTCTTAAACCCGGCCAACGTATTATAACACATTTATAATACACATGTAAATATAATACCTCACTATATTATAATTCACATACGAGCACATAATTATCAACAGTTTCACTCCCAACTCCACACATGTATGTATTTCAGTTAAAAAGTGTTTTCAAAGCAAAACTCACCTGTTTTGGTTATTACACACGTTTGCAAGCTTCTTTCAAAACGATCCTATCTCTTACCACGACTCCACAAAATCTGAAACAAGTTAAGATACACAAATCGCTTTACTAACCAAACACGTAAAGCCTAATAATTTCCCATCCTCAACTGTCCCATTACACACTGCATTTAACTCACTACCGGGACTATACAGGGTACCGGGACTATAGAGGGTACCGAGACTTATACAGTACCGGGACTCTTAGTACCGGGAGTTCCTATACCGGGAGTCCACACTACCGAAAGTTGCTATACCGAAAGTCGACTCTACCGGGAGTTCATACTACCGGGACTACACCGGAAGTCCACACTACCGGGACTTCACCGGAAGTCGAATATACCGGGCTTTCACCGGGAGTTCTCAAGAACACAGTCGGTTCCAATTTACCCAGTTTCAAATTAAACCTATACAACCTCAAATTAAACATTCTAATCCGGTAGAAACGGTCTATTGATGATTACAAACATAATATGTAAAAGACTTACCTCAAGATTTCTTCTTAACACAATCGATTGAAGCCCTACTCGTACGGGTTCCTCTTTCGCTTTCTTTCGCCTTCAGACTCCCGCACACATATACAATCTTTCTAAATCTGGATAATGAAACTACTGATGTCTGAAGGTGTATATCACTTCTAATTAATTACCTTTTAGACCTTCAACTTCTCACTAATGTCCCAAACACCCTTAAACTTATTATTTACCCTCAAACTTACCCTGAACGTCATAAATTATTGTTAAATTATCTAACGGACTTACTCGGGGTATTACATCATCTCCCCCTTAAAAGAATTCCGTCCCGGAATTCAGTTAGGCAAAAAGGTGAGGGTATTTGGCTCTCATTTCTGATTCAGATTCCCACGTAGCATCTTGACCTTTATGATGTCTCCACTGAACTTTCACTTGCCTGATCTCCTTATTCCATAGCACTTTAACTTTATGATCAACTATAGTTTCCGGCTCTTCCACATAGTTCAGTCTTTCATCGACTTGTATTTCTGGTAGGGAGACCGACTGATCTGGAGTAACCAAACACTTTCGGAAGTTCGATACGTGAAATGCATTATGAATCCTGCTCAATTCTGGTGGAAGATCTAATCGGTAAGCCACTTCACCGATCCTTTCTGTTATTGCAAACGGTCCGATATACCTTGGGCTAAGTTTACCTTGTCTTCCAAATCGGATGACTCCTTTCCACGGCGAAACCTTTAACATTACGTAATCCCCAACTTGAAATTCCAATGGCTTTCGACGGCGGTCAGCATAGCTCTTCTGTCTATCTTGAGCTACTTTCAACCTTTCTCGAATCTGAGTAACCTTATCGGTGGTTAGCTGAACTATTTCCGGCCCCGCTAACTGTTTCTCTCCCACTTCGTTCCAACACAGAGGCGTTCGGCATTTCCTACCATACAGCACTTCCAACGGTGCCGCTTGTATGCTGGAATGATAACTGTTGTTGTAAGCGAATTCGATCAACGGAAAATGTTTATCCCACGATCCCCCAAAATCAACAATGCAAGCCCGGAGCATATCTTCTAAGGTCTGAATTGTTCGTTCACTCTGCCCATCTGTTTGAGGATGATATGCCGTACTTAACTTTATCTGAGTCCCCATTTACCTTTGAAAAGTTCTCCAAAATCTTGAAGTAAAACGACTATCACGATCAGAAATGATCGAGATTGGAACTCCATGTCGAGTTACTATTTCATCAATGTACAACTTAGCTAATCGCTCCATCGAATCGGTTTCCTTTATCGGTAGGAAGTGTGCAGACTTGGTCAGTCTGTCGACGATCACCCAAATAGAATCAAATCCCTTCGGAGTTCTTGGTAGCTTTGTGATAAAATCTGTGGTAATCTGCTCCCACTTCCACATAGGTATTTCTAGCCGTTGTAGTTGACCAAATGGCTTTTGGTGTTCAATTTTTACTTTCTTACAAGTATCACACCTTTCCACATACTGAGCAATCCCTCTTTTTATCCCCGACCACCAATAGAATTGCTTTAGGTCTTTATACATCTTGTTTGTACCTGGGTGAATAGAGAAACGGGATTGATGAGCTTCTTGTAAAACACGATCACGTAATCCACCCAATCGAGGTACCCACACTCTGTTTCCCAGACACACTAACCCCCGATCATCTTTTACTAGCAATGCTGACATCCCCGCTAACCTTTCTGATTTCAGATGTTCATCATGATAAGCCTCCGCTTGACACTTCTGCAATTCATCAAATAAGTTGGGTAGGAGTTCAGTTCGTAGCGAAATAACTTTTATTGTTCCACTCCTTTCTTGACGACTGAGCGCATCTGCCACAACATTCGCCTTTCCCGGGTGATAAAGGATTTCACAGTCGTAATCATTCAGCAATTCCAACCATCTCCTTTGTCTCATATTTAGTTCCTTCTGATCAAAGAGGTGTTGAAGACTCTTGTGATCAGTATAAATCTGACATTTGGAACCATACAGATAATGTCTCCAAATCTTCAACGCGAAGACAACTGCTGCAAGCTCCATGTCGTGCGTAGGATACTGTCTTTCATGATCCTTTAATTGACGAGAAGCATAAGCAATAACCTTTCCCCGCTGCATAAGCACACAACCCAATCCCAGTTTCGACGCATCACTATAAACAACAAAGTCTTCTGAACCTTCAGGTAGTGATAGAATCGGCGCGCTGCACAGTTTCTCTTTCAATATTCGGAATGCCTCGTCCTGCTCTGCTTTCCATTCAAACTTCAAATTCTTTCGGGTCAGCTTAGTCAAAGGCGTTGCGATACGAGAGAAGTCTTTTATGAATTTCCGATAGTAGCCGGCTAAACCCAGAAAACTACGTACTTATGTTGCTGTCTTCGGCTGTTCCCACTTTTCAACTGCTTCTACTTTCATCGGATCGACTTGTATACCTTTCTCAGAAACCACGTGCCCCAGAAATTGTACTTTCCGTAGCCAGAATTCACATTTAGAAAATTTCGCATACAACTTTTCCTTCTTCAGTAGCTCTAGAATCAAACGAAGATATTGCGCGTGCTCTTCCTTGGATCGAGAATAGATAAGGATATCATCGATAAATACAATTACAAATTTATCGAGATACGGCTTACATACCCGATTCATTAAATCCATAAAGGCAGCTGGAGCGTTCGTCAATCCAAATGGCATTACTAAAAATTCATGATGACCATACCTCGTTCGAAAAGCAGTCTTTAAACGTCTTCTTATTTAACTTTCAACTGGTGATAACCGGACCTTAGATCAATCTTGGAGAAATAGCAAGCTCCAACTAACTGATCAAAGAGATCATCAATTCGGGGTAGCGGATACTTGTTCTTTATCGTGCGCTTATTCAATTCTCGGTAGTCAATACACATTCTCATCGACCCATCTTTCTTTTTCACAAATAACACTGGTGCTCCCCACGGCGAAGAACTAGGTCTGATGAAGCCTTTATCGGATAGGTCTTGTAGTTGTGCCATCATTTCTTTCATCTCTGGAGGTGCCAAACGATACGGTGCACGGGCTACAGGAGTGGCTCCAGGAATCAGGTCTATACCGAACTCTACTTGTCTAACGGGCGGAAGACTATTCAAGTCTTCAGGGAATACTTCAGGGAATTCACTAACGATAGGAATATCTTCCATCCTATTCTTTTCTGGCTTAATATCTATCACGTAAGCCAAGTAACTCTGACAACCCTTATTAACACACTTACGTGCCTTTACTATCGATATAAGACAAGACTGATGATTCCTACGATCACCATAAATCACTATCGGTCTCCTCTCAGGCAATACAACATTTATTAACTTCTTATCACATACTATATTAGCCTGATTCTCGGCTAACCAGTCCATTCCCACTACTACGTCAAACTCTATCAGAGTTATAGGAAACAATTGTATAGGCACTCCACACCCCTCTATATTAATCACACAACTATCAAATACTTCACTAACCGACACTTGGTTATCATTTGCAGTATCTACTAATAGAGCATGTTCTAACATTTTAGGTTTCAAACACAGGCAAGCAGCAAATGCAGGAGACACAAACGATCGGTTTGCACCGGAATCAAATAACACCTTAGCACGTGTAGAGTTTATAAAAAATGTACCTGTGACCACATCCGGAGTTTCCTCCGCTTCTTTCTCAGTCATTTGAAATGCGCGACCCCTGGTTACTGGCGGTTCCAGTCTTGGTACTACTGGTTTAACAATCACTGGCCTGCCCGATGACCCACCTTGCTGTATCCTTCCCCGTGGACAGTTTGACTGAAGATGATCCGGAGAATTGCATAAGAAACATAACCGCGTTACCTTACAATCCTTAATGACGTGTCCGGTCTTCCCACACTTATAACACGCTCGTAAATCACCTTGGCAGTTTCCTTGGTGGACACGGTTGCACTTCTGACATGGTCTTTCCGCTGGTCGAAACGGCGGACGGTTATCATACCTCTGAAATCGGGACCTCTTCGGATCATATTGTGGTCCTTCCCACTTTCTCTTCCCGATACTTTTATCGCCGGTATCTCTTCTAATATCTCGTTCAACATTCTCCGCGGCATTAACTGCAGCCGAGAAGGTATCGGGTCCTTTTGCAGTCACTAACCTTCTGACTTCTGAGTTCAGCCTAAAAATAAACCTTTCTGTCTTCATCACCTCCGTAGCAACATAGTATTCTGCAAATCGAGATTTTTCCAGAAAGCTGGCGGTATAGTCTCGAACGGATAAGTTTCCTTGTTGCAAATTCATGAATTCTCCTTCCAGTTGTTTAACAGTTGTTTGGGGACAAAATTGTTCCCTGTAGGCTACCACAAATTCTTCCCATGAGAGGGTAGAATAAACGTCAGATCCTTTAGAAGGAATAAAGGATTCCCACCAATACAATGCATCTCCTTTTAGCATGGCTGCCCCGTACAATACTCTATCTTCATCCGCACACTTGCTTGTCTTGAAAATAGCTTCTATTTCCTTCATCCATCTCATTGCTTTCACTGGATCCCGATCCCCTGAGTACGTAGGAGGTTTGCAACTAAGAAACATTTTGTAATCACATTTTCTCATTATCGGTAAGACCGTAGGGGTGATTGGCATCTCCTCTTCATGAGTAGGGTCTGGTTCTTCTGTTTCAGTATTATGAGTTTGGTTGAACATAGCTTGAATATTGTCTTGTAATCTTCCCATTTCTGCCATTAGATCAGCCCTGGTAATGAAATCCGTACTATTTGGTTGGGTTCTGCCTCCGGCTCGACCTCCAGCTCTACCTCCAGTTCTACCCCCGACTCTGCCCCCCGTTCTGCCTCCCCTGTCCCCTGTTCCTATTGACAGATTAGTTCTGTTTGGATTTCTTCCTCCTCCTCGATTCGAATTTCTTGTACCGCTTGCCATTCTGTGGATTTAAACAGGGTTAATATACACATAAGCACATACCCCATATAACAAGGTATTCCAGTTCAGACATGTACCTGTAAGATCACAATTACACTGGCCAGGTGTAGTATGAAATTACATTACATGAAGTTCCTTCTACCTTTTATACTTAGTATCCCGAGGTTCTACAATAATAGGGACATCCTACTTCACATGCAGTTTAAGTCTAGGTACAGATACTAATACCTAAATCCCTTAAACTAAGGCTCTGATACCATTTGTAACAACCCAATTCCCATATTTTCAACAATTCACATAACGTAACATAACATTGATATAACAAACGAACTTCACATTACATGTATGGTCCAGTAGTCTTTTACAATTGAAAGAAAACCATATGTAACCCAAACCTTATACTATTTACATGCATAACATTTAACATTGCAATACAACTGCTAAACAAGTCAAAAGCTTCATCTTAAAGTCCTTCTCTCTAGCCATCCACCGGTTACTCTACTTACTTGCCCTTACTTGATCCACCACCTGGAATACATATTTTTAAAACAAAATGAGGGTTAGACCTGATGGTCTAAGTGAGAAACCCCTGTTAGTTTAAAAACCATTTATATAAACTTTATTCATATAAATCACGCAACACAATCATATACATCCAAATAAACTCACATATATTATGCTTCCCCTTTTCATTCCTTCTGGCCATATTAGTGGTAGCAAGCCAACTAATAATATACAACGCTGCACAACATCTACAGCCAAACAACGCTATACAGGTTCTATAGCCAATCACACCGGTCTTAAACCCGGCCAACGTATTATAACACATTTATAATACACATGTAAATATAATACCTCACTATATTATAATTCACATACGAGCATATAATTATCAACAGTTTCACTCCCAACTCCACACATGTATGTATTTCAGTTAAAAAGTGTTTTCAAAGCAAAACTCACCTGTTTTGGTTATTACACATGTTTGCAAGCTTCTTTCAAAACGATCCTATCTCTTACCACGACTCCACAGAATCTGAAACAAGTTAAGATACACAAATCGCTTTACTAACCAAACACGTAAAGCCTAATAATTTCCCATCCTCAACTGTCCCATTACACATTGCATTTAACTCACTACCGGGACTATACAGGGTACCGGGACTTATACAGTACCGGGACTCTTAGTACCGGGAGTTCCTATACCGGGAGTCCACACTACCGGAAGTTGCTATACCGGAAGTCGACTCTACCGAGAGTTCATACTACCGCGACTACACCGGAAGTCCACACTACCGGGACTTCACCGGAAGTCGAATATATCGGGCTTTCACCGGGAGTTCTCAAGAACACAGTTGGTTCCAATTTACTCAGTTTCAAATTAAACCTATACAACCTCAAATTAAACATTCTAATCCGATAGAAACGGTCTATTGATGATTACAAACATAATATGTAAAAGACTTACCTCAAGATTTCTTCTTAACACAATCGATTGAAGCCCTACTCGTACGGTTTCCTCTTTCGCTTTCTTTCGCCTTCAGACTCCCGCACACATATACAATCTTTCTAAATCTGGATAATGAAACTACTGATGTCTGAAGGTGTATATCACTTCTAATTAATTACCTTTTAGACCTTCAACTTCTCACTAATGTCCCAAACACCCTTAAACTTATTATTTACCCTCAAACTTACCCTGAACATCATAAATTATTGTTAAATTATCTAACGGACTTACCCGGGGTATTACAGCAGCTTGATAAGCAATCATTCTAAGCTAGAAATTTTCACAATTTTTTGAATTTTTTGTGAAATATTTAATACATTAAAAGACTTTTTTGCCCCTATAATAAGAATGTATGTCTCATGGTGGTGAGGCTTTTTGGTAAATTTAATACAAACAATTTATGTTTTGGATCTAAAACTTCAAACTTGATCTGCCGTTGCGCCTTTCAAGCTTTCTCCACCGTCTCTTTGTCTTCTTCACTATCAGTTTCTTCTCTCCTCTACAAGCATCAGACAGAAGCGACTCACCCAGTCACCAATTTCACTTCCAAGATTATCAGCAATCACTTAATGTGGGTTCTAAGTGAGGTAATTTTTGTAGGGTTCTCTCTTTGTTTGTCTATGTGCAAGATTCTACACACCAAACCCTCAATAGTGTAAGTTATATATAGCAATACTCATTTCCATGTACAAGTTCTTCTCTGTTTTTTATGTGGTTACACTTATTTTTTATGAGGTTTTTGAAGGTTTGTATATGATCGGTGGATGAGAATTCATTATAGGAAGCATCGTCTTTAAGGTAAATATTGTATGGTAATTCAACTATAAGTAATCGAAATTGTTTAGATCTTGAATATGTATTTGTTTTGCTCACTAGATGTTCGATGAAATGCTTGAACCAAAATATGTATTGTTTGAGGATTTGCTTCAACCAGAATATGATTTTCTTATAAAGAAAGTGATCCTTATGCAAATTATATAATAAATGTAGGGACGATTAGTCTGGTGAGTAGCTTCAAATTGTAGTTCAACTTAATGTTGCTTTGTTCGAAACTCATAATTTTTATTATCGTAGCGAGACCCTTTCATTATTTTGGTTATCATAGTAGGCTCTTGGTGTTTCATTTTTATTTTTTGCCATCTCTGTAACGGATGATCTTGTGTGCATTAACTAGGGGGTTGGGCTAAGGCCCACCTTCAACATAGACTCACCCAGAACAGAAGATCTCGGCATCTCGACCCTGCTATGAACCCAGTTTTCGGCTTCCATCCCCTGACCCCTGTTGCTGCTTTACGTCTGCCTCACACCAGCCTCTCACAGTCTCACCTCTCTCCTCTCGGTAAGTTGATATCTTTATGATATAGGTCCAGTAAATCGTTCCTTAGGCTTGAGTAATAGACATGTTTGGAAATTTAGGGATCAAGTGATTCGCGGGATTACGTCAATTTGTTATAGAGTTTAATGTGGTTACAACTCTGGATGTGGAAGAATTCATGTCGATTTTGACGTTAAAAGGTGTACCTCATTTGACCTTAAAAATAAAGATTTACCATTCAATGCTTTAGATTCTAAAAATTTAGATGGTAACAAATACTCATCCCGATTTACAAACGGTTTAATTGCAACTCCTGATTGGCATATGGTTTAATTGCTAGACTATTTTGTTAAATATCTGGAATGCATCAATAAATTGAGATCAACAGGAACATTTCACTTGCAACAATGATGATAAGATATGAGGAGCAGTTTCTATAACTTGATTTGTGATAACGCCACTTTTTGGCGTTATTTCCGGTTCTCAAATCAATGAGATTGTCTTGTATTCAAGTAAAAAGGCGTGTATTTTACGATTTATCTAGTGATTTACACAGGTTATCTAAAAGGCGACATTCCTCGAGAAAAGAAGCTAAAAAGAGCCCAAAACGAGTCCAAACGAAGCCTAACGAAAGCCCAAAAGCCAAGCCCAAGACCCGCGACCGAACCAGGACCCGACCCGCGAACCAGAAATCGACCCAAGCTGCAAAATCAACACGCGCGACTTACCACGCGACTTGCAAGTCGCGTGGCAAGCGGCGTAACCCTCTATTTCGCGAAAATCAGTATTTTAAGTCGGGTTTTAGGTCACTTTTCGATATGCAACACACACGACGGCCAGAGCAGTACCGGGGGCGATTTTCCGAGCCAAGTGACATCCGTTGGAGCCGCGATAGAGAGAGGATCAGATATACGTTCATCACGCGAAGTAGCACCAAGCACGATAGAAGGGAGTAACCATTCCATTCACCGTTATCACGATTTTCATGTCTACATACTTGTTCCCATCTTTTTCTATTATGTTTGAATCTACCACCGACATGAACTAACCGGTTCATGTTGGGGGTTGGAATGAATGTGGTTTAAAACTTGTAAACAGATGACTTGAAACATTTATCAGTTTTCCTCTTTAATGAATGAATGCAATTTTGTGTTTAATGCTTTTGTGAGAGTAGCTACCTTACAATTGTTTTAGTGTTTTCAATTAATGTTCGAGAGAAGTAATTGAGAAGTAGAATTAGGAATTGCATGTCTAAGGTAAGAAAGGATAGAGATATACCGAGTAAATCTTAGTCCCGTTTGAATCTTAAGTTTAATGCGTTTTGAACCCTAACTATTGAGATCGAAGGATAAGACTTAGGTTTTCAAAATAGAAATCACGGTTGCTTGAAAAAGGGACCGTGCTTTGCAAATAAAATCGATGTTACTTGAGAGAGAACAACGATTAGATAAAGATTGGGCATTCATTGATAGGAATAACTGGTATTTGAATTGAGTCAAACGTTTGTATGTGAGAATCATTGGATTTCCAACCCTCAACTTTTCTCTCTATCAAAGTTTTCAAAGCTGTTTCTGTTTTGTCTTGTGTTTGATTTGATTTCATTTATTACAATTAAGTAGTCTAAACCAATCTTTAAATATCGACAGTTCAATTAATAGAGCTTATAGTAATTGTGATACTTAGTTCCTAGTTCCCCGTGATTCGATACTCGTACTTTCCAAGTACTATTACTTGACTTCGACCCGTACACTTGCGGTGAGATTCGTGGGGTGTCAAAACCCCGTATCAAGTTTTTGGCGCCGTTGCCGGGGAACTAGTTGTAGCTAATAGCACTACTAGCTATACGCACTATTAGATTGGACATTTTTATTTTATTTATTTATTTATTTCGTATTTTATTTCATCACTTTGAATTTCTGGATTGCTAAGTTCGTGTAACTACTATTTCAGGTGCTACTTGGTTTATGCCAAGGAAAACCCGAGGGAAAGAACTCGAGCCTATCGACCCAGAAATCGAAAGAACCGCCCGTCGTCTCTGAAAAGAAGCAAAAGCGAAAAGAAATCTGAAATTCGAGATGTCTGACGACGAGAGACCTCCACGCAATGATCCTCCGCGTAACAATCCACCACCACCTCCGGAAAGAGTTCCGATGCGGTCATTTGCCGATCCTAATGTGGCGGCCGCACGGATAGGCGTCCAAGCGCCCACTACCGGGGCAAATTATTTCGAGCTTAAACCGAGCACCATCGTAATGGTGCAACAGAACCAGTATGGAGGAACGCCAACCGAGGATCCTCACGCACATCTTCGTGCCTTCGAAAGGATCTGCAATACGTTTAAGATCAATGGCATGAGTGAGGATGCCATCAAGCTAAGGCTATTCGGATTTTCACTTAAAGGCCGAGCTGAAACATGGACTGAAAGCATCCCACCAGATTCTATCACCACTTGGGCACAACTTAAGGCCGCCTTCCTTCAAAAGTTCTTCCCACCGAGTCGGACCGCCCAGCTAATGGCGGAGATCACCCATTTTTCTCAATGGGATCAAGAAACGCTATATGAGGCGTGGGAACGTTACAAGGACATGATCAAGAAGTGTCCTCATCATGGGCTACAAGGTTGGGTCATCATCCAGACCTTCTTCAGTGGACTTCACCCGCAATTTAAGAACGACATCACAGCTGCGGCGGGTGGAGCATTAATGGATAGATCATATGAGGAAGCGTGCGAGCTGATTGAAAACTTGGCCGAGCATAGATTTTCCACTCCAAGATCAGCCGTGAGACGGGTGGCAAATGTGCAAGAAAGTAATGAGCTGAATGAATTGAAAGCTCAACTGGCCTTTATCACGAATCACCTGAAAGGAAGCAGTCCTCAAGAACCTGATCAGGTTCAATTTGTACAAAACCGGAACCAACCGAGAAACGATCCTTTCTCGAACACTTATAACGAGGGGTGGAAGAAGCATCCCAATCTTTCTTGGAATCAGTCCGGTCAACCACAGCCAGGTAATTTTTCTAACTCTTTTAATTCTCCTAGTACTAACAATACTTATCGTCCCCCAGGTTTCAACCAAAGGAACGAAGGACCATCCGGGGAGAAGAAGCCGGGACTCGAGGACATGATGATGAAGTTCATGTCGAAAATGGACAGCACAGTCGAGGGATTAGCGAGCACAATCAATACTGTCAAGGCGGCTACCGAACAAAACACCGCCTCCATCAAGATCCTCGAAAGGCAAGTGGGGCAGATTTCTGAGGCCCTACAAAACCGAGCCCCCGGGAAACTTCCGAGTCAACCCGAACGACAAAACCGGGAACATTGCAATGCCATCTACCTTAGAAGTGGCAAGGAGTTGACCAGAGATCCGGTAAGCAAGTCTTCACCAAAGGAAGCCGAAGAAGAGTTTGAGATGGTAGATGTGGAAGAGTTGGAGGCCGATAGAGAGAGTTCGAATGAAGAAAACGAGAAGAATGAAGAAGAGGTCGTGGTTGAAGAGAGCAAGACGCCGAAAGAGAAAGAAATCAAACCACCGGCCAAGCCGGAAAGACCAAAAGTGCCTTACCCGAGCAGATTGAAAGCGCAAAAGGATGATGTCAATTTTTCAAAATTTCTTGATGTTTTCAAAAAGCTAACTATCAACATCCCTTTTGCAGATGCGCTTACACAAATGCCCTCTTACGCTAAGTTCATGAAGGAGATTATATCGAAGAAGAGGACACTTGATCACCAGCCCACCGTCGCACTCACTGAAGAGTGCAGCGCGATTTTTCAGAATAAGCTTCCCTTGAAGCTTAAAGATCCAGGGAGTTTTTCTATCCCTATTCAGATTGGGGAGTTTACTTTTAATAAGGTTTTATGTGATTTAGGGGCCAGTATTAATCTGATGCCTCTTTCTATTTTCAGGAAACTTGGCCTGGGTGAGGTAAGCCCGACATACATGACTCTGAAGCTCACGGATAGATCAATCCGATACCCGTATGGAGTGGTCGAGGACGTGCTCATCAAAGTAGGTAAGTTCTATTTTCCCGTCGACTTCGTAGTCATAGATATAGACGAAGACGAAGAGGTCCCGTTAATTCTGGGGAGATCCTTCCTGGCTACGAGCCGAGCTTTGATTGACATGGAAGAAGGCGAGATAACCTTCCGAGTCGGCGGCCAAAGCGAAATCTTCAAGATGTTCGAGAAGGTAAGAGTTGGAAGGGATGAAGGATCTGAAGCTGGTCATGGAGGGCCAAAAGTAAAAGAGTCCGCGAAGAACCGTATGTGTGGGCGATCCAATTCCGCGGATACTAAACCGAGCTGAAACCACATAGTCGTGCCACGACTTTAAATACGGCGCTGGGTGGGAGGCAACCCACCAAGGTTTGTTTTCCTTGTTATTTGCGTGCTTAGTTTTAATTTTTATTTTTGAGTGTGTTTAAATAATGAAAAAACCATAAAAATCGAAAAATCGAAAAAGTCAAAAATAGCTGAAACAGGGACATACGCGACTTGTCATGCGGTTTGCATACCGCGCAGTAAATCGCGGGGCCCTCTGTTGGTTTTCTGAAACAGAGGGTTACGCGGTTTGCCACGCGACTTGCAAGACGCGGGCTAAACCGCAGGAGTCCCATTCGCCTCGTTTTTCATTTTTCGTGCAGTTTTTATTCCTTTCTTGCTTTGTGTGTTTCTGTTTTCTTGTTTTCCCTTCGTCGTTTGTTTGTTTCTTTTGTGTGTGCGTGCTCTTCCCTCCTTCTCCAAATGCTCAATCTTTCAAGAATCTCCTCTGGCCGGGCAAAACAGGTATGTTCTAATCATTTCTCTGCTAAAAGAGTGGTGTTTGATGTGCTGTTCTATTTTAATTGCACGAGATGCAACAAACCTAAGATTCACTTAGGTTTGGGGTGCCCTATCTTTTTCATCACCTACACACTCAATTCTTTAAACCCTGTGCAAACCTCAGTTTCACCGAGGTTTGGGGTTGGCTTTTATTTGGCAAACGTAGGCCACGGCCTAGGTTTGGGGTGCCCATTTTAGAAATTTTGGGTTTTCTTTTGCTTGCTATGTAATACCTTGCCCGCCCTTTTGATAGCTGTAATAACTGCACAATTATTGAGTCACATCACCTACGACTTTGCTTGCACATTGGGGACAATGTGTGGGTAAGGTTTGGGGTTGCCCAATCGGGCCCAAGTTGTGCACGCAGATTTCCTACACTTCTGAGTGTCTAGATCACTGTAGCTAAAATTTTTGTTTTGAATGATTGAGACCAACCATTGTGGGAAGAACCTCGTGATAGTAACGTGATCGTTAGGGAAGGACCAGGAAAGGACATGACTAGGGACATTAGTGGAGACCACCCGATAGTGTGTTTTGAGCCTAAAAGACGTTTTCCATTTCGAGGGATTCATACACCTAAGTCTTATACACTTTTTCGAATTCCTTGTCGTGAATGTAGAATGATCTCGCTACATTATTGCATTGAGTAGCAAAGACGAACATCGGGATATTAGGTAAGGGTATAGTAGACCATATCGTGTGGACCTTAAGACAGGATTCCAGGCATTGTGTGTTTTTATTTAACCTGTTTTTAGCTATCGTACCTTTTACCCTTCTGCGGGTACCCTTAGCCCCTTTGCAGCCAAACACTCACCTTTTCGTTTCTAAACCCATCATTAAACCCTTAGCCATAAGCCTTAGCCAATCCAATCCGAAAGTGTGTCAATCGGAAGAAGTAATGAACTTAGAGAGGTAGAGCGGAAAAGAAAGAAATCAGGCCAGTCAAGAAAGAGAAAAGAGGGCCAATGTTGCCCCAATCAATAAAGAGGACCAATGAAGTCCCAAAAAAAATGAAAAGTAAATAAATACCGTTAGTTAGATAATCTCTAGTAGAGTTGCATAATAAGTGAGTCAAAGCGACTCCAATAGTGACGAAAAAAGGACCAAGGGAGCAAATGTGAAGCAACGAGAAGTTCGGAATTGCCAATGATTGACACGCCGAGGATTTTTGGTCCTTTATACCCTTCGTTTCTTAACCTTAACCTTAGCCCCGTTACAACCCGTGTAAAGACCTGGATGATCTTCTGGAAAACGCGATTAGAGTCTATGACCACCTTTACCGATATTCCCTGTCTTGTTATTTGATTCCTTCTGAGATCAAAAGTTTGGACAGTTGTGCGTCTTTCTTTATAGTTGTCATGTAATTACTGCGTGTTCTTGTACATAAACTCCATACACATGACAACACGAGCGATAACCTAGGTTCGAGAGCGAAACGAGAGTATCCCGCGAGGTAGGGTCGAGGCGAAATGTTTTCCCTAGTATGTTCAGACTTAGTCTAACCCTGATGTGATCGGAACAGTCACGAGTTCAACTCCCAATGGAAGGTCATAGGTCAAACGAAATGAGAATGAGGCGAGAGTGAGATAGATATTCACGGGTATGGGAAATCCCCGATGCATCACTTGGTACCGATTGGGAATTGTGCAGTTATTGTTATGTGCTTTTATTTTATTCTTATCGCTAATTTGCTTGGGGACAAGCAACGCTCGGTTTGGGGTTGTTGATAACGCCACTTTTTGGCGTTATTTCCGGTTCTCAAATCAATGAGATTGGCTTGTATTCAAGTAAAAAGGCGTGTATTTTACGATTTATCTAGTGATTTACACAGGTTATCTAAAAGGCGACATTCCTCGAGAAAAGAAGCTAAAAAGAGCCCAAAACGAGTCCAAACGAAGCCTAACGAAAGCCCAAAAGCCAAGCCCAAGACCCGCGACCGAACCAGGACCCGACCCGCGAACCAGAAATCGACCCAAGCTGCAAAATCAACACGCGCGACTTACCACGCGACTTGCAAGTCGCGTGGCAAGTGGCGTAACCCTCTGTTTCGCGAAAATCAGTATTTTAAGTCGGGTTTTAGGTCACTTTTTGATATGCAACACACACACGACGGCCAGAGCAGTACCGGGGGCGATTTTCCGAGCCAAGTGACATCCGTTGGAGCCGCGATAGAAAGAGGATCAGATATACGTTCATCACGCGAAGTAGCACCAAGCACGATAGAAGGGAGTAACCATTCCATTCACCGTTATCACGATTTTCATGTCTACATACTTGTTCCCGTCTTTTTCTATTATGTTTGAATCTACCACCGACATGAACTAACCGGTTCATGTTGGGGATTGGAATGAATGTGGTTTAAAACTTGTAAACAGATGACTTGAAACATTTATCAGTTTTCCTCTTTAATGAATGAATGCAATTTTGTGTTTAATGCTTTTGTGAGAGTAGCTACCTTACAATTGTTTTAGTGTTTTCAATTAATGTTCGAGAGAAGTAATTGAGAAGTAGAATTAGGAATTGCATGTCTAAGGTAAGAAAGGATAGAGATATACCGAGTAAATCTTAGTCCCGTTTGAATCTTAAGTTTAATGTGTTTTGAACCCTAACTGTTGAGATCGAAAGATAAGACTTAGGTTTTCAAAATAGAAATCACGGTTGCTTGAAAAAGGGATCGTGCTTTGCAAATAAAATCGATGTTACTTGAGAGAGAACAACGATTAGATAAAGATTGGGCATTCTGTAACACCTTAGGCATATCCCACATCGCTCGTGGACAGGAGAAATGCTGGGTATATTAGTAAACCTTGGCCTTACCAGACACAACGCGTTTTGGGGCCACAAGCATGCGGGTTCCTTGGGAACTCTGTGGTTAAGCGTGCTTGGGTGGGAGTAGTACCAGGATGGGTGACCTCCTGGGAAGTCCTTGCGAAGTCCTTGCCAGGTCGCCAAGAACAAAGCCGTGAGCCAGTGGGGCAAAGCGGACAACATTGTGTCGTGGTAAGGGGGTGTTACAAATGGTATCAGAGCCACTCCTGTGCCGTTCGAGATGTGGGGCAAACCTCATCGAGGACGATGAGTCCCTGAGGGGGGGTGTGTAACACCTTAGGCATATCCCACATTGCTCGTGGACAGGAGAAATGCTGGGTATATTAGTAAACCTTGGCTTTACCAGACACAACGCGTTTTGGGGCCACAAGCATGCGGGTTCCTTGGGAACTCTGTGGTTAAGCGTGCTTGGGTGGGAGTAGTACCAGGATGGGTGACCTCCTGGGAAGTCCTTGCGAAGTCCTTGCCAGGTCGCCAAGAACAAAGTCGTGAGCCAGTGGGGCAAAGCGGACAATATTGTGTCGTGGTAAGGGGGGGTGTTACACATTCATTGATAGGAATAACTGGTATTTGAATTGAGTCAAACGTTTGTATGTGAGAATCATTGGATTTCCAACCCTCAACTTTTCTCTCTATCAAAGTTTTCAAAGCTGTTTCTGTTTTGTCTTGTGTTTGATTTGATTTCATTTATTACAATTAAGTAGTCTAAACCAATCTTTAAATATCGACAGTTCAATTAATAGAGCTTATAGTAATTGTGATACTTAGTTCCTAGTTCCCCGTGATTCGATACTCGTACTTTCCAAGTACTATTACTTGACTTCGACCCGTACACTTGCGGTGAGATTCGCGGGGTGTCAAAACCCCGTATCAATTTGTAAGACATGCAATTGAGGTAAACGAAGGCAGTAACTTAGAGTTAAGAGGACCGTTGTCATCAAAAATATGTGTTCCGTCCATTATTCTTCAATCTCCATCATAAATTTTAGGCCTGAAAATCAATAGTATGGTAGAAACATTCAAGCAACCATCATCAAGACATTGTCGAGTTTTTTTTTTCATTCGGTAACTTCACGGGTGCCAAAAGACCTGAAGTAGGTAGAGTTGCATCAATAAGGAGGCATTTTTTCCCAATTTGTTGGCTTACTCTTTTTATACTTTATGTCTTGAATGTTTTTATTGGTTTTCTCATACTTTTATATGGTTTTTTTTCTTCAGGAAATCGTTTTGTAGGTTTACTTTTGAAGGTGAATTTGACCATATTTATGAGGATCTTTCACTCCAACGAAGGATTAATTAAATCTTATTAGAAGAGGTATAAACAAATGATTCTTTACTTTTGAGTTTAAATTGTTTTTCAATTTAGGGTAATGTTGGGTTGTATTATGCAAATTTGGAACTCTTATGTATTTGATTTGGTGGGTATCAACTGTTTTAGGTCCTTGAGCTAAGTTAGATTGTATATACCTTTCTCTAACTATTCACTCAAAATTACCGGTAAATGCAAGACTATCACTTACCTTATAAGGCAACAATTTACCCTATTAAAAGGGCATCATATGCAACAACTTAACCGTAAGCGCTAACCTGGTGAGAGCTGTCGCCATTTACCGGGTAGGACTTTCGGTCATTGTGTCTGTTCTTATCATAATCATCGGTTAAGGTAATATAACATGGTAAGTACTTACCAGGTAAGTGTTTGGTAAATGACCCATAAGTGTGTACATCTTTGAGACAGTCATTGTTTTACGTTGTGTTCTCGAGTTTTTTATGAAGGAAAGGAATGGAACGGAAAGAAAGTAGGAGGAAAAGAAAAAATATTGTGTTCTTGAGTTTTTTTAAGTAGAGAAAGGAAATGAAAGGAAAGAAAAATATTGTTGATTTTCCTTCCAAAACTTTCCATCCAAAAGTTGGAGGAAAGCGAAGGAAAAGAAAGAAAGCAATTTAAAATTAATTAAATTTTTTTAAAGCTACACATATACCCATTTGTTACATTCCATTATGAAATAAATAAGGGTACATTGGTAAAATTGACATATTTCCTTTCCTTTTTCTCCTACTTAAGAACATGAAATTTTCTTTTCTTTCTTTCTTTTTCCTTTCTTTCTTTTTCCTTTCTTTTCTTTCAATGTCAAGAACACAAAAACAATATTTTTTCTTTTCCTTCCATTTCTTTTCTTTTCCTTTCACTTCATTTCTTTTCTTTTTTTTCCCTCCAAAACTCGAGAACACATTGTTAGTGTATCAAATAATTTATATCCAAAACACCTCTGATACATTCATGTATTAGAGCATCTCAAATAGCTAATCTATTACATTTCATCCTTACGTAGTTTTGTATTTTTGTAACAAAAACAATCTGAAACCACGCAACGCGTGGTGCACCCACTAGTATAGTTAATTAATGATCAAATTATCATAGAATTGACGGCGTGTTTACTATTTTCATCCAAAAAACATGGAAGAAAGAAAAAAGAAAATTATAAATGAACAAATAAAAAATTACAAAATATTTCTTATTTAATACAAACACTATAAGACTATCCACAACAACAATCTCAACCAATCCAATCTCAATTAAAATATTACTTTCTCTCTCATCCACTTACATAATATTCAACTCCAATCCAATCTCAAAATTTTCATACTCCAACCACAATCCCCTACAATCCAATCTAATCTACAATATTATTTTACAAAAATTATATATTTTATATTTTATACATATAATTTTTTTTAATTATAAGTATAAAATATAGATTAAACGAACAAACAATTACATATTTTGAAACATAATTATAATTATAAAAAACATACCATACAACTGAAATTAAATAAAACAAGTCATAAAAATAAGTACGAAATTAGATATCTGAAATACATAAATAACCGTAGATAATTATTTTGACCGATTTTTTGCCATATATGCTCAATCAAATTATTTTTTAGGGCGGTATGAGCTTCCCTATTGCGAAGTTGTTCCCTGTTAGCCATACAACGGGATAGGTTTGCAATCCATAGCAGATAATTGAAAGAAAGTAGCAAGATAACAAGAGGATTGAAATGAAGAAAAAAATTGGTGTGGTGAAAATATGTCAAGATTGGTCTCTATTTGTAGGGAATTGAAAACCATGAATTTTGGTATATTTTTTAATTTTTAATTTATTTGTAAAAGTCTGATTTTTAATTAGATAAGTTGTATCCTAAAAATCTAAAACCAACCAATAATAACTTGCCCAGCTTTCGACCCGTTATAAACTATCCAAAACCATAAACATCAACAAATTAGTCATAAATTAGTTATTTGTTATTTGTTTACCATAAACATTAACAAATTAGTCATAAACTGTCCAAAATCAGTAAATAAGTAAACCACTATGAACTATTATTTACCAACATTTAGCCAAATTAGCATTTACTCATTTAGACATTATGTCTCGTATATATGTCTGTGAACAGGCTAAGCATCAAAAGTCTTAACCACTTGCAACCATGGTTTATCTATCACTAATACAGAACCTTTTGAAAGATGCCCAACATACAACACAGGTTATCTAAAAGCACAAAATTCAAAATTCTTCTTTTTACTTTCTAACTCCTCATGCACCTCTATCAACTTACGTTTTATATTATGGTATATTTATATTTTATATTTATTAAAAAATATTATTTTTTTTAAAAGTTCGGGTTTCGGACGGGTTCGGGTTTGGAAAAACCCAACCCAACCCGATCCGTATTACCCGTGAAAAACAATCGGGTTCGGCCTATTCGGGTTGCGGGTCATCGGGTTCGGGTTAGTTCGGGTTCGGGCCTATTCGGGTCGGTCGGGTTTTGCTCACCCCTAGAGAGTTACTATTCAATTCTCTATTTTAGAGAGTAAAATAGAGAGTTCTTGGAGATGAAATAGAGAGTAAAATAGAGAGTAGAGAGTAAAATAGAGAGTTATTGAAAAAAAACCAAACCAAACCAGAAAGACCAAAGTGGGCTCCAGTGAGAAGTTGAGGTTAACTTTAGAAGCGATAAGTGGTTATCAATCATTGGAAGAGAAATGGTGGACATTAGGATGAAAAAATATTGTGTTCTTGAGTTTTTTTAAGTAGAGAAAGGAAATGAAAGGAAAGAAAAATATTGTTGATTTTCCTTCCAAAACTTTCCATCCAAAAGTTGGAGGAAAGCGAAGGAAAAGAAAGAAAGCAATTTAAAATTAATTAATTTTTTTAAAGTTACACATATACCCATTAGTTACATTACATTATGAAATAAATAAGGGTACATTAGTAAAATTGATATATTTCCTTTCCTTTCTCTCCTACTCAAGAACATGAAAATTTATTTTCTTTCTTTCTTTTTCCTTTTTTTTCTTTCAATCTCAAGAACACAAAAACAATATTTTTTCTTTTCCTTTCACTTCATTTCTTTTCTTTTTTTTCCTTCCAAAACTCGAGAACACATTGTTAGTGTATCAAATAATTTATATCCAAAACACCTCTGATACATTCATGTATTAGAGCATCTCAAATAGCTAATCTATTACATTTCATCCTTACGTAGTTTTGTATTTTTGTAACAAAAACAATCTGAAACCACGCAACGCGTGGTGCACCCACTAGTATAGTTAATTAATGATCAAATTATCATAGAATTGACAGCGTGTATACTATTTACATCCAAAAAACATGGAAGAAAGAAAAAAGAAAATTATAAATGAACAAATACAAAATTACAAAATATTTCTTATTTAATACAAACACTATAAGAGCATCTCCAATGTAATTCTCTATTTACTATCTATTATAGCCTAAAATAAAGGAATTGTAATATATTTTCCAATGTATTACTCTCTTTTCTATTTTAGAAAGGAATATTTTTAAGTATATTCTATTTTCTACTCTAAGAAAAAATAGAGACTAACAATAGTGTTTCTCTATATTTAAAGAGTTACTATTCATTTCTTTATTATAGAGAGTAAAATAAGGGATTCATTGGAGATGTTTCAGAGTCTCAGAGAGGAAAATAGAGAGTAATATTACATATGAATTAGAAATTTGACGTCATAAGTCACGTCTTGAAAACGCTACTGCTTAGCCATGGCTTCTAAGGGCATCTCCAATGTATTTCTCTATTATACTCTCTATTATAGAGAGTAAAATAGAGAGTGGGTCAAAACTTCTCCAATGTATTACTCCATTTTACTCTCTAAAAGAGAATATTCCAAGTATATTCTTTTTTATTTTGATTACATATATTTTCAATAATACCCTTATATTTATTAACTTTATAAATTGTATCCAGACAACAAATATTATAAAAATACAAGAATCTAAAAAGTAGAAGGGTTATTTTGTAATTATCAAAAGTTAGAAAAAATAGAGAGTAGTGAATAGTAACTCTCTATATATAGAGAGTTATATGCAGGGGCGGATGTATGGTTTAACAAAGGGGGTCATTTGACCCCCATAATTTTCCAAACAAAACTATCTTTATGTAATAAATATTATTATTTTTAAATATGCTTAAAATTTTGACTCCTAATAAAAATTAAGTTTGACCCCACAAGATATTTTCACATAGTTTTATACTTCTATAAAAAAAATTAGTCAAATAATTAAGAGCTTATTTTATGATCATCGATTAACCTTCGTACTTTTTATTGTTTATTATGAGATGTTAATGGCTACTTGTTAAGGATACGGTATAACTTTTATACGAATCATGTAACTTGAAATGTTGTGGCTTGTCACTCAACGAGTGAAATGTGAGTGAGGCAATCATCGTAAAACCATGAGTGAGATCAGTGGAGTTAGGGGTGTCGAGAAAAACCAAAATAAACTACCTGAAATGAAGTTCGATTTATTCAGTTCTCGATGTATTTAGTTTGGTTATGTGCCCTTAGTCGGTTTATCCAATTCGGTTATGTTTTTTCGGTTCAAATTATTTTTATATTTTTGAATAGTTAACCCTGGGTTCAATGGTTCTGGTTTTTTTCGTTCGGTTATGTCTTAATTCGGTTCAGTTTTTGGTTATGTGTAGTTTGAAAAATGTCGAAAACCGAATAACACCCTTTAAGTGAGGTAATATGAGAAGTTATGGGACTTAATGTGGCGTTGGAGGCACGTCTTGCGCCACGACGCATGACACGCCTTTTAGAACTCTTTCGACCCCCATCTACAAAATTCCTGGATCTGCCACTGGTTATATGGGTGAGCATCGGTCGGGTCGGGTCGGGCCGAAAATTCCCCAACCCGATCGGGTTTCGGGTGGACTACACAAGCCCCGAAACCCGTCCAAAGTAAACTTCGGGTTTCGGGTAACGGGGCTGTTCGGGTTTCGGGTCAGGTTAGTTCGGGTTGGGCTTGGTCCCAAGCCCATTTCAGCCCAGTTTTTGGGCTATGTTTTTAGCTCGTTTTCGTGTTTTTCAGCCCAGCTTTCGACCCGTTATAAACTGTCCAAAACCATAAACATCAACAAATTAGTCATAAATTAGTTATTTGTTATTTGTTTACCATAAACATTAACAAATTAGTCATAAACTGTCCAAAATCAATAAATGAGTAAACCACTGTGAACTACTATTTACCAACATTTAGCCACATTAGCATTTACTCATTTAGGCATTATGTCTCGTATATATGTCTGTGAACAGGCTGAGCATCAAAAGTCTTAACCACTTGCAACCATGGTTTATCTATCACTAATACAGAACCTTTTGAAAGATGCCCAACATACAACACAGGTTCTCTGAAAGCACAAAATTCAAAATTCTTCTTTTTACTTTCTAACTCCTCATGCACCTCTATCAACTTACGTTTTATATTATGGTATATTTATATTTTATATTTATTAAAAAATATTATTTTTTTTTAAAAATTCGGGTTTCGGACGGGTTCGGGTTTGGAAAAACCCAACCCAACCCGATCCGTATTACCCGTGAAAAAAGAATCGGGTTCGGCCTATTCGGGTTGCGGGTCATCGGGTTCAGGTATATTCGGGTCGGTCGGGTACATCGGGTCGATCGAGTTTTGCTCACCCCTAGAGAGTTACTATTCAATTCTCTATTTTATAGAGTAAAATAGAGAGTTCATTGGAGATGAAATAGAGAGTAGAGAGTAAAATAGAGAGTTATTGAAAAAAGAAAAAAAAAAACCAGAAGAACCAAAGTGGGCTCCAGTGAGAAGTTGAGGTTAACTTTAGAAGCGATAAGTGGTTATCAATCATTGGAAGAGAAATGGTGGACATTAGGATGAGAAGCATCGAGATAAGATGCACCTGATCAATTCTTTTTAAGCCGAAGTTCATGAAAGGGCATTTGATTAAAAGGTGATCAACGATTCAAATCCACCTCTCACGCTTATCGAGTTAACCTCAACTACTTATTCGATCTTTTGCCACCAAACCAAACAGGGAAATCCCACTCCCAAGAAAGGTAAAGAGCTATTTCCGTGAAGACAACTTCTCATAGTTTACTCTTTAAACACATAATCAAAATCTTATTGACTATTAAAAATATAAAAGATCCAAGAAAAATCTCCAATAAGATTGTAGTTGGTTTTGAAAATAAAACAATCATTGTTTAAACTAGTGCTATACCCGTCCGGTGGCCGGGTATACAACATGACGTAAAATTCTAGTAAATGTAAAAGCAAAGTTGAGTTATATCTCTCATAAAACTTTGAACTATTAACCTAGTAGGCATCTCCTGAAACCAAAAGACAAGGAAACATCATAGATTGGTCAATTATTTCAACATTCGCAAATGCTGTTTTTAAATCCAACATAAGAACAATGGCAAACAAAAGTCCAAACAGGGTTGAACAAAAAATAGTGTTATACCCGTCCGTTGGTCGGGTATACGACATTACTTTAATCTAGATTCATTTTTTTGAGTTGTGGTCTTTTAACTAACACAATCATTTGAGTGGCCGTAATTCAAACATCTTTGAACACACAAAAAGTGAATTCTGACTTCTAAAGACAAAACCAAATCTCGAAGAAATCTTAATTTTGTGACGGATAAAAAACAACAATTTGGACCAAAATATGATATAGTTGCAGATGATAAAATAATAGGGTAACAAAGATCCTGTTGGGCATCTAATCCAACAACAAACGAACAGAAACCAAGGGGTCGTTTACCCATTGCTTGTCCGGTAAGAGTCAACATTTTTAACTTAACTAACCGGGTACGATTTTAGTCCATTAAAACGGTATCGTATGCATAATTTATCCGGTAATTGTTTACCGGTTAAGAGTCATTTTTTTTAAACAGCAGAAGATTTTATTACCAATGCGTACACACAAAACAAACAACAGCTAATTCATGCTAATACCAACACAAAGGCTCCCAAACGAACACACGAAACAGAAAGGGAAAAGAAAAAAATCCACAGGATTGTTCAAACAGTCCAGCTTAATGGACACAGCCGCAAGGACTGATCCATACAGCCAAAACCTGTGGAAATCCCACCTGCGCAGCAGAAATTGAGAGGATGTTTGCGAGGGACAAACTTCCAGGAAGGTCGAGGCCACTGGACCCGAGCACCGCGCTGTCCGCAAGCGTTCCTCCAGCAGAATTGGCCCGCTTGTGGCTAGAGTCTACAGCGACATCGGGTTTGCGATCCAATTGTTCCAGTCGCCTACCAAGCCATGATCCTTGTGCTTGATCCACTCGAATACCTTTTCCTGAGCCGTAAAAAACTGATCTGAAACTTTTCCTTGCTCCTTCGCAAAGATGATTTTGTTACGGTTCGCCCAGATTAGTCTCGGAATTTAAATCCTACAAACATTATAATTAAAATCTCTCGGGGATAGTTGGTATTTCTCAGGATAATGTTTTAAAGTATTTATAATAATCAATTAATAATATAAGTCACTATTTTTATAACTATTTATAACGACTTTTTTTTATAAATTATCTTCAATTTCATTACAAATCCTACGAACTAAGCATACCAAAGGTAGAAGAAATGAACTTACACAACCCTATCAATTGAAAGAAAATAAACTTGTAAGATATTGAAATGAGACTGCATTCTCAAATACATTGGCTGTAAAAGAGAAATCAAGGCTCTGGGTTCAGATAGTTCATTCGAGAACTTCACCATGTCTCAGGTCAAGCAAGTACAGTGCAGTACCAAATATCAAGAAGCCAGCACAAGTTTTCGCTCATAACATGTATAATTTCAAACACCAGCTCTTACCACTACACAATATATATACAAATGTTAGAGCCCTGTCATTCATTACAATAATACAAAGCCACAAAAAAATTGTTCGAGTCCGAAAATGCAAGCACTCTTTTTCTAGTCACTTCAATCAACTTTGTTATCCATTGTTAGTGAAAGTGTAATATTCTAAACTGCCAAATAATATCTCACAACGGGTCATAAGTTCATGCCAACTCAAACTTAAACATAATTTATAAACCCCAAACAACCAAACCAATATATCAAAAGACTATGGTCGTAATTACAAAGAAAACAGAAAAAATAAGGTAAATAAAAGTAAGCTGTTGAAAACTCACTTTTCCGGTCGTTCATCTCCAATTCTCCAGGCCAGCCATGATGCTTACGCAATTACAAAACCCTCCGGCTTCCAAAAATGATCCTCAAAAACTGAATCACAAGAAAATATACATCTTATTCAATCAAATTGATCAAAAACTAAAACACGACTTAACTACACTAAATCAGCAAACCGTTTAACCCGAACCGTTAAACCCAAATTTCATTCGGTTCAGGTGGGTTGTTCACGTTTCGGTTATTTTTGACACCCTACATGACATAACTTTAATCTAGATTCAGGTGTAAATCCTCAAATGTCATTCTATTTTCTAATAATTTTCTTTTAAATTCATGTCCTTTGGTCGGGTACCGGGGATGAGTATGACAAAAAGCAAGTTTTTCCCGATAAGTAAGAGTGATGACTCTTACCCGGTAAGAGCTTATAGGATAAAAATGTTGCATACGATATCGTTTTAATAAATTAAAATCTTACCCAGTAAATTAAGTGAAAGTTAGTAGAATGAGCGATGACCATCGTTTTCAATGCCATTGCATTCTTCAACAAATACTTTACCACCTTCGTCTCCTTATCACACCCATTAACCCTAATCCCATTGGCACAACTTCAGGAACAGGAACAATAGTAAATGGTAACCTCTGTGTTTGAAAGTTGCTGGGAAGTAGCCTTAATGTCCTCCTTTTTCATATGTTACCATCAAAACTTGAAGATGATACAGAGCTCTGCATAATCAAAGTTTAAAAGTCAATTTCCAAATTAACAAAAACAGAAAGAAACCATCTCAATTCCCAATTTGAATCCCTTTTTTCGATCTTAAAGTTCTTCTTCCTCTTGCCTTTTATCACCATTGTCGATTTCAATAATGAAAGAATGTTCTCGAAGGTTTTAACCAAATGCATCACTCTTCCAGATCCATATACGAATAATCTTCCTCTTTTCATCACACGTCTCGACTACTTCATCTTCTTCTTTCTGGTCATCTTCTTCAGGTTTTGCTTCTGGCAAATTTGGGTTTCCATCTTATAAGTTTTGAGAAAAACTGATGGATACGTTAAACTTGAATATAAAACACACAACAAAAGGACTAACAACATTTAATTCATAGTTCAGATGAGAATTACCTCTTTCATGACACGACGAATACTTGCGTGACCGACCATTCGCTGGTCTTCTTCTCGACAAATACTGCAATCAAGCAGCCAAAAATTGAACTATCGAAGAGTCCACCAAATCAACATACAAAAGGATGAACGAAGTAACAATTTCAAACAATTAATACTCAAAAGGATGTGCGATAATGGAGATTCAGTCATGTAACTTTCGAATCACACAAATCTAAAACGATTTCTAGGAAGAATCATCGAAATACATTCGGTAGAAGGACTTACAGAGCGGAGTTGAGCTGCTAACCACGGGAGAGCCATCCCAAGTTTCAGGTGCGATTCGATCTCATAAGAAGCCCTAAGTATCTCATAAGCAAGGCATAGACACTACTCGATCATAACATCTGGATTTCTTGCTTTATAGCGGCTATGATACTGAATTTGGGGAGAACGTGAAGATTGGAGAGGGGTTTGTGAAGGAGCGTATGATGCAACCGTAGGACGTGGCAGGGGAGGTTGAAGGCAAAGGCGGAGAGGGAGAGGAGAGAGTTGAGAGAAATCAGGGGAGGTCGTGGATTGGAGGTTGCAGAGTGGGAGGGACGATTAAGAGTGCTGAATGAAATGGCTTAATGAATTTGAACGGACAGGATTTAATTTTGAGTTGAGTTTAAAGGGCCCAGATTAATCCAAAGGTGGTTGGACTCCACTGGGTATACAACATGACTTTAATCTAGTTAGTATACCCACACGATATAACAGATGTAAATGATTCTTAATTTTTTTCATTTTCTGAATTAAGAATTTTAAAACCTTTGTAGTTTTATGGAGAAAATAGTGAGGTTGTAAATGTAAAGGGCACAAGATATATACAATAAACCTTGCTAAACTCATGTACTCATAACTGATACATCTTTTGCATCACATATTCCTATCTATCAATGTATTTTCTCAAAAGACAAACCCCAATACAAATTCTAATAAATTATGATAGCTCCGTTCATTTTCCTTTTGGTTACGATCCGACATACCAGATGGAGTTCTCGGTATTAGGAAAGGGAGATTCAAATGCATCAAACACCATCTCCCAATATACCACTAAAAAGATCATTAAATAGAATTAGACAGAAACATCTATAGGATTAAACTTTCATAACAAAGCAAGATAACCAAAATGGGATTAAAAAACATAACTAACAATGAATTACCATGGCGAACTTCCTAAAGTTTCCAGGAACTGAACATATAGATTTTGGTAATTGAAAGGCTCAAAATAGAACGAAAGCAAAATGTACCCTGTTCCCAACGGGTATAAGTTGGTATCAAGATCTTACAATTAAATGACATAAGGGTGCTTTCATAACATAAAGTCATCTAAACGTGATTACTTGCCTTAATTCAGACCTTCAACCTGCACCATTAAGCCCCAACGCAGCAGCTTAGTGTTGCACATCACCCAGCAGCTTATTGCTGCACCAATTAAGCCACAACACAGCAGCTTATTGCTGCATCGATTAAGCCACAACACAACAGCTTAGTGTTGCACATCACCCAGCAGCTTATTGCTGCACCAATTAAGCCACAACACAGCAGCTTATTGCTGCACCGATTAAGCCACAACACATCAGCTTAGTGTTGCACATCACCCAGCAGCTTATTGCTGCACCAATTAAGCCACAACACAGCAGCTTATTTGATTGGTGGTTACTCTTTTCATCATTGTTGAATGATGTTTTTCAATCGAGCAAGAACGGCAAGTGAAAAGAAAGACCGACCGGAAGTTAACATCTGCATCCAACGAAGTTAATTTTTTTTCTAGATCTGGAAGCTTGAATGGACACCAATGTTACCCATTCGACGAAGTTTCCGCTACCCAAATCCACAACATGTTTTGAGTTATATAGATTAACGTGTTTGATGATAGTTCTTCCACTTGGCTGTGTTGCTTTAAATATGAATGTGAGTCTTTGATGAACATTGAATTAATGAAAGCACAAAGTGACAAAACACAATGAGAAGCCCATATGAATGTGAGTCTTTGATGAACATTGAATTAATGAAAGCACAAAGTGACAAAACACAATGAGAAGCCCAAGCAGGGGAGCTTGCTTGAGGATCACTGCTTGAACCCATTACTTCTCTAAAGGAAACTTGAATAATATTTCCAGTGGACTATTATAGCAAATTAAAATGGAGAATTAGAATGAAATGAAATCCCCAACTCAGTTTGTATTCTGCATTAATCCCATCAAAAACAATTCACAGTTGTTATTTTTATGACATAACCATGATTCATGAAAGCATCTAATACAAAACCCATATCTAGCAATATAAGGAGAGATAATTTTCTATGGACTTTTTCATAAGAGGCTCTCAAATTACAAGAGAAACACCTCCCATGATCCAGCATGATTCCAAATCAAGCGTAAAAATTATCAATATGCAACCAAATGAGTCGAATTAATTGAAAAAGTATAAAAGAGATGTGTGCGTTGTAAACCAAATATCACCTATTGTATCTAGATACCTTAACATAAGTTTCTTGCACGTTAAATTTGTGAACCTTTGATTCATAAGAAATCTACTCCACTTAGGGTTGGAAAGCAAACAGATTGACTTTTCATAAAGTCAACTGTTTGTTTCTTTAACATATATTTCCATCAAAAGCAAATTTTAAGAAACATTTGCAATTGAAATACTTTTACTAACATGTTTGTTAGACAACCTAAGGGGGGTAAGGTTGTAATTTAAATCTTTTACTTTCAAAAAATTCTTTTATAAATAAATACAGTACAGAAACAGTATAAATAAATCAGAGTATAGAAATAATAAATAAACAACAATTATATAAACAGATATAATTTAAATGCACAGCGTAAATGTAAATAGATAAGGGAAAGAGAATACTTGACAACGATATTTTTAAAGTGGTTCACCAAACACAAAGTTGGCTAGTCCACCTCGAGAAAATAACACTTCTCGGAGATCCAATACGAAAACGTGTTCTTTACGGTAGAAACACAAACCTTAGTACAACAAACGCGAATCACTCTACTTTGAGAGATTTATGTGGATCACTCACTCTATTCAAACACTTACAAGAGGGTATAATTTTAATATGAATAATCACTCTTGAATAAGGTTTATCACTTGGATATTTTTAGAGAGTTTGATCACTTGAGTTGTGTTGCTGATTCAACTAATCGAGAGATTTTAATCTGCTATCAACTCAAGATTTCTTACTCAAAAACGAGTTTTATAATTTTAACAGTTTAAATATCAAGAGAAGATGCTGCAGAGTCTTTATCAAATGCAGGGAGAGTTATTGTGAATTGGTGGTCTTGAATGCTGGAGGTTGCAAGATATTTATACTGGATGAGCAACAGGGCAGAAGCATTCGCGGTATACCGGCTATCTCCCGCGGTATACCGTGCAGAGTAAAAAATACTTGTCAGTTGTCAGAGAGAAGGTCAACCCTGCAAAGAACAAACGGTAATGGTACCCGCGGTATACCGCGTTGCACACGGCGGTATACCGCCTGACAGTCGTACAAAAGGGCAGTGGCGCTGGATGGCTTCTTTCGGCTGAACACTCTTTTGCATTTAATGATGAATAGTAGCAATATGATGTGATTTAATAAAATAACATATATATATATATATCATGCGATTTATATATATATTTAATATAGAAAAAAATATATGTATTATATATATATTTGATTCAAATATATTTATATAGATACGAAATATCCAAGTGATAAAATATTTTAGGGTGTTTATCATTTTAAAATAAAATGACGAAACTCTTCAGACTTGGATTCTTCAGATAAAATTTATCGAGATCATTTAAATATCTGCACACTCAGATAAAATATTAGATAACAAATAATGCGGTGTGTTTTGTAATCATCAAAATAAATATGAAGATGTGATTTTATGTGTACCAAAAATATATCACAATATTTAAGGCTGGGTACACTTGCACCAACAATCTCCCCCTTTTTGATGATGACAAACACAACGCTAAACACGAGAGCATACTCGGTTTCTCTCCCCCTTTTGTCGAAGCAAAAAGGGTTTAAGAAAATCGCTTATGCTCCCCCTCGAAAGATGCTCCCCCTCAAAAGATGAAATATTTGAGAGTTAGTATTTATCAAGGGTTATACTCAAGCATGCCTAAACCAAGCCTTAATTTAAAGAACGCTTTTTTGTTAAGGGCTTTTGTGAAAATATCGGCCAAATTATCTTCCGAATCAACCTTTTCAAGCACGATTTTGCCTTTTTGAACATTATCTCGTAAAAAGTGATGTCTCAATTCAATATGTTTTGTACGAGAGTGTAAAACGGGATTTTTGCTTAAGTTTATAGCACTTGAGTTATCACACATAATTGGAATTTTGGTTAGGTGTACCTCAAAATCGGTAAGTGTGTGTTTCATCCAAAGGACTTGAGCACACGCTCTTGCGGCGGCTACATATTCCGCTTCGGTAGTAGATAACGCTACGGATTGTTGTTTCTTAGAGAACCAAGACACAAGTGAGAGACCTATAAAGGCACATACCCCACTAGTACTTTTTCGGTCAACAATAGATCCACCAAGATCGGAATCGGCGAAACACGTTACTTCTAACTCGGGTTTCTTTGCGTACCATAAGCCAAGATTAGTAGTACCTCGTAAATATCGAAAAATACGCTTGACAGCTTCATAGTGAGATTGTTTAGGTGAAGATTGAAAACGAGCACATAAACATACACTAAACATAATATCAGGTCTACTAGCAGTTAAATATAATAAACTACCAATCATACCACGATAAATCTTTTCATTAAAATCGTTTCCCTCCTCGTCACGAGATAATTGTAAGTTTGTGGTCATTGGAGTTTCAACGGGTTTGACATTTTCAAAGTTAAACTTTTTCAACATATCTTTACAATATTTAGATTGACTAATAAAAATACCAGTTTCACATTGTTTGATTTGCAATCCTAAGAAGTATTTTAACTCTCCCATCATGCTCATTTCAAACTCGCTTGTCATTTTCGCAGAAAATTCATTACACAGTTTTTCATTAGTGGAACCAAAAATAATATCATCAACATATACTTGCACAACCACAATATCATTTTGAACATATTTCACAAATAAAGTATTATCTATTTTACCCATAATATAACCACTAACAATTAAAAAGGTTTTTAATCTATCATACCACGCACGCGGAGCTTGCTTTAAACCATAAAGCGCTTTTTTTAATTTATAAACATGTGTCGGGTTTTCAAAACTTTCAAAACCGGGAGGTTGAGAAACGTATACCTCCTCATTTATAATACCATTTAAGAAAGCACTTTTAACATCCATTTGAAATAATTTAAAATCTTTAGCATTTGCAAAAGCGAGAAGCATTCGAATAGACTCCAACCTTGCAACTGGTGCAAAGGTTTCGTCATAATCTATACCTTCTTGTTGACTGTACCCCTTGGCAACTAAACGTGCCTTGTTTCGTGTGACTCCACCGTTCTCGTCTACCTTATTTCGGAAGACCCATCTTGTGCCAATAATGGTTTGACTACTAGGGCTAGGCACTAAGTCCCACACATCATTCCTAGTAAATTGGTTCAACTCTTCTTGCATGGCCATTAACCAATCCTCATCACCTAAAGCTTCATCTATGGTTTTAGGTTCTATGGTTGAGATAAAGGCATGGAAAGCACAATGGGTATGGATTTGTGATCTAGTTGTCCTTTGGTTTAGGTCACCTATAATTTGATCTACGGGATGGCCTCGAGCGGTTCTAAGATTAGGATCATCTACACCTTGTGGAATAAAACAAGGAGGGGCATCACTAGTTTCAATATTATTTGTGGAAGGTTGGGTACTTAAATCCAAGTTGCTAAGTTGTTGGGCTAAGACATCTCCTTCACAAACATTGTCATTTGCTAAGGGTGCACTCGGTTTGGGAGGACTCTCGTCAAAACTAACATTTAAGGATTCTTCTACTACCATGGTCTCCTTATTTAGGATTCTATAGGCTTTGCTATTCCAAGAGTAACCTAGGAACACTCCTTCATAGGCTTTAGGGTCAAATTTGGTTAAGTAGGATTTGGTGTTTAAAATGAAACATTTACAACCAAAAACTTTCAGGTGAGCTAGGGAAGGTTTTCTACCTCGGTAAAGTTCATAGGGTGTCTTATTTAGGATACCTCTAATTAGGACACGGTTAAGCACATAGGTCGCGGTAGCAACGGCATCACACCAAAACTTTTGGGGAACTTGATGTTCGTTTAGCATAGTTCTACTCATTTCTTGCAACGTTCGATTTTTCCTTTCAACAACCCCGTTTGACTGAGGAGTTCGAGGAGCCGAAAAGTTATGAGTTATACCATGTTTATCACAAAAGGCACCAAATTGTACTTCATTATCGAATTCTCGTCCATGGTCCGTACGTATGGAAACAATCGTACAACCTTGTTGGTTTTGAATTCTTTTTCCTAAAATTTTAAACTTTTCGAAAGCCTCATTTTTATGTCTCAAAAATAAAGTCCAAGTATAACGGGAATAATCATCCACAATAACCAAAGTATAAAAATTTCCTCCAAAACTTTGAATAGCCATCGGGCCAAAAAGATCCATATGTAAAAGTTCTAAAACTCTTTGAGTAGAAATAACATTTTTTGATTTATGAGAAACGTGATGTTGTTTGCCGACACGACAAGCATCACAAAAATGATTATCAAACTTTAATTTTGGCAGGTCACTCACAAGCTCCTTATTTTTTAAGTTTTGCATTAATCTTAGATTAGCGTGACCTAAACGCCTATGCCATAAAGTAGAAACATCATTAATAGAAGATAAGCATACATTTTCAGATACAACAGTTTTACAAATATATAAATTTCCTTTTACAAAACCATTTAAAAGAACTTTGCCATTTTTTATGATTTTACAAGAATCTTCTTCGAAGACAACAGTTGTATTATTTTTACACAATTGGCGAACACTTAACAAATTAAAATGTAAATTATCAACATGGTTAACATTAAGAAATTGAACATTATTGCAAGAAACTGTACCTCTGCCAATTATATTTCCTTTGGAGTTTCCTCCAAAAATTACCTGTCCACCATCACATGACTTATATGATGAAAAGAGATTATTGTTTCCGGTCATGTGACGTGTGCAACCACTATCGAGTATCCAGTCCATATCAAGGTCAATCTACAATAATGAAGATGTAACTTTTATGGTCCCCATTTCTCGTGGGTCCTTGACAATTAGTTTCAATGTCAACCAACATGCATATATATAATACATTACACAATATTAATATATATATAATACATCAAACAATATTAATATATATATATAACACATATTAAGTCAAACAAAATATAATATATTAAACAGTACACCAATATATATATAATAAAGAATCAAACAGAAAGTATATATATATATATGTGTAGTACGTATGTATATATATATATATATAAACAAAAGTACATACAATAAAATATTTTTTATATATAACATATATACAAGAATTCATATTTAAACTATATATATATATATATAATATATAACACATTTAAAACCATAAACGCATACCACCGGGATTATCATTACTAAACATTCCTTTTGGAATCCATTTATTTACCATTTTAATTTTGCGATTATATTTATCATACACATAAAAACAAGCATTTACATTCGCATTATTATTGGGTTTAGAATATTTATCATGATACATGCGAGCATACGGTTTTTTCGGTATATAATTTGCATTATTCATTTTACGCACATACGGAGGTTTTTGCACATATTGATTTCTTGTATTTACTTTAGGTGATTCATAAAATCTTTTGATGGGTTTACATGAACATTTATCAACACAAGTATTGGAACCAATGCCTTTTCTACATTTTATACGGTTAGGCATATTTAGCATGTTAAAGACTTTCTCATTACTACTTTGAAAAGCTTTTGCTAATAAATCATCCTTTTCATACGCATCACATTTTGCTTTTAAACATGCAATCTCATTCTCAAGAATATCACATTTTGTACAAATAATATTTTCATGTGATTTTTTATTTAAGCATGCAATTTCTTTATTTAAAGCATCACAAGATTTACAAAAATCTTTTTCTCCTAATTTAGTTTCTAATTTAGCAATTATATCCATATCATTTTCAGATTTTTGTTTAACATTATTTATTTCCTTTTTACATGCATTTACAGTTTCTTTTAACATAGCATTCTCATCTTGGTAACGATTTGCAAGAGCGGCCATTTTATGAAAAGATTCATATAATTCTTCAAGATTATTTTCATTATCACTTTCATAATCACTATCGTAATCCGAGTAAGAAGATTTTACCTCGTCGTCGCTTTCGGCCATAAGACAAATGGCTTGATAGTCATCTTCTTCTTCACTCTCGCTCCACGCGCCTCCAATGAAGGCTTTCTCCTTCTTCTTTTGGAACTTGTTCTTTTTCGGACATTCATTGGCGTAGTGGTCTTTGTCACCACATGAGTAGCAAAAGCCTCTCTTTGGCTTAGCTTTATCGTCTTCACTCGAGTCGCCATTTTTCTTAACTTTTTCGTCTCGTTTATGGAACTTACGACTTCGATTTTCACCACCACGACGGTAGTTACCGTTTCTTTGAAATCTGCCATTGTTAGAAAATTTATTATTATTATTAAGAAATTTGGAAAAGTTTCTTACCAACATGGCGACTTCATCGAGAGTTTCGGATGGATCTTTCGAGGAGCTAGCTTTCTCCTTTTTCTTCTCGACTTTTGGTGTTGAGACATTGAGAGCGATTGACTTCTTTTTAACTTGCTCCCGATCTTTGTTTCTTTTAAGTGCAATTTCATGCACTTTAAGATTACCGATCAAGTCATCTATCTTCATTATGGAAAGGTCACGGGAGTCTTCTAAAGATGTTATCTTTTGCATCCACTCCGAAGGAAGGGCTCGTAGGATTTTCCTTATATAGTCCTCGTTAGGATAAGTGCGATCCAAACCTTTCAAAGTAGTCACAATAAGGTTAAATCTTTTAAACATTGAGTCAATTGACTCATCTTGTTTCATTTCGAATAGTTCATAATCGTGAACTAAAATATTCACTTTACTAGATTTAACCTCCGTGTTTCCACGATGAGTATTATTTAAACTTTCCCATATTTGATTTGCAGTTTTATATGTATATACTCTTTCAATTTCATCAGTTGTTAAAGCAGCATATAATATATTCTTAGCTTCAAAGTTTAAACAAAAATGAGTTTCATCAGAAGTAGTCCATTCATCTATAGGTTTATCAATATAAACATCATCTTTCACAATGGTGGGTTTAAAATTCCCTTTTTCTATAATATTCCAAATCTTTTGATTTTTGCCACGCACGTGACATTCAAATAGCTCGGCCCAAATGCCAAACTTTTCAGTATCTATCAAAGGAGGTTTTGAAAACACAATATTAGTTTGTTGAGCCATTTAGAAGAATAAGAGAAATTTATGCAGAAAATTTTGAAAGACCTGCTCTGATACCAAATGTTAGACAACCTAAGGGGGGGGTAAGGTTGTAATTTAAATCTTTTACTTTCAAAAAATTCTTTTATAAATAAATACAGTACAGAAACAGTATAAATAAATCAGAGTATAGAAATAATAAATAAACAACAATTATATAAACAGATATAATTTAAATGCACAGCGGAAATGTAAATAGATAAGGGAAAGAGAATACTTGACAACGATATTTTTAAAGTGGTTCACCAAACACAAAGTTGGCTAGTCCACCTCGAGAAAATAACACTTCTCGGAGATCCAATACGAAAACGTGTTCTTTACGGTAGAAACACAAACCTTAGTACAACAAACGCGAATCACTCTACTTTGAGAGATTTATGTGGATCACTCACTCTATTCAAACACTTACAAGAGGGTATAATTTTAATATGAATAATCACTCTTGAATAAGGTTTATCACTTGGATATTTTTAGAGAGTTTGATCACTTGAGTTGTGTTGCTGATTCAACTAATCGAGAGATTTTAATCTGCTATCAACTCAAGATTTCTTACTCAAAAACGAGTTTTATAATTTTAACAGTTTAAATATCAAGAGAAGATGCTGCAGAGTCTTTATCAAATGCAGGGAGAGTTATTGTGAATTGGTGGTCTTGAATGCTGGAGGTTGCAAGATATTTATACTGGATGAGCAACAGGGCAGAAGCATTCGCGGTATACCGGCTATCTCCCGCGGTATACCGTGCAGAGTAAAAAATACTTGTCAGTTGTCAGAGAGAAGGTCAACCCTGCAAAGAACAAACGGTAATGGTACCCGCGGTATACCGCGTTGCACACGGCGGTATACCGCCTGACAGTCGTACAAAAGGGCAGTGGCGCTGGATGGCTTCTTTCGGCTGAACACTCTTTTGCATTTAATGATGAATAGTAGCAATATGATGTGATTTAATAAAATAACATATATATATATATATATCATGCGATTTATATATATATTTAATATAGAAAAAAATATATGTATTATATATATATTTGATTCAAATATATTTATATAGATACGAAATATCCAAGTGATAAAATATTTTAGGGTGTTTATCATTTTAAAATAAAATGACGAAACTCTTCAGACTTGGATTCTTCAGATAAAATTTATCGAGATCATTTAAATATCTGCACACTCAGATAAAATATTAGATAACAAATAATGCGGTGTGTTTTGTAATCATCAAAATAAATATGGAGATGTGATTTTATGTGTACCAAAAATATATCACAATATTTAAGGCTGGGTACACTTGCACCAACAATGTTAATCATCATCCCAAATCAATATGATCAATAACAACAAAATGTATATTCCATAGATAAAGAAAACAAAAGTAGAACCTGATTTATAACGCGCTTCCAAAATTTTCTCTAGTTCCTCTTCATCCATCTCCTTTAGTTTTGGAAAATAGGGAAGGTTAGGAGTCTTTGGTTTGGTCTTGACGTCGATATCGAGGCTAAAATCATCTACAAGAAGCACCACAGCAGCAAGTAAACAATAACTAAAATTAAGATGAGACAATTAGAGAAGAAAACACCAAAAGAAAAATCTAGGTACAAATCATATTAAAAGAGGAAATGAGATAAAATGACAAAACTTTGGTACCTCGATCAATTTGACTACACTTAGGGGTCATTTACCCAACGTTTATCTGGAAAGCGCTTATCGGTATGAGTCAAAACTGCACTTAATTTACATGGTAAGATTTTAGACAATTAAAACGACACCGTATGTACTATTTTTATTCGGCAAGCACTTATCGGGTAAGAGTCATCACTCTCACTTGTCGGGTAAGACTCTCGGTCCTTGAGAGCTTCATCCATATAGCAGAACTGAGACAACAAATTATTCCCTTAACAAATAATACATAATTTAGAAAATAACCTCTGATGACTTCTCATGAGATTCATCAAATGATCTTGGAGCCTGCAAACATATAAAAGAATGCACTTAAATATCAATCTCAAAACGGATCTACGTGCTTATATCTCAATCTCTAAGAAGATGGTTTTTGTGCATTTACCCGTTCACAATTTGTCAAAATTGCTCATTTACAGGTTCACAAGTTTTCACAAGCAAGTACGATGGTCTAAAAATCCAATCACTCAAAACATAAAGAGAACTGTAAATAGGAACAACAAAAGAAGAGGACTACCCAAAAGAAATCAGAGATACAGAATGTGATTCTATTACCTGAAGGCTGAATGTGGTATTTGAGCAGATGGAGTTGCAACAAAGTATCAAGCCTGGATCCATATTGGAAATCAGAAATCAGATACAGAACATGGTTCTAAATAATTGTAAAAACCCTCAATGTAAGAAACTACCGTAAAAATGACACAAAAGTTTCGATCAGGAACACAAAGGCTTGATGTAAGAAACTATTATAAAAACCCTCAATGTAAGGAATGATTGTAACGAACCCTCTGATGCATACCCACAAATTTTAGATGAAAGAAAAAAGAAGACGATTTAATCAGGTACATCAAGGCTCAATTGTTTACTATTTTGAACTTTATTAGTCTAAACCTGAACAACATTTCCTTGCTTGCACAAGAGTAGAAACTCAAAATAAAAGCTTACTCTGATCAGGCATACCACAACAACAGCTAAATTAAGATCACCAAAAATCACAGGTTTAAAATACATATACATACATGACTTGAACCAAAATCAAAAGTTCATAAGTTGATAAATACACATACATACACAGATGGAAACCAAGATTTGGCAACCAAGAATTGAGATTTCTATCAAATGATCGATTTAGTTATAAGCAAAATCACAGAAGAAAAAATCATTGCAGAAATTAGATTAAGCAAACATGAAGGGAAAAAAATCACAGATTTGGCATGTTCACAGATTAAGCAAAAAAACTCACTGAATAAGCAAAAATTTCACAGATTCAAAAACCCAGAACTTGTAAAGATACCTGTATGGGAGTAGAAATCAACTAAACTCATGGACCTGTGGAAATCGACAGAAGAACTCGTGAAATCGTGGACCAGGGGGCGGTGAGGGAGAAATCGACAGAGGATGTGAAAAAATCGTGGACCTGTAGAAATCGACAGAAGAACTCGTGAAATCGTGGACCTGGGGTGGGGGTGGGAGGGAGAACTCGACAGGGAAGAAATCGTGGAAGAAATTTGGAGAAATTGAGAGAAATCGACTCATGAAAAAGTGAAGAAAGTAGGCGGGTGATAACCCGAATCGTGATCCAGTCATATCACAGTTGGATTATGACTCGTGAAAAAATTAAGAAAAAGTAGGCGGGTGTAGAAAGTGAAGAAAAAATGGAGAAATTGAGAGAAATGTCTGGAAATTATATTGCACGGGGTGAGGAGGAGAGAAAGTAGGTGCTTTTGTGGAACCCTAAGGGTGGAGGCGGTGCTTTTGTTGGGAGGGAGGTTGAAGATGGGAGCAGTTTGAGCGGACGGTGCTGGAATGTAGGAGGAGGTGGGCCGGTTAAGAGAAAGAAAACGTCGGGGAGAGGGAGAGAGCGGTTTGCAGAGCAGGTGGAGAGGGAGATTAATGAATGACTTAATCGAATGAATAGGCTGAATGAGTGGCTGAATGAATTTGTGTGGTCCAGATTGAAAGTTGATGTGAGTTTATACGGTCCAGATTGATTCAAAGGTGGTTGGATTCAACTGGGTCATGGTATAGGTAATTTAAATTTGAGAAAAAAAGGAATTTGCAACACTTTCTGTTCATTTTAGAAAAGAACATTCTGAAAATAACCAAGTTCTATATGAAGAATGAAAATGACCATTTTACCCTCTATCCCGATTATCAAACATTTTATCATAATCACATTTCTTTCAGCCATTTCATCAAACAGTTTATGATCAGCAACTCTAAAAATGAAGAACAGTTTGTTCCATTCTTTGGAGGACGAATCACTTGAAATTTATATCCATTGTAACAGCAAAGAAGCATTCAACCCCCATAAGATTTTGTTAGATCTTCAAGATGGAAGGAAAATGTTCAAAAAATGTGTAAAATGGGGGTCGGTTAAACTGTAAGCAATCAAACAAAAAGGATTTATCTGCCATGGCTGCAAGCTTCTAGGTTGCAATGTCAAAGAACAAAAACATTCATGTCTTGTTTCTTTCACATAACCATCCAGATTACCAGCCAAGATGCGGATAATCTCAGATTTTGATCGAATCCACTCAGATACATGTAAATTCATCACCACTGCCTCTAAGAACCAAACTGTTGGAGATGTTCAAATGGTTTTTTTATAAATGGACAAAAACCAATGATAAATCCATCATTAAGAATGGCTATTTCTGTCAATTTCCCATCATTTATCAGACAGCAAAATGCAAAGCATAAGAATAATTGAAGGGTTGTTGATTTATGAAGAAAATCATTGGCCACAAAGAAGGATGTTTGACCAAATAAAGTCAAAATCAGGCTTTGAACAGAAATTGCCTCATATTCTCTGAGTGGATTGTTTACATGCATATCCAGAAGTTTTCATTTCTAAACAAGAGAACACAGCGTAATTTGTATTAAGAAACTCAGATCTGCAAATTTGGAAACCAATAAAAGGGATCAGACACCGCCATGGCTGCAACGCGTTGCCCCGCCAAGATACGGGTCGAGTTTTACCCAGGCTCGGAAACCGTTGCTCGGAAATGTTATATGCAGAAGAATAACATCATAGCTTCGATAGTTTTTCGGTAACGATAAGCACTTTTACAAAAAGTGCATACGTTGTTTTAAATAAGCAATCCCAAACACCCCCTTAATCGGAAGGGGTACCAGATGCATCATGTTCATAAACAGAAAAAATATATATAAAGGGTTGGGTTCAAGCCTTCAAGGGAAACCTCAGCAACACTTTGATAGCCCTTTATCTGAACGGTATACACAAGATAAATATATATATATATATATATATATATATATATATACTAGCTATCTACCCGTGCAATGCACGGGATGCAAAATTTTCTTGTAATCGAGGACAAAAAATCAATTCAATTTTTTGTAGTAAAAACGTAAACTTATTGAGTATTTTACATTGTCAAGTAGGATTCATCGTCTATGTTTAAATTAAGCGTGCTTCAATTAGTTTTCATGGAGTTTAAAGTCTTAAAAACTGTATGTATGTAATAATTTGTATGCTTAAGTTTTAAGAAATTTATTCTAAACCGAGAACGGAATATTAATTCAATATCTTATTTTATGTTTGAATAGAGTAGAAGTCACAAGTGGTGGTTGAAAGTGTACTGCAAACTCTCGTTTTTAAGGTCTAATTTATTTTGTTAAGTTTTTATTTATAATTTAAATTATTTTCGATTTAAAAGTAAAATGCAATTCATAACCACAAGTGGTGGTTGTAAATGTATTGTAAAATCTCTTTTTGAATTGAACTGCCTTTTTTTTCAAGCCAAGAGGTTCTCTTCTTCCTCTTCTCTTTTCTTTGTTTAACGAGAGGGGGTGATTTAAATGAAACATACCAAAATGCAGACAAATAAGAATATTGACTCAAAACAAATGTATAACGAAATAATGGTTGAGTGATAGAAATTTTAATGGTATAAATCAATCGGAGTACAATCCTAAGAAAATAGATACCACAGTAGTAACCCTTTCTTTTCAGTAGATTTATGGCGAGTTAAAGACCATGTGCGACCAGAGAAAAGAAGAGGAAGAAATGGAAGACTACAACCTCGAATACGAGAAGCTTTTTGGCGACGGAGATGTAGGCTTTTTGCACACAACTTGCAGATTCACACAATTTGTTAACTCATATTCTTCTTTCAAGAAAGTCCAGCAAATTAACTTGCCAATTTAATTTTCTAGTCTGTATAAACCTTAAATTGGTTTCATTATCCCAAACCCACCTATCTTACCAACAAATTGCACAAAACCTCACATTTACATACATTTTCACTCTCTAATTTTTATCCTTTTTCCTTATCCTTCATACATTTTCACTCTCTCATTTTCACCTATCTTACTCTTTTTGTGTCTTCTTTCGCGCAATAATCGATATGTATACTTCATCCACACTCTCGTCAAGTCGTCGTCTGAACCAGAATTGGAGTCAGAGTTATCCGATGAAGACATGAAATCATGTTTTCGCTCAAGCTTCGTGAAACACGACTTTCTTCAACTTGCTTCCCACTGAACAAGCCACCACTTGATCGTCATTACACTTGTTTTATTTTTAACGAAACTCATTGGCCAAGATACACTTTTGATCATCTTCATCGTTATCATCGATCTGAATGATCTCTTGAAACTTGTGTTATGTTCTTTTGCTGGGGTCCCCCTTTTTCCCCAAACAACGGTGGTTTACTCTTCTGTGCCATGAAAAACTATCATAAGATTTTGCCAAAGATTTAAGCTTTAACAAAAAAAAATCATCGACCCTTTTCTTAAGAACAATGAACTCGAATCGATAGAATATAAGCCATAAATTAATTACAATTACAATCATATAATGTCATTCCTTTTTCAAGTTTTCTTAACAGAATGAAACCTTATGCAGTTTGACATATAAGTAAAGAATATAGCATTGACGTAGTTCTTTGTATATAATGTTGAGTTTTATCCCACATTTGCCCGATTGTTTATCTCGATATTTTGCCAAACATGGCCTAATTCTTATTTTCTGTCGTTATGTTTTTCTCATATGGATACTCAAAAACTTGATGACAACATTTAGAATTCCCTCCTCTAGCTAAACCTAGAATGAATCACAATGTCTAGAACATTTAGCCTTTTTTAGATGAAGAAGGCCATCCTTATATGTTTGTATCAAACTAACAATCTTATTTGTGAGGAGTCCTGTCTACAATAAATGAAATTTTTCATTAATAATCATAGCTGAACAAAGATCAAAGCTGAAAGCCACATTACATTAGCATATAATCAAGAATTATAACCACCACATTTAGAGAACTGATTCGTGTAAGAGAATTGTCATAGCGACAAGCAGTAGCTAGATTTAAATTGAGATCACCAAATTCTTTAATTAAAACTTCTGCAAACTAACACATGTAATTGCAAACAGAAAAAGCTAGACCAGCATTTGCATATAACTAAATATGTCTCCAATAGAAGCTGAAACCAGACCCGAAAATCACCCAAAGTTGGACTCGTGGAACCATCAGCAAAAATAAGAAAAGAAGGTTTCCTTTTAGCAATAGTATCTTGTGGATTGTGTAACTCTTCCAAACAAAGGTTCAATTTCTACTCAGAATCTAGAAAAAAAAGAATATACATTTTACCGTAAAGGACAAGTTTTTACCTGCTTATAATTCCATTTGAGCGGCAAATGGCAAGAATCAAATATGTCGAAAAACCAACCCATCCAACGTAATTGCTTTTAACCAAATATGTCCAAACCCGTGGAAAATGATTTTTCCGTCCCTGCAACTATCATACACAACCACAACAAAAACCCCATCATGGCCGGTTTGATAAAAATATATCAACTGACTTGAGCAGCATCATCAGACATAAAACTTTTAATGTCAACATAAATGATTAATTTTACACACCAATGTCATAATATATAAATATATTTTTATATACATAAACAAATGTAAATGAACGAACGTTCAATATCATACATGAAGGAACGAGGTCATTGTTCGTGTTGGCTCGATTATTGAATAAACAAATATAAACGAACTTCCCGCCAAACAATTTATCAAAATCTAATTTCTTAATGGCAACCACATAAGTGAATTTTTTTGGGTGAAAAACCATTTCAAACATGACAGTCAGATAGAAACTCCCATATTTTTTAAAATAATGGATTGGAATATGTGAATGAAATCTTTAAGTCCAGAATTAGATCACCACCAGTTACACTTTTAACTGCTCCAGCAATTCATCTGAGCATAGAACAACAACCATAGCGATAGTTTGCAGGGGAATAAAGCAGATATAACAACTGAAGAATAGAAGACACATAATTGATATGGCCATGGATCCTAGCAAAACACAGCCACCAAAACATAATCAAGAGCAAACTCATCCACATGTTCCACAACTGATTTAAAAGCCAAAATTGCATCTGCATAGAGTCATAGGGAACAATAAAACCATATTGTGTATGTCCATAACCTGATTAATTTCAACAAGCTTCAAAAAAATCCAAGTTTTTCCAATCCAGCTGCTCCAGAGATAAAGCTTCCAAACAAACCAAATCCCAAAAAACCAAGGAATTTTAATCAAATTATAATACTTCATATGCAAATCATAAATTACACTACTTCTGCAAATAAATATAGAAAGTATGTATTAGAGATAACTTTAGCAGTATGCAACAACTAAACAAACACAATTTCTTAAGACAAAAACACAGAATCCTATTGAAATATATCATCAAAGACTTTGTACATAGAAGGCCAAATTGAAAAAGTTGTTAGAAGCCCTAATTGGAGTGTTCCTTGAAGTATCAGGAGGAGTACCTGATTGTATCCTGGATAGCAACGAAACAGGAAAAGAGTGCCTCAATTTTGAAATCGTACACGATCAAAGCTGGACCGGAGATGGAGAAGTGAGTTCCATGCTCTTGATTTATATGCAGGTGTGCAAGAAGAAGAAGTACTTAAGGTATGGTAGAAGAAGTATGTCTGTAGATGGAGAGGTATGGATCTTGATTTTTGGCGTGTGAAACTTCCCAAACCTGGCGTGTGAAAGAGCTGGTATGGTTGTGGTATGGTTGTACTATGAGAAGGTAAAGTGTGAGAAGGTAAGGTAAGGTAAGGTTTGTTGGTATAGCTTTAAAACCCCTTGCTTAAAAGAGTTGTACATCATGCTTAAATATGTGTAATTAAGAGTTTTTTAAATTTAATGCATAAAATGGTGGTACATTGTGCTTCAAGGGTTGTCTTTAAGACATTTGGTTAGAATGCTTATATATGTAGTATAGATATATTTATAGAGAGAGAGACCATAAATCTCGATTGACATCTTGCTTTCTGTTTATGGTGTTTGATCTTGTGCATTTGTGGATGCTGTTAGTGAATAGTGGGGGACGAAATAATGGGCTCAACATGAAGCAAATAATTGGATGATGTAGTGGCATGAGAGAGGCAGAGATACCACCAGTCTCTCTCGCCGGAGCCTCTTCCATAATTTCCGAGCATGTTTCCCCCAATTTACCTTCAAATTGTACCTTTTGTATTTATAGTGGGTTTCCATTTTACCAAGTTTTTGTTATATATTTAGAGCATCTTCAACCGCTTTGCTATAATTTTTTCAAAATAAAGAATGAAAATTTAAAATCTCTAAAAGAATGTTATATTCATCTCCAACAACTTTGCTATTTTAGATATTTTAATACAAATTATATTAATATAATATTCTTTAATTTATATTCTCAATTCACTTTAAAAGAAAAACTTAATATAAAATGATAAAATAATTATGGTATTAATGGATTGAATTAAATAATTATTTCTCTCTCTTATTTAGAGAATTATAGAGAATTCTCTATATTTAGAGATTTCTCCAAAAATCTCTATTTTAGCAATCAATATAGCAATGTTGTTAGAGAATAATAGCAAACAAAAAACCATTTTTTTCTATTTTAACAATGCTGTTGGAGATGCTCTTACCTTTACTGGTTCTTCAGACCCTTTTCTTTTTTAGAAGCACAAAGCATCGAAATGGGCTGGCCGTCTCAAATATAATTCAATTTTTCTAATTGAATGAACATGTAAAATAGATTTTTGGTTAAATTGCAAGAGCGTGGCCCATAATCGATAGGAATCCGCAGGGATTTGTTATGGCTCTCTTAGGGTGCGTTTGGTACACTGTACATGACAGAATAGAACAAGGTCCACTGTTCTACGTTTGGCAGGATTTCTATGTGAAACAGACCGGAATAAGGTGGAACAAGCCTGTTCCAACCCACCCCATGGAACAAGCTGGAACAAGGTAGAACAGACTTATGTTTTACCAATATAACATCAAAATAAAATATAATTCTATTCTATAACATCAAATAAACCTTATTTTTTATATTTTATTCATTCTTTAAATTTTATTTATTATATTTTATACTCTTTAAACTTTTACTTTATCTTCTTCAAAATATTATTTTTACATTGTTTCTATGTTTTGATTAATTTATGTAAACTATTAATTACTAATAGTAAAAAAAATAGAAAATATAAATTGGAAACTACATAATTTTTTTTTATTTTAGTGTCATTTTAATCGTGTTGAAGAAATTTTCTAATAGTTTATATGGTTATGAAAAATATTTATTTCATTATAATTTAATAAGTTACATAATTAATCAAAATATATAAACAACTTAGTAAAGGTAAATTGGTCAATGTTATTTGTTCTGTTATGTCCAATTTTGTCTTACCAAACGTGGAACAACTGTTCTGTCATGTCATTTCTGTCCAGTCCCACCTTGTCCTATCCTACCTTGTCTGCGTACCAAACACACCCTTAAAGTCTTAATAGTTCCGTTAAGAGGCAACCTCTGAATCGTTAAGAGGTGAATCATGTTTGGCAAATAAAAAGGTCTGTCTCTTAATAATTTTAAAACCCCTCTGAATGATTTAGCACCATGTGTCTCCCTTAACCATTCAGCACTCTGATTTCATCCTAAACAATTACCAAACAGCCATATTTCATTTTGCACTATACCATAAAAGTCTTTTAATCATTCTGACCACTTAACCATTCAGCAACTGCCAAACAGCCGATTTTTAAGTTTGGGACCGGTTATGTATAACAGTATAAGATCGATTTTTTAAGTTTTTAAGATGTTATTTATATATTATATTATACTTGTTGTGTATTTGTGTAAAACAGCGGGATGTATAATGAATTTAAAGTTTATGCTATTTAACAAGGGTGGATATTGTTTCTTAAAAATCAAAAAAAATCATTTTTAATAAATCAAAAAAATTCATTTATTAAAGTTTATGCTATTTAACAGGGGTCTGGTGCATCCTTTCTCTTGGGTATGAAAGGTGCATCGGGGTGCTCAACAATATTAAAAAATACAAGAAACGTCAATCAAAAGTCTAAAAAGTTCCTTAAAAAAAGTCTATTGAAATCAGCTAAAAATACATTGTAAACTTTGTGGGTCTTTGATCCACCTAAAATATGCACCGGCTTGAAATAAATCTTGTGTCTGCCACTTACAACAGTTAACAAAAGTGGAGCAGGTTGTAGCGCAGTGGTGGAATATCTCATCTATCCAGGGTTCGATTTCAGGTATCCTCAACATTGATAAGACATCTTTAAGTTTCAAAATTGTCAGGGATTAGTCCGGGTTGTGCCTGGAATACCCTTTCCAAAAAAACAAAAGTGGAGCAAAATGAGAATTGAAGATAATACCTTGTCCTTAATACAATCATAATGTAAGTAAATGCAGTTGCAGTTCAAACACATGCTGAGAGAACATCGATAGCATGATCGTAATTCCTACAAACTTTACAAAGCTCACATATGCTCTAAATTGGCCAACATCATCAACAACGAGATCCCTTGTTTAATGATTTGAATATTTTACAACAATCAAATGCCAATTTCAAAGTTTCTAGAGATGAAACATTTATGTAGTGTCCTGCCAAATTAAATTAAATCTAGGAGTTAGACCAAATATCAC